>CM077669.1:322220490-323470490 GCA_039707655.1 Elymus sibiricus | reverse complement strand
TCACCATAGAGCAACATGACAGTCAGAACAAACTATGGATTTTTTCCAGGGTTCGTGTGACCTATTTAATACATTAATTCAGTTTTCTAGCCATTTAATGTGAATAATTCAAATTTGAACTACAATCACAAGGTCCAGCGCATAAAAATAGGTTGAAAAAATCATATACCTTTCCCTTGATGCATGTTTAGGTCCCACACTAGAAATGGGAATGGATTTCTAACATCTAAATGTCTGTTGGCTCGGCCGCAAACATTGAGATACTTGGTTTTCAAATTCTCGTAAATTCAAAACTCGCCAGGAATTCATGAAACTTGGCATGGTGTCATGACAAGGGCACACATATACCTGTCCCTGAATCATTTGGGTTATTATTTGTCTTCCCACACAATTCTTATGAATGAACTGTTTGCCGGGTACCCACAACACACACAGTTGTCAGGATGAATCGTTTGGGTTATTATTGGTCTTCCCACACAATTCTGATAAATGAACTATTTGACGGGTATCACACACGCCTTCTTATGCTAACTTGTTTGTGTTTTGCTGGATCAGCGCAAACAGTTTGTCTGAGTGAACTGTAAGCCGTACTACGCACACATATGTAGTTTTGTTAACCGTTTTTGCTATCTTCCATAATCACAAACAGTTCACAAAAACAAACTGTATGCAAAGCATCACACATGCAACTAATTTTTGAATCGTATTTGATGGGTCCGCTATCGCCCACACTTCGCGTCATTGGCGATGGAGCTATAACTATACCGTTCGCGATTGGTGCATCGCACATAGTTTGGTCGAAGGGTCTCTGCTTGATGTGTCGTCTTTGGACCATCCTGCAGTAGTGTAGCCTCTTCGGTACCGTGCATTGCCCATTCTCACCTCTAGGATTGGTGCAAACTTCGCCGGTGCATCCAAACCCGCGACATGATACGCTCTGTTGCACATAAGCCACCTTATATCTTCCTCAAAACATTTACCATACCTACCTATCATGGCATTTCCATAGCCATTCCGAGATACATTGCCATGCAACTTCCACCGTTACATCATATGACTAGTACACTCATTGTCATATTTCTTTGCATGATCGTAAGATATCTAGTATGATATTTCCATGGCTTGTCCGTTTTTTTGATATCTTTCACTACGCTAGATCATTGCACATCCTGGGACACTGCCAGAGGCATTCATATAGCGTCATATTTTTTAGTAGTTTTTCATATCGAGTTGTAAGTAAATAGTAGTGTGATTCATTTCATTATTAGGGCACCGTATCAGTGAGGAAAGGATGATGGAGACAATGATTCCCCCACAAGTCGGGATGAGACTCCGGATGAAAAATAAAGAAAAAAAGAGAAAGAAAAAGAAAAAAGAGAAAGAAAAAGAAAAAAAGAGAAATAAAAAGAAGAAAAGAAGAAAACGGGGAAAAACTGAGAGAAAAGAGGGAAGGGACAGTGCTACTACGTCTTTTCCACACTTGTGCTTCAAAGTAGCACCATGTTTTTCATATGGAGAGTCTCATGTTTCTTCACATTCATATGCTAGTGGGAAGTTTTCATTATAGAACTTGGCTTGTATATTTCAATGACGAGCTTCCTCAAATGCCCGAGGTCTTCATGAGCAAGCAAGTTGGATGCACACCCACTTAGCTTCAGTTGAGCTTTCATACCCGTATAGCTCTAGTGCATCCGTTGCATGGAAATCACTACTCCTCGCATTGATATCGATTGATGGGCATCTCCATAGCCCGTTGATCTGCCTAGTTGATGCGAGCCTTTCTTTACACTTTTACTCCTTTGAAACCAACCACCATACTCTATTCCACCAATATCATATGTCCATGGTTCACGCTCATGTATTGAGTGAGGTATAAAATGCGAAAGTGCGTAAAAAAGTATGATCCAATTGCTTCGTTTGACACTGGGGTGCTCATGATTTATACTTTATGCTAGGAAGACCAAGCATGACAGGCCATATGATTTTGTAGGGATAGCGTTCTTTAGCATTGTTATTTTGAAAGGACATGATTGTTTGGTAGTAAACCCGAGTATTGATATCTTTATGTGAAATGATAGACTATGGCCTTGAATCACTTGTATCTTAATATTCATGCCATGATTATACATTTGTTCAAAGCTATGTTAGGTAGCATTCCACATCAAAAATTATCTTTTTATCATTTACCTGCTCGGGGACAAGCAAGAATTAAGCTTGCACTACTAGGGAAAAGCCTACTAGTAGTACCCGCGCTACTGCTACGGCACTACAACTAAATTTTAGCAGTAGCGTGTGTTCTACCCAACGCTACTTGTAATATCCTATAGCAGTAGCGCTCCTCCTCCCAGCGCTACTGCTAACTATCTGCAACGCGTTCTGCAGTGGAGCGCTACTGTTACAAGCGCGCTGCAGGTAATATTTTTCCAGCACTACTACTAATATTTTTATGTTTTTTTTTGCGTTTTTTGCTCTATTTATACAGATACAGCTTCTATACGATAACAACATGCATATTCATTGAAACAGATATGAATAAAAGAAGTTCTTTCATCTCATATCATCATCATCACTAATAGTCGATCACGTTCATGTCTCGAATATATAGCGATACAAGTTATTAGAATTCTCGAATACATGCAACTACCCATGATCACACTCATGTTTCATCATCTATGTACCCTAGCTATGATCTGATCGCATACAAGAGAAGGACGATCACGATGAGCACAAGCGGGATTATGTAGTACTTCTTGAGGCGTCGGTTCTGATTTCTCTCACACGCTAGCGTCCACCTCAAGTAACTAGCTTCCACCTTGTTTCTGCTAGGGAACCCTTTCTGGCTGCTGCCCGGGAAGCGATACACTTGAGCCTGACACTCTGGCCACTCCTCGTACACTCCCGGAACCCTCCCAATGTACACGGCATACCACCTCGGCATGGATGATCTATATACCTGTCAGAGATGCATATATTATCCAGTGAATTCAACATTAATATGCAACATAATATACGACATCGGCCTGCGGAGAGAAATAGTTAGCAAATAGAAGCAACATAAACATAGATAACTAAATAGAGTGCGATAGCGTTTACATCTAATAGTTACGTCGTACAGATAAATTCCAAGTTTCGGTTGTAGAGAAAGTAACAACTAAACAAGCACAATGTCATCGTTAATTTAAGCATTGCACTCGTGCCAGTCGTCCATATCCGGGAGGATGCACCCAAGCTTGGTGAAAGGCGTGGTGTCCTGACGTAGTAGGGCTATGCGGGTGCGGACGTCATGTCGCGATATTGGACCGCCGTAGAACATCCCATTCTCTTCAATGACGTCTTTGATGATGATCGACGCAATTTCCTGCTGGATGCGGTAGAATTCATTTCGTAGTAGATGATCCGGTACGGTTTCTAAGGCTTCGGCCCATCTCTGGATATGGGTATCAGATGTAGATGTCATGCGAAGTGACTGTTGATCCCTTCTGTACTCCAGCATTAGATGGATGACATAGAATCCATCATTATTACTTGTTGCCGGTCGCTGGACACAATAGAAGTTAGTCTTGTGGGCGAAACACACCATGCCCCTAATTGTCTTCTTCAATTGGATGTAGCCACCCCGCATGCTGAAGCCCAGGAGAGCTTTGTCCAGAACATATTTGATGTATGTGTAATCTTTCTTCTGTATGTTCATGGACGGGTCCAAATACAATGCGTGGGAGTAACGTGGGTCAAGAACAATGAGAATGGCGCTCTCGTGGCTGCGCAAAATAAATACACGATCAACTTAGTGTTCATGCGTGCAAAACTAATGATTGAAATGCACGAAAGGATGTATGTGCTATAGTGGCTATCTACGGATGGCTTACCTGGGATGATAAGGTACGAGAATCGCTTCCCTGTCCTTATGGTTGACCATGAACTCTTCCATGTACTCCGTCACATATTTGCGGTTGGCTTCGTCGACTGACAAGTAGCCCTCACGCATGTAGTACGGGTCCGCGACCGCAAGACCACTGATTTGCTCTTTCCTGACGATGTAGTTCATATGAAGCACATAAAGACGGATGAACGACAAATCTAGCCGCCTCATTAGGAACATCTCGAAATTAGTCAGATCGCAGGAAGAACAAGTCCGCAGGGTAGGCGTGTATGTACTCCTTGTCAATACACGACACATGGACCGTATAAAGCGGGTATCCTAGATCATTCGAGGAGAGAAGGCTTCTCTCCGTCGACAGAGAGAAGCCTTCTCTCCTCGAATGATCTAGGATACCCGCTGTCTCCTGAGATCCCCTGTTATTGCGGCTAGCGCATCCTCTGGTAACATTGGCTTTCCCGCGATATGGATAGATGGCGCACCTTTGATCGGTACACTGTCTGCAACCCGGGTATGCGGAGGAGGCTGGCTGCTAGAAGCCACTTTCGCGGCTTTGGCGGCAACCGGGTCTTTCCTCACCGGTCTCTTCCTCTACTTCTTCTTGGTGCGATCAGGTGCTGGTGGGTCTGTCAGACCCTGTCTGACCACCGTCCCCAGTGTCGTTGGGCTAAGCATTGCACGATCTTGTCTTAATAGTTGATCTTGGGTTGAGACGACATCAGGAGGGGTGTCCTGTGAGGCTTGCATGAACAAAGACTTCTTGCACTCCCGAGGAAGTTCCTGCTCCGGTTGTTCCTCATATGGCTGACTCATCACTACGTCCTCATAGTACGTGTCGGCGCCGGTATTGAGCCACTGGAGAGGGTCCTTGTCTTCAATGTCATGATCCATATCCTCATCCATGTGGACGACATCATCAGCCGGGTCCGGAACGGTTGGACCCCCTTCCTCGTGTCGCTCGCCCTCACCCAGTAGCGTAGACGGTAGTCGTAATTGCATCTGTGGGGTTGTGGTCATACCTTGCTCAGGCCCCTTTGGATTGCTCCCAACCACCTCCAAACGAATAAGATTCTTCGGCCACACGATAGGCCAATTTTTTGATTCGCCAAGTTGCGTTGGTGTCTCGCCATCCTCTCCACCTATTGGTACGGGAAGACATAAACCCTCGTAACCATGTTGCAAACTCGCGACGGAGACCCTTAAGGCGTTATCGAGCATCTGCCGGCCAAGGATCGAGCGATCCTTGGGCTTCATTATAGTAGCCTTCCCCACAACCACCAACCCGCCGTTCATGTGGTAGAGGAGGGTGCACGATATGGAGTCAGCCTACAAAGACATGTGTGCGGCATCAGAGATCCGAAAGGCAACGGGAACTAAAGATTAGTTACTTATGTTGATGAGCATGCGATGCGTATTTACCGTGAGGGCATCGAGCTCGGCCAATGTCGACGGCCCGACATTTAAGCCAGAGACGGAGCATGGGCTGCTGTCAGAGGGTGCAGGTGCGGGAGGAGGTGCGGGAGCTGGTGCTGCTGGAATAGGTGCGTGTGCGGTCGCCATAGCAGGTAAGGGTGTGGGTGCGAAGTTCAACGAGTTGCTCCCGGTGAAGTTGGGCATGGGAAATTCATTTGCGGGGCGGTGTGGATTCTGTTGCACCCAACTGACCATAGATGGAATCAAGATTGTCAATGCAGCTGCCACATCATTCCTGCAGGCATCCACCGCTGCCCTTCTTGCCTCAGCTATGGTTTTTGCTTTGTTTTTCTCCAACGCCAGTGCCACCTTCTCGTCGATAGTCACTTGACTAAACTTCTTTCTCTGCTTTTTTGCCTCGGGTCCTCCCTATAGTAGTACTTCCATGTGGCGCCGTCTCCGACGGCGTGCACACGTCCATACGAAGGCGGCTTATCCAGCGGTTTTCCGTACATTATGTTGAGTGCCCGGTTGAAAGGGGTGTCCCACTTGTACTTCGGCGTCGACGACTGAGTCGACGAGTCGCTTTCGACTGCAAGCTTGTGTTGCTCGCTCTGCAAAATGAGCGTGAATCAATTACGAATGTTGACTAGAACATCGTCGACTTGATCAGAAGCTAATATAAGGTGGTAAAATGATAATTACCAATAATAATATGAATTCCCTCGTAGGCATGTCCGTGTAAAATTCCTTTTTTATTGGGTCCCACTTGAACCAGGCCCTGATGAAGTCATGCTCCCGCTGATCAGTGAACTCAACCAAGGGGTCTGGGAGCCCCATACGTTCACGTTCCGCGTCCTCCTTAGCCCACATGGGTCTCTTGCCCGTGTAACCACGACTTCCGAGGTGGTGGTTCCCCATGTTCCTTGCCTGAAGCTCCTTGCCTTTCTCCGATCTGGCCTTGGCAGCTTCTTCAGCGCAAGTCGCCTTGAACTTTTCAAAGTCCTCTTCCAAAATTTTCGGATTGTCTTCTTTTATCTGGGCATAGGTTGGATGCTCTACTTCAATCGCCCTGTTCACCCTTGTTTTCTAGGCGCTCAATGCGTTACTGAACTTTCGTAGGGCTTTGTTGTTTATTTTCTTCATGGCAGAATCTTTCCATGGGTCATTGATCTTTTCATCCCGTCCGGGGAACAAGAATCCTGCGTGCAACCTAGTTAGGAGCAGGTGTTGCAAAGGTTCATTCTGCCGTATTTTTGCGTCATTGATGTGAGCGGTATCCCGTAGGATGCATGCTAGTTGGTTGCCGTACATCGCTGCCACGTCCCGCGGCTTGATTGGATCGAAATCGCCTTCTGACACCTCCGTGATCACCAGTCTTCTGATGCCAACCTGATTTGGGCGTCATGTACTCTTTCCCTTCTTTCCATCACTGGCTTGGGAGGTACCATCGGTGGCCGTCTCCGCCTCAATGCCGGTGTGGGTGGCATCAGTGTATGTGTCGTTTGCGCCATCGGCACCATCGGCGTTGGCATCAGTGCTCGTCCCCATCTCCTGTCTAGCCAGATAGTTGATGTAAACGTGTGCTGCATCATCTCCAGCTTCATCGTTGTCGGCCATGTATCCTAGGGTTCAATCTAGTCGTTTAAATTCTCAAGCTTTATATAATAAAATGAATAATGACTCTTGGAAAAATGGCCTATGTTTTGCCTGGCTGTCATTTCATTCCCATCCTGGCAAATCTCGGGCACTCGATATGTCTACTTTGAAGCACACGTAATGTCGAAATTCACGGTAAATTTCGGCATGACCGATGTTAAAAATGGCACATATCGAGCGCCTGAAATTTGCCAGAACGGAAATGAATCAACATTTCAGCAAAACATAGGCCACTCAGAATAAGTTTCCCTACAAACAAGAACGGCCTCAGGCCCTCACAACACATTGTATCTGGTCCAATTTGGACAACAACTTCAAATGGACAGCAAGAATTCCGTTTTCAGAAACATATATAAAATATTTTCTACCCTACAAGAACCATAATTTTTTGTTTTACAATCTAATTAACTAATTTTTTTCTTAACCCTAACTTTTTCTTTTTTACTATCTAATCATCCCTACCAAATAATTAGGCCTACCAAATAATTTTTACAAGAACCCTAATCAGCCCTACCAAATAATTTCAACCCTACCAAATAAGCAAGCCAGGGAAGGGATCGAGAGCGTGCTCACCTGAGACGGAGACGGGCGGAGGAGGAGTGGGGATGCGAGCATGGCGGCCGGAGGAGAAGGAGAGGCACAGCGAGGTCGAGGTCGAGGTCGCCGCGCGCGGGGCAGCAGAGGCGCAGCGAGGTCGAGGTCGCAGCGAGGGCGGAGGAGGTGTCAGGGTCGAGGTCGCCGCGTGCGGGGTCGCCGGCCGGGGCAGCAGAGTGAGAGGGAGAGATCGAGTGGGGGTGGGGATGAGATAGGGTTCGAACGGCCGGTCTATAGCTAACTTAGCTATAGCGCGTGAACCGTGCTATAGCTAAGTTAGCTATAGCGTGGTTCTTAGAAACGCGCTATAGCTAAGTTAGCTATAACGCGTTTCTTAGAAACGCGCTACTGCTAACTATTTTGTTTATTTTGTAAATTCTGTAGATATGTTACTGTTTTCCCTTGTTCTTTTTCTTTTTTCCTTTTTCTCTTTATTTTTCCTAATTGCTAATAATAATTTGACCGATATAATTAGTGCATGATATATATATTACATCATTTGACTGATAACGGTGTTAAGTACTCATACAAAATAGGTACACACAAATTATGGTCGTTTCTTAATTAGCGTGCGGGCGACGACGCTTGAGACTGATTTGCTTCTTTCCTCTTTTGTTCGTTGTCGAATAATTGATCCCCACATTGTGACTTTTCCTTTTCCAGGGAGTACGATCTTTCTTAGGTAATGTTGTCCTGCTTCTTCTTTTGATGTATGGTTCATCGTCATCATCATCTTCCCTCATCGGGTCACCGTACTGGTCATAGTCTTCGTCGTTGGCGACTCCATCCATTCCGACGATGCTCCTTTTGCCTCTCCTCACGACAACGCGGTTGGAATTGAAAGGGTCTTCTATGAATAAGCATTGTGTCACGTGCTTAGCGTGTACCCATGGCTCATTTTTGGCGGTGGCGCTCATGGTATTGGCATCGGGTATACACATGGTAGTGAAATGTCGGCTTTCTCTTTGGACGTTTTTAGCCCATCTAACATGGAACATGGTCGCGCTATGCAATCCAAAGTATTCAAACTCCCAGATCTCTTCAACCCTTCCGTAGTATCTTTCAGTTACATCGCCGGTCATGGCTTCCATCGTCACCCCTGAGTTCTGGTATTCACTGTTCATATCTTTGGCCTCCGTGTAGAATGTGTATCCGTTGATATCGTATGCCTGATAGGTCGCGAGGTTGACCGTCGGGCCATGTGCTAAGGCGTATATCAACTTTCCGCCTGGACAGCCCTCTTCCGGGGGATTAGCCACCACTCGCCCTTTGAACCAACGCAAGAAAGTGGAGTTGTGCTCTCTAATAACTTCAGCGTCCGTCCTGTGCAGTCCACAGTCACGGTACTTCTTTGCGATGGCCTCTTTGTGCAGTGCCACGAAAGGATCTACCACATTTAGGTGTTGTAGCACTACTTGTAGGACCAAAAGTATGTCTAGAGGGGGGTGATTAGACTACTTGACCAAATAAAAATCTACTTTTTCCCAATTTTAAGTGATAGCAGATTTTAGAATTCATAGCAAGTCAAGCACACCCTACACATGCATGTCTAAGAGTATAGCAGCGGAAAGTAACAACAAGCATGAGTAGTAAAGGAAGGGTAGGAGGATCAAACGCAATTTGTAGACACGAAGATTTTTCCCGTGGTTCCGATAGGTGGTGCTATCGTACGTCCACGTTTATGGAGTCTTCAACCCACGGAGGGTAACGGTCGCGAGAGTCCATGGAGGGCTCCACCCATAAGGGTCCACGAAGTAGCAACCTTGACTATTCCATAACGGCTTCCGTCCACGAAGGACTAGCCTCACTATTGGTAGATCTTCACTAAGTAGGCGATCTCCATGCCCTTACAAACTTCTTGGTTCAACTCCACAACACGAAGTAGGAGGCTCCCAAGCGACACCTAACCAATCTAGGAGGCACCACCCTCCAAAAGGTAATAGGCTTGGCAATGTCGATGAACTCCTTGCTCTTGTGCTTCAAGATGATAGACTCCTCAACACACAATCACTCTCTCACAGATTTGGCTATGGTGGAAGAGATTGATTTGGTGGAAAGCAACTTGGGGAGGCTAGAGATCAAAATTCATATGGATGGAGTGGAAAGGCTTGATCTCAACACAAGGGTAGGTGGCTCTCTCTCAGAAAATTGGTTGGGCCAAGTATGGAATAGTTCTGAGTGCTTCTCTTTCGAGTGGGTGGTGTTGAAGGGGTATATATAGGCATCCCCAAAAATCCAACCGTTACACCTAAAGTGACCAACTCGGTGACAACGATGTGTGAATCTCGGTGGTACCAAAGTGACCAAAAGGTGACAACTTTTGAATCTCGGTGAGACCGATATACAAATCTCGGTGGTACCGATTAGGTGACCAACGGTCAGATTGCGCAATCTCGGTGACGCCGATCTAGAAAACTCGGTGGTACCGATTTTATGAATCGAGGTAACAGAAAGTTGGCAACCCAAACTCGGTGGCACGAAGTGGAATCGGTTGCACCGATGTGCTAGGGTTTGGCATGGGTCTGTCTGAGTTTGGGAATCGGTGGCACCGAGTGGAAAGTGTTGGTTGCTCCAATTTTGTATATATGACTTTGGACAGACTTTTGTGGAAGAGCTTGTGGGTGTTTTTGGTGACTATCACTTGTGCACGTATGAGCATTTTGTTCACCAATAGTACCTTACCCCCTTTTAATAGTATTGGCTTTCCTATGGACTCAAAGTGATTTCTCACAAATTAGAATGTAGAGTCCTCTTCCTTGAAGCTTTGCCAATCCATTTCCTTGCATCTTGGGGTATCTCCACAAACCTTTTGCCATCCCTATCATTGAAGTTTTCCTGAAATATGCTTAGTGGAAACATTAGTTCAATGACATATATGTTGCTATTAATTACCAAAACAACCAAGGGAGAAAATGTGCTTTCACTACTAAGTTAGATTTGTCAAAGTCGTCCTGTCGGCCCGAGCGGTACACATTCAATTCCCTCTGTCCGTTGATGTGACCTTCTCCTTTTAGCCTTCCACAGTGCTTGTTGATGGGCAAACCAACAACAGGTTCTCCGACACCTAGATAATTCTCGCAGAAGGAGATGCAATCTTGGGTCAGATAGCCCTGCACGATGCTTCCATCCGAACGGGACATGTTACGAACGAATCCTTTGATGACCCCATTCATCCTCTCGAATGGCATCATGCTGTGTAGGAATGTCGGCCCTAGGTGTATGATGTCATCCACGATGTGGACACACAGATGCACCATGACGTCGAAGAACGCGGGCGGAAAGTACATCTCTAGCTCATTTAGTATGACAATGATCTCTTCCTGTAGCCTTTTCAGTTGCTTCACACTAGTCGACTTTCGAGAGATAGTGTCGAAAAAGTGGCATAGATCAATAAGTGTATCACGGACGTGTTTGTCCAAAATCCCTCTAAGTGCAACTGGGAGTAACAGCGTCATCATCACGTGACAGTCGTGAGACTTCATCCCGCTAAACCTTTTTTTCTTGGTGTCCAGATATCTGCTTATCTTCCCACGGTATCCGGAACTAACTTTGATTCTAGCAAGGCACTTGAAGAATTGATCGACCTCCTTCGGATCTAAGGTGAAGCAAGAGGGGGGCAATATTTTTCTCCCTTCTTTTTTGACTCTTTGCCCCTATCTTCCGTCTCCGTCTCTGTCTCCGTCTCTTTCGATGACTTTTTACCGGGCATGTGGAGATCTTTCCTGATATCCAAAACTTCCAAGTCTTTTCTTACCTTCGGCCCATCTTTGGTCTTCTCCGGCATGTTCATCAATGTTCCAAGCAAACTCTCAAGGATATTCTTCATGATATGCATTTGATCAAGGCTATGAGGCGTGTCTAGTTTGGGCCAGTACTCCAAGTCCAAGGAAACAGACCTCGTTTTCCATACCTTCAGCAGCGGCTCCGGCGCCTTCTTATTCGCCTTTCCCGGCGAGGGGCACTGTTCCTAGTTCTTCAACAACTCATCAATTTCGATGCCGCTCAGCTTACGTGGAGGTCCTCGATGCTCGACCTTACCATTGAATAGATCTCCAGGCTTTCTCCATGGGTCATCCTTCTCGAGCCATCTTCGATGCCCCATGTACACAAATTTTGAAGAACCGCCATCTTTCGATAGCTACTGAGACGTTGTATCATCCATGCACCTAGTGCATCCACAATATCCGTGGCACACCTGTCCTGCGAGATATCCGTAACCGAGATAGTCGTGCACCGTCGTGATCAATGCCGCTCTCATGTCGAAATACTCTCCTGTGTTGGTGTCCCATGTCTTGGCTGGCCTTTTCCATAACGTGTCTAGCTCCTCTTTCAGTAACCTGAGATACAGATTAATATCATTTCCCAGTTGCCTGGGCCCTTGAATAAGCATAGTCATGTGTATGTATTTTGCCTTCATGCACTTCCATGGGGGGAGGTTGTACATCCATACAAACACGGGCCATGTGCTATGGTTGGTGTTCTGCTTGCCAAACGGATTCATCCCAACAATACTAGCGCCAAGCACGATGTTCTTTGGATCATCTGCGAAATATTTATATTCAGTGTTTAATGCTCTCCACTGACTAGCATCTGCGATGTGTCTCAACTTCGGATTATCTCCATCGTCTGGCCTCACCCTATCCGTGTGCCATCGCATGAGCTTTGCTTCCTTAGGATCTACGAAATACCGCTGCAGACGGGGAGTGATGGGAAAGTACCACACGACTTTCTGTGGATTTTTCTTTCCAGCCTTCTTATATCGTGAAGCATTGCACTTTGGGTAGATGGTTTTTTCCGCATGCTCGTTCCGATATATGATGCAATCGTTGATGCATGCGTGGTATCTAATGTGCGGCAGATCAAGAGGGCACTCGATTTTTTTGGCCTCCTCGACACTAGTGGGACACAGGCTTCCCTCGGGAAGAACTTTCTTTAGATACTTCAAAAGGTCATCCAGGATTGCGTCTGTCCATTTGTTTTTTGCCTTCGTCTTGAGCAGTTCTAGTGTGATCATACAATGGAGTCTTCGAGTCTAGCTCCAGTTGCGCCAACTTGGCCTCCTCTCTAGAAGCAACTCTGTCGCTAGTCGTCCTCTTGCGAAGCAGTTCTCGAACATGTGGGTCCCCCATGGCTGAAGTTAGTAGGGACGAAGACTGCGGTGTGTCCGCGTCTTCTCCGCCAGGTCCGGCCTCTTCTGCGCCATGTACGACGCCATTTTCGACGCCCTCTTCTTCGGGCCCATTTTCGATCATCTCTTCGTCTCGGCCCATGTTGTTATTGCTTGCCCCGTCGACGTCCTCATCATCATCATCTTCACTTATCCATCGACTATGGCCATCCATGAAACCATGCATGAGCAGGTGCACCTTGAATTTGCCAGCCTTAAAGGGGTCGAGCCATACTCTTCCTTTGCATTTATGACACGGACATAAAACCTCCTTCCGTTTTTTTTCATACATGTTGTCCACCGTGGATTGCCAGTATATTTCCACCTTCCTTCCATGGACCTTCATGATTGCCTACGCGATGCCAAATAATTATAACCACTTACATGCATGCAACAAATTCATAGAAAAATTTGACATGACCTTCCCTAAACATAGGACATGTCGAGTTTGCCCGAAATTCGCCGAAACGGAAATGAATCGACATTTCGGCAAAACATAGGTAACTCATGTCACGCACATTTCAACAAATACATAATATAGGCAACTCACACATGCCACACACACAATCACATAGCTCGGTCCTATCGCGCGCGCGCGCACAAACACATACACTTATTTCCATTATTGCATGTTATCTCTTCTTTTTCCTCACCTATGTCGATAGAGATCAAGCCCGCCGGTACGAAGATATATATTCAAGTCTCGTTCTTAATTAGCTAGTAGATCTAGATAGTGAGGTAACTAGGAAGAGAGAGAACAAGCTAGCTAGTGGAGGGATAAAATATTAAAGAGAGTGGTTAGGTAATTAATTAATGGAGGTGATGGTGGAGGGCAAAGAAAGAGAGAGGGGGTGGAGGGCATTAATGAAGGTGGTGGTGGCGGGCAAAGAATGAGAGAGGGGGAGGGAGGGCATTAATGGAGGTGATGGAGGGGCAAAGAAGAGAGAGAGGGAGGAGGGGGAAGAAGAGGGGGCGAGAAGAAGAGGAGGTGTGGATAAGGTGGCAGATATTTAGTGGCTAGCGACCATAGCAGTAGCGCTGGTTGGATAAGCGCGCTACTAGTAGCTAAACTAGCAGTAGCGCCTTTTCTTCCAGCGCGCTGCTGTTAAGTGGGGCCCACCAGCATAACCGTTGGAAATTAGCAGTAGTGCCCTTTTGACGATGGGCACTACTACTATCTCAACTAGCAGTAGCGCTTTTGGCAGACACGCACTTTTGATATAAAGGTCTTACAGGCTTACCCGTAGAAACTTAACTGTAGCGCTCCCTGGGGTAAACATTCTACAGATATTATCTTAGCTGTAGCGCTTGTTTTCGGGCCATCGCTGGTAATTTATGGCGACCCTGGGGCACCCTTTGGCCCACATAGTAGTAGCGTTTGTTAACAAACACGGCGCTACTGCTAATTTCTACCAGTAGCGCCCTATTTTGTGCGCGCTACTAGTAATTAGTAGTAGCGCGTGGTTCATAACCCGCGCTATTAGTAACATTCTACCTATAAGCTTTTCCCTAGTAGTGTTGGGGATGCTGATACGTCTCCATCATATCTATAATTTTTTATTGTTTCATGCCAATATTCTACAACTATGATATACTTTTGGCAACATTTTATATTATTTTTGGGACTAACTTACTTATCTAGTGCCCTGTGCCAGTGCCTCGTTTTTGTGTGTTTTTTAGCAGAAAATCCATATCAAACAAAGTCCAAACGCGATAAAAATTTACGGAGATTTTTTTGGAATATATGTGAATTTTGTGAAGAAGAATCAACACCACACTATGTCCGAGGCTCTCACAAGGCAATAGGGCATGGCCAAGGGGGTGGTCGCGCCCTGATAGCTTGTCGGTCCCCCTGAAGTCGGTTGGGTCCCTTCTTTCTCCGCAAGAAAGTTTATTTCGGTATAAAAATCCCCTATAAATTTCAGCCCAATCGGAGTTACAGATCTCCGGATATTTAAGAAATGGTGAAGGGGTCAGAAAACAACCGCGAAAACAAGAGAGAAACAGAGAGAGAGATCCATTGTCTTAGGGGCTGCTGCCCTCTGGGAGCCATGGCGGCCATGGATGAGAGGGGAAACTCTCCTCCCATCTAGGGGGGCGACCAAGGAAGAGGAAGAAGGACGGGGGCTCTCTCCCCCTCTCTCCTGGTGGCACCGTGCGCTGCCGGGGCAACCATCGTGATGGCGATCTACACCAACAACTTCGCCACCGTCACCACCAACTCTCTCCCCCTCTATGCAGCGGTGTAAAACCTCTCTTCCCTTCTGTAATATTTACTTAAACATGGTTCTTAATGCTATATATTATTACCCAACGATGTGTGGCTATCCTATGACGTTTGAGTAGATTTCTTTTGTCCTGTGGGTTGATTGATGATCGTGATTGGTTTGAGTTGTATGTTTTATTTTGGTGCTGTCCTATGGTGCCTTCCATGCTGCGCACATGTGGAGGATTCCCTCTTTAGGGTGTTGCATTACGTTCATGACTCACTTATAGTGGGTGGCTAGAGTGACAAAAGCTTACACCCGAGTAAAGAGGTTCTTGCGTATGGGAGTTAGAGGACTTGATGTGTTAATGTTATGGTTGGGTTTTACCCTAATGATATTTAGTAGTTGCGGATGCTTTCTATAGTTCTAACCATAAGTGCATATGATCCAAGTACGTGAAGTATGTTAGCGTATGCTTCTCCCTCATATAAAACTGCAATAATGATTACCGATCTAGTTATCGATTGCCTAGGGACAAATCTTTCTCTTGTGTTACAAAAAGCTTTCTACTAAACAACTAAATTAATTAATATTTATATAATCAGCCCCTAAATTTTATTTACTTGTTCTTTATTACCATGCAAAACTATCTTTTACACCTACTAAGTACTTCTAGTTTCCTTTCCGCAAAGTAGTTTCAAACTTGTTCTAGGTAAAGTAAGCATTAGCGTGCGTCGAGTTGTATCGGTGGTCGATAGAGCTTGAGAGAATATTAATTCTACCTTTAGATCCTTGGTGGGTTCGACACTCTTACTTATTGAAAAAGGCTACAAATGATCCCCTACACTTGTGGGTTATCAGCGGCTCGGCCACAAACATTGAGCATCTTGGTTTCAAAATTCCAGTAAATCCAAATCTGGATTGAAATTCATGAAATTTGGCATGGTGTCATGGCATGTAACATATATGTTGGGGTAAAAAAATTGTCCAATTTGGGACAAGTTTTGGTACAAGCCTCTTACAAACCGGAGCTTATCACATGAAGCATTGGGGTTCCGATAGGGAACTTGTCACCTTTTTTGGGCGAAACAACATTGGATGCATGTTCTCGCCTTGATTTTTTTTCTAAAGGCAACATAGACCTATAGGACTGTCATGCTAAAATATGGAGTTATTCAGCGTTCGTTTGGCCATTTTTATACATTAACTGAGCTTTCTACACATTTAATGTGCATAATGCAAATTTGAACTGAAAGCACATGCTCCAGTGCGCCACAATGGGCTGAAAAATAATATACGTGTCCATGGATGCGTGTTTAGGTCCCATGCAAGCAATGGGAATGAATTTCAAACATCTCGCTATCGTGGTTGGGCAATAGACACTGAGAATCTAGGTTTTTAAATTCCAGTAAATACAAATCTTGTCAGGAATTCATGAAACCTGGCATGGTTTCATGGCATGGCACATATGTGACGTGGTAAAAAATCGTGCAATTTGGGACAAGTTTTGGCACAAGCTTCTTAAAAACTGGAGCTTCTCACAAGAAGCTTCTTGGTTCCGATAGGTAACGTGAATCGGCTTTTGTGGGCAAAATGACATCTGATGCCTCTTCTCGCCTTGATTTTTTTTCTAGAGGTAACATAGACAAATAGGATTGTCGTGTTAAAATATGGGATTTTTCATGGTTCCTTTGGCCTTTTTATACATTAATTGAGTTTTCTAGGCATTTAATGTGCATAATGCAACATGAACTGCAAGCACATGCTTGAGTGCAGAAAAATGGGTTGAAAAATCATATACGTGCGCCTGGCGGCATGTTTAGGTCCCATGCAAGAAATGTGAGTGAATTACAAAACTCTCAGCATTGAGAATCTAGGTTTTTAAATTCCAGTAAATCCAAATCTTGTCAGAAATTTATGAAACTTGGCATGGTGTCATGGCATGGCACATATTGAAAGAACAACTTCTCCCTAGGTGGTTTTGGTAATTAAGAACAACATATATTTACTCGGACTAATGATTCTACCAAGTATATCTCAGGTAAAGTTCAACGAATTGATTGGCAAAGGATTGTGTGGAGATCCCCTAGATGCAAGGAACATCAATTGGCATCAAGCTTCAAGACTCTACATTTTGCATTTTGTGAGAAATCACATTCATTCCATAGGAAAGCCAATACTATTAAAAGGGGATGAGGTGTCCATGATGATCTGGTTGCTCAAGTGCTTAGAATTAGCCACCAAAAACACCCATGAAATTCTCCCACAAAATACTCCGTCTAAACCCTACAACTCAAATTCGGTGCCACCAACATTTCCAATTCGGCCCGACAGAGTTTCACCCTAGACAGATTCTAAGCCAAACACTATGGTCTCGGTGACACCAAGTTTTCATTTCGGTTAAACCGAAATCAGTGACCATCTTTCGGTTAGCCTATTTTTAAGAATCGGAATTTCTGAGTTTTAGAAATCGGTCTCACCGAGTTTTGGTAACTGCCTAGGTCAGCCAATTCGGTCCCACCGAGATTTATATATCGGTCTAACCGAAATGCCAATAGTTGACAAATTTTGCACTACCTCGGTGCAACCGAGTTTTTGCTTCGGTTTCACCGAGTTGGGCAATAAATTGTAACGGTTGGATTTTTGGAGATGCCCATATATACCCCTCCACCTGCCTCTCACTGGAAGAGGAAGCACTCAGAACAGACCAACACTTTCCCCATCCATTTTTCTGAGAGAGAACCACCTACTCATGTGTTGAGATCAACATCTTCCAGTCCAACCATATGAATCTTGATTTCCAGCCTCCCCAAGTTGCTTTCCACTCACTCAACCTCTTCTACCAAGCCAAATCTGTGAGAGAGTGATTGTGTGTTGAGGAGACTATATTTTGAAGCACAAGAGCAAGGAGTTCATCATTCTTATCACATCTATTACCTTTTGGAGAGTGGTGTCTCCTAGATTGGTTAGGTGTTGCTTGGGAGCCTCCTTCTTCATGTGTGGAGTTGAACCAAGACGTTTGTTAGGGCAAGGAGATTGCCTACTTTGTGAACATCTACCCCAAGTGAGGCTAGTCCTTCGTGGACATAAGCCATGATGGAATAGACGAGGTTGCTACTTTGTGGACTCTTATGGGTGGAGCCCTCCGTGGACTCTCGCCACCTCTACCCTCCATGGGTTGAAGTCTCCCTCAACGTGGATGTACGATAGCGCCACCTATCGGAACCACGGGAAAAATCTTCGTGTCTCCAATTGCGTTTGATTCCCCTATCCCTTCCCTCTACTTATATGTGCATGTCTTTACTTTCTACTGCTATACTCTTAGGCTTGCGTGTGTAGGGTGTGCTATACTTGATACTTAGCTAAAACTTTCCAACATCTAAAACTGGGAAAAGGCCAGAATATTAATTTGGTCAAGTAGTCTAATCACCCCCCCCCCTCTAGACATACTTTGGATCCTACACATATGTGCCATGGTAAAAAAAATTCCAATTTGGGACAAGTTTTGGCACAAGCCTCTTACCAACCGGAACTTCTCACGAGAAGCTACATGGTTCCGATAGGGAACGTGTGTCACGTTTTGTGGGCGAAATGACATCCACTGCCTCTTCTCGCCTTGAATTTTTTTCTAAAGGCAACATAGCCAATAGGAGTGTCGTGCTGAAATACGGGATTATTCGGGGTTCGTTTGGCCATTTTATACATTAATTGAGCTTTCTAGGCATTTTTAGCTCCAGTGCAAGAAAATGGGTTGAAAAAATCATATACGTGTCTGTGGGTGCATGTTTAGGTCCTATGCAAGAAATGGGAATGAATTTCAAACATCTCGCCGTCTCGGCTCGGCTACAAACATTGAAGAATCTTGGCTTTTAAATTCCAGTAAATCCAAATATCGCCTGAAATTCAGGAAACTTGGCATGGTGCCATGACATGGCACACATATGCCGTGGTAAAAAAATTCTCCAAGCTGGGTCATGTTTTTGTTCTAGACTCTACAAACCGGACCTACTAACAAGAAGCTACGTGGTTCTGATAGGCAACGTGTGTCAGCTTTTGTGGGCGAAATGACATCCGCTGCTTCTTCACGCCTTGAATTTTTTTCTAAAGGCCACACATGCTAGTAGGAGTGTCGTGCTAAAATATGGAATTATTCAGGGTTCGTTTGGCCTTTTTTATACATTAATTGAGTTTTCTAGGCATTTAATGTGCATAATTCAAATTTGAACTACATAGATATGCTTGAGTGCACGAAAATGTGTTGAAAATCATATACGTGTCCTTGGTTGCATGTTTAGGTCCCATGCAAGAAATGAGAATGAATTTCAAACATCTCGGCTCTTGGCTCGGCCGCAAACATTAAGAATCTTTGTTTTAAAATTCCTATAAATCCAAACCTCGTCAGAAATTCATGAAACTTTGCATGCACTGGTTTTTAACCTCTTTCCGCGACGTGCTATACAAATGGTTTTTAACCCCTTTCCGCGACATAGTTTTAAACCGTCGACTTTCTTGTGTGGGCGATAGGGGGTCCATACCACACGACACGGAAAAATTATTGGCGATGGTTACAGATGAACGCAATCATTTGGCAAATATAATTGTGTGCGATGCAGGAACATATCGCACACACTATATTTTGCGTACGTGTGGGATTTGGGATCAATCACACACGTCTATCACGAGTCAAACACGTCTAATTTCTCATGAAAAATAAATGGTGTTTGACCATTTGCCATTTGTGAAACATTACCTAATCCACACGGGCCGTGGTAGAAACTGTGTGTGATATCTTCAGCATCGCACACACGTTTTCTCTGACAATCGTCTGCCATGCATGATATCATCCCACATGTTTCCCGAAAAATGTATGTGTGGGATTGTCTTTGCATCGGGCATGGTTCCCTTTTGGCTCACGTGTGAGATAACGTGCTATCACAAACGATTGAGGAGCTCCTATGCACACATAGACGTGCTGCAAATCGTCTGCGATTTCTTATGTGACACCAACATTTTCAGTTTATATCTCGTGTGCTTTTCATGTAGATCACAAGCAGTTGCACTATGAGTTGTGTGTGCTTTTTGAGTAGATCATAGGTGGTTGCTCTATGAGTTCCGTGTGCTTTCTATTCTAGATCGCACATGCTTAGTTGCTTGAACCGTGTGCGCTGAAATGGCCAGGTTATTGTAAAATATCGCATTTGAATACCACTGCGAATAGCAAATTCGCCACAATATGCAATCGAACAAATAATGTGCACATGAAGAACATTCATCATAATTCCCCACAATATGCAATTGAACAAATAGTGTCCATAGGAAGAACATTCATCAAAATTCGCCACAATAGGCAATTGAACAAATGCTAGCTAAATTCCACAGATGTATGGCCGACATATGCAGTACATAATCATAGTGTATGAAATACGAAGACATGATTACATGGAAAACAATACATCCATGCGCATATGTTTAGTTGATAACACTATATGAATACATACTTATTATTGGGGGATATGAATACATTTTCTACTTCTTTACTGGGCTTGATATAGTGATTCATAAAGAAGGTGCCGATAAATTTCCTAAGAAACAACAATTCATCTGTGGTGAGCGATTGAGAGGTCATCGGTGCGAAGATCAACTACAAGATTTTTAGATCAGAATGTGACATACGTGTGGAGAAGAAGATAGTAATTAAGAAACAGACTTACTGGTTCTATTCTGTCAGCATTTGCACCACATTCAACATGTCTGCATAGGTTCATCATGTGTGCGCAAACGTAGTATCCACATAGGTTGGTCCCTTGTTATTGTTGAGGGCACTGAAATTTTTTGTACAATATTAGTCATGTATTTGCTCTGTTAGGAACAACCTAACCGGTGTAAGTTGTTTCTTTTTTTTCTTTGGAGAGAAATAGAAAGAGGTCTACTTAGAAACTTAAACATCTGACTATCATTTTCTGAAAATAATGGATTTCGTTGTCTTACCGAAGAAACGATCACATGCAGCAGAGGTAGTTGGCAGTCGAACCGTAACCCTCCTAAAGTTATGTTCTGTGACAATACACTACAAATGAAGATGGATTTTCACATACTCAATTCTTGAACCAGATATAAACACAACATATTAACATCAAAGAATTCAATACCTATCCATGAAATCCTGAAGATGATTCAGATCCTCAGGCTTATTTGACTCTCTGAGAGAATCCAGGTAGTAAACTATGTTGCGTTTTGGAACAATGACCACCAAGATACAGTGATGGCTATAGTTTAAGAAAACCTTGAACTTACGAACTTGTCAAAAACTGAAAGACGATCAATGTATACGTGGTTGTATATTTAACTTACCATTCATGATATGGCCACATGAATAATTCTCCTACCTGTAACTAGAACAAGATATTGGCGACATGATCAATGGAAGCCTTGCGTGTAACATTATTATTTAACAAGATGACGTTTGCTAAATCAAGATCTATGAAATACGCATGCACCCTTAATAATCTTTGCGCCGTCAATGCCCCGAAAGGAATACAATATAGTTAGCTTTTTTTCATTTACAACCTTGTATGGAGAAGTTGATCAGAGTTTGTGAAGTACTTAAAACATCAAGCATTTGACAAGAGTAGCAGCAAGCTCATTGAAGTTGAAGAAGAGATGAAAGTCCTCGAATTCCACACTGATGGTACCTGCAACGTGAGAGAAATGCCTACTGTCGTAGTGGACTTCCAGAATGTTATGATCTTCTCCTTCTTACATTCTATCGATGCAATATTTATGTAACTTGTGACAACTGGAACTGCACTCATCAAGGTATTCGCCAACAAGAAATGGATGGCCATGCTTGTACTTGTGTGCTTTAAATGGGTCTGCTTTCTTACTAGAAAGTAGCTGACGAGGTCACCTACCCTAGGTAGGGTCACATACCTCTATACTACGACACCCCTGGTGTCGTGGTTTTATCACGGCAGATGTCCTAGTGCAAGGACTTAGGGGTGAAGCCATCGCTACGGCGGTTAACTCGAAGGGGTTGATCGGGACGAAAGACACAGGTTTACCCAGGTTTGGCCCCTCTCAAAGGAGGTAATAGCCTACGTCCCGCTTTGAGTTGTATTGATTGGATATCGATTACAAGGGAGCGGATTCGCTTGACCTAGTACTCGATCAAAGGTTTCGTGTCCTAAGCCGCCCAGGGAGCCCGCCTTTATATATACACGTCGAGGCCGGGTTACATCTAGTAACCGACCTTATCTCTAAATCATCTTGCCTTGTCTGGCAAGCCGTCTCCCGGCGGCTTACACCTCCTGGTCACATGTTGCCTTCCGGCTCTGGACCTCCGCCAGGCCCGTCTGGCAAGTCACTTCCAGGCCTTGTCTTATTCCTCTCGCCCATTTAAGGTCTCACTGCTGATCCACCAACTTCATGACCCAGCCCCTTCTGGGCGGGTCTCACCATGGGGTTATATCCCCAACATTAGGGCCCAGATTGATTTGAACCTGTTCATGTCAATCTTCAAGTCTTCTGGTTGGCGAGTCTCGCGTTCCTCATAATCACCTATCCTGAAAGAAATCTTCATGACCCGCCATGTAGAAATGGATGACGTCGCCTCTGGTAAATCCAAAAGATCTTAATGACATCACAACGGATCTTTTGCATTAACTAGTCAACCCGAGAATCAAGGGATTTTCTTGGTCAACCATCATTTTGTCTCCTCGATTCCCGCGCCCGACGGTTGCTGTTCCATCCCCTTATAAATAGGCACGAGGGGGGGGTCCTATCCTTTTCACTTTTCCCCCTGCCGCCGCTTCTCTCTTCTTCTTCCTCCCGACGCTCCTGCGACTGATGCGCCACCGCGCCGTCCGGACCTTGCCGTCGTCCTCAGCAACGCCGCTGCATCGCCCTGACTGTGTCCAGAACTCGCCAGCGCGCGCCCGCATCTCCTGCACCTCTCAGGTTCCATCTTCTTCCCTTTGTAGATCTGCATTAGTTCGTCGGGTTTCTTTGAGCCCGCCGCCGTTCGTCGGAGCACCGGCTATAGATCATAAAGGAAACACTCCTCCTCGGTTCCGAGACCATAGTAAGAAATGCGCAAACGCTTAATACCTATTCCGCACTCATCATAGATTGTTTCTTCACTGGAATCCTTATACAAACTTGCCTGTTCTTCGCTGTCGTTTTTAGGTTTAGGAAATATTTTCCTTTTATCTTCGTCTGTAGATCTTGAAATGGTAGATGTAGTCGGTGGAACCTGTTTGTCCACACTTAGCAATATTTTCAACATTTACTGTCTATTTGACTCGCCATCGTGCTGCCGGCTCTCCCTGGCAAGATATAATCCTGTTTCATACCTGTAGTTAGCGGCGGCTTATAGCTTAATAATGACCCGCTAGGTAGCGTCATCGTCTTAGAGTCATAGCTGTTTTGGTCATGCCGTGTTTTTAACCCGCCACCTTTCCATGCCTTTCCACAGTCTTTTAACCCGCCGTCATGGCTAAAGCCCCCGCTTCTTGCGATTGGGTAGGCACTTGGGTTACCGAGGAAATACTCAACGATTTTGTAGTCATGGGAGTTTTGCCGGCTCAGCATGTTATCCATTGGCGGGTTCCTGGCAACGAAGTCACTCCCGAACCCAAAGATGGGGAAGTTATTGTCTTCACAGATCATCTTCTCTGTGGCTTCTCACTGCCCGGATCAAAAAAATTCCAGGACGCTCTGCACTTCTACAAGCTGGATCCTCAAGACATTGGCCCCAACTCTGTCACCAATTTGTGCCAGTTCCAAATTTTCTGTGAAGCCTATCTGCAAGAAGAGCCGTCTATTGACCTCTTCAGGGATTATTTCTATATCTACCGCCAAACAGAAATTGCGGATGGACCAAGCCTTGAACTTGGGGGTGTTTCCTTTTAGAGCTGGAGACATGTATCCTTTCCTTCAGCGATTCTGCCTAGTCATCCCAAGGATTAGAATCAAACCTGGTTCTATTGCAAAGATACTTCCCCAGAGGGAGAAAATCCACTGCTGGGTTATCGTCCTTACCGGCTCAGCACCGACACCGAGCTCCTAGACTTGATGTCTGCCATAGAGCGCGCCCAATACGCTCCAACATTTTCAAAGATTAGAGCCTTGTTGGCTAATGGGCTGACATGCGTTGATCTAACCCGCTGCTGGGTTTCATGGAGAATTATACCGCTGAGCCACCGTAATGGCTTAATGTGTCAATACACTGGTGAAGTGAATGACCCTCAGCGTTTTAACCAGACACCACTGATAGACAAGGACCTTAATGCAATCGTCAAATCACTGCTGGGAGAGCCGCAAGAGGTTTGCAACAAGATGGGGTTAAGCCCCTTTTATGCTCTGAACCCAGCTCCTGAGGTAAGACTTTATTTTAACCTTTCACTCTTTCCCTTTAGATTTCGCACTTTACCTTATTCAACCTCTGTGCCAATGAATTTATTATACACAGGTCGACTCCTCTTTCTAGAACAAAAGACTAACCTCCACCTCCAAGAAGAAGAAAAGCAAGGCAACCAAAGCCCGAGCTCCGGCTCGTAAAAAGAAACCGTCGGCTCAGGACCTGCTCGAGCTGGATGACTCGGAGGTAGAACTTGACTCTCTTGGCCTTCTTTTCATGCAACTTATTGATGCTGATTCCTCTGAGGCCGACGCGGAGACAAGCCAAGCCGGCGCAGCAGAGGTAACTACCATCTCCTCTGACTCAGAACCCTTGCCAAGAGAGAAAGTATGGCGGGTCATCTGGAAAGTAAAGTTTTCACACCCCCTTGATCACTTGGATCCCCACTTTCTTTTGAAGAAGCAGCAACACGACTCCAGGCGTCAGACTCGGAGCGGCGGCTCTGAAGATCTAGTGGTCGGCTTACCTGACGCTCCGGCTCTGCGGAAACGTCGTAATGAGGTAACTCATACTTTTGTTTGTATTTCTTCTGCCTGCTAGCCTTATGCAATAAAACTGATCATACTACTTAACTTTAATGTCTTCAGGATACTCCTCTTTCCTGTGGCGACTCAACCGCTTCCAAGCTGCCACCTCTTGTTATCAACCCATGGTAATTTTCATCTTTGCATCCAATATTGATTGCTAACTCTTTATTCTCATATAATCTTATCCTGAAATCTTTTGTTGACAGGGCACAAGCCTAGAAGAGGAAACTAAGCGGGTCATCTGCCCATCCCGACATTGCTGAGCCGGAGAACCCGAAGCTTAGCACTCCTGAAATTGAGGTCGAGCCCTCGGAAGCTGACCAAGGCGCCCCTGACGACACTCCCCAGCCCCCTGAGCCGGCGGATGCCGATGTTATGATTCCTGAAGCTAATCTAGAGACGGATCCAAAGCCGCTCAGCCCCTTGCCTACAACTGCTGATGTGACTTCTCATGATGAAGAGGTTACTATCACTGGGACGGCTTTCACAGCTCCAGCTCCTTCCAACGTGTTGACCAAACACGTCAGCAAGGAAGAGGCGCCTTCACCTGAGAAGGGGAAGGCTAAGCTTGATCTGCCCAATCTAGAGAAGCTTACAGCTGATGAACTGCACTCCGGCTATCTAAGCCGCCTTGCCGCAAGCCGGGACATCGAGGCCAACTTAGTTGGCATGATGAAGAGGAAATATGAGGTACTCAACTTTTCTACTCTCCGTATAGCCTTACGTAGCCCCCAAGAGCCGGCTTATTTTCTCGAAGATAAGCTGGGTCTTCAGTAATATGTAGATTTCAACAGACCAACATGTAGCCCCCAAGGATCGGGTCCTTATGTAAATAATGATCCGGCACTTGCTGCATTGATAGAAACAAAATTGCCAAGTGTAGCCCCCAAGGGCCGGGTCATTATGTAAATAATGAGCCGGGACTTTTGTAGATTTGATCATATAAACTTGAGTAGCAATGTGTAGCCCCCAAGGGGCGGGTTATCTTCGTGAAGATTATCCGGGTCTTATTTATACTGTAGATTTTGAAAAAACTTATACACATTAGCCCCCAAGTGTCAAGTATATTGCTTGCAATCTGCTTGAGACTTGTAACAACCCTCTGCAGTACCTCCAAGTACTATTATAAACCGGACTGGCGGCTTAAAATTGATAAATTTGCTGTGGACAATTTGTCTTGGGCAGGAGGCTTTAAATGTGGCCGAGTCTAGTATGACCGATCTTTGGAAGAACCTGGCATTGCAAGAAGACGCCCGAGTTGAAGCTGACACAAGTGACGGCTCTCCTCGACAGAACTATAAAAAATTAAGGAAGACTTTGAGGCATACAAACAATCTGCTGAAGCCAACCAAGCCACCTTGACCAAACGTGCAGAAGACGCCGAGGGCAGACTTAAGCCTGTTACCGAAGAGCTGTCCAACTTGAAACGCCATATGGCCCAGATGACTGAAGCTGTCTTTGGTAAGCATTGCTGACTATGTTATGAGTATTCATTTTTCAAATATTCTTATAGAGACTCGCCCGACGACTTACAAATTTGATCTGTTTGCAGGACAACGAACTCGCCAACTTCCGGATGACAGCTTGCTGAAGTTGAAGGCTTTATATGCCTTCACTGAACAGCTGTACGCTGGAAGCCTTTTCACCATCACGGCTGTTTTTGGTGAAAAAGGGATTCCAAAGCTGATCAAGGATGTGCTAAAGTGCCTCTCCACCGTCCCCAAGCATTTTGAAGAGATGAAGAAATCAGCCACCCGCAAGGGTACAATATCTGCTTTAAGCCGGGCTTTGGCATATGCGGCGGAGCTTAACCCGGAGGAGATGGTGGGAGGTTTCCCACAGCTAAAGGCCGACGGGTCAGGATTCACTCAAGATGACTACGCTCGCTGCTTCAGAGCGTCTTGAGTATTGGCCAGCCAATTAGCCGCAGAAGCTGATCTGAAGACATATCAGGCGGCTTATGATGACAAAAACGCGCGAGTCCGGGCACCCACATTTGAGCCGAAAGACCTGACTCCTCAACGTCGTAAGCACATCTTTGCCCCTGATGTTGACCTGTCTGCAATCTTGCAAGACGAAGCTGTCGGATTTCAGGCTCCGCAAAACCATCAAGGTTCGAACACACGGGCGTGTGCGAAGATCCCCTGCAGGCTCGCCCTACCTAGCTCGCTACTTGATGGCTAAGACGATGAACTCGCATGATGACGAGGAAGAAGATGAACAGGGTGGTTTACCCAGGTTCGGGCCGCTACGAAGCGTAATACCCTACTCCTGCTTTGGTGGATTGCCTCTTGGGGAGGTGTGGTGGATGAACTAGTACAGTGTTTAGGAGCCTCGTGAGGGCGCTCCTGAGGTGTTCTTGGCCCTCTGCTCGAGTTGTGGTGGATCGATTGGTCGCCCCTTTCTACGGTGCAGCCTAGCTTCTATATATAGCGGTGGCCCGGGTCCTCTCCCCTTATTGCAATGGCGGGAAGGGATCCCACAACGGCCAAATTTGAAGGGGGACAGGAGTACATTCCCGCCCTGTCCAAAGGCGGTCTTCGCCTGCAAAGTAGCTGTCGATGATGCAGAGGTGGGCTCGGCGATGACATCCATCCTGCGGGGCTTGTGGTTGTGGTCTTGTTGCACCGTAATGGAAACCTTTGGGGGTGCTTTGGGAACCCGCGTACGTCCTTGATACCTTTGCACCAAAGGGGAAACTGCACCGCCTGGCGCACTGGCGCCCGCCTGTCCCTCCTTGCGTCATCTTTGACTCCTGAGGCCGGGCTCTGCATAGAGATCTCCGCCGCTCCGGAGGGGGCCTGGGGAGGCCCATCCCTTGCTAGTCTTGATGCTGCTCCTCCTCGTGAGCCTAGGGCCCTCGCGAGGGCCTTGTCTTGAGTGGGGCTGCGTCTAGTTGTGATTGGCTGGCGAGGTGGGCCATGCCCTGGGCCGCAGGCAGGTAGGTCTGGGTACCCCCGTTCCAAGAATGCCGACAGTAGCCCCCGGTCCCAAGGCGCGCTCGAGCTGGCTTCCGGGCGAAGACTTGAAGCCGGCCCGAAGCGCAGCGGGCCCCAAACGCATGCGGGCGAGGCTTTACACGCATCGAGCGCCTGGGCGGCGACGCCCCCGCTCCCCGAGGGTATCACGAACCGCCCCAAGTCAAATTGACGTGATGCCCATGTGCAGCGCCGGCCATCATTGCCCTTCCTTGAACGCTGCTGCTGCTCCGGGCCTCTACTCCTCGGGCCACGTGGATGTGACCCTTCAGAAGCCGCGCGCCTCCCCGGATGCGAGGGGGCGCCGGTTGGCCCTCGGTTGTATATAAGAGGGCGAGGGTGAGGAAGCCCTCAACACATCTTCGTCTTCTTTGCCTGCCAATCTCCAAATCGCTGCTCTCCCAGTCATGGCTTCAGCGAAGAAGTTCTTCGCTGCCGTGAAAGGGAAGGCCTCCGAGGAGAGCCCTGCCTGTCTACTGCCCAGGACAGCCCGCGGTCGTCCCCGGAAGCATGCCGCGACGCCGGCGGTTGTTCCCCGTAGGCGCGGCCTTGCTTCAACGCGGCCTGGGATTACCATCGGCGGCCGCGGTGGGGTTTCGTCCAGCGCAGGCGGCCGCAGTAGTCGAGGTGGTGGCGCCCGCGGTGGGAGGTCGGCGGTGGCCACCCGGCCGCCGCGGCCGCGGCTCCATTCGGCTCACACAACCCAGGAGTTCGTGGTGTGGGCGGAGAGGCCGGAGGCCGCTTGGTTTCAACTCTCGCGCTTCTTCGCGGGGGCGCTGTCGGCCGGGGGGCCTGCTGGCCTATGGCTGCAGGCCGACGGCTGCTACAGCACGGCGTCGTGGGTGGAGGTCGAGGTCACCTCTGGGTGGCAGGCGTTTGCCCGCGCCCGTGGCCAGGAGTGGAGGCGCACCCTTCACTTCAAGTACGACGGGGTGGCGACGCTCTTTGTCAAGATCTTCGGGGGGAGGGCGAGCGCCTGGGGTGCTGCCCGGAAGACGACAGCCGCGGAGATCTTGGAGATGAACTTGCCCTTCACGATGGGCGCCGCGCCTCCAGCAGCAGTGACACCCCCTCCGAGGGGAGCCCGAGCGACAGCAGCGACAACAGCTACGACGTGCCGCCACGCCGGCGCGCTCGTACCTCGGGGGGTAGCTAGCCGCCGCGGCGTTGCTCCTCCGCTCCAGGAGCGTCCGTGCCGGCGCGCCTCAACGGGCCTGTGAAGGAAGAGGAGGACACCGAGTGAGTGCTGGTGTGCCGACGCTGGGGCTCCTGGGGCAGGAGCCCCCGTGGGGGCTTTCTCACTTTCTTTCTCCTCCTCTTTTCCTGTTCCTGCAATCAAAGAACCAAGGGAGGCCCTGCGGGCGTGTAATGAATTTGGGCGCTTACCTCTTTTTTATCAGCACTTTCGTCATGTGTCCTGGTCTTTGTGTCTTGTTGGTCGAGACCGCCTTCCGGTCGTGATTAGGGTACTTAGCTTGGCATGCTCGCGGTAGGCTCCAGGGTCGGGAAGGCGTGGCTACGGTGCTTGGGGAGTCTGGACGTCCTGTGGACTTCTTCTTCTTTATGAGTGAGGCAGGTTGGGAGCCCTTTCGGCACTCTGTGTCTACAGGCCCCAGTCCCGCACATTTCCCTACCACCGTAATGTATGACCGGATCACCAAGGACGCAACCACGAGGTGAGGCCCCGACACCCTTGATGCCGACCGGATCACCAAGGACGACATCAAGGGGCGAGTGGCTATATGACCGGTAAGGCTCCTGAGGCATGCTGCTCAGGAGCCCCCTTTGACGCTCAAGAGGCTCTATGTCGGCAGGTCCCAGTCCCGCACATTTCCCTACCACCGTAGTGTACGACCGGATCACAAAGGACGCAACCACGAGGTGAGGACTCGGCACCCTTGATACCGATCGGATCACCAAGGACGACATCAAGGGGCGAGTGGCTTTATGACCGGTAAGGCTCCTGAGGCGTGCTACTCAGGAGCCCCCTTTGACGCTCAAGCGGCTCCCGAAAAATTCTGTTTCCTGCCCCGGGAGGGGCGGGCCTCCCGAGGATCCGAGTTGACGCTCAAGTGGCTCTATGTCGGCAAGTCCCAGTCCCGCACATTTCCCTACCACCGTAGTGTACGACCGGATCACCAAGGACGCAACCACGAGGTGAGGCCTCGACACCCTTGATGCCGACCAGATCACCAAGGACGACATCAAGGGGCGAGTGGCTTTATGATCGGTAAGGCTCCTGAGGCGTGCTGCTCGGGAGCCCCCTTTGATGCTCAAGCGGCTCCTTAAAGAAATTTTTTGTCTCTTGCCCCGGGAGGGGCAGGCCTCCCGAGGATCCAAGATGGCGCGTCGGGCCGTGAGTGGAGCCCCCGAGCGAGTATGAAGCGGCATGCGCCTGCTGACTCATCCGTGAGTACCACGCGAGGATCCGGGCGCCAAGGCCTTGGCGAGGTGCGAGCACCGTGCCCCCCAGCCCCCGCTCGCGGGGTACGAGGGGGAGGGGAGCAGGCGAGTGCCTGACTCGATGAGAGAGAACCCAAGATAGGAAATGGCGATGAAAACAAATCCGATTTTCTTTAAAACACGATTTTGGCAAAGACCCCAAGTTTTGTTCCAGGAAAGTCGGCAAATCCAAACATCAGAAGAGCAAATAACAGCCGCGTCTGGCACCTAGACTAGTCCTCATCTTCGTCTTCCCCCAGCGCTGAGCGTAGGGCATCCACGTTGCATGGGCATAGCCATTGGAGGGCAGTGTTGTCCGCCAGCGCAGAGATGTGGCTTCCACATTGCGTGGGAAGGAACCCCTCCGCGTCCTCGGGGGGCTCCGGGCGTATACAGCCTGCTCATTATTACGTGAGAGTGTCACGGCCGTAGATAGCTGGGCAAGCCCCCAGGCGCACGGCCTGGTTGCTCCCAACTCCGTCAAGAGCCATCCCGTGCATTTCTGCTTGGTTCGCGCCTTTATGAACCAAACCCGAATAAATTGTTCCCCGCGTAGCCGCAGGATTGCGCTCCCGCAGCCCAAACATGAGCACAATGCATCCGGCGCAGCCATAAAGGTGTTTTGTCGATGAAGCTGCCTCGTGAAGTGTCCGGGCGTTGGCCGGACAATGTCTTGAACGCCTCCCGAGGCTGTGCCGACGCTTCAGTTGCCGCGGGTGGCCCACGCTGCTTGTGTCTTGCTACTCCCCCTAGGCCATTCCTCCTGAGGCCTCAGGGCTTGGCTCGGCGTTGCTTGCTCGCGAGGGCGACGGCTTGCGCTGCGCCCCGCGGGCCCGGGGGCGTCCTCCCTCTTTCTCCCGCTCGCGTCGGCCAGGCCCGGTGCTCCGCCGGCGGAAGCCCCTAGGCACGGCTCGGGGAGGACGCCCAGGGTGCTCCCTACTCTCGGGAGGTGCTGGCGCCTGCGGCAGGCGCCTGACCCACCCCACTATCAGGCGGTATGACGTAGCATGGTATGTAGGGCTCCACATAAGGCTCGGTTCTCCTCCTGAGCCGTCCGGCCGGGTGCCGGGGACGGCCCCTCTGGGCGGCGGGGGGGGCGCCCTGTGCGCGCAGCCCGCAGACCCTCCTGCGACGAGCCTCAGAGCGAAGTTGCTTACCTCTGCCATCGCCTTTGGGTGGGCCGCGCGTCTCCTGGTGTGGATTGCTTCCTCGGCGATCTGATGCGCCTTCGCCGTTGTTGCTTGTTTGTACGGACGCCTGCGCCGCCTGCTCCCTGTGCAGGATGGCGCGCTCCCGCCTGGTCAATCCAGGCTGTTGAAGGTCCACCGGGTCACGGAGGCGCGTGTTGGTGCACGCATGAGGCGCCCCATTGTTTCCTTCGTGCGCCCGGTCGTCGTGGCCGGGCTGCGCCCCGAAACCGGTCACCGGGATTCGAAGGAGGGGGCACACCGCTGGCGGACTGGGGGACAGGCGTGGCGGACGAGCCCCCGACGCCTGGTGCTTGCGGCCTTGAAGAAGAGTGAGGAGCCACGGCCCTCCGCGCGACGGTGACCAGCTCTGCGACGTGGTCGGCCCATGCGTCGAAGCCCCCGTGCGTCGGGCGGTGGCGGAGCATCTCGCTTGCCAGCAGCAGCGCATCGGGCGCGTCGAGGTCCCCCACGTAGGTGCGGCGCGACGCCGGTGCTGAGGGCGCTGCCCGCCCGCCGTGCGTTTGGGCGGTGCGAGTGGCGGCGACGGTGGAGACGATGCTGGTGGCTTGGTATTGGCCGTCCAGCACTATGCCGCTGGGGCGCGGGTCTACGGCGGCAGCGGTGGTGTCGATGGGAGCTGATCCGCTGCGGCCGGGGGGAGCTTGCTGCGTGCCGGCCATCGGAGCAGTGAAGCATGAGAAGAGCGAGGCTAGGAGAAGACTCCGACATGCCCCCTACCTGGCGCGCCAAATGTCGGATTTCGGGCTCCGCAAAACCCTCAAGGTTCGAACACAGGGGCGTGTGCGAAGATCCCCTGCAGGCTTGTCCTACCTAGCTCGCTACTCGATGGCTAAGACGATGAACTCGCACGATGACGAGGAAGAAGACGAACACAGTGGTTTACCCAGGTTCGGGCCACTGCGAAGAGTAATACCGTACTCCTGCTTTGGTGGATTGCCTCTCGGGGAGGTGTGGTGGATGAACTAGTACAGTGTTTAGGAGCCTCGTGAGGGCGCTCCTGAGGTGTTCTTGGCCCTCTGCTCGGGTTGTGGTGGATCGATTGGTCGCCCCTTTCTACGGTGCAGCCTAGCTTCTATATATAGCGGTGGCCCGGGTCCTCTCCCCTTATCGCAATGGCGGGAAGGGATCCCACAACGGCCAAATTTGAAGGGGGATAGGAGTACATCCCCGCCCTGTCCAAAGGCGGTCTTCGCCTGCAAAGTAGCTGTCGATGATGCAGAGGTGGGCTCGGCGATGACATCCGTCCTGCGGGGCTCGTGGTTGTTGTCTTGTTGCACCGTATTGGAAACCTTTGGGGGGTGCTTTGGGAACCCGCGTACGTCCTTGCTCCCTTTGCACCAAAGGGGAAACTGCACCGCCTGGCGCGCTGGCGCCCGCCTATCCCTCCTTGCGTCATCTTTGACTCCTGAGGCCGGGCTCTGCATAGAGATCTCCGCCGCACCGAAGGGGGCCTGGGGAGGCCCATCCCTTGCTGGTCTTGATGCTGCTCCTCCTCGCGAGCCTAGGGCCCTCGCGAGGGCCTTGTCTTGAGTGGGGCTTCATCTGGTTGTGATTGGCTGGCGAGGTGGGCCATGCCCTGGGCCACAGGCTGGCAAGTCTGGGTACCCCCGTTCCCAGAACGCCGACAGAAGCTGAATTTGAAGCTTTAATCAATTGTAACTGGGATGTGGACAACCTTCAGATCCAGGAAAACGAATACCCGGCGCGGGATGACCCGTCGACGAGCTAGGCAAGGAGCTGGTCTCCAATGAAGTTAACCCGGGCAATGCTGAGCCGCCGGGTTATAACTTGTGCGAAAAACTTGAGTCACACATTTTGGGCCCTCTGGAGCCTGGTAATAGCCGTAGTAAAAACTTGATTACCTGTGCCGTGCCTTCGTGCACGTTTTGAGCTTTAACAACTCATATACCGGCAGCTTTGGCGCTTCAAAAAATTTTCCAGCGTAAATGTCTTGATATGATTATATTCCTCAGTATCAATTCATCAATTCCCACTTGCAGGTTATACTCCATGAGCAATGCTAATCCGGGATTACCGAAAAACATAGAATCTTATCATGAAAAACTCCTGCAAAATAACAAGTAGAAAGTACATGTATAGCTTGTAGTATAGTTTAGGCGGCTTTGAAGGCACAGCCCAAAGAGATCAACTCTAGTTTATATGTTTGAGAAAAACTCAAGTTTTTTGCTTTCAAAGAAGCTAGGCATGTTTGCCCAAAATCCCATAAGCCGGCTCTCACGTGACATAAATCCGTCGTTTTAACCTTAACTAGTTCAGGGTCTTAAAAAAGATTGACTGTTAAGAGTACGAACGGGCCACATAGCGGAGAGACTACATCAAATAGGTGAGTTTATCCTAGCTCTCTGTAAGTTGGCTCTCTCGTGACATAAGCTGCCAGTTTAACTTTCACAAGTTCAGGGTCTTGAAAAATATTGATTGTCAAACGTTCGGCGGGTCACCTGGCGGAGTAGCAAGTTGCAAACAGGCAGGTTTAACTCAAATATGGCTTTTAAGCCGGTCAAGAGGGTATGAAAGCTAAACCCAGTGGCTTGGAAACCTCCAATTGACCTTATGAAGAATCAACTCTTTGCACAAAACTTGGTGCAGGAAAACGGCAGAGGCCCCAAATTATAGGGATGTCGTATAAAAAGTGGTATATACAATGACAGAAGTATGTACATTGATGAGAGCCGGTGGCTCAAGTGTAGTAAGGCCGAAGATGAGCAATGTTCCACGTCCTGGCAGTCTCCTCCCCAGAAGTGCGTGATTTGTCGCTCTCGCGTACGTCAATGAGATAATAAGAACCATTGTTGAGATTTCTGCTGATCACAAAAGGTCTTTCCCAGGGAGGTGATAACTTATGCATATCTGTCTGGTCTTGAATTAGACGGAGCACTAAGTCACCTTCTTGGAACGTCCGAGTCTTGACTCTACGGCAATGATAGCACTGCAAATCTTGCTGGTAAATCGCTGACCGTGCTACTGCGAGATCCCGCTCTTCATCCATGGCATCCAAAGCATCCTGACGCGTCGTCGCATTATCAGTTTCAACGTAAGCCGCCACCCTGGGCGAGTAATGACGGATATCACTGGGGAGAACAGCTTCTGCGCCATAAATCATGACGAAAGGCGTGTAGCCTGTTGACCTGTTGGGGGTGGTTCTGATGCTCCAAAGAACTAAAGGTAATTCCTCCACCCAACAACCGGCGTTCGTTCCAGAGGAACCATAAGCCGGGGTTTTATCCCTCTCAAAATTTCCTGGTTAGCACGCTCTGCTTGACCATTAGACTGTGGGTGAGACACGGAGGAGACATCAAGGCGGATGTGTTCACTGTCACAAAACTCTTTCATAGCCCCCTTGGACAGATTTGTACCATTGTTAGTAATGATACTGTAAGGATAACAAAACCGAAAAATCAGCTTTTTTGACGAACTGAACTGCTGTTGCTGCGTCGCACTTACTGACCGGCTCTGCCTCAACCGCCACCAATAGGTGGGTCTTCTTATCTTTAGACCTCTTAAACGGTCCAACCATATCAAGCCCCCAGACCGCAAACGGACAGGTGATTGGAATCATCCACAACTCTTGAGCTAGCACATGGGCACGTCGTCCAAATTTCTGACACCCATCCCATTTACTGACCAAGTCTTCTGCATCTGCATGAGCTGTCAACCAGTAAAAACCATGCCGAAAAGCTTTAGCCACACAACATTTTGACCCAGCGTGATGAACACAATCGCCAACATGTATCTCTTGCAAGATTTCACGTCCGTCCTCAGGAGTGACACAGCGTTGAAAAACGCCGGTCATGCTGCACATGTGCAACTCGCCATTGACAATAGTCATGGACTTAGACCGCCTCATAATTTGCCGTGCCAGGGTCTTGTCTTCGGGTAACTCACCGCGAGTCAGATATGCCAGATACGACAGTGTCCAATCAGGGATAGCGCGGAGAGCCACCACCAATTGTCCTTCCGGGTCAGGTATAGCAAGATCCTGCTTAGAAGGTAACTTAACCGACGGGTGATGCAGTACATCCAGAAACACATTAGGTGGCACCGGCTTACGCTGAGACCCTAGTCTTGATAACGCATCAGCAGCCTCATTCTTCTGACGATCAATATGATCCACCTGATAGCCTTTAAAGTGACCAGCGATGACATCAACCGCCTGGTGATAAGTCGCTATACGAGGATCTTTATAATCCCATGTGCCAGAAACTTGCTGGGCCACAAGGTCTGAGTCGCCAAGACATCTGACCCAGCTCAAATTCATCTCTTGGGCCACACGAAGTCCATGAAGCAAGGCTTCATACTCAGCTGCATTGTTAGTACATCGAAACATTAACCTTAATACATAACAAAACTTGTCACCTGGAGGGGAAGTTAACACAACCCCAGCACCTGAACCTTCCAATTGCCTGGATCCATCAAAGTGAATTGCCCAATATGTATTGTCTGGCTTCTCCTCAGGTGCTTGACATTCTGTCCAGTCATTGATAAAATCCACCAGGGCTTGGGTTTAACAGCCGTCCGAGGTACATACTTCAGATTAAGAGGCCCAAGCTCAATTGCCAACTTAGCAATCCTGCCGGTGGCTTCTCTATTTTGAATGATATCTCCCAAAGGAGCAGAGCTGACCACCTGATTGGATGCCCAAGGAAATAATGCTTCAGCTTGCGATTCGCCATGAATACTCCAAACACCAGCTTTTGCCAATGCGGGTATCTTTGCTTGGATTCTATCAAAATCTAGCTGACATAGTAAATCGGCCACTGGACTGGATATTCTTTGCCTGCCTCCTTGCGCTCCACAACGACTGCAGCACTGATGGCTTTATTTTTAGCCGCCACGTACAGGAGCAAACGCTCTTTTTTCACGGGAGCAGCTAAGATAGGCGGCTCAAACAACTGTTTTTTGAGCGCCTCAAACGCATCATTGGCCGCATCGCTCCAGACAAAATCATCTGTCTTCTCCATCATCTTATACAAAGGAATAGCTTTCTCACCCAGGCGGCTTATGAACTGGCTTAAAGCGGCAATACGACCCGCCAGGCGCTGGACATCATTAATGCACGCCAGCTTAGACAGAGAGGTGATGGCCTTTATTTTATCCGGGTTAGCCTCAATACCCCGCTCTGAGACCAAAAAACCAAAAGCTTGCCTGCAGGCACACCAAACACACACTTAGCCGGGTTAAGCATCATCTTGTAAACCCGCAGGTTATCAAAAGTTTCCTTCAAATCATCCAGCAGAGTCTCCTTCTTCCTTGACTTGACCAGAATATCATCCACATAAGCATGAACATCGCGCCCAATTTGACTATGAAGACAGTTCTGCACACAGCGTTTATAAGTCACCTGCGCGCTTTTGAGTCCAAAAGGCATAGACACGTAGCAGAAAGCTCCAAAAGGCGTGATGAAAGATGTCTTCTCTTGGTCTTTGACTGTCATCTTGATCTGATGATAACCCGAATAAGCGTCCAGGAAACATAAACTCTCACAACCTGCCGTTGCATCAATGATCCGGTCGATACGGGGGAGAGCAAATGGATCAACCGGACACGCCTTGTTGAGATCTGTGTAATCCACACACATGTGCCATGTGCCGTTCTTCTTAAGTACAAGCACGGGGTTAGCCAACCACTCCGGGTGAAAAACCTCCACGATAAACCCTGCTGCTAAGAGCCGGCCTACCTCTTCTCCGATAGCTTTATGCCACTCTTTGTTGAAACGACGGAGGAATTGCTAGACTGGCTTAAACTTAGGATCCACATTAAGGTGGTGCTCAACGAATTCTCTCGGTGCACCCGGCATGTCAGAAGGTTTCCATGCAAAGATGTCCCGATTCTCACGGATGAATTCGATGAGCGCTCTTTCCTATTTGGGGTCCATATTGGCCCCTATAGTGAACTGTTGCGATGAGTCGCCAGGAACAAAATCCACCAACTTGGTATGTTCTGCCACAAACTTCAAGGGCGGGTCAGATTCCGTGCTGGGCTTCTTCAGCGGGGTCATATCCGTCGAGTCAACATTGCCTTTATAAAACTTTAGCTCTGCCTCAGCACAACTTGACTCCCCATATGCAGCATCACCTTCCTCGCACTCAAGAGCAATCTTCCTTTCACCATGCACTATAATCGTCCCCTTCAGACCAGGCATCTTGAACTGCAAGTAAACATAACAGGGCCGTGCCATGAACTTAGCATAAGCCGGCCTTCCAAACAGAGCGTGATATGGGTTCTTGATTTTAACCACCTCAAACCATAAGGTCCCCACCCTGTAGTTGAACTCATCACCAAAAGCTACCTCAAGGGCAATTTTTCCAACTGGATAAGCCGATTTGCCGGGTACCACACCGTGAAAAACTGTGGATGATGGTTTGAGATCCTTGTCAACCAGGTTCATCCGACGGAAAGTGTCATAGTATAGAATGTTGATGCTGCTACCACCATCCATCAGCACCTTGGTGAACATGTAGGCCCCTACATGAGGGGCTACCACGAGGGCTAAGTGCCCCGGGTTATCAACTCGCGGTGGGTGATCCTCCCTACTCCATGATATCGTGTGCTCAGACCACTTTAAGTACTGCGGAAGAGCCGGCATGGCTGCGTTAACTGCCCGCTTGCGCACTTTCTGATCACGCTTATCAAGGCTTGTTGTAAATACGTGATACTGGCCTCCATTAAGCTGCTTTGGGTTACTCTGATACCTTGATTGGTTGTTTTGCTGCTGACCACCATTGCCAGACTGCTGATTATGACCTACATGGTTACCTTGACCTTGATAACCAGAACCTGAGCCGCCTGCACCAAAACCTTACCCATGAGAGCCGGACCCTGACCCGCCAGGCGGTCCATTGTTGTTACCGTGATGTTGATTAAGGCTGTAGTTCCGAAACTCCCGCATGATATAGCAATCCTTCCAAGCTTGAGTGGATGGTTTATTGGGAAGACTATGCTTCGGGCAGGGGTCGTTAAGCATTGCTTCCATGTTGAAAGGCTTGCCCTTGCCGAAAGGTGGTTTACCGTTGCCCTTGCCACGGTTGTTCCCAGTGTTGGTATTGGCCACCAGATCTGACCCGCCGTCTGGATGCTTCCGTTTACCGCCATTGCCTGGATTGTTATTTCCTGCCCCGTTCTACTGCTGACCCTTGCCGTTGCCATTCTTCTTACCCTTAGCTGATTTCTCATGATCAGACCCAGGATCCTTCGTGCTGTCAGAATCTGCATATTTGGTGAGAGCCGCCATGAGCTCACCCATGTCCTAGCAAGAACGCTTGAGCCGTCCAAGCTTCTGCTTAAGGGACAGAAAGTGACAGTTTTTCTCCAGAATCAGAACCGTCTGAGCCGCCGTGATATTACCAGACAAGTGGATGATGGTTGAGACCCGCCGGACCCAATGATGGGCCGACTCATCTTCCCTCTGCACGCAATGATCCAAATCAATGATCGTCTTTGGCTGCTTGTATGTCCCTTGAAAATTCTGGATGAACCTTGCTTTCAGCTGAGCCCAGGAATTAATGGTATTGGGTGGCAAACCTTTAACCATGTACGAGCCGGTCCTTCCAGCATCATGATGAAGTACTTAGCGCAGACTGCATCACTAACATCTAACATCTCCATGGCTAGCTCATAACTCTCGATCCAGGCTTCTGGAGGCAGATCAGCAGTATAATTAGGCACTTTGCACGGACCCTTAAAGTCTTTTGGCAGGCGCTCGTTTCGTAGAGCCAGTACTAAACATGGCACTCCCATAGCTCTGGAGGTTACTCCGGCTCCCACCGAAGTTGAAGGTGTTACCGGGGGCGGGTCTTGTTAAGCCGATGCCGCCGCCACCACCTTGCGCTGAGCTCTGGCATTGTCCACGATCGCCTGAGCATCGACGACGGGTGGGCTATCATAGGGCGGGTTCCGATGCCGCTCACTACTGGACACCACCGGCGACTCTATACGCCGGCTGTAACTGCGGCTCGGGATGGGGGTCGAGTGCACACGACTCCGGCTATAAGTATACTTCTCCTGTTGAGCCACCGCTGTCTGCAAATACCCAATGGCGTTCCGGGCCTCTTCAGCGAAGGGTGTTCCCTCAGCGAGGGGGAGCGCATTGAGCCTGACTGCCGCTGCTACCATGTTCTCCACCGGGTTTGAATAAAGACCGGGTGGTGTCAAAAAACGCTGCGGCAGGGTCTAGTTCCTGCGGGGCGGGTCTGGCTGCCGATGCTGAGTCGCCACCCTGTTCCCAGGTACTTCTGCCGTTCAGGTCACGGTCAGTGGCGCGTTCCGTCCTGCCCCCGGCATGTTGAAAAGATTTCTGGGCTCATACTGCTCTGGCAGGCAGGTCTGACGCCTCATCCGAAGAACTGCATCTGAGGCTTGTTGATCCAGATTGAGACGAAAAGCTTAAGCCCTGAGACGCTCCGACTCAGCATCCATCTAAGCCTGCAGTGCGTTGATCTCCTCCGGGGCCCTGGTCATCTGGTCCTTCAACCTCGCGATCTCTGCGTTACGGTTTGCTTGGTTTTCCGTTGTGACCTCGGTTCCCATTAGAGTTGTCAGTTCGTTCATCAGATCCAGTAGGACCTGAGCCGGCGGCCTGGCTGAGCCGGACCCTGCCGCGCCGGCAGCCACTCCAGCAGTTACAACCGCTCCAGCCACCGTGCTGCTGGAGACCGGCACCATGCCAGCCATGAAGATGGTGGCTTGGCTCGGCGGCTCATAGGGCTCCGGAAAACCATCACCATGAAAGTAGCCCCCAAGACCGCCGTTATGAAGCTGGTAGATCCATCCTCTGAGCAGATTAGGGTTTCTTCCCGTGACATAGAGCCTTCCTCAAGCTCCGCGCCTTGGGTGAAGCCGACGAAGACGTGCTTCCGGCCCGGCTTGATCCGGGCAGGTTGCGCACGCTGGGCTAACTCGACGAGGTCGGTGCAGATGTCCAGCCCGGGTTTAGATCCGCCGATCTTGCCGATGAAGACGTGAATTCTGCCGAAGGGGACCCAGTACCCGTACTCAATTGAGTCAGCCTCAGGGCCCCAGCCAGCGTCGTCGATGTAAAGCTTGTCGCGGCGATTCTTAGTCATCCTACCAACGGCGTATCCCTCGATCCCTGGGAAAGAGCCCTTCGAGTACTCCAAACCACCGTGCACCAGCCCCACGGTGGGCGCCAACTGTCGTGGTTTTATCACGGTAGATGTCCTAGTGCAAGGACTTAGGGGTGAAGCAATCGCTATGGCGGTTAACTCGAAGGGGTTGATCGGGACGAAAGGCACAGGTTTACCCAGGTTCGGCCCCTCACGAAGGAGGTAATAGCCTACGTCCTTCTTTGAGTTGTATTGATTGGATATCGATTACAAGGGAGCGGATTCGCTTGACCTAGTACTCGATCAAAGGTTTCGTGTCCTAAGCCGCCCAGGGAGCCTGCCTTTATATACACAGGTCGAGGCCCTAGGCTTAGAAGAGTCTGGGCCGGGATACATCTAGTAACCGACCTTATCTCTAAATCATCTTGCCTTGTGTGGCAAGCCGTCTCCCGGCGGCTTACACCTTCGGGTCACATGTTGCCTTCCGGCTCTGGGCCTTTGCCAGGCCCGTCTGCAAGTCACTTCTAGGCCTTGTCTTATTCCTCTCGCCCATTTAAGGTCTCACTGCTGATCCGCCAACTTCATGACCCGGCCCCTTCTGGGCGGGTCTCACCATGGGGTTATATCCCCAACACCTGGGGTCCTACAAGTTCATGGAAGTCCTTAGTTCACCTCGACTCTCAGATGTATGCACAAGCTGCACTCGGTCCCAAGAAAGTCACTCGGACGTCACTTATCACTTGGCGCCTTTCATAGCACTCGGATAGAAAGGAGCATGACCGTCGTGGGAGAAGCAACGTTTGAGGGACTTAATACGCCTTAAGTATTGTAAAGACCACGTTAACTGTAATGGCTATAGTTAACTTAGCAGTTTCTAGTAACCCCCGCAGTTGCTAGCATTAATGGCCCTAGTGATGGCGCTCGGTTGATGCCGGCGCACTCTATATAAGCCGCCCTCCCACACCAGAGCAAGGGTTACGAACTCCCTATAATCAGATACCCATACAAGGAAAACACATAGCCCCAGGGCTCGAGACATAGGGCTATTACCACTTCCGAGTGGGGTCCGAACTCGTAAATTCCGAGTGTAACACTTATTCCGTAGCTAGGCCTCCCCCTACTCATTCATACCCCCGTACTATTGTCAGGATTATTCCCATGATAGTTAGCACCCACCGTGGGGCGGAGAGTCTAGCGAATTCCAGCGTAAGTGGATTCAAGCCTTTTCTCATTCACCATGTTGGCACTCGGCGGTGAGATTCTCTTCGGCACCTTGCGCTTCGTCGCCGACGGTTCTGCTTGGTTGCACGAGGCACCGCTGGATCATGACTCGTTTCCCTCAAGGGGAGCGTCGCACCTCAGCGCCACGGCCCACGGCGTCCTCCTGCGGCAGCCGTCGGAGCCTTACGGCTCCTCATTCGTTCTCGGCTCTGGAAGTCACCGCAGGCGCTCCGGGCGCTCTCGGTGGCAACAATGGGTCGAGCATGTCGTGGCTCGTCAGTCGGCGGTCACGCAAGTGGTTGTGATCGCTCCGACGAACCCACCGTCGATTTGTTCGCCTCTTCGGGGGACGAGTTGTTCGATGAGTCAGAATTCGGAAACAGCGGAGACGCCGCAGAAGTCATGATGGCCAACACCACCAACAACGAGCCTCCCTTGTACTCTGGGGGTGGTCCTCATAGTTGCGACGGCAACCGTCATGCTGGCGACACGAGCGGTTATGTTCCCCGGCCTCTCACTCGGGAGCAACGGGAAGATAGGACGAGGAGAGACGACGAAGTTCTCCTCACTCCGATCACAGGGACCACTCCGAAGGAGTTGTCTCTGGAGGCAACGCGCTTGGCCACTTTAGCCAAGCGCGAGCGACTCAAGCGTCTCCAGCAGTCGCTCGACGAGCGCGCAGCACGGGACAGACCGAGTTCCAGCAACCTGAGGCGTCCGCTGTTCCAGAGCAGCCGACCCCCCAAAGTCCCAGTGATGCGCACACCGATAGAGAACCTGGTTGTGGCCACTCGGATTGCTGAATCTATTCAGCCATCTGGGTCAACAGCTGGCGAGGGCATTCGGCAGATCCCAGCTTTGCTGAAGACCGCACTGAAGTAAATTTCGGAAGTTTCGTAGTCGTCACTGCAGATTCACGGACGGTCTGTGCAGGCGGACACAGTGCAGTCCGCTCACAGTCCGCACACGTACGGAAAACGCATACGCTCTCCTCCTCCTCCGAGAGGTCAGTACGGGCGGCGTTGGCGAGATGAGCGCGATGTCAGTCGGACCCCTCCTGCGAGAGGGGATTTGTACGGCAAGCGTCCATTCGATGATGGCCGCCACTACGGAGAAGATCGTAATTGGACTCCCACTCGACCCCGTGGCTACGAGGGAGCTGGCCGGCGGCCTCTGCTGCCTAACGCCAGGTCTACAATCCCACAAAAGATGGTAGATAGGAACCGAGTGATCAGAGACCGAGTGAGCGGTTGGGGAACATCGGGTCTCGAGTGCTTCTGCGGTTATATCCGAGAAGCCGAGATACCCCCCAATTACCGTTTAGCAACTGGGATCGGAACGTTCAACAGCGAATCCAAGCCAGAGACCTGGCTCAAAGATTACCGAGTGGTTGTTCAGATTGGGGGTGGTGACGACTTCGTGGCCATGAAACACCTCCCCCTCATGCTGGAAGGATCTGCTCAGGCGTGGTTGAACCAGTTACCTTCCAGTAGCATCTATTGCTGGGAGGACCTGGCCCGAGTGTTCATCAAGACATTTGAAGGAACGTACAAGCGTCCGGGTGGTCTGACTGAGATGCAGCACTGTGTCTAGAAGAACAATGAGACTCTCCGGGAGTATATTCAGCGGTGGACTACGCTGCATGACACGGTAGAGAATGTCACTAAACATCAGGTCGTTTGTGCTTTCAAGGCTGGTACATCATATCGAGAGCTCGTTTTGAAGTTTGGTCGATCGGGAGATCTATCTCTCAGTCGGGCCATGGAAATCTCCAATAAGTATGCCAACGGCGAAGAAGAAGACCGCCTCTGAAGCGGCAAAGGTCAAGCAGGCGACACCTGACAGTCGGCTGAGAACGCTGACAAGAAGCAGAAGCGGAAAGCTGATCCTCTGGGAAAAGCGGAAGTGGCAGCGGTTCCTGGCCAAGGGAAGCCGAAGGCTAAGAAAAATAAGAAAGAAGATTGGTCTAACAAGAAGAAACCCGAGTATAACTCCGAGGTGATGGATCAGCCCTGTGCGATTCACAATAAGAAAGATGAAGAGGGCAACGTCATTTACCCGAAGCACACCACTCGGGAATGTCGTTTGCTCAAACATGAGATGGGAAAAGAGACTTCTGCAGAGAAAGACGCCAATGAAGAAGAAGAGGGTAATCCAGAATACCCACACATCGACAAGGTCTTAAACATGATCTTTGCTGACGTCGAGAGTAAGAGCCGATTGAAGTTCATCAATCGGGAGGTGATCATGGTAGCTCCGACTACCGTGAAGCACCTTAATTGGATGAAGACTCCTGTCACTTTCGATCAGTCTGATCACCCAGCCCACATAGCCACCCCTGGGAGGCAGGCACTGGTTGTCGATCCACCTGTGAATAGGGTCCGACTGCGCAAAGTCCTGATGGATGGTGGAAGTGGACTCAACATAATCTACGCGGGTACACTTAGTGCAATGGGCATTCCGATGTCCCGTCTGAGAAAGAGTAACATGCATTTCCATGGAGTCATTCCTGGTAAGAAAGCCGAGTCACTCGGTCAGATCGCTCTGGATGTTGTATTCGGAGGAGAGAAGAACTTCCAGAAGGAACGCCTAACATTTCAAGCGGTGGACTTTCGGAGTGCCTATCACACCATCCTGGGTAGGCCCTCCTACGCACGTTTCATGGCCCGACCATGTTACGTTTATCTTAAACTTAAGATGCCAGGGCCGAATGGTGAGATCACGATAACTGGCGATCGGATAATAGCCAAGGAGTGCCTCCAGCGGGGCTCCAATTAAAATAGCCAATGAACAAGTTCTCGCAACCGAACTTGACGGCTACAAGAAAGCGATGGATGCTGCGGACTTACTCAAGTCTAAGCGCCCGGCAACAGAATCAGCGTTTCAATCGGCCGGCGAAACCAAGCAGATTCACATTCATCCCAATGATCCGAGTGCAGCTCCGACCAATATTTCGACATCGCTTGATGACAAATAGGAAGCCGAGCTCATCCAGTTCCTCCGTGAGAACTGGGATATCTTCACATGGAAGCCGTCTGACATGCCGGGGGTACCCAGGGGACTGGCTGAGCATCGACTCCGAGTGGATCCGAAGATCAAGCCAGTCAAAGAGCACTTGCGTTGATCCTCCGTCGAGAAGGGCAAGGCGATTGGTGAAGAGATCGCTCGGCATCTAGCTGCTGAATTCATTCGGGAAGTTTTCCATTCCGAGTGGCTTGCCAACCCAGTGTTGGTGCCTAAGAAGGAATGTGTATCGATTTCAAACACCTCAATCGGGCCTGCCCGAAAGATCACTTTCCCCTTCCCCACATAGATCAGATAGTAGATTCCACCGCCGGATGCGAACGCCTGTCGTTCTTAGATGCTTACTCTGGGTACCATCAAATCCGAATGTATGGACCATATGACATAAAAACGGCTTTCATCACCCCATTCGGGTGTTTCTGCTACATCACTATGCTATTCGGTCTGAAGAATGCCGGGGCAACATTTATGCGCATGATTCAGAAATACTTGCAGGAACAAATCAGTCGGAACGTCGAAGCGTACATGGACGACATCGTGGTTAAGTCTAGGAAAGGTTCCGACCTCCTAGATGACCTCGCCGAGACCTTCGCAAACGTTCAATGCTACCAAATAAAGCTCAACCCTGCAAAGTGCACATTCGGAGTCCCTTCGGGTAAGCTTCTCGGTTTCCTTGTTTCCGAACGAGGGATCGACCCTAATCCTAATAAAATCGGAGAAATCATCCGAATGAAGAAACCTGTCCGCTTGCATGATGTCTAGAAACTCAAGGGTTGCCTAGCTGCTCTGAGTAGATTCATCTCTCGTCTCGGTGAGAAGGCCTTACCTCTCTACCGATTGATGAAGAAGTCTGACATGTTTGAGTGGACCTCTGAAGTGCAAGAGGCATTCGATCAGCTCAAGGCTTTGCTTTCCACCAAGCCGGTGTTAGCTGCTCCGGGCAGCCGAGAGCCTTTGCTCTTGTACATCGCCGCTACTAGCCAAGTGGTCAGCACATTCCTCACTGTGGAGCGTGAAGAGTCGGAAAAAACTTTCAAGGTGCAAATGCCTGTGTATTATATTTTGGAAGTCTTGACTCCCTCCAAGAAAAGGTATCCGCATTACCAAAAGTTGGTTTATGGCATTTACCTCACTGTCAAGAAGGTAGCTCATTACTTTCAAGAGCATTCGGTCACAGTTATTAGATACGCTCCTCTTTCGGAAATCCTCAATAACAGAGACGCTACTGGCCGAGTGGCAAAGCGGGCGATTGAACTCCTCCCGTTGGAGATCAATTTCGAAGCTAAGAAGGCAATTAAGTCACAAGCCCTAGTTGATTTTCTGGCCGAGTGGATCGAACAGGAACAACCAGCGCCGAGTATCCCTGAACACTGTACCATGTTCTTTGATGGATCTAAGATGCTCCAAGGATCCGAAGCTGGAGTAGTTCTCGTTTCCCCCAGAGGAGACCGACTGAGCTACGTCCTACAGATTCATTTCGATTCATCCAATAATGAGGCCGAGTACGAAGCACTCCTCTACGGTCTCCGAATGGTAATCACGCTTGGCATTCGGCACTTGATGGTATTCGGAGACTCGGACCTTGTTGTCAACCAGGTGATGAAGGAGTGGGACGTAAGGAGTCCTGCCATGACTGGATATTGCAATGCAGTCCGAAAACTAGAGAAGAACTTCCAAGGTTTAGAGCTGCATCATATCCCCCGAGTGAAAAATCAGGCAGCTGATGACTAGGCTAAAATAGGCTCCACTCGGAAAGCCATGACGAAATATGTTTTCCTTGAACACCTTCATTCCCCTTCGATCAAAGAAGATCCTTTTACCAAAGAGCCCCCACAAGCAGTCGGTCCTTCAAATCCGACTGAAGTAGACATCCCAGCTGTAGTGGATCTTGTCCAAGAGATGTTGGTGATCACTCCCGAGTGGACCCAACCATATTTAGCGTACTTGCTCACGCAAGAGCTCCCTGAAGATGAAGAGGAAGCCTGACGGATCGTCCGACGATCCAAATCCTTTGAAGTGATGGGAGATCAGCTATACACAAAAGCACTACTGGTGTGGCTCAGAGATGCATATCCCCAGAAGAAGGATTACAAATTCTACATGACATTCATTCGGGAACCTGCAGTCATCATGCGTCCTCTCGAACATTGGTCGCAAAGGCATTCCGTGCAGGTTTTTATTGGCCCCGAGCCAATGCAGCAGCGAAGGACATGGTAGATCTTTGTGTTGGATGCCAGTTCTACAAGAATCAGTCACACAAGCCAGCATCCGCTCTGAAGACTATCCTGCTCACCTGGCCATTCGCCATCTGGGGACTTGACATGGTCAGCCCTCTACGCACAGGGTCGAGTGGATTTACCCACCTACTGGTCGCTGTGAATAAGTTCACCAAGTGGGTTGAGGCGAAGGCCATCAAAAGTTTGGATTCAGCTACTGCTGTCAGTTTCATTCGGTAGATCATATTCAAATTCGGAGTCCCTCATGACATCATCACAGATAATGGGAAAAATTTCGATTCGGATGAATTCCGTGAGTTTTGTTACTCCCAAGGTACTCGAGTCAATTATGCTTCCGTAGCTCACCCGCAGTCGAACGGACAGGCAGAACGAGCAAACGGAATGATTCTCGAAGGATTGAAACCCCGATCGATGCGAGACCTGGAGATTGTTGCTGGTGCGTGGGTCGAGGAATTACCTTTTGTCTTGTGGGGGCATTCAGACGACCCTGAATCGTTCCACCAAGCGCACTCCTTTCTTCATGGTATACAGATCCGAAACTGTTTTGCCGAGTGACATTCGCCACAACGCTCCCCGAGTGGAGCTCTATAACGATGACGAATCCGAAGTGGCGCGCCAGGACGGCCTTGACCTTTTGAAAGAGGAAAGAGAGCAAGCCCTGATCAGGTCGATGCTTTACCAGCAAGACTTGAGGCGTCTTTACGACAGACAAGTCAGAAGACGTTCTTTCCAGGAAGGCGACCTCGTCCTCCGACTGGATCAGCAGAAGCCGCACAAGCTAGCGCCTCCGTGGCAGGGGCCCTTTGTCATCTCCAAAGTTCTCAACAATGGAGCTTATCGGTTGTACAACATTGTTGACGATAAGGAAGAGCCCCAAGCGTGGAACGCGGATCTGCTCCGCAAATTCTATACCTAGTGTTAATACACTCTGCCATCTTTGTAATGCACTTCCAAGTGAACCCGATGAATAAAGTATCTACTCTCTCAGTTCTCTGTGCAAACTGTTTGTTACTCATTCGTTTTTGCCACCCCCAGTGGGTGTACGGATTCGCTTAGCTGCGATCATGTATCGCCTAAGTTAGAAACTACTCCGAGTGAGGATTTCATCCACACTCGGGGGCTTAGCTACGGTCCGGTATCGCCTAAGTTAGAAACTACTCCGAGTGAGGATTTCATCCACACTCGGAGGCTTAGCTGCGATCCTGTATCGCCTAAGTTAGAAACTACTCTGAGGGAGGATTTCATTCACACTCGGGGGCTTAGCTGCGATCCTGTATCGCCTAAGTTAGAAACTACTCTGAGTGAGGATTTCATTCACACTCGGGGGCTTAGCTACAATCCTGTACCGCCTAAGTTAGAAACTACTCCAGGTGAGGATTTCATTCACACTCGGGGGCTTAGCTGCGATCCTATATCGCCTAAGTTAGAAACTACTCCGAGTGAGGATTTCATTCACACTCGGGGGATTAGCTGGGATCCTGTATCGCCTAAGTTAGGAACTACACCGAGTGAGGATTACATCCACACTCGGGGGCTTAGCTGCGATTCTGTATCGCCTAAGTTAGAAACTACTCCGAGTGAGGATTTCATCCACACTCGGGGGCTTAGCTGCGATCATGTATCGCCTAAGTTAGAAACTACTCCGAGTGAGGATTTCATCCACACTCGGGGGCTTAGCTATGATCATGTATCGCCTAAGTTAAAAACTACTCCGAGTGAGGATTTCATCCACACTTAGGGGCTTAGCTGCGATCCTGTATCGCCTAAGTTAAAAACTACTCCGAGTGAGGATTTCATCCACACTCGGGGGCTTAGCTGCGATCCTGTATCGCCTAAGTTAAAAACTACTCCGAGTGAGGATTTCATCCACACTCGGGGGCTTAGCTGCGATCATGTATCGCCTAAGTTCAAAACTACTCTGAGTTAGGATTTCATCGACACTTGGGGGCTTAGCTGCGATCCCGTATCGCCTAAGTTAAAAACTACTCCAAGTGAGGATTTCATCCACACTCGGGGGCTTAACCGCGATCCTGTATCGCCTAAGTTAGAAACTACCCCGAGCGAGGATTTCATCCGCAGTCGGGGGCTTAGCTGCGATCCTGTATCGCCTAAGTTAAAAACTACTTCGAGTGAGGATTTCATCCACACTCAGGGGCTTAGCCGCGATCCTGTATCGCCTAAGTTAGAAACTACTCCGAGCGAGGATTTCATCCGCACTCGGGGACTTAGCCATGATCCTATGTCGCCTAAGTTAGAAACTACTCCGAGTGAGGAATTCATCCACACTCGGGGACTTAGCTGCGATCCTGTGTCGCCTAAGATAGAAACTTCTCTGAGTGCGGACATCATCCACACTCGGGGACTTAGCTGCGATTCTGTATCGCCTAAGTTAAAAATCCGCATTCAACAAAAATGCAAACAAGCATCCAAAATGATCAAGCAAAGGCATTCAAATGTCATGAAGTTCAAAGCAAAAGTGCAGATAACCGGAGCCGCAAAGTCATGGTGAAAGTATCGGTACAGGATCACTCGGCATTCCGAGGCAAATGTAATTTAAAGTTTTTTCCCGACGATCAGTCGAACGATGGTGGAGATGCTGCATCAGTGAAGGTGTCCAAGTCGATGACGTCTACAATCCGAGTGGCGGCTGGCAAGAAAGTCTCCATGAAGTTGTCAATCTTGGCATTCTTCTTGTTGACGACCTTCAGCGACTTCAGTTTTTTCCTCATCCACGCCTCTGCAGTGCACACGAACAAGGGAAAGAGCGATGTTTGCCCCACCCCGATCTGCGGATTTCTTCCATAACTGGACTCGGCATGGCACATCCTTCAGACGGTTGATGAGGACGTCCAAGTCCCTCGGGAGCTCTTCCTCAGGGCCGGTCTCCTTGTCGATCTCCTTGGCGGCTTCACGCAGACGGTTGAGGAAATGGGCTGCCTCCATGGTGCGCTCGTCTAGGCAAAGCAACGCAAGTGCCGCACTGTCGCGGAGGAGTCCAGCACTCGGATACAGTTCCTTCTCAATCTTGGAAGTTTCTTCTTCCTCATCCGTGCACAGATCTAATAGACATTCGGGAGGAAAAAAGTAAGAGGGGGAGCGAGATAAGTTGGAAGGGTTTGAAGTTTGACCAGGCCGAGTGTGTACCTTTGAGCCTCTTGTTCATTTCACCACAGTAATCCTCCACAAGCTTCTCAAGCTTAGCCTTCTTGGCTGAGACGCCCTTCAGCTTTGCTTCGGCTTCAACAGCCTCTAGGGTGCTCCTCTTGGCGACATCCTCCAACGTTTTCTTCTCCTCCTCCCACTTCTCGAATGTATTCAGTTTGTCCTCCGCCTCCTTGGCTTTCCGACTAGCTTCCTTCTCGGCAAGTGCCAGATCATTGTCCTCCTTCTCCAAGGCGGTCTTCATGGTCTCTATAGAAATGGAAACCCGCAGTCTCTTAGCAAGCTGGAGATTCTCACTACGTACATCTGGCGAAGTACTTTCAGTCAGACGGGGAAAAAGATCGAACACAAAGTAGTCGGTCAAAAGCTGATTACCTCCAAGTGTTAGTTTCTCCTGCTCTAGACATGTGCACTTGGTCTTCTCAGGTTCGACGTTCGACGCAGCTCCTGCACCTCCTCTTCAAGAGTTTTATAGCGAGATCCGATCTCGCACACGCCCTACATACGACGACAACAATAGCAAAGTGTATCAGAGCTGGCAATCAGATACAATGTAGACATACAATAGCATTCGGATTTTCAGACTGTCTCCGACTGCTTCAGTCGACGGCAGCCTCGGGGACTACACCCAACGGGTTCGCTCAGCGCGCCCCCACTGGAGAACTACCGTTTCTACACCCCGACGGTCAATGTCGAGAGGCTGTGGTCCATGGACCATCACCGCATCATCTTCGACAAGTATCTCATCATTCGGATTCTACTACGTAAAACATTCGGGTTCTGAGACAGTCGCTGACTTCTTCAGTCGACGGCAACCTCGAGGACTACACCCAGTGGGTTCGCTCAGCGCGCCCAACTGGAGAACTACCGGTTAAGCACCCCGACGGTCAACGTCGAGAAGCTCTGGTCCACGGACCATCACCGCATCCTCTTCGACAAGTATCTCGTCATTCGGATTCTACTACCTAAAACACCTGGTGGGTGTGCCCCACCCAGTGGACATGCCATCACTCCTGACGTAAACTCACTCGGGACTCCAACTCTACATAAACTCACTCAGTATTCTACAGGATTCTGAAAGCATCTCCAACGCAAGTATTATGTCTAAAGAAGGTACTTACAAGAGTACTTACTCGGGCAGTCTCCTCCAAAGCCTCGCCGGCATCGCGGGTCTCCTTCAGCTTGTCATTCATCAACTTCAGCTGGATCAGTGCCTCCTTGCTCGCTCCCACCTGGTCCTTCGGGACGCGTTGCAGACCGACGTTGCTGGTCACAAGGGGAGTTGGAGGGGGAGTTCCGAGTGCTGATATTACCCTTGAGGAGGTTCCTCGGGCATGAGGCAGTCCCTGGACAGGCGAGACATCTCACATCACGACGTCCGCGTCAATAGCAGGATTCAGCATGTCAACTTGTTCGTCTGCGTCAATCTGGATCACCTCACGCGACTCTGCAAACAAGCAACAGTCATTCGGATGTGATCGGAGAGGAGAGACTAAAGACCCAGAATTCATAAATAGACAAAGCCGAGTGATACCTTTTCAAGTTGTTGCATCAGTTTCAGCCTTGTCCTTCCCTAGCGAGGCAGATGAAGTGTCGGCCCTACATCAAAGTCACTCGGATTGTTTATCTCAATCGGCCAATCACTCGAAACAGCAATCGGCATGAAGACACTTACGTGGAGTCCACCAGCACGTTCATCTTGGTCTTGGGCAGCACCGCCTTCCGGGGTTTGCTGGTCGTGATCTTCGCCTGCTTTGCAGTCTTCTCTGGAGATGCGACAGGATCGCTACGCCCACGCTTCGAAGTCCGAGTGGGAGGGATGCTCGCGGAAGGCTTGGTGGCACCCAGACCACCAGTACGGCCTCCACGGACTCCAGGGTCTTGACGGGCCTTGGAACGGGCCTCGAGAACCACCTCTTCTAAAGGGGAAGATTCCGCCTCGTCTCCCGGGTCAGACCCCTCCTCATCCTCTTCGTGGTTGCTTTCCTCTTCAGATTCTTCTTCACGGCCCGAGTCGCCACGACACTCGTTGTCGCTGGCCACGTTAGCTGTCGCATTGGCACCAGCGGGTATCAAGCTCTCCATGTTCGTGTAACCCTGTTGAAACGGAGGTTGCAATGATCAAATTTTGTCAAAGGAAAATCACATCACTCGGAAGTATTGGCACTCAAAGTTTACCTCACTCGGCAGGTGATCGGCCGAGTACGGCGGCACGAGCCTCGACCCCCTGGGGTTGTCCCGAGCTGGAGTTATGGCCTTCAGTTTGTTCGCCACTGATTCGGCACTGAGCTCATCCGGGTGTGTGCGAGCGATATCACTCGGACCCGAGTACTGCCACATGCGGTGGGCTCTGGCCTGAAGTGGCTGGATCCTTCCTTGGAAAAAGACCTCTAGCAAATCTAGCCCGTTGACGCCCTGGTTCACTAGGGCTACCAGTGCGATCACAAGCAAATCTACGTTGACCTTCTCCTCCTTGGACACGGTCAGCTTTGGAAGCCGCCGAATGCGTTCGGTGGTATGGAGGGAGGCCCGACTAACCCTCACCGACTGAGACATCGTTACAGTAAAACCAGGTGGATTGCCAACCCTTGAGTGTGTCGGGAAAGTTTAGTGTGGGAAAGCTACATTTGCCTCTCAACTGGATCCCCAAACCCCCGCACAACTGAGCTACATTCATTTTCTCTTCCGCGAGAGCGGTTTTCTTCACCGTCATCATTCGGCAGGTGAACAAGTGTTTGAAAAAGCCCCAATGCGGGTGACAGCCAAGGAAATTCTCACACAGAGAGACGAAACCAGCTAAGTACATGATGGAGTTGGGAGGGAGATGATGGAGTTGAGCCCCAAAGAAATCCAAGAAAGACCAGAAGAACGGATGAGGCGGGAGCGAAAACCCTCGGTCGATATGAGTGGTGAGGAGTACTCATTCACCTCCGCGCGGCGCAGGCTCGACCTCTCCCTTCTCCGGTAGCCGCCAGCTCCCCAGGGCGAGGAGGCATTGGTTCTCATACTCCTTCAATTGGCTGGCGGTGACTCAGGGCGCCAACCACTCGCCATGGACGAAGCTAGCCGAGCGGCCCGCGCTCGAGGAGGAGTCGCGCGAAGCTTTCTTTGCCTTCTCAGCCTTGGCGGTGGAGTTCCTTGACATCTCCGGTGAGAGTTGGCGGTGAATCGGCAGTCCGATGGTGCTCGCGAAGCTAGCAGTGGAGCTACAGTGGTGATCGGGAGGAGAAAGAGAGGATATCTTCTCCTTACCTCCCCCCGGTCCTCTTTTTATACACCTGTTCAGCTGATTTCCAATCGTTGGATTTGGAAAGATCGCGCAATCAACGGACGAGCCCAGATCCGCCAAACCTTAGGGGCAGAGTAGTGGGGACGCGTGGCAAAATTGGCTGCACGGAAATCGAGGCGCCGCGGCCACCTCCCCCACGCCTCTGACACAACTGTCACCATCACGAGCGCGCGCTTCCCCGCGATTTTGAAATCGTTAGAGATTTCGCGACGCCGCGTTTCGAGTTGACTCCGTGTTCGCTCGAGCGTTCCGATGTGCCAAATTTTACCGAGTGACTAATGACTGGTCAAACTTCCACCGAGTGGACAAAGTTTCATTGGGCACTCAGATTGATCTCCAAACACTCATGAAACCTCCGAATGAGGATCAAACGAAAGTTCTAATGACAACACCAAGCTCAAATATCATCTCTTCCGAGAGCTGATCTACATTGAACCGAGTGGCCCAGGCAATCTGGGCTGTGAGAGCCACTCGGAAGACATTAAACCTTGAATCGATTGCGGCTCGAACACCGAGCGAGAAACGACTCGATATGTTTCCAAATGTCCCCGAGACGGTTCCAGCATCATGGCATGCAGGTCACTCGGTCCCCTGAGACGCAATCGATTCGGGGGCTACTGACGAGGTCACCTACCATAGGTAGGGTCACATACCTCTATACTAGGACACCCCTGGGGTCCTACAAGTTCATGGAAGTCCTTAGTTTACCTCGACTCTCGGATGTATGCACAAGCTGCACTCGGTCCCAAGAAAGTGACTCGGACGTCACTCATCACTCGGCGCCTTTCGTAGCACTCGGATAGAAAGGAGCAGGACCGTCGTGGGAGAGGCAACGTTCGAGGGACTTAATACGCCTTAAGTATTGTAAAGACCACGTTACCTGTAACGGCTGTAGTTAACTTAGCAGTTTCTAGTAACCCCCGCAATTACTACCATGGCGCTCGGTTGATGGAAGCGCACTCTATATAAGCCGCCCTCCGACGCCAGAGCAAGGGTTACGAACTCTCTGTAATCAGATACCCATACAAGGAAAACGCATAGCCCCAGGGCTCGAGACGTAGGGCTGTTACCACTTCCGAGTGGGGTCCGAACTCGTCAATTCTGAGTGTGACACTTATTCCATGGCTAGGCTTCCCCCTACTCATTCATACCCCCCGTACTATTGTCAGGATTACTCCCACGACAGTAGCTTTTCAACTTCTGCTTTGGGCATTTCGTCAGAACCGGGATTACCCATCCCTTTGAAAAAAATGTCGTTAATTTGATTATGGGCGATGAGTCTTTGTAGTAGGAGGCTATTGGTCCCATCCCTCCTTGGTTTTGGGGACCCCATCTTCCGGTGTGCAACTGTGCCCGCTTTCCTCTTGTTAGCTAAAGCACTTCTTGTTTGACGTCCGGTTACATGAACGTCATGCTACTGAGAAGCCGGTAAAGGTACGATGGACTACTGAACAAATGATGCTACTGTGACGGAATACTGAGCTGTAGTACCAGAGGCAACGGACAGCTGACTAGCTGTTGAAGCTATGCCGGGCTTCTGAGCAGCTAGTGCCAATGTGTCGGTGTGTTGATGCAGCTGTGACAGCATGCTGGTTTGCTGAGCAGGTAGTGCAGACACATCGGTATCCTTATCAGGCGGCTGCGAACCGCTGGACTGATGAGCAAGTGGTTCGTGACTTTCGGACTGCTTAGCAGGGGGTTCGGGGCTTTCGGACTGCTTAGTAGGCGGTTCTGGACTTTTAGACTGCTTAGCAGGCGGTTCCGAACTTTTAGACTGCTTAGCAGGCGGTCCCACCGAGTTTGTCTGCTGAGCATGCAGTGCCGATGTGTCTGCACTTTCTTCTTCAATGGTTGTTATGTAAACCGATGATGCGGCTTTTGCTGTTGTAGGCCTTGCCACAGGCTGCTTAGGAGCGGGCGATGACCTGGCCTGTACGGCAGGAAGTCGGGTGGGCTGATCATAGGTTGATGCCTCGGGTATCGGATTACGTCTAGTTTGTTCATTGGGGGAGTCACACAAGATCTGCTGTGGCAAGAAGAGAGTCACCGGTTCGAGGGCGACATTGATTGCTTTTGGGGGACTGGAGGGATCTCATCCAGGAAGTCTATTTCTTTCCGTGGCCACTAAATATGATTTAACTGTGTTTCTTCCAAGGTCCTCTGCTCATCAGGGTCCCCAAGGACATTCTTTCGGGCAAAATTACTGAATCCAGGCTTTATTTCAGTCACGTAGCACTTCACACAACCCGGCTTCAAGGGCACATTGTCCAACAAGAGTACCCCATCCAAGTTAGGGTTGTAAACCCATGCTATTGCACATTTTAAAGTACCTTCATAATGTGTAAGCACGGCCTTCACTCTCCCCCTGTCCATATAGATCAGATATAGCACCATCATGGCCATCTACCTCAGTGTCGCTAAGGTCAACTGCTGCACATATACTCTTGTGCAGTGTTGCCATATAATACGTGCGATCATCATGCCGACATCCCCTTGCGTCTCCTGGCTATCTCTCAGCGTTAGTGTCATCTGCTGCATAAATGACTCCTCAATTTCCTCTCGAATTTCAGGACACATGTCCCTCCTAAACATTCATACAATAGTTTCTGTTTGCCATCACTCCTAGTTTTTTTCATGTTGAGCCTCTCTTCTTTGCTTAGTGAGAAAGCCCTCTTGTGTTGGACATTGACCCCAATACCCCTTGCACAGCCAGGGGCTCATTGGTAGTCAGTGTCTCAGACAGAATGTCACATGGCCTTGAGTTCCCATACACCCTTCCTGTGTTTTTGAAAGCCTCTACCATCACGTTATACAGTTCTAAGTCTATTGAGTTTTCAATGTAATAAGAACCGTCTCCATGCCCTTTTGCACGTGCTCGCAAGTAGTCCCTAGCGCGAATGCCCCTAATTTCACTAAAGCCGGGTTTGCCACCCGCAGCTACTGCTTCTTTGTCCTCCTGAACCCATATCGGTTTCATGCCATAGTATCCTGCCACACCCATACGGTGGGGGTGTGTGTGTTCTCCTTCTAAAGTTCCAATTGCATCACACCCTTCCTAATAAACTCTTCACAGGCCCTGATCCTTTTGAATTCTGTCTAGTGTTCCTTTGTAATTTGGGGGTATGAGGGATTGGGTCCTTGCCTTGACTCAAGTACTTCTTGTACAACACCTGCTTCCAGTTTCTCCAAGCATCCCTGGCCTTCTTCAGTGTAGCGTGTTCCACCTGCTCTGTCCACTCCTCAGGAATGTTGAAGTGCTCCATGATCTCCCGAACTATCCTCTGTCGTGTTTCTGTATCAGCCTTCCAAAACACCGGCAGATTAATGTTCAGCCTTGCCCTGCCAACAAATCCACACACACTCCTGAACCTCGTGCGTGCTTTATCTGGTTTAGTTGGAGACCAAGACTTCAAATCGATGTCAGCTACTTCATATGCACCTTTAGGCTAGTGTGTGTGCTTTCTTGGAGCGTTCTTCCAACTCTTGACTGGAAGGTGATTGTGGCAGCTCTATCCCGTTCCTCATTTCTTGATACACAATCATCTGTTGCAGACTTGTTGGCTTTGGACTCAGATGAAGATACATTAGCAGAAGTATGACTGTCGTCGCTGCTAATCGTCATCTACAGGGGACACATGCGAAATTCAGAAAATGGAGGTAAGCGTAAATTAAAGGTAACAACTTGGCAGCAAGCTGTCTAAACATGGCATGTGATAATTTTGAAATGTACGGCTAATCTATTCATTTTGTGTAACTCATGCGCACATGATATGTAACTCGACAATAACTAATTGTAACAAATACAACTTATATGTAGTTAGAACGTAGATGATGAACATAAATTAGCTCTCCATTATTTTATAACTAATCTGGGGACAATCCGAACCAAAGAGGAAATGGGATCGCGAGATAATAGACCTCACCGCGATGGAGGGCAGCAAATGGAAGGTTATTTGTGCAAACCCAGCAGGAGAGGTGAGGGCACAGGATCGATATGCTCGAGGGCGGCTGACGCGTAAATGAAGACAATGAGTTGCCGGGAAGTGGGTACACGGCAGGGTTTAGCACGACGGCGCTGAAAAGGGCTCTGGTGTGGATCTGGGGGATGGGACGGAGTTGTCGATGGCGTTAGGGTAGAATATGTGGACTGTTGAGCGAAATGAGGAGGGCGCGGGTGGGGGGCTGACGTGGCTTGAGACTGCGTCAGTATTTCCCCAAAGAGGAAGGGATGATGCAGCACAGCGATGGTAAGTATTTCCCTCAGTTATGAAACCAAGGTTATCGAACCAGTAGGAGGATCACCACCACCCAATAAGCAGCACCTGCACACAAATAACAAATACTTGCAAGATAGGAGAGATAGATCTCTCAAGAACACAAAATAAAAAGAGCAACTAAAAAGTGCAGCAATATATTTTTGGATTTTTGGCTTGGTAGATCTGAAAACAAAGAGGCAAAATGATAGATCGGAAAGCAATATGTTGGAAAAGTAGACCCGGGGGCGGTAGGATTCACTAGTGGCTTCTCTCATGAGTATAGCACACGGTGGGTGAACAAATTACTGTTGGGCAATTGATAGAAGATCAAATAATCATGATGATATCCAAGGCGATGATCATTATATAGGCATCATGTCCAAGATAAGTAGACCGACTCCTGCCTGCATCTACCACTATTACTACACACATCGACCACTATCCAGCATGCATCTAGTGTATTAAGTTCATGGAAAAACGGAGTAATGCAATAAGAACGATGACATCATGTAGACAAGATCTATTCATGTAGGAATAGACCCCATCTTGTTATCCTTAATGGCAACGATACATGCGTGCCTTGATGCCCCTTCTGTCACTGGGAAAGGACACCGCAAGATCGAACCCATTACAAAGCACCTCTTCCCATGGCCAGAAAAATTGATCTAGTTGGCCTAACTAAACCAAAGTTTCGAATAAGAAATACGAGGCTATAAGTAATCATGCATATAAGAGATCAAAGAAGACTCAAATAATATTCATGGATAGAAACTGATCATGAACTCAAAATTCATCGGATCCCAACAAACACATCGCAAAAGTTTACATCAAATAGATCTCCAAGAGACCATTGTATTGAGAATCAAAAGAGAGGGAGGAAGCCATGTAGCTACTGCCTACGAACCAGTAGGTCTATGGTGGACTACACACGCATCCTCAAAGAGGCACCTATGAAGAAGATGAACCCCTCCGTGATGGTGTTTAGATTGGATCTTGCGGTTCTGGAACTTGCGGCGGCTGGAATTGTGTTTCGTCGACTTCCCTAGGGTTTTCCAAATATTTGAGAATTTATAGGCATCAGAGGCGGTGGAGGGGGCTCCCATGGAGGGCACAACCCATTAGGGCGCGTCGGGGCCCACCTGGCACGCCCTGGTGGGTTGTGGCCTCCACAGCCCACCTCTCCGGCACTTCTTTGGCCCACTGGGTGTCTTCAGGTCCAGAAAAAATCTCCAAAAAGTTTCGTCGTGATTGGACTCCGTTTGGTACTGATATTCCGCGAAGTAAAAAAAACAAGCAAAAACAGCAACTCGCACTTTGGCACTATGTCAATAGGTTAGTCCCAAACAATGATCTAAAGTTGTTATAAAATGATTGTCAAACATCGAAGAATGATAATATAACAGCATGGAACAAGAAAAAAATATAGATACGTTGGAGACGTATCAGCATCCCCAAGCTTAATTCCTACTCGTCCTCGAGTAGGTAAATGATAAAAACAGAATTTTTGATGTGGAATGCTGCCTAACATGTTCATCTCATATTCTTTTATTTTGTATAGCATGGACATTTGGACTTGTAGATGATTCAAAGCAATAGTCTAGTTTTAACATAATGACTTCAATACTCAAGCATACCAACAAGCAACCATGTCTTTCAAAATATCAACTCTAAAGAAAGTTATCCCTAGCCCATCATGCTCAATCATTGATCCATTCATGAAACACACTCAAATATTAGCTATACCCAATGCTCAAGTACGGTCATAGTGCCCCCTAGTTGGTGATTTATAAGAGAAGATGGAGACTCAAAGTAAAAATAAAAATTGCATAAAGTAAATAGATAGGCCCTTCGCAGAGGGAAGTAGGGATTTGTAAAGGTGCCAGAGCTCAAATTTTAAATTGAGAGAGAAAAATATTTTGGGTGGCATGCTTTTCCTGTCAACAAAAACGACAAAGTAGCTCACAATACTTTCCATGCTAGATATATCGTAGGCGGTTCCCAAACAGAAAATAAAGTTTATTCCTTTTTCCACCAAACTTTCACATTCCATGGCGAGCCGTATCCACGGTTGCCTTCCATACCAACACTTTCCAAGGAATTTATTATTTGACAACATAAAGTAAATATTTTTTTCTTTTTCATTTCGGGAATGGGCATCCCTATTACCGCCGCGCTCTCGTGGAATGACAAGTGAATAAACACACATCTTGAGAATAACACATCTAGCCTGGAAAAATACTGGACACTCCCCATCGTTTCATGCGCGGTACGAGCACACAAAAGAGAAAATTTATTTTGAAATTTTAGAGATGGCACATACAAATTTGCTTGGAACGGCATGGAAATACAGCATATAGGTAGGTATGGTGGACTCATAAGGCAAAACTTGGTTTAAGGATTTTGGATGCACAAGTAGTATTTCTACTTAGTACAAATGGAGGCTAGCAAATAGATTGAGAAGCAACCAAACCAAGAAACGAAAATTCACATAAGTGAGCATTGAGCATAACTAACACCGAATAATGCACCACAAGTAGGATGTAATTTCATTGCATAACTATTGACTTTCGTACTTGCATCGGGAAACACAAACCTTAACACCAATATTCCTACTAAAGCATAATTCCTCACTAACATGACTCACATATTACTATCATCATGTTTCAAAACTAATACAAGGAATCAAGTTTAATTTGTCCAATGATCTCCATGAAAGTTTTTATTATATCCTCCTTGGATATCTATCACTTTGGGACTAGTTTCATATATTGCCATTGCTTTTTTTGACAAGCTCAAACAAATCTAAGTGAAGCACATGAGCATAAAGATTTCATCTCTCAAAAAGGTATAAGTGAAGCATGAGAGGATTTCTTCAAAATTTACTAACTCTCAAATTAATCTAAGTGAAGCATGAGAGTATCTGTACAAAAATTTCCAAGCACACCGTGCTTAACAAGATATAAGTGAAGCATTAGAACAATTCTATAGCTCAAAAAGTTTAAGTGAAGCATAGAGAGCAATTCTAACAAATCATAGCATAATTTTGGCTCTCCCAAATAGGTGTGTCCAGCAAGGATACAAATGACAAACTAACAAGCAAAGCAAGCAAAGATACAAGATGCTCCAAGCAAAATTCATGATATGTGACGAATAAAAATATAGCTCCAAGGAAAATACCGATGGTCATTAGAAGAAATAGGGGATACCACCCGGGCGCATCCCCAAGCTTAGTTTCTTGTTACTCTTTGGATATATCTTGGGGGTGTTGTAGCATCCCCAAGCTTAGGATCTTTTCACTCCTTATTCGTTCATCCATCGTGATCTCACCCAAAACATGAAAACTTCAATCACACAAAACTCAACAAAATCTTCGTGAGATCCGTTAGTATAATAAAGCAAATCACTACTTTAGGTGCTGTTGCAAACCCATTCATATTTTGCTATTGCATTATACCTACTGTATTTTAACTTTACCATGGCTCATAGACTTCAATATAACACATAGATTCATCAAAACAAGCACACAATGCAACGAAAACAGAATATGTCTTAAACAGAACAGTCTGTAGTAATATGTAGTCAAACCATACTTCTGAACTCTAAAAATTCTGAAAAATTAGGACCACATAAAGAATTTGTATAGAAACACTGTGTCAAAATTTTAGCTCAAGATCACGTTCCAGCAAAAATGAAAATTCAAATACTGGACGCAAAGTTTCTGTTTCATATTCAGCATCGCTTCTACTCATCTTATGAATCATCCTAAAGGCTCTACTTCGCACAAACACTAAATAAACCATAAAAACACAATCATAACAAACGCATAATTGTGTCAACACTCAAAAACAGAAAGGAAAAAAACAAAAAATAAATTCATTGATTGGGTTGCCTCCCAACAAACACTATCATTTTTTGCCCCTAGCTAGGCATAACGCATAAATTCAAGTATTGTCATCTTTGGTTTTCATCTCTTCAATCACACAACTAGATTTATTCAAGGATTTAGCATGCATATTCTCGATGACAACACTCCTAGGAACAAAACCAAAAAATTCATTCTTGTAAATAGGGTCTCTTACGATTTCAACAAAGTCGGGATGAATACTAATCATTTTAAGATCCCCCTTGTGATCACTAGGTGTAGCAACTTTGTTCTTAGTGACTTGCGTGGTCTTGCTAATTTTTATGGGAGTTTTTTCAATAGTTTTGATAGAAGAAAAAGCCGAACCTAAATTACTAAAAATCTCTTCCAACTTATCAATCCAGTAAGGACTCTCTTCTACCCTTTCGTTAACTATGGTTTCTTTTGCCTTAGCCCCAATTTTATTAGCAAGATTATGCATTTTTTTTATCTAAATCTTCAAGATGTTCTTTAGTAATCATCTTCTTTTCAATAGCATCTAATCTCTCCATAACGTGTTCGAGAGTTAAAGTTGTTTCATTGATCATGATAGGTAGTGATCCCTCTAAACTTCCCAAAGCATTAAAAGCATCCAAAGATGGACACATCAAGAAATTCCCACCGGTAATCGTATCAAGGACGAATCTATACCAAGTGGTGATGCCAACATAAAAACTGCGAAGAAGAACAACGGTAGATTGCTTATGGATAGATCTATTATGAGCATTGCAAATCCTATACCAAGCATCTTTTAGGTTCTCCCCTCCCCTTTGCTTAAAATTAAGAACCTCATTATCGGGAGTACACGCAATAAAGGAAGAACTAGCCAAAAAGACAAGGCAATAGATCCGGCGAGAAAAAGGTAAACGAAAAAGAGGGCGAATAAAACGGCAAATTGGTGAAGTGGGGGAGAGGAAAACGAGAGGCAAATGGCAAATAATGTAATTGCAAGGAGATGAGATTTGTGATTAGGAACCTGGTAGATGATGATGGAGTCTCCTCGGCGCCTGAGATGGAACGTAGAAGAGACCGCTTCGTCCCCGGCAACGCCGCCAGAAATTCCTTTGACGTGGCTTGAGACTGCGTCGGTATTTCCCCAAAGAGGAAGGGATGATGCAGCACAGCGACAGTAAGTATTTCCCTCTGTTATGAAACCAAGGTTATCGAACCAGTAGGACGATCACCACCTACCAGTAAGTAGCACCTGCACACAAATAACAAATACTTGCAACCCGACGCGAAAGACAGGTTGTCAATCTCTCTACGGTAAAAAGATAGATTCGGTAGTGATAGATAGGAGAGAAAGATCTCTCAAGAACACAAAATAAAAAAGTGCAGCAATATATCTTTGGATTTTTTTAGTAGATCTGAAAACAAAGAGGTAAAAAGATAGATCGGAAAGCAATATGTTGGAAAAGTAGACCCGGGGGCCATAGGATTCACTAGTGGCTTCTCTCATGAGTATAGCACACGGCGGGTGAACAAATTACTGTTGGGCAATTGATAGAAGATCAAATAATCATGACGATATCCAAGGCGATGATCATTATATGGCATCACGTCCAAGATAAGTCGACCGACTCATGCCGGCATCTACCACTATTACTCCACACATCGACCGCTATCCAGCATGCATCTAGTGTATTAAGTTCATGGAAAAACGGAGTAATGCAATAAGAACGATGACATGATGTAGACGAGATCTATTCATGTAGGAATAGACCCCATCTTGTTATCCTTAATGGCAACGATACATGCGTGCCTTGATGCCCCTTCTGTCACTGGGAAAGGACACCGCAAGATCGAACCCATCACAAAGCACCTCTTCCCATGGCAAGAAAAATCGATCTAGTTGGCCTAACAAAACCAAAGATTCGAAGAAGAAATACGAGGCTATAAGTAATCATGCATATAAGAGATCAAAGAAGACTCAAATAATATTCATGGATAGAAACTGATCATGAACTCAAAATTCATCGGATCCCAACAAACACACCGCAAAAGTTTACATCAAATAGATCTCCAAGAGACTATTGTATTGAGAATCAAAAGAGAGAGAGAGGAAGCCATCTAGCTACTGCCTACAGAGCCGTAGGTCTATGGTGGACTACTCACGCATCATCGGAGAGGCACCTATGAAGAAGATGAACCCCTCTGTGATGGTGTTTAGATTGGATCTCGTGGTTCTGGAACTTGCGCGGCTGGAATTGTGTTTCGTCGACTCCCCTAGGTTTTTATAGGCATCAGAGGCGGTGGAGGGGTCTCCCGTGGAGGGCACAACCCCTCAGGGCGCGCCAGGGGGCCCCCTGGCATGTCCTGGTGGGTTGTGGCCTCCACATCCCACTTCTCCGGCACTTCTTTGGCCCACTGGGTGTCTTCTGGTCCAGAAAAAATCTCCAAAAAGTTTCGTCCCGATTGGACTCCGTTTGGTACTGATATTCTGCGAAGTAAAAAAACAAGCAAAAACAGCAACTGGCACTTTGGAACTATGTCAATAGGTTAGTCCCAAAAAATGATATAAAGTTGTTATAAAATGATTGTAAAACATCCAAGAATGATAATATAACAGCATGGAACAAGCAAAAATTATAGATACGTTGGAGACGTATCAGGGGCATGTTGGCGGCTTCGGTGAAAATGATAAAAAAAGAGCGTCGGGCGCCCTGCGGAAAGGCCTATGCAAACGGTTTCGTATAGTAACCCGTGTGCACAAGCAGCATAAATTCATTTGAAATGAAAACCTGACAACTTTCAAATGTAGACGTCACCTCATCGTTTTGTCTCAAAAAATTTCCCACGGTACGCAACTATCGGTGTACCCCTAGTATTGATTTTGTGCCGCATTACATGTATCGTTTGATATTTCTCAATCATTTTTTCATTTACCGGACATTTAGAGCATATAAATCAAATCCCAACTGCAACTACATGTGGGTGCTGGCAAAGAAGGCATCAAAAATCATTTCTGTGTCGGTTTGTGTGTTTTCATTTGTTGTCCATGGAATGAAAAGAATTTTCAAAGATTTCGGCCACGAGATGCGTCCACCTACGTAAGGCATGTTGGTAGTTTAATTACAGGAAATGCAGAAGGACTCAGAAAATCACGAAAATTGATGTGTCATCGTGGCGTGATCTCAAGACACCGTGGATTTTATTTGGTAAACTTTGACAGAAGTTATGATGATCGATCTTTGGAAACCATAGCATCTCAGTCGAAGGATCATAGTTCCAAAGGGAGAAGTGGAAAATCAAACTCCAATCTACGGTATCTTCATCGCCTGTCCTCCAAATTTTTTCCACTTTAGGCAATCATCTTTATACGCCAGGTTTGATTTTCAGACGCATTTCTAGGATCATTTGCTATATTTAAGTCATTTTAGCATTTACGGGGCATTTAGTGCATCTAAATCAAATCCCAAATGCAACTACGTGTGTTGACGAGAGGGATAAGGACTACCGTTTGATCTGGGTGCATCCTACGATGCAGACATAAGATCAGTGTGGTTTGGGTTTCGGCCAATCAGAACGCACGAGTCACTTCGCGTGCATTAGGTGTCATCGGCCATGGTTTCGGAAGCACACAGATTTAATGAATGAACCGTGTGCTCTTTATTTATGCACAACAATCATATTTTCATTTCAAATGAATATGTGACTTCATCATTTCGCCTCGAATTATTTTCATTGGCACACAATCACCTGTTAACCCCTGTACTGATTTTCGGTCGCATTTCATGACTCGTTTGCTAATTTTAAGACATTTTTTTCACCAGCGTAGGTCTTGTTAGTATAATTGGAGGAAATGAGGATGTACTCCGAAAATCACGAAAATGGGTGTGTCACCGTGGCATGATGTGAATACCCCATGGAAATAAAATTGGTAATGTCTCGCGGAAGTTTTGATGACCGCCCCTTTGGAAACCAAGCCATCTCACAAGAAGGATCGTAGTTTCGAAAAGTAGAGTTGGCATTTCGGGCTCCAATCGATGTCTACTTCATTGGTTCGCCTCGATTTTTATGGTACACAAGCATCATTGTACTCCTATTATTGATCTTCTAGTGGATTTCAGGGCCCGTTTTCTATATCTGAGGCAGTTTTTTGCATTCTACCATGCATTTAGTGCATATAAATAAAATCCCAACATGAACTATGTGTGGATGCTGGCAAAGAAGCTCTTACAAATCATTTGTGTGTCGCTTTGCGTGATTTTCGTCCCTGTCCAAGGAATGAGAAGAATTTTCAAACATTTCCGATGGGAGATGCATCCACCTACACAATAAATGTCGGTAATTTAATTACAGGAAATGCAGATGGACTCAGAATATCACGAAAGTCGGTGTGTCATCATGGCACGATATCGAGACATCGTGGATTTTTTTGTAAAATTTGGCACAAGTTACGATGAGCACTCCTTGAAAACCATAGCATCTCAGTAGAATGATCATAGTTCCAAAGGGAGAAGTGGTAAATCGAACTACAATCGTCGGTGCCTTCATCACCTCTCCTCCAATTTTTTCCCACAGTAGGCAATTATCATTATATGCCGGGTTTGATTTTCTGGCGCATTTCTGGGCTCGTTTGCTATATTTAAGCCTTTTTAGCATTTACGGGGCATTTAGTGCATATAAATCAAATCCCAACATAAACTACGTCTGTTGACGAGAGGGATAGGGCCTGCTGTTCGATTAGGGCGCATCGTACAATGCAGACGTACGATCCGTGTGGCTTGGGTTTTGGCCAATCATAATGCACAACTCATGTTGCACGCATTAGGGGTCATCTACCATGGTTGGGAGGCATGCGGCTTTAGTGAATAAACCGTGTGCGATAGGTCAATCAAACTGCACATGTTCAGTTCATACATATAAGTGTGAGATCAACCGAACGTTCTAGATATAGGGTATATGATCATAAATAGTTCAAATTCACCGTTAGGGTTGACAACATATGAATCTACATCAACAAAAGGAACTCAGTACATGCAACAATACATCCCAATACAGTACATGCGAAACTTCCAATAGAAGGAACTCAGTACACATCGCTCACGATTCAGTACATGCAACAATTCAGTACAATAGACATAATTATTACTTTTTAAACTAATTCCCATGTACGTGGGCTGATCACGATCATTAAGTCGACCCCTAATGAACTTAGGTTTTCTGATGATTTTATGCTTCTCCTCTGTTTTGTCGCGTGGCCTCTCAGGTGGCAACTCATCATATTGATTGCACTCCTCCTCAACACCAACATTCTTGATGCCTAGTACCCTCCTCTTCCCATACATCACTACATTGAAGTTCTTAGGCAAGGGGTGCGGCACATAGAAAATCTGGGTAGCATTGCTGGCAAGAATAAATGGGTCCTTGTGATATGCGATATTTCTACGGTCAACATATGTCTTCCTGTAAGCATCAACGTTTACGCTACCAAGAGGGACCCATCTGCACATAGTTAAGCTCCCAAATCTCTTTGATGGTTCCATAGTACACCTCTTTATCATCTTCGTCTACAGTTAGCTAGGCATTTTGTTCAAACAGAATTGTTCTAATACGAGGTCTTACCATCACGTTCCCCAGTGTAGAACATGTTGCCATTTATGCCTTACACTTGGTACTTCATAATCATGGTTGATGGAATTCGGGCCAACCACGTTGCAAGGTCATTACCGGATCTACGTGCCAAACGATCCTTCAGCCATCTTACATAGTCCTTATTGTGTGCATTTGTCTCGGCAGCTGGTGAAAGCACATTGGGTAAGTTGCTTCATCGTTTCTCCTCCACGTGTTCTGCAGCATAAGCATCGAGTATCGGGCTGTTAAGCAGTACCATCAAATGGGCTTGATCGGCCATTTCTCCAGGTGCACAAATCCGTGTGCCAGCAAGGACCGGCTTACCAGCCAGCCTTCCCTCGTGGCGAGTGAGGGGCACACCTATAGGTATAAGTTTCATGTATTCTGGTGCAAAACTCAACCACCTCCTCCGCGGTATAACCTTGTAGGATGCTTGCCTCTGGATGACATCGGTTCTGACAATAATGCTTCAATATTCCCATGTACCCTTCGAAGGGATACATGTTGCGAAGAAACACAGGACCACAATACTTTATCTCGTCGACAAGGTGCATGGTGAGATGGACCATGACATCAAATAATGACGGTGGGAAGAACATCTCTAAGTTTGACAATATTCTTGCAATATCCGCATGCATACGATCCAACTCTTCAATATCTACCACCTTCTGCCATAGTTTGTTGAAGAAATCACAGAGATCAATCAATGTGTTTTCTTATGTCTGTGTCCATCATATTCCTTATGGCCACCGGGAGGATTTGTGTCAACATTACGTGGAAATCATGTGACTTCATGTGAGATAACTTCTTTGTAGCCAAGTTGTCATCGACGAGACTTCTGATGTTTGCGGAGTAGGAAGAGGGTGTCTTAATTGACAACAAAAATTCGAAGAACTCTTTTACTTCTGCTGCAGTGAGATTGTAACTCTGGTTTTGTTGGATCAATTTGTCATCATCTTCTACTTCATTCATGCATTCCGGTTGATCACCAAGCATATCGAGTCATGCACCGTCACCATCCTTTCTTTTTTCCTTTAATCTTGAGCAGAGTACCAAGGATGCATTCACAGTCGTTCTTCTCTACGTGCTTGACATCAATATAGTGACGTAAACTTAGGAACTCCCAGTAAGGTAATTCCCAAAACACTGATTTGTTTGTAAACACTTGGTTCTTGGGTGTTCTTTTTTTACGTCGAACCGGATCCCTTGCCAAGCACAACTTCAAATTTTTTAACAATGTTGTGCACTACTTTGCCATCATAGGGTCTTGAGAGCGTTCCTTTCTCTAGCGTACCATTAAATTCAGCTGCCATTTTTCGGAAAGGGTGATCTCTCCTTAAGAACCTATGATGACGCAAATACACGGTTTTGCGCGCGTTGGACAGAAATCTACTCGCTGTCCTATCCATGGATGTGACACATCCTATTGGTCCTTTTGTTTTCCGCCCCGAAGTGTTGCCTAATGCTGGCATACCTTGAATGGTGTCTAGCAGCAGCGCATGTAGCCGGAAAAACTCCTTTGCGTAGGCATCATAACAGTTCACACCAGGCTCCCACAATGTCAGCAGTTCTTCTGCCAGTAGCCGAAAGTAAATGTCGATATCATTTCCAGGTTGCTTTGGGCCTTGGATAATCATCGACATCATGATGTATTTTTTCTTCATACACAACCAAGGAGGAAGGTTATATATGCGCAGAAGCACTGACCAAGTGTTGTGTTGGGTGCTCATATCACCAAATGGATTAAATCGGTCAGTACACTCCCCTAGCCATATATTTCTAGGATCCTTTCCAAAATCTTTAAACATATCCGTGATTTGTTCCCACTGAGCCCCATCTTTTGGTTGCCTTATATATTTATCCATAGTTCGCTCATCATGATGCCACTTCAACCTCTTTGCCTCTCTAGGGTTTGCAAGAAAACGCTTCAACCTTGGATTATTAGCAAGTACCAAACAACCTTGAACGGGATTCCTATCTTGATCTCTTCATCCATGTCCTTTGGTATCCTGCAATTGTATCATGCATCCTTGCATACGCAACATGAACGCAAATATTTGTCGTCACCGCGGTACAACATACAATCATTCACACAAGCGCGTATCTTCTGGACTTCAAGTTACAATGGACAAACAACTTTCTTCGCTTCGTTCGTGCTTTTGGTAAGCACATTATCTTCTAGAAGAATGTCTTTGAAAAGACTCAACAACTCTATGAAGCCCTTGTTTGATTGACTGCTTTCAGCTTTAAATCTGAGAAGCGCCAGTGTGACACTCAACTTGGGATTTCTTTTAGCAACCTGGACACAAATCTTTCTTGGAGGCCGCATCAATGTTTGGCAGCTTCTTGTACTTCGGCTACATCTGCTTCTGGGCCCTGGAAATCTACAATCATAGCAGCAAAATCTAGCATATCATCAAGGTCGGTGTCGTCTGCTTCACACTCTTAGTTTTTCTTTGGGGGGTTTGGCATGACAATCTTCTATTTGTAGCTTGATGTCTGATCCCCAAGGTTAAATTCAATACCCATGCGACTCTGATCGGGGTTTGGCACCGCGCCAACAAGCATGTTATTACCTTCATCCATAACCGGCTATTCACCGTGTCTAGTATATTGTGTGTATCCACCCAGGACTCCCCTCTTGTATAAGTGTAACTCGACCTACTCAATTGGACGTGACACCGTGTTGGTACAATCCTTGCATGGACACAAGACGTAATCTTCTCACCAATTCTCTTCTTTGTCCGTTCAGCGAAAGCCATGAACTCTTGCGTGCCATCCACATACCTTGAGCTTGTCCGATCCCCTATCCATTCAGATCGTTCCATCTGCACACGCAAGGGGTAATTCGAAAAAACATTAATATATGGATTAATGAATGCACAAAGAGGCGTGAATAAATCACAAGAATTTATCTTCAAAATTTATGGAGGGCGTTGCATAATGTTATCCAGCCGTGCGATGACACTAATCAATGACCAATCAATTTACACGTATCATCTATAGTATCCTTATATGAATTTAATACCTTAATCAGGCCACTCAACAGAAAGAATACCTTAATTAATTAGCAGCGGCACGACCAGACAGCAGGGTCGAGGAGCAAAGCTTAGCGGGGCACCTTCCTGAAGTTCGAGCTCCACTATCCCACCTACGACCGCAAGGGATGTGCTCCAGTCAAGTCGGCCCCGACCATGAGGATTGTGCTCCTCCAATATCTCCTGCCGCCGACCGAGGAGTGACCTCCTATCATGCAGCCACCGCTGACCGACCGAGGATGGACTTCCTATAACGCCGACACCGCCGACCGACTGGGGATTGACTTCCTATCCATTAGTCGCCGCCTCGGTCGCCGCCCACATCTCTATCAGCATAACATTTTTTGGGGGGGTTTCTGGAGAGCGGCTATTTACCGCCCCATATGTACAGGGTAGCACATCACAAAAGGTCATGTAACAGAAACCGTGTAGCATGCACATTTCCATCTCACAAGATTTGGTTTGGGAAACCGTGTGCTATATACAACAGAGTGCAATAAATAGTTCCCCGACCGTTATCAGATCCCCATAGTTTCCCCGTCTTCCCCAAATCCCTAAATAGCCTCCAAATCCCTAAATTCCCAAGCATGACGCTGGCATTGGGGGAATGCAGGCGAGTGGTGCTGATGGTTTTAGTCCGGCTGCTCCGATTCGTACACCCGCTCTTGGGAACGCCATTGGCGGGGCCACCACGACGGCGGTCACCATCGAGCACTTGCTAAAGGTCATCAGGAGGCCGGTTTACTACGGATCTGAATCGTCTTCTCAGGTCACAATTATTCCTCATATTTTTAGCATGTCCAAAGCAAGCAGCTCACTCAATCCGTCCTGAATTGGACACCCCTCTCTTAGGAAAGCGATCAAATGTCGGATCCAGATTATGACTCCAGTAGACTCCCGCGACATGAGTTCAATTCTGAGTTTTGTGCCACCGAGAAGTACCAAAAGCCGAGTTGTGTGCACGGACACACTCCCTCTCAAAGTGTATGCACGGAGGGATTCGACATTGGCAGACGGTTTCTCGGTTACCCCTTAGAGGTTAGTGCATGCTAAGTTCATCCTTTAAGTTCAGTTAATGCCCCCACTCATCCTGATTATTTAACATTCATAGGGATATGAGGCTTGTGCCTTTGTTAACTGGTTGGATGATGAATGGCATGGCAGGGATCAGAGTGTTATCACCAAGCTTGCAGAAGATAACATAAATCCGAAGAAGAAACTGGCTGATCTGTAGTGTACAATCACTATGATGAAGCAAAAAAGAATCAATCACAGGCAACAGATGAAAGAAATAGACAAGAAGGAACTAGCATGTGTAGTTGTAGTTGTTGCATTAGCCATCTTCTATGCACTGTTTGCAATGATGATTAGGGGTTTCGTTTGATTATTAATGGCTACATCAATAAGGAGAGCTCATCTATTGCTTACCAACTGTCCTATGTTAAATGCTTGTTTCACACCCTGTGTGTTTCATATAAGCATGTGGGTAGATAGACAATGCATCTAGTGAACCATGTGAACTGCTAAAATGTACCATGTGAAACAGTTGGCATATTGCACACATTTGGACGCTCCAATCCGTGTGTGCAATTACACATTGAGAATTGCACAATAGCGGGAATTTAGAGCGACAGGGTACTCACAATTGCGGTTGATTATATCGCAATTCTAGCCACTCGCCAAGGCGCCAATATAATCCATCAATCCCCCACTTCAATTGTCATTCCTCTTTTCTTCACACCACGCTTCAGTTGCCACCATCTTCATTGTCCCTTCCGGTCGCGCTACACTTACACACACTCTGGAATCTTGCTTTCTCATCAGTTGATTACTTAGCGCAGCCATGTCGAGTGACATCGAGTCCGATAGTTCCGCCAGTCTAGCGCCCGATCTGGGGTCAACCACAGAATCATCGCACTCGTCGTCCATGAGTCTGGCGTCGAGCCCTGACCTCCATTTTTTCTGGCTCATAGAAGGGACGTTGTCGCCCGAGTCATCGGACGACGAACAGACGGACGAGGAGCCACCGAAGGATGAAGAAGAGGATGATGATGATGAGTTAGAGGAATGGTCGAACAAGGAGGACGACGAGGAGCCACCAAAGGATGAAGAAGATGATGACAATGAGGAGGAGGAATGGTTGAACCAGGACGACAACAATGAGGACGATGACGAGGAGCTGCCGAAGGACGAACAAGACGACGATGATGAGAAGGAGGACGAGGAATGGTCGAACAAGGAGGATGATGATGTGGACGACGACGAGGACATCAACAACGACAATGGTGACAACGAGGAGGACATCAATGACGATGGCGATGAAAAGCCATTGGTCAGCAGCAAGAAGCGTCCACATCAAGACGATGGCGCGGGGTCATCCAACAACAAGAAGAAGTAAAACACACTGTACTCCTTAACCCTGTTGTCGTTTGCTCATATTTATTCCTTAACTCTGTCTACCCTGTCGATCTCATCTCAAACGGTTAAGAATATAGATTCGACAGTGATCAATCACAATATCGCACACAGTTAGTTTCTTGAATTGTGTGCCCTATTGAGCACACAATTCAAAACAACAAATCGTAGGTCCTGTCCAGAATTATAGCACACAATTCTGACTACCGAACTGTTTGCAGTGTGTCACACACACCTTGTTGCACCAAACCATTTGTGTTCTTCCATATCATCGCAAACAGTTCATCTGAGTGACTGCATGCCTTCAAAAACACACATACGGATATGCATAACCGTTTGCATTATATTGTATCTTTGCAAACAGTTCTACATTTTGAACTGTATGCCGTACATCGCACACATCTCTATTTGCTTAACCGTTTGTGCCATTTTGCCTCATCACAAACAGTTCGTAAAAGTCAACTGTATGCCACGTATCGCACATGCACCTCTTATCTGAATCGTGGTCGATGGACCCGCCATCGCACATAGTTCGCATTATTGGCGACGGAGCTAGAACTATACTGTTTCCGATTTTCGTACATCGCACACAGTTTGGTCGAAGGGTCTTTGATACAAGTGTCGTCTTTGGACCTTCCTGCGGTAGTGATGGTGTCATGACATGGCACATAAAGGCATTGCAGGATTTTATTTCCCAATTTGAGACACGTTTCCTATTTTTCTCCTCCAACCAACATTGAGAATATATTTTGAAATTAGAGTAAATCCAAAACTCACACAAAATTCGTAAAATTTGGCAGGGTGTCTTGTTATAGCACAAATATGATGTGGTATTTTTCATGTCCATTTTGGGAGAAGGCGCAAACATTAACAGCCAACAAAGGCATTTTGAAACAAACAACTGTTACATTACCATCGCAAACGTCAAATTATTTATAAATCATGGGCATTCTACTAACCATTTAGGTGCTGCCATGCATCGCCTATTTATTGGCTAGGATGTGCCATATGGATAGCTGTTTGAGTAGACCGGAGGCGTGCGAGCAGTATGTTCTGCAGTCTCACCAGGACGCGAGCAATTTGACCTCCATCTCCGCTTGCCTCGCTTCCAAGTTGTCCATTGATGGCGCCAGGATAAGTTGACAAACCGCATCCCGGAGGACGATAACGCCGCCGCCGCTGTCGTAATCATAGTTTGACTGAATGAAATATATGGTTTGATCAACTAAGTATTTTTTGTGAATGCACATAGTAATCAAAGTAAATAGAAAAATCAGAAAAATATTCTCTGAATAAAACACCCATCACAAACGTTTCAAATTGAACACATGTATGTAGATCGAGAGATATGGTTCCTTCGCCACTAAGCCAACTGAAAATTTGGGGCAAAGGATGGCTGCATCGCGTCATCGCAAACGATTCTGTCTGATGACCCAGGTGCTTACTACAGACAATTCAGTAAAATTTGCCTCTCTCATATTGGGTAAATTGCCATTTTCAAATTAGAAGCATTAGCATTTGTCAATCCAGTAGGCATTTGTCAACATTGTAACACTGACATTTGCCAAATTTTGCAGGAACATAGGACAGTGTAATTTCGCAACTGAAATTTAGTAAACATAGATTTCATTCATAAATTAAGCAGTCATTCTTCAGATAAAACAGTTCAACTCGACATCTAAACCGAACAAACTAATCCCCAATCGTTGCCAACCATGTACTGAAATAGCTAGTTCAACTAACATATACTAGCTAATTCAAAGTACGCGATACAGTTGAACCTTATCTATAGTTAGATGAACTGAACAAAATATCCCCTAAATACTACTACGAAGGGGCTTTGTACTACTTCCTGCGGCCTGTCATCTGCCAAACGCACTCAGTAAAAGCCAGAGGAGGAGGAGCCTACCGACGAGCTCGAGGAGTCAAATCTGTTGCCTGCCACTGCTGCCATCCGCTGCTCCTGATGTGCCTCGTCGAAGCGGAGGAACTAGGTGTTGATTTCCGCATTCCATTCCACTGTTGCGGCCACGGCGGCGTCGAGCTTCATTGCCTACACGACCTGGCGCTCGTCCTCTTCCTCTAGGAAGCTGATATAGAGCGAAGGACGCTGACGCAAAAGCCGAGCGGCTCGACTTTGGCGGCCTCCTCATCCCACCTTCGGGCCGCCATGGCGGAGCGAGTAATAGCCCTGATGGCAGACAGTGGGCTGGCGGCCAAGGCGGACGATGGTGCGGTGGCGGCCAAGGCGGCCTACGGTGGGGTGGTGGCCATGGCGGCCGCCGGCAGCAGCTGCCTTCGGGCACCGCTGGCGGAGAGTGTGGTGGGTGTCGTGCACACACCCAAGAGGGATGCCACGCACACTACATGATTCCAGGAACTGCGCCGCCAATGCGGTGCAGCCTCCCAGCTAGAGTTGTCCGCTGGAGGAGTCATACAGCGACGCCGACGGACCGATGCCATTGACGGTTGGGGGAGAAGCAAACTAGAGAAGCTATGGGGAGGGAGGGGATGAATGCGATGTGGAGTCGCCGGCCATGCGGGTTTATAAAGCGGGCTGACAAGCATTGGAGGTTTGGGGCATTTCACCAAGCCAGGTGGGAATCTTGCACGGTTGCACGCGAGAACCTGCGCGGTTGCGCAAGAACAGTCTCACCGACGCCTCTTCGACCGACGCGTGGCCAAACAAAACGCCTGTTCGGTGATCCTCGAGCGGCAACGAGATGACATGATGGGACAGAGGAGGAAGAAATGATAAGTACACAAACCAATTAATAATAATAAAACGTTTACTTTTTATTACATAGCAAATGGCCGTTCTCTACGCACCATCGCGAATTGTTCTATGGATGAGGTTGCTCGCGGTTGAGGCGTCCGCGGTGCGCTCTGCTCCCATCCCGGTGTGCGCGCTCTGCCGGCGTCCCTCCACGCACGAACGAGCACGTACGTTTGGGGTGCCATATGCATACTATTGCGCCGCGCCCGGCGCCAGCATGCAGTTACATGCGCCATGATGAAGTTAAGAGCTGCAATAACTGCCAAGCGGACGTGCCGAAATTCCAGGTTGTCTGACGCCCACCCATTTATTCCCGCGTCCATTTACCTTTATCTCTTCAAGCTTCCGATCGCGCTAGACAACACAAGAAGCTCACCCACGACGACAAATACAGAGAGGATGCACATCTCCTCAACCTTCCCGCGTGAATCCAATGGTGGCGATCCAGGCGGCTGGCGGCGCCGAGCGGTAGTTCACCATTGTTACCAAAGTGGACACCCATATCAGGAAGACGGACCTCTCGATAGTGTACACCAATGACCAGGTCGCGGTGGAGAAGTTGATCAACACTATTGAGCAACTGCTTGCTGAGGATGACATGTACAAAGTGGTCGACTTTGACCTCGAGTACACCAACGGTCGTGCCGAGTATGATTATAAGGTTCTTGTCACCCAGTTGTGGGTGCGCCATCATGTCCTCGTCTACCACTACTGCCTAGCCACAAGGCCTTGTGAGCGTTTCACCAGGTTTGTCAACAACCTTGACTATAGGTTCACAACGGTTGACACAACCAACAATCTAAAGGTGCTCTTGACTTCGGGCATGGCCTGCCAGAAGCTTGTAGACATCCAAGGGCTATACATGGTCTAGGGCATTCAGAAGGAGAAGTACTCCCTGGTTGACCTCGCCACGGCCATCATCGATCCCTACTACAGAGACATGAAGGCTTGATACGACAAGGACAAGCCTGGGTGAACGACCTGGATGAAGAACATGTTAAGTAGGCGACCAAGGACGCGTACACAAGATACAGGATGTACAGGAGGATCGTTCACATGAGGAAGTGCCTCCTTCCTGCAGATGGAGAGGGATAGCCACAAGTAGAGCAGTGGTGTCAACCGTCATCACAAGAAGTAGATGATTTGATGATCGTCTACTTCTTGTAATTTTTTATTGAGGAATGTACATGTATTGTGTAGTCACCTATGTATTTGTATGTTCAATTTGGTTATGCAACTATGTTGTTGTTCTGTAGATAGAGCATAGACGTTTTGCAAGCAAATCAAATCACATATCATACGATTAAACTAAGGAACACATCGGCGATGATTTTGTCAATCGCTGACAATTGCTTACCAAATACCGTTTGCCCAGAACACACGCTGCTTGCTAGGAGGAATCGTCTCTGTTATTATCTATCTTCCCACACGATTCAGATTACTGACCTTTTTACCGTGTATCACACACATCTTCTTACGCTAGATCGTTTGTGTTCTGTTGGATGACCGCAAATAGTTTATCTGAGTGAAATGTATGGCGTACATCGCACACATCTGTATTGGTTAACCGTTTGTGTTATTTTGGCTAATCGCAAACAGTACATGATGACCAACTGTATGCCACGTATCACACATGCAAGTCTTATCTGAATCGTGCTTGATGGATCAAACATTCACACAGTTCGTTTTATTAGCTACGGATCTAAAACTATACTATTTGTGATCCATGTTTCGCACACAGATTGGTCGAAGGGTCTCTGACAAATGTGTCGTCTTAGGACCTTCCTGCAGTAGTGTTTACCATGTTCATCAGTTCTAATGTTCTGTAATATAGCATTAGTTCCTCAATAGTTTCAACATAATCAAATACATTGCAATCACGGTTATAGGCTGCTACAATAGTGTTAGGGTGAAGTTTACAGCTGAAGCTCATATGGCAATTCGACTTACAATGTTCACAATATGACAGATATGCAAATATACCTTTAGCGTAATAATCCAATGCCTTCAATTTAACACCCATTTCAATACCTTTAAAGGAATATCGGTATTGAGCATATATTGTTCCTCTCTCTTCATTTGTTTCCTTGTAGCCATTGTAATTCCTATAAAACACATTTTAAAGCCGAACATTGTTTTGGTATTTTTTGTTAACTAGCAACAAACATAAATAAACTATATGCGAGCGTGTAAGTATAACTAAGGGCTATGCTCCCCGGCAATGGTGCGAGAAAATGTTTGATGACCTGCAAGTGCACAGGGATGTTTTAGCACTTTCTTAATAAGAAGTGTCGAACCCATAGGGAGCAAATAGGAAGGAATTACAAACCCCACAACTACCTTATCACTTACATAGTTACGTATGCACCCAATCCATATTTTCGAAATAGCCTAAGTTAGTAAGTTGCTAGGAACACAAATAAAAGGGTTGCATTTATCTAAACTACAAACAAGAAATAAAAGAAAAAAAATTAAAGGAACTAAACTAAGTAAAACGATGCTTGAGTATTAAACGTTCTCGAGGGAATTCGAGTCATCACCATAAGTATGATGTTGACAAAACATGATAGTCATTCTCTCTAGTTGTATCACTAAGCCACTTGTATATGATCTCGCATGGGTGGAGCCAATAAAGTACACATCCCAACTACGGTTACCGCGTACACTCGTGCTACCACCGTGCTTCCCCACTGTGGTTGTCACGACAATGATTAAGGGGAGTAAACTCCTCGTGGTCACGTCATTAAGTTCTAGGGTTCTCCACTAATCCCTATTGCAATGATCAGGGACGAAGCAAGAATAGGTCATGTCACTACCTACCCTCCACAACTACCCTTCTCACCAACATAAATCACCTCAAGTCCATAAGTGGCTAATGTGGTGAGGGCGCCCGTCACAAAACCATGGGACAATCGATGCAATACATATAAAGAGACTATTGTATCGACGCATATTCAACATGCTACATATGAGCTCTAAAAATGCATAAAATATAAGGCAATCAAGCACCCTGAAGAGGAAGTGCAACTGAACACGACTGCATGAGTCTTTGAGAATATTTTAGCTGAAGATGTTGTTACCAGGCTAGAAGAGTCCAAAGCTAAACTGTCTGAAGACACTCATGCTGCATCGGTTGATGTCTCTCCAGAACCTCACGTTGAACATAATGTTGATGGAAAAACCCAAGCTCCCACTAGATCACTTGATGGTCCTCCTGTGATGGCTTCACCATCAACCGGAGACAATGTTGAACCAATTGTTCTGGCACATACAAGGGAAGGCCACCAAGTGCAGATCAAATGGCCACGGTAAAGAATGGGACCACAATATGAATTGAATATTCATTGTCGTCCATTAGTCCTCAATCTGAAGCCTTGCCTACCAAGTCTTCGCAATGCTGGTCCTGTGAACCGGATGGTGTTCAACATCAATGGCTTCAAGAAGCACAACACATTCTTTGATTCTGATTTAAACCCTTACGAAAAGCCTCGCATTCAATCAAACTAATTCTAGATACATCAACAAATAGCCTATTACATATGTGTGCTATATGGCCAAAATCATATTTTTTTCTTATATGTGGCTTACTTATGAAGCCATGGATGGACTACCCTATTTTGATCAAGCAGTGGAATGCTTTCGAGTTGTTGGGTTGTTGCACTTTGTCGACAATAAGGAAGATTGGAATGAAGAACTTATTCTTCAATTTTATGCAACACTCCGCATCTCAGGCTATGCCAGGGATCCGTGGACATGGGTCCCCGACTTCATGAAATGAGATGAACACATCAAGGCCCCTGTCGGTGTACTAAGGAAAGGGTCCCTTAGTACCCTGACTTGTGCATAGACAACATCAGCTTCTCGACCTGCAAGACTTTCCGGAATATGCTACACTCAAGACATCATCAAACGAAGATCAACGCACCGGCAAGCTACCTTGCCGGCAAGAGAAGACTCGGTAGCTCTGTGCCAGGTAGGATCCCACTTTCGAGCCACCACTCCACCTCACCAGGTTGGTTGTCTCCCATCAGTGAGGTGTCGAGTGGGTATGCTGTTAGGTAGGGCCTGTCGGGGCACGTGATAGCTCAGGAGAACTAACCTAACTTTAATGACACCCGTCCTAATAGAGTGGCGAAAGAATAACATGTATCTCGACTGAGAGCACAGAAGGAGCAGCCGAGCTCAAAGAGCCCTGGTAGACCTCGCCCGAGACCAGCGTGGGATCAACAAGGCCCCTTTGCGGTTCAACTGTGGGGGTCAGCATGCACAAAGAGCAACACGAGCGAGCAACATGCAGAGGGTTTATACAGGTTCGGGCCATCTGGAGGTGTAATACCCTACGTCATGTGTGTTTGTTGATTATGAGAGTGCTCAACTTACAAGGAGCGCAACAGCCCGGCAGGGTGCTCGAGAGTGCTACTATGCATGCAAATGAGCAGGGTTCCAACTCTTGTATACGTCACCATGGGCCTCCTTTTATAGGTCAAGGGATCACCACAATGGCTAAAAGGGTAATTACACTACTGCAGGAAGGTCCAAAGATGACAAATCAATCAGAGACCCTTCGACGAAACTGTGTGCGATCGAGCCATCGCAAACGGTATAGTTCAAGCTCTGTCGCCAATGACACGAACTGTGTGCGATGGTGGGTCCATCAAATACAATTCAGAAAATAGTTATCTGTGCGATATGTGGCATACAGTTGTGATAGACGAACTGCTTGCGATGAGCCAGAATTATGCAAATGCTTCACCAGATAAAGGTGTGTGTGATGTATGGCATACAGTTAATCCGGATGAACTGTTTGCGATGAGGCAAAGTAACACAACTTATTCGGCTTCTGAAATTGTGTGTGATACCCGGCAAACAAGTCTCTCGCACGAACTGTTTGCGATGATCAAAAGTAAAACAAACGACTCAGCGTAACAAGGTGTGTGTGATACCTGGCAAACAGGTCAGTAATCGGAGTTGTGTGGGAAGACCGATAAAAAGACAGAAGATTCTTGATAATAAGCTATGTGTGCTGTGGACAAACACTTGCTCGCACCCAATTGTCTGTGATTGTTGAAATCATCACCGATGTGTTCCTTTCTCTAATCATAAGCGGTGTGATTCGCCCTGTCTGCATACCATCTATTCTGTGTCTATAGAACAACACAGAACAACATCATGATTGCATAACCTAAATAAGCATCCAATTACATTACTAACTATAGATAACATTTGCGCACCTCAAGTACACGCATAATAAACTAGTAGTAACGATCATCAAATCATTCATCTATACTTCTTGTGACGAGGGGTGCCGGTCGGCGTAGGACGAAGGCATTTCCTCATGTCAACGATCCGCCTGAACATCTCGTAGCTTACGTACGCGTCCTTGGACGCATACTTGATGTGATCTTCATCCAGTCTTCAGACCCAGGCGTGGTTCCAGGCAACCTTCTTCTTCTTGGAGACATCCTTCATGCCTCTGTAATAGGGGTCGATGATGGCCATGGCGAGGTCTACCAGGGGGTCCTTATGCTTCTCCTCGCCGCCCAAGAACTTGTACTGGCATTGGATGTTCACAAGATTCCAGCAGGCCAAGCCCGTGGTCTTGAGCACCTTTTCATCGTTGGTGGTGTCCATTGTACCTAATATGTAGTCAGGGCTGTTGACAAACCTGGCGAAACGCTCGCAAGGCCTTGTGGCCAGGCAGTAGTGGTAGGCGAGGACGTAATGGCCCACGCACAGCTGGGCAACGACAACCTTCTGATCATGCCCGACACGACCGCCGGTGTACTCGAAGTCGAAGCCGACCACTTTGTAATTGTCAAAGGCAAGTAACTGCTCCATGGTGTGGATGGAGTTCTCCACCCAGACCGGGTCGTTGGTGTACACCACCGTGAGGTTCTTGAACCTTACATGGGTGTCCATGTAGGCACGAATGGTGAACTGCTGCTCGTCGTCGGCAGCCGCAGGGAGCTCCGCCATTGGAGCCGAGCAGGATATCCTCTCTATATTTGGAGTCGTGGGTGTGTTTATTGCGTTGCGGGAAAGGTTGAAGAGAGACAATAGATTAAAAGAGCGATGGAGTAAATGGGAGCTGGACGTGCTGTAATTGGCACATCTTGTCACCGCGTTCCCCGGGGAGGATTATTGTGCAAGCTTGACCAATGTGCGAACACGCAGTTCGTTTGTCCATGCGGCAGCTCGAAGTGCCACCAACGTATCGTTGTTGAGCCCGTTCCCGCGCAACCGCGCAGGTTCCCGCGCGCAACAGCGCAAAGCTTCCCCACCCGGCTTGGTTGGTGATAACCCACAAGTATAGGGGATCAATCGTAGTCCTTTCGATAAGTAAGAGTGTCGAACCCAACGATGAGCAGAAGGAAATGACAAGCGGTTTTCAGCAAGGTAATTTCTGCAAGCACTAAAATTGTAGGTAACAGATTGTTTGATAGCAAGGTAACTGGTAACGAGCAAGTAACAGTAATGGTAAATAAGGTGCAGCAAGGTAGTCCACTCCTTTTGTGGCAAAGGACAGGCCAGAACAATATCTAGTAATAGGCAAAGTGTTCTTGAGGGTACACGGGAATTTCATCTAGTCACATTTATCTTGTTGGTTGGATTCGTGTTCGCTACTTTGATAATTTGATATGTGGGTGGACCGGTGCTTGGGTGCTGTTCTTACTTGAACAACCACCCACTTATGATTAACCCCCTCGCAAGCATCCGCAACTACGAGAAAAGTATTAAGATAAAATCTAACCATAGCATTAAACGTTTGGATCCAAATCAGCCCCTTACGAAGTAGCGCATAAACTAGGGTTTAAGCTTCTGTCACTCTAGCAACCCATCATCTAATAACTACTCCACAATGCATTCCCATAGGCCCATGAATGGTGAAGTTTCATGTAGTCGACGTTCACATGACACGACTAAGGGAATCACAACATACATATCATCAAAATATCGAACACATATCAAATTCACATGATTACTTACAACATGACTTCTCCCGTGACATCAAGAACAAAGGTAACTACTCACAAATAATAATCATGCTCAAGATCAGAGGGTTATTAAATAGCATAATGGATCTGAACATATAATCTTCCACCAAATAAACCATATAGTAATCAACTACGCAAGGTAATCAACACTACTAGTCACCCACGGGTACCAATCTGAGGTTCCGGTACAAAGATTGAACATAAGAGAGGAACTACGGTTTGAGAGGAGATGGTGCTGTTGAAGATGTTGATGAAGATTGGCCTCTCAAAGATGAGAGGGATGTTGGTGATGACGATGGCTTCGATTTCCCCCTCCGGGAGGGAAGTTCCCCCGGCGGAATCGCTCCGTCGGAGGGCAAAAGTGCTCCTGCCCAAGTTCCGCCTCCAGACGGCGGCGCTCCATCCCAAAAGTTCTCCTCTTATTTTTTTTCTAGGTCAAAAGTGCTTATATACCAGAAGATGGGCACCGGAGGTGGGCCGAGAAGGGAACAACCCACCAGGGCGCGCCCAGGGAGGCCTGGCGTGCCCTGGGGTTTGTGCCCACCAGGGTGGCCCCCTCCGGTAGTTCTTTGCTCCAGTATTTTTATTAATTCCACAAATAATCTCCATAAATTTTCAACTCCATTGGAGTGTGCAGAATAGGTATCTCTGATGTGCTTTTTTTAGGTCTAGAATTCCAGCTGCCGGTATTCTCCCTCTTTGTGTAAACCTTACATATTATGAGAGAAAAGGCATTAGAATCTCTCATTAAAGCATTGTTATTCAACAACACATAATAAATAATAGTAGGAAATCATGATGCAAAATGGATGTATCAACTCCCCCAAGCTTAGACCTCGCTTTTCCTCAAGCGAAAAGCCGAAATTGAAAAGCATGTCCACATGGTTTGAGAGAGAGGTGTCGATAAAAACAAAATACAGACATAGAAGCATCATGCTTATTATCATAACAGCAACAAACTCTCTCATAAAACTTATTCATATACTTTCATCGTAGAACTTCTCAAGCACATGTAACAATTCATCACAACATAGAAGTATAAAGCATAAATCTTATTGAAAACCAACAAACTATGTTCTCAGTCAACTTTGCAACTACAATTCATCATATTTTTAGGAAGGGTCTCATGTCGGAGCCTTTTGGCAAGTCCACATACTCAACCATCATTTAGTCTTCTATGATTGCTAACACTCACAGCATACCCATGGCAAAAAGTATCAACCGGACACATAGGAAGATAGGGGCTTATAGTTTCGCCTCCCAACGTATTCACCTCAAGGGTGGTGTCAACAATAATAACTCATGCCCACCCATATCCAACTGGATATATATGCCTAGATCTTTCCTCACCACATGATGCTCGCAAAAGGAAAAAAGTAAAAAGGAATAGGCAAGAATACTTTGACTCTTGCATAAAAGTAAATACATAAAAGTAAAAGATAATCCCTTCGCAGAGGGAAGTAGAGGTTGTAATGCGCTTTTTGGTTTGTATGCCTAATCCCTTAATGTAAAATAACGTCACGCTATACTGCCCCCTATGATAGCAACCTTTATTATGCAGTCCGTCGCTTTTATTACTTTGCCATCATAAGTTCGTATAGCGCTCAATTTTCTCTTACACTAATTGATCAAAACACTTTTAGAAGCAATTTTTATTGCCTTATTCAATCGATGACAACTTACTTGAAGGATCTTACTCGATCCGTAGGTAGGTATGGTGGACTCTCAAAGAATGAATTTGGCTTTGATTTTTTGGATGCACTAGTATCTCTACTTAGTGCGGAATTTTTGGCTAGCAAAGATATTGAGCAAGCACCACATGTTGAAGGATCTATGACAATATAACTTCTATGTGGATATGAACAAGCATAAATCATTACGTTGTCTTCCTTGTCCAACGTCAACAATTTTGACATATAATATTTAATGGGGGCTCACAATCATAAAAGATGTCCAAGTTAGTGTAATTGCATTTGAATCTTCTCTTCCCTTATTAATTCTTTCATGAATTGCATCATTGACCAATGTTATGTTTGTCAATCTCCAATAAATTTTACTACTTATACTTTTCCTTATGTGATGTCATTACTCACCATAAGATTAGCATATGATTCTTTTCACTTATTTCTTTTTCCTTTATTTTGATTGCAACAAGAAATAGAGAGGCAAAACTCAAACTAAACTTTATTATATAACTCTCACTCGATTACATAGATAGATAGGCCACGAAACTAACACACGAAAATAGATCATGCTAAACTTTTATTCAACTAAAGCAAAGGAAAACTAAAGATCGAACTAAAATAGGTAAAGGTGAATAAAAGTGATGGTGATACGATACCGGGGCACTTCCCCCAAGCTTGGCTCAAGCCAAGGGGAGTGCCCATACCCGTGTGCTCAAGTCTCCTTTGGTGGTGGTGATGAAGAAGGTGGTGGTGATGATGTGGTAGGCTTGTCCTCCAGCTTCCAGATCAAGGGCTCCCCATCAAGAGTTGACGCAAGAGTCCACTGAGTCCTGCAACTGGCAGCTAAACTCATACCTTTAAATATTGCTTCATATTCAAAAACTAGGTTTTGAAGATCATAAACTTGGCTTTGCAGGAAATTAATTTGCTCGTTGAGGGTGGAGATGATGTCCTTCACAGACTGACCATCCACCATCTGATCACGGGTGAATTCCGTGATCATGGAGTGATTGGCACTAAGTCCACGCTCCACCATCTTTTGGCACTTGAAGATTTCTTGTTCCACCGCCTCGAGCCTAGCCTCCACGCTTCCGGTCCTCTTGGGTCCCTGAACATCGCGGATGTGGAGCACCCCCTCACGCATCTCAATGGCTTGAGGGTGCTCAGCAAGTATGGGTTGATGACCTTCTCGAAGAACTTGTCCTTGGAGGAGCTTGGTGGAGCCATGGAGATCTAGATCTGACGAGAAAACAGCACGAAACAAGAACAGAGGATTTTTCTGCGATGCGATCGTCAAAACAGTCGGGGGTATATATAGAGAATTTTTATTCTTGGAAAACGGAGTCGGGAAGGTGTCCGAGGTGGGCACAACCCACCAGGGCGCGCCCAGGGGGGCCTGGTGCACCCTGGTGTATCTTGCTCACCTCGATCACCTTCCGGTTTATTTCTTAAATTCCAAAATTTTCTAATATTCCAAAAGTGACAAAAAATATTTTGCGGATTTTTCGGAGTCCGTTTACTAACCGTAACACGTACCTCCTATTTTTCAGAATTCTGGAGTGTTCCGGAAGGTTTCTTTTATGTGTTCCTCTGGTGTCATGGTTTGGATAACATTGCTTTCAACGTTAATAGGCGTACCTGAGATATAGTGCTTAATTCTTTGTCCATTGACCACCTTCGGGTTAGTACCTTCGGCATTATTAATCTTGATAGCTCCAGAATGATAAACCTCTTCGGTAATATATGGCCCTTCCCATTTGGAGAGAAGCTTACCTGCAAAAAATCTTAAACAAGAGTTGAACAAAAGAACATAGTCTCCTATTTTGAATTCCCGCTTTTGGATTCTTTTGTCATGCCATCTTTTTACTTTTTCTTTGAATAGTTTGGCATTTTAATAGGCTTGGGATCTCCATTCATCTAGTGAGCTAATATCAAATAGCCTCTTCTCACCGGCAAGTTTGAAATCATAGTTGAGTTCTTTAATTGCCCAAAATGCTTTATGTTCTAATTCTAGAGGCAAATGACAAGCTTTTCCATATACCATTTTGTATGGAGACATACCCATAGGATTTTTCTAATCTATTCAATAGGCCCAAAGTGCATCATCTAATTTCTTAGACCAATTCTTTCGAGACCTATTGACAGTTTTTTGTAATATCAATTTTATTTCTCTATTGCTAAGTTCAACTTGACCACTAGATTGAGGATGATAGGGTGATGCAATTCTATGGTTAACATCATATTTAGCATGCATCTTACGGAAAGCACCATGAATAAAGTGTGAACCACCATCGGTCATTAAATATCTAGGGACTCCAAACCTCGGGAAGATAACCTCTTTAAGCATTTTAATGGAGGTGTGGTGATCAGCACTACTAGTTGGAATAGCTTCTACCCACTTAGTGACATAATCAACAGCAACCAAAATATGAGTGTACCCGTTAGAGGAAGTAAAAGGCCCCATATAATCAAAACCCCAAACGTCAAAAGCTTCAATAACAAGTGAATAATTCATTGGCATTTCCCGACGCTTACCGATATTACCAATTCTTTGACATTCATCACAAGACAAGACAAACTTATGGGCATCCTTGAAAAGAGTAGGCCAATGAAAACCGGATTGCAATACCTTGTGAGCAGTTCTATCTCCCGCATGATGTCCTCCATAAGCTTCGGAATGACATTTCTATAGGATTCGTTCCTATTCATGCTCAGGTACACAATGTCTAATAATACCATGTACTCCTTTATAAAGATGTGGGTTATCCCAAAAGTAATGTCTTAAGTCATAGAAGAATTTTTTCTTTTGTTGGTATGTGAAGCTAGGTGGTATATATTTAGCAACAATGTAGTTAGCATAATCAGCATACCAAGGGGTGTGTTGAGAAACACTTATTGCAGCTAACTGTTCGTTAGGAAAACTATCATCAATAGGTAGTGGGTCATCAAGAATATTTTCTAACCTAGACAAGTTATCAGTTACGGGGTTCTCAACTCCCTTCCTATCAACGATATGTAAGTCAAATTCTTGAAGCAAGAGAACCCACCTAATGAGTCTAGGTTTAGCATCTTTCTTTTCCATAAGATATTTTATAGCAGCATGATCGGTGTGAACAATAAATTTGGAGTCAACAATATAGGATCTAAATTTATCACAGGCAAACACAACTGCTATTTTTTTTCTTCAGTAGTAGCATAATTTCGTTGGGCACTGTCTAGAGTTTTACTATCATAGTGGATAACATTCAATTTCTTATCAACTATTTGTCCTAGAATAGCACCAACAACATAATCACTAGCGTCACACATAATTTCAAAAGGCAAGTTCCAATCAGGTGGTTGAACTATAGGTGCAGAGGTTAAGGCTTTCTTGAGTGTTTCAAAGGCTTACACAGAATCATCATCAAAAACAAAAGGGATGTCATTTGGCATAAGATTAGTAAGAGGCCTATAAATTTTAGAGAAGTCTTTAATGAACCTCCTATAGAAACCAGCATGACCAAGCAAACTTCGAATACCTTTAATATCTTTAGGACATGGCATTTTCTCAATTGCATCAACTTTAGCTTTATCCACCTCAATACCTCATTCGGATATTTTATGCCCCAAGACAATACCTTCATTAACCATAAAGTATCACTTCTCCCAATTCAAGACGAGATTAGTTTGTTCACATCTCTGCAAAACTCGATCAAGGTTGCTTAAGAAATCATCAAAAGAACTCCCGTAAATGGAAAAATCATCCATGAAAACCTCCACAATCTTTTCTCAAAAATCAGAGAATATAGCAGTCATACATCTTTGAAAGGTAGCAGGTGCATTGCATAAACCAAAAGGCATACGTCTATAAGCATAGGTTCCAAAAGGGCAAGTAAAGGTGGTTTTCTCTTGATCGGATTGTGACACAGGTATTTGAGAGAAACTAGAATATCCATCCAGAAAACAAAAGTGTGTGTGCTTAGATAATCTTTCTAGCATTTGATCAACGAAAGACAGAGGGTAATGATCTTTTCTAGTAGCTTTATTTAACTTCCTAAAATCAATTACCATTCTATAACCAGTGACAATTCTTTGTGGAATTAGTTCATTTTTATCATTAGGAACAACGGTAATACCTCCTTTCTTAGGGACACAATGAACGGGATTTACCCATCTACTATCAGATATGGGATAGATTATACCTTCTTCCAGAAGCTTTAATATTTCAGTTCTTACCACTTCTTTCATCTTAGGATTTAATCGCCGTTGATGATCAACAACGGGTTTAGCATCAGGTTCCATATTAATCTTGTGCTGACATAGAGTGGGACTAATGCCCTTAAGATCATCAAGACTATATCCAATAGCAGCCCAGTGCTTCCTTAGAACTTTTAATAATCTTTCTTCTTCATGTTCTGAAAGGTTAGCACTAATAATAACATGATATATCTTTTTCTCATCAAGATAAGCATACTTCAAAGTATCGGGCAATTGCATTAATTCAAACACAGGATCACCTTTAGGTGGAGGAGGGCCTCCAAGAGTTTCAATAGGCAAATTGTGTTTCAGGAGAGGTTGTTGTTCAAAGAAAATTTGATCTATTTCATTTCTCTCACGCAAGTGCATATCATTTTCATGGTCAAGCAAATATTGTTCCAATGGATCAGTAGGAGGCACGGCAATAGAAGCAAGACCAATTATTTCGTCCTTATTAAATAATGCTCTATCACGTGGTTGTCTACTAAACTTGGAAAAATTAAACTCATGAGACACACCACCAAAACAGACACTGACAGTTTGTTTTTCACAATCTATCTTAGCATTGACGGTGCTCAAGAAAGGTCTACCAAAGATAATGGGACAAAAGTCATCTTGTGGGGAACCAAGAACTAGAAAATCAGTAGGGTATTTTACTTTCCCACACAAGACTTCAACATTTCTAACAATCCCAAGTGGTGTGATGGTGTCTCTATTAGCAAGTTTAATAGTAACATCAATGTCTTCTATTTCAGCAGGTGCTATTTCATCAATAATTTCTTGGTATAAGGTAAAAGGGATAGCACTCACACTAGCACGGAAATCACATAAACCATGATAGCAATGATCTCCTATTTTAACTGAGACAACAGGCATGCCTTCTATGGGTCTAGGTTTGTCTTTTTCATCGGGTTTAGCAATTCTAGCAGCTTCATCACTGAAGTAGATAACATGCCCATCAATATTTTCTACCAAGAGATCTTTAACCATAGCAACACTAGGTTCTACTTTAATTTGTTCAGGGGGCTTAGGTGATCTTATATTACTCTTACGAACCACAGTTGATACCTTAGCATGTTCCTTTATCCTGATAGGGAAAGGTGGTTTTTCAATATAAGCGGTAGGCACAACTGGATCAACATTGTAAATGATGGTTTCATCTTTAGCTATGACCGGTTCTATAATTTCTTATTTAATAGGGGGATGATATTTAAACCACTTCTCCTTAGGGAGATCAACGTGAGTAGCAAATGCTTCACAGAAAGAGGCTACTATCTCAGAGTCAAGTCCATATTTTGTGCTAAACTTGTGAAAAGTATCGGTATTCATAAAAGATTTAACACAATCAAACTCGAGCTTTATACCTGACTCATTACCTTCGTCGAGTTCCCAATCTTCAGAGTTATGTTTAATTCTTTCTAAGAGATCCCACTTGAATTCAATAGTTTTCTTCATATAAGAACCAACACAAGAAGTATCAAGCATGGATTGATCATTATGAGAAAGCCGAGCATAAAACTTCTGAATGATAACTTCTCTCGGGATGTCATGATTGGGGCATGAATATAACATTGAATTAAGCCTCCCCCAAGCTAGAGCGATGCTTTCTCCTTCACGAGGCCAAAACTTATATATATAATTCTGATCACGATGAACTAGATGAATGGGATAAAACTTTTGGTGTAATTCCAATTGCAAACGATTCCAGTTCCACGATCCAAGATCATCACATAGCCTATACCATGTCAATGCTTTTCCATTTAAAGATAAAGGGAAAACTTTCTTCTTACCTTCATCTTCGGGTAAACCTGCAAGCTTGAATAATCCACAACTTTCGTTCACATATAAAAGGTGCATATCAAGATGTCCAGTTCCATCTCCTGCAGAAGGTTTAGCAAGCAGTTGTTTTACCATACCCGAAGGAATTTCAGAACCAATATTTTCAGTAGGTGCAGTAGTTTGAGGGGCAACTAATGGTGGTTCCGGTCGAGGTGAAGATACCCCAAACAAACCCCTCAAAGGATTGTTTTCCATAGTAGGACCTAACAATAAATTTCAGCACGTAGTATATGTCTCTCCTTACTGATTTCCACTTACCAAGAGCGCTTCACTCCCCGGCAACGGCGCCAGAAAAGAGTCTTGATGACCCACAAGTATAGTGGATCAATCGTAGTCCTTTCGGTAAGTAAGAGTGTCAAACCCAACGAGGAGCAGAAGGAAATGACAAGCGGTTTTGAGCAAGGTAATTTCTGCAAGCACTGAAATTGTAGGTAACAGTTAGTTTGATAGCAAGGTAATTGGTAACGAGCAAGTAACGGTAACGGTAAATAAGGTGCAGCAAGGTAGCCCAATCCTTTTGTGGCAAAGGACAGACCAGAACAATCTCTATTAATAGGCAAAGTGTTCTTGAGGATACAAGGGAATTTCATCTAGTCACTTTTATCATGTTGGATTGATTCGTGTTCGCTACTTTGATAATTTGATATGTGGGTGGACCGGTGCTTGGGTGGTGTTATTACTTGAACAACCTCCCACCTATGATTGACCCCCTCACAAGCATCCGCAACTACGAGAAAAGTATTAAGATAAAATCTAACCATAGCATTAAACGTTTGGATCCAAATCAGCCCCTTACGAAGTAGTGCATAAACTAGGGTTTAAGCTTCTGTCACTCTAGCAACCCATCATCTAATAACTACTCCACAATGCATTCCCTTAGGCCCATGAATGGTTAAGTGTCATGTAGTCGACGTTCACATGACACCACTAGGGGAATCACAACATACATATCATCAAAATATCGAACACATATCAAATTCACATGATTACTTGCAACATGACTTCTCCCGTGACCTCAAGAACAAAGGTAACTACTCACAAATAATAATCATGCTCAAGTCAGAGGGGTATTAAATAGCATAATGGATCTGAACATATAATTTTCCAACAAATAAACCATATAGTAATCAACTACTCAAGGTCATCAACACTACCAGTCACCCACAGGTACCAATCTGAGGTTCCGGTACAAAGATTGAACACAAGAGATGAACTAGGATTTGAGAGGAGATCGTGCTGTTAAAGATGTTGATGAAGATTGGCCTCCCAAAGATGAGAGGGGTGTTGATGATGACGATGGCTTCGATTTCCCCCTCCGGGAGGGAAGTTCCCCCGGCGGAATCGCTCCTCCGAAGGGCAAAAGTGCTCCTGCCCAAGTTCCGCCTCGAGACGGCGGCACTCCGTCCAGAAAGTCCTCCTCTTATTTTTTTTCTTGGTCAAAAGCGATTATATACCAGAAGATGGGCACCGGAGGTGGGCCGAGGAGGGCACAACCCACCAGGGCGCGCCCAGTGGGGCCTGGCGTGCCTTGGTGTCTTGTGCCCACCAGGGTGGCCCCCTCCGGTAGTTCTTTGCTCCATTATTTTTTATTAATTCCAAAAATAATCTCCGTAAAGTTTCAGCTCCATTGGAGATGTGCAGAATAGGTATCTCTGATGTGCTTTTTTCAGGTCCAGAATTCCAGCTGCCGGTATTCTCCCTCTTTGTGTAAACCTTGCATATTATGAGAGAAAAGGCATTAGAATCACTCCCTAAAGCATTGTTATTCAACAAAACATATTAAATAACAGTAGGAAATCATGATGCAAAATGGACGTATCAGTTGGGGACGCGTCGGCTGGAAGAGAAGCTCCCATTATTGTTGGCGTTAAATGGCAAACGGTTGGCAAAACGAAGTGTGTGCAATGACTTAAAGCAGTGCGGACGCGAATGATCGCTATCGGTTGCGTAATATAGTTCGTTTGCGATGAGATCGGGAAGGGAAACACAAGCCAAAATGGTAATTAAATCAAGTCGGTTACATTTTAAGGTGCAGATATCAATCGTCCATTGCATATTGAAGTCAAAATGGTACTACCAAAATACGACTCTCATATGATGCCAGTTCACTGATTGTATCACAAATGGCAGAAATAGTTAAGTCAATATGGTGCTTTCTGGTAGGACTAGAGGAGTGGGAGGACAAGGATTATTTAGTTAGAACAAGGTAGAAGAACAGTGTATTGTTAATTAAAAGAGTAGTTAGGAACATATTTAACAGAGTCCGGGAATGAAATCACAATTTGTTGCTTAAATACTACATAATTACTTCGACATTGCTACTTAAATCCTACACAATTACTTCGACATTGCTACTGAAATCTGAGTCTATACCTAATTAAATGAAGGGAGCTTAGCAACCAAGAGCTAAGCACCAATGAAGGAATAGTTTCCAAGACTTTTAATGGACTTAGCACCTCATCTAAGCACACATGCATTGGAAGAAGCCAAGACTGCAATTACATTTCTCTACGTACGTACTACTAGTTCATACATCAAAGTCTCACCAACATCTAGATCAACACATAATAAACATACTCAAGCATACATATAAGACGCACAGAATAGATAGCTAGGGTAGTGCTGGACATGTACATATAACTCAATCATGATCCTACCCACCCACAATGTAAACTTTCTCCAGGTACTCCGTGTACGCGGCGTGCGCCACCCTGCGAGAATACTTCTTCCTGAAGGAGCCAACGGCTCATCCTCTAGCATGCTCCAGAACACTTGCAAACACGAGGTGAAACCTTTGGGTGAAAAACGGGCATCTGAAGCCCCCATTCCGGGTCCTGATATGACGATTATGCGTTCCCGCATAGTGCTCTCTGAGATTTTGTTTCTTGTACCTCCTCTGGTCATATTTATTGCTGCCAACATTGTCAGATAGCACGTATAAATATAATAAAAAAAAATCCTGACACTGATGAATGAAATGCATAAAATGATATCACAAACAACTTAGTGCAACAAAATTATTAACTAATGGCTATAAATGCATGAACCGATTATTGTCAAACAAACAAGGAACTTTCAAGTAAGTACTACTCCCTATATCACTAAAGTAGTGATCTAAATGCTCTTATACAATGTTTATTTACAAAGGGGTATATGTATAATCATCTATGTAGATAGATTATTAGCAAAATGATCATTTGTACAGATCAACCATTAAATCACTGTAAAACCTTAGACAGAATATTAGCATAATCATTTGTACAGATGTCACTTATCCAAATCACTTATTATTTACCTAACAAACAATCAATACGTACACACTATACGGATCTATCGAATCTTACTCTGATTACATGGATTGAAATAACATGAACCCCAGCCTCTCCATTCCAAAAAAGGCGGAAATAGAACTAATCAGAGATACCCTATGATATAGTTACCAAAATAGGGGGTCTAACCGGTTCTCCGTCGTCGTCAGAGTTGTCGTCGTCAGAGTCGTTGGAGTTGTCGTCGTTTGAGTGGTCATCAGAGAGGTCGTAGTAGTCTCTGTGCAGCACCGCCTCCTGATGGGGAGGCACGACGGGGCTTACGACATCATGGTCGCGCTTCTATCCATGCCAGACCTCATCGGCGGGGAGGGCAACCTCGTCGCCCAGCATCAAGAGATGCTTAGTTGCTTCACCAGCCCCGGCTTCGAACACCGCATCACCACTCCCTCCCATGGTGCGCCTGGTCACCATCATATACACTTTCGAGAGCGTTTATGACTGGGAACGGCGGCGAGGATACATGCGCGGTGTGTGGAGAGAGGGGAGTGCGTCCGCCTACTATAACCAGTGGCACATGGACGATTAATATAGAGTGGTTGGGAGCTAGGCGGGAGGCGGTTAAATGGCTCGCCTCCCGGTGAGCCTGTGCAGCGGTCTTCTCGCATGCCTCCCATTATTTCACACCCCTGCTCGCATATCTCCAGGTGAGCCTGTGCAGAGGACTACTCGCACGCGTCCCGTCAATTCACACACCAGCTCGCACGTCTCCATGTGAGCTAGCGCAGCGGCCTGCTCGCACGCGTCGCGTCAATTTACACACCTGCTCGCATGCCTCATAGTCAGCCTGAGCAGTGGACTGATCGCATGCGTCCCGTCAACTCACGTCCGCTCGCACGGCAAGCGGGGCTCGTGCTGGTACGTAATATTTTGCTGGGACCAACGCACATGGTTGAACACTTTAATAATCGTTTGTGATGGTAACGTGACAACTTTGTTTACCAACCTTTAATAAGCTCCCGTTTGTAAGAAAAGTATATCAAAACTTGTCTCCAATTTGGCCAAAAATTATCATCATATATATATGTATCATGAAACAGAATCCAAGTTTCATGATTTTCAGCCGATTTTTGGATTTACTTCAATTTAAAAATGAGTATTTTTTTTTATGTTTGAGGTCGAGCTGTCTAAAAACCTAGATTTTCAATGTTTTCCACGACGCCAAGATGTTTGAGGTTTCTTACCATTTATTGCATGGGGACTAAACATGAACCCAAGGGCACATATGATTTCCCCCAATGAATTCCTGGAAACTCAATTAATGCATTTTTTCGAATGATATATGAACATTTTATAATTTTAACACGAACTCATGTGTCACATGCTCAATGCATAAAAATAGTTTGACGTACCTCGAAGTGGTGTTTTCGGAGGTGGTCGCGCGGGGGGGAGGTGGTTGTTTCGGCACACTTCGTGGCATGAGCCTTTGTCCATTTTGTGAGGTAGTTGCCACCCCAAATTATCAAAATTGTGCATTGAATATTTGAAACAAGAGATAACACTAACGTAATGCTTGTGTTTGGGACGCATGCACACGGTGGTGGTGGTCCCTCGGATAATCTTCGTGCATTATCAGTGTCGCGCCCATTCGTGGGCCCACGTCATCTAACACTTTGAACCGCACCGAGAGGGGTTTGACCAAGGTGGATTCATTTTTCTCTGTGTTGCGGTAGATCATGGTGAGATTCCACACCAAAGATTGACGTGTCGTACTCATGAGTACCTCCTACCGCTCAAAGTTGAGGGGCCGGGAGGGGTGGGAGGAGACATGCATATTGCAATTAGTGAAGCACGCACCACATCAAAGTCGTGCAGAGGGCATTTTGACATCAAAAAACAAAACCCATACATATGCTTGGGTCACATATATTTGATGGTGGTCCTCAGTGGCTCCCTCACATGTTAATCGGTGACGCGTCAATCTGTGGGGCCCATGTGTGGTCACCTATTATGGTTTTGACCAAGGTGGATCCTTTTTGGTATGTGTTACAATATGCCATGGTTAGACATCGAGACAAATGTTCTTGAGCGCATGCATATATATAACCCATGAACCCGTCCCACCATCTTGAAATGGTGGGTGGGGGTATACATATACTATACGCATTGTGATCGATTCTCTTCGTAAGTCGACTTACAGTTTCTGAGGCAAGTGACATTAAAGTTCCATTGGGTAACAAACACTTCATTACATATATACATATGTGTGGGCCTCATGCAGTTGTTATTTTGTTAAACACTCTCTCACGTGGTCATCAGTGTCACATAGGCTCACCCATGTCCACGTGGGTCGTCACTTTGACCGGCGGCAGTAGAGATGTTAATTTGACCAAGGTGGATTCTTCTTGTTGGTATGTGTTATTGTACGTAGGTCACATAAGCATTGATTTCTAACCAAAATTTGAACGCATCGTACACACTGAATCCCTCCTGTCGGCTTGAAGTGTGGGCGTGGGGCTATATATGGGTCGTTAACCTCAGTGCGGAGGCATTCTGGTCCGGTAGACACATGTACATGTGGCGGCGAAAGTTGTTCATTTGGTATTTGAAAACATCGCACAACGCTTTCATACATATGTGCCTGGGGCCATGCATGTGTTGGTGTTGTCTACAGACACGCCCTCTTGTGGTTATGGATGACATGCGCCAATTTGAGGACCCGCGTGGTCTGTCATTTAAACCGGCGCATACTACTGGATAATTTGACCAAGGTAGATATAGTATTCTTGTTATTTGTTACGATATAGTTCATGGTGAGATTCCATACAGAAGTTTGAGCGCATAGCACATAGATGAATTGTCGATCCTCCCACTTAAACTGGCGCATGTATACTACAGGTCCTTTACCTCTGTACTTGTACTTTCTTGTTTGCGACGATGTACGTATGCATGTGTCACATCAAAGTTGTGTCTATTTGGTATTTAAACATCCCACACCACACTTTCATATATACATACACCCTTTGGATATATATAGCTTGAAGTGGAAATGATGTTCTGTTATGGACGACACACATCATCCGCTTGTCCACGTGGCATATCACTTTAATTAGTTGGCATCAAGAGCGTAATATACTATATATATATAAAATATACGCCCTATCGATCGATGGCTCCAAGTCGGTGGGGGAATGGGGTGGGTACATAATTTGACCAAAGCTATAGATATAGGTATTAATTTGTTTTTGTTAGGATATAGGTACATATATAGGTCGTGCTGTTGATATGCTCTCTCGGCTGTTCAAAGCATGTGTATGTGGGGGGGTGGGGTGGGGGAGGGGGAGGGACAACACAATAGTACATATATACACAAAACCTATTCGTGAGGTCAGGTACTACGTAATATTCGACTTTTAAGAGGCATATGTGCCACATCAAAAAGTTATGCACACATGGTATCAAAATATCACACCACCTTAATTAATTAGTTGAGCCACACACAGGTGGCTGCTGTCTCACCCATCTCGTGAAGTTTCCGAGACGCGCCCATCAGTGGGCAGAACAGTCTACCCTGAGAACTAAAACACGGGGGAGGTGGTGATCATGATGGATTTATATTCGTTTTGTGTTATGGTTGGGTGAAATTGCAGGCCTAGTATAAGTGCGTACGTTAATATATATATTGTAGCTACCATCCCTCTCACCGACTCAAAGTTGGGGGCGCAAAAGCCAACATTACCGTGTGCTCTGCGAGACATTGTGTGTCACATGAAAGTTGTGCATTCAGTATTTGAACACCACAACAACCTTTCCATACATACATTTGGTCCACATGCAGGTGTGTTTGTGCTATGACCCTAGATTTATCGCGTTAATTTTCCAATGTTGTTATATAAATGGCAGAGGAGTCTTTTGATTGAAACATAAATAGCAGACGAGTCGAACGAGACAACTGTGTGTGATTGTGTAGGCAGTAGACACGGTTCCCACATGCTAACTGTGTGCCACGCCCGTGGTTGTCACGTAACTACAATCCACCTTTGCACCAACCCGCCTAGAGAAATCTTAAAAATAGCTACCCGCCTTGATCAATTGAAAAATTGATGGTTCCCCGGGTTTTTCACTGTGAATTGCACACAGGTATTATGTTTGGACCGTGTGCGATATTTGTCCCTCCGGCGCCACGTCAAATAAATTTCAGTTGTCCCGGTTTTTCACTCCCTCCAAGTAAAATTTACAGTAGCCGCGGCATTTCCTCAAACATCACCTAGGCCCCTCCTACCCCAACTCCCACACAACTCCCTCGCTTGAACCCTAGCTACCTCGCCGTCACTGCCGCCGCCCCCAACCCCGCTCCGCTTTCACAGTCAACCTCTCCTGCTCTCCCCATGCAGGTTACCAACCCATCTCCGTACCCTCGCAGCCCTGAATTTCTTAGATGGCGCCTGCTAAACACCCCCTTCCTCACAGATCCGCAACCCCCATCACAGACCGTCGTAGCCTAATCCCAGCTACACTTCCAGGGGAGATCGAGGAGCGAATGGCCAAAAGGAGGTATATCGAGGCCTTTGCATTGGACGATGCCAAGGTGGCCGCCGAGGCTGCCAGGGTAGTTGACTACGATGACGAGGTGGTGTCCGAGGCCACCGGGAAATCTAACGACTACGAGGCTGTAAGACAGCAGGTTCCCATATGGATGCATATCGACGCGCCGGCTATGACATTGAACTCGTCGACGTTGACGGTTGTCGCGGGCTATGTCACATGTTAAGTGGCCCACCCTGACCCCTTTGGTTCAACCCCCGTTGACCTCATGCAAGGCCCAGCTACTGATCTCCTCTGCTTCACTGTCAAGAATTTGCCTTCCTTCAACGCCATCGAGCCCCTTTTTTCATTTCTGAAGGACACGTTCTATGGTGGTGGCTCGGCATCGTCGGATGCCAAGTCAGACCTCATCGATGACGCCGACGCCGACAAGGGCACGCTATCCGTCTCTTCCGAGGGGAAAGAGCCAATCCGTGACATCAGGGAGGGCACCCTGCATCTGTGCTCTTCCAAGGGGAGGGAGCCCATCTGTGACAACAGGGAGCACACCCAGAATCCGTGCTCTTCTAATGGGAATGAGCCCATCTATGACAGGTGAGGAAACCCATGTCCATGTTAAATTATTTCACTCATGCTAAATGTATGGACTCTGAAGTTGAATTTCATCAATACCTATTTCAAGAACCATATATGGTTCCTGGTAAACCTGGTGTAGTTAACACGTGCACTGTTTGTTTCAGTTCTTTTGCATGTGATGTTTCGTTATACAATTTCATGTTTAAGCACCAGCTACGTTCTATGCAATTTCAACAGTACACTATGAATGACTATTTTTGGTTGCTATCAAGCATGTTGTATTGAGCATATGCCTTGTTTAACTGTTTTCCTAGCTCGGTTGTTTGTAGTGGGCATATGTCCAGATTCAATTGCTATATAGTATGCCTTGTTTATTTCAGTTATTCACATTGTGAAGTTCTAAATGTGCTAGTATGTACTTTCCAATTCAATTTCATCATACCAGTTTCAATGGGCATATGCGGTTCCTCTTAAGCCTGGTATAGTTAACACGCCCATTGTTTATTTTAGTTTTTTAACAATGTGATGTTCAGTTATACAATTTGATGTTTAAGCAACAGCTACATTCTATGCAATTTCAACGGTACCACTATAAATGACTATATCTTTTTGCTGTTAAGCTTGTTGTAGTGAGCACAAGCCTTTCCATTTTTATGTAACAATAACTAGTGTGCTTAAACGTGCACAATACCAGTTTGAATGACTATATTTTGTTTTTGTTAAATGCTAAGCCTATTGCAGTTAACACACATTTCCACTTCTTATTTTCTTAGCTAGCGTGCTTAAACCTGCACAGTGAAGCTATCATTTTGTGATCATGTTGTTTAGCATGCATATATTTGGTTGATGTTTAGCTTGTCAGTACTTAACATGCCTTTCGATGTACTTACCCAGGACAATATTGGGAACGATTGTTGTTTTCCATCGAGGTTAGTTTCATCACATGGCTTATATATATAACTCCATCCACCCCATAGTATAAGAAGTTAATACATCAAATATGTGAGTATTCTGGATGTAAGAAGATCTTATATACTGGGACAGGGAATAATGTACTACGTCATTATGCAATTTTAGTTTACCTTATAATACTAACTTGTTGCTTGTAGGTACATATATCACTGGTAAAGATCTGCGTGTCGACCCTTTTTGCATATGGGGCAATGAGATATTCATGAACCAGCATCAAATGAGGAAACTAAAGGTTGTTAATAAAATGGGACAAAATATGGAAATGAAACTATTTCTTTACACCTTATCCAAGACAAAAGTGAACCGCAGGATGGTAACTACGAACTCTGTACCCTTCTTTTTACTGTCCATAATGAGTTGTTAGCTTACAAATTTACAATGTCTGAATATTTTTTGTTTGTAGTGGTTCTCAAAGCAGTTTACTCAAGATTACCTCTCAAACTACATGACTGGTGGACGTGCAAATGTTTAAGTATATCCACGAGGCCACGATGACTACCTAGATGTCCTCATCAAGACAGAGAAGGATGGGCGGTCCGTCATCACAAGGGGCTGGCCTAGAGTCGTCCGTGCATTCTGCATGGAGGAGGACACAATATGGGCATTCCGCTTCACCTTGTACAGCTACCAGAATGTCTTTCGCCTCTTTCTTTATCGTATTTAATACTAGTATGCAACCGTGGTTCATTATTCTTTATCTGGTCCTAATGTAATTATTATTTCTTGATGTAATTCTTGAACATATGTACCTATGAATGGAATAATGCATTGTTTGTTGAACCTATGTCTATACAAGACGGATATGAAAAATGTTATAGCCTACTTTCAAATTCCAATCTTGTAGAATTTTGAACTATGGCGATTAAAATAGCGGAAAAATAACTCTGCAGGTCATTACGTCGCACACGGTTTGTAAAGCAAAACGTGTGTGATATACCTCATGATTCGACACGTTTCAGAGAGAGAAACCGTGTGCCACAATGTACACAATTAACATCTGCGACGGTTAAGCAGACCTAATTTTTTTTGTGATAGTCTCCTTATCATACATGATTTATAATGTTTAACTGTTTGTTATTGTATGTATCCGACACGAGTATGATAGTTGGAGCGTTTGGGAAGCTTGGTATATCGCAAACAACGCGGTAGGACAAAATGTGTGTGATTGTCTCTTATCATACATGCTTTACAATTATGAACTCTTTGCGATTCGGCACACATCGTAAACAATGCGCTACATAATAGTGTAGGATCGAAAGTATGTCTAGAGGGGGGTGATTAGACTACTTGACCAAATAAAAATTCTACCTTTTCCCAATTTTAAGTGTTGGCAGATTTTAGCAATGATAGCAAGTCAAGCACACCCTACACATGCATGTCTAAGAGTATAGCAGCAGAAAGTAACAACAAGCATATGTAATAGAGGGTAGGAAGGAAGATCAAATGCAATTTGAAGACACGAAGATTTTTCCCTTGGTTCCGATAGGTGGTGCTATCGTACGTCCACGTTTATGGAGTCTTCAACCCATGGAGGGTAACGGTCACGAGAGTCCACGGAGGGGTCCACCCATAAGGGTCCACGAAGTAGCAACCTTGACTATTCCATAACAGCTTCCGTCCATGAAGGACTAGCCTCACTATCGGTAGATCTTCACGAAGTAGGCGATCTCCTTGCCCGTACAAACTTCTTGGCTCAATTCCACAACACGAAGTAGGAGGCTCCCAAGCGACACCTAACCAATCTAGGAGGCACCACCCTCCAAAAGGTAATAGGCTCGGCAATGTCGATGAACTCCTTGCTCTTGTGCTTCAAGATGATAGACTCCTCAACACACAATCACTCTCTCACAGATTTGGCTTTGGTGGAAGAGATTGATTTGGTGGAAAGCAACTTGGGAAGGCTAGAGATCAAGATTTATATGGTAGGAATGGAATGGCTTGATCTCAACACATGAGTAGGTGGCTCTCTCTCAGAAAATAGGATGGGGCAAGTATGGAATAGTTTTGAGTTCTTCTCTTTCGAGTGGGTGGTGGTGAAGAGGTATATATAGGCATCCCCAAAAATCCAACCGTTACACCTAAAGTGACCAACTCGGTGACACCGAAGTGTAAAACTCGGTGGTACCGAAGTTACCAAAAGGCAGTAAGTTTTGAATCTCGGTGACACCGATATATAATTCTTGGTGGTACCGATTAGATGACCAACGGTCAGAATGCACAACTCGGTGAGACCGATTCTCAAATTTCGATGGTATCAATTCTTGACAACAGCTAACCAAAGAGTTGGTCAAAAACTCGGTGAGACCGATTCTCAAAACTCGGTGGTACCGATTCTTGAGAATGGCTAACCAGGAAGTTGGTCCAAATCTCGGTGAGACCGATTGGCAAAACTCGGTGGTACCGATGCTTGAAAATAGCTAACCAAAAAGTTGGCAACTGAACTCGGTGGCACCGAAGTGGAATGTTGGTAGTACCGAGATGGGTTTGGCTAAGATCTGTTTAGGGTTTGAATCTCGATGAGACCGAATAGGAATTGTTGGTCTTACCGATTTTAGTGGTAGGGTTCTAGACAGAGTATTTGTGGAAGAGCTTGTGGGTGTTTTTGGTGACTATCACTTGTGTACGTGGAGCATCTTGTTCACCAACAGTACCTTACCCCCTTTTAATAGTATTGGCTTTCCTATGGACTCAAAGTGATTTCTCACAAAGTAAAATGTAGAGTCCTCTTGCTTAAAGCTTTGCCAATCCATTTCCTTGCACCTTGGGGTTTCTCCACAATGCTTTTGCCAACACATCATTGAACTTTTCCTGAAATATACTTAGTGGAAACATTAGTTCAATGACATATATGTTGTTATTAATTACCAAAACCACCAAGGGAGAAAATGTGCTTTCAATCTCCCCCTTTTTGGTAATTGATGACAACATATAGAACAAAGCTTCGACATATGATATAATCAATGAATATAATCGTCGCTTTGAGAAGTATGTGATAAGCAAGAACTCCCCCTAAATTTGTGCATTATTTTGAATTTGCGTTTGAATGCAAATGCACAATCGATTAGGTACATGGGGCACTCTTTCATGTCACATACAACTTGGTGGTGTGCGAGAGTAATAAGAATGAATATCATAGCACAACACAATCAAGCAAAGGTGAATGATCATTTCATAAGCATCACAAGGATAGGAAATAGTAGCAATACACATCAAGTGTATGATCAAACACCAACAAGGTTTAACACAAGCAAACCAAAAGATATCAAATGCTTTTGAAAAAGCGATAAAAACCAACGCTCTCTCTCTTGAAGCCTAAAGATCTATATACATCTTCTCCCCCTTTGGCAACAAGTTACCAAAAAGTTCAAAGGTATATATCTAAGCGCTCTTCTGGGGCTGATCTCCTCCGGTGGCCGATGAAGGAGTCGAGAGAGCGGCATCAGCCATGAGCTTCTTCTTCTTCTTAGGGGGAGCCTTAGCAGCTGGCTCTTCCTCTTCTTCTTCCTCATCTAGATACTCTGGAGTAGAAGGAAGAACTTTAGCTTTAACAAATCTTGTCCTTTCTCTCTTCTTCTTCTCCCCAGCCTTCTTAGGCATAGACTTCTTGGAGGGCTCAACAGACATTGTTTCCCTAGCACTCTCTGGTGATCTCACTGTCCCTGAGCTAGCATACTCTTTCCTTAATGCCTTCTTCTTCTTGGATGAAGAGGCAGCAGCAGTTTTCTTAGCAGCATCATCTTTCTTGGACAGCTCCTTAGGTATGAAATCTTCATCCTCCTCATCTGAGTTGAGCTTCCTTCTTGCCCTAGTTGCAGCCTTGGGCAGATCACGTGAGCTAGGAACATCATCAAAGCTCTCATCAGGAGTAGTGCCTGAGCACATGTCATCATTCTTCTCTCTGAAGTCATTCTGGCTATCATCTGAACCTGACATCTCTGACCCTGTAAAATAGAGTATAGAAGAGTGGATAGGTTGAGTCATCACAAAATTGCAGAAGATTTTCTCAAGTTTGAACTAAAATTTCTTAAGATTTGCATTCTGCCAAGTGAATTTCGGTACTACCGATGTAAACTTTTCGGACCCACCGAGACAAACAACCCGCTTAACAGAAACTTGGCACCACTTTCGAGGAGACCGAAAATGGGCACTCGGTTTCACCGAGGTTGTTCTCAGTCGACCAGAAAAGGGAATCGGTGAAGCCGATTCTTTTGCTTCGGTGTCACCGAGATTCAAGTCGCGGACGGCAAACCCTAAAAAAATTGTTCGTTCTCTAGACTAATGAAGTTTCTTGTGGATAGATCAATCTCAAACTTTGGCTTATTGATGGAAAAGTCATAATGCGCAAGATTCGGAGAGGGGAGCGCATGAGGGGTCGAAATCGTACCCTAACTTGGTGACGATCTTGCTACGGCGGCGATGGGGGTGAAGATTCCGTCGACGGCCACTACAAGAAATATGCTAACTTGCGACCATCAATATTGGTCAATGAATGGTCATTATTTTTCATTTACGACTTTTTTGTGACCAAAAACTGTTGGTCAAAAGCTGGCCATCTTTAATGAAACTTAACGACCTTCTTTGTGATATGGTCGTAGAAGGTTACGACCAAAATAAAAGGTTGTTGGTCCTACGACCAATTATTTTGGTCGCTGGTTGTCTGCCCAGGCCATGTCGGATCCAACGTGGCAAGCTGACGTGGCAAAATTACGACCAATTCGATTGGTCGTTGATAAGACTCAGCCCAGTCCAATTCGGTGTCTATATGGGCCGAGCCCATTAATTCAGCCTTTTTAATATATATTTTTCCTGTTAATTTTCGCTAGCTACATGGGCTAGCCCAGCAATTCGGCCTTTTATTTTCTAGCATATAGCCTTTTACAGTCTACTGATTTTCTATTTTTAGCCATTTTATTTTGTAGCTGGTCCCACCAGTCAGATTGGTCCCACTTGTCATGCTTATCTCAAAATTTGTACCACACATCAGAAATTTCGAAATTTGTCAAACAACCATTATAACTTAGACCCCCTTGTCAGGTTTCCATTTCACGGGTATTCAAATCACATACACAATCATTATTTCGAACAATCCAGAGAGCAAATGAAATTCGTCCAAAACAACACTACATTAGTTTATTACAATCGTTACAGTATACTACAGCCCAAATAAGCCTACTACTGCCTACAATTACAACACATAATATGCTACTCTTTGCTGATATGCTTCACAGCTTCGGACTTGGATTCGCACTTCACCTGTGCAAAAAATAAGAATGAACATATAAGAATAAGAATGTGTACAGAACATCAAAAGTTGCCAATGAGGGATCAAATAACTTATAAGCAAGAATTGATAGCAAATGAAATGTACATAAATAGTATGACTAACACTAACCAGTATGTGTTTATGAAGTGACTAAAATGTTCTCACTAGCTAGGATTTTTTTGGTGTATAGTATACTGACATGTGCAACTCTAATTAAATTGATCATAGAAACGAAAAGAATTGTAAGAACGAGTTCATTCAGAATCCAGGCATGTCAAATTTTAAGCACCAATAGAACAAATCTAACAAACCAAACCATGATCATCATGCATCAGGATTTATGGTTCTAGCAAAACAGTAAAGAGACGGAGATACATGCATCAAGCATACCAGCTACTACAATAAGAGGTCCAGATGCATGCATGAGCACTTCCTAATATTTATATTCATCATCATAGCAACCTATAACCACCTATGCTCATTGTTACAAATCTATGCATACTTTTAAAAAATAAACCTATCTATTTGAAACCAAAATAGATTTCTCACTCAAATCTGAATTCATTGGTTTCTCATCCAAACTATTGAAATCTCAGGCCTCTAATTCGCTAGTTTCTTAGGCAACAAACATCATTGCAAATTTTGATGAAATGCATAGGTCCAGCTGATGACTACACAATAGCAAATACATCAGACATTGGCTGGAGAAATGCTCATCATTTTTTTCTTTGTAAAAGAAATTTGGAGTTAAGTAGTAGCACTGGTTACTGACTACACATGTACCACCAGAATTACCAAACAAGATTATAAAAACCCCAGAAGAAAAAAGAGGAGACTATTAAAATTGCTCTAACAAGCTTGTTATTTAACGCGGCTATGAAAATGTAAGTTGGCAACAGACAAACACTCACTCAGACACTATAGGTGCTTGTTTCATCACGTTACAGTGGAGCAGCACAAACCACAACTTTACTCAACACACACACACACACACACACACACACACACACACACACATGACCTGGCTAGGCTATATGGGTAAGAAACATAAGCACAACTTCACTAAGTGGAAACAAGGAAACACCAATAAAATGGATAGAACAATAATGGGAACAACTCCAGATTACACACAAAGCTCTATCCATAGTGCCAGCTATGGATAAAATCATGCACACTCGTTCTACTTTTAAAAGCAATTGTTTTAGACCGGTAGAATTGCAGATTGTTCAATGGATATTTTACATTGGGTTTTCCATAATTCTGTTCAATTAACCAATATGCGATACCGCGATATTTACAACATTTCCGCAACACAAACTTGTCAAACCAGCAAGATTCAAGTCTTGAAGCAAGTAATATGACAATTTTGTCGAACCGCAATCATACGATTCTGACCAAGATACGTATCTTCTCCGAGACGACTAAAAATACAAGGAACCCAACAAATCTGAAGTATGTTTCAACAGGTGAAACACCATCAGTTTTCCTTCCCTGATATCCACCCTCACATACATTTCCACAATGGTATTGTAGTAATTTTGTGGCAATTGGGGGTAAAACTAACCCATATTTGTCCTAACCAGCACGCAGCACATAAAGCAAACGAGTATACACACCACTGGCCACAAGCATAAAACGACACAGTTCAATATCTGAAGACATGCTAAAAGTCAGCTCACGCCCAATGTTTCAAGCACCCAACATCGCAGCTACCATAATCCGAGCCTCGACAGAACTGTCTCCGCACCCAAATCGCGTAAACACTTTGATCGCAGACACAAACGTCTAGTTCAGCAAGCCATCCTGTAATATTCATCTACCAGGAAAGCTCTATAATTGATAACATGGCATCTCAATGCCAAAATAGCACTAAACTAGTTGTTCACAACGTAAAGCATAATGTTGCATAATAGCTTAAATCTCAGAGCCAAACTAGAATACCTCATTACTGACGAAGTAGTTCCTTTATCTATCACAATACAGAAATGGAAGTAATCACACAGCATCTGGTGTTCTATTTGAAGTTGTTCTTATCTAGCGATTTACCTTCCCTTTGGTTCCGGTGACATGGATGAACTTCATCCGCGCGATGGGCTCCTCTAGCTCCAGAATCTGAAGAACTAAATCCACCCGGATTAGACAAGGCACGCATCGCGATTCAGGCAGAGAATGAGAGAGGAGGGAGGGAGGGGGCGGACCTGGAGGTAGCGGTGCATGAGGTCCCACTGGTTGCCGCGGTTGCTGGTGTGCGCCCGCACCTTCTGCGTGATGAGCGAGGAGAGCCGGGCCAACACCTCCTCATACTCCCCCTCCGCGGCGCACCTGCAGCCCGAACCCAATCCCCACCCCGGCGCACACACATCAGTACAGTACCCAGCCCAACGGGTACCGCCAGTGCCACTCCACGAAGCTGCTCTCACCTGTGGGCCGCGCGACGGCGGTGGCGATGGAGACGATGACCTCCTCCCTCACGCCCGCCGCCCTCGAAACCAGCATGACACGGTGCGCCGCCTGGCCTCCTCGGCGGCGGATTCGTCGATGTGGATCTAGTGCCATGTCGCCATGGCTACGAGCTAGGGTGTTGGGGGCGCGGAGTGAGATGTGTGCAGGTTGGACTCGACGGCTGGGGAGAGAATGAGAGGTTTGGGGGCGCCGGCAGTGGGGTAGAGGGCGGAGGCCGGTAGGTCGCCAGTGGGGCTAGGGGAGAGGTGGCCGCCGGCGGCTGGTTGGGGGTATCGGGGGGAGGAAGACAGAGCGAAGGAGGTGGCGGCGGTAAAGGAGGAGCGAAGCCTAGGGTTCGCCTTAGACAGGGAGGGCATGAGGGTTTTGGTGGGCGAGAGTGATATAGGTTTGGTGCGGTGGGTTGGATGGACGGATGGATGGATGTACGGATGGACGGATGTTTGACACGTGATCGATCCATGCCATAACCGATTCCACCAATCAGAGTTAAGCATATATAATTTTGCTTTTTCCTTTTGTTTACCATCTTATAATTCGTTAAAATGACCCAATATTGTCCACATGTGTGTATCTTGTTATGAAAAACAATTTTGCCAAAGAGAGTTCATACTTTCTTTGCACAAAGAAATCATTTTCCATTTTTTTGAGTGCCCAAAATGATTTTTTTGTGAAGGACCTAACATATATTTGTTGCAAAATTGGACCAAATCAATTTACTAAAATATTAGGTCATTTTGAATGTACAATTGACCAAATTGTTGGGTGTCAAAATATTTGATTCACCTCTCGTCAAAAAGACATTTTTTTCTCCGATTCAGTTGGAAGCGAGTCAAATTTGAACTACAGCTCCGTCATAGATTGCTTTTTTATTTTTTGAAAAAATCATTTCTAGGTACATAAGTATCTATTTAATCAGAGAAACACCAAAAAGTTTCCAAGATTCAACCACTAACTAGGACCAGTCATGCCCGCCGTTTTGACCGCATTTTGAAATGGGCATGAAAAATTCAAAAAAAAATCCAAAAATTGGAAAACCTTCGCACTGTGTCATTATATGTGACCAAGTTACAAGGAAAAATAATAAACTTGTAATACGGCAATTACTTTAAAAAGTGTTCTCAGAAAAGAGCTACCATGTGTGAAAATTCATGGCTTTCATGCCAAATGATCAATCTGATGGCCACATTCATGGCATAGTTTATTCAAAAGATATAATATTGTGCACAAGGCTGCATCTTGGAATGCCAAACAATGTTGCCTAAGGAAGTTTTCATTTTCTTTGGACAAAAAATTCATTTTCCATTTTTTGAGTGCCCAAAATGAGTGTTTTTTTAAAGGACCTATCAAATATTTGTTGCAAAATTGGACCAAATAAATTTTATAAAATATAAGGACATATTTAATGTACAATTGACCAAATGGTTGGGTGTTAAAATATTTTATCCACCTCTCGTGAAAAAGACAAATTTCTAACGATTCAGCTAGAAGCGGGTCAAATTTGAACTACGGATGCCTCATAGTTTGCTCATCATTTTTGGAAAAAAAATCATTTCTAGGTACAAAAGTATCTATTTAATCAGAGATACTCCAGTTTTTTGCAAGATTCAACCCCTAGCTAGGAACGGTCATGCCAGCCGTTTTGATCGCATTTTGAAATGGGCATGAAAAATTCAAAAAAACAAAAAATTGGAAAAGCTTCGCATTGTGTCATTATATGTGACCAAGTTACGAGGAAAAAATAATAAAATTGTAATACGACAATTATTTTTAAAAAGTGTTCTAAAAAATGAGCTCTCATGTGTGAAGATTCATGGCTTTCAAGCCAAATGATCAATCTTATGGCCACATTCATGGCATAGTTTCTTCAAATGATCTTATATTGTGCAAAAGGGTGCATATTGTAATGGCAAACAATGTTGCCTAAGGAAGTTTTCATTTTCTTTGGACAAAAAATTCATTTTCCATTTTTCTAGTGCCCAAAATGAGTTTTTTTGTGAAGGACCTACCATATATTTATTGCAAAATTGGACCAAATAATTTTTCTAAAATATTAGTCCACATTTAATGAATAATTGAAAAAATGGTTGGGTGTCAGAAGTTTTGATCCACCTCTCATGAAAAAGACAAATCTCCGACGATTCAGTAGGAAGCGGGTCAAATGTGAACTGCAGCTGCCTTATAGTTTGCTTTTTATTTTTTCAAAAAATCTTTTGTAGGTACATAAGTATCCATTTAATCAGAGATACATGGTGTGGTGGCGAGACGTCGATGTTTGGATGGTGTCCGAGGGCCCCAACTCCAGAGCACGTAAACCGGCATGCCAGCCGCGTGGTCACCGAGTGACCGTGGCGTCGCCACACGTTCTGGGCGCCCTAGGCATGTCTGGTGAGTTGGTCACTCCCCCGATAGGTGTTAGGAAGAATAATACAACAGAAGAATCTCATGAGGAGACTGAACTAAGCTCAAGCATAAATTAGCAGCAAAGTGTTTGATTAGCGGTGGGTGAAATTCACATGGCCAATGGGCCTGAGTTTTGGCTGAGGATGATCATCTACTAAGGATACTGTCTTGGTAAATTTTCAGCTCAAATGAAGGATCCTAGGTGGCACTTGCTTTGCAAAGTACCACACTATGCAGAAAAATGGATGTTGAAGCTGGGCTCAAATGGATGAATGTATTGAGCTGAAATTTGGTGGAGCATGGTAATTTGGTCAAAGAAAAGCACTGTATAAATTTTATACCATTTGGACATGCCAAAGTGGCACTTCCTTCACAATGCTCTTCTTTGGAGAAATTTGGGAAAATTATTGAGAGGAATTGGCTAATTGAAATGAGTTCAAATTTGGTGGAGGTAAGTTATGCAGGTAGGAACATTCCCTGGTAAATTGTCAAAAATAATTAAGCAATATAAAATTTATAATAGTTGGACATGCCAAAGTGGTACTTCCTTCACAATGCTCTTCTCTGGACAGAAACTTGGGAAAATTACTAAGAGAAATTGGCTGCATGAAACCAGCTCAAATTTTGTGGAGAGTTATGATTTGAGCATATGGAAGATTTGATAAAATCTGAGAGAATTTTGAGAATCCTAGATAGTACTTCCTTCACAAAGCTTCTCTCTGGATAGAAACTTTGTAAATTTACTGAGGAAGATTTACTAAGCATATGGAGCGGAATATTGTCATGTGGCAATGATTTGAGTATGTAAGAGTGCCCAAAAAGTTTGAGGGCAATATGAGGGGTCTAATTAGCACTTGCTTTGCAATGTGCTAATCTGGCCAGAAAATAGAAATTGAATCTGGGCTCGCATAGATTATTGGATTGAGCTGTAATTTGGTGGAGGATGACAACTTGGTCATATGAAGGAACTGTACAAATTTCATACCATTTGAATAAATAAAAGTGGTACTTCCTTCACAATTCTCTCCACTGAACAAAAAATTGGAAAAAATATTGCGGAACATTGGCTACATTAAAATCAGATAAAATTTGGTATAGAGAGGTTCTATGGGCAGGGTCATCTCCTGGTAAATTTTCAGAAATTATAAAGCAATATAAAATATAGCTTCTTCACAAATTGAAAATATTACCAGAAACAAAGATTGGATGGTGAGCTCACATGGATTATTAGATGGGGATCAAATTTTGTGGAGAGATATGATTTTGCATATAGAATATGTGGCAAAAATTCAGCTCATTAGGAGATGCCTATATAGTACTTACTTCACAAAGCTTCTAGCTGAACAGAAACTTTGGAAATTTATTGAGGAAGATTTAATAGGAAAATGGATCTGAATTTTGTCATGAGGCAATGATTTGGATAGAAAAGAGTGCCCAAAATTTTTGAGGGCAACCCAAAAAATTAAATAACACTTCCTTCACAAAGTGTTGTTCTGAACAAAATAGGAAAATGAATATTCCTGAATTATTTTTGAACTAGGCAAGGAAGGGTTTTGACATATTTGAGGAATATATGATCCAAAGAGTTTATGAGAATTTTTTGGGAATTTTGGGAATGACAGAAATGTAGGCTCCTTCACAACCTAGGGCAAAAATTGACACATGGACATGACACATAGGCAAAACTGATGAAGTGGCGCCTAGTCATGGCAATGCACCACAATTTACAAGGCTATGACCATCTATATTGGTCGTGATCAGCTAGAAATAAGGCAGCAGACAAGTGCTATCTTCTTTACGACCATTTTGTGCAAGGAAATTATGACCTTACTGACCAAAATGGTCGTTATGGTTTAGGGTTTGGAGCCCCCCGAATAGCTTCGACCAATTGGTCTCAAATGGTCGTAGATTTACGACCATTTCTTCCAGGGTCACTGCCAGAAGGTCACAAGTTGACATATTTCTTGTAGTGGGCGTGGACTTCCAACGGCGGAGGCGCTCGGGAAGATGAAGGCGACGACCAGGGGTCCTTGTTTGGCAGCTAGGGTTTTGGAGGGGATGACGTTTGAGGAACTAATTTCAAAAGTCGGGTCCGCCTCTTTATATACTTGTGGCTGTCGGTGACACTGGTTCTAACTTTTCGGTGTTACCGAGTTTCACTACTGTCAGCTGACAGGGAAACTCGGTGTAACCGAGAAGATGGAATCGGTGATACTGAGTGTGAAAACCAGATCAACCCTAGGCATTCGGTGAGACCGAGATTTTGGTAAAGGTTCCACCGAGATGCACTTGGGAGGTTTTAATGGTTAGTCCTTTGTCGATACGGAACTCCGAGTGCTCCTCACACAGAGAGATCGAAAAGTCCTTGTTCAAATTTTGTGATGCAGCAAGAATGGAATATGAGACGAGAAAGCATAGATAGCTAGAGAGTGGTCCTAGGCATTCTTGTCCATCCAATTGGCAAAAGAAAAGTCAAGAGCCAAATAGCAACAATTGAATGTCCTCGAATGGTTAAAGAAATGCAGACCAACATGCTCACACAATAAGATGTCAAATGAAATCATGGCAAAGATGCACATACATACTAGCATCTATCAAGCATTTTGGCGATGACGGAGTCATCTATATATGAGTATATTGACTTAGGAGCCAAGTAAGAATACTTGATCATAGGTCATACTCATCGCTTAAGCACAAGTGGGGTTACCACTTTTACATAAGGCATTTAATGTTGTCACATCCTAAGATATGCTTTAACTCAAGTCTTAGAGTAAAGCTCCCCCTTGATGTGACATCCCCCCATAGGAGGGATAAACTAACCTTGGGTTTGTCATAGAGGACTTCATGTGGGTGATGTAGTGGTGGATGCTCAAGGTTGATGAAGATCACCAAGAGTTGGGAGCATCCTTGTTGTTTCCTTACTCTTCTCACCTACATGGGTTAGTCCCAACATATAAGAGACAAATACAAGGATATCTATGAACATGGAGTGCAAAGCATACATGATAATGTCCATGGATTTGTTGATTACCTTGTCCCTTGCTTACCTTTGAGGGAATATGTGACTCCTTGAACTATTGCATGATGTTGACGTTGATTGCAACTAGTTCTTGCCAATAATGAATGTGAGTGAATTTCATTGGCGGAGTCACCCCTCAAGAACTTCTCTAGTTCTTCTTCTTGGGGACCCACATCAACTTCATGGGGATCCTTGGTGTTGAAGTGGCACTTGTAGAAGTTGAGCTTGAAGTAGCCTTGGGAACCCACTCCACCAAAGCTTGGGATTCATCTTCATATGAGTCAATGTCCTCTTGAAGCTTGTTCTTGCCCTTGAGCTTGTGGTCTTGTGGTGGAAGGTCATCTTGAGTTTTTGTTCCCTTGGGAAGAGTTTGTTCATACTTCTCCTTATGAGGAACAAACTTGGGATTGGGGTATTGACCTTCTTCCCATTCAACTCCATTTGCGTTGAAGTAGCCAATGCCATGGTTCTTCCGGTATCCTCCGTGCTTGCGTACAATCTCCTCAAATTTCTTACACCCGCCAAGACTCTTGTAGATACCTTTCTCTATAATTCCTTTCAATAAATCGTTTTCTTGCTCAAGTGTAACTTGGCTAAGAGAATCATCATTAGTGGAATCAATAGAACTACTAGAAGCAACATCATTTGATTTAACATTTTTATTGTTGCTCCTAGATGAAGAACATTTCTTGCCTTTGTTACTAGTTTGTCTAGGTTTAACTTGTGGCATGAATGTAGACAAGAGTAATCGTTTGGCTAGATAAGATGAAGTCTTCTTTCGGAGATCGTCATTGATAGCTTTAAGAAACTCATGTTCTTGCTCCAAGGTGAGCTTCTCGAAGCGTAGCTTCTCATGAGTCCTTACAAGCTCTCTATGGTCTTCTAGAGTAGATTAATGGGCTAACTTAAGAGTGTTTAATTCTTTAGTTAGTTGTTCTATTTTCATCTTATCATCATCAACCGACTTATCTTGACTAGCATGAAAATTATCAAGTTCATTTTGACTAAAATCACTAGTTTTATCAAAGAGCAAGTCATCATCACCAAGTAAATCATCTTCATCACTATTGAAATCAAGATACTCGGGGTGTGATACCTTGGGGCATTTAGCCATGAAGCAACTTCCACTCCCTTCATTTGGTGAATCAAATAGATCATAGGAGTTGGTAGTCACTAGTGCAAGTCCGGCAACACCTTCATCTTGACTATAGTCGGAGTTGGAGTGATAGCTTCTCTCGGAGTTGTTGTCAGATTCGGCGCGGGAAACCCATTCTCCAACATGAGCTTGATGTCTTCTTCTTGAGTAGCTCTTGGTGTACTTGTCCTTCTTCTCCGAGTCCCTACTTCTCCTCGAGGGTCTTCGTTCATAACGATCATCTCTACTCCTTCTCTCTCTTTGAGGTGATTCATTCCTTGAGCTTCATCTTCTAGGTGACTCTTCTCTTCGTTTGTAGGGAGCCGTGCACTCATTGGAGTAGTGTCCGGGCTTCCCACAATTGTAGCAGTTTCGGTTACGACTTCACGAACGCTTCTCTTCATATCTTGAGTTGGAGCTTCGTTCTTTGCCTCTATTCTTGTAGAACTTGTTGAATTTCTTGACCATGAGGCTTATCTCTTCATTGGTGACAAGGTTGTCGCTTGAAGTTGCGGGAGCATCACTTGTGGCTTTGTAAGCACCGCTAGACTTGTTGTGAAGCTCTTCTTTGTCTTTGAGTGTCATCTCATGAGCAACAATCCTTCCAATGACTTCCGTAGGCTTGAGATCTTTGTAGTTGGGCATCATTTGGATCAATGTGCACACGGTGTCGTATCTCTCATCCAAAGCTCGAAGTATCTTCTTGATGATGAATTTGTCGGTCATTTCTTCGCTTCCTAAGCCGGCAATCTCATTGGTGATGAGAGCTAGCCTAGAGTACAGCTGTGCGACTCCTTCACCATCCTTCATCTTGAACTTGTCAAGCTGACTTTGAAGAACATCCAACTTGGATTCTCTCAAGGATTCAATACCTTCATGCATATCAACCAAAGTATCCCAAATCTCTTTTGCATTCTCAAGACGGCTGGTTTTGTTGAATTCTTTGGGGCATAGGCAGTTGAAGAGAATGTCACATGCTTGAGCGTTGTATTGCAACATCTTCAATTCATCCGCGGTCGCTTCATGATCCGGTTCCTTTCCATAACCAAAGAATTCACCTTGCAAGCCAACACGAACAACAGCCCAAATGGCGGGGTTATGACCAACAATATGCATTTTCATTTTGTGCTTCCAACTAGCAAAATTTGTGCCATCAAAGTACGGACCTCTACGGTGATAATTTCCCTCAGTAGACGCCATACTCTCCTAGGTTGTGAGACCAATGCAATGGAGACCAAAGCTCTGATACCACTTGTAGGATCGAAAGTATGCCTAGAGGGGGGTGATTAGACTACTTGACCAAATCAAAATTCTACCTTTTCCCAATTTTAAGTGTTGGCAGATTTTAGCAATGATAGCAAGTCAAGCACACCCTACACATGCATGTCTAAGAGTATAGCAGCGGAAAGTAACAACAAGCATATGTAATAGAGGGTAGGAAGGAAGATCAAACGCAATTTGAAGACACGAAGATTTTTCCCGTGGTTCCGATAGGTGGTGCTATTGTACGTCCACGTTTATGGAGTCTTCAACCCATGGAGGGTAACGGTCGCGAGAGTCCATGGAGGGCTCCACCCATAAGGGTCCATGAAGTAGCAACCTTGACTATTCCATAACGGCTTCCGTCCACGAAGGACTAGCCACACTATGGGTAGATCTTCACGAAGTAGGCGCTCTCCTTGCCCGTACAAACTTCTTGGTTCAACTCCACAACACGAAGTAGGAGGCTCCCAAGCGACACCTAACCAATCTAGGAGGCACCACCCTCCAAAAGGTAATAGGCTCGGCAATGTCGATGAACTCCTTGCTCTTGTGCTTCAAGATGATAGACTCCTCAACACACAATCACTCTCTCACAGATTTGGCTTTGGTGGAAGAGATTGATTTGGTGGAAAGCAACTTGGGGAGGCTAGAGATCAAGATTCATATGGTAGAAATGGAATGGCTTGATCTCAACACATGAGTAGGTGGCTCTCTCTCATAAAATAGGATGGGGCAAGTATGGAATAGTTCTGAGTGCTTCTCTTTCGAGTGGGTGGTGGTGAAGGGGTATATATAGGCATCCCCAAAAATCCAACCGTTACACCTAAAGTGACCAACCCGGTGACACCGAAGTGTAAAACTCGGTGGTACCAAAGTGACCAAAAGGCAGTAACTTTTGAATCTCGTGAGACCGATATATAATTCTCGGTGGTACCGATTAGATGACCAACGGTCAGAATGCACAACTCGGTGAGACCGATTCTCAAATTTTGGTGGTACCAATTCTTGACAACAGCTAACCGGAGAGTTGGTCAAAAACTCGGTGAGACCGATTCTCAAAACTTGGTGGTATCGATTCTTGAGAATGGCTAACCAGGAAGTTGGTCCAAATCTCGGTGAGACCGATTGGCAAAACTCGGTGGTACCGATGCTTGAAAATAGCTAACCAGAAAGTTGGCAACTGAACTCTGTGGCACCGAAGTGGAATGTTGGTAGTACCGAGATGGGTTTGGCTAATGATCTGTCTACAGTTTGAATCTCGGTGAGACCGAATAGGAATTGTTGGTCTTACCGATTTTAGTGGTAGGGTTCTAGACAGAGTATTTGTTGAAGAGCTTGTGGGTGTTTTTGGTGACTATCACTTGTAGACGTGGAGCATCTTGTTCACCAACAGTACCTTACCCCCTTTTAATAGTATTGGCTTTCCTATGGACTCAAAGTGATTTCTCACAAAGTATAATGTAGAGTCCTCTTGCTTGAAGCTTTGCCAATCCATTTCCTTGCATCTTGGGGTTTCTCCACAATCCTTTTTCCAACACATCATTGAACTTTTCCTGAAATATACTTAGTGGAAGCATTAGTTCAATGACATATATGTTGTTATTAATTACCAAAACCACCAAGGGAGCAAATGTGCTTTCAAATAGTGTGTGTGATTTTAGTGTGATCTCACACGAGTTGCAAGGATGGGCCGGATGGGAAGTATGCCATATCTCAAACGGTTGACTGGTGACTCTCGTTTGTGATAGATGCAGACATCCCATACGTTTAGTTTTGCCAAACATTTGCGTTCATTGGTCTTCATCGCCGACGGGGTTTACGTGTCGTGTGGGATGGACCCCCCCTATTGCCCACACAGGCAAGGCGACGGTTTAAAACTACGTCGCGGAAAGGGGTTCAAAACAATTTGTATAGCACGTCGCTGCACTAGTGTTACATTAGGTAAGTAGTGGAGTAAATAGTGGCCAAACTACTGACAGGGCGACAGTGGCAAATACCTAACCCTGACGGATTGGGACAGGCGAATTAAATGCATCGTGAGGTGTCACGCCGGTGCCGTCGCCCCACAAGCTTGGTCTCTCCTTCAGTGTCGTCAGTCCAGCTACCTGTTATTCTTCAGCCATGCCATTAGGATGGGTGTCATTAAGGTTAGGTTAATTCTCGGGAGCTGCCATGTGCCCCGATAGGCCCTACCTAATAGTCTGCTTGCTGGACACCTCACTGATGGGAGACAACCAGCCCGATGAGGTGGGGCGGTTGCTCAGAAGTGGGATCCTGCCTAGCACAGAGCTGTCGGGTCTTCTTTTGCCGACAAGGTGGCTTGCGGGTGCGTTGATCTTCTTTTGATTCTGTCTTGAGTGTAGCATACTTCCGGAAAGGCTTGCCGGTCGATAGGCTGTTATCGTCTGTGCACAAGTCAGGGTACTAAGGGACCCTTTCCTTAGTACACCGACGGGAGCCCCCGGGCCTGGGGCACACACGAGTCCATGATGTCGTTGGGCTAGGCCCAAAACAGTGCATAGACACATGTGGTTAGGTTTTACTGCTGTTCTAATGATGCCTTTTACCACCCACCCATGACGCGCATTAAATGTAAGGCGTGGGAGAGGTGGATGGAAATGGAGCCTGGGGCTCGCACCTAAAAAGGAGAGGCCACGTCGGACGGGGAGAGCCAACCTCTGCGCCTTCTACCTTATAAAAAGGGATTCGCGGAGGCGCTGCTCATCCAAATCGTCATTCCCCATTCTGCCGCCGCTATCTTCCTCCTTGCGCCACGCAGAGCTCACCCGTTGCTTCGCCATCTTCGCGCATCTCCTCAGCCGATCTTCCTTGAGCTTGTCATGGCGCCCAAGTGGAAGTTGCCCACTACTGCTCCATCTCAGGAGAAGAAGCCCAAGAAAATAGCCGACCCCGATGTGATGGCAAGGAAGGAGGCCCTTGCTACGGCACGGAGATCTTGTGTCGTCTTCTAACCATCAGTGCTGACGGCCAACGACCTCATCATGAGGTACGCCTACATGTGGGGGAAGGAATCCACGGCGTATCCTGGGGCAGAGGTGCTTCCCGGTAGCATCCAGCCAAGCGCGGTGAAATACCCGTTCTTCACGATGTATTTTTACTACGGGTTGGTTCCGCCCTTTTCTGCCTTTTTCACTGTCCTGATGCTGACGTATGGCTTCAGGTTATTAGATTTCACTCAAATGCCATGACCACCCTGTCGGTCTTCGTGCATATGTGTGAGAATTTCATAGGGATAGTCCTAAATGTAGCTCTATTTCGCCACTTCTTTTATCCATGCATAGAAGGGCATGCTCGTTCCGACAGCATCACGTGGATCCCAAGGACAGACCAAGAGGAAGTGTATCCCCCCGGCAACCTGCACCAAAAGTGGGAGGAATGGCGGGGAGAATGGTGTTACATCAAGGACGAGGACGCCCCAGCGTTCTCCAGGATCCGGAAGGTGAAGCCCGTTCGCAACAAGAACTAGAGCGCCTTCGACGCCAACGATGCAAAGCTGGAGATCGCCATCACCCGCATGCTCCACTTGAAGGCTGTCGGGCTCACCATCGAGATGGTGGGCATGGATTTCCTTCATCGGCACGTTGCTCCCCTGCAGGACCGGAAGCTCTTTGCTTGGGAATACGGCAACGCTGCCGATGTGATGCGGCTGCACATGGGGCTTGCCGCCAATTTAACAACAATGTGGCTCTCTTGCTTGTGCCACCAACTTTTCCACACTAACGGGCAGTTCAAGCTCGCGGCAGGCATCATTCGACTCTACAAGAGCTCTGCCAAGGACACGATCTTGGCGATGATGCCGACCTGCAATGCACACAACCTCGACCCCACATTGCAGCATCTAGCGAAGGTGGTGGTGCAAAAATGGTTCGACAACCTGACGAAAGTGGCCGTCAGGAATGAAGGCAACCTAATCCACGAGACCGACGATGAAGAAATCGAGTGGATTGAAAAGAGGGTCGTGGAGGTCGGCTTGACAGCGGGCAGCAGCAGATCTGGTGCTGTCGCGCCTGATGACGAGGAAGAGGAAGTGGACGCAGAAGAGGAGGTGACCGGTGGCAAAGAGGAGGATGAAGCCGCGGCAACTGATTTTCCGGAGGATCCTGCCAGAGGCTAGGAGCCTAAAGCTGTCGGGGAGCAGGAATTCGAAGAATTCCGAGCCGCCGTAATCCCGAAGAGGAAGACTCGCATGCTCCGGAAGACTGCCACCGAGGAGCCGGTTCGCCTTTCTCCACCAATCGAGGAGGAAGAAGAGGAGGACCCCTCCGTGAATGTCTCTCCTATACGGAGGACGAGGCACACCATCGTGAAGCGCCCGATAGGGACTTCCGCCAAACGGCAGGGTGTTCGAGCGCTGCCGCATCTTCAACGCGCGCCAAGACTCCTACTCCGCCACCCGTTCCTACCGAATGCCCTAAAGATATCTGGGACTTGTCGGCTCTTAGATTGGAGGAGGGAGAGGAGTAAGTATCCCTGTGCATCTGTTACTTGTCTTGAATTCTTGAGCGGTACTTGTCTAAACTTGTTCTTGCTGCTCCGCAGGGACGAGGAAACCTTGGCACATCGCTCGCCGTGAAGGGGACGACAATTTTTGTGCCGGAAACGGAAACTGTCGTCATCAGCCCCCAGCACAGCCCGGCACACAGCCCCCGGCAGGAAGTCCCCTCCAGTACCCAACGACGAGCACTAGCGTCAAGACCATTGCCACCTCCACTCCCCTACAGACAGAGATGGAGCGCAAAGAGGTAGAACGCCCGGAGGTGGACCTCCCCAAGGCGACTCAAACACGCTCCACCCCGAAAAGGAGTTCTCCGGTGAAGGTTCCCGCTAACAAGCCTCTCCACGTAGAGGACATGCTGGCAGGCGTCGCTGCCGCCAGCCACGTGACAGTAACTGATGTTGCCGGAGAAGGAGCCGCTCCTTCTCAACAAATGGCCATAGGTGAGTTCCTTGTTATTGATGTTTTGCTTTCTTTTTTTGTCTTCTTGAACTTCTTCTAAGTCTAACCTTTATGTTTCTTCTCTTGATTCTGTAGATCTGCCCCCAGTCGAGGACATGGATGTAGATGCCACCGTCAGGGAGATCACCAAGGAGGCGGCCATAGAGGCCAGCCGGACCGCAATGGAGGAAGGAGCCGCCAGCGATACCACGAAGGAGACAGTGCCGGAGGCGACCAAGGAAACTGAAGACATTGTTGTCTCAGGAGCGCCCGGCGGGAGCATGCTCATCCTGGTAGGGGCAACTAGTGGAGCTGCCGTCGGACCATCGACATCCAAAGTGCCGCCCCCAGCAGGTAACTCAAGATTAGTGACTTGCAGTTCGTCAGCTTTCCCGACGAGGCTGTCCTTCGATCTTTCTCTGAAGACGAGGCGTTAGGCGACGCCGTTGCTATAGCTGGAGGAGCATTTACTATCCATCCTTTCGGAGGTAGCGACGAAGCTAAGGAGGACAACATCCTCTTCACCATCAGTAAGGGCTTCAAACAACTCCATTGCCACTATGGTAGTCGCTCGGATAAGCTGGACCATCGGGAAGCTATCTTTGCCGAGCCGGAGAAACAGGTTCCGAGAGCGTCTTGATGAGACGCGCGCTTGGTTCACACAGAGCCATCAAGACCTCACCAACCGGCAAGCATACCTCTCCAAGGCTGTGGCAGAGTTCATTTCTGAGAGGGCCCAAGTGGAGGCAGCATGGGAAGAGGCTGAGCAAAGATTTACTCCCGCTGATGCTGATCAAACGCAAGGTTGCTCTCGATTCTCAAGAGAAGGACCTTGCTGCCCGGGAAGCTGCCATCGCCACCAAGCTCGAGACCCAGCTGGAGAAGTAGATCCAAGAGCTGGAACAAAGGCACAAGGACCCCCTGGAGAAGAAAGCAGCAGAATAAGCCGACAAGCTCCAAAAGGCCATCCATGCTGCAGAGGTCGCCCAAGCCGCCAAGACTAAATTGGAGGGCAAAGTGCAGCAGTTAGAGTCAGATCTCACTGCATTCGGCAAGGTCGTCTCAAGGCTGTCGGAGGACACCCAGAAGACGGCCCATACCCTGGCAGAGCTACAAGTGACAATTTCTGACAAGATTAAAGAACTGTCCATTGCCACTGATGTTGGCGCCGATCTGTGGGTGAAGGTGAGGACCTACGAGGACAACCTCGAGTCCGCCAAGACCAGGGAGCGGGCTCTGCTTGAAGATCTCCAGAAGGAGAAGGACTTGCTTCGTTCTGCCACCCACAATTTTAACAAACCGAAGCAGAACTTGGACTTGTGGACGGAGCTAATCATGAATATCGCCGGCAAACTCTCCGCTCAACTCACTGCCAGTGGCTTGACGGAATGTGCATTCCCCCAAGACGGCAGGGAGGCAGCAAGTGCCAGGCTATCTATCGTCTTCGAGAAGCTTGTCGGGGTGCTGAAAAAGTACGAGGAGGGCCAAGGTGACAACTTCCTGAAGGGATGCCGTGAGCTCTGTCGCGGCGCACTCCACAAAATACTGGTGAAGCTCGCCTTCCATAACCCTGGGATCGATCTCACCAAGGCCTTCTCCGGACTGCCAAAGGATGCTGATACCAGCGCCATCAAAGCCCTTGTCACTCCTATATCTGAGAGGGTTGACTCAGTAAGCTTGAAGAAATGAATCCCTCTCCCTCCATCCATGTCGCCAGTGTCGTGCATGTATCAAAGACATTCATCTTAAATTAGCACTACACTTATGTTTTTGGACGTAATATACTCTGCTTGTTTGAATGTAGGCTCTTGAACCCTACACTTGCTGGAAACATTTGCTGATGTGCACATTCTTGCCGTGAGCGCTTTAGGAACGAGTCCTTAGCAGCCAGGCTGAACTGCCGCTGCCGGTAAAACCACCTTGCCGTTCTCAATGCGGCTACCATGGTTGCTGAGCGGACTCGGAAACAAGCCAGGAGCGCAATCAATTCTGACAAGGGTCCTTCGCGTGAAGGTTTTCTCATACAAATACATAAATCATTCAAGGAAAAATAGCTACAAGAAAGAATTTGAAGTTTTGACAACTTAGTTTCTCGTTGCTGTATTTCTTGTCATGGAATGATCATCCTTGAACGTCATTTGGGTATCCATACCAACAGGCGGCCCATGGTGACGTATACAAGGGTCGAAACCCTGCTCATTTGCATGCATAGTAGCACTCTCGAGCACCCTGCCGAGCTGTTGCGCTCCTTGTAACTTGAGCGCTCTCATAATCCACAAACACACAAGACATAGGGTATTACACCTCCGGGTGGCCCGAACTTATATAAACCCTCTGCGTGTTGCTCACTGGTGTTGATCTTTGTGCATGCTAATCCCCGTAGTTGAACCGCAAAGGGGACTCATTGGTCCCATCAAGAACAAGAGTACCGGCAAGACCTCCAGGAAGGACTCCAGGAAGCGCACGAAGGAGTGCAGCACATCCGTTGAGGACTTGCCAGAGAGCTCTGCCACCAAGAGCAAGAAACCAAAGTGGCGACCCCAAAGACGAAGCAAGTGGCTGCAGGAGAGTACGGCGAGGGCGACACTTTCACCATAAGTGCCACCCTCGATAGAAAATAGGAAAGCGTGGTCGTCTCCTTCCTGCGGGCGAATGTCGATGTTTTTGCCTGGAAACCATCTGACATCCCCGGCATTCCCAGGGAAGTGATTGAGCACCACCTTGTCGTCTGCCCACGTGACGCCCTGTCAAGCAAAATGTCAGGAAACAAGCTCTGGAGTGGCAAGATTTCATTGCTGAAGAAATTAAGAAGCTAGAACAAGCAGGCTTGATCAGAGGTGTGTTCCACCCAACATGGTTGGTGAACCCAGTTGTAGTGCGCAAGGCGAACGGAAAGTGGAGGTTGTGTGTCAACTTTACTGATATCCATAATGCTTGTCCAAAAGATCCCTTTCCCTTGTCGCGTATTGATCAAATAGTGGACTCCTCTGCCGTCTCCGATCTCCTATCTTTCCTTGACACCTACTCTGGTTATCATCAGATCTTCATGGCCAAGGAAGATGAAGAAAAGACCGCCTTTATTAATCCATGTGGGACATATTGTTTTAACCGTATGCCTTTCGGATTAAAAAGCGTTGGTTAAACATTTGCAAGAGCGGTCCAAATTGGTTTTGAGCCCCAGCTGCACAGAAATGTGGAAGCATACATGGATGATATAGTGGTTAAGACCAAGGACAAGGCTACATTGATTCAAGATCTAGAAGAGACATTTATTCAAGATTAATTTGAATCTCAACCCCGAGAAATGTGTGTTTGGCGTTCCATCTGGCAAGCTTCTCGGGTTCTTCGTATCACAGCGTGGAATCGAGGCCAATCCCACAAAGATCGAAGAGATTGAGAAACTGGAGGCACCGAAGCGCGTCAAGGATATGCGCTCATTAGTTTCATTTCTAAGTCTGCAGAATGCACTCTGCCTTTTTCAAGATTTTGAAAAAGGCAGGTCCAATGAAATGGACTCTAGAAGCAGAGGCGGCATTGCAGGACCTGAAAAGATACCTATTCTCAGTGCCCATAAAGTTGTGCCTAATCCACAAGAGCCGTTGCTGGTATATCTAGCGGCAACAAATCTAGTGGTTAGTACTCCATTGGTGGCGGAGAGGGAAGCTGAGGACGAAGAGGCAGTAACCCCTGAGCCGGCTGCCGGCAAGCCAGATTCTACTCCGGAAGCCAAAGTGCCGCCAACGCAGATACAACGCAAGAAGAAAATCAACAAGTTGTGCAGAAGAAGATGGTGCAGCGCCCAGTCTATTTTGTCAGCTCTCTTCTGCAAGGGGCTAGGTCAAGATATTCTGGCGTGCAAAATTTGCTCTTTGGACTTCTCATGGCCTCCCAAAAGCTGCGTCATTACTTCCAAGCACACCGCATCACCGTCGTCACTCACTTCCCCTTACAACACATCTTGAGGAATCCAGAACCCACAGGCAAGATACTTGAGTGGTCGTTGGAGATGACCAACTTTGATTTGAGCTTTGAAAGCACGGCGACTATTCAGAGCAGGGCGTTGGCAGAATTCATTACAGCATGGACGCCAATGCTAGACGAAGAGATTCAAGAAACAATCCTCCCAGGCGAAGAAGCTCCTCAAGAGTGGGTTATGTACTTTGACGGAGCCTTTTCGCTGCATGGCGCCGGTGCCGGCGTGCTTCTTGCCGCACCTATCGAAGAGCACCTCAAGTATGTAATCCAAATGCATTTTCGTAGGGAGGTATCAAAAAACAACACTACTAAATATGAAGGACTACTTGCTGGCCTGCGGATTGCAGTTGACCTTGGCATCAGAAAGCTTATTGTCCGGGGAGAATCCCATTTTGTTGTGCGTCAAGTGAACCAAGATTATCAAAGCCCTTTAATGGAAGCTTATGTTAATGAAGTGAGGAAGTTGGAAGAGCATTTTGACGGTCTCAAACAGAGCACATTCCTCGTGCAGAAAATAGCATTGCTGATGACTTGTCAAAACAAGCTGCTGAGAAGCTGCTTGTGAAATAGTCACTTTTGTACTCCAACTGACTCAACCATCTGCCACACCATGAAATCGGCAATCTATGAAAAGAAAGATCAACTCTGGTGATTACTTCCATGTAGAGCTACCAGCAGCCGCCAAGAAACTTGCCAGAAACAACAGAACGCTTGCCGATGAGAAGCAAGCTCCAGCAAGAACTCCAGTTCTTGTCGTTGAAGCCAGCGCTTCCAGAGCAGAAGAAGTGCCTTTAGTCCTTGTCTTCGAGCTGCAAGCTCTGGCATGGGCACAACAGATAGTCCAATATCTTCAGACAGAAGAGCTTCTTGAAGAGAAGGAAGAAGCTAAAAGAGTAGCCCAGCAGTCAAGCATGTACTAATTCATGGAAAGCGCTGTGTACAAGAGAAGGCCAAACGGGGTGAAATTGAAGTGTATCTGCCGGAAAGATGGACAGAAGCTGTTGGCAGAGATACATGAAGGGATGTGTGGTTCCCATATCGGGTCTTGCGTGTCTGTTGGTAAGGCCTTCCGGCAAGGTTTCTACTGGCCGACAGCCCTTCAAGATGCTTTGGCGGTGGTGACCAGATGTGAAACATGTAAGTTCCACGCCAAGCAAATTCATCAACCAGCTCAAGCCCTTCAAACCATACCACTCGCCTGGCCATTCTCGGTTTGTGGGATCGACATCGTCGGACCTCTACCCCATGCTATCGAGGGCTTCGAGTTCTTGTTCGTTGCAATCGACAAGTTCACGAAAAGGACTGAGGTGGAACCGGTGAGAAAAGTAACAGCACAAGCAGCCGTCAAGTTTTTCAAAGGGATAGTTTGCCGTTTTGGTGTGCCCAACAGGATCATCACCGACAACGACACACAGTTCACAAGCCGCTCCTTCATAAAGTATTGCCAAGATATTGGTGCCAAAGTTTGTTTTGCGTCTGTTGCTCACCCAATAAGCAATGGCCAAGTAGAAAGGGCAAATGCTGAAGTGTTGCGTGGCCTCAAGACGAGAACTTTTGATAAGCTGCACAACTGCGGAAGGTGCTGCATTGATGAGCTGCTGGCAATTCTTTGGTCCTTCAGAACGACACCAAATCGAGCTACCGATGAGACACCCTTCTCCGTAGTCTATGATATAGAGGCGGCGCTCCCCATAGAACTAACATACGGGTCACCTCGAGTGCAGGCCTTCGATGAAGATGAGTGATACGTCTCCGTCGTATCTATAAATTTTGATTGTTTCATGCCACTATTCTACAACTTTCAGATACTATTGGCAACATTTTATATTATTTTTGGGACTAACTTACTTATCCAATGCCTAGTGCCAGTTCCTGTTTTTTGTGCTTTTTTGTTTCGCAGAAAATCCATATCAAACAAAATTTAAACGTGGTAATTTACAGAGATTTTTATGAAATATATGTGAATTTTGGAAAGAAGAATCAACGCAACACGGTGCCTGGGGTGCTCCCAAGCAAATAGGGCGCGACCAGGGGGTGGCCACGCCCTGATGGATTGAGGCCACCCCTTAAGTCGGATGGAGCCCTTCTTTCACCACATGAAATATAATTTCCTGATAAAAATCCCCTCAAAATTTCAGCCCAATCAGAGTTATGGATCTCCGGATATTTAAGAAACGGTTAAGGGGTCAGAAAAATGTCATGAAAACAGGAGAGAAACAGAGAGAGAGAGAGAGAGAGAGAGAGAGAGAGAGAGAGAGATCCAATCTCAAAGGGGCTCTTGCCCTCCGGGATCGGCGACCATGGACCAGAGGGGAAACTCTCCTCCCATCTAGGTGGGCGACCAAAGAAGAATAAGAAGGAGGGGGCTGTCTTTCCCTCTCTCTCGATGGCGCTAGAACACCGTCGGGGCAACCATCGTGACGACGATCTACACCAACAACTTTGGCTCCATCACCACCAACTCTCTCCCCCTCTATGCAATGGTGTATATCATCTTTTGCCCATTGTAATATCTACTTAAACATGGTGCTTAATGCTATAATTATTATCCAATGATGTGTGGCTATCCTATGATGTTTGAGTAGATTTCTTTTGTCCTATGGGTTGATTAATGATCTTGATTGGTTTGAGTTGTATGCTTTATTTTGGTGTTGTCCTATGGTGCCTTCAGTGCCGCGCACACGTGGAGGATTCCTGTTGTAGGGTGTTGCAATACGTTCATCACTCGCTTATAGTGGGTGGCTAGAGTGAGACAAGCTTACACCCGAGTAAGGGGTTGTGGCTATGGTTGGGCTTACCTTAATGAGCTCTAGTAGTTTCGGATGCTTGCTAGAGTTCCAATCATAAGTTCAAATGATCCAAGTACGAAAAGTATGTTAGCGTATCCGTCTCCCTCTTATAAAACTACATTAATGGTTACCAGTCTAGTTATCGATTGCCTAGGGACAAATCCTTCACTTGTGTTACAAAAAAGCTATCTACTAATCAACTAACTTAATTAATCTTTGTATAAAACAGCCCTTAACTTTTATTTACTTGTTCTTTATTTTCTTGCAAAATTATCTATTACTCCTACTAAGTACTTCTAGTTTCCTTCCTGCAAAGTAGTTTCGTACTTGTTCTAAGTAAAGTAACTGTTAGCGTGCGTAGAGTTGTATAGGTTGTCGATAGAACTTCAGAGAATGTTAATTCTACCTTTAGCTCCTTGTTGGGTTCGACACTCTTACTTATCGAAAAAGGCTACAAACGATCCCCTACACTTGTGGGTTACCAAGACCTTTTTCTGGCACTGTTGGCGGGGAGCAATAGCGTAGCGGTTGATATTCTTGTGTGTGCTTGCTTGATTTACCACTAAGTAATTTTATTTTCTGTTCTAAGTTGTTTTCTATCTTTAGTTATGGGTAGGAAATGCAAAACACCAAAAAAATTAGTTGTACTTGCTAACCCAGTGGTTGAGGAACCACCCAAATCTACTATACTGTTGAAGCTTTTTACTTGGATCATCTTTGTCCCTTTTGTGCTCATGCTGAAAACCCAACTAGCTTAGTTGAGGGAAAATCATTAGATGAGCATGCTCATTTTGTGCGACACCGCTTATCTCAAACAGGGAAATTCTTATGGCACCAAATTAGATGACGTTATTTTACTTGTTATTTTGAAGACACTAAAAACACCTTCCCTATCAATGTGTGTTTAATGATAATGAAATACTATCTTCTTATGCCAAGGATGTCTGTAGTTATTATGATATTGAAAAAATTGAAGAATTTGTTGCTTTTAAGGGTGCATATGAAATTGCTTCTTTGATTGAAAAGCATGATGCTATTCTTTACAAATCAGAAATTTTTGCCATACTTAAATATTGCTATGAAAACTATGCTTCTAATGCTTATGTTAAAGAATGTATTGAAATAATGTCTGCAGCCTTGAAAGAGACTAATATTTTGTAGGATTCTATGGAAGGAGAAATTGATGAAACTATGTGCTCATTAGATGAAAAAGATGAGGAGGAGAGCGAAGAACAAAAGGAGGAAGAGAGGATTGATCACTCATGCCCACCTTCTAATGAGAGTAACTCTTCAAGTCATACATTGTTTAATTTCCCTTCATGCTTACCGGAGGATGAATGCTATTGCTATGATCCCTTGGATTCATTTGGAATATCCCTTTTTTGATGAACTTGATGCTTGCTATGCTTGTGGCCATGATGCCAATATGAATTATGCTTATGGAGATGAACTTACTATATTTCCTTATGTTAAACATGAAATTGTTGCTATTGCACCCACACATGATGATTTTGATGAATATAATATGCATGTGCTTGATGCTCCTACTTGCAATTATTATGAGAGAGGAACCAAATCTTCACCTCTCTATGTTTCCAATATGATAAAATTGCAAGAAACTACTTATGCTATGTATTGGCCTTTACTTGATGTGCAAGAATTGTTCTTTTATGGCATGCCAATGCATATGAAGAGAGTTAGAATTTGTTGTCACATGATATATATCACTTTGTGCTCACTACTTAATTAAAAATCATTGTTAATTAAAATTTGCTTTGATATACCTTGGGATCCGGGTGGATCAATTACTTGAGCACTATATGGCTAGCTTAATGGATTTAAAGAAAGTGCTGTCAGGGAGACAACCCGGAAGTTTTAGAGAGTCATTTTATTCTATTGTGTGCTTTAAAAAATAAAAATAAAAAATTAAAGTCGGGAACTTAAAACTTTTCAAAAAGAAAGGTGAAAGTGAGAAAGATGAGCACCGTTGAAGTGGGGGACGTCCTTGAACTTTTGTTCATGCCCATGGAAACCTTGTAAATCTTGATCACAACAACTTTTTTTAAAATATCCCCTTGTACAAATACATTGTATTATAAATATAATGTGCGGAGATTTACCTTAGGATGTTCGAATTACTTGTTTGATATGTGTTGTGCAAAAAAAAACTTTTGCTGTACTATTTGAATTTTCGAATTTTACTGGAGCATGAAAAATTACTGAAATTTTTACACAGTACTGCTAAGCAATTTTTTTATTACGTCCCAATTTTTCAGAATTGTTTGAGTTACAGAAGTATAGGTTTCATCTGCATCTTTACAGACTGTCCTGTTTTTCACAGATTGCAGTTATAGTTGCTTCGTCCGTTTATGTTTGAATTCTTGTTGGGCCCCATTGACTTGGGAGCCATATAATTTTGATAGCATATAGTATTGAATGTTGGATTATAATTATACAATGATGCTATGGCAGGACATGATCAAATTTGATGTTATATGTACTAACCTTTCTAATAAAAGTTATGTCAAGTTTTGTGTGGATGAAGTGTCCGAGATAGAGGAGGTATCGATATGATAAGAATAAGGAGAGACAAGAGTTCAATATTGGGGATGCCCAAGTCACCCCAAGTAAATATTCAAGGAAACTCAAGCATCTAAGCTTGGGGATGCCCCGGAAGGAATCCCATCTTTCTTCTTCAACAATTATCGGTATGTCTTGGTTTTTGTTTTGTTCACATGATATGCATAAATTCTTGGAGCAACGTGTGCCTTTTATTTTTATTTTAGCAATGCACCATGATGGTATGGGATATTCCATGGTTGATTTATAGAATGCTCTTTGCACTTCACTTATATCTTTTCAGTATGGCTTTATAGAATGCTTCATGTTCTTCACTTATATCATATGACGTTGGATGCATGTTTCTCTACATATAGAAAACCATTATCTTTAGATTTTTTTGCTTCACTTATATTTATTAGAGCGTGGTATTTTGTAGAAATAATTAAACTCTCATGCTTCACTTATACCTATTTAGAGAGTCAACGGGAATTGGTCATTCACATGGTTAGTCATAAAATCCTACATAAAACTTGTAGATCACTGAATAGTAATATGTGGGTGCATGAGTGGATGATTGTGGATTAGTAAGAATATTGGTGTTAAGGTTTGTGATTCCCGAATCATGCATGTATAGTCTATAGTTATGCAATGAAGTTGGAGCATAATTTATCCTTGATCTTTTGTGCTTTTAATCAGGGGCGCGCGATGGTTAACTCCTCCCAACCTCCTCCCTAGGGGCATGCGAGTAGTACTTTGCTTCAAGAGAGCTAATAAAGCTTTGCAATAAGTATGTGAGTTCTTTATGACTGATGTGAATCCATGGATGTACGGACACTCACCTCCTCATATTTGCTAGCCTCTTCGGTACCGTGCTTGCCCATTCTAACCTCGAGGATCGGTGCAAACTTCGACGGTGCATCCAAACCCCGCAACATGATACACTCTGTTGCACATAAGCCACCTTATATCTTCCTCAAAATAGCGACCATACCTACCTATCATGGCATTACCATGGCCATTCTGAGATATATTGCCATGCAACTTCCACCGTTACATCATATGACTTGTGTGTTAATTGTCATATTGCTTTGCTTGATTATGTAGCTGACATAGTATTTGTGGCAAAGCCACCGTTCATCATTGTTTACATGTTACACTAGATCATTGCACATCCGGGTACACTGCTAGAGGCATTCATAAGTCATCTTGATTAGTAGTTTCATATTAAGTTGTAAGTAAATAAAAGTGTGATGATCATCATTATTAGAGCATTGTCCCAGTGAGGAAAGGACAATGGATACTATGATTCCCCCACAAGTCAAGATGAGACTCCAGACGAAAAATAAAAAAATGGGGGAGGCCAAATTAGCCCACCAAGAAGAAAAAAAGAAAAAGAAAAATAGAAAAAAAGAGAAGAAAAAATTGAATGCGAGAAAAAGAGAGAAGGTTCTTGCTACTACCCTTTACCACACTTGTGCTTCAAAGTAGCACCATGTTTTTCATATAGAGTCTCCTGATTTGTCACTTCCATATGCTAGTGAGAATTTTTCATTATAGAACTTGTCTTGTATATTCCAATGACGGGCTTCCTCAAATGCCCGAGGTCTTCATGAGCAAGCAAGTTGGATGCACACCCACTTATCATCAGTTGAGCTGTCATACACTTATAGCTCTAGTGCATCCGTTGCATGGAAATCCTTACTCCTCGCATTGATATCGATTGATGGGCATCTCCATAGCCTGTTGATCCGCCTAGTTGATGCGAGACTTTCTTCTCGATTTTTACCCCTTTGAAACCTACCTTCCATATTCTATTCCACCTATATGCTATGTCCATGGTTCACGCTCATGTATTGAGTGAGGTATAAAAAGCTGAAACGCATTAAAAAGTATGATCCAATTGCTTGGTTTGACACCGGGGTGCTCATGATTTATACTTTATGCTAGGAAGACTAAGCGTGACAGGCTATATGATATTGTAGGGATAACGTTCTTTAGCATTGTTATTTTGAAAAGACATGATCGTTTGTGAGTAAACCTGAGTATTGATGTCTTGATGTCAAATGATAGAGTATTGCCTTGAATCACTTGTATCTTGATATTCATGCCATGATTAGACATTTGTTAAAGATTATGTTAGGTAGCATTCAACATCAAAAATTATCTTTTTATCATTTACCTACTCGGGACGAGCAGTAATTTAGTTTGGGAATACTGATACGTCTCCATCGTATCTATAGTTTTTTATTGTTTCATGCCAATATTCTACAACTTTCATATACTTTTGGAAATATTTTATATTATTTTCAGGACTAACTTACTTATCTAGTGCCTAGTGCAAGTTCCTGATTTTTGTGTGTTTTTTGTTTCACAGAAAATCCATATCAAACAAAGTCCAAACGTGATAAAAATGTATGGAGATTTTTTTGGAATATATGTGAATTTTGGGAAGAAGAATCAACGCAACATTGTGCCCATGGTGCTCCCAAGCTAACAGGGGGTGTCCCCTTAAAATTTCAGCCCAATCAGAGTTACGGATGTCCGTATATTTAAGAAACGATGAAGGGGTCAGAAAATAGCTGCGAAAACAGGAGAAAAACAAAGATAGAGAGAGATCCCATCTCGGGGGGGGGGGGGGGGCTCTTACCGTGAAGGAGCCATGTCGGCCATGGACCAGAGGGGAAACTCTCCTCCCATCTAGGCGTGTGATTCCTAGCTTAATAGGGATGTTAGACTACTCATAATAATAAGGAATTCCTTCTTTTCTGGGAGCCCATTCGAACAGAACTCCCAAGTTAAGCATGATTGGGTTGGAGTAGTTCTAGGATGGGTGACCTACCGGGAAGTTGGTCCCGGGTGCGCACAAGTGAGGACAAAGTGCGCAGTAAAGACTAGTATTGATTAGTCGGGCTAGTCTAGATCCAGCCAGGAGTAACGACCACTGGCCGGTGTGTCCGAGGCGTTACAAGTTGGTATCAGACCCAATCCTTACGGTTACACGAATGTTTTCCGACAGGTGCACGGTCATGTTGTTCATGAGGTTTGTGACCCGTCGTGGCACATGGCATGGCACATGCGCCGGACTAGACACACAGACGTATGTGCCAAGAGGGAACGTTTATGTGGCCTAACGAGGACACCGGTTCCTCTAAGTGGGGGCGTATGTGATAGCCTAGCTTAATAGGTATGTTGGACTACTCATAATAATAAGGAATTCCTTCTTTTCCGGTAGCCCATTCGAACAGAACTCTCAAGTTAAGTGTTCTTGGCTTGGAGTTGTTCTAGGATGGGTGACCGACCAGAAAGGTGGTCCTGGGTGCGCATGAGTGAGGACAAAGTGCACAGAAAAGACTAGTATTGATTTGTGGGCCCGTCTATATCCCGCCAGGAGTAACGACCACCGGACGGTGTGTCTGAGGAGTTACAAGTCATGAGTAGTCTAAATGATAAGTCCAAAATGACATGATAAGTCATGTAGCATATAGTTTTCTTCCTGTCAATATGCCTTCGGGACAATATTGTTTGTGAAAAACTGTTATTTTCACTAAGTCCCTAAATGCTATGTTTTATAGTCATGTTGTGAGCTTCCTACCATGTGAGCCATGACTCTTTTGAGTATGATTCCTTTTGATGAAATGAAGAGTATGTTACATACTAATGTCCCATGCTTTGTTTGTGCATTTTAGATTCCTATAGCTTGTTGTTTTGTTGGTTGCAAAACGGTATCTTGCTGATTTGGATAGATTATAACTATACCTTGTGTTGCTTGTTATTGTTGAACCGTTCCTCCGTTTTGAACATGTTATACATGAAACTTGCCTAGAATTTCATGTGGTTTCATAATATCTGGTTGCATCCATGATTAAAATGTTTTGCTTGTTGTTTGCATGCATTTTGCATTCACGACATATTTATCTTGTGTGTGTCATATCTTTTAGGCCATAGTTCCATTTTAAATGATCAATATGTGTAAATCGCCTAGAATGACAAGTAGAATCACATGGTGCATTTTGTTTTCTTGTTTAATACATATAAAACATGGTCAGTTCAGATTTGGACCAATTTCGAAGTTTGCATATGGGGTCGTTTCAGAAATACTATAAGTTGTTTCCGACTCATTTAAAATGCCTAGATAGGTAGTTTAATTATGATTCACCTCTTGCCATGTAAATAAACGTGAGTGAACTAAATGATTAGAATGTGGAGTTTCATCAATATATAACTTGTTGCCTATTGAACTTCACTTAATGTGTAGTACTTGATTGTTGTGCTTTGCCATTCCTTGCATATTTAAACTTGACATGCATCATCATTGTTTGCACATCATGTCATGAGTATGTTGGGGTGTTTACCATGTCATTTGTTTGTTTCCAGATTGCTTCTTCTTGATAGAGTTCTGAAAGCATTTTGGGGTGTGAGGATCCGTTCGACTACATTGGTTCGTCTTCTTCACGGATTTGTTCTTCTTTCAAGCGGGAATTCAAGCAAGATGATCATTTCCTTGGATACCACTACTATCATTGCTATGCTAGTTGTCTCGATTCTATTTATATGTTTCACTACCTACCACTTGTTTGTCAAACCTCCCAAAATGCCATGATAAGACTGTAACCTCCACTTCCCATAAACCCTTGATTGGCTATGTTACCGCTTGCTCAACCCCTCTTATAGCGTTGCTAGTTGCAGATGCAGGTGGATCCATGTGATAACATGGATATTGGCACATCACATTACTATTGCTATTTAAATCAATGCATCTATACACTTGGTAAAGGTTGGACGGCCTGGCTTTTGCTTGGTGTTTTGTTCCACTCTTGTCGCCTTAGTTTCCGAGTACCGGTGTTATGTTCCATATTGGGCGCTCCTCACATGCTTGGGGTTGTTATGAGGACCCCCTTGATTTTTGTTTTGGGATAAAACTCTTCCAACAAGGCCCAACATTGGTACTACATTTGCCTAATAACTAATATAATTTGCATAGTGACCCGCCGACACCCGTGGATAATTAATCAACCCTGGGCCAGTGCTCCTCATGAGTGTTGGTCCAAACTAGAGCACCGTGTGGAGCCAACCCGGGGCAACTTGCGTGATTTCTATCAGGTTCATTGACACGTCGGGTGGTCTTGGTGGATTTTTTTACCTTTAACGAATATCTTGTGCATCGGGATTCCGAGGATACTTTGGGCTATCTCGAGGTTGAGCTTTTCCATCGCAGCTTGTGGCTAGTTTGTGATGGATGAGTTGGAGCACCCCTGCGTGGATAAATCTTTCTCAGAGTCATGCCCGTAGTTATGTGGCAACTTGGAAATTTTATAATACCCGGTAATAGAAAACTTGAAGCAAACTCAATTAAAACACACCATCCGTGTGCGTAACTATGACCGTCTCTTCTTGTGAGGTTTAAACCAAGAAGGGAACTTGGTGGGGTTATGTTTGACTCGTAAGTAGGTGTTCAGCATCACTTCTTGATCATTACTAGTTCACGTCCATTTATGCGTAGATCACTCTTCTTATTCTTGTACTCGTAAGTTAGCCAGATAACAAATTCTTAGTGCTTGCTGCAGCCTCACCACTTAACCATACCTCGCCCATTAAGCTTTGCTAGTCTTGATACCCAGGTTAATGAGATTGTTGAGTCCCCGTGGCTCATAGATTACTACAATAATAGTTGCAGGTACATCTAATGTGATGCTTTGACGTGAGAGTGATGCTTGTTTGATTTGGAGTTCTTCTTCTTCATCTTCGATCATAGGATGGGTTCCAGGTCGGTTGCCTGGGATTGGCAAGGATGGATGTCGCTTTTATCGTTTGATTTTGTCTGTAGACGGACCCTACTCTTCTGTATGGTGATTGAATGTATTGTTGTATTTGAGATGATCATGATTTAGCTTGTGGCGAGTGTAAGCCAATTCCATATACTCATCTCCTCTTCACATGTACTTGTAACAATATCCATTCTTGCGAAACGGCGAGATGCACTTCTATCCCTTTCGAGGCCCTCGAGCCAAAATAAGGATAAGACTGCATCTTGGGCGATACAAATTGGACCAAATAATTTATGGATACCAAGGAGGAAGAAGAACGAGCGGGGCTCTCTCCCCCTCTCTCCCCGTGGCGCCGGAACGCTGTCGGGGCAACCATCGTGATGGCGATCTACACCAATAACTTCGCCGCCGTCACCACCAACTCTCTCCCCCTCTATGCAGCGGTCTAAAACCTCTTTTCCCCGCTGTAATTTCTACTTAAACATGGTTCTTAATGCTATGTATTATTATCCAATGATGTGTGGCTATCCTATGATGTTTGTGTAGATTTGTTTTGTCCTATGGGTTCATTGATGATCTTGATTGGTTTGAGTTGTATGTTTTATTTTGGTGATATCCTATGGTGCCTTCCGTGCCGGGCACACGTGGAGGATTCTCATTGTAGGTTGTTGCAATGCGTTCATGACTCGCTTATAGTGGGCGGCTAGAGTGATAGAAGCTCACACCCGAGTAAGGGGGTTGTTGCGTATGGGAGTAAAGGGGACTTAAAGTGTTAATGCTATGGTTGGGTTTACCTTAATGGTCTCTAGTAGTTGCGGATGCTTGCTAGAGGTCCAATCATAAGTTCATATGATCCAATTACGGAAAGTATGTTAGTGTATGACTCTCCCTCATATAGAACTGCAATAATGATTACCGGTCTAGTTATTGATTGCCTCGGGACAAATCCTTCTCTTGTGTTACAAAAAAGCTTTCTACTAAACAACTAATTTAATTAATCTTTATGTAAAACAACCCTTAACTTTTATTTGCTTGTTCTTTATTTTCTTGCAAAACTATATATTACTCCTACTAAGTACTTCTAGTTTCCATCTCGCAAAGTAATTTCGTACTTGTTCTAGGTAAAGTAAGCGTTAGCATGCGTAGAGTTGTATCGATGGTCGATAGAACTTGAGAGAATATTAATTCTACCTTTAGCTCCTAGTTAGGTTCAACACTCTTCCTTATTGAAAAACGCTACAAACGATCATCTACACTTGTGGGTTATCAATGAGTAAGAGAAGTTGCGGCAAGATAATGCCATGCTCCTTGAGGAAGACCATCTTCAGGCTACACGGTACTAGCAAGCCTTGCACCGCTATCACATCCACAAGTTGCATGCCACAATCGTTGGGGAAGGCAACCTTGTTCTTCGTTGGATCCAGTCCACGAAGGGTTTGAACTAGTTTACGCCGAAGTGGGAAGGCCCTTACCGGGTGGTACGAGTCACCAGGCCTGGCGCAGTCCGCCTGGAGACCGAAGATGCCACTCCGTTGCAGAACTCATGGAATATCGAGCATCTTAGCAAGGTATACCCTTGAGGTGTAGTTGCCGAGATCTCCTCCAGCAACCCCTTTTGTACGAGTCTGTCGGTAGGCATGTAAACCTTTGTACAATGCCAGGCGAAGAACCTGTGCATAATTGATACTTGTCATTTGCGTTGGGTTTTCCGTGAAGAGGAACTAGTAATTGCAGCACAAAGCGGATAAGTATTTCCCTTAGTTTTGAAACCAAGGTTTATCGAACCAATAGGAATATCAATCATCAACCGTCTTCAGCAGCTGCACAGAAATGAACAAACGACTTGCACCCAACGCGGGAAAGAGGGTTGTCATTCCCCTTGCTCTCGTTATTTGCAAGCAAATGAGTTGTATAGATAATTTTTGATAAATGAAAAATAAATAAAAATTAAATAAAGGCAGCGAGGTAATAATAGTGTTTGTAAATATATAAGTGAATAGACATGGGGGCCATAGTGTTCCCTAGCGGCATCTCTCATGTAGGCAGCATACGGTGGATAACAAATTACTGTTGGGCAATTGATAGAAAAGTGGATAGTTATGTGATTTTCATGGCAATGATCATGTATACATAGGCACCACATCCATAAGCAAATAGGCCGACTCCTGCCTGCACCTATTACTATTACTCCACTCATCGACAGCTATCCAGCATGCATCTAGAGCATTAAGTAAAACAGAGTAATGCTTGGAGAACGATGACATGATGTAGACAAAGTAAACGCAAACAATATGAATGAACCCCATCATTTATCCTTAGTAGCAACAACACAAAGATGCATCTTGTCCCCTACTTTGTCACTATGATATAAAAACTCGCCAGGTTGAACCTACCACAACGCACCACTCCCACCGATGAAATATCAATCTACTTGGCCAAAGCACATCAATAGATTGGAGAGCATTACAAAGCTATAATGATCATGCACTTAAGACATAATATAATTCAGAGGCATCTCAAATATTTTTCATGAATAATCTGAACATAAACTCACAATTCATCGGATCCCAACAAACACACGGCACAATCGGATTACATCGGATAGATCAAAGCGAAGATGCGATGACCATTGTATTGAAGATCATAAGAGAGAGAGATTGCCATATAGGTACTAGCTATGGACCCGTAGGTCTATGGCGAACTACTCACACATCATCATGAGGGCAACAAGGTTCATGAAAAGGCCCTCCGTGATCGATCACCCCTCCGGCAGGGTGCCGGAACGGAGCTCCAGATGGCATCGCGATGGAACAGAGACTTGCGGCGGCAGAAAAAGGGTTTTGGGACTGCCTTTAGGGTTTTTAGGATATTAGATAATTTATAGGCCGAAGAGGGACGTCGGGAGGCGGGTGAGGGGGCCACCACATATCAGGGCGCGCCCTGATTTGTCTTGGGGCCCTCGTGTGCCTCTTGTCCTCCTTCCGAAGCTTCTAGGTCTTCATATAGTCCAGAAAAAATCATCAAAAAATTTCGTGGCAATTGGACTTCGTTTGGTACTGTAAACCTGAAAAGGCAAAAACATGCAGAAAACAGCAACTAGCACTGGGCACTGGGTCAATAGGTTAGTGCTCAAAAATATTATAAATTGGTAAATAATGACCCAAAAAGTATCCTAGAATGATAATATATCAGCATGGAACAATAAAAAATTATAGATACGTTGGAGACGTATCAATAATCATTAAAGATAAGTATTTCGCAACTTTTTGTCAAAGTACATATTTATGTTATGTATATTGTATGAAATGTTGTGATTGCGATAATTTGTGTGAGATGATTGCTAGACCGACAAAGTTCCAAGCCTCCTGTTTTCTCTTCTTTCTTTTGCCCAAAGATAAGAAGGGGCCCTCACGTATGAGTTTTCCCGGGGGGAATGATGGTATGGATACCCAAATGACATTCAAGGATGATAATTCCATGACAACAAATAGAACAAAGAAAAGCTAAGTTGTAAAAACTTCAAATTCCTTGTTGTAGCTATTTTTCATTGAACGATTTCTGTATTTGTACGAGAAAACCTCCACGCGAAGGGCCCTTGTTAGAATCGATTATGCTCCTGGTTTGTTTCCGAGTCTGCTCAGCAACCAAGGTAGCCGCATTGAGAACGGCAAGGTGGTTTTACCGGCTGCATTTCTGGCAGGCTACTAAGGATCCGTTCCTAAAGCGCTCGCGACAAGAATGTGCGCACCGACAAACATTTCCAGCAAGCCTAGGGCCCAAGAGCATACAAGTGCAAATCAATTATAAGGAAATATAGCCATTCATTCAAACAAACAGAGTATGTTACATCCAAAAACATAAGTGCAGTGCTAATTTAATATGAATGTCTTTGATACATGCACGACATTGGCGACAAGGATAGTGGGAGAGGGGTTCATTTCTTCAAGCTTACTGAGCCATTAGATATAGGAGCGACAAGGGCTTCGATGGCGCTGGTATCGGCGTCCTTCGGCACTCTGGAGAAGGCCTTGGTGAGATCGATCCCAGGGTTTTGGAAGGCGTTCTTCACCAGTATTTTTTGGAGTACGTCACGACAGAGCTCGCGGGATCCCTTCACGAAGTTGTCAACTCGGCCCTCCTCGTACTTCTCCAGCACCCCGACAAGCTTCTCGAAGAAGATAAATAGCCTGGCACTTGCTGCCTCCCTGCCATCTTGGGGGAATGCGTGTTCCATCAAGCCCATGGCAGCGAGTTGAGCGGAGAGTTTGCCGGCAATATTCAAGAGTTGTTCCATCCACAAGTCCAACTTCTGCTTCAGTTTGTTAAAATTGTGGGCTGCAGTACCAAGGAAGTCTTTCTCCTTTTGGAGATCTTCAAGTAGAGCCCGCTCCCTGGTCTTGGCGGCCTCGAGGTTGTCCTCGTAGGTTCTCACCTTCACCCTTAGATCAGCGGCAACATCACTGGCAATGGAGAGCTCTTTTGTCTTGTCAGAAATTGTCACTTGCAGCTCTACCAGGGTATGGGCCGTCTTATGGGTGTCCTCCGACAGCCTTGAGAAGACTTCTCAATCGTCTCCTCGTCGAGCGTGGACTCAGAAACAGCTCAACCCAACGCCAACCTGCCCTAGGGCGGGCCAATTTAAAGAACTGTTGAGGAGATCTGACCCAAAATCTGAGAAGACTTCTCCATCGTCTGATGAGTCCAGCGCCAGCCAACTGGCAGCTTTCAACATCAATCGAGGGTAGGTTTTATCAAAACTTTTGTAAATCATATCATTGTTTCACCATTTATTGATCATCACCTCATTTTTAAATCACGGCCAAAGCCTTTGTGAAAAACAAAGCTGGTGAGTTCTTCTACTGTCATTGCAGAGGGTGAAAGAGTCCCTCCCCATGCCCCCACGATGCGGTAATGGACAACCTGGAAATCCATGATGACCCGGCTAGACAAGAGGAGCCGGCTTATCAAGACAACCCAGTCAGTCCTCGTCATGTTTCCACTCCTCCTATTATGGAGGAAGGTCAAGAAACCCCAATATCTAAGCAACCAACTGAAAAGGCTCATGATGAATTGGTTATTACTGGCGAGAGGCATGGCGCTCCTCTAGAAACGTCGACCACCTTGGCGAATATTGTGACAAAGGACGAGTCTCCACATCCGGACAAAGGAAAAACCAGCCTTCATCTAGAGGATTTTGATATTTTGGATGTAATCGGTATCAAAGTTATCTAACCCGGATGTCTGAGAGCCGGGAAACTGAAGGTGCAATAGTAAACCTTAAAAGAAAATATGAGGTAAAATTTTGTTGATCTGTCTACTTGAAATATATACCGTATCTCCCAAGTCTGAAGTGTAGAAAGTAATGATAATTTTAAAGTTATCTGTAGTAAAAAAAATAGTCTTCGCACCTGAGTCGCCATTTTAGTGCATCAGTAGCTTCCTTGTACTCAGATGTAGCCCCGAAGGGTCGGGTTACTATCAGTAAGCCGGAACTTTGTGTTCACAAGATGCAACACTTGTAAGGAGTAATACGTAGTTCCAAAGGGCCGTATCATCATTGTATGATGTGTCGGTCTTTCAATGAAGAAAAAGATTAGAATAACTGAATGCATTAGCCCCCAAGTGTCGGGTCTTATGCCTGCGGCGACTCGGGACTTGATAAGACGTGAACTTTGAAATTAACCTGTGTAGCCCCAAGGTGTCGGGTCACATGCCTATGGCGACTCGGGACTTAATAAGATGCAATAACTTAGAATTGAGCTGTGTAGCCCCCAAGTGTCGGGTTGCATGTCAACGGTGACTCGAGACTTAGTGATATATATTGTAACCTGACTGGTTTTATGCAGGTAATGTTGAATCAGGCTGACTTAGAGCTGGACGGCCTGAAAAAACAAGTGCAGAGGGAAAAGAAATTACGAGAGATGGTTGAGAAGCTATCCTCTGATTTCCGGGAATATCTGCTCAAGTGCACAGATCAGTTAGATAAGGCCAAAAAATCCTTTGAAGATGAAAAGGCGACTCTTCTAAAACGTGTTGAAGAAGCTGAGTTGATGCTTAAACCGGTAAAGCAAGAGCTCACCACTCTGAAGGGCCACAACACTCAGATGTCCATAGCCATCTTTGGTAAGTATTTCTTTTTCCTATTATCAATATTCCTCCGTATTGTGACTAGACTGAAAATTCGTGTTACTGATGCTTGACATGCTCATGTGATAGGCAAGAGAAACCATAATGTATTTAGGCTTCCACTGGTCAAGTTGTAAGACGTCTACAAGTTTGTAGAGCAGTTATATGTGGGGGGAGCACATTGTATTATGGTGGTCAAAGATGCCAAAGCCCCCCCCCCCCCAGAGAATCATGGACATGATCAAGGAGTTCTCCACAGTCCTGGAGTGGATTTGTGAATTGAAGAAGTCGGCTTGCGGGCAAGGAGCCATGGGTGCGCTTGCTTTGGCTAAGTAATATCACACGGAGATGGAGCCGTTTATTCTTGTTGACGGGTTCCCAGAGTTGAATGTTGATAACTCGGAATTCACGGAAGCTGATTATCTTTGCTACATAAAGGATACCTGGCCTGCCGCTACAAAGATTGTCGATAAGATGGATCTGAAAAAGTTCCAAGTTCGCTATACGGAAGCTAGCAAACAGATGAGCATTCCAAAGACTCAATCTTTCGAGCTTATCCCGCCATGTACTCAAGCCTCCGCCTTAGAAATCAGCACTTCAAATGTGATTAGTGAAGATATGGTCTTTGAAGCCTTATCTTTAATTCAGTGGTTCAAAGAAGACCCCTGGCCCGAAGTTGATATTGAAAAGGCCTCCAAGATGCATGATGAGCCGACGTGCTTTGACCCGGTGTCAACTGAAGCGGGAGAAAAGCAAGCCGATGTCAACCCGGCAAATCTAGCTGTCGGGTCTCAGCCATCAACCAGTGCATCGCTGTCTTAAGTTGTCCAAAACCAATATATGATAAGTGTCACCCGCACAGGGAATGTAATAGCTTTATAGTACTCCCACGCCATCGAGCACATAGTAATATATGTCTGAAACTTGATGAAGCTTTTGAAGAAATTCCTTTGCCGGGTTGCGACGCAACCTGGAATTTGATAACTGTCTTTGACTTTGCAATATTTGCTTTTTCCTGAAGACCATTCCTAAGGTGAGGCAATCTGCAACCCGGCACTTATCCTTGTACATGAAGCATCTCCCCTTTGAAATGTAATTCATAGGGTAATGTGGGTGACCCGACAACATGTATGATAAAAACCGGCTTTTGCAAAAATAGAGTATATACATATACTTATAATAACTTGAATAGAAGGTAAATTTCAAAGTACTTGATGATAATGAAAAGCAGGAAATATAAAGCCATCTTTCGAGGCTCGACAAAGAGGATGGCTTTTTAGGCACGACTCTATTGGTTTTGTCTTTGCTATCTAGGAAGCTGGCTCTCACATGACTTACGACGGTGTTTTAACTTTGATAAATTCAAGGTTGACATAGTCCATAATAGGCATCAGTGTGATTGATTTATGAAACATACAACCGGGTCACCTTATAAGTGAGCAAGCTAACACGTGGGTATAACCAAGTATTTTGATGGCATATGCTGGGTCAAAAGGGATGTTATAGCTAAACTCGATGAGTTGGAAGCCCCCAAGTGACCAATGATCAAAGAAATAATATCTTGACGCACAACTACTGAGGTGAAAACGACACAATATTCTGGGTTCCAGAAGGGCCGGCTTTATTTCTATAAATCATAATAGTATTTACAAGGGAAGATGAACTGATATTTAAACGAGATCTGAGAGATAAACCTAAGTAAAATAAGGATGAAGATGTGTGATGTTCCAGGGTCTATTGCTCTCTTCTCCAGAAATACGTGATTTGTGTCCTTCACGTATGCCAACCAGGTAATATGACCCATTGTTGAGGTTTTTAGTGACGACGAAGGGCCCTTCCCAAGGAGCTGACAACTTATGCATACCTATGTGTTCTTGTATCAGATGGAGCACTAAGTACCCTTCCTAGGAAGTTCGACTTTGGACTCTATGGCTATAATAGCAATGTAGGTCTTGATGATAAATCGCTGACCTTGATGCGGCAAGATCACATTCCTCCTCCAAGGCATCGAGTGAATCTTGAAGAGCTTGCTCACTGTCAGCTTCAACATCAGCAGCTACTCTTGGAGAATCATGACGAATATCGCTTGGCAAAACGGCTTTTCACCATAGGCCAAGAAGAATGGTGTATAGCCAGTTGACCTGTTGGAAGTAGTCCGTATGCTCCAAAGGGCAGTAGGAAGTTCCTCTACACAACATCCTGGGGTATGCACGAGGGGGGCCACGAGTCTTGGTTTAATTCCTCGCAGTAACTCCTAATTTGCACGCTCTGCTTGCCCGTTAGACTACATATGTGCAACAGAGGCAAGATTGAGTCGGACATGCTCTCTCTAACAAAAATGCTCCATAACACCTTTAGATAAATTGGTGCTATTGTTAGAGATGATGTTGTGAGGATACCCTAAGCAAAAAAATATCTTTTTTAGAAAATTGACTGTTGTCTCAGCTTCACGATTGCTAACAGGTTCTCCCTCGACCCACTTGGTGAACTTGTCCGCTGCGACCAGAAGGTGAGTCTTCTTGCAGGAAGATGGCTTAAACGGACCGGCCATGTCCAGGCCCCAGACTGCAAACGGACACGTGATTGGTATCATGTGAAGTTCCAGAGCCGGCACATGTGCTTGACGTGCAAACCTTTGGCAACCATCACACTTGCGAACAATGTATTCTGCATCTGCGTGAACTGTAAGCCAGTAAAAACCATGTCGGAACGCCTTTGCAACCAAGGACCTGGAGCTGGCATGATGTGTACATTCTCCATAGTGGATCTCATGGAGAATGTCACGACCCTCCTCTGGAGAAACACAATGTTGAAAACTCCAGAGACACTTCGCCTGTGCAACTCACCATTGACTATGGTCATATACTTGCACCTTCGGATAATCTATCGAGCGATGATTTCCTCGTCAGGGAGGTCACCACGGGTCAGATAAGCCAGGTAAGGTATTGTCCATTCAGGTGTGGCATGAACTGCAGCCACCAATGCAGATTCTGGGTCGGGAATAACGTTGTCTTCCTCCGTCAGTAAGTTGACTGACGGGTTATGTAAAACATCCAGAAAAAACATTAGGCGAAACCGGCTTATGCTGAGAGCCCAAGCGAGACAGTGCATCTGCTACCTCATTAAGTTGGCGATCAATGTGGTCCACCTGATATCCCTTGAAGTGGCCGGCGACCAAAGTGATAGCACGTTTGTAAGCCGCCATAAGGAGATCTTTAGAATCCCAAGTCCCGGAAAATTGTTGGGCCACTAGGCATGAGTCCCCAAGGCAACGAAACCAACTTATATTCATCTCCTTGGCTAACCGTAGTCCATAAAGAAGAGCCTCATATTCCGCTGCATTGTTAGTACAAGTAAACATAAGCCGTTAAACTTAATTGAATTTGTCACCTCGTGGGGAAGTTAGGACTACTCCAGCCCCCTAGCCCTCCAATTGCCTGGAACGATTAACGTGTAACATCCAATATGTGTTATCTGGCTTCTCTGGAGGGGTTTCAACTCAGTATAGTCATCGATGAAATCCACCAGTGCTTAAGACTTGATGGTTGTTCATGGGACATATTTAAGATGATGAGGTCCAAGCTCGATAGCCCACTTAGCAATTCGCCATGTTGCCTCCCTATTCTGAATGATAGCTCCCAAAGGTGTCGAGCTGACGACAGTGATAGGGTGCTCGTGAAAATAAAGTTTCGGCTTCCAGCTTGCCATATAGACACCGAAATCCAACTTTTGCCAATGTGGATATTGCTGCTTGGACTCGGTGAGAACTTCACTGACATAATAGACTGGGTGTTGAACACTATATTGCTTGCCTTCCTCTTTGCGGTCCGTAGCAACTACCATATCGACTACTTTATTATTGGCAGCGATGTATAAGAGCATTGGCTCTTTTTTCTGAGGACCAGAGAAGATAGGTGCTTCAGATAACTGCTTTTTGAGCGCCTCAAACACTTCGTTAGCCGCATCATCCAAGACAAAGTTTTCTGTCTTTTTTAGAAGTTGATACAGGGGAATTGCCTTCTATCCAAGCCGGCTTATGAAATGACTTAGCACTGCAATACATCCGGTAAGCTTCTAAACTCTGTTGATGTTAGCCAGCTTCATCAAGGAAGTGATCGCCTGGATTTTATCCAGGTTAGCCTCGATGACATGCTCGAAAACCAGGAAACCTAGCAACTTCCCTGCAGGAACACCAAAAACACATTCGGCCGGGTTTAACTTCATTTGATAATCTCGTAGATTATCGAACGTCGCTTTCAGATCATCCAGCATAGTCTCCTTGTTCTATGACTTGACCACAATATCATCCACGTAAGCATGAACATTGCATCCCATCTAAGTATGTCGGCAATTCTGAATGCAACATTGATAAGTTGCGCCTGAACTTTTCATCCCAAAAGGTATTGACGTATAACAGAAAGCTCCAAAGGGTGTGATGAATGTGGTCTTTTCTTAGCCTTCCTTCTTCTGGATTTGATGATAACCAGAGTAAGCATCCAAGAAACAAAGACTCTCACAACCAATAGTGGAATCAATGATCTGATCAATGTGTGGAAGAGCAAACGAATCGTTGGGGCATGCCTTGTTGAGACTAGTATAATCAACACACGTGCTCCAAGTGCCGTTTTTCTTTAGAACAAGCACATGATTTGCCAACCACTCAGGGTGAAAAACTTCCACAATAAACCCAGCATCTAGGAGTCGGGCTACTTCCTCACCAATAGCTTTGCACCATTCTTCATTGTAACAACGTAGGTATTGCCATACAGGCTTCTACTTAGGATCAACATTTAAGCAGTGCTCAATGAGTTCTCTCAGTACACCAAGAATGTTAGAGGGTTTCCATGCAAAGATGTCCCGGTTATCATGGATGAACTCGATGAGCGTGCTTTCCTTTCTAGGATCCATATTGGCTCCAATGGTGAACTGCGGCCATGAATCACGAGGGGTAAAATCCACTTGCTTGGTGTCTCGAGCTGACTTGAACTTCAGCAAAGACTGAGACTTGGTAGTAGATTTCTTGAGCAAAGTCATATTTGCAGGATGAACATTGGCTTCGTAAAACTTCAACTCCTCGACAGCGCAAGCTAACTCGACATAAGCGGCATCTCCTTCCTCACACTCAATAGCTATTTTCTTGTCCCCGTGTACTGTAATAGTTCCATCGGGGCCTATCATCTTGAGTTGCAGATAAACATAACATGGCCTAGGCATGAACCGTGCATAAGCCAGACATCCAACCAGTGCATGATAAGGACTCTTGATCTTAACCACTTCGAAAGTAAGAAATTCTGAACAAAAATTGAATTCAATGCCAAAAGTGACTTGGAGAGAAATCCGACCAATGGGGTAAGCTGATTTGCCTGGGACAATATCATGGAAAACTGTAGACGAAGGCTTCAACTGGTTCTCTGAAAGATTCATCCTCTTGAAGGTGTCATAATATAAGATGTTTATACTACTGCCACCATACATTAGGACGTTGGTTAATCTGTTACCACCAACTTGAGGAGTTACTACCAGAGCAAGGCTCCCTGGCCTGTCAATCTGAGGAGGATGATCTGCTCCACTCCACGTGATAGGTTGTTCAGACCAATTCAGATATTCCGGAATGGCTGCCTTTGTTGCATTGACTCCTCGCCGCTAAAGCTTCCTGTCATGTTTGCTGGTACTGGTGGTAAAGACATGATATTGCCCACGGCTCAACTGCTTTAGATTACTCTAGAAACATGATGCATCTGCTTGATTCTGATTACCGGGGTCACTACGCTGATTATTGGAGCCATTGCCACAAGTCCCCCTGAAACCCGGGTCCTGCTCCGCCGGCGCCTCAAAAACCGGCTCCTTGGAAGACGGCATTGGGGAAGCCGTCTCCAGGACCACCGGCTTGACAGTTTTCGGGGTGTCCGCTTAGGCCTCCTCCATTGTGGCCGCCTCCGAAGATATTATTTTTATACTCCTGCATAATAAAGCAATTCTCCAAGAGTGATGATTAGCCGGCTTGTTTTCTTTACTATGTTTCGGGCATGGACCTTTGAGGGCTTCCTCATAGTTGCGAGGATGATAAGCTGGCTTTTTGAAGTTGCCGTTTGGACGCTGATTCTTGAAACCAGTATTGGTATTAACAACAAGGTCTGATCCCCCTTGAAGTTCGTGCGCTTGTTGTTGTTGTCATTGTTGTTTCCATTGCCATTATTCTGATAACCCTTGTCACCATTTTTCTTGCCCTTAACAGACTTCTCGTCATCGAAAGATGGGTCCTTGGTTTATTAGACTCGGCATATCTGGCCAAAACGTCCATGAGCTCGCTCATCTCCTTAACTTTCCGTTTCATACGCCCGAGATTTCTTACCAAACGCTATAAACGACAGTTTTGCTCCAAAATGAGGATACCCATCTGAGCTGTAATGTTGTCAAAAGAATGGACTATGTCGGCTATCTGTCATGCACAATGGTGAGATGACTCATCTTCCCTCTGAACACAATGCTCCAAATCAACGATGGTAGGTGGGAGTTTGCACATGCCCTGGAAATTTTTGATGAACCGCTTTTTCAACTCCTGCCACGAATTGATTGAATTTGTAGGCAAAATTTTCAGCCAAGTACGTGTCGGGCCATCTAACATCATTGTCAGATAACGGGCGCACACTACATTGCTAACCTCTAGCATGTCCATAGCCAATTCATAACTCTCTATCCAATCTGCACGTTGTAGATCAGCAATATAATTGGGAACTTTGCGAGGTCCTTTGAAGTCCTGAGGCAAGCGCTCATTGTGAAGAGTTGGGCCTAATCTAGGAGTATCAATTGTTCACCCTGTGTTGGCAGTATATCCAGAATAGGCTGGGCTGTGGCTAGAGGGACATAATTAACCCTTGGGGGAACATACTCAACCCTTGGAGCACCTTCTCCTGCCATCCACATAGCGCGTGCATTATCAACGATGGCATGTGCATCTGACACTGCTAGATGTGGTTGGGCCTGCTGATTTGGCTGGCCCTCCCTTTGACGCCACGCGCTACTTGAAACTGCTAAGGATTCTCCGTATCGGCTTTTGGTCCGGCTTGGATGTGGAGTATAGTGGAGTCGGTCACGACTTCGAGAATAATTGGTCTGCTGGGTAACAGCTGTTTTCAACATCTCAATCGCGTACCTAGGTTCCACCTCCATTGAAGTGTTTCCATGTATAGGGATCGCCGCCAGATTATGTGTCGCTTACAGCATGTTATCCACCGGGTTTGAGTAATGGCCGATCGGAGCCAAAAAATGCTCTGGCCGGTTTTGAGTCGGCTGGTGCTGAACCAGTTGTTGCTGAGCTGATGCTGCTACTGAGCTGGCAACTGCTTCTGAGCCGCCGGTTGGATTGTGCCTTGTTCCGGTGAATTCCCTGAGTCAATTGGCATATGATAGGCGCTGCACCGGGCGTAATAGCGCCCTCTGGTGATTGAAATTGCCTGGTCGGTTCTAATGCTACTGGAAGTCGGCTATGATGCATCCTGTGATGAACTGCAGTGGTCTCATTTTGGCGAAAAGTGAGATTAATTCCCTGGTTCTCTAGACACTGAGCCTCCTTCAGAACGTCAGATCGGGCTTCTGCTAAGTGCGTGTTCTCAGTGTTGATATCCTCCTCGATCTTGGCCAGTTGCTCTTGGCACTTCTTTATTTATACATTATGAGCTTTTGTGTTTTCTAGGGTCACTAGATCTGTAAGTAACGTCGTCAGGGTCTCTGCCATCTTTGCTAAAGCTTGGTCACCTGTGCCTCTAGAGGCGGCTGCCGTTAAAGCCGCAGTGGTAGCCGTCGTAGCAGTGGATACGTGCCCGGCGTGACCTGAGCCAGATTTTGGCTCATTGACGTACCTATCACAAGATTGCCTTGCACATCATATTGAGGTTGATTCTGAATCCCATCCATGTAGACTGCTACATGGCGAGTCGGCTCGCATGGCTCTGGGTAGGTTTCATCATCAGAGTACCCTCCCAGCCTTTCATCAAAAAGCGGAAGGATTGAGTCTGTATCTCCCAACGACTCATCATCAGAATTGACAAGTGTGTCGCCCTCAGATGCTGAGTCGGCTTCTAGGTTTGATTCATGTGCGGCTCCGCTGATGAAGCCAATGAAAGTGCTGACCGGGCGGGGCTCAACCCGACGAGGCTTAACCCAGCGGGCAACCTCTAGTGAGTCAACGGCGGTGGCCAATTCCAAAGCTGACCCACCAATCTTGCCGATGAAGACATGGATCTTGCCGAACGGGACATGATATCCTAACTCTATTGAGCCGGCCTCGTGACTCCAGCATGTGTTGTCAATGTAGAGCTTTCCCCGTTGGCTCTTCATTATCTGGTTGATCGTGTACCTCTCAATCCCTGGAAGGGCTCCCTCCAAGAACTCAACATCACCGTGTGCTGGCCCCACTATGGGCGCCAATTGTCATGGTTTTGTCACGGCAGATGCCCTTGTGAGAGAACTAAGTCGTGAGGCCATTGCTGCTAGGTGATTGCTTGAACGGGGTTGATCGAAAACGAGATACATGAGTTTACCCAGGTTCGGCCCCTCATGGTGGAGGTAAAGACCTATTATGCTTGATTAATATTGATGTTGATGATTTTGATTACAAGGTATTGCTTTTGCGACCTAGCTCTCGAGGGTTTCTAGCTTAGTCTTTTTCGTCCGAGGTACTCCCCTTTATATAGTAGGTTGAGCCCTTAGGATACAAATGCCTCCGGGGCATACTCTTTAACCCGTGTCCTACTCTAACTCCTGGTAGCCGTGTCTCCTAAGTTAGGAAAACATCTCTTGGGTCTTCTGTAAGCCGGCCCACCATCATAGTACGAGTGTGGCCAACATGGGCAGGGTTTCATATGGGCCCTTGGTCTTTGCAGTGAAGTCCTTCTATGACCCAGAAATGAAATGACCCATAGGGCCTTCATCCTCTTGGCCGGTTCAATGCATTCTCGGGTCTCAATACTGGGAGTTATCCCCAATACTTATGAGCCAATTCACATGGACACGCTGCCAGAACATGAGGTCATGTTGTTCTTCCATCCGCTCAAGCTTGTGCTCACGGTGCACTGTCTCATGACTCAGACCAGCCCTACTACAATCCTTGAGTTTTCTTCTAGTTTCTTGATTCTTTTGCAAGGTCACCGAGATGACAAATTTTAAGAAGTCTTGGACAGACCCCGCCCCTCTCAGCTTTGCTAGCTCCCATGCATTTAACACCCTTGAATCAAAATCCTCCTCTAAAAGCCATCTTGCTTTAAAAGGCTTGACAACGTCAAAACTCTTCGTTTGGTGAGCAACTCGGTCGCCCAAAAGGTCCAACACTACCGGACGATGGTTAGACTTTTGCGGATCACCATTGGTCACTTTATAGCCTGGTAATCAAGAACACCAAGACGGGTTCACCACCACCATGTAAAGTCTTTCATGGATATAGCCATTAACAAGGTAGTTATTATTTCTCCAAATAAAAATATCACCCTTGAAACCAAGGTCCTTGAGGTCATAGAAAGATAAAACATCACGAAAATGCTACATACAAGTGTGACTATGGGGGACCCCCCTTGCTTCTCATAATTAAGCATGATCTCGTTGAAGTTACTAATACACACCCATGGAAGCTTTTCTTGATTATGAAGCGTGCGAAGGAGGTGTCAAGTCTCGGTCTTCTCTTTTGGGTCACCGTATATTCCTGTCTGCCGCCACTTGAAACAATCCTCCTCCTTGACTGTGGCATCAATATGCATCCCGCCCTTCGACCTCAGACTCAAATCGATACCTTGTCTCCAGAACATAGTCACCCCTCCACTCTTCCCATTGCAGTTTCTTACCACCATATGCATAAGTCCAAGTGTTATTCTGAATTTATCTAGCATCTTCTTTGTGAGCTTGGTCTCCAACAAGAAGAAAATATAAGGGACCTCCCTCTTCTGGATTTCCAGAAGGCCACAAACTGCCGGCCCATTCCCCATACTCCGACAATTCATGCCACTATCTTTATTGGTCCACGTGAGGCTGCTCCTTCGGCCCCGCGTTTGTGTCAGTTGCCACCTTGTTCTCCACATTAGATCTTTTCTTCAACCTCTGTTGTTTAGCCTCCTAGCCCATCTCATCTCCCTCCACATTCCTTTTCTTCTCGATTAGGTCAACACCATCACCCTTCCTCCTTCCTTCGGGACCTTCCCTTCCGTTTTCATAAGTACCCGACTTCCCTTTATTATCTCAATCCTCTTTCATAAGATCTTCACTAGCCTCCTCAACCAGATCTTCCACAGGCGCATCAGAGCATTTTTTGCTTAAGGGTTGCTGCGTGATCGACATACCGGGTTGCATGGTGATTGACATGCCCCCCTGCAAGGCCTCGGTCCCCATGCTACTTAAAAATCCCTCTTCCTACCCACTGTATCCACCCCACTATCTGCTTCAGGCATAGGAGCTCCCGACTTCCGTCCTCCATCCCGCTAATCATTATCGTCCCAAGGGCATGCACAACCTTGGTTTCCGTGCCGCCTCCAATTATTGCAGCATTGACCACCGTATCATTTCCCATACCCTAAGGTTGACTGATGATATGTCTCCAAGGTATCTATATTTTTTTATTGTTTCATGCATTTATATTATCAATCTTAGATACTTTTCATGTAATTTTATATCATTTTTGGGAACTAACCAATTAACCCTGTGCCTAGTGCCAATTGTTGTTTTTTTTGCTTATTTCTGGTTTCGTAGAAAATCCATACCAAACGGAGTCCAAACGCAACGAAACTTTTTTTAGATTTTTTCTGGACAAGAGGGACCCTAGGAGCTTCGGGAGGATACCAGGCGTGAAATGAGGAGAAGCCAAGACAACATGGTGTGACCTGGGGGTGGCCGTGCCCTCATGTCTTTTAGGCCCCACGTGGCTCCGTCTGACCTAATTCCACTTCTATAAATTTCCAAATATTCTAAAACCCTAGAGAGCCACCCGAAACAGTTTTTTTGCCGCAGCAAGTCTTTGTTCTTCCGCGATCCCATCTGGAGGCCTTTTCCGGCACCTTGTCGGAGGGGGAATCGATCATGGAAGGCTTCTACATCAACCTTGCTGCCTCTCTGATGATGTGTGAGAAGTCTACCATAGACCTACGGGTCCATAGTGATTAGCTATATGACTTCTTTCCCTTTGATCTTCAATACCATGTTTTGTTGGGAGATCTATTCGATGTAATCAAATTTTGTTGTGTGTTTGTTGGGACCGATGAATTGTGGGTTTATGGTCAGATTACTCATTGAAAGTAATTGAGTGTAGCATCCTGACTCAAAACGAGTCAAGCCTCTGTGTGTAAATGCCATCCCTGGTTCGGTATGCTGGCACACACAGTACATCAATGTATATATCAAAGTGCAATCACATGTAAATAACGTAAAACTGATATATACCTCTTAAATCTCAGCGGAAACAGTCAACGGTAGTAGAGTCCCAATAAACACCAACGACAGGTTGAGTGTAGACCGTAACCCTGAATCGTACTCTTACTCGTCGTAGAAAAGTATCTGCAACATAAGACGTTGCAGCCGTGTAGGTCAGTACATTGAATGTACCGACAAGATCACCATAGAGTAAAAGGATAAAGACTATTCTGTATGCAAAAGGCTTGGTGGCTCTGTGTCTGAGTTTTTGCAGAAAAGCTGGTTTTTATTTTCCCTACAACAAAGGAGTCAAAACGGAAATATCACTACAAAAGTTGGTTGTTAATGAGATGGTTCCACCAACCAATTCTCATGTCCCAAAATAATTAATAGACCCACTCATCATAATTTATTAATTGTGTTGAGACTGGCTGATAGTATCATCTATGGTGCTCATGTTGTCCGTAACCGGGGACACGGCTAATCGATTAGTTTGACACTCTGCAGAGGTTTGTACACTTTACCCACAAGAATCGATCCCTCCCGTTGTGTCCTCGCACTGCCTGGTGTTTGAGAACGGGACTATCGAAACATGGTCTTCCAAAGCGATCCCCCAATAGAAAGTCAGTGCCCATCCAATCCTACCGTTCTTCTACATCTCGTAGCAACTGACCTATAAGAGTCATGACTAGGGTCAACCAAGCCAGAGCCCATGTTGACTTGTGGTTGCACACATAAGCTTTCCGGCCTTGAAGTATCCATCCATCTCTTTGGACCTGGGTGGCATTCCGTCAGGATGATCACAGGTAGATACCAGGATTCCCAGGCATAACCATGATAGATATTAGGCTGCCAGATGCATGTCCAATCCACCCAGAGTTATATTGAGTCCTTGAAGTCTTGAAGTCTTGATCATCATGTAGGTCTTGAAATAATTAATTAAACTCACAACACTCCTGAATCTCATAACCAAACCCCGTCTACTAAAGCGTAGCAATTGTGAAGTAACGTCCCTTCCCGGGCAATGGTAACAGGGTGTTGGGTTTCTCCTACCTCATGATACTACCACAAGTTCAAGCTCAATATCCTACTGGATGTATGATGGAGATATTGATTCTAATGGAAATAAAACATATGTAATGTAAGATGATCAAAGTGAACTTGCCGGGTAAGGTTGATGAAAATAATATCGCTCTCAGAAATAACTTGATAGAATTATTCATCACTCCCCGATGAAATCTATATTATACAAACATGACATTCACATAAGCATTCACTTTAGCAATCAATTTCTAAAATTCGACAAATAAAAGCAATAAAGTACTAAATAGTAAAAACCAACTAAAATCCAAATGAAACTTCAAAGAAAACTATAAAGAAAACTCCTAAGAAATATACTAAAGAACTAAAGTTTTTTTTGTCCTAATAATCTTAAAAGAAAAGTGACACAACAAAGTTAACAAAAAAATAAAATCTAAAACAAATAAATAAGCAGAAAGTAGTTTTCATAAAAATCTATTAGCGAATAAAAACAAATAAAAAGCTTTTATAAAACCCTATGTATGACTTATACAAGTTTTACTACAAAACTAGAGAAACAAAATATAGAATTTTATTTTAACTAAAAAATTAAATTGGCTACTGTTGACTAACAGAAACAACAAATAATTTATCAAAAGTTACAAAAAGGAAATAATTTAAAACTATTAAAAACAACAAACAAAAGACTAAAACAAAACTATAAGTAAAACAGTACTGTTTTTGCTAAAAACCTAATTTAAAGTAAACAAAAAATAAATCACTAAATACCACTGGATAAACAATTCACCTAGTGACCACTAGCAAAAAGAATCAATCAAAAAGCTATTTTAAAATAAGAGTTATTAACAATCTAGTGTTTGAACATATCTATTTGAATTCGAAATTTAAAAGTTCAAAAATATTCTTTTGTTGGGTCCATGAGATAGATGGAATTTAAAGCAAAAAGAATCAGTGGATTTGGAGTTGTATACTAATTGATATGAATTTTCTAAGATTGCTATTACAATTACGGGATTTTTTTGGATCTCACCAGAGTTGGTCGCCGGAGTTGAGGAAGAAGATCGAATCTGATGATACGGTGGTCATCGGAGGAGGGCGTGCTCGGGACGGAGTAGATGGTGCCAGAGAGGATCCAGGACGCAAGGCGGGGCCCTCAACTTCTTCGTGGAGTAACCGTGAGAAGTCGCCGGAGTTGGCATAGCTCCGGCGAGCAATTTCTCGCAGAAGAGAGTGAATAGGAGAGGGGTTTTCGGGAAGGGAAGTGAGGACAAAGAATGCCATCTCGGGGACCTATTTGTAGGACCAGGGGAGGTCGGTTCTAAGAGAATCAGGGACGAGGTTAATGCGCCCGTGAATGGTGTTGGTGGAGCTGATTCCGGGCATCAAAATCAGCTTTTAATTCCCTGAATCGGTGCTCCACGACATTCCAAATATTTTTTGTACGTATGGCAAGTTGAAACGGTGACCGGAAATGGTGGGGTAAGGAGGAGAAGATGCAGCTGTCATGGAGATCCTGAGTTCTGTACGTCTACGTGCAAGTGCGTGGAGGTGGAAGAAGACACGAGATGGGCTGGGCCTTCTGCGATGCTGGGCTGGCCTTTTTTTTTAAATAAAACAAACAAAGAAAGGAAAAAGAACAAAAAAGGAAATAGAAATAAAATTTTATATAGACATATTATATATCAAAATTTTCAGCAGACAATTTCCTAACGCATGAACATTTATCGGAGCCAAACAAAATACTTACAAAAAAACTCATTTTTGCAATAACTCTAAAATGAAATAAAATTCGAATTGCAAATAGTTTCTGTTTTAAAAGTTGAATCTCAACACAAAGTTGTCTCTGGTTTTTTGGAGTGTCATTTGCCTCCTCTCATTTTATATATTTATTAGAGAATTTTGAAAGTTGAAAGTCAAATCAATGCAAATTGAAAGTGATTGAAAAAACTTCAAAAGTGTTTCCAAAAGTTTTATTTTAAACTTCCAACTCTCTTTAATTTTAAATTTGAAGAATTCATGTCATCTCCTATCACTGATTTGAATTGGATGAATTTAAATTCAAAAGCAAAGGGGGAAAGTCATGTTATTCCCTCTCATTCAAAAGTTTTAAAAAGTTTCAAATTTCACTCAAATTTCAATCACTCAATCAAACAATCAATCATTCTAGTGATTAATATAACATTCCAAATTTTGGGATGTTACAAACCTACCACACTTAAAATGAATCATGTCCTCGAGATTCGAAAGGGCTAGAAAGAAAGGTTAGGGTTTAATTTGGGGGTCTCCTGACAAATCCATTGACCGGAAAGTGTGGGGCTACCACACTTAAAATGAGAGTTACTGGTCTCTCAAAATCATGACAATCCTCTGGGGTCTTGGCATCTGTCTCTTCACATTCCTTACAATATCTCCTTCATTGATGATGTTCCGTTACAGTCGTAACGTCTCCTTTAAAACCGAGTGTTCTTTCGTTAATATAAGGTTCTTCCTATACTGGGTCTTGTTAACCGACAAGTCTCGTGATCATTCTAAATAACTTATCGATGATCTCATGGTGGTCTACCATTTGTAGTTATCCTGCAGTGAAATGGGTCATGGCTTCAACCTCACCGTAAAATTCCTACGTTTGGCCACAACTGCCATGTACAATGGGTCTTTATCATACCATTCTAAGGCTCAGAACAAGGGCTTCAACGATCGTCATCACTTTACTGTGGGTAAGTGTCTCTGGATTTACCATTCCAAATAACAAGAGCGAATGATAAGGGTAAGTCGTCATGGTGATCAATCCATTCCGCACCCAAGTCATTACTCTGTATATAGTTTAGCGAATATCGTAAGCTAACACTTGGGCTTCCTCACAAGCGTTGCATAACTTCTCTTGTCCATGAACGAAGTTTGGATAAATCCATTGATTCTGCAAGCTGAAACAAACATCTATCGTTTCTTCACAACTCTCAGGTTTACATATTCTCCTAAGAAAACGTCTGACAATCTGTCATAGCTTCCTCCAAATTTCTTCCTTCATCAAGGTGGTGCTTGACCTTATCAGTCCTGAGGTATGTGGTTTGTGGCTCACTTCAGTAATGGTACATCTTTAACTCACCCTTGGGGTTACTAGCGTTTCATATTCCAACACTACTTCCAATTCAATCCATCATACCCTTGGGGTAATAAATCACAGACTTATTCTTGTCCAGGCTCCACTCTGTGGAATTCATTTTCCTTTCCATTGGTCTGTTTACCAATAAGGTATTGGTTCATCATAATCATTCCTTCGTTTCATCCTTATTTTATTCTCAAAACTCCAACTTAAAAAGTACTTTATTACAAATGTTGTCATCCACATAGTTTGATATGGTCCAACATTACCTTCACAAGTATTCATTTGTCTAGATTCCTTGGCATGAACGGTACATTCTTTTTCCTTGGATTCCTGTGGTTTTACCGGTTGCTACCACACTTAGAATGAAATGTACTTATGCATGGACAGACCATATTTTCTCATATCCTCAAAAATGGTCCGAGATCTTTGTACATAGGGTAACAACTCATACAATTCAACATATGCAATCACGGCATATTAAATTCTATTGATTCATGAATTCATTACAATCTCCATTACATAATGCAACTCCATAACCTCATGAAATCAAGAGTGCTTCCTATTACACTTATTGCCATTATCAAAATCTCAACTACTCAGTTCCAGCTTTCTTCTTGTCTGGACATTTATTAGCATAATGTCCTGCTTCCCTGCAGTGAAAGCAAATGACTTCCGATAAGTCTCGGGGCTTCTTTATGATGATGTTTGCTCCTTGGGGTCTCTGCTTCTTTTCCGGGCATTGGTGAGCGTAGTCACCTAAATCCTTGCACCTGAAACACGTGATATGACTCTGGTCCTTCTTTGCAAGAATTGAGTTGTTCTCGGGATGTCCTCGATTTCTCTTTCTAGACTTCCTTGTTCCGGTCAATTCTTCTATTTCCTGTGGATCAAGCTCCACTTTTTCTGTCGGGAAGTCTCCCAGATACTCTTGGCTCCCCTTTGTGCAATCTTGTGAAAAATGTCCTTCTTCTCCACATGAATAGCATGCATTGAAAAAAATCTGGATAGGCCTTGTTCATCAATGTCTTCAACATCGTCCTTCATCAAACGTTCTTCTAAAATCCCCTTGAATGTTTCCTTCATTGCTTCTTTCTGCTTCTTGATAACTTGTTGCACCTTGGGATAAATGTGGCACTGAGCCGGGTAGTGGGTGGTTCCTTCACACAAGAAACAAGTCACCAGACTAGTTGGGCATTCCTCAGCTAGGTGATTTTCTTCATAATGAGGGCATCCATCCTTGTGTTCTTCATGAATGTGTCCTATTTCTCCACATATCTTGCATGCACAAATCTTCTTCACATCTTTGCAACGGGGCTTCTGGGTGTTGGTGACAACATGAGATTTTTGCAGAGTCATCTTGAATTCTTCCCAAGTGATTGATGCTTGCCTTCCATGGATAGCTTCATGCATCTTCCACCAAGTTGCAGCACCTTCCGCAAAGTACTGGAGAGCATATTTGACCATCTCTTTCCTTGCAACAAGGTTATTCCTGAGGTGATCCTCCATGTTCTGAATCCATTGTTCCATCTCCATGTGGGTCATCGATCCAGAAAACACGAGTCTAACTTCATTCATCGTCTATTGGGTCCAAGGTTTTGGGAATGGGTAAGAGAGAGAGAGAAAGGATACAAACAACTCAAAGACACAAAACATCAAAAACTCAAGTCCACACATTCATAAAGTTCAATCAACACTATAGTATCGCCACCCACATAAGGTTGGTATGGTCGATCACACAATTCGCAAAAACGTTCATCTTTAATTCTCTCATGGTGGGGCTACTACTAAGCTAGTTTATTCCATGTCTTCATCGTCAGTGGGCTTCTTCTGGTCATGCTTGATCTTCTCAAGTCCTTTGTCCAGATTATCCATGTTGATGCGGAGTTTCCTATGGCGTCCCAATAGTTCCAGGAGTTGGTTCTTGAGCTTCTGGATTTCAACATCACCAGCATGTGCCATGGCCTGACTGTTCTACAAGTCTTGACGAAGCTTCTGAATCTCAGGATCGTGTTTCTTGAGATTGGCTACTGATACGTCCATTTTGCATCATGCTTTTATATCGATATTTATTGCATTATGGGCTGTTAATACACATTATGGTACAATACTTATGCCTTTTCTCTCTTATTTTACAAGGTTTACATGAAGAGGGAGAATGCCGGCAGCTGGAATTCTGGACTGGAAAAGGAGCAATTCTGAGATACCTATTCTGCACAACTCCAAAAGTCCTGAAAATCTACGGAGAATTATTTTGGAATATATAAAAAATACTGGGCGAAAGAAATACCAGAGGGGACCCACCAGGGAGTCACAAGCCAGGGGGCGCGCCCTACCCCCCTGGGTGCGCCCCTGTGCCTTGTGGGCCCCCTGGCAGGCCTTCGGTACCCATCTTCTGCTATATGTAGGGTTTTGACCTGGAAAAAATCATAAGGGAGCTTTCGGGACGTCGACTACATGACACTTCACCATTATTTGGGCCTAGAGGAAGGCATTGGGAAGTAATAAGTAGATGATGGGTTGCTAGAGTGACAGAAGCTTAAACCCTAGTTTATGCGTTGCTTCGTAAGGGGCTGATTTGGATCCATATGTTTCATGCTATGGTTAGATTTATCTTAATTCTTCTTTTGTAGTTGCGGATGCTTGCGAGAGAGGTTAATCATAAGTGGGAGGCTTGTCCAAGTAAGGACAGCACCCAAGCACCGGTCCACCCACATATCAAATTATCAAAGTAACGAACGCGAATCATATGAGCATGATGAAAACTAGCTTGATAGAAATTCCCATGTGTCCTCGGGAGCGCTTTGCTTCATATAAGAATGTGTCCAGGCTTGTCCTTTGCTACAAAAAGGATTGGGCCACCTTGCTGCACCCTTGTTACATTTGGTACTTGCTACCCGTTACGAATTATCTTATCACAAAACTATCTGTTACCGATAATTTCAGTGCTTGCAAAGAATACCTTACTGAAAACCGCTTGTCATTTCCTTCTGCTCCTCGTTGGGTTTGACACTCTTACTTATCGAAAGGACTACGATAGATCCCCTATACTTGTGGGTCATCAAGACTCTTTTCTGGCGCCGTTGCCGGGGAGTGAAGCGCCTTTGGTGAGTGGAACTTGGTAAGGAAAAATTTATATATTGTGCTGAAATTTACTGTCACTTGTTACTATGGAAAATAATCCTTTGAGGGGCTTGTTCGGGGTATCTTCACCTCGACCGGAAGCACAAAGAGATGCTCCTCGACCTACTGCACCTACTGAAAATATTTATTATGAAATTCCTTCGGGTATGATAGAGAAACTGCTAGCTAATCCTTATGTAGGAGATGGAACACTACATCCTGATTTGCATCTAATCTATGTGGATGAAGTTTGTGGATTATTTAAGCTTGCAGGTTTGCCCGAGGATGATGTCAAGAAGAAGGTCTTTCCTTTATCTTTGAAGGAGAAGGCACTGACATGGTATAGGCTATGTGATGATATTGGATCATGGAACTACAACCGATTGAAATTGGAATTTCATCAGAAGTTTTATCCTATGCATCTGGTTCATCGTGATCGGAATTATATTTATAATTTTTGGCCTCATGAAGGAGAAAGAATCGCTCAAGCTTGGGGGAGGCTTAAGTCAATGTTATATTCATGCCCCAATCAAGAGCTCCCGAGAGAAATTATTATTCAGAATTTTTATGCTCGGCTTTCTCGTAATGATCAGTCCATGCTCGATACTTCTTGTGCTGGTTCCTTTATGAAGAAAGATATTGAATTCAAATGGGATTTATTGGAAAGAATTAAACGCAACTCTGAAGATTGGGAACTCGACGAAGGTAAGGAGTCAGGTATAAACCTTAAGTTCGATTGTGTTAAATACTTTATAGACACCGATGCTTTTCGTGAATTTAGCACTAAATATGGACTTGACTCTAAGATAGTAGCTTCTTTCTGTGAATCTTTTGCTGCTCATGTTGATCTCCCCAAGGAGAAGTGGTTTAAATATCATCCTCCCATTGAAGTGAAAGTAGTAGAACCTATTAAAGTTGAGAAATAAACTATTATTTATAATGCTGATCCTGTTATTCCTACTGCTTATATTGAGAAACCGCCCTTCCCTGTTAGAATAAAGGAACATGCTAAAGCTTCAACTGTGGTTCGTAAGAGTTGTACTAGAACACCTACGCCCCCTGAACAAATTAAAGTTGAACCTAGTATTGCTATGGTTAAAGATCTCTTGGTTGATAATATTGATGGGCATGTTATTCATTTCTGTGATGAAGCTGCTAGAATTGCTAGACCTGATACTAAAGGTAAACATAGACCTATTGTTGGCGTGCCTGTTGTTTCTGTTAAAATAGGAGATCATTGTTATCATGGCTTATGTGATGTGGGTGCTAGTGTGAGTGCAATTCCCTTTACCTTATACCAGGAAATTATGAATGATATTGCACCAGCTGAACTAGAGGAAATTGATGTTACCATTAAGCTTGCTAATAGAGATACTATTGCACCTATTGGGATTGTTAGAGATGTTGAAGTCTTGTGTGGGAAAATAAAGTATCCTACTGATTTTCTTGTCCTTGGTTCCCCACAAGATGATTTTTGTCCCATTATATTTGGTAGACCTTTCTTGAATACTGTTAATGCTAAGATTGATTGTGAGAAAGAAACTGTTACTGTAAGTTTTGGGGATGTGTCTCATGAGTTCAATTTCTCTATATTTCGTAGACAACCCCATGACAAAGAATTGCCTAGTAAAGATGAAATTATTGGTCTTGCTTCTATTGCTGTGCCTCCTACCGATCCCTTAGAACAATATTTGCTAGACCATGAAAATGATATGCATATGAATGAAAGGAATGAAATAGATAAGATTTTCCTTGATCAGTAGCCTATTTTGAAACACAACCTGCCTGTTGAAATACTTGGGGATCCTCCTCCACCCAAGGGTGATTCCGTGTTTGAGCTTAAACAATTACCTGATACTCTGAAATATGCTTATCTTGATGAAAAGGAGATATATCTTGTTATTATTAGTGCTAACCTTTCAGAGCATGAAGAAAAGAGATTATTGAAAACTTTGAGGAAGCACCGTGCTGCTATTGGATATACTCTTGATGATCTTAAGGGCATTAGTCCCACTCTATGTCAGCATAAAATTAATATGGAGCCTGAAGCTAAACCAGTTGTTGATCACCAACGACGGTTAAATCCTAAGATGAAAGAAGTGGTAAGAAATGAAATACTAAAGCTTCTGGAGGCAGGTATAATTTATCCTATTGCTGACAGTAGATGGGTTAGCCCCGTTCATTGTGTCCCTAAGAAGGGAGGTATTACCGTTGTTCCTAATGATAAAAATGAATTGATCCCGCAAAGAATTGTTACTGGATATAGAATGGTAATTGATTTTAGGAAATTAAATAAAGCTACTAGGAAAGATCATTACCCTCTACCTTTTATTGATCAAATGCTAGAAAGACTATCCAAACACACACACTTTTGCTTTCTAGATGGTTATTCCGGTTTCTCTCAAATACCTGTGTCGAAAGAGGATCATGAAAAGACCACTTTTACTTGCCCTTTCGGTACCTTTGCTTATAGACGTATGCCTTTTGGTTTATGCAATGCACCTGCTACTTTTCAAAGATGTATGATGGCTATATTCTCTGACTTTTGTGAAAAGATTGTTGAGGTTTTCATGGATGATTTTTCCGTTTACGGAACTTCTTTTGATGATTGCTTGAGCAACCTTGATCGAGTTTTGCAGAGATGCGAAGAAACTAATCTTGTCTTGAATTGGGAAAAGTGCCACTTTATGGTTAACGAAGGTATTGTCTTGGGGCACAAAATCTCCGAAAGAGGTATTGAAGTTGATAAAGCTAAAGTGGATACTATTGAAAAAATGCCGTGTCCCACGGACATCAGAGCTATAAGAAGTTTCCTTGGTCATGTTGGTTTCTATAGGAGGTTTATTAAACACTTCTCTAAGATTTCTAGGCCTCTCACTAATCTTTTTCAAAAAGATGTTCCATTCGTTTTTGATGATGATTGTGTAGAAGCATTTGAAATTCTTAAGAATGCCTTGATTTCCGCACCTATTGTTCAACCACCTGATTGGAACCTACCCTTTGAAATTATGTGCGATGCTAGTGACTATGTTGTTGGTGCTGTTCTAGGACAAAGAGTTGATAAGAAATTAAATGGTATCCATTATGCTAGTAAAACTCTAGACAGTACCCAAAGAAACTATGCTACCACTGAAAAGGAATTCTTAGCAGTTGTGTTTGCTTGTGATAAGTTCAGACCTTATATTGTTGATTCCAAAGTAACTGTTCACACTAATCATGCTGCTATTAAATATCTCATGGAAAATAAAGATGCTAAACCTAGACTTATTAGATGGGTTCTTCTGCTACAAGAATTTGGTTTGCATATTATTGATAGAAAGGGTGCTGAGAACCCCGTAGCAGACAACTTGTCTAGATTAGAGAATGTTCTTGATGACCCACTACCTATTGATGATAGCTTTCCTGATGAAGAATTAGCTGTCATAAATGCTTCATGTAATGCTCCATGGTATGTTGATTATGCTAATTACATTGTTGCTAAATTTATACCGCCTAGTTTCACATACCAACAAAAGAAAAAGTTCTTCTATGATTTAAGACACTACTTTTGGGATGATCCACACCTTTATAAAGAAGGAGTAGATGGTGTTATTAGACGTTGTGTACATGAGCATGAGCAGGAACAGATCCTTCGTAAGTGTCACTCCGAGGCCTATGGGGGACACCACGCTGGAGACAGAACTGCACATAAGGTACTACAATCTGGTTTTTATTGGCCTACTCTCTTCAAGGATGCTCGTAAGTCTGTCTTGTCTTGTGACGAATGTCAAAGAATTGGTAATATTAGTAGACGTCAGGAAATGCCTATGAATTACTCACTTGTTATTGAACCATTTGATGTTTGGGGTTTTGATTATATGGGACCTTTTCCATAATCTAACGGGTATACTCATATTCTAGTTGCTGTTGATTATGTTACTAAGTGGGTAGAAGCTATTCCAACTAGTAGCGCTGATCATAACACTTCTATTAAAATGCTTAAAGAAGTTATTTTCCCTAGATTTGGAGTCCCTAGATATTTAATGACTGATGGTGGTTCACACTTTATTCATGGTGCTTTCCGTAAATTGCTTGCTAAGTATGATGTTAATCATAGAATTGCATCTCCTTATCACGCTCAGTCTAGTGGTCAAGTAGAATTGCGCAATAGAGAAATTAAATTGATCTTGCAGAAGACTGTTAATAGATCCAGAAAGAATTGGTCCAAGAAACTTGATGATGCATTATGGGCTTATAGAACTGCTTACAAAAACCCTATGGGTATGTCTCCGTATAAGATGGTTTATGGTAAAGCATGTCACTTACCTCTAGAGCTAGAACATAAAGCTTATTGGGCAATTAAAGAGCTCAACTATGATTTCAAACTTGCTAGTGAGAAGAGGTTATTTGACATTAGCTCACTTGATGAATGGAGAACCCAGGCCTATGAGAATGCCAAGTTGTTTAAAGAAAAGGTTAAGAGATGGCATGATAAAAGGATACAAAAGCGTGAATTCAATGTAGGTGACCATGTCTTGCTATACAATTCTCGTTTAAGATTTTTTGCAGGAAAACTTCTTTCTAAATGGGAAGGGCCTTACATTATCGAGGAAGTGTATCGTTCCGGTGCCATCAAGATCAACAACCCCGAACGCACAAATCCGAAGGTAGTAAATGGTCAAAGAATCAAACATTATATCTCAGGTACTCCCATAAATGTTGAAACCAATATTATTAATACCATAACTCCGGAGGAGTACATTAGGGAGACCTACCAGAACGTTTCAGATTCCGAAAAGGAATAGGTATGTGGTACGGTAAGTAAACCGACTCCAAAACTTTTTTAACAGCAATTTTTCTCCGTTTTGGAATATTTAAAAAATTTGGAAAAATTAAAGTAGTCCGAAGAGTGCATGAGGTGGCGACAAGCCAGGGGGGCACACCCTACCCCCCTGGGCGCGCCCCTGTGGCTTGTGGCCACCTCGTGTACCCTCCGGACTCCGTTTTCTTGCGGTATACTCCTTCGGGTCGGTAAAAATTCATTATATAATCTCCCGAAGGTTTTGACCTTCGTAACACGACAATACCTCCTGTTTTTGTTTTGAGTTGTTTCTGCAGCAGATTTAGAGCAATATGTCTTCGCAAGAGTCGGTCGGGGAGAGCCGTGCCTCTCACCTGACACCGGGCCCCGGAGCATTCAGCGAAGCCAACCAATTCGGGCAGGCCACGGAGGAAGAGATGGAGAATGACTTGAAAAGGATAGATGCCATGGAGGAAGACCAAGAAGTTACCTCTCGCCTACAACCTGGAGCCATGTTGGAAGAACTTCAGAGCTCAGCAATTCCGAATTCGGTTATCCCTCCCAATGCTAAATTTCTTACTTATGAAAATATGAAAAAGAGTGTTGCTTCTTCCCCCGCAGCAATGAAACATCCATGGGTTATGGGAGCTCTAACAGTCACTGGAAAACTTCACAAGGAAATAATGGATCTCAGACAGCAAAATAATAAGCTTGAGGAGGAGAATCGCATTCTGAGGGGCATCATCGCCAAGAATATAACATCACCACCTCCGAAGAACGACAACTAAACACATGGGTATGGGCACTCCCCTTGGCTCGTGCCAAGCTTGGGGGAGGTGCCCCGGTATCGTATCACCATCACATCTTTTACTTTTTTCGTTTTTCTTAGTTCGATCATTTTGGTTATATCTTGATCTAGTACAATAAAGTCTTTAGTGTGATCTAGTTTTGAGTTTCGCTTTATGTTCCCACTATGTAAGCAAGTCCGAGAGTTATATAATAAAGAGTAGTTTTGAGTTCAGGGCTTTGCTTGTTTGCTATGATCTTGAGAAAAAAGAAATAGAAAGAAGTATAGAATAAAAGCAAAGAGTATATATGATGATCTTATGGGGGGTGATGGCTTCACATATAAGAGGTATGTCGATTGAAATTTGTTGTGAGTTGACAAACAAAGCTATTGGTCATTGTTGCAATTAAAAGGAAGTAATAAAGAAAGAGAGGTTCACATATAAATATATTATCTTGGACATCTTTTATGATTGTGAGCACTCATTAAAATATTTTATGCTAAGAAGTTGATGTTGGACAAGGAAGACAACATAATGAGTTATGTTTGCTTATTTCCGAATAGAAGTTATATGGTTATAGATCCTTCAACATGTGACGCTTGCTTCCACCCCATATCAGCCAAAACTTCCGCACCAAGTAGAGATACTACTTGTGCATCCAAACACCCTTAACCCGGTTTTGCCATGAGAGTCCACCATACCTACCTATGAATTGAGTAAGATCCTTCAAGTAAGTTGTCATCGGTGCAAGCAATAAAAATTGCTCTCTAAATTTGTGTGATCTATTAGTGTGAGGAAAATAAACTTTATACAAACTTGTGATATGGAAGAAATAAAAGCGACAGACTGCATAATAAAGTTCTTTATCACAAGGGGCAATATAAAGTGACGTTCTTTTGCATTAAGGGATTGCGCATCCAACTATAAAAGCGTGTGACAACCTCTGCTTCCCTCTGCGAAGGGCCTATCTGTTACTTTTATTTTCAAGTACTTACCTTTATGCAAGAGTCGTGGTGATCTTCATCACTTCCTTTATTTCGCCTTTATCTCTTGGCAAGCGTCATGTGGGTGAGCATGAGTTATTTCTGTTGACATTACCCTTGAGGTAAATAGTTGGGAGGCAATACTATAAGCCCCTATCTTTCTCTGTGTCCGATTGAAGCTTTAACCTCATAGGTACCGCGTGAGTGTTAGCAATTATGAAAGACTAAAAGATGATTGAGTATGTGGATTTTCTTTACAAGTTCTTATATTGACTCTTTCCTACGTTATGATAAATTGGAATTGCTTCAATGACTGAGATCATAGTTTGTTGGTTCTCAATAGAGTTCTTGATTCATACTTTACCTTGTGAATGAATTGTTACTCTAGCATAAGAAATTATATGTCAATATCTGTTGCTGTTCTAAACATGATCATGATGCCTTCATGTCCGTATTTTATTTTTTTCGACACCTCTATCTCTAAACATGTGGACATATTTATCGATTTCGGCTTTCGCTTGAGGACAAGTGAGGTCTAAGCTTGGGGGAGTTGATACGTCCATTTTGCATCATGCTTTTATATCGATATTTTTTGCATTATGGGCTGTTAATACACATTATGGTACAATACTTATGCCTTTTCTCTCTTATTTTACAAGGTTTACATGAAGAGGGAGAATGCCGGCAGCTAGAATTCTGGACTGGAAAGGAGCAATTCTGAGATACCTATTCTGCACAACTCCAAAAGTCCTGAAAATCTACGGAGAATTATTTTGGAATATATAAAAAATACTGGGCAAAAGAAATACCAGAGGGGACCCACCAGGGAGTCACAAGCCAGGGGGGCGCGCCCTACCCCCTGGGCGCGCCCCTGTGGCTTGTGGGCCCCCTGGCAAGCCTCCGGTGCCCATCTTCTGCTATATGGAGGGTTTTGACCTGGAAAAAATCATAAGGGAGCTTTCGGGACAAAGTGCCGCCGTCTCAAGGCGGAACTTGGACAGAACTAATCTAGGGCTCCGGCAAAGCTGTTCTGCCGGGGAAACTTCCCTCCTGGAGGGGGAAATCGAAGCCATCGTCATCACCAACTATCCTCTCATCGAGAGGGGGTCAATCTCCATCAACATCTTCACCAGCACCATCTCCTCTCAAACCCTAGTTCATCTCTTGTATCCGATCTTTGTCTCAAAACCTCAGATTGGTACCTGTGGGTTGCTAGTAGTGTTGATTACTCCTTGTAGTTGATGCTAGTTGGTTTACTTGGTGGAAGATCATATGTTCAGATCCTTAATGATAATTAATACTCCTCTGATTATGAACATGAATATGCTTTGTGAGTAGTTACGTTTGTTCCTGAGGACATGGGATAAGTCTTGTTATAAGTAATCATGTGAATTTGGTATTCGTTCGATATTTTGATGAGATGTATGTTGTCTCTCCTCTAGTGGTGTTATGTGAACGTCGACTACATGACACTTCACCATTATTTGGGCCTAGAGGAAGGCATTGGGAAGTAATAAGTAGATGATGGGTTGCTAGAGTGACAGAAGCTTAAACCCTAGTTTATGCGTTGCTTCGTAAGGGGCTGATTTGGATCCATATGTTTCATGCTATGGTTATATTTATCTTAATTATTCTTTTGTAGTTGCGGATGCTTGCGAGAGAGGTTAATCATAAGTGGGAGGCTTGTCCAAGTAAGGACAGCACCCAAGCACCGGTCCACCCACATATCAAATTATCAAAGTAACGAACGCGAATCATATGAGCATGATGAAAACTAGCTTGATAGAAATTCCCATGTGTCCTCGGGAGAGCTTTGCTTCATATAAGAATTTGTCCAGGCTTGTCCTTTGCTACAAAAAGGATTGGGCCACCTTGCTGCACCCTTGTTACATTTGTTACTTGCTACCCGTTACGAATTATCTTATCACAAAACTAACTGTTACCGATAATTCAGTGCTTGCAGAGAATACCTTACTGAAAACCGCTTGTCATTTCCTTCTGCTCCTCGTTGGGTTCGACACTCTTACTTATCGAAAGTACTACGATAGATCCCCTATACTTGTGGGTCATCAGCTACCTTCAGCTTCTCGGCCTTGAGTTCCTCGCGATGTGCTTCGTTCTCAAATAATTCTGCGAGAAGGTCCATTTGAAGGTTCTTGATGTAATGCTCCAGTTCTTGATTATACACCAGTACAGGTGAACACTTTCTGTTCGTCTCTCAGGATGATGTGTGCTCCATCAGGCTTTTGCCATCCGAGCCTTCAAAAGTAGTGGGTACCTAACTCAGCACGATGACGATAGCTCAAACGTGCAATAGCATTCATGGACGGCAGTGTTCATGCCCATCTCACATTCATGGTTCAATGTGCCATAGTTGATGTCTTCGGTGTTGGGATCTTCTTTACGTCCAAAAACTTTAGTTCTGACGCCCCAAAATCCAGACTTCCTCTTATTCACCTTGATCTCAGGTATCGGCAGCTTCATCATCTGTACCAGCTCCATGAGGAATGGACCTCTGAGAACATCCTCGTAGTCCTCTCTTTTGTTCAGGATGTAACCCTCCATCTATAGTTTGAAATAAGGAAGGTTCAGTAAAAGAATTATGAAGATACGAGAGTAGTGAAAAACAAAGTTGTTCTATCTAGGTCTTGCTATTTCTATGCCATTTCCTAGGGTCACGTCCTACAGTTAACATGTGCTCTGATACCATTTCTGTAGCGTCCCGACTCAAAACGAGTCAAGCCTCTGTGTGTCAGTGCCATCCCTGGATCGGTATGCTGGCACACACAGTACATCAATGTATATATCAAAGTGCAATCACATGTAAATAACGTAAAACTGATATATACCTCTTAGATCTCAGCGGAAACAGTCAATGGAAGTGGAGTCCCAATAAACACCAACGGCAGGTTGAGTGTTGACCGTAACCCTGAATTGTACTCTTACTCTTCGTAGAAAAGTATCTGCAACATAAGACGTTGCAGCCGTGTAGGTCAGTACATTGAATGTACCGACAAGATCACCATAGAGTAAAAGGATAAAGACTATTCTATATGCAAAAGGCTTTGTGGCTCTATGTCTGAGTTTTTGCAGAAAAGCTGGTTTTTATTTTCCCTACAACAAAGGAGTCAAAACGGAAATATCACTACAAAAGTTGGTTGTTAATGAGATGGTTCCACCAACCAATTCTCATGTCCCAAAACAATTAATAGACCCACTCATCATAATTTATTAATTGTGTTGAGACTGGCTGATAGTATCATCTCCAGTGCTCATGTTGTCCGTAACCGGGGACACGGCTAATCGATTAGTTTGACACTCTGCAGAGGTTTTGTGGGGACCCCGACTCATAAGTCGTGATCACCGAATGTACGTGCACAGTGATCCCAGAGATCAATGCTCACTGAACACACAGAAACTGAATAACAATAGTCTTACATCCATTACATACCGGTTTACTCAAATATGGCATTTATGGCCAGGTCTTCATATGATTGCAGCGGAAATCTTCAACAATAGCTTGAACCCACGCCATCAGCCTTAACCCTACAGGCATTCTGACTGGGAAGCGTCCTAGCTCGCATCTTTGTCACCAAGGTAATCTTCATCATAACCTGGTCTTTCATGCCTGGCCAATAAAATAACCAGTGGCAAGCCAATGAGTACTTTGAATGTACTCGCAAGCAACCCATGTTTGGAGCAAGGTACAATAGAGCATGATATAGCACTAAGTAGGTAATTTTGCAGAAAGCTAATTTTGAGTGCAGTGACATGATCAACTAACTTATGTAAGCATGCATCAACAGTTGGCAGATATCCATATGAAGAAGTTATAAATATCATCATAAGCAAGGGGTTGAACATCTCATGTTCAGTCATCACGTCAAGTCATCTGACTTAACTCAGGTATCATCTCTGTGTCATCCACACACACACACACACACACACACACACACACACACACACACACACACACAAGTTTAGTGAACACTGGACGTAGCACAAGAGCGGTCATCCAACTGTCCTTGACCGTGGACTCGGCTATTCGAATAGTTTTAGACTCTGCAGAGGTTGCACACTTTACCCACAAGACTCGGGGAACTTCCGTGTCATCCACATCTTGTGGTATATTACATACCCGAGGTAAGCACCCGAACAATGCCTTTCCCCTAGCGCTACTAAACAAAGAGTCCACTCGTTGGTGCCATCCCTCATGATATACATCACATGTATCATCCGTGAGGGCACGCAACGGTGTGCCCAGTGCCTGTAAAGACAACGCATGGTCACCCTACCAGGCACGACCCCGTATCGAGAGTGACCTCGTCACTCCCGCCACTAGTAATGCGGGCTCTATGCCCACCAAGGTATTTAACAAAGCCCCGTCCCATAAGGGGTATCGTGGTTGTACATGTAAGGTTGGAATAACTGTCGCAACTTACACCAATCCGTTTTCGAAAACCACACACACTCACTTGCTCCGGTACTCCAATTCTTTATCAAATGGCTACTTAGCTCATCAACATCTCCCTCGGCATTTGTGGCACCCGACGGGGTTTTCGAAAAGTTTTTGAAAACACTTTTGTTTCCATCACCATGCATATTCCCGTCCCACTTTGCGTAGCATCTACTAAGCATCATATCTACTCCCACCCGCACAACCCTCATAAGGATGGTAGGGTCATGCACGATGCAAGCATCAACGGTGAAGTATCGGAGGCATCCCACCGAAGGGGGACACCACATCAACATGATCAACATCACGAAAAAAGTGCTAATGCCATGCATTAAAAGTGTTTCATAGTCATGGTCAAAGGGCTGCTTGCCTGGCTTATCAAAGTCTTCGAGGTCTTCACACGCTTCTCGCCCACTCGAAGCACTTCGTCTACTTCGTCAACTATCGCCGGAAAGAACCACAATAAGCAACACAACAAGCCGAGAAATAAAGTGCTCTATAAATAGGAGTTTTATTTTTCTAGGACACCACTGTTCATGAGAAGAATAACCAAGGAGGTTTTGTTGGATGTGGGTCAAGGGGGAGTTTTGGATGGTGGAAATGAAGGGTTTAATGGTCTTATGAGAAGTCTACAGAAAATATTTTTAAAAAAATAGGTGAATGCACCCATCATATAGGGCATGATTTTAGAAACATGTGGGAAGTGGTTTCACTGGATTTGGAGTTGATATGGATATCCTAGGGATTTGCAAAGTGGATATATATGAAGAAATGGCCCAATATTTGACATAGCAGAATAAGTGTGAGTAAAAATGTCCACCACTTAGTGCATGAATTTAGCTACACCTAGGAACTTGAATCACTCCTTTTGGAGTTAATTTGAATCCCTTAGAGATTTTACAATGTGGGCTAGCTCAAATTTGAATTTGAATATGAACAGGGCAGAGACTTGTGGTGGAAAAATATGAGAGTTGCATCATTGGATAGGTGGCATTTCTAGGAGTATGTAGAAATTTGAATCATCAAATTTGGAGCTAAAATGAATTTAATATGGATTTTATAAGTTCTAAAGAAATAAAAAATGGAAAAGGGGCTTTACCAAATGGGCCAATGCACTGAGCGAGGCATAGGTGGGGCTGGACTGGGTCGGCCCATCTGCTCGGCTGCGCGCACGCAGGGCCACGCAGGAGGCGTATTCCATGGAATGCGCTTCCCTAGCGAGGACGCGCCGAGGGCAGAGCCCGTTTCCACTTAACCGCGGGGGCCCGGGGCCTTAGCCACTGACCGGCGGACCCCGCGGGCAGGTCCTCCCCCAACCTCCCGCCAGAGCAGGGGAGAGGCAGGGGAGCCTAACCGAGCGCCGGCCGGCCCCCGCCCTAGTGGCTCCGGCCACCGGTGAGCTTGGGGCGGCCTGCCAGACCTGCCTGGGCGGTCTTTGACCTCGGGGGAGGTCGAGGCTGAGTGTGGCGTCCACTTCGGTGGAGGAGGCCATCGGCCATGGTGGGCACGGCGCCATAGCCACGGGAAGGAGGGGATGAAGGGCGGGGGCGGTCTTGCTGCGATGGAGGAGCACCCCCGGTGGAGCTAGGATGATAGGGGAGAGCCGGGGTGGCCCGAATTTGCCCGATGCCGAAGCGGTGACACAGCGTCCATGGGAGGCATTCGGAGCTCGGGAGCTCCAATGGCTTGGTCTGGGGGTCCCTGGGTGAGATGGGAGCGTCAAGGGACGCGAGAGGTAGCCCAGGGAGGGGCTGATATAGGGGGGCGACGAGGTGGGGCTCGGGTGCGCCTCAAATAACCTCTGGGCGCGGCGAGCCCGCGTGGCAGAGGGGTCCTGGAGGTTTCTTGGCGTCGGGAAGAGGCGTGGGAGGCAAGGAGGGATTCCCTGGCGCGCGTGGATGCCCTGCCGCAGCCGGCCACGAGCTACATGACAGCTCCTGTCGGCAGAGCGCCGTTTCTGCATGCCCATTGTGTGGTCACCACGCTAAGGCGTGTCCCGAGCGCCTTTTTGGTCGGCCAAAGCTGTCTGGGTTGTGAGGCATGCATGGAGGAGAGCACTGGTGAAGTGTCAAGGTAAATGGAGCTGTGTGGGGATGGTTGTTACTGTGAGTAAGGTTTCAACAACAAACTTGGGGTTAATCCAAATTGTTGTTACTGTTGGACACTTGGGGTTAAACCTTGTCCATTGGTCTTAGGCATGGAAGGACTACATGTACACCAACTTTCAGCTCATGGAGGTAAGTGAATAGGGTAGTTGTAGTACAAAGCTGTATTTGCTGCCAAAATCTAGTTTTGGATGAACTGCTCACATCTTCCATATGAGCCTGCCATTTTTGGGTGTGGAAAGATGCATTAGCATACTGGAGATGTTTTGGAAAAACTTGGGGACATTTTCATGAACAGAATAATTGGAGGGAGGAATGAGAGGTGTTGCCATGGTGAAAAGAGGGGGAAATTAGGGAGTCACCACCCAAATAATTGATAAGAGGCCATGGAAAAGTTACTGGAGGTAGAAGGTGGTTAGAATATGCTGTGGTAAAAAGTTGGAGACAAGGAGAATCTCTTTGGGTCAACTATGCTTGTCCACTAGTTTATGGCAGAAGGTGTTTGTGTTGTGGTTGGGCTAGGTAGAGGAATCCTATGGCCTTGAGATTCACCAGGGGTAAATAGTAAGTCCATTTGGTCCTGATCACAAGTTTTAAGCTTAATTGAAGAAAGTTGATAATGCAAACTTGGTAAACCCTAGAAATGGGCAGAAATGAATTTGCTTAGATCTAGCTATGCAAATCCATTCTCCTTGATGCACCACTTGGTGTGGATGCATTATTGGAGTATTAGAACATGCCCACAAATTTTGAGATCAATAGGAGACAGTTGGCAATGTAGAGTTGCTCAAATTTGGATCTGGACAAAGAGGTTTTGGGATAATTTGGTGAACCAAATCAATTGGGATTGATATGAAACTTGACAAGATGATCACATATGTCATATGTGACCTGCTAGAATTTTCTTCGATTTATTTGAGAATATTTCTTATAGAAATATTTCAAATGCTTGAAATAGGTAGAAATTGTTTTGAAGGGTTTTGTCCAATATTTTGAACATGATCATGTGTTTAAACTCTTATATATGGACAATATATGTCCACTGAGTTTTCCTAAATTTTCTCAAATATTTTGAAAGCATAAAAATAATTGTCCCTAATAAAAGACCATTTCTGGCATTAAGAAAAAGCCTTTAAATAAAATAAGAAAATAATCTTTAAAAATAATATTTTGTGGTTTTGGCAAGTTATATATATAGTAGGTTCCAAATAATCCTTTGGGGCAAAATATTCCACCCAATTTGAGGACTTGTAGTACAAACCTCAATTCAGGGGTTTTTGAAAACCTAAATTGAATAAATGCTTTTTAGCCAAATAATATTTGATAAAAATAGTTTCAGGTCCCATACACATGGTATGATCATTGGACAAGAGTTTAGATCGAAAAGAGTTTTGAGAGTAGGAGGGAGTTTTATGAATATAGAGCACCAGCAAGAAAGCAAATAGCACACCAGTCAAACATTCATAGGCACTCAAAAAGTTTTAATTGGCCCTAATTTTTGAGTCATGTTAACTTAGTCATGAGGCAAAACACAGGGTGTGACAGACCTACCCCCCTTACAAGAATCTCGTCCCCGAGATTCCCTGGCTAGGTGTAGAAAGGATATGAAAATCTAGGAGTGAGGTAGTCTTCACGTTTCCATGTGGCTTCTTCTTCAATGTGATTGCTCCATTGGATCTTGAAGTGCTTGGTGATATAGCTCGAGTGCATCATTGTCTTCATCTAAGGGTGAACGGGTTTCTTGCAAGGGCCTGGCTTGCGTGTGTATTCCAAAGTCGGAATACGTGGTAAGGTAGTGTGTCTGTGGGCTGGTAACGGGTTTACGCACGCTGGTTAGTGACATCTAGATGTCTTGGATTTGAATAGAAGGGTCAAGTCTTGGTGTAGCTTCTTGTCGACGAGGAAGTCCTTGTCTTCCTTAAGGAAGGTAACCTTCAGTTGCAGGTGGTCTTCATCGTCGAGAGTGTTGAAGCGTGTCAACGTAGGCCTCTTGCCGAGACCTTCTGCTTGAGTAAGTTGCCCAGGTATGTTCTTCATTCGTCTTCGGCCATTTGTATTCATCATCATGGACGCATGTTTCTGGCGGGTCTTTGAGTGTCTGGTCTACTCGTCTCTCCGTAGCCATTTGTGGTAAGGTCTTTGAGGGTTCCTAGATGAGCTGGCTACCAAAAGTATAGATCAGCCATCCAGTCCCCAAGGTTTGAGGCTTGGCAAGCGGGGTGGACTACCTTTGACAGGTGGTTTACCATGATCGAGTCAGGGTTTACGCCCTAGATTGTCTAAAAAGGGGCTGGTACGAAGTCATGACAGTCGTTCCACTCCATTGCAGGCATCTGAAGGAAGTAGGGACGTCATGCTCATCGTACCCCGTCAAGGTGGTGGAGGGAGAGGTGCTACCATCTTCTCGGTTCCTTCCTAGTCAGGAACTAATGGATAACCAGTCATAACAAGGGGTTCTTTAATCCTCTTGATGTGCAAGGGATTCATCATGCTTGGACTTTGGTGCTTCTTGATATAGTCTAGTTGATATAGCTGGCAGAGGAGTGGTAGTTGACTTCTTTTGCTTCTTCTTCGTCGTTGTCATGGCTTTGCAATCGTAGTGGTTCTTCATCTTGCTTGGGCAAGAATGTCTTCTGCTGTAGGGTGGGTACTTCAAGTAGTCCAACTCTTTTCAAGGTGAAGCCTTATACTTGAGAGGCATGGTAATTGGTGTTCCTTGGGCTGATCCAAACAGGACTAAGGTGTTCCTTCTCTTATTGGGTAAATAAGTATGTCATCCCGTAGGGTAACTACCTATTCCCCCAAGTATCACATAAACACATTGCTCATGGGATATGTGAGAGGAGCGGGCATTTGTTTCGGATGATCACTAGTTCAGGGGTTCATGATCCAACGTAATCTAGTTCTTCGTGTCCACCTTCCTTATGAGCAGGATTGGTGGTGGTCGAGGTGGAGTATTGTCCATAGTCTAGTGACTGAGAGCCAAGACCTATGGTCATCATCCGACCATATTATGGCTCGGTAAAGCTTCGGGATTTCAAGGAGCTTAGGATGTGAGTGAACGTCTAACATCTCATCCTCGAGCACAGTTATTAGATGCCAATAGTACTACCTATTACTCCAAACAAAATCATCGTATATCATCAAATGTATCATCTCATATAAGTCACTCCAACATTACACATGCTACACCTATCTCCGTAGCTTTAAGGGAAGGACGACCCATACTCTCATGCATATTCTATAGCCATTCATCTATATCCCTATGTAAAAAATCCTCGGGAAAGCATTCAAGCCGCTAAGCTTGATTGTGACACTACAAATCCAAGTGTTCAGCTGATGTATCCAATGTCTAAGGTGTTGCATTACTATGCTAAGGAAACACGTAATGAACCAACCCAAGATCTTGTTTCCTTCCTACGAATCCAATTAATTGATCCACGAATACCATCCACTATTACATGACCTATTATTGCTACAAATCCAATACCGGTGTCATTCCATATATCTCCAGATTTCCTAAATCCCCAAATTCCAGAAAGAACTATCTCATCATAGTATAACCATCAATTCCCATCATGATGATCTAGTGATCTCCAATGTTAGGTGCACATGGATCCTTGAATCGATTCTAACAACAATCCAACATTCCTGGTTTGTCTTCCACCAAGAAACATGGTATCAAGATCAAGATCATCGGACTAAATCCAAATTACTCCTAAGCATGTGGTTTGATTGATCTTGAGCACCTATTAGAATCACCTATTTAAATCCAAGGTTTACATCTAGTAAGAATTTCCTACTAGTTACTCCAATTACTATTGTAACATCATCAATCCATTATCAATATTACTTGCCAAAGTCAAGTCATTTATCCACCAATAATTTCAGCTTGTGATCACAATGGTCCTGCTAAATCCAATTTTCTCAAGGGGAAAGTAAGTTATGCTACTCTATCAATCTTGATCCACCAAGTTCGTCTACCAACATTAAGCCTCGTAATCCACCAAAGGGTCTCACTAATTCTTCAAGATATCTATCACAACCTCGTCAAATCATTAGCCTACTAATTAGGTATCCTCAAAACAATATTCCCTATGGCATCATCAGTTCAAGTGCTGGCTTAGGGATGTAATGCGTGTGTTCACTATGATCACTAGTCCCGTAATGAACCCGGTGCTAAGTAGGGGTTATTGATGCTCATCAGGTGATCTGGCAAATCCGTGTATTAAACACGTGATCGGAGGTTTGAGCTGTCGGAGCTTGCGAGGTCTAGGTTGGGCTAGGGAGGGTTTTCCAATCTTGGGGGAAAAGAATAACTCTACGGGGTTGCGTCTGGTTGCGTATGTTGTAGTCGAAGTCTGCAGCGCTAGTTGTCCGTCGAGGTGGATCCTTGGTGTATCTGGTCTTGCTGGTCTTTAGTTGACGAGATGGGGGAGAGAAGGTAGCATAGAGAGGAGTGCCTAAGGGGGTGGTATAGTGCAAGTGTAATCAAACATGTGCCGTAAAGGCCAAGCACAAACATTAAGGTAAGATAGGTGATATAGTCACGTAATTGTTGCCTAGGGCAAAATTGCGACTTACACCAAAGCACAACAAGCAAAACAAGCAACACACATCATGGTTCCATTTGAACCATCATACGGACTCGACTTCGCATAGGGGACACACGACCTATCCTACCCTAGGGGTTCTCGGACTCAATAGTCGTGCTTGCTTCGTGTCTTGGAGAGGAGTCCGCTCAGTGTTCTGGGTCTTCTTCAGGAGTCGCTATGTCTCTGGTTGTTGTTCATCAAAACAATCCTGGTTGCGCCTGAAGAGTCCTTGACGACTTCGGGTCTGTTGAGTTGACGACGAAGGTGATTCTTCACGGCTGTTGTTGACAGGGTCTTCTGGTGTCTTCGTAATCGTGACAATGCCTTCTTGTCTTCTGAGACATCGATGGCTCCAGGTAGGCAATCGTTTATGCAATGACATTAACAAGGCATGGTAGAGTTGTATCCTGCCGGTCACGTTGACGATACCATCGGCACCAAGAGCGGGGGATGATGAGGACTGTTTTCCTGCTCACTATAGTGAGGCGGACCAAATGGCGGGGTTCTCATCCACCGGTGGTTGCCGACACAACAACGGTAATGACAGGATTGCTCTATTAGCGATGCATATCATGACATTGCATGTATTATGCCCTGGTCGTCGTAGGCCAAGGTGGCACCATCTTCTGTCCAAGATATGTGGGTAAATGTCTGGCAAGGTGGCTCCCTACCAGGTTACCCACGAGGATTACAAGGAATCCAGTGGTCAAGGGCACAAGGGTAGTAGCGATCATTTGCAAAGTTTTGAAAAAGCAGACGAGGGGAGTCGAGAGAATGAGGGTGGAAGTGCTAAGGCAGAAACCTTCGCTTCCTTTGAAAATTTAGGAGAGGTGAGAAATATAGAGGTTTTGTAAGTGATTTTGAAGGGTCTGGAAAAATAGTTTTGTCCTATCTAACGTCCATGCTAACTAAGGGCTTCCTACAGTCAGGATGGCTCTGATACCAGCTCTGTGGGGACCCCGACTCATAAGTCGTGATCACCAAATGTACGTGCACAGTGATCCCAGAGATCAATGCTCACTGAACACACAGAAACTGAATAACAAGAGTCTTACATCCATTACATAGCGGTTTACTCAAATATGGCCTTTATGGCCAAGTCTTCATATGATTGCAGCGGAAATCTTCAACGATAGTGTGAACCCACGCCATCTGCCTTAACCCTACAGGCATTCTGACTGGGAAGCGTCCTAGCTCGCATCTTCGTCACCAAGGTAATCTTCATCATAACCTGGTCTTTCATGTCTGGCCAATAAAATAATCAGTGGCAAGCCAATGAGTACTTTGAATGTACTCGCAAGCAACCCATGTTTGGAGCAAGGTACAACAGGGCATGATATAGCACTAAGTAGGTAATTTTGCAGAAAGCTAATTTTTAGTGCAGTGACATGATCAACTAACTTATGTAAGCATGCATCAATAGTTGGCAGATATCCATATGAACCAGTTATAAATATCATCATAAGCAAGGGGTTGAACATCTCATGTTCAGTCATCACGTCAAGTCATCTGACTTAACTCAGGTATCATCTCTGTGTCATCCACACACATACACACACACACACACACAAGTTTAGTGAACATTGGACGTAGCACAAGAGCGGTCATACAACTATCCTTGACCGTGGACACGGCTATTCGAATAGTTTTACACTCTGCAGAGGTTGCACACTTTACCCACAAGACTCGGGGAACTTCCGTGTCATCCACGTCTCGCGGTATATTACATACCCGAGGTAAGCACCCGAACGATTCCTTTCCCCTAGCGATACTAAACAAAGAGTCCACTCGTTGGTGCCATCCCTCATGATATACATCACACGTATCATCCATGAGGGCACACAACGGTGTGCCCGGTGCCTATAAAGACAGCGCATGGTCGCCCTACCAGGCATGACCCCGTATCGAGAGTGACCTCGTCACTCCTGCCACTAGTAATGCGAGCTCTATGCTAGTACCCACCAAGGTAATCAAAAAAGCCCCATCCCATAAGGGGTATCGTTGTTGTACATGTAAGGTTGGAATAACGGTCGCAACTTACACCAATACATTTTTGAAAACCACACACACTCACTTGCTCCGGTACTCCACTTCTTTATCAAACGGCTACCTAGCTCATCAACATCTCCCTCGGCATTTGTGGCACCCGACGGGGTTTTCGAAAAGTCTTTGAAAACACTTTTGTTTCCATCATCATGCATATTCCCGTCCCACTTTGCGTAGCATCTACTAAGTATCCTATCTACTCCCACCCGCACAACCCTCATAAGGATGGTAGGGTCATGCACGATGCAAGCATCAACGGTGAAGTATCGGAGGCATCCCACCGAAGGGGGACACCACATCAACATGATCAACATCACGAAATAAAGTGCTAATGCCATGCATTAAAAGGGTTTCATAGTCATGGTCAAAGGGCTGCTTGCCTGGCTTATCAAAGTCTTCGAGGTCTTCACACGCTTCTCGCCCACTCCGAGCACTTCGTCTACTTTGTTAACTATCGCCGGAAACAACCGCAATAAGCAACACAACAAGCCGAGAAATAAAGTGCTCTATAAATAGGAGTTTTATTTTTCTAGGACACCTCTGGTCATGAGAAGAATAACCAAGGAGGTTTTGTTGGATGTGGGTCAAGGGGGAGTTTTGGATGGTGGAAATGAAGGGTTTAATGGTCTTATGAGAAGTCTACAGGAAATATTTTGAAAAAATAGGTGAATGCACCCATCATATAGGGCATGATTTTAGAAACATGTGGGAAGTGGTTTCACTGGATTTGGAGTTGATATGGATATCTGAGGGATTTGTAAAGTGGATATATATGAAGAAATGGCCCAATATTTGACATAGCAGAATAAGTGTGAGTAAAAATGTCCACCACTTAGTGCATGAATTTATCTACACCTAGGAATTTGAATCACTCCATTTGGAGTTAATTTGAATCCCTTAGAGATTTTACAATATGGGCTCTTAATAGCTCAAATTTGAATTTGAATATGAACAGGGCAGAGACTTGTGGTGGAAAAATATGAGAGTTGCATCATTGGATAGGTGGCATTTCTAGGAGTATGTAGAAATTTGAATCATCAAGTTTGGAGGTAAAATGAATTTAATATGGATTTTATAAGTTCTAAAGAAATAAAAAATGGAAAAAGGGGCTTTACCAAATGGGCCAACGCACTGAGCGAAGCATAGGAGGGGCTGGACTGGGCCGGCCCATCTGCTCGGCTGCGCGCGCGTAGGGCCACGCAGGAGGCGCATTCCACGGAATACGCTTCCCTAGCGAGGACGCGCCGAGGGCAGAGCCCGTTTCCACTTAACCGCGGGGGCCCGGGGCCTTAGCCCCTGACCAGCGGGCCCCGCGGGCAGGTCCTCCCGCAACCTCCCGCCAGAGCAGGGGAGAGGCAGGGGAGCCCGACCGAGCGCCGGCCGGCGCCCGCCCCGGTGGCTCCGGCCACCTCCGGCAGCGCTCCGGCCACCGGTGAGCTTGGGGCGGCCCGCCACACCTGCCTGGGCGGTCTTTGACCCCGGGGGAGGTCGAGGCCGAGCGTGGCGTCCATTTCGGCAAAGGAGGCCGTCGGCCATGGTGGGCACGACACCATAGCCGTGGGGAGGAGGGGATGAAGGGCGGGGGCGGTCTTGCGGCGATGGATGAGCACCATCGTGGAGCTAGGAGGAGAGGGGAGAGCCGGGGTGGCCCGAATTTGCCCGAGGCCGAAGCGGTGACACGACGGCCATGGGAGGCATTCGAAGCTCGGTAGCTCCAATGGCTTGGTCCGGTAGTCCCGGGGAGAGATGGGAGCGTTAAGGGACGCGAGAGGTAGCCCCGGGAGGGGCTGATATAGGGGGCGACGAGGTGGGGCTCGGTGCGCCTCGGATGCCCTCTGGGCGCGGCGAGCAAGCGTGGCAGAGGGGTCCTGGAGGTTTCTTGGCCTCGGGGAGAGGCGTGGGAGGCAAGGAGGGATTCCCTGGCGCGCGTGGATGCCCTGCCGCAGCCGGCCACAAGCTACAGGACAGCTCCTGTCGTTAGAGCGCCGTTTCTGCATGCCCATTGTGTGGTCACCACGCTAAGGCGTGTCCCGAGCGCCTTTTTGGTCGGCCAAAGCTGTCTGGGTTGTGAGGCACGCATGCACAAGAGCACTGGTGAAGTGGAAAGGTAAATGGAGCTGTGTGAGGATGGTTGTTACTGTGGGTAAGGTTTCAGCAGCAAACTTGGGGTTCATCCAAAGTATTGTTACTGTTGGACACTTGGGGTTAAACCTTGTCCATTGGTCTTAGGCATGGAAGGACTACATGTACACCAACTTTCAGCTCATGGAGGTAAGTGAATAGGGTACTTGTAGTAAAAAGCTGTATTTGCTGTCAAAATCTAGTTTTGGATGAACTGCTCACATCTTCCATATGAGCCTGCCATTTTTGGGTGTGGAAATATGCATTAGCATACTGGAGATGTTTTGGAAAAACTTGGAGACATTTTCATGAACAGAATAATGGGAGGGAGGAATGAGAGGTGCTGCCATGGTGAAAAGAGGGGGAAAATGAGGGAGTCACCAACCAAATAATTGATAAGAGGCCATGGAAAAGTTACTGGAGGTAGAAGGGGGTTAGAATACGTTGTGGTAAAAAGTTGGAGACAAGGAGAATCTCTTTGGGTCAACTATGCTTGTCCACTAGTTTATGGCAGAAGGTGTTTGTGCTGTGGTTGGGCTAGGTAGAGGAATCCTATGGCCTTGAGATTCATCAGGGGTAAATAGTAAGTCCATTTGGTCCTGATCACAAGTTTTAAGTTTAATTGAAGAAAGTTGATAATGCAAACTTGGTAAACCCTAGAAATGGGCAAAAATGAATTTGCTTAGATCTAGCTATGCAAATACATTCTCCTTGATGCACCACTTGGTGTGGATGCATTATTGGAGTATTAGAACATGCCTACAAATTTTGAGATCAATAGGAGACATTTAGCAATGTAGAGTTGCTCAAATTTGGATCTGGACAGAGAGGGTTTTGGGATAATTTGGTGAACCAAATCAATTGGGATTGATATGAAACATGGCAAGATGATCACATATGTCATATGTGACATGCTAGAATTTTCTTCGATTTATTTGAGAATATTTCTTATAGAAATATTTCAAATGCTTGAAATAGGCAAAAATGGTTTTGAAGGGTTTTGTCCAATATTTTGAACATGACCATGTGATTAAACTCTTATATATGGACAATATATGTCCACTGAGTTTTCCTAAATTTTCTCAAATATTTTTAAAGCATAAAAATAATTGTCCCTAATAAAAGACCATTTCTGGCTTTAAGAAAAAGCCTTTAAATAAAATAAGAAAATAATATTTAAAAATAATATTTTGTGGTTTTGGGAAGTTATATATATAGTAGGTTCCAAATAAATCCTTTGGGGCAAAATATTCCACCCAATTTGAGGACTTGTAGTACAAACCTTAATTCAGGGGTTTTTGAAAACCTAAATCGAATAAATGCTTTTTGGCCAAAATAATATTTGATAAAAATAGTTTTAGGTCCTATACACATGGTATGATCTTTGGACAAGAGTTTAGATCAAAAAGAGTTTTGAGAGTAGGAGGGAGTTTTATGAATATAGAGCACCAGCAAGCAATCAAACAAGCAAGCAAATAGCACACCAGTCAAACATTCATAGGCACTCAAAAAGTTTTAATTGGCCCTAATTTTTGAGTCATGTTAACTTAGTCATGAGGCAAAACACAGGGTGTGATAGGTTTGTACCCTTTACCCGCAAGAATCGACCCCTCCTGTTGTGTCCTCGCACTGCCTGGTGTTTGAGAACGGGACGATCGAAACATGGTCTTCCAAAGCGATCCTCCGATAGAAAGTCAATGCCCATCCAATCCTACCATTCTTCTACATCTCGTAGCAACTGACCTATCAGAGTCATGACTAGGGTCAACCAAGCCAGAGCCCATGTTGACTTGTGGTTGCACACATAAGCTTTCCGGCCTTGAAGTATCCATCCATCTCTTCGGACCTGGGTGGCATTCCGTCGGGATGATCACAGGTAGATACCAGGATTCCCGGGCATAACCATGATAGACATCAGGCTGCCAGATGCATGTCCAATCCACCCAGAGGTATATTGAGTCCTTGAAGTCTTGAAGTCTTGATCATCATGTAGGTCTTGGAATAATTTATTAACCTCACAACACTCCTGAATCTCACAACCAAACCCCGTCTACTAAAGCGTAGCAATTGTGAAGTAACGTCCCTTCCCAGGCAATGGTAACAGGGTGTTGGGTTTCTCCTACCTCATGATACTACCACAAGTTCAAGCTCAATATCCTACTGGATGTATGACGGAGAGATTGATTCTAATGCAAATAAAACATAGGTAATGTAAGATGATCAAACTGAACTTGCCTGGTATGGTTGATGAAGATAATATCGCTCTCAGAAATAACTTGATAGAATTATTCGTCACTCTCCGATGAAATCTGTAGTATACAAACATGACATTCGCATAAGCATTCAGTTTAGCAATCAATTTCTAGAATTCAACAAATAAAAGCAATAAAGAACTAAATAGTAAAAACCAACTAAAAATCCAAATGAAACTTCAAATAAAACTATAAAGAAAACTCCTAAGGAAATCTACTAAAGAACTAAAGTTTTTTTGTCCAAATAATCTTAAAACAAAAGTGACGCAACTAAGTTAACGAAAAAAAATAAAATCTAAAACAAATAAATAAGCAGAAAGTAGTTTTCATAAAAATCTATTAGCAAATAAAAACAAATAAAAAGCTTTTATAAAACCCTATGTATGACTTAAAAGAGTTTTACTATAAAACTAGAGAAACAAAATATAGAATTTTATTTTAACTAACAAATAAAATTGGCTACTGTTGACTAACAGAAACAACAAATAATTTATCAAAAGTTACAAAAAGGAAATAATTTAAAACTATTAAAAACAACAAACAAAAGACTAAAACAAAACTATAAGTAAAACAATACTGTTTTTGCTCAAAACCTAATTTAAAATAAACGAAAAATAAATCACTAAATACCAATGGATAAACAATTCACCTAGTGACCACTAGCAAAAAGAATCAATCAAAAAGATATTTTTAAATAAGAGTTATTAACAATGTAGTGTTTGAACATATCTATTTGAATTCGAAATTTAAAAGTTTAAAAATATTTTTTTGTTGGGTCCATGAGATAGATGGGATTTTTGTGAGTCCGTAGCAAAAAGAATCAGTGGAGTTGGTGTTGTATACTAATTGATATGAATTTTCTAAGATTGCTATTTTTCTGAAAAAAGACAATTACGGGATTTTTTTTTGATCTCACCGGAGTTGGTCGTCGGAGTTGAGGAAGAAGATCGAATCTGATGATACGGTGGTCACCGGAGAATGGAGTGCTTGGGACGGCGTAGATGGCGCCAGAGAGGATCCAGGACGCAAGGCAGGGCCCTCAACTTCTTCGTGGAGTAACCGTGAGAAGTCGCCGGAGTTGGCTTAGCTCCGGCGAGCAATTTCTCGCAGAAGAGAGCGAATAGGAGAGGGGTTTTCAGGAAGGGAAGTGAGGACAAAGAATGCCATCTCGGGGACCTATTTATAGGACCAGGGTAGGTCGGTTCTAAGAGAATCAGGGACGAGGTTAATGCGCCCGTTAATGGTGTTGGTGCAGTTGATTCCGGGCATCAAAATCAGCTTTTAATTCCCTGAATCGGTGCTCCATGACATTCCGAATATTTTTTGTATGTGTGGCAAGTTGAAACGGTGACCGGAAATGGTGGGGTAAGGAGGAGAAGATGCAGCGGTCATGGAGATCCTGAGTTCTGTACGTCTACGTGCAAATGCGTGGAGGTGGAAGAAGACACGAGATGGGCTGGGCCTTCTGCGATGCTGGGCTGGCCATTTTTTTTTTAAATAAAACAAAGAAAGAAAGGAAAAAGAACAAAAAAGGAAATAGAAATAAACTTTTATATAGACATATTATATATCAAAATATTTAGCAGACAATTGCCTAACGCATGAACATTTTCTAGGAGCCAAAACAAATACTTACAAAACAATCATTTTTGCAATAACTCTAAAATGAAATAAAATTCGAATTACAAATAAATTGCAAATAGTTTCTGTCTTAAAAGTTGAATCTCAACACAAAGTTGTCTCTGGTTATTTGGAGTGTCATTTGCCTCCTCTCATTTTATTTATTTATCAGATAATTTTGAAAGTTGAAAGTCAAATCAATGCAAATTGAAAGTGATTTAAAAAACTTCAAAAGGGTTTTCAAAAGTTTTATTTTAAACTTCCAACTCTCTTTTATTTTAAATTTGAAGAAGTCATGTCATCTCCTCTCAATGATTTGAATTGGATGAATTTGAATTCAAAAGCAAAGGGGGAAAGTCATGTTATTCCCTCTCATTCAAAAGTTTTAAAAAGTTTCAAATTTCAATCACTCAATCAAACAATCAATCATTCTAGTGATTAATATAACATTCCAAATTTTGGGATGTTACATTGAGTCAAATCTGAACTTTATTATGTGTGATTTATATAGCTACGTAATGCTTTCCGTTCTATGGGTTTTCTTTGGCCAAGTTGATCTATCGATCTTCAGTGGAACTGGTGCATAGTAGTGGGTTCAATATTACGGTGTACTCACTCAGTGACAGTAGGGGTGGCGAGGAATGTATTGTGTTGTTGCCACTAAGGATAAAACAACGGGGTCTGAACATCTTGCTTGTCGTTCTTTGTCTACATTATATCATCTTGCTTAAAGTGTTGCTATGTTTGTTGTGAACTTAATGACATAGATGCTGGCAGGACTCGATCGATTGGTGGAGTAATAGTAGTAGATGCTGGCAGGATTTGGTCTACTTCTCATTTACATAATGCCTATGTATATGATCATTCCATGAAAACGTCATAATTATTCGCGTTTCTATCAGTTGCGCAACAGTAATTTGTTTACCCACTGTATGTTATGCTAAAAGAGAGAATCCTCTAGTGAAAACTATGGCCCTCGGGTATACTTTAATCATATTAAAAACCAAAAATATATTGATGCAATTTATTTACTTGTATTTTACTTTGAAATTTATCTATCTATCACTCTAAGATTTAATCCTTGGTGTCAACAAGTACAAGGGGATTGACAACCCTCTTGCCTGTGTTGGGTGCAAGTATTTGCTCTTTTTGTGTAGCTGTTGCTGACGGTTGCTTGCTTGGTTCTCCTACTTGTTTGATAAACCTTGGTTCTTAACTAAGGAAAATAATTTTTGCTACTTTACTACATCACCCTTCCCCTTTAGATAAAATCCTGACGCATCTCAAATAGTAGAAGAATTTCTGGCGCCGTTGCTGGGGAGTCATCATCAAACAGCTACAAGGTTCCTAGACACAAATTATCAATCACTTGTTCTACTTGTTAATAGCTTTTATTTTCAATTATATAAAAATCAAAAACACAAAAATATATATTTTTCTTGTTTGCTTTACCATTTGTTTTGTTACTATGGCCGGTCCTTCTATCAATGTCTCTCCGGATTTCTGAGTACTTTATTTTAAGCAAAAGCAAGGGGAAAGTCTCCAAGATGTGTGGTGCCGGATAATAGAGTCCCATTGTAATGCTACTATAAAAAATATATGAAAATCCTTCTTCGTAATTTTTATGTGGAACTCACTATGCCTAATAGACAAATTTTGGACTTTCCTACTAAAAGAAACTTTATTGAGATTTATTCAAATGATGGCCATGAAATAATAGAAGGAATTGTTCGGATTCTCCCATGCCAAAAATAACTCCATATACTCAGGATTCAAATTTTTCCAACAAAAGGCTTGACACTCTAGAGAAAATGGTGACATTACTTTTAGATATTAGCGGTAAACGTAAAGAACCTCCACGCTTTGATAAAGGACCACCTAAAATAGCCAAAATAGATGATAAGGATGACAATACTTGAAACTATGCACTATGCCTAGCTTGGGGCATAAAACAATAGCGCATGTTGGGAGGCAGCCCAATATTTATTTTATTTGAAACTTTTATATTCTATTTTTGTATGATGACATGATTGTTTCTAATGTAATTATTGAGTTGTTATCTTTTAATTAGTGTTTGTGCCAAGTAAAGCCTTTGGAATGATTTGGTTGATAGTGGAATTGATACGGTGCAGGAACAGAAACTTTTACGCTCAGTATTTGAATTTTATTTTTTCTTGGAACATGATAAATTGCTGAAATTTTGTGCATAATATTTTCCTGTAAATTTCCCACGTTTTGCTAATTTTTCAGAATTTTGGGAGTTATGGAAGTAAGGTTTTAGTATAGATCATTACAGATTGTTCTAATTTAGACACATTTTGTTTTTTGCATAGTGTGCTTGTTTTAATAATTCTATGGATTGTATCGGAGGGTATAAATGATACATTATGTATTATGAAAGAATAATTATGATTTGATTTATCAGAGTAAGTAAAGTTTATGATTTTCCTATTATACTAACGGATCTCATGAGGTTTTTGTTGAGTTTTGTGTCCTGAAGTTTTCAATTTTTGGGTGAGATCGCGATGGATGAAGGAAATAGGAGCGGCAAGACCCTGTTGGCGATGCCCAAGGCACCTGAAGGTAATATCTCAGAAATACCCAAGCTTCTAAGCTTGGGGTTGCCCTGGATGGCACCCCCTCTTTCCGTCCACAATTCATCGGTATCTTACTTGGAGCTACATTTTATTCATCACATGATATGAGTTTTACTTGGAGCGTCGTGCATTATAGTTTTATTTTGTTTTCTTGTTAGTTTGACAGAATCATTGCTTGCCCGACACACTTATTTAGAGAGACACACATTCATCATAATTTGTTACAATACTCTATGTGGTTCACTTATATCTTTTAAGCTATGCGGTTGCTCATCTGTTTCACTTATATCTATAGAGCACGACAATGGTTATATTGTATAGAAATGATTGCACTCTCATGCTTCGCTTAAATATTTTTGAGAGTCTTAAATGAAAGTGGTAATATGCATCGGTTATAATGACAAGTCTGAAAATGACAGGTATATAAGAGGGATATAATAAAAACTTGAATGTAGATAACTAAATATGGCTTGAGTGATTTGATTATATTAATGTAGTAATGTGAAAGCGTATAGGTTCATGATCATTGGTTAGTAAAGATATTGATATTAAAGCTTGTTATTAACTACTGATTTAAGTTTCGGTCATGGCATGACCAGGATGTTGGAGCACTTTTATTCCTCATTGAAATCCTTGTGCTATTTGAGTCAGGGGCGCGCGATGGTTAACTCCTCCCAACCTCCTACCCAGGGGCATGCGAGTAGTACTTAGATTCAAGGGCTAATAAAACTTTCACAATAAGTATGTGAGTTCTTTATGACTAATGTGAGTTCACGGACTATATGCACTCCCACCTTTCCGCAATTTGGTAGCCTCCTCGGTACCATGCATTGTCGTTTCTCACCCCGAGAGTTGGTGCAAACTTCGCTGGTGCATCCAAAACCCGTGATATGATTTTCGTCGTTTTCTCACGACAGATGCCATGGGGTGGCTTATCGAGAGTGGTTGGGGCCGAAAGGACGGCGGCGGGCTCCGGAAACGGGATCGGGGACAGGCAGTGCGTGACACACAATGTACCCAGGTTTGGGGCCCTCTGAGGGAGGTAACACCCCTAGTCCTGCTAGTCTCGTTGATGAACCAAGAGGGCTACAATGGTGCTCCTTGAGCTGTTCGGTAGAGGAGGAAGGAGGGGCTAGCTTGCTTGCTCTACCTCTCTGGTATGTGAGTGTGTGACTGTGCTAGGGAGAGAGTCAGGCCGCCCCTTGCATGAGGGGGTTCCAGGGGGTTTGATAGGCCAACCCCCTAGCTTACAATATGCACAGATAATGCTGGGGGGTGACCCGGCCGGCAGTCTCCCTAGACGGCCTGGGGGCCCCCTCGACCGAGCAGTCTTGTCGTCTGTAGGGCCCGCCGGCTGCATGGACCATCGCACGTAGGGCCCGCCGGCTGCGGGGTCCCATCGAGGGCTGGGACCCGCCAACCAGCTACTGCCATTGGTGCATGCTTGTCACGCAGCAGTATGGGTTGCGCCGAGCGGCGTCGTCATGCGGCAGCCGGCCACAGTCTCTGGTACGGCGACCACACTGTAGCCACGCGGGGGCAGGTAATGGAGTGGTTGGAGGCGTGCTGTTACTGTGCCACCTCGCCTAGTCGCAATCGGCTGCGGTCAGCGGTACAGCCGCCTCCACTGTAGCCATGCTCGTACTGACCGGCGGCATGGCTGGTGGCACTGTGGCCGTATGGACCCTGGTCAGCAGTACTAGAGTTGCGGTAGCCTCGTCGGGTTGATGTGAAAGGCACTGACCCGCCGGCTGGCGGATCGCCTAGTGTCGGATTTCGGGCTCCGCAAAACCCTTAAGATTCGAACACAGGGGCGTGTGCGAAGATCCCCTGCAGCTTCGCCCCACCTAGCTCGCTACTCGATGGACACAGCGATGAACTCGCACGATGACGAGGAAGAAGATGGACACGATAGTTTACCCAAGTTCGGGCCGCTGCGAAGCGTAATACCCTACTCCTGCTTTGGTGGATTGCCTCTCGAGGAGGTGTGATGGATGAACTAGTATAGTGTTTCGGAGCCTCGTGAGGGCGCTCCTGAGGTGTTCTTGGCCCTCTGTTGGCTTGGTGATGGGTGAGTGAATCGAATGGGTTCAGATCCCTTGCTACGGTGCAGCCTACCCTCTATATATAGCGGTGGCTCGGGTCCTCTTCCCTTATCGCAATGGCGGGAAGGGATCCCACAATGGCCAATTTTGAATGGGGACAGGAGTACATGCCCGCCCTGCCCAAAGGCGGTCTTCGCCTGCAAAGTTGATGTTGATGATGCAGAGGTGGGCTCGGCGATGACATCCATCCTGCGGGGCTCGGGGTCGTGGTCTTGTTACACCGGAATGGAAACCTTTGGAGGATGCTTTGGGAACCCGCGTACGTCCTTGCTCCCTTTGCACCAAAGGTGAAACTGCGCCGCCTGGTGCTCTGGCGCCCGCCTGTCCTTTCTTGCGTCATCTTTGACTCCGGAGGCCGGGCTCTGCATAGAGATCTCCGCCGCTCCGGAGGGGGCCTGGGGAGGCCGTCCCTTGCCGGTCTTGATGCCGCTTCTCCCCGCGAGCCTAGGGCCCTCGCGAGGGCCTCGTCTTGAGTGGGGCCGCGCCTGGCTGTGTTTGGCTGACGATGTGGGCCATGTCCTGGGCCATAGGCAGGCAGGTCTGGGTACCCCCGTTCCCAGAACGCCGACAGTAGCCCCCGGGCCCAAGGCGCGCTCGTGCCGGCTTCCGGGCGAAGCCTTGAGGGCGGCCCGAAGCACCGCGGGCCCCAACGCCTGCGGGCCAGGACAGGCGCGCATCGTGTAGTTGATGTCGGGCGTCCTTCGTCCCTTCGGCCACCGCCCGAATCGACAAGAGCCTAACTTTTAGCGCTGGGCCATTATTGCTTTCCCCTCTTGCGCGCTTGCCCTTGCTTTCCAGGTCTTCGGCTCTAGCAGAGGCCTCTCCAGATCCGGCGCCGCTCCGTCCTCCTCCTTGCTGCTTTGGCCCCGCGAGCTTCCCGATGGCTCCCGCCGGCAAGCAGAAGCCAGAGGCCCAGAGCTCTGCCTCCGCTCCTATCTCGCCGGCGCTGTCAGGGTCCACCATTGCCAAGGACGAGGACCTTGTCCCGGTGCTCCCGTCGACGGCGGATGAGACCAACGAGTATGGGCGGACCTTGATATGGGGCGGCTCCTCGGAGAAGCGGCCCTCGTCCAAGGCGGTCTACCCCTTCTTTCTTCATAGCGTCTTCGCCGGGCTCGTCCCGCCCTTCTCCGCGTTCTTCGCCGCCATCCTCGACCACTATGGGATCCAGGCCCTTCATCTCCAGCCCAACTCCATCTTGCTCTTGTCCGTCTTTGCCTTCTACTGCGAGGCTTTCGTGGGCGTGTGGCCTTCGGTGGCCCTCTTCCGCCATTTCTTCAGCTTGCGCTTGCACGACGGCGCTCAACGGTCGGCGTGTGTCTCCGTCGTCGCGGTCCAGAGCGGCAACATGCTCTTGAAGGCCGGGAAGAAGGTGGAGAACTTCAGGCACCGGTGGGTCCTCATGGACCTCAAAGACACCAACCCCCGGTTGAATCTGCCGAAGGGGCTGCCGGAGAAGACCTCCGCATGGAGCTCCGCGAAGCTTTCCGACCCCCGGACCGGGCCCGTCCTGGTGCGCTTCTCCCGCGACATCAGTGCCAGGAAAATGACTGGGGGGATGATAGTGAAGGAGTTCTTGGCGCAGCGCCTGGCGCCCCTCCAGTCCCATTCTAGGCCCTTGTGGGATTATCAGGGCAGCGGCGATAACCTCAGGCTTCGGTTCGCACGCATAACCCCCAAGGAACTGAGCAGGGCTGTGGCGACCCTGCTCAACGGCGATCCTGGTGATCTCCCTGAGGCCCACACCCTGCTGTACTGCCACGACGACGGGGCCGATCTGGTTGCCGCGATGCCTGTCTTTAACGAACTGGGGCTTTTCCCAGCTGATGGCCTTGGTTCCCCGGTGATGGTGTCCTCCGGCGACACCACGGGTGGGGAGGATTCGGAGAGGACCACCGATGACGGCCCGGCAGGGGCGTCTCCCTCGTCGCAGGGCACCCTCCTGCGCGAGCTCGAGGACGACGATGATGTTGGTGAAGTTTCTGCTGCGGGCTCCTCACGTGCCGCCAAGGCCCCTAGGGGGCTAGGGCCGGCCCCTCGCGCCACGCGGTCCGCCTGCGTGTTGACTCCAAGGAAGCGCGGGGCGGAGTCTCCTCCGGTGCGCCTTGCCTCTCCCGGCAAGGCGGTTGAAATGCCGGCCTCGCCTCCACCTGAATCGCAGCTCGCAGGCAAGGTGGGCGAGGCCAGGGCCATGGCGATCCCTTCTGTGGCCACTCTTGCGGACATCGCCTCTGCTCCCCTGCGCGGTGGTGCCCCCACCGAGGAAGGCTTGGGCGCCCCCATCGTTGCCGGAGCGGAGAGGAAGAGGAAGTGGGTCGACGTTGAGGAGTAAGCGACCCGACTCGGTTTGCTCGCCCGCCGATGGCTTGCGTATTGATGACCTTCCTTGCTTGGTGACCAAGGACGCTGCCGCGCTGAAGATGAGGAGGAAGAAGGCGGGCGTCAAGCCGAAGGCGCCTTCCGATGCGCCGCCTGCTCCTGCCGTCACGCCGTCGCCTGCTGCCGAAGGGGAGGGGGCTCGCGAGGCGACCTCCCTGGCCATCGTCGCGGAGCCCCCTGAGCCCCCAATGCCTGTTGGCGTGATCGCTCCTGCCCTCGAGGGCGCGGGGGTACCGCTGTCTGGAGGGCCGGCCCCTGAGGGCTAGCCGCCCGTCGACCCGTCCATGTCCGCGGTCGCCGTGCGGCCTCCGGAGCCCCCTTCTCCTCGTGCTGCTGCCTCCCCGGGGACGCCCCCTGCGATCGCACAGGGGACTCCTCCGGAGGAGACCTTGATGCCTTCGCCGCGCGGCCTTGACGTCCTGGACGGGGCCCTCGCTGTTCTGGGTCAAGTTCGTGGCGCCCTCGGGAACACCGATGATCGCCTCGCGAGTGGGCGCCTAGAGCTCCTCTCAGGGTGGCTTCAAGCCGACGCCTCTGCCGTGGCGATTTGGGGTCAGGCCAAGGCCGCCGCGGCGAAGAGCGAGAAGGAAGCCGCGTCTGCCAGGGCAGCCCGCGAGGTGGCACTGGTTGAAGCGGCGTCCGCTGTCAGGCGTTGCGAAGAGATGGAGGCCCGTCTGAAGGCTCTCCATGAGGAGAAGGCTGAGCTTATAGAGCGGCTGCGTCACCAGGAGGAAGATCTCAAGGCCCGCGAAGCCAAACTTGCGGCTCAGGACTCCGAGCTGTCCCAGGTGGCGACCCGTCAGGCCGCGGAGCGGGAGCACCTGGACACGCAGGAGAAGGAAGTCGCTTCGGGGAAAGCCTTGCTTGACACTAGGGAGAAAGCTCTTGCCACGGCTGAGGAGAAGAAGGCTACGGAGCTGAGCGTCTTTCCCACCATCGAGCTCAAGCTCCACCGAGCACTCCATTCCCTCTGCCGGGATGGGTTCGCGGAGCCCCTGGCGGCTCCAGAGAGCGGCTTTCCGGTGCTCGCTTCGAAGCTCGTCGAGGCGCTGGAGGGCGCCATTGTCAAGGTGGAGGGGGTCTTGGAGAGCGAGTGCCGCGACCTCTTTTCTGAGGCTGCGACGCGCGTCTTCAGCCATCTTCACCTTCGCGAGCCTGGGTTCGACTTCGACTTCGTGATCCGCCAGGTCGCCCCCGAGGTCCGCGCCAGCGCTGCGGCGGCGGTGAAGGGCGCCGTGGAGACGCTGGTGAAGAGGTTCACCCGCGTCACAGTTTCTCAGCCTCCTAATGCTGCTGGGGCTGGCGGCGAAGAAGACGACGCCAACGATGTCGACAACGAGTTCCCTGAGGACGGGACGAGTGGTGGCAGCGGTTCCTCCTGATTCCTCTCCCCTGCTCCTTTCCTGCAATGTCCATCGTGCCTCATGGAGGCGTTAAACTTGTTTGTGTTCGTGAAAACTTTTAATGCTTGTAATAACTGTTGAACTATGTGATTGCTCTGTTTGCCTTGTTTCCTTCTTGCTTGCTGTGATGCTCTGCGTCGGCAGGGCCCGGCCCGCACATACCTCAACCGCCGTTGGGCCGACCGGATCACCAAGGACGGTCCAAGGGGTGAGGGGCTACGGGTCCAGTGAGGCTCCTGAGTCGCGATGCTCAGGAGTCCCCCTTGACGTACGAGCAACCCTCATGAAGGGAACATGGTGAAGATTGGGTTAACTTGTAAATTTCGAACACCTTGCACTCTGCGTCGGTAGGGCTCGGCCCCGCGCATACCTCAGCCGCCGTTGGGCCGACCGGATCACCAAGGACGGTCCAAGGGGTGAGGGGCTACGGGTCCAGTGAGGCTCCTAAGTCGCGATGCTCAGGAGTCCCCCTTGACGTACGAGCTCTAGCATCCTCCTTAAGGGTTTTTGAGCGGTTTTTTGAGTGCTTCGAGCTCTGCGTCGGCAGGGCCTGGCCCGCGCATACCTCAACCGCCGTTGGGCCGACCGGATCACCAAGGATGGTCCAAGGGGTGAGGGGCTACGGGTCCAGTGAGGCTCCTGAGTCGCGATGCTTAGGAGTCCCCCTTGACATACGAGCGGCTCCCATACCTTTCCTCGCCAGCTTTTCCAGAGATGGGCGCGTGAAGACCAGGTTTGGCAGACCTGGGAAGGCGGCATGTACCAGGCTTGGCCGGGTAGTAGCCCCCATGCGGCCCTGTCACGTGTACATCCCTGGGGAACGCAGCGAGAAGGGGGGCCACTAGGGACCTTCCCAAGGTTGGATGCAGCCGCTGGGGCGCCCTCAGTTGTTTATCCCCCCGCACGGGGTGTGGGGCTTCCACATTGCGTGGGCATAGTCATTGGTGGACCGTGTTGACCGCCAGCACGGAGCTGTGGCTTCCACATTGCGTGGGCATAGTCATTGGTGGACCGTGTTGACCGCCAGCACGGAGCTGTGGCTTCCACATTGCGTGGGCATAGTCATTGGTGGACCGTGTTGACTTCTCCGCCAGCGCGGAGCTGTGGCTGCCACATTGCATGGGAAGGAACCCCTCCGCGTCCTCAGGGGGCTCCGGGCGTGTACAGCCCATAGAGTTCGTATGCGTGGCTGGCACGGCAGAACTGGGAGGTGTATCTGGGAGCTCGCAAGAGCGCTTTGGCCTCGCGAGGTCCCTACCTCAAAGGCAGGTTGCACCCGAGTCTTCTTGTAGATGGGGCCATCTGTGGCCTAGTAGACTTCTTCTTCTTCACGAGTGTGGCAGGTTGGGAGTCCTTTTGGCACTCTACGTCTGCGGGTCCCAGTCCCGCACATTTCCCGACCACCGTAGTGTACGACCGGATCACCAAGGACGCAACTACGAGGTCAGGCCCCGGCACCCTTGACGCCGACCAGATCACCAAGGACGACACCAAGGGGCGAGTGGCTTTATGACCGGTAAGGCTCCTGAGGCGCATTGCTCAGGAGCCCCCTTTGACGCTCAAGCGGCTCTACGTCTGCAGGTCCCAGTCCCACACATTTCCCGACCACTGTAGTGTACGACCGGATCACCAAGGACGCAACTACGAGGTCAGGCCCCGGCACCCTTGACGTTGACCGGATCACCAAGGACGACACCAAGGGGCAAGTGGCTTTATGACCGGTAAGGCTCCTGAGGCGCATTGCTCAGGAGCCCCCTTTGATGGTCAAGCGACCCCCATTCCATCCTACCGGCTGCTGCCTCAGGAGGCCGTGGGGCCTCCTGAGACTCCATGCTGAGGCACCGTGCTGCGGTCGGAGCCTCCGAGCGGGGGTCGACTGCCCAAAGATGTAAGTCCCTGAGGTGACAGGGCCTTGCATCCCAGTTCCGAGGTGCCCCGGGAAGGGCCATGGCGCACGGCCCCTTGCGAAACACCAACTCAGAAAGGGTGATGCGGCGGCATTCACGCCGGCAACGAGCCATATAGGCAAGGTAAAACGTTAGGAAACAGATCAGATGTATGAGAAACTATTGAAATATGCATAAACGGGGCGACTGCAGGGGCGTGCCCTGATCGCCTGAGGATAATGCGGCCCGGTGGGCGCCCTCAAACGGAGTGAACCAAAAAATTACCTGGCAACAACCAACAAAAAAGTCACCTAGCGGCCATGCCGCTGAAGAGCCGAAGCTGCCGTCATAGCCTGATCTTACACCTCCATGAGCACGACCCTCATGGGTCCGTCATCTCCCGAGGCTCGGGACCTTTGCTTGGTCCGAGCATCTCCTCCAACTCCTCGCCGCGCCTCGCCAGGCAAGGCATGAGCATGGCTCGGTAAAGGCGCTGGAACATGACGCCTGCGTTCGCCAGCCCGAAGGGCATGCGCACGTAGGCGTTCGGGTAGACCCATCCATGATCGGTGTGCGCTGGCCAGAAGGGGCCCTGGGACGCAGCCCTGTTGATCGCGAGCACGTTGATGCAGACGCGCGGTTGGTCGATCGTGCCGATGACGGCGGCTGCGATTGGTGGTGCAGGGCAGTCCCCGCCTTGCATGGCCTGCGCTTCTCGAAGCTCCTCGATCGCTCTGATGATGGACTCTTGCGAGCTCGGCGCCACGCGCCGTGTTCTCAGCTCGAGCTGACGCGCGTCAGGAAACGCCTTCAGGTCGTGCTCGAGCGCCTATCTTGTCTCACTGGCCAAGCCGGAAACTCCCTGGATGGGAGCCCCCGGGCCCGACCCAAGAGGGGCGCCGAGCGTGCTTTCCTATGCGATAGGAGGTGGGGCCCCGTCCCTGGGCGTAGAGCTCGAGGTCCCTGGACGCCCCACGGGAAGGAGCTGCTTCTTCTTCTTGCGCGGGTCTTCACGAGGCAGGGCGTCCTCCTCGTCGTCCGAGCGCTCGGCCGCGGCGGCGCGGTAAGCACGCTCGAGGGAGCAGATTGTGTCCTTCTCATCACAAGCAACGGTGATGACGCCGCCACTACCTGGCATCTTGAGGACGTTGTAGCCATGGTGAGTCACCGCCATGAACTTGGCGAGGGCCGGGTACCCAAGGATCGCGTTGTACGGGAGGTGGATGTGGGCGACGTCGAAGACGATGATCTCGGTGTGGTAGTTCTCGTGTCCGCCGAAGGTGACAAGCAGGCGCACTTGCCCGATGGGGGCGGTGGACCCGTCTGTGACTCCCGAGAAGGGCTTGGTCGGCATGAGCTGTTCGTACGGCACCTGGAGCGTCTCGAAGGTCTCAATGCAGAGGACATTGAGCCCCGCTCCGCTGTCGATGAGGGTCTTGGTGACGAGGACGTTGCTGATGGTTGGAGTGCACAGCATGGGGAGCTTGCCGGCCATGGCCGAGCACCTGAGCTGATCCCTCGAGTCGAAGGTGATGGCAGTCTGGGACCACTTGAGGGGACGCATTGCTTCGGGCTTTGGGAGAGCCGCGTTCACCTCCCGCGTGAACTGCTTGAAGGTACGGTTCGATGCTGGGGCCTGGGCGCCGCCCAGGATACAGGCTACCGCCCTGACCTCCTGGAAGCCCCCAGCCCCATCGTCCTGCCTGTCCTCTTCCTTCCTTCTGGGTGGCGGAGGTAGTGGAGGTAGGCCGGCCTCACGAGGGCGTGCCTCGCGAGGCTGGCCGCGGCGTGACCCCTCTGGAGGGTCGTCGCGCCAGCGATCCTCACAAGGCTGGTCGCGCCAGCGGTCGTCCCGAGCCTGATCGCGCCAGCGGTCCTCCTGGGGCTGATCGCACCACCCTTGACGCGGTTCCCGGTTGTCCCAGTGGCCTCCACCGCGGCCTCCGCCGCGTCCGGAGCCTCGGTCGGCGCGTCCAGGGCACCTGCCGAAGTGCTCGGCGTGGACCAGCCTGAGTTCCTGGCAGTCGGCGGTGTCGTGGTTGTTGGTGCCATGAAAGATGCAGGTCGGTCTTCCCCTGGGGGGTGTTCCTCACCCCGGCTGCGCTTCGCCTCAGGCTCGGCCGCAAGCACCGCTAGGGCCTTGCACTTCGCCTCCCTGGCCTTGGTCTTCTTTTCTTCTGGCTCTGCCACTGGAGGCCCGTGAAGCGACAGGCGGCCCTCCTCAGCCTTGGCGCACCTGTTCGCCAGATTGAACATCTCCAAGGCAGAGCACAGTTCGTCATTCATGGCGAGCTCCTCCTTCATCTTGAGGTCCGTGACGCCGTCGGTGAACGCTGAGATGATAGCCTCGTCTGACGCCTTCGGGATCTTGAGGCGCGTAGTCGTGAAGCGTTGTATGAACTTGTGCAGGGTCTCCCCATCTTGCTGCTTGATACGCCGCAGGTCGTTTACGGTGAGCGCGCGGTCGCGGGTACCTTGGAAGTTGGCGACGAAGCGGTTGCACAGGCCATCCCAGGAGGTGATGGATGCCTCTGGGAGGTTGAGGAGCCAGGAGAGCGTGCCACCTTTGAGCGCCATGGGGAACCAGCACGCCATGACCTTGTCGTCTCCTCCAGCCGCCCGGATGCTCAGGGAGTAGAGCTGTAAGAACTTGGCTAGATCTGGGGTGCCGTCGTAGCGCGGGGGCAGGTCAGGCTTGAACTTGCAAGGCCACGCGGTTGGGTAGAGCTCCGGGGCGATGACGAGGCACCCCACAGGTTCGACGGGCGCTGCATGTGCGGGAGGGACCCGGCCTTGACGCTCCTACGGGGCCACCTCGAGTGGTGCCCGGTCGCGGCGTTGGGTCGGCAGCGCGGGGAGCGCACGCGCGTCGACGCGTGGCCGGGGAACCACCTGGCAGCTTACTTCATCTCCCGCCTTCGCCCGCGGTTCGCGAGGCCGGTCGCGGGGACGCGCTCCTCGCCTGGGCTCGGGGTCGACGTCGCGTTGCGGAGGAGGCGGCTGCGCATCCTAGGCCATGTCGTCTGCCGGGGATGGTTGGGGTCGAAGCGAGTAGGAGAGTGCTGAAGCGTCGCCGGCGGCACTGACGAGCTCCACGATGCGCCGAAGCCAGTCGTCGTAGCGGACGGGGGCGGGGCGGTAGCGGAGAAGCTGGTTAGCCATGGCGAGTGCGCCCTGGCCACGCATCGGCCCGGGCCGAACATGGGAAGACGACCCGGAAGCTGGGACGATCGATGGAGTGGCGGTGTGACCATCGCGCCGCGCGGTGACCGGCTGGGAGGAGTCTTGTTGCTCGTGGGCGTCTGGGCCTGTGGCGGCGTTTGCCACAAGCGAGGGTGACCTGCGCGCGCCGGCGCGGCCTACGGGTGCCGTCTGGGCGACGCGGGTGGCTGGCGCTCAGCGTGGGCTCGGCGAGCGTCAGACATCGGAACGGCGAGGTGGGAGAAGGTCTTGGCTCGAGGAATACTCCGACACGCCCCCTACCTGGCGCGCCAAATGTCAGATTTCGGGCTCCGCAAAACCCTTAAGATTCGAACACAGGGGCGTGTGCGGAGGTCCCCTGCAGCTTCGCCCCACCTAGCTCGCTACTCGATGGACACTGCGATGAACTCGCACGATGACGAGGAGGAAGATGGACACGATTGTTTACCCAGGTTCGGGCCGCTACGAAGCGTAATACCCTACTCCTGCTTTGGTGGATTGCCTCTCGAGGAGGTGTGATGGATGAACTAGTACAGTGTTTCGGAGCCTCGTGAGGGCGCTCCTGAGGTGTTCTTGGCCCTCTGTTGGCTTGGTGATGGGTGAGTGAATCGAATGGGTTCGGATCCCTTGCTACGGTGCAGCCTACCCTCTATATATAGCGGTGGCTCGGGTCCTCATCCCTTATCGCAATGGCGGGAAGGGATGCCACAACGGCCAATTTCGAAGGGGGATATGAGTACATGCCCGCCCTGCCCAAAGGCGGTCTTCGCCTGCAAAGTTGCTGTTGATGATGCAGAGGTGGGCTCGGCGATGACATCCGTCCTGCGGGGCTCGGGGTCGTGGTCTTGTTACACCGGAATGGAAACCTTTGGAGGATGCTTTGGGAACCCGCGTACGTCCTTGCTCCCTTTGCACCAAAGGGGAAACTGCGCCGCCTGGCGCGCTGGCGCCCGCCTGTCCTTTCTTGCGTCATCTTTGACTCCTGAGGCCGGGCTCTACATAGAGATCTCCGCCGCTCCGGAGGGGGCTTGGGGAGGCCGTCCCTTGCCGGTCTTGACGCCGCTTCTCCTCGTGAGCCTAGGGCCCTCACGAGGGCCTCGTCTTGAGTGGGGTCGCGCCTGGCTATGTTTGGCTGACGAAGTGGGCCATGTCCTGGGCCGTAGGCAGGCAGGTCTGGGTACCCTCGTTCCCAGAACGCCGACACCTAGGATCCGGATGGCTGGGGGCTCCGTATCGTGCGGGACCACGCCGCGTAGCCGGCCTTGGGGATCCGGCTTACGGGGGGGCGCAGGCTGCCCCGTGGTTGTTTTCAAAAAAGGAAGGCACCGGTCCGCTGGAGGCTACCCTGGGGTTATCCCCCCGTCAGTAGTCCCCGAAGCTAGGGTTGACCCGCCGGTTCGCCGCGGCGGGACACGCCGGCTTAAATCTTGCGTCAGGGTCCCCACGGGTGGAGCCGAGTCGATGGGACGCCGGAGGCGGCCAGTCTATACAACTGGAGGGCAACCCCGAGGCGGCTCCGCGCCCACCGAGCCGCGGGCCCAAGGGCCGCCCCGCGTGACGCGTGGCAGGTCGTGTCTGACAAGCCATGAGGGAGACAAGACCGGGCCTCGAGGTGGGGCCCGCGAGGTTGTGGCCTCGGCCCATGTGCGCGAATCCTGTGTGGCCAGAGGCCGTCGGTTGGGGTTCGCCACGAGCAGTAACGTCTCCCGCACAGGGCAGGGTCATGGGGATCGTGCGCGTCCGATCCCCCCTACCCCACGCGGGGTTTAAATGGGAGAGACAGGGGCGGAGAGAGCCAAACACCCCCTCCCCTCGCCCATTGCCATCCTCGCCGTTTCCCCTCCTGCGCAGAGAGAGAGAGAGAGAGAGAGAGAGAGAGAGGGCACGTGTCGTGCGACGGCCGCACCGCCGCTTGCCATCATCGTTGGCCGCGCTCCGTCGAGGCCCGTCCGCCCCGCTCCCGCACCCGATCCAGCCTTGAGCCAGATGGGGAGCAAGGGCGCCTGGGACGACAGCGATGTGGACAAAGATTACATCGAGCATCTCCGCCATCGCCACAAGCTTCTGCCGATGAGGCTTGTTGAAGCGCGCATCGCGGGGGCGGAGAATGCTCCGGCCCCGCGAGATGGCGAGGTGGTGGTCTTCACCGAGCACTTTGCACATGGGTTCGGGCTGCCGGCGAGCACATTCTTCCGACGGTTCTTGACGCACTTCGGCCTTCAACCCCACCACCTCAGCGCCAACGCCGTCCTCCAACTTGCCGCCTTCGTCTCCCTGTGCGAGGGATACTTGGGTGTTGAGCCGCGCCTGGACCTATGGTGCCGGCTCTTCTTCCTCAAGCAGCAGATGGTGCTGAACAAGGGCACCGGTCAGAAGGAGATGACCGCCTACGGAGCCGCCCTTGTCTACACCGCAAGGGAGCTGGCTTCCCAAAGCTCCCGGTACAGGACTCGGTGAAGAGCTGGCAGAAGGGCTTCTTCTACGTGAAGAACGTGGAGGCGGACTAGGACTGCATCAACCTCCCTGCCTTCGTCAACCAGCCGCCGAACGCCATGCTAAACTGGCGGACGGTTCTGCCGCAGCCGGCTGAGATGGCAGACCGGCTCTGCGCCCGGCTGGCCGTGCTGACCGGCTCGGAGGGCCTCACGACCGCCGACCTGCTGCCGACCATGGTGGCGCGCAAAGTGCAGCTGTTGTAGCGCCGCCCGCATCTGATCTGTCAGATGGGCGAACGGCACGACCCGTGCCGGCTGTCCACGAAGGAGCTGAAGGCGGTGCACGTGGCGAGGCGGGTGAACCTGATCTCCGCCGCCAAGCTCGACGAAGGAGACTGGCAATGGGGCAGGACCCCCCACGTCCGGGAGCATTCGGCTCCACCGGTACGTGATTAGTTGCCCTCTTCTCTTTTGCTGCGCAGACTCCTCCCCTGCCCTTGCTGACCCGCGGCCTCTCCCGGCTGCAGTTGTTTCCTTTGGTGTAGGCTTACGGCCCACCGGCGGCCGACCTGGAGGAGTCGGACGCCGAGGAGATTCAGGACATAGATGATGTGGAGCCGGTGGACGGGGCCGGAGGATCCGGAGCCGGCGACGCGGAGGCGAAGGGGTCCGAGTCGCCCGGTGAATTTCCTTCTGAATCCCCGCTACGGGACTGGACCGATGACGATGCTGAGCCGAAAGGGGCGTATGATGTAGTGGTTGTGGAAGACCTCGAGGCCTCGGGGGTCGACGCGACGGTGCCCCGAAGACGCCTCCGCAAGGCCGGCCGCGGCCCGACGCAGGACGAGGCGGATGTGACGGAACGGGCGAAGGCCAGCTCTTGGTCGGCTCCCAAGCGAGCGGCTGGAGGGCAGCCGGGCGACGGCCGCGGAGGCGGCGGGAAAAAACTACGGGTTGCCCCGGTAGGGCCCGTCAGGCGAGCGGTTCCCACCAGCGTCGGGTAAGTCTCATGATCGCTTTCCTTTTCTCTTCGCTTTTTTTACTTTTAATCGTTTTTTCGTGGCTGCGCCGAGCAGGGCCCTGCGTGCCCTGGGGAAGACGGCTCCGGCGATAAGGGGGAGTGCTTAGAAGGAGCGCGCTGAGAAGGAGAGCGCCGGGTGGAGCGAGCTGGAGGCGACGCAGAGGGTGCTGGACGAGCAGGAGCGCCGCCCATGGGAGAAAGCCGCTAAGAAGCGGACGTCGGAAGAAGCCCGCGCGGGGGCGATGAGTCGGACGCCCAGGGGGGACGGCTCGACTCCGGACCAGCCGGTCCGGAGAATAGGTCCAAGGGGGTGCATGACCCCGTGCGGCGGGCGAAGGCGGACGCCCAGGCCGTGGAGGAGGCGTGCGCAGCCGCGAGCACAAAGGCAGCGGCGAAGGAGACGACGCGGAGGGCTCACGACATGCCAATGGGGCCCTACGTTGGGCCGCCTGAGGTCCACGGCCCGCCGCCGGAGTCGACTGCCATGGAGGGCAAGGAGGGAGACGCCAGCGATCCGGCCGACGGGGGGTCCAGCATGGACGCGACAGCAAGTGGCGGGGTGCCGGAGGTCGAGGTCCCAGCCCCGAAGGGCCCTCTTGGGGCCGACTCACCGAAGGAGCCAGCTGGGACTGCAGCCACGCCGCCTAGGAGTGCGCCGTCGGGGGGAGCCGACGCTATCGTCGTGCCGGCGTGGGGCCCCGCCGCGTCTAGGACCGGCTCCGTCTCCAGGACCCATCCGCAGGAGAGCTGGGCGTGGCCGACGGAGCCCCCAGCGGGGGGGGGGGGGCTCTACCTCTCTAGGAGCCGGAGTGAATGCTCTCATCGCGGAGTTCGCCGACTGCCGCAACAAGGACCAGCATGAGACGCAGGCGGCCCAGGATCGACTGATCCACCTCGAGTAGTCCTTTGCGGTAGGCTCCCGAACTTTCCCCTTTTTTCTTTTGAACTTTTCCAGTGGGGGCGCGCGAGCGCACCCACTGGGTGTAGCCCCCGAGAGTCGGGCTGGCTGGGAGGCAGCCGGGTCGAGTCTAATTGCGACGGCCTTTAACCTTGTCTTTTTGTAGGCCCACCATGATCGCCGGGCAGCTGCGGTCAACGCACTGCTGGGCCGGTTCCGGGAAGGCGAAGGCCGGCTGACCAGCGTTGGAGTGGATCTGCAAGGTATGGTGCCGTTGCGTTCTTTCCAGTGGGGGCGCGCAAGCGCACCCACTGGGTGTAGCCCCTGGGATTCAGGCCGGCTGCGCTGCAGGCGGGTCGAATCCTTTGGCTTTTGCTTCTGTGTTTGTTCTGATGGCGTTATTTCCGGGTCGTGCCGCCTCCACCGATGAGTCGGCCGACGTCCGACGCCATCTGGCTCGAGCCGGCCACCAGCGGGACCTTCTACAGGTGGAGTGCGCCCGGCTGCGCCAGGAGGCGGACCGTCTGCGGGCGGGTAAGGAGGAGCGCGAGGCGGCCCACCGTGCGGAGCTGGAGCAGCGGGAGGCAAGCCATCGCAAAGCGTTGAAGGCCAAGGACGACCTGCTAGAGAAGGCGGCAGAGGATGCGCAGAAGGCGCAGGCTGGGCACGACCGCCGGGGCCAGGCTTGGTCGGCCAGGGAGTCGGAGCTGCAGGAGGAGGCACACATGGTGGATCAGCTCTTAGCCAGTAAGTTTTCTTCGCCTTGCTTTTCTTCTTGTGTCGTCTTGGGGCCGCCTTTTCTTTCATCTTACGTCGCGCGTTCTTCTCCTCTTCCTCAGGGCTCTTCCCCGATACGCAAGAGGGCGCGGCGGCGGCCGTGGAGGCCCACCGTGAGGAGCAGCGGGCGTTGGGCGTCCATATCGGGATGCTTGCTGCCAAGGTCCGCCTGAACGAGGTGGTCCGGGCCATGGAGCGGCTTCAGAAGGCCGGCTTGGCGCTGGTTCGCACCCTCTGGCCGGGCGCAGTGGAGTCGGGCTCCATGAGCCGACTGTCGCGGTGGCTGAAGACCGGGACCGCGCGGGTGAATGCCTGGAGGGCTTCCGCGGCACGAGCTGGCGCGGCCATGGCGCTCCGCATCGCGAAGTCTTGGTACTCAGGGCTGGACCTGGAGTTGCTTGCGACCCAGCGTGCCGGTACGGACGTGGAGCTGGAGGCCGTCGCTGATGCGCTGGCCGTTCGGGCCAGCGACCTAGCGTCCTTCGCTCTATGGGACGAATACTTCCGGAGCGGACGACAGACGGCGAGGTGGTCCCGGAGGACCAGTATGCGCTGACCTTTGACGACCCGGACAGCAGCGCCGGCGAGACGGATGACAAGGATGCCGCCTCCAACACCGACGCCTACGCCGACCTTAGGCCATAGGAAGACACGGGCGCGAAGGCCTACGCGGGACGAGCCGGTGCCAAGGACGGAGCCTCCACTTCGGCTGCTTCGGGCAGCGTGAAGGCCAAGGACGGAGCCTCCACTAGCTAGGGCTTGCTTTTGCTTTCTTGCTTTTCTTTTGCTTAGTTTGCAGTACCACCCACCGGGGGTGTATGGTTGTAATGAATATGTGGCCATGGGCCTTTATGCTTTTCGTGTATAAATCCATGTTTTTCATCTTGCTGAAATGAAAAAAATTGTGCGTGCCGACTCGTCCATGGCTCTTCGTCCCTTTGACCCTTGTGCTGCCAAAACTTCGTCCCCTTTGGCTTCGACCCCGCTAGCCGGACGGCCAGGAGCCGGTCTGTGGCTGGGACGGAGCATCTGCCTTAGGGGAGTCGGTCATGGGGTTTGGGGTTGTGGGGACGCTTAGCTAGGGTGAGTATGGTAGAGGCCGGCTAGACCGAGTCGGCCACCCCCTTGCAGACAGTGTTCGTGTGTGGTAAGTTTCCCATCCCAGGATGCCACTAGCCGGAGAGCCGGGAGCCGGTCTGTAGCTGGGCGGGAGGGAGGGGTTGGCTTGACCCACATTACTTGACCGACTTCGGGGAGGGGCGGTTAGGCTTGCCGGCTAGCCCCCGGGTCCGGGGAGCCGGACCTGGGAGCCTGCTCGAGGAGTGATATGTTTTGAAGGAATTGAAAAGGCATGCCCCAAGTGCTGGCTTGGGACACCCGCTACATTCATTAGGCCCATAAGGGTTGGGGGGATACATACATACACTGGTTGTTTTAGCAGTAAAATGGACAAAGGAGCGTCGTGTTCCACGGGCGCTCCGTCTCCTCGTCGGAGGCGTCTCTCTTGCGCTTCTGTGACTGCTGGGCGTCTATCAGATAGTACGCGTTGTTGTGTAGCGCCTTGCTGATGATCAACGGTTCGCTGGATCCGCCTGAGCACCAGGTCTTGTTCGCGGAAGGAAAGGGGCCGGATCTGCTTGCTGTGGTAGTGCCGGAGCTTCTGCTGGTAGATGGCCGTCCGGCTCAGGGCCAGCTCGCGTGCCTCTTCTAGTAGGTTGACGCCATCTTCTCTTGCTTCTATTGCGTCCGCCTCTGTGTACAGAGTGACGCGAAGCGAGTCGAACTCAATGTCCATGGGGATGACTGCCTCAGACCCGTACACGAGGAAGAAAGGGGTGAATCTGGTTGAGCGAATGGGCGTGGTTATGAGGCTCCACAGGACGGCCAGCAGCTCTTCGATCCAGCAGCCAGCTAAACGCACGAGTGGTGCCACGAGCCGGGGCTTGATGCCGGCCAGGATCAGGCCGTTTGCCCTCTCCGCCTGGCCGTTCGACTGTGGGTGGGCCACTGACGCGAGGTTGAGCCGGATGCCCTCCTTGGAGTAGAAGAGTGCCATTGCGCTTTTGGCAAAGTTGGTGCCGTTGTCGGTGATGATGCTGTGGGGGATCCCGTAGCGGACCGTGATATCTTTGACGAGCCGGACTGCCGTGAGGCCGTCCAGCTTCTTGATTGGCCTTGCCTCGATCCACTTGGTGAACTTGTCGACGGCTACCAGCAGGTGCGTCATGCCGCCTCGAGCGGTCTTGAATGGACCCACCATGTCGAGCCCCCAAACGGTGAAAGGCCATGAGAGGGGGATGGTTTTGAGGGTTGTAGCCGGCAGGTGGCTCTGCGTGCAGAAGCGCTGGTAGCCCTCACACTTGTCGACTAGTTGCATTGCCTCTTCCAAGGCAGTCGGCCAGTAAAGCCCGTGGTGGAACGCCTTGGCCACCAGGGTCCTTGAGGCAGCGTGGTGACCGCACTCGCCCTGGTGGATGTCTCGCAGGATCTCTTGCCCTTTCTCCGACTCGACGCAGCGCTGGAAGACGTCGGTTGCACTGCGCCGAACCAGCTCGTGGTTGATGATGGTGTAGGCGGGGGACCGGCACTGGATTTGCCGGGCCACGGCCTCGTCCGGAGGGAGCTCGCCGTGCAGGAGGAAGGCCAGGATGGGCTGGGCCCACGTTGGTGCCGAGACGGGAGCGGCTCCAGCTCGGGCTGGGGGCCGGGGCAGCCGGAGCCCCCGGGGCCGGCTCTCCAGTCCCCGGGACCAGGTCGGTGGAGGGCGTGTTCACTGCCATCATGACGGTTGCGGGATCGGAATCAGCCGCTGTGGAGGCGGAGACGGTCGGAGCCGGGCGGGCCGGCGGGACGGGAAGAGCCGGCGGAGCCCCCGGGCCTGAGGAGGATCCGGCGGGGTCTGCGTGTACGAAGATGGACTCCGACTCGGCGGAGGGCTTGATTGATGGCTTGCGCAGTTGCTCGAGGGAGACGCCGGCTGGGATGGCTTGGCGGGTGGAGCCGATTTTCGCCAGAGCGTCCGCCGCCTCGTTGTCCGCTCGGGGCGACGTGGTGGAACTCACAGCCCTCGAAGGAGCCGGTGAGCTGTTGGACGAGGAAATGGTAGCTGGCCATGTTGGCGTCCTTGGCCGCCCACTCGCTAGCGACCTGCTGCACCACGAGGTCCAAGTCGCCGAAGCAAAGGATTCGCCGGATGCCGATTTCTTTGGCGAGCCGAAGGCCGTGGACGAGCGCCTCGTACTCGGCCACGTTGTTGGAGGCGGCGAAGTGGATCTGGAGCACGTACTTGAGCTGGTCCCCTTTTGGGGACGACAAGACGATGCCGGCTCCCAAGCCGGTCCGAACTTCGAGCCATCGAAGTGCATGCACCAGTGCGTGGAGTCTGGAGGCGGCGGCACAAACTGGGTCGCGGTCTATTCGACGAAGAAGTCGGCCACCGCCTGCGATTTGATGGCCGTGCGTGGCTCATATCGGATGTCCTGGTCGGCTAGCGCGATGGCCCATTTGGCGATCCGGCCGGTGGCGTCCCGGCCGCTCATGATCTCCGCGAGCGGGGCCGTGCTCACCATGGTGATGGTGTGCTCCTGGAAGTACTGCTTCACCTTCTTCGCGGTGAAGTATACGCCATAGCACATCTTTTGGTAGTGGGGGTAGTTCTGCTTGGAGGCCGAGACAACCTCGCTCAGGTAGTAGACAGGGCGATGTACCAGCAGCGCCTTGCCTTCCTCGGGCCGCTCCACCACCAGGACGACGCTGACCACGCGCGTGGTTGTCGCTATGTATGCAAGCATAGGATCCTTTTCAGCCGGTGCGGCCAAGACTGGCGTGCTGGAGAGGGCGCGTTTGAGGTCGCGGAACACTTCGTCCGCCTGGTCGGTCCACTCGAACTTGGCCGGCTTCTTCATAGGGTCATGGCCCAGCACGAGCTTGGTCGCCTTCTTCATGAGCTGGTAGAGGGGCAACGCCTTCTCGCCCAGCCGGCTGACGAACCGGCTGAGCGAGGCCTGGCAGCCGGCGAATTTCTGAACGTCGCGGATCCTGGCAGGCTTGTGCATATGCTCGATGGCCTTGATATTCTCCGGGTTTGCCTTGATGCCATGCGTGGACACAAAGAAGCCCAGGAGTTGGCCGGCTGGCATGCCGAAGACGCACATCTCCGGATTGAGCCGGATCGTGTACTCGCGCAGGTTGGAGAAGGTTTCTTGGAGGTCGTCGAGGAGGCTGAAGTGCTTCTTGGTCTTGATGACGATGTCGTCCACATAGACGTGGCCGTTTCTGCCGATCTGGGGCAGGAGGCATTTCTGCATGCAGCTCTGGAAGGTGGCACCTGCGTTCTTCAAGCCGAACGACATGGTGATGTAGGAGTACGCCTCAAAAGGGGTGATGAAGAAGGTCTTCAGTCGGTAGGTCGGGTCCAGCTTGATCTGGTGGTAGCCAGAGTAGGCGTCCAGGAAGGACAGCAGATCGCTGATGGTCGTAGAGTCGATCACCTGATCGATCCGGGGGAGGGCGAAAGGGTCCTTGGGATACGCCTAGTTCAGGCTGGTGTAGTCGATGCACATGCGCCAAGTCTTGTTTTTCTTCAGCACCAGGACTGGGTTGGCCAACCAGTCCGGGTGGAAAACTTCCATGATGAAACCGGCTGCGAGCAGCTGGGCGATCTCTTCTCCTATAGTGCGTCGCTTCTCCTCAGAGAAATGGTGCAGGGGTTGCTTGACCAGCTTCGCATCCGGCCGTATGTGAAGTTTGTGCTCGGCATACTTCCTTGGAACACCCGACATGTCTTTGAGAGATCATGCAAAGATGTCCCAATTCTCACGGAGAAAGTCGACGAGCTCGCCTTCCTATTTGCTGCTGAGGTTGGCGCCGATGGTGACGCACTTCTCGGGGTTGGCCGGGCCGTGCGGCACCTGCTTGGTGTCCTCGGACGGCTGGAACGTCGCCTCGCTGGCCGACTGGGACGGGGGAGTCGCCATGGCCGGCTGCTTGGCGGCGTGGGCCACGAGCCGGTCGAGCTGGCGCCTCTCCGCCGCGATCACCAGTGCCTCGGCCAACCGGCTGCTGTCTCGTGCGCACTCAATCGACTTCTTGTAGTCACCATCGATGGTGATGATGCCCTTGGGACCCGACATCTTCAGCTTGAGGTAGGCGTTGTGGGGAACCGCCATGAACTTGACGAGCGCTGGCCTGCCCAGCAACACGTGGTAGGGACTGTTGAGGTCCACCACCTCGAACAACACCGGCTCGCGGTGGAAGTGGCTCTTGTTGCCGAAGAGGACGTCAAGCCGGATCTTGCCGATGGGGGAGCAGGATTGTCCCGACACGATGCCGTGGAATGTCGTCCGGCTCGGCTGCAAGTCTTTCTCCTTGAGCCCCAGCTTGGGCAGCATGTCCCGGTAGAGGATGTTGATGCTGCTGCCTCCGTCGATCAGCACTCGCGAGAACTGGCAGGTGAGCCTCTCTGAGGCAATGGTGGGATCGACAACGAGGGTGTGGCTGCCAGGGTTCGGCATCATGGCCGGGTGGTCTGCCCGGCTCCAGGTGATCGGCTTCTCGGACCAGTGCATGTACTGGGGGACCGAGGGCACGGTGCCCTTCACCTCGTGCCGGCACTGACGCTGGCTATGCTTGTCATTGCCCTCGCTGGTGAAGACGACGTAGGCCCCGTCCTGGTTGGGGAACTGATCGTGGAGACGGTCGTCATTGGGAGCCGGAACCGACGCGGGCGCCGGAGCGCTGGGAGCCGGAGGCGGAGGAGCCGGAAGGCCCTCGCCCCGGGCTAGCCGCTGGGAGAAGCTGAACTGTCGGAGCGTGTGCGTAGCTGGCTTTGCCACGGAGTGTGTCTTGCAGGGAGCGTCGATCATCTGCTCAAAGGTGAGCTTGGGCTGCCAGGCGGCCTTGCCGGTCCGCTGACACTGACTGGAGGCCTGGGCAGCCGGCTGCTCCTCCTCGATGCTGGCGACCTGCTTGCTCCCGTAACGGGGGTCTGGCTGGTTGGGCTTCCACTTGTTGTTCTGCTGCCGCCGGTTGTCGCCGGCCGGCCGCGAGGCGGCAGGCGGCTGAACGGCCTTGCCGGTTGCGCTGACCTTGATCCGCATGGCGGAGTCGGCCATGGCGTACTTATCCGCCTTGGCCATTAGGTCCGCCAAGGTGGCCGGCTCTGAGCGCATAAGCTTGTGCTTGAGGAGGGTGCCGTTTCGGCAGCCCTCGGAGAAGTACTGGTTGGCCTGCACCTCGTGCACCCCTTCACAGGAGTTGCGCAGCTCGGTCCAGCGCGTGAGGTCGTTGCGGAGGGACTCGTCCGGCCCCTGGACGCACATGGCGAGCTCACGGGGGCGGCCGGGGTGCTTGTAGGTGCCGGTGAAGTTGCAGACGAACGCCTCTTCGAAGTCCACCCAGGCGTTGATGCTGCCGACCGGCAGGCTGTTTAGCCATGTTCGGGCCGAGCCGACCAACGTGAGGGGGATGTAGCGCATGGCCACGCGCTTGTTTCCTCTGGCGATGCCGACTGCGGTGGTGTAGTCTATTAACAAGTCCTCCGGCTTGGCCATGCCTTTGTATTTTGGAGTGTCGCGGGGGAGAGAGAAGCCGGTGGGGAACGGCTCGTTGCGGATCTAGGGGCCGAAACACGCCGGCCCGATCGGGCCCTCCTCCTCCAGGAGGGCAAACGGTCGATGCGGAGGCGGGCGTCGTTCTCGCTGTGCGGGACGCGCGGCCCGAGCCGGGACGAGCTCGGCGCAAATGGCCGGACCAGAGGTCTGAGCGCGGTCGCGTCGGCCGCCGTCCTCTGGGGCGTCGTTGCGCTGGCTGGTGACTGCCGGCTGTTTGTTCCCATGCTGGGAACGCCGGCTGCGGCTTCCTCCATCTCGCCTGACGGAGCCACGAGGGGTGGAAGAGTTTTGGGCCTGCACGCGGCCGCTAGCAGCCAGCTGGCCCTCACCCTCGAGGTGGGGGAGCTCAGAGCCGGCACGGGTTGTGTCGAGGCGGGCCTGCTGCGAGTTGGCAGCGTCGATGAGGTCCTGGATGTGCTGCTCCTGCTGTGCGCGCTCCTCGCCCTCCATGGTGGCCATATCATTGTAGGCCAGCTGGGCGGCTCTCATGTTGGCCGCAGAAGTGTCGTAGGAGGGCAGCCCGCCGCCAAGGATTTCCGCGACCACGCGGCCGCGGTTGCGGACGTCCCCACGCTGACTGGGCTCGTCGCCGGCCGGGGTGAGGCCGTAAGTGGAGTTATACTCGCACTGCGCGGACTCCATCCGGTGCCGGGCGGTCACGAGGGAGGTGGCCTCCTCGAGCAGTTGCTGGCAGGCCGCCTCCAGCTCAGCCGTAGCTACAGCCGAATCGGCCGTTGGCGCGATGGGGGTGCTCAGGCCCTGAAGAGTGGAGCGGAGGGAGTCGGAGGTGCCAGAACAGGCCGCAGCGGCAGCCGCGTTTGCTCCCGTCCTAGCGGGAGCCATATCGGCGTTTGCCCTCGCGTCAGCCCTAGCGCGACCGGGGCTCGTTGAGGAGCCGGTGGCCATTACCTCCGCAAGGACGCGGAGGCCGTCAGCGCCGCTCAAGGCGGCCAAACCCGCAAACGGTGGAGGGTCGCTGCAGTCGAGTACCTCGCTGGGGTACTCGTCAGAGGCTGGCGCGTCACCGCGGCGCAGCCCGCCAAGGAGCGTGCAGAGGCCGTCGACGCCGAGCGGGACGTCGTCGTGGCACGGCTCGACGGAAGGGTCGATGGTGATGCCTTCGGAGCAGGCGGAACTGAGGCTGGGTGCCGCGGGAGCTTCCGCGAAGTTGGGCTCCACGGGCTTGCTGATCAGTCCGGACGCGAAGCGCCCGACGGAGTTGGCGAAGGGTCCCTCCCGGAACATGACTTCGGCCGTCGCCGTGGACGGCCCCGCGGTGGGCGCCAACTGTCGTCGTTTTCTCACGACAGATGCCATGCGGTGGCTTATCGAGAGTGGTTGGGGCCGAAAGGACGCCGACGGGCTCCGGAAACGGGATCAGGGATAGGCAGTGCGCGACACACGATGTACCCAGGTTCGGGGCCCACCGAGGGAGGTAACACCCCTAGTCCTGCTAGTCTGGTTGATGAACCAAGAGGGCTACAATGGTGCTCCTTGAGCTGTTTGGTGGAGGAGGAAGGAGGGGCTAGCTTGCTTCCTCTACCTCTCCGGTATGTGAGTGTGTGAGTGTGCTAGGGAGAGAGTCAGGCCGCCCCTTGCATGAGGGGGTTCTAGGGGTTTTTATAGGCCAACCCCCTGGCTTACAATATGCATAGATGATGCTGGGGGGGGGGACCTGACCGGCAGTCTCCCTAGCCGGCCTGGGGCCCTCCCCGGCCGAGCAGTCTTGTCATCTGTAGGGCCCGCTGACTGCGTGGACCGTCGCACGTAGGGCCCGCCGGCTGCGGGGTCCCATCGAGGGCTGGGACCCGCTGACCAGCTACTGCCATTGGTGCGTGCTTGTCACGTAGCGTTATGGGTTGCACCGAGCGGCGTCGTCTTGCGACAGCCGGCCACAGTCTCCGGTACGGTCGGCCACACTGTAGCCACGCGGGGGTAGGTAATGGAGTGGATGGAGGCATGCCATTACTGTGCCGCCTCGCCTAGTCGCAATCGGCTGCGGTCAGCGGTACGACCGCCTTCACTGTAGCCATGCGCGTACTGACCGGCGGCATGGCTGGTGGCACTGTGGCCGTACGGACCCTGGTCAGCGGTACCAGAGTCGCTGTAGCCTCGTCGTGTTGATGTGAAAGGCGCTGACCCGCCGGCTGGCGGATCGCCTAGGAGCCGGATGGCTGGGGGCTCCGTATCGAGCCGGACGACGCCACGCAGCCGGCCTTGGGGAGCCGGCTTACGGGGGGGGGGGCAGGCTACCATGTGGTTGTTTTCAAAAAAGGAAGGCACCGGTCTGCTGGAGGCTACCCCGGGGTTACCCCCCGTCAATGATAAGCTCTATAACATATAAGCGTCCTTATTTCTTCCTCAAAGCAGCCACCATACTTATCTGTCATGGTATTTCCATACCCATTCCGAGATATATTGCCATGCAGCTTCCATTGTTCCATTTCAAGGCATGTGTGTTCATCATCATATTGCTTTGCATGATCATATAGAGCTGACATGGTATTTGTGGCAAAGCCAGCGTTCATCATTGTAGTAGATGTTCCGGTAGATCATTGAACATCCTGGTACACTTCTAGGGGCATTCATATAGAGTCATATTTTGTTCTAGGTTTATCGAGTTGTAAGTAAATAAAAGTGTGATGCTCATTATTATTAGAGAATTTCGCTTGTGAGGAAAATTAATGAATGATGGAGGCTGATGATTCCTCCAAAGAATGAGTATGAGGTTCCAGACTATGAGGGATAAAAAAGAGACAACGGGAAATGCTACTATCCTTTACCACACTTGTGCTTCAAAGTAGCACCATGTTCTTCATATAGAGAGTCTCCTCATTTGTCACTTTCATATACTAGTGGGAATTTTTCATTATGGAACTTGGCTTGTATATTCTGATAATGGGCTTTCTCAAATGCCCTAGGTCTTCAAGAGAAAGCAAGTTGGATGCACACCCACTTAGTTTCAGTTTGAGCTTTCATATACTTATAGCTATATTGCATCCATTGCATGGCAATCCCTACTCCTCGCATTTATATCGGTTGATGACGGGCTTCCTTAAATGCCCTAGGTCTTCAGGAGCAAGCAAGTTGGATGGACACCCACTTAGTTTTAGTTTGAGCTTTCATATATTTATTGCTCTAGTGCATCCATTGCATGGCAATCCCTACTCCTCGCATCCAAACCGGCTAGCTGGCTGGATGGATGAATCAAGTTAGAACCGAGAGAATATATTGGTTTGTTCATGCGTGCTGGATGTAACATGCTTATAGCAAGGGAGTAGTTAGTGGCCAGCCAGGTCGTGGTTAGTAGCCGGCGGGGATGGGATTGCACCAGATGGCCAGTTCATGTTATATGAGGGGTAAAAGTGTTTTTTATGTGCAATTTTACAACAATGGACGAAAAAATGGACGAAAGTGGAATAAAGGGCATAAAATTTAGACTCGATGTTAGATAGGGAAAAAAAGTTTTTCAGTGTCAAAAAAGGAAACAAAATCTAAGATAGTGTTAAATAAGGAATTCTTTCTTTTTCCGTCACGACAAGTCTCTTTTCTTCCGCGATCCCATCTAGAGGCCTTTTTCGACACCCTCCCAGAGGGGGAATCGATCACGGTGGGCTTCTACATCAACATTGCTGCCTCTCCGATGATGTGCAAGTAGTCTACCACAAACCTACGGATCCATAGTGATTAGCTAGATGGCTTCTTCTCTCTCCTTGATCTTCAATACCATGTTCCCTTCGGAGGTCTATTCTATGTAATCTTGTTTTGCGATGTGTTTGTTGGGATCCGATGAATTGTTGGTTTATGATCAGATTATTCATTAAAAGTAACTGAGTCAAATCTGAACTTTATTATGTGTGATTTATATAGCTATGTAATGCTTTCCGATCTATGGGTTTTCTTTTGCCAACTTGATCTATCGATCTTTAGTGGAAGTTGTGCATAGTAGTGGGTTCAATCTTGCGGTGTCCTCACCCAGTGAAAGCAGGGGTAGCAAGGCAAGTATTGTATTGTTGCCAGTAAGGATAAAGAGATAATTGTTTTTATGCCCCTCGTTGGGTCACACTCGGTTGGTTTACCCCTAGTTTTTTGAAAACACGTGTTCCTACCAAAACCACTTTGCTCATCTTATGCTTTTGCCCATTGACCGTTATACCATCATTTTGAAAACTTTATCAAAAATTCATACTAATTCGGAAATTTTAAATAAGATATAATTTTTTTCAAAAAAAATCACCTATATGTGCATGAAATTTGCATTCATGACAAAAGTGTTGAAAACTCCCCATCTTAGTTTTACCTCATATAGGTGATGGGGACTTTCATACACTTTTTTCATAAATACAATTGCCACACACATATAGGTGTTATTTGTCTGAACATTTTGATATCTTATTAGCATTTACCCGAGTTAGTATGAATTTGTTATGAATTTTTCAAAATGACGTTCAAATGGTCAAAGGGCAAAAGCATAAGACGAGCAAAGTGGTTTGGGTAGGAACGCGTGTTTTCGTAAACTAGGGGTAAACTAACCGAGTGTAGCCCAACTAGGGGCACAAAACCAATTATCCCAAGGATAAATCGATGGGGTTTGAAGATATTGCTTGTCTTTCTTTGTCTACATTATGTCATCTTGCTTAAAGCGTTACTCTGTTTGTTATGAACTTAATAACATAGATGCAGGCAGGAGTCGGTCGATTGGTGGAGTAATACTAGTAGATGTAGACATGAGTCGATCTACTTGTCACGGACGTAATGCCTATGTATATGATCATGCCATGAATACATCATAATAACTCATTTTTCTATCAATTGCCCAACAGTAATTTGTTTGCCCACCATATGCTATGCTAAAAGAGAGAAGCCTCTAGTGAAAACTATGGGCCTCAGGTCTACTTTAATCATATTACAAAAACCAAAAATATATTGCGGAAATTTATTTACTTTCATTTTACTTTGCAATTTATCTATCTATCACTATCATATTTAATCCTTGTTGTCAACAAGTACAAGGGGATTGACAACCCTCTTGCATGTGTTGGGTACAAGTATTTGCTCTTTTTTGTGTAGGTGCCACTGATAGTTGCTTGCTTGGTTTGCCTACTAGTTAGATAGACCTTGTTTCTTAACTAAGGGAAATATTGTTCTAATTTACTACATCATCATTCCTCTTCAGGGAAAATACTAACACATCTAAAGTAGCAACTGCCCTTGTTGTCCTCCCCCCCCCCCAATGTTCACTTGGTCAAAAGCTAGTTTCTTCCTCGCATCCGGATTTTGTAAACCGCCCCCAACACCCGTTGAGCGATTCTTATTTAGTGTGCTAGTGACCTCTTCCTCCAGTGATTTTTTCTGTTAATAAACACAATGCACCAGGTTTGTCTTTGCTCCAATTATCACTATCACTGCCAAATCTCCCCTTTAGTCCACCCAGACCGAGGCTCCCCGAGTTCCCTCCATCTCAACCAGGGAAGTAATTTCTACTATCATTCTGACTACCGCTACTATTGTCACTTGAGGATCTCGACATGAAAGCTTCAAGTCAGGGGCCATACTCCCTCTTCTCCCCTTTCTTCAGACTAGTAGATATTCCTTCTCCACGTGATCCAGTCTGCCACATGTATAACAGAAGTCGGACAAGTATTCGTACTCCAAATGGTGCCAACTTTCTTCCTCCTTCTCCTCCTCCTCTATGAGCACTTTCTTCCGATCATCTTGTATCCCATCATGTAGGACGAAACCACTCATTATTGGCCTTGAGATATCCAGCCGTATCTTCACATGAAGAAATTTTCCAAGCGATTTCCCATCCTGACCAGCATCCACTTCCAACGCTACACCAATAATATTACTAGTGGCTAACCCTGTCTCCCTACACATTATCCCCAGCAGCAAATCATAAATCCAGACCCAGATAGGGATCGTTAGGAATTCATTCTCTTTGACGCTCTTCTTCGGATTGAAGTCCTCCATCACGAGCAGCGCTTTGCCAAACATCCACATACCACCATCCAAAGCCCTCCTCTTCCCAGATTGCTGATGGAACAAGCAGAGAAACATGTTGTATCCTAGATCCTATTACCCCAAACCATGCAACGGGCTCTAGATCTTACACAATGTCGTCTTCATACCCTATGTGAAACCAGGTTTGTCTGACATGAGCTCCCAAGGCATGTACCTCTGCGCTACAATATCGTTTCCATCTATCCACACGATCCTCCTGCCTTGGCACTCCAGATCTCGCAACTTCAACCCATCATCAGGCCTTCACCTCGATCCATCTATCCTGCACCAATCAAGATTTACACGGATGGATGGAAACTAGGGTAACTGTGTGCCCTAGTATCACACCGAAGGTTGTGTGTGGATGGGATGGGAGTAATGATGATTGGGAGCGCTGAGGAAACTAGCGGCGAGATCAGGCTTCACACGAGGACCGGTGACAACGAGGGTTTGGGCAGCAGAGTTGCAACGAAATCACTAGGGATGCAAGACAAACCCCTAACCGTTTTTAGAGAAAAGGTTGCGGCCCAACTTTAAATTAATAAAGCCCCTAGGTAGGAGAGTATCACGGACAAGTACCACAGCTTCCACGGCAACACCAAAGTAGTTCAAATACAGCCACAACTGGCAACATGGCACGTAGGCTAGCAAACAACAACCCCAAAAGAGAAGCGATTGGAAGTCGACAAGGAGCACCAACTACCGCGACCTAGATCGATCTCCGCCCAGGATAGTAACCACCAAAGAACATACCCGGGAGATAAGGAGCTCTACAACCGCCTTGTCATCATCCTTAATCAGAGATTTCCACTGCTGCAAAGAGATTGAAAGTTTGAAAACACAGTGAACCTCCTTGTTAGGGAACACATGTTTGATAGTAAACTTAATTCTGGTCGTCCAAGGGATCCAACACATGGCAGAGAAGCCAAACCAGAATACTCTCCTGATTTGATCACATAAGGAGGACGCGAGGGCCCGCAGATCAGCAAAATTAGACGGGGCCCAGGACACGTCCAGCCACTCCCTGAAACAGCTCCAAAACAATGGGGCAAGTCGGCAAAATGTGATTCGTATCCTCGAGGCACCCACACAGGGCACAGAACTACGAACTGGGGCCATGCCTCTTCTTAATCTAATCCTTAGCAGGTAGCTGACCCCTCACGGCCCGCCACATGAAAAATTTAATTTCGGCGTCACCCTAGTCTCCCAAATGGGCTTAAACTTCAAAACAACCAAACCGACAGACAAGACACGGCAACTAGACTTAACAGAAAAATGACCAGAGGTGGAATGGGGCCAAGACCATGTATCTTGGGCATGCGAGAGCGTCAGAGAAGAGCAACAAGACGGTGTCAATCCTCCAACTCTACAGGAGACAGGACCCGGCGAAAGCCAAAGTCCCAATCTCTGGCCGCGAGCTCCGCGATGGAGGCAGACGGGGATGAAACAAAATAGAAAAGAATTGGAAAGGAAAACGCGAGGGGGGCATCCCCTACCCACCAATCTAGCCAAAACCTAACGGAGGCACCATCACCAACAGAAAATTTAATCAGGGCCTTGAAATCATCCCGAACATTAAGCAGTTCGTGCCAAAACTGAGACACGGTCCGCCCATAGGGTTACACATGAGGGTAGAAGAAAACGGGAAATAGTTCGCCTTAAGGTTACGCAGCCACAACGCATCAGGAAAGGACAAAACAATACGCCACCACCCCTATAGAATCAAAGACTTGTTCATAATGGAAGTGTTGAGGATCCCCGACCCCCCATACTTTTAGGCCTGCACATGAGTTTCCACCTGACCAGATTATATTTCTTTTTATTGTCCGAAGTATTCTAGTAAAACCCGCACCTATGCTTATCGAAGCCAGCATGAGTGCCTTCTGGAAGGCGGTAAAAACCCATGAGGTACATAGGGAGGTAAGAGAGACATGCATTGTTCAAACAGACCATTCTCACAGTCGAATTGTAACATGCCCTCCATGGCATGACCCTATTACCAACCTTAGAGACAGAGAAGGTGGAATCTTTATAGAGCAGTTTATACGGGGAAATGGGCATCCCAAGATACTTTAAGGTGAAAGACCCAATAGAAAAGTTAAGAAGAGTGGCAACCCGCCTAGCTTCCTCGGGAGGAGCACCCAAAATTAGGACTTCGCTTTTAGAGAAGATAATTTTAAGCCCGAACATTTCCTCGAAACACAACAGGATGAACTTCAAGTTGGCCAAGCATCGATCCGTGTTTTCCACCAAAATAATGGTGCCATATGTGTATTGAAGGTGGGACACGCCAGAAGGAACGAGGTTAGAGGAGACTGGAAGAATATGCCAAGCTGCCGCCGCCCGGTACAGAATACAGGAGAAAAAATCGGCCACAAAGTTAAAAATCATGGGTGAAATTGGATCACCTTGCGGAGGGCCCAACCATTTTTGAAAAAGGGCTCACTGAGCCATTCACAGAAACCGCAGCATGGCCCTCACAGACCAACTGCAAAATACGATGGACATACGCGCCATCAAAGCCCTTGGCCAGGAGGACATCACAAAGAAAGGACTCGTTAACACTACAAAAAAAAGACACATCTGTGACATTATGGGTCAAATGAAAACTTTTTCTGTCATGGATATGACACTTCCATGACGATAACTGTGACAAAAACATGTATCATCATAGATGTGGTGGGCTCTCACTTCTATGACAAAAAATCATGACAGAAAATGGGCTTTTCCTCCTAGGCGGGCCGGAGACGCACCTGCATGACATTCTTTGGGTCGTCCATGACGTAAAAAATTGCGGTAGAAGTGAAGGCGAGGAAATTTTCGGGGCTTTACTGGTTACAATGGGCAATCGGTCCAGGCTCCGGGCCGAGCGATGTGCAGTGGCTTGCGCGTTTCTCTCATGTCCGCGCGTGTGTGTGCGAAGCATTCCCCAGCTACTAACTGAACCCGATCGAGCGAGGCATTCCCTTACTGAACTCGAGCAATCGATCGATCCCTCGCACTACCTACGTACCGAACACGAGCGACCGATCCCTCGCACTACGTACTGAACTAGAGCGATCCCATCGCTGCATATTGAACTCCATCGATACCCCATGCGAGACATGAGTTTATTTGCTAACTAGTAGCCGGTTTGGTTGCCTTTGGATGAATAGTGACCATTGCTGCCGCGAGCGCGATACGAGTCGAGATGTTGCATCGATCGATCGAGCCCCTTGCGCGAGACGTGGCCGGTGAGTTGAAGCTGTGTCACACCCTGTGTTGTGTATCACATCACTATGTTAATAAAGCTCAAAAATTGCACCAACAAAAACATTTTGTGTGTGGATGTGATGCTTGAATAATTGCTATTGTTTGCTTGTTTGAGTGTGCTCCTAATTCTTAAAAATCCTCCTATTCTCAAAACTCATCTCCTTGGTCCAAATATTTTCCCAATGATCATGCCATGTTTATAAGACATAAAACTATTTTTATAAAAAATTATTGTGACCAAAAAGCATTTATTTACTTTAGGTTTTCAAAAACCCCTGAATTTAGGTTTGTACTACAAGTCCTCAAATTAGGGTCAATGTTTTTCCTTAAAGATTTTATTTGGAACCTATTATCTACAATACTTCCCAAAACCACAAAAATATTATTTTAAAAGATATTTTCTATATTTTATTTAAATGCCTTTTTCTAAGGCCAGAAATGGTCTTTTATAGGGCAAATTTATTCTTATGTTTCAAAAATATTTGAGAAAATTTAGGGAAACTCAGTGGACATATATTATCCATATATATGTGTTTCGACACATGGTCATGTTCAAAATATTGTACAAAACCCTCCAATAACCTTTTTGGATATTTCAAGTATTTGATATATTTCTATAATAAATATTGTCAAATAAATTCAGGAAAATTCTAGCAAGTCACATATGCCTCATATGATGATCTTGCCAAGTTTCATCTCAATCCAAATAGTTTTGGTGCACAAAAGTGCCCCAAAACCCTCTTTGTCCAGATTCAACTTTGCATTTCCAAGTGTCACAAATTGAGCTCAAATTTTGTGGACATGATCAAATCTGCTAATGATACATCTAAACCAAGTGGTGCATCAAGGTGAACAGATTAGCTTAGCTAGATCTAAGCAAATCCATTTGTGCCCACTTCTATGGTTTGCCAAAGTTGCACTGGCCACTTTCTCCTAATGAGCTGAGAATTTGCGGAGATGCCCATTTGGTCTTAACCATCACTCCTGTTAAATACCATGGCAATGATAATCTCTAAGTTAGCTCAAATCCCCATAAAACACCTTCTCGTGATTTTCCAAACTTACAATTTTCACCCCTTCACTAGTTCTCCTTGAGCCTAGCTTTTTACCACAAATCCACATGGTTTCCTTCTACCCCAGTAAGAATTACAGGCCCTCGGCTCAATAATTGATGGGGTAAAACCCCCCATTTACCTCCCTAGACAGCCATGGCAGCACCTTTCTCCCCCTCATTTCTATTTTTCCTACCCTTTTCCTTAGTAAGCTGCAAAGAGCATCTCTAGACCCACCAGGAGATAGTGGACAAGGGAGGGCATGTCCAGAGCGAGTGGGGCATGCCTGGCATGCCAAGACGGTGCTCTGGAGCGTGCTATAGTGCACCCCTGCACTATAGTGGTTCCCATACCAAGCCACCCGACAGCTTGGGGAGGCGGGAACCTGTCTCCCGAGTCCCCCTTGACGTACGCAAGACTCCAAGCTGTCAGCCCCCTTCTCCTTTTCTCTCCGGTGACCCCTGTCACGCGTGGCCGATGCCGCCCGCTCCAGCCAATACCCGTCGGCACGGGGGACCTCCCTCTGGCCTCGCCCCGCTCTCCCTGTCACTTCTTAGCGGCCTAGACCACACCCACGCACATCGCAGGACACCCCCGGCCTCCTCCCGCAGCCTCCACAGCCGTTGTCGCGGACGCCCTTGAGCTCCACCCACTGCACACAAGGGTCCGGCTATTTAAGCCTTCCTCGGATCCTCTCCCCACCTCTGTTCGCTCTCTCCCGCACCCAATCAAAACCCGAGTCCACCCTCTCCTCCCCTGAACCCCCCGTGCTCAAGATCAAGCTCGATCTCCGCCGCGTCAGAACACCGTCGATTCTCACGGCGTGAAGCCTCTCCGGCACTCCTTCCTCCGCCTACGGACCTCCCACAACACACTGATGCGTTTCCCGCTCCTCTCACGTGTTTTGTAGTCGGAGACGACTACGACATCCACATCCCGAAGCTCCTCCACCGTGTCTACTCGTCGCTGGCGATCCCCCGCGCTCCGGCGACCAACTCCACCTCCACCCAAACGGCGGCTCGACGTTGAGCACGCCTGCACCCTCCATTTCCCCTATCGTCGACTACATCGTCGCCGGTGAGCACGCCTCCGCTCGGTCGCGTGGAAAGAGATGACAGGTGGGCTCCACCTGTCATCCTCCCCTCTCCCTCCCTCCCTCTATGTGTCGTTGGCGCCTGGACACAACCTGTCAGGTTTGAGCGTGGTGCGCGCATGTACCGGTTGGGTCCGGGCTGGTTAGGCTCTGGGCCGGCCCAGAGATGGCCGTTCTGGCCCGGTTGCCCTGCTGGCATTTTTCCTTTTTCTATTTTTAGTGAACTTCCAAAAATACCACACACTAAATTATTTGTCCAAATGACATAATTCCAAATCCTATATTCTTCTAAAATCCCAACCTATTTAATGGTGCAACTTCCACATTTTCCATCACACTTTTCTGTACTGTTGAAAATTCAAATTTGAACATTTAAAGCCCACTTTGAAAATCCCTAGAACATTCATTTTAGATCCAAATGAGTTGATTATAATTTCTTTGTGCTTTGTATATCATGTACTATTTATTTGAAAACAGTGGAGATTTTCCCAATGTTTTGCTTCAATTGGATCTATTAAATGGTCCACTCCTCCATTTAATTCATCTTGGAAAACTCCTAAGATATTCATCTCAACTCCAAATCTAGTGAAACAAACTCCCAAATGTTTCTAAAATCATGCCTTATTTAATGAGTGCCTCCACCCATTTTTGTAAAAATGTATTCTGTAAACTTCTTGCAAAATCATTATTCATTCCATTTCCACCTTATTGAGCGATTCAAAAAATCTTTATTGATCCAAAACCAGTGGAACCTCTTTCGTTATTTTTCTTATAACCAGACGTGTCCAAGAAAAATTAAATTCATATTTTAAGAGCAATTTTAGTTTCTGCCTTGTTGTGTTGCTTATTATGGTTGTTTCCGACATTAGTTGACGAACTAGACGGAGCATTTGGAGAAGGATCAGAAGCTTTTGAGGACCCCGATGACTTTGCTGAGCCAGGCAAGCAGCCCTTTGATCATGTTGATGAAACCCTTTTATGCATGGCATTATAGCATTTTACTTGTTTGCATTAAAAAGCATGATGGTGTGGTGACAACCTTGCTAGGTTGGCCTCCATTGCATATTCCGTTGATACTTGCATTGTGCATGAATCTAGTTTCGTTGAGGGTTATGCGGGTGGGAAGTAGATAGAATGCTAAATAGTTGCTACGCAAGTGGGACGGGATATGCATTGAGATGAAAAAACAAAGAGTTTTACCAAAGAACATTTGAAAACCCCATCGGGTGCCACTAATGCCCGAGGGAGAAGTTGAGCTAGGTAACCACTTGATAAAGAAGTGGTCTACCAAGGCAAGTTAAGTGTGTGTTTTTGAAAACGGAGAGATTTAAGATCTGGTGACCGTCCCAACCTTACATGTACAACCACACTAACCCTTATGGGACGGGGCTTTGTTGATTAATTTGGTCGATGCTAGCAGAGAGCCCGCATTACTAATGGCAAGAGAGCTGAGTCACTCTCTCAATACGGGGTCGTGCCTGGATGGGTGACTATTGTTGTTACTACAGACACCGGGCACAGCGTTGTGTCCCCTCATGGATGGTACGATGTTGAGCATGTCTCGTTTGATGTAGATCAAGAGGGCTAGGTATCAACGGATGGACTATTCGTTTAGTGTTGTCAAGGGAATGCCATCGTCCGGGTGCTTACTTTGGGAATGTAATATACCGCGAGTCGTGGATGACACTGAAATTTCCCGAGTCTTGTGGTTAAAGTGTGCAACCTGTGCGGAGTGTCAAACTATTCGAATAGCCATGTCCACGGTCAAGGACAGTTGGGTGGTCCTGCGTAAACTACGTCCGATGTTTTCACAAAACTTGGTGTGTGTGTGTGTGGGAAAGAAATACTTGAGCTAAGTCAGATGACTTGATGAGATAATCAAATCTGAGTTGTTTCAACTCTGCTTATATTGATTTCTTTAACCTCATGATGCCTGATTTTACAAATGTTAGGGCATGATATTGCATTCAAAACTAGCTTTCCACAAAACTACCTGCTTAGTGTTATACCATGCATGATTACTTTTTTCCAAACATGGGTTGCTTGCGAGCACTAGTGCAGAAAACGCTAGTGCCGACGTTCTAAAAACCACATTGCTGGCGTGAGGGGTCAACGCCACCAATATGGCGTCATTGTTAACAAAATACTGATGGCGTGCGGGCCCCACGCTATTGGTATTTTACATAGTGATGGCGTGGCACTATTCACTCACTCCACCACTAAGTGAAATAGCAATGGCATGGCATACATTCAAACGCCACCACTATACCATGGTACTAGTGATGTGCCCACTAACTCCAACGCCACCACTAGAAATTTGACAAAAAAATAGGCTTGACATGACTACAAAATTAGGAAAATACATACGATACATGCATACATATGTTTCGTCCATATATCCAGTTCATACATTTAGTATATATACATTGCTAAGATACACCGCCGCGCTTAGAGGGTTGTCGTCATTGTCATTGTTGTAGCCCCATGTCGATCGATGTCGCCACCTTCGCCATCGCGACCCCATGTCGATGTTGCCATCGTCGCCGCCGCAACCCCATGTCGATGTCGTCGTCGTCGCCGTAACATCTTACTTCCAACCCAAATGAACCATTAGTTATTAGCTAAAATATAGACTGTACACTTATTATTATTTTTGTTTGTGTTCTCACATGTCTTTCCAAACAAATCACATCAATTAAGATATAGTATTGTTTAAATCAAGGAAGTATAGATCGATTAGGTTGTGCTTATATAGATAAGTAAGAAACTGGGAAATAAAAGCATACGTATATTATTAATTTTAAGGAAGAGATGTCTATCTCATTGACTCTTTGTGCTGCAGTCTACATTTGCATACTATCTGTTCCTTGAAAGGAACCTCAAAATCTTACGGAAACCAAACTAGCACAGAATACTCTTAGGGTGTAGGTGGTCCAAACTAGCACGAAACTCTTCTCTTAGATTTTATATTAACACCAACAAAAAAGAAGGCATGCAGATAGATTTACCTACTCACAAGGTTCAGTTAAGTGCAAGAAATATGAAAGATCCATATAGAAAATAATTAACCAGTCATACTACAAACCATGGACCATGGACTCTATAGAAGATCATGATCAAGTTTTAAAAACCAGTAGCAAAATTGAGACCATAGACTATACAAAATACTAGTGACCTAGTTCGCAAGTGTAACATCGAGCTAAGCGTGTTTCCCAGAAGTACGGATGCTACAAAACCAAGAACAACAAATATGTTTTGTTCTTTTTCTTATCTTTTTTATAGTACATGATTTTGAAAGGAGAGAAAGAAAAATTATCAAGAAGTACAGGGCATGAATGCATATGGATACTATCAAGGAGTTCTGCATTCTCTATGTCTATTAAATCATGATGCTACACTAAAATTGAACTTCATTATTATAATCAAATGTAGCATAATATAATTATTGATACCTTGATAGATTTAGCTGTACTCTAGTACCTTGATAGATGTAGCGTAACGGAACAAGTGGTTTATTTTATTTTTCTAAACACTCAGAGCATGCACCAGCCTGCAAAATGATGGACAAATCAGATGTTCATTCCATTTGCAAGAAAAGATCCATTGTTAATTTAGGGGAATTAAGTTCAATATGCAATTATGAATGACGAACAAAGGCCAAATGGGCAGAGACCGATGGAGGTCTTTAGGAAGCAAATCTTCTACTTGTATACGAAATACACAATTAATGTATAGACTTGCCATATTACTAACCTGCATACACGGTACATTTGCTCCAGCTAAATCCATTTTACTCTTATCATATCAAGGATTCAGAAAGGTGCATTTTAGATGCGATTTAATACTAGCACCTATTAGCACTTTCTTCACACAAAAAATGACAACACAAAATAGTAACAATATAAAAACTGCACGTGATTTTCCAAATTCAACTGTAGAACATCGCTAACGCAGACAACTAGTTGATCTGCATTCTTTGATATACGCATAGTAATCTTATTAGGCACTAGTCTTCTACAACTCTATGAAAATTTTGAACTAGATGGGTGAAATTTAAGTAGAGCAGAGCAACACACGGATAAGATTGAGTAGATCAATTAGTTAAAACTATAGCAAAACAACACCATCCAATCTGGACATTGCCAATAGCATATAATAATGTGTGATTAGTTAGTGTGGACATTACCACTATGCTGAAATTGAACCTAAACTATTCTGCTGAAACTGAAACTTTTACGTACCAAAATGCAGTCTGTCGCTCGTCCAGATGATCTGCTCGTAGCCTCCCACCGCAACCTCCTCACGTGGGCAGAGGTGCACACACATGAGGCCAGTGGAGCCGAAGAGAGCACGGCCGGCTACGGCAGTGTCGCCGGGGCAGTCGCCATCGACCACCGAACGAAGCGGCACACGCGGGGCGCGAAGGCCACGACTAGGAAACGGAACCATGTGGGGAGAGCACGGAAGGAGTCTAGAAGGGTTACCTAGAGGCGCAGGTGCCGCACCGCCGGCAGCCATGTCACCGCCGTGCCAGAACCCTAGCCACGGGTTGGTCGCGCCTGGCACAGGAGGCGGCGAACGGCTAATCAAGCAGGTGGATTAGGTAGATCTGTCAGAGTGGAGCACCGACGTTGTAGGGCGCCGGTGGGAGTCGCCGGAATCGGCCGGTGAAGGTGTCAGCGATTGCAAATCTGGGGAGAAAGCTCGACCGAGAGGGAGAGGGGCTCAGTTGCGTTGACTCTCAGCCTCGTGGGCCACTGTGACTGTTCGCTTGGACGTCATCACTAGCTCGTTCAATTTTGTTTTTTTTTTTAAATAATTTGTCCCAGTAGCGACATGGTAAAAAGGAAAACGTCAGCAATAATCTCAATATTAGTGACGTGCTAAAAGGTCACACGCACCATTAATTTTTATCGGGCTGGACTGCTGGATCCCAAATACTGGTGGCATGGATTTTAGGTGGTACGCCACCAGTAATAATATAGTGGTGACGTATCAAATATGCCATCGTCACCACTATTTTAAAAAAATAGTGGTGGCATGGGTTAAAAATGAGGCGCCACCAATTAGAGTTGTGGCTAGCCATTTCTCTACTAGTGGAGTACATTCAAAAGTACCCACTAGCTTGTTCCTAGTAATTTAAATTGGCCACGCATGGAAGAACAGGAATTTGATGAAGAGTACGTTGGTGACGAGCATGCGAATTAGGATGATTCCCAGTCAGAATGCTTATAGGGTTAAGGAAGATGGTGTGTGTCCAAGTTATCATCGAAGATTTCCGTTGCGAATGTTTATCTGGTGATTGGCCTTCATGGCCCTATCTATGAAGACTTGACAATAAGGGTCATTTTTGTGTAATACGGTATGGAATGGATGTCAGAATCTTGTTATTCAGTTTGTGTGTGTTCAGTGAACATTGATCCTGGGATCATTGTACACGTGCATTCGGTGACTTCGACTTATGAGTCGGGGTCCCCACAAGTTGGTTGGTTAGTTGTGGGTGAATAGTTCCTATTGTTGCCGCCCGCTCGTACGCCCCACCCAAGGCGGTGGGGGTTGGCGCTGGATACACATGACGGACCCCGTGGTACGTAGCAGTAGCCAGTGTTGTGGTGGATGACCCCGGCAGATCAATGAGGGCATGTCGCGGTACGCAACAACCCACAACCGATTTTGGGTGGATGAACAGGACCCCATGGAGGCTGGAGGAAGTCAACGGTAGGTGAAGAGGACCCAGTGGAGGGTGGTGAAAGTCAATGGTGGATAAATAGTAGCCCGTGGAGTCCCGTTTTGCGGTACGCCACACCCCCTAGACCTCGTTTCTTAGATCATAGCAAACCTGTTTCCTCTTTTTTGCGGGACGCAACACCCCTGGACCCCTTTTCGACCGTAGCCAGTTGAACAAAAGTTCGTTATCTCTGTTTTGCAGGACGCCACAATGCTGGAGCCCGTGTCATGCCCAAAATGCGGTACTATGCTCGCGACGGATCAAGGGCCTCGATATGGATAGAAGCGCATTTCGGTCGCTTCGCAAGAATGGAAATCATCACAATACATGTAAAGAAGAGATGAGTATATGGAGTTGGCTTACACTCGCCACCTGCTACAACACAAATATCTCAATACAATAATATACCACAATCATCATACAGAAGAGCAGGATCCGGCTACGGATAAAGTCAAACAAAAAAGAAGACGACGTCCACCCATGCTAATCCCAGGCTGCCGACCTGGAACCCATCCTATGATCGAAGAAGAAGAAGAAGAACAAGAAGTCCAAATGGAACAATCATCGCGCTCACGTCAAACCATCGCATTACATCTACCTGCATCTATTGTTGTATGAATCTGTGAGCCACAGAAACTCAGCAAACTCATTACCATGGCTATCAAGACTAGCAAAGCTTAATGGGTGAGGTATGGTTAAGTGGTGAGGTTGCAGCAACACTAAGCATTTGATATCTGGCTAACTTACGAGTACAAGAATAACAAGAGTGATCTATGCATGGCAGTCGTGAACTAACAATGATCAAGAAGTGATCCTGAACACCTACTTATGAGTCAAACATAACCCCACCGTGTTCTCTTCCTGAACTCCCTTGAAAAGAGTCGATCACGGTTACGCACATGGTTGGTGTATTTTAATGATTTTACTTCAAGTTTTCTATCACCGGGTATTATAAAGTTTCCAAGTTTCCACATAATCGCGGGCACGGCTCTCAAAAAGATTTAACCCTGCAGGTGTGCTCCAACTCATCCATCACAAACTAGCCACAAGATGCGGTGTGAAACCTCAACCGCGGATAGCCTGTAGTATCCTCAGAATCCGAGTGCACAAGACGTTCGTTAAAGGTAAAACAAATCCAGCAAGACCGCCCGACAGGCCAGATCCTGATAGGAGATGACGTATCTCGTCCTCAGGGCACTACTAGATAAGGTACATGTACAACGGCCACATTAAACACCCAAGTTGCCCTAGGGTTGCCCGCACAATGCTCTATTTAGGACCAGCACCATCAGCACTGGCCCTCTATGTATTTTGTAGAATAAATCAACGGGTTCATGACGCCCTATGCATTAATAAAGGTGATCAATATTATTATGTTGGGCAAATTTTAGTACCAATGTTGGGCGTTGCCCAAAGAGTTTTATCCCAAAACAAAAATCAAGGGGGTCCCCGTAACAACCCCGAGCATGTTAGGAGCGCTCAATATGGAACATAACACCAGTACTCGGAACTAGGGAGGAAAGAGTGAGACAAACACTAGGCAAAAGGTCGAGCCTTCCACCCTTTACCAAGTGTAGAGATGCATTAATTACAAAGCAAGAATAATGTGATATCCCAAGATATCCATGTTATCAGATGGAACAACCTGCACCTGCAACTAGCGACGCTATAAGAGGGGCTGAGCAAGCGGTAACTTAGCCAAACAACGGTTTCCTAGGATGTTGAGGGTTAGAGGTTGATCATGTCATTTTGGGAGGCTTGACAAACAAGTGCTAGGTAACGATACATAGCGATAGCAACGAGACAACTAGCATAGCAATGATAGTAGTGGTTTCCAGGTAATGACCATCTTGCCTGAAATCCCGCTTGGAAGAAGAACGAATCCGTGAAGTAGACGAACGGCCATAGTCGAACGAATCTTCACAGTCTGAATCGGTTTCGAAACTCTAGAGAGGAGAACAAAATCCGGAAACAAGCAAATTACACGGTAAACACCATAACATTTTCATGGCATGATGCACAATTAAGTATGATGCATGTCCATTAAATTATGCATGACATGACAAGAGTGCACCAAACAAATACTACACATTAAATGAAGCTCAATATGCAACGAATTGCATACTGATGAAACTCCACACTCAAATTATTTAGTTCACTCTTGTTTAGGTACCCAACAACTTTAATTGTTATTTAACATGCCAAGAGGTGAAGCATAATTAAACTATCTATCTAGGCATTTTAAATGAGGTCGGAAACAACATATAGTATTTCCGAAACGACCCCGTATGTAAATTTTGAAATAGATATAGATCTGTCCTAAAACATATTTTATATTTATTAAACAGGGAAACAAAATGGACCATGTGATTCTACATGTCATTATAATCGACAGCAAGAAATATATATGCTACACAACTTTTAATGGCATAAAAATTTACAACATGGTGGTTGACATAATGGACTTCATTTCATTCCAGGTGAGCATGAGCAAAAGATGTACAAAATCATGGCTAGCATCCACACCAAAAGGCTAGTAGAACTAAACAGATTCCGAGACTTGGTGAAAATAACAGGGTGCAAAGAGCAGCAGTTTCTAACAGGTAGGCATGTTTGACAGCAGAAATAACTAGGATGCAAAACCTATTCATGGCATCTAATGGCTCAACATGATAGTCCACAACATGCTTTACAAAACTCTCCAAGTGAGCAACAACAAAGGGGCTACATACCAATGGCTATTCACAAGACGAAACAACAAGTTACATATCAGTTTCAGAGTTGGAAATATTTTGACATCTCAAAATCAACAACATTATGTAGGCATGTTCACATGATAAAAACTATAGCTAAACTTGAATTTCATGGCATAGCAAACACACTACCAGCAAGCATACATGACATACTTCAAATTACTCCATTGGCACAAGTTCAAAGAAGGCATGGATTTGATGCAATCATCAAGCAAAGTTTGATTAAAATAAAAGTTTTCTGCAGTTTATTCACGAAGCACTTTTGCAATAGAGATTACAGCAAGTAGATGAATTTCTATATGCATGCAAATGCCACAATCATGTAGAGAGCAACTTGTAGAACAATTTTCATATATAATTCATATCAATCAGACGCACGGTTAACGAGATACAATCATCCCAAAATGCATGTATGAGTTAAAACGGACCAACTCCAGGGACTTAATAAAAAATGACCTCACGAAAACGGGACGCCGTGGTTCGAGGACGAGGCCGTACAACGCCGATCCAGCGTTTAGTTGGTGAGATGGGGTCATCCAGGGACCGGGCCATCCCGGCGGCAGCAGAGGCAGCGGGCGCCGGTGCAGAGGAGAGGCGACGTCGGCTGGGACGCGGGCGGCGAGGCCGTCGTGGCGATATCCGGCCGCCGGTGTGGCAGATATGGACGGAGACGGGGTGGGGACGACCGGCGGCGACGGCTCGAGCTTCGGCCGACCAAGGCATGGGGCAGCGCAGGTGGGCATGGCGGCGGTGGCTTGCAATGGCTTCGGCGGGAGCGCGCTGTGCGGGGCGTGGGCTGCGAGTCCTGCAGCAGCGGCACTGCGCACCAGCGCGAGGCGGTGCTGCGGTGGCCGGCTGGGGCGGCTGCTCCGCGGGAGGAGGTCGGGCGCGAGCGCTCAACTGCAGGCGGCGCCTCGGCCCGGCCAGGCCCGGGGCGGGCTGGCCATGGGCCTGGCGGGCTTGCGGTGGTGGGAGGAGAGAGGGGCTGAGGTGGCGGTGCAGGAGTGGCTGGAGAATGCGGCTATGGCGCGCTAAGTGGCAGGGTTGGGCTGAGCGCCGGATTTTGAGGAGAAGGTGGAGTGGCGGCTGAGAGGTTAGGGTAGGCTAGGTTTGGACCATATTTGGTGGGGGGGAGCTGCCTTATATAGTAGCTTTGCTATGGTTAGGGATTTGGGGCATTTTTAGAGCCATTCTATCCAATCGGACGGCTCCGATCAAACGGGGCGGTGTAGGTGGGCTAGGTGGGTTGTGGTGAGGTGTGTAGAGGTGTCTGGGGCTGAGAAGATAGGGAGGATTGCGGCACGTGACAGGTTTTTGATACACCGAAAACATCCGGCGTTTATCTCGCTATAGCGCCTCTATAGGTTTAACAGTTCGGGTATCAAACGGACTCCGAATGAGACACAATTTGGCAGGTGGTCTACCTACAATATATTAAGACCGCACGCCAACTTTCAACCCATTCCAAGAAATGTTTTATGCCACTTAGAAAATAATATTTTAATGATGTCGTTGGCGCGTGCGAGTGTGTTTGGTCTCGAAATGTCAACGACGAGAACGGAAAGAACCGGCAACTACGTCTGATGCAAGTTTTTAAAAAATGACGGCAACGGAGTGCTGAAGCAATGCTAATGGTGCGATGATGAATGCGACAAACAAATAAATAACAAGATGAAACTCGCAATACATGGAAGGAAATCTAGAGCATCGGTCTCGGGCTGTTACACCCTGTTTCGACCATAGCCGGTTGAACAGAAGCCCGTTTCCTCCGTTTTGCGAGTAGCCACACCCCCAGTCGAGTCTTTGTTTCCTCCGTTCCAACTTAGCCGGTTGGCTGCCGATGAACAGGACGTCATTGCTGCCATCCATTGATTTTGCCATGTTGCCTCTCCATGTACACGACCACTGGCCCTGCCCGTATGCGCGAGTACGCGTTCGAGACACAACGTGGTTGTACATATGTGTACACGATTTAGACGGGACTGCCTCAACTGCTACGTCAGGGCCGGGCTCAACTACGACACATGTCGCTCCTTACTCGACCATGGTTCATCGTTGCAGAGAGATCGAACGACCAGTATGTACGTACACATTTTGCGACCATACAGATAACACTATGTACGCTTTTGACCTGGTAGTTCCCAGCTGTCAGCAGGGGCGAATAGTTTTTTAACGTTATAAGGGCATCTCCAACAACAACCCACAAATTTCCTCCCACATTCGTCCGCGGACAGGGGGGCCAGTCCACGGACACAGATGCAAAAGGATGACATCCAACCATAGTCGCATACATTTTGACCACAACTCAAACCAACAGGACAAAATTTGATGAAACCGGACGAATTTCATTCAAGTTCGCATACAATTTACATAAAAAGGTCGATATTTTGACCGTTTAGCTAAAAACGTAGAAAAAAGCCTAAACCTTATACCGGACGACCACCTCGTACGCGTGGCCGCCCTGCCCTGCCGCACCGTCATCTCCGTCAGTGTCGTCTTTGTCCTCGTGGTCCCTCCAGCGGTAGAATGATGTCGTAGGGCCGCGGCAGTCTTGACCGCTGGCTGCCTGCAGCTCACGGAGGAGCCACTCCGCCTCCTGCTATGCCATGGGGAGTGCCATAGCGGCCACCGCCGACGTGGCCTTCGCAGCCCTAGCGGCAGCCTTGCCTTGACTGGCATTGGCGGAGCAGTCACTAAGCAACCACTCCTTGCCGATCTTAGCGAGGTCGACGTCAAGGCGGCGACGATGCCTAGCGTCCGTCTCCGCGGTGGTCATGAAGCGGTTGAGTGCCCACACCGCAGCGAGGTCCAGATCGTTTCGCACCCATTCAGATGCCACGTACATCTTGGCGAACGCAGAGCGCCGAGCGGCATTGCGCCGGTCATACCTCGCTTGCTATCGCGCCACACGCTCGGCCTTGGACACCACCGCCCAAGAGCCGAAGGCACCGCCAAAGCCTCTGCCTCCCACGTAATGGAGGATGCGGCCCCACGCCTTGGAGATAGCAGGCGGCACCACTTGGGGGCTGTGGCGTCGAAGCGGCGATGATGTCTTGTCGATCTGTGCATAGCAGATGTGCGGTGGTGATGGTGGCTCAGGCTTGACGCGACCGTCGATGTGGAGACCGCGGTTGCGAGATAGGGACGCCGACTCATCCTTCACATGGCTGCCAATGTGGAGGCCACTATTGCGCATTGGGGACACCGGCTCGTCCTTCACCTACCGGAGCGGGGACGCCGGCTCGTCCTTGAGTTGCGCTGGTGATGGTGGCGCTGGTCCCATCTAACAGAGCAAACGCGCATCATGATCTCCATCTGACGGACGGATTCTTCATCCGTCAGGTCCGCCTCCGACAGTTGGCATGAACGCTGTTGTGGCCGGTCCTCCTTGTCGCCCGAGGAGATGATTAATTCCTCCTAGCCTTCGGAGCCCGCCGCCGTGGAAGTAGTTGGCCCCAGTGACTGAGGGTGGTGGCACCAAGATCCGCCAGACGACCAGCTCCCACCGGGGCCGCCTGTCGGCACAGAGAACCAGGAGTTCAGCATCGCCGCTGCCTTGGCATGGAGAGGAGGCAGAGAAGGAAAGACACAAGGAGGTGTGAGAGAGTAGGAAGGTCTGAGGCTCTACTCCACGGCGCCGGAGCGCGGCTTAAATAGCCACTGCCAGGGCAGGTGGTGGGGCGATCAGCCCACTTCAATGCGGAGTAGCTACCAAAGTTGGTTCCTCGGGACACGGCGTCTGTATTGGAGCGGCTAGGACCGAGAGGTCACGTCTGTCTGCGCCGCCTTCCCGTTCGATCAAATCGCGATTTCAATGACGGACGATGCACGCTCTGGGTCGGCATGAATGCGGCGCGGCAAGCGGCGAGGCGCGTGGGATGGAAGGTGCGAGAAGGGCGGGTGGGGTTTTTTCGGTGGGCCAGGGCGGTCAGAATCGGGAAAAGTAGCATTTCGGACTCCCGCAAACCTCCCCCGCGTTTGTCTTTGGTTTGCGGGAGATCGCGTCTGGACTACCCCGTAGACCGATACATGACGACGTTGGATGGCTTCCGTGGTCCGGACCGCGTGGTACGGACTGTTGCGGGAGGTTTGCGGGTCCGCCTTGGAGATGCCCTAAGGAGGCACTTCCTTGCGTGCGAAAATGTAGCTAGTGGGTCTGAGCTGTGAGGGGGAGAAATCATTTTCTACACCTAATAAGGAGGCACTTCCTTGCATGTGAAGATGTAGCTGGTGGGTCCAAGCTGTCAGGGGGAGGAATCGATTTTTTCACGTAATAAGGAGGTATTTCCTTGCATGCGAAGATGTAGCTAGTAGGTCCCAGCTGTCAGCGGGAGCAATCAGTTTTTTCCGTGTAATAAGGAGGCACATCCGTTCGTGCGACCATGGACCTCGTGTGTCCGAGCTGTCGGTGGAAGGAATCATTTTTTCGCGTAATAAGGAGGCACTTCCTTGCGTGCAAAGATATAGCTGGTGGGTCCTAGCTGTAAGGGGCAGGAATCGTGTTTTCGCGTAATAAGGAGGCACTTCCTTGCGTGCGAAGATGAAGCTAGTTGGTCCCATCTGTATGGGGGACGAATCATATTTTTTTGTGCGTCATAAGAAGGCACTTTCCTTCGTGCGACCATTGACCTGGTCGGTCCCAGCTATCAGGGGGATGAATATATTTTTTGCACGTAATAAGGAAGCACTTCCGTTCGTGTGACAATGGACCTCGTGGGTCCCAGCTGTCAGCCTATCCATGTACAATACTCTTTCGATGGTAGTCATTCGTTGACCACGATGACAATACTGCGCCGAGAGCACCAAGGCGGTGGAGACGGCGAGGCCTGGGAAGGGAATGACCCAGAGCCAGGGAAGACTCAGTGGTGGATGCCCACGCGAAGGGGGGTATGAGGGTTGACTGGTTAGGCTGCGGGGTGAGGCTGCCGTCACCGGAGAATAACAGAAGGCATGGGTGAGTACATGTATGACCTGGCCACCCGTGGGACTATGGTGGGGCGGCGAGGCCTGCGCGGCAGTACAGTCGGTATCACAACCTGTGTTTTGTATCACTTCATTATGTTAATGAAGCTTAAAAATTTGGACCAATTAAAAAATTTGTGTGTGCTTATAATGCTTGAGTGATTTGCAATTTGCTTGTGTGCTTGGCTGTGGTTTAATTCATAAAAAAACCCCTACTCTCAAAACTCATCTCCTTTATCCAAATCTTTGCCCAACGATCATGCCATTTGAATAGGACATAAAAATATTTTTATAAAATATTCTTTTGACCAAAAAGCATTTATTTGATTTAAGGTTTTCAAAAAGCCCTGAATTGAGGTTTGTACTGCAAGCCCTAAAATTAGGGTAAATATTTTTTTCCCAAGCATTTTATTTGAAACCCATTATATATAAGACTTCCGAAAATCACAAAATTATTATTTTAAAAGTAGTTTTGTATTTCATTGAAATACCTTTTTCTGAGGCTAGAAATAGTCTTTTATAGGGATAAATTATTTTTATGTTTCAATATATTTGAGAAATTTAGCGAAACTCAATGACATATATTTTCCATATATATGAGTTTCAGCACATGGTCATGTTCAAAATATTGGACAAAACCCTTTAAGGATATTTCAAGTATTTGAAATATTTCTATAAGAAATATTTTCAAATAAATCAAGGAAAATTCCAGCAAGTCACATGTGATGGTCTTGCCATGTTTCATATCAATCCAAATTATTAGGGTTCACAAAAGTTTCCCAAAACCCTCTCTGTCCAGATTCAAATTTGGTAACATTTGCATTGCCAACTGTCACCATTTGATCTCAAACTTTGTGGGCATGATATAATCCACAAATGATGCCACTACACCAAGTGGTGCATCAAGGAGAATAGATTAGCTTACCTAGATCTAAGGAAATCAGATTATGCCCATTTGTAGGGTTTGCGAAAGTTGCATTGACCACTTTCATCAAATGAGCTCAAACTTGGTGACCAACCTCATTTGTACCTACCAATTATTCATGTTAAGTCTCATGCCAATTAGAACAACTTAGCTGACCCAAAACCATATCAAACACCTTCTGGTGATTTTCCAAAGTTACTATTTACCTCACTTACCTTTATCTCCTTGACCCCAAATTCTTACCATAGTCCCTTCTAGGTCCGCTCTACCTCCAGTAAAAATCTCATGGTAGCAGTTCAATGATTGATGGGGTGAAACCTACATTTTTACCCCCTGGACAGCCAGACAACACCTCCCTCCCTCCGTTTCCTTTTACCTCTTCCTCCTCCTTAGCCATTAAGCTACCTATGGGAGGGCGCACCCTGAACGCGTGGGCATGCACTGGCATGCAAAAGTCATGCTCTGGAACGCGCTACAGTGCACCCCCACACTGTAGCGGCTCCCATCCCGAGCCCCCGACAGCCTCGAGCCATCCCCTGCTCACCAGAAGGCATGCCTCGACGTCCGCGACACGCTAGGCGGTCGACCCCCTCCTCTATCTCTCTTCGGCGACCCTGACGCGCGTGCCCGAGAGCCGCCCGCGCCGGCCAGTGCCCGTTCATGTAGGGGACCCACCTCTAACCTCGCCCCTCTCTCGCTCTCTCTTTTCCTGGTCGTGGATGACCCCCACGAGTGCCCTTGACCCATGCTAGACCCTCCCAACAGCCGCCATGGCCGATCCCGCGGACACCCGTGAGCTCAGCTCATGGTGCACCGCCGGTCGCCCATATAAAGCTCCTGGGCCTCTCCTCTGCCCTCTTCTCGCTCTCACACCTGACCAATCGTCCCCCTTCACCACCCAACCCTCCTCCCGAGCTCCCTACGCTCGGATCGAACCGGAGCACCGCTGGTGCGGCCCTCCGGTGAACTCGTGGTACAGCCCCCCTCAGCTCTGTTTCCTTTCCCTACGGTCTTCGCTCACCTCCCTGACACGATACCATCCCTCTCCCACGTGGAATGCTATAGAAACCGTCGGCTTCGAGCACGCCTGAAACACCTCCGTCAGTCTCACTCATCGCCGGCGAACCACTATGCATCACTGTCCACCTCCACCTCCACCCCGTCGGTGACCCCTCCCTGAGCTCGTCGACGTCCTCCGCTTGCTTCCCCGACAACCACATCGCCGCCGGTGAGCTCCCGACCCTCCTGGTCGCGAGGTGGGTGATGACAGGCGAGCCCTGCCTGTCATACTCTCACCTCTCCCTCTCTCACTGGCCGCTGGGCCTGGCCTGTCGTGTTTAAACCCCGACCAGCGCGCGTGCCTAGTTCGCATGGGTTGGCGAGGCTCTGGGCCAGTCCAGTTGTGGGCTATTCTGGCCCGGCCGTTTCTGGCCATTTTCCTTTTTCTTTATCAGAATTTTCCAAAAATCCCACAAGATTTAATATTGATCCAAATGCAATGATTCCAACTCCTAAAATCTTGTATTAATCCCACCTATTTAATGACACTACTTGCACCCCATTTGGACAAACTTCTTTCTAATGTTCCTATTTAAATCCTCATTTAGGTATTTTTATTCACTGTTAAAATCTATGTCTCAGATTTTATCACTCCAAACCCAAAACCAAAACCAGTAGTATCTTCAGTTATAAATCTAGTATTTAATAAAAATAGGTTGACTTTTTAAGGAGTGATTTATTTTTCCTGTTGTTTGCTATGGCCTTATCTGTGCCCATTACTTTGCAACGATAGATTACGTTGTTGACGAGAGAGATGGACCAGAAGCATTCGTAGACCCTGAAGACCTTGTTGAGCCAGGCAAGCAGCCCCTTGACCATGTTGATGAAACCCTTTTTATGCATGGCATATATTACTTTATTTTCTTGCATTGAAATCATGATGATATGGTGACCACCTTGGTGGGTTGTCTCTCTTACGTTCGTCGTTGATACTTGCATTCCCATGACTCTACTTTCCGCTTAGAGTTTGTCTGTGTGGGAAGTAGATAGGTTGCTAAAATAGTTGCTACGCAAGTGGGACGGGGATTTGCATAGTGATGGAAACAAAAGGGTCCATGTTCCTGATTGAATGCGTCAAGCACGCGGCCCACGGCCGCTGTCGCGTGTCCCTGTTCCCCCACTGCCAGGTGGGCCATCATGTCCGAAGCTACAGAACACCCCACCTGCATCCAGCCAATCATGGCTCATCTCGTGGATCAGCAAACCCTAGTGCCTGATCTAAACCGTTCCCGAACAGCGATCCAACGGCCCTTATAGTGCGGGATTTTGAGAGGGGTTTTGAGAGCTAGGGTTGAGCACATCTAAATTGAAAAAATACGAAACTTTCGCACACTATCGTTTATGTTAGTGAGTTTCTAGGAAAAATAAGAAACCACGACTATGCATATTTTCATGAAATTCCCTTCACATAACTTAGCTACACGAATAAGGTTGGATGGTTTTCAAGGGGAATGACCTAGGGTTTAGGGTTAACCATGGAATAGTTTGTCCAAACCACCCCATGTTGGGCGTGGACCCTATATCAGCACACTAAACGATAATGACCAAGAAAAGCATGGCATGCTCACACTGTACATTTTTCAACAGGAAAATGTGAAAAAATTCTGCTCCTGTTTGACCACCTATCGTACCACTACAGGAAGCTCGAATCTAGGACATGAATGCAGGGCAGGCTCAACTAAAAGGATGCTAATTTTTTGATGTGGGAAGCCATTTTATGTGCCGCACCTATGTAATAGTGTGCTCTGCTTCAATCTGATTGGTCGAAATGACACTCCCTCAGATTGATGACGTGGCTCGCATCCACACATCCACACCCATTTGTGATTTCTCTGAATGGTGGAGATGACAGGAGCCACATGCACACCAGCCACACCCACGTCTCTCCCTCAATCTCTCTCTCACTCTGAATTTGCGATCCCCATTTCGCCTCGTCTTCACCAGCCGCTTCTGACCAGCTCCAGCTGTCTCGCCCAATGGCAAGCAAGCTCTAGCACCACCGCGGTCTCATCTCTCCGCCTCCCCAAATGAGATCACGGACTGTCTCCATCTCGCGTTGCCTCGTCTAACCCTACCTGCCTCTAATTAATGGTGGGCGTCGGTCCGCGCGGCGACAGATCCAACGGGTGCGAAGGCGGATCCAACGGGCACGGATCAAACGAATCTAGCGCGCAGCAGATCCATCAGGCATGCGGGCGGCGACGGATCCGGCAGGCATGCTTGTGGCACTGAATCTAGTGTGCGCACGGTGGGAGATCGATCATGTGTGGCGGTGGTGCCAGCCTATATGTTGTGTGTGTGTGTGTATGTGTGTGTATGTGTGTGTTAGCCTCCCGAGCAGGGACAGAGACGCACCATGGAGCGTTGCCACTGCGCCACCGGGAGGTGGTTACGTTTTTTTCATTTTCTAAAATCTTAGCAGTGGCTGGCGAGGAATAAAGATCGCCACTGGTAGTGTCTGCTGTTAGTGCCGTTAGTGGTATTGCTGGTGGCGGGCGTTAGGTACTTCTCGCCACTGCTAGGTCTTTAGCAGTGGCGGGCGCCTTCCCGTCACTGATGCCATATTAGCAGTGGCGGGAGGTCAGTAGTGGGCGCCCCTGAGAGCCTTGCCCGCCACTGCTGGGCTTTTTCCATCCGCTACTGCTAGGCATTCCTGCAGTAGTGGGGAGCACCTTACGCCAGAGCAACGTCGGATGGAGGTGTACGCTTCGGACTCTCCCAACTAGGGGAGGTGGTTTTCCATCGAGCACGAGGAGCAACGCCGCCTCGGCGTCCAGGGGCACCACACCAACTCTCTGCCGCCCCCCGTCGTCCAGGCGAAGGAGGAGGAGGAGGCGTACCAGGCGGCGCTGGCAGCTGCCATGCAGACCTCCATTGAGGAGGAGCGACGCAAGGCAGAGGCGGAGCAGGTTGGCTATTGGGCGAGGCTGGCGGAGGCCCTGGCCCTATCAGCCGCTGGCGACTCCGTTGTCCCCCATCACTGCCAAGGATCCCCGCACTGAAGGCCGAGCCGTTGCCGCCGCCACCCAAACCGATGGAGTAGTCGTATGCATGGGAGGGCATCATGTGCGAGTGGGTCAGCACGCCCCCTATGTGGATCGAGGCTATGCCGGAGTAGGAGGCCGCGTACCTCGATTACTGTAGGCAACGCCGCCTGTCGGCGAAGCACGAGGAGGCCAAGCGCCTCATGTAGGCGGAGCGAGAGGAGGAGGAGCGTCATGCCTGCAGCATAGGAAGTCCACCAGTGGCACAGCCGGCACATGACGCAGCCCGTGCATGGGAGGCGGCCTTTCTCTAGGCAGGCTCAGCGCCGGAGATGGTGGACCTGACCGGTCCTGGGTCAGACCGCGTGGGTGCCTAGGAGACAGCGGGGACGGCGAGCCCTTTTCTATTATGTTTTTATGTTTTAATCAACGTAAATGTGGACTTTGGTGGGCGGTTGCCTGCCATTTTAATGTATAATTAGTATTAAGCTTGAATGTGCCGCTTTTTTATTTACATGGCGCGCACAAAGAAAATACTCAACCCGCCGACCCAAATCAAAAAACGGACACGGGCATTTGCTCGGCCAACCCACCTGTCAGGATACCAGGCCAGCCCACTAATCAGGATACCAGGACGACCCACTAGTCAGGAGGTAACGGTCAAAGGATTTGATAGGACGGTGGCACTCCGTTTGGCCTTTCGTGACCAGGTGGAGGGGGGAGGGAAAAAGTGAGCAAAGTAATTTGGCTTGGGCAAAACTATGGTGAACTAGGGAACCAGGGGTATGAAAATAGAGATCCTTTGTAAATAATGCCTTACCAAGTTAAAGTCGCACTTGGATTCATTCACACATTGTTCCCGACCATCTATTAAGAGCAAGTCTAATAAGGCCAAGTCAGCAGGCTATAAGACTTGCCATGTCAATATCCCACTTGGAGGACTGACAAGAGAGGAGAGAGAGTGGACCGGGCTCTTATTCTACATCCCAACGGATTCAACAAACAATGATGGTTGCTTCGTTCATCAAACTTACTGCCGGCTCTACATGATTGGATGACTGATTGGTGATTATTATTGCGGCGGTAAGACCGTGGTGAATCTCAGTTTCACTAAAATCGAGTTGAGCATCCTTGTTGGCAAAGATATTGAAGAAGTGTGATTAGAATAATAGTTGTGGCACTGAAATGAGCTCCACCGTACATCCCGCCTACATCACCCTATTGTACTTGCTCGTATGTGTTCTCCCTCCTCGTCTCTCTCATGGAGAGGCGGCTTGTTGATTTTTCCATCAATTGCGGTTGGTTTCCTCACACTCGTTGAGATTTGCCCAGAGGAAACCCCGTGTGCAAGGATTAGGAGAAAACTAAGCAATGCGTGTAGTACTCCATCTACCCATATAAATAGGATCTAATGCATTTTTTGAGGAAAACTATGAAAGCATGTTAGAGATATTAGTAAGATATGACATGCAAGTTACATAAAGCATATCGTCAAATTCGTATGCGGTCATTGTATTGCATGCATTGAATTAATACATGATAGTAAACACTCACCATCTAGTACTTCATTTTTTTGAAAGGGTGTAGTAGTAGTTCATTGGTTAGTTTAGTCGTATAGATTTTTGAATTGAGGCGCATAAACCGGAAGGAGGGAATATTGTTTTCTGGAACCATCCCCCATACACTTGATGATTTCCTGCTACCGTCCAATCTTCGCGTGTGGTGGTGTTCTTAAATAAAAAGGAGCGGATTCAACAAAGAGTGAAATGATGGTTGCTTCATTTAAGCAACTTACTATGGGAAAGGTGGGCATGTCTGATTTTACTGCTCATTAGTCATTATTATTGCATCCCCTGCACGTACCCCACCTACGTGTGTGACCGTTGCTGAGTCTCACTTACACTTATCTCTAATTACTTGCATGACACGTAGACCCGGATCCTGAATGTCCCATGTGTCGGCGAAAGGAAGAAGAATGAGTTCACACGATCGAGAGGGAGCTATGAACCGCACGTCTGCACTCTTATTTTATTTTAATATGTGATAAACCAATCTTCTCCACATTTACTCCTGAGCAGTGTGAAACACGGTAGCCAGGTGAAGTAGTACTACTCATACATGACCCACACCTCACACTATCACCATATTACTTGGCCTCCGTGCAACACCTAGCCCGTCGGTATTCTCGCTCGTCGTCTCTATCAAGGAGCGATGGGTTGGCCATTTTGCTGTCAATCACGATCGTCTTGCTTGCACTAGCTCTCACATGTCATTGATATGCCACGAGGAAGCACGTTGACCGACAGGCCAAACGCGACAAGCTTCTCGTTTTGAACTTGTATAGTGCAGTAACACTTTGTTTTGCACCTACATAGATCGATGCAAATCCCAGCTAAGATGGGGCTTCGCTTTCTGATACAATAGATCCCTGTTAAAGGGTGCATCCCAAAAGTTGCAGATTTTAATTATATTAGGCCCACTTTGAGTCTAATCGAGTCAAAGTTCTTTAGAGTATTACACCACATTCGATTCATAGAGATACTACTAATAGTGATTGTGCATGCATCTTATCCTACATGCACCCTGCTAATATCCGGCTATATTTATTTTTGGGAACCATCCCCATACACTTGATGTTTTGCTGCTACCGTCCAATCTTCGTGCGTGCTGGTGCTCTTGAATAAAATGAGGCAGGAGCATATTCAAAGAAGAGTGAATTGATTGTTGCTTCGTCCGAGCAACTTACTGTGAGAAAAGTGGGCCTTTCTGATTTGACTGCTCATTAGTCATTATTACTACATTGCAATGTCCGGGATGAGTCTCACATGCGGTTGTGCACTCTATTTTGGTGCATGCCACGTGGACCCGGATGTTGGTTGTCCCACATGTCGGCGAAAGGAAGTAGAATGGCTTGTGGCAATGCTATCAACCTTTCAGCATTTGTTTACAAAATATATGTACACATAATTTTTCAGCTAGATGAAATTGTACAATGCTATGAAACTTTTAGCTGTTGTTTCATGTGTCTTGCCTGGTGATACGTCTCCAACGTATCAATAATTTATGAAGTATTCATGCCATATTCACCTATGTTTACAATACTTTTATATGGATTTGATGCACTTTTTATTATTTAATTAGAACTAACCCGGACTGATGCTGTTTTCAGCAGAATTACCGTGGTGTCGTTTTTTTGTGCAGAAAATGAAAGTTCTCGGAATCGCCCAAAACATTTTTCTGATTTTTTATGGAACATATGAGAAACATTGGAGCGAAGAACCACGGAAGGGGGCCCCCTGTTAGCCACAAGCCAGCAGGGTGCGCCCAGGGGGGTCAAAGGGGGCTGATGGCTTGTGGGCCCCTCATAACTCCGTTTTGCGTGATTTCAATGCCAAAAAACCTATAAATAGAGAAACACTAAGAAATTAGGAGAGACTCTCCACCGCTCTGCTGCAACTCTCTGTATCAACGAAAAACCAATCTGGAGAGAAAACAGTAGCGAAAACAGGAGATAAACATATAGAGAGATCCAATGTTGGAGGGGCTCTCGCCCCTCCGGGAGCCATGGAGGCCAAGGACCAGAGGGGAGAACCTCTACCCATCTTGGTAGAGGCCAATGAGGAGGAAGCCTAAGGGGGGAGACTCTCTTCCCCTCTCTTCCGTGTTGCGTCGGAGTGCTGCCAGGGGAACCATCGCCGCGGTGATCATCTTGATCAACATCACCATCTCCATCACCTTCCCTCATCTATCTACGGCGGTCCACTCTCCCGCACCCCGTTGTAATCCCCTACTTGAACATGGTGTTTCATGCCACATAATATTATTCAATGATGTGTTGCCATCCTATGATGTTTGAGTGGATTATGTTGTCCTTTGGGTTGATTGATGGTCTTGATTGGTTTGAGTGTATGTTTTATTTTGGTGCTGTCCTATGGTGCCCTCCGTGCCACGCACATGTGAGGGATTCTCGTTGTAGGGTGTTGCAATACGTTCATGATTCGCTTATAGTGGGGTCTAGAGTGACAGAAGCTTACAACCGAGTAAGGGGATTGTTGCGTATGGGAGTAAAGGGGACTTGATGTTTAATGCTATGGTTGGGTTTACCTTAATGATTTCTAGTAGTTGCGGATGCTTTCTAGAGGTCCAATCATAATTTCATATGATCCAAGTATGGAAAGTATGTTAGCTCATGCCTTTCCCTCATATAAAATTGCAAGAATGATTACCGATCTTGTTACCAATTGCCTAGGACGATTCCGCACACCATACCACCATTATTCCATGCTCGCTATATGTAATATATTGTAATATATTCTATCTTTATTTATTCAGAAACTATTTTGATATTTTAATTCTCCAATATCATGCAAAGTTATCCTCTTTATACCCATAACGCAGTTTTATTTATCGTTACTAGATAGAAGCAAACCTTCGGTGTATGTAGAGTCGTATCGGTGGCAGATAGGACTTGAGAGAATATTGATATTACCTTTAGCTCCTTGTGGGTTCAACACTCCATACTTATCACTTCCATCTTTGGAAAGTGCTATGATGATTCCTTGCACTTGGGTATCAAGCTCTTTTCTGGCGCCGTTGCCAGGGAGCAATAGCGTGGGGTTGATATTTCCGTGCATGCTAGTTTGCTTTTATCACTAAGTAGATTTTGTTTTCCTTTTGTTTCTGTTTTCTTGTTTTATTTCTTTAGTTGTGGGTGAAACAAACAAAAAAATTGAAAAATTAAAAACATAAATATTTTACTTAGAGAAGCGATTGAAAAGTTATGCATTGAAGAAGTGAGGGTCGACCTTGAACACTTGTTTTCATGCTCACGGAAACAATCTAGAATTTTTCATGGAAGTTTCTCATAAAAATAATTATCTCCTCTCATATACCACTGTACTATATAAATAATGTTCATGATGCTCTTTTGCATGTTTCATCTACTATTCTTATGTGAGCTTCATTCAAAGCGTCATGCCAGGCTAGGGGAGTAAAACAATAGCGCTAGTTGGGAGGCAACCCAATAGTTATCTTTATTTTTTATTTTTTACTTTCTGTTTGTGTGTGATAACATGATTATTGCCTATGTAATGATTTTGTGTTTATGTTTAAATTAGTGTTTGTGCCAAGTAAAGCATTTGGGATGACTCACAAGATGAGTAGAATTGATACGGTGCAAAAACAGAAACTTTAACGTTCAGTGCAGAATTTCTCTGATTTTACTGGAACATCTTTTTGATCTGAATTTTTTACACAGTATTTATAAACAAATTATTCTAGTTCTCCTAATTCTTCAGAATTTTTGGAGTTACATAAGTATAGTTTCTCTACAGATCATTACAGACTTTCTGTTTTTGCTTGCGTAGTTTGCTTTTTTAATGATGCTATGGATTATATCGGGGGGTATAAGCCATGGAGAAGTTAGAATACAGTACCTTATGCAATAATAAAATAAGAATCAGTTTATAACATTACCTAAAGTATTTGATATGTTTACTATACTAATAGATCTCACGAAGGTTTTGTTGAGTTTTGTGTGATTGAAGTTTTCAAGTTTTGGGTGAGATACCAATATGAGGAGAATAAGCAGCATCAAGACCCTAAGATTGGGGATGCCCAAGGTACCCCCAAGGTAATATCCAGGGAAGACTCAAGCGCCCAAGCTTGGTGATGCCCCGGAAGGCATCCCTCTTTCATCTTCAACACTATCGGTATACCTTAATTGGAGCTATATTTTTATTCGTCACATAATATGTGTTTTGCTTGCATAGTGATTTTATTTTGTTGTTCTCTGTTAGATGTTATCAATGATCATGTTTTTCAATAAAAGATTTTATTTTGTTGTTCTCTGTTATTTTGTTGTTCTCTGTTAGATGTTATCAATGATCATGTTTATTCGTCACTACTTGTGCATCCAAAAAACCCTAAACCCAGTTTCTTGCCATGAGAGTCCACCATATCTACCTATGGATTGCATAATATCCTTCAAGTAAGTTGTGATCGGTGCAAAAAGCAATAAAAATTGCTCTTAAATATGTATGATCTTTTATTGGAAGGGAAAATAAGCGTTGTACGAACTTGTGATGGTGAAGAAATAAAAGCGATGGACTGTATAATAAAGGTTGCCATCACAAGGGGCAATATAAAGTGACGTTCCTTTTCATTAAGAGATTGCGCATCCAAAAATAAAAAGCACATGACAATCTCTGCTTCCCTCTGCGAAGGGCCTATCTTTTCTTTTATGTATTTAGTTTTCCATATTTACTTTTATGCATGAGTCAATAATTTTCATCCCTATTCCAATCTATTAATTCTTTAGTTGGCAAGGATCATGTGCTGGGGAAAGATCCAGGCACATATATCCAGTTGGATATAGGTGATCATGATCCATTATTTTTGACATTATCCCTGAGATAAATAAGTTGGGAGGCAGAATATTGAGCCCCTATCTTCCTATGTGTTTGATTGAAACTGCTTGTTCTAAAAATATGCTTTCAGTGTTAACAATCATGGAAGACAAAATGATAGTTGAGTATGTGGAATTTGCTAAATCAAAGCTCTTACATAGACCATTCCTGAAAATAAGATGAATTGAAATTTTTTGATGACTGAAAACACAATTTGCTAGTTTTCAAGAATGTTTATGGTCTATACTTCAACATGTGAATAGCTTGCTACTTGATCATGAGAAGTTTTATGAGAAATACTTGCTTGTTATGATGCTATAAAAATGGCTGATTTTTTTTTGATCAAAATTATACACTATGCTGGCATTCACAATTCATAAATTATCCCTTTTATCATTTACCTACTCGAGGACGAGCAGGAATTAAGCTTCGGGATGTTGATACGTCTCCAACGTATCGATAATTTATGAAGTATTCATGCCATATTCACCTATGTTTACAATAATTTTATACAGCTTTGATGCACTTTTTATTATTTAATTAGAACTAACCCGGACTGACACTGTTTTCAGCAGAATTACCATGGTGTCGTTTTTGTGTGCAGAAAATGAAAGTTCTCGGAATCGCCCGAAACTTTTTTCTAAAAATTTTCTGGAACGTATGAGCAACATTGGAGCAAAGAACCACCGGAGGGGGGCCATGTTTCCCACAAGCCAATAGGGCGCGCCCACGGGGGGGGGGGGGGGGGTCAAAGGGGGCTGATGGCTTGTGGGCCCCTTGTAACTCCGTTTTGCGGGATTCTAATGGCAAAAAATCCTATAAGTAAAGAAACCCTCAGAAATTAGGAGAGACTCTCCGCCTCGCCGCCGCAACTCTCTCTATCGATGAAAAACCAATCTGGAGAGAAAACAGTAGTGAAAACAGCAGAGAAACAGAGAGGGAGAGAGAGAGAGAGAGATCCAATATCGGAGGGGCGAGCCACTCCGGGAGCCATGGAGGCCAAGGACCAGAGGGGAGAACCTCTCCCCATCTTGGGAGAGGCCATGGAGAAGGAATTCTAAGGGGGACACTCTCTCGCCCTCTCTTTCGGTGGCGCCGGAGTGCCGCCCGGGGAACCATTGGCGCGGTGATCATCTTCAACCACATCACCGTCTCCATCACCTTCCCTCATCTATCTACGGCGGTCCACTCTCCCACACCCCGCTGTAATCCCCTACTTGAACATGGTGTTTCATGCCACATATTATTATTCAATGTTGTGTTGCCATCCTATGATGTTTGAGTAGATTTATGTTGTCCTTTAGGTTGATTGATGATCTTGATTGGTTTGAGTGTATGTTTTATTTTGGTGCTGTCCTATGGTGCCCTCCGTGCCGCGGACACGTGAGGGATTCTCGCTGTAGGGTGTTGCAATACATTCATGATTCGCTTACAGTGGGGGGCTAGAGTGACAGAACCTTACAATCGAGGAAGGGGATTGTTGCGTATGGGAGTAAAGGGGACTTGATGTTTAATGCTATGGTTGGGTTTACCTTATTGATTTCTAGTAGTTGTGGATGCGTGCTAGAGGTCCAATCATAAGTTCATATGATCCAAGTACGGAAAGTATGTTAGCTCATGCCTCTCCCTTTGTCGGTGCACTAGGACTGGGGTACCCAGTGCCCCTGACTTATGCACATCCAGTAGTAGCAGAACCTCGTCAAAACCCAGTCCAAGCCAAAGAAGCCGCTCTACGTAAGATCAAGGAGCGCATCAAGAAGAAAAAGGCAACATTCAAGGCCAAGACCCCGGCAGAAGCTGCCTACGCTGGCCAAGCAACACCAGCAGGGTCGATGCAACGGCCCAGAACAGGCCCGAACCGCGCCAGTCATGTCCCTGGTGCCTGCCGGGGACCGAGGCGCACACACCTTCAAGAACACCCAGCAAGCCATCCCCCGGCAGGCGCGAGCCGATCGGCCACCGCTCCACCGCATCACAATGCCACCGCCCTCAGTTTGCTAAGTGGCTCTCGCTAAGTACGTGGCGACGCGCTGGGAGACAGGTTATGCCCGTTTGACACCCGTCCAGAGGCATGTCAAGATACTAAGAAATAGTTAGTCAAGCGGTGGTAGAAGCCTGCCGGGGATGCATCCCCGCACTCCACCTAGTCTAGCATTTATGGCATTTTGTCCTAAGTGCCAGAGTTAGGTATGATAGCACTGTTAGCTATCTAATCACTAGGTAATGTTTGTTTTGCCACTGTGGTTGCCCCTTGATCTATAAAAGGAGGCCCAAGGCAACCTAGCTAAAGATTCGGACCTTTGGACACTTGTACTAGCGTAGTGGCTCTCCCGAAGGCAACCTTGCCGGGTTTGAGCGCTGCGTGTGGTTCGTGTTCCCCCGATCAATCCACCAAAGTAGGAGTAGGGTTTTACGCTTCTCAGCGGCCCGAACCTGGGTAAAACACCAGCGTCTCGTCGTCGTGCTGTCTCACTACCTCCGCTCTTTGTGCAACGTGACCTCACACCCGCCAAACCACAAGGGGGCCCGTGGCCCCATAGATGATCGTGTGCATCGTGACCCGACATCTTTGGTGCGCCAGGTAGGGGGGTGTCATTTGCGCGAACCCGGGATCGTGAGCAGCGCGTCGATCTTCATCACCGTCTTCTTCATCTATGGCTCCCAAGAAGAAGACCGGCGCGACCGTGCATCCCTCCACTTCGAAGGCTCCCTCGCACGCAGTCGCGGACGCTGTTGGCACCGCGGTGGCAACGAGTGAGGTGGGCATCATGGGCGACGCGACTGGCACAGGCGGCACCACCGTCGTGTCCCCCGCGGCCAAAGCTGGAGCGGAGAATGCCGAAGGGGAGCAACAACACCAACATTTTGGCGAGCTCGTCCCTAGTGCAGCGAGACGAGGAAATGTTTGGTCTGCACCTCCCCGCCGCACTGGTGGCCGCGGCCGCAACAGCGGCGCCCAACCTGGGGCAAGCCGTGATCTCCCAGCTGCGCCCGTCACAGGCGCGACTGCTGGGCGCGCGCCTCGCCCAGAGCAAGACGGGGCGCTGAGCGGGGCCGTAGACCCACAAGTTTGACCTCCTCCACGTCAGACCGCCTCGGCGACCGGTGCACGGCGACGAGAATGCGGCGACACTCCTCTTGGTTCCACCAGGAGTCGAGCGACGTCGTGATCTACTTCTCTGGCCATGCCGGCCACGACGGCGGAAGTGATGGCGCGGGCCCAGCTGTTGTTAAATTTTCCGCCGATGGTTGACAAGATGGATGAATGGAGAGCCACCATCCAGAGTTTGATGGCTTTGTCGACGCTAGCAAATCGCAGCATGCAGAGCCATCGCGATACCCGCGGACGGCAACGGCGGCCCGGGCTGACGGTCATGTCGAGGGGCCCGCGCCAACGGTGCAATCCCCTCCGCGACAACAGACCCAAAGGCAGCCACAACGAGCTCCACATGCCGACGAGCCCGACGAAGCGTCTATGGTCTCGTCCGGCCCGCACGATCACCGGGACCAACGGCGTGTCCTGGAAGACCGGCGGAGGGAAGGTGCGCGCATCACCATAGAGCGACGCCGGGAAGCACACCGCCAATCTGATAGGCGCAACGGCCCAGATGCTGGCGACCCCGCGCCCAGTGCTGGCGGGTACCTGCCTTATGTGGTTGGGTGCCCTGCCTTCAATCGCGAGCTGCGACAGGTCCGATGGCCATCGGCCCGAGCTTTCAATGCTGAGCTGACGGAGAAATATGATGGGAAGCTAAACCCGGCGGAATTCCTGGGCATCTATCCGATAGCCGTTCAAGCCGCCGGGGGAATAGATGAGAAGGTGCTCGCCAACTATTTCCCTTGGGCACTCAAGCCAAATGTGAGATCGTGGCTGATGCACCTGCCGGAGAACTCTATTTCATCATGGGCTGACTTGTGCAACGAGTTTGTCGGCGCCTTCACAGGTGGCCACCAGGAGCGAGGGCAGCCTAGCGACCTGCAAGTCCTTCCGCAGAAGGAGGGAGAAACCTTGCGGAAGTACATCCAGAGATTCAGTCGAGTACACCGCAATATTCCAGAGATACACCCTGTAGCCGTGATTGCCGCGTTCCATTCGAACATGCGCAACAGGAGGATGCGGGTCAAGATGAATGTTAGACTCCCCAATATCGCAATTGGATAAGTGTGCTCGTTCCGAGGAAGGAAGGCGGCTCCCCGGAGAGGAGGCTGGCGTCGAAATCGACTCAGATGAGGACGATGATGCCCCTGGCCCGAACGGAAAAAGCCGAAGGCGCAACAAGATGCGTAAGGGAAAGGCAATGTTGGCTGTTGAGAGCTCTGGTAATCTCAATGCCGGCAAGAAGGCCAAGGCCGAGGCCCGAGCTGCCGCGTGCGCTGATTGCCGGGAGGCCGCAGCGGCAGAGAAAACCGGAAAGTCCGACGGGCCATACTACAAAATCCACCGCACCAAAGGTCATGATCTACAAGAATGCCGAGAGTTGAGAAGCTTGCTGAGAAGCAGAAGGCTGAATACGAGAAGCGTGACAAGGAGAGAGGCCAAGATGGTGCTGCCGGGAAGGGCCGTGGTGGTAGAGGAGGCCGCTGTGGCAAGGCCCCACAGCAGAGGGAAAAACCGGCTAGAGGCCGTGAGAAGAAAGAAGAAGATGATATGAGTGATGATGAGGATGATGAAGAATCAAGTGATCGAGAGTTCCAGAAGGCAACTGAAGCCATGTGTGTTGACGGGGGTGCGTCCTTGCATTCCTCTCATCACCAGCTCAAGCAGTGGGCGCGTGTGATCAACGCCATGGAGCCAGCTGCAGAGTCCAGAAGGCCACTCAAATGGTCCCGCACGCCTATCATCTTTGACGAAGAGGATCATCCTGACCGCACCACTGCGGTTGGATGTTTTCCGTTGTTGGTCTCCCCAACAATCCACAACCTCAAAGTAACCAAGATGTTAGTTGACGGTGGGGCGGGGTTGAACTTAATCTCCCCTAACGTGGTTGAAAGACTGTAGATCCCTGACAGACAGCTCAAAGCTACGGGTACGTTCCAAGGATACAACCCCGGCAGGAGCCGGCCCAAGGGAAAGATCACTTTGCCTGTGACGTTTGGTGGGGAGTTAAACTACCAGACTGAGATGGTGGTGTTTGATGTGGTCGAACTCCCTCTGCCTTACAATGGAATTCTTGGTCGCCCAGCTCTAGCAAAATTCATGGCAGCGTCCCACTATGCTTACAACACTTTGAAGATGCCAGGGCCCGTGGAAATCATCTCCATCCCATCTGATAAGAAGGATGCAGTTATATGTGTGGACAAGATGTATTGAGACACGGTAGCAGCTGAGGTCGCGGAAACCCCAGCTCCCGCCAAGGAATCAAAGAACGGGAAGTAGTCTAGCAGAGACGCCGGCAAGGACTCCGGGGAGCGCGCCTCTTCGGAGTGCGCTGCACCCATCGATGACCTGCCGGAGAGTTCACTAGCAAGAGATCCAAGGCCACCTATCCTACGACGAAGAAGGTCTCGGTAGGGCAGGATGGCGCTGATGGTACGTTTATCATCAGTGCCACCCTTAATGACAAATAGGAAAGCGCACTTGTTGCCTTCCTGCGGGTGAATGTCGATGTGTTTGCTTGGCAACCATCCGACATCCCCGGTGTTCCCAGGGAGGTAATTGAGCACCACCTTGCTGTCCGCCCTCATCCCAGGCCCGTCAAGCAGAAAGTTAGAAAACAAGCCTTGGAGCGGCAGCAGTTCATCGCCGAAGAGATCAAGAAGGTCGAAGCAGCTGGTTTGGTCAGAGGAGTGTTGCACCCAACATGGTTAGCCAACCCGGTAGTGGTGCGCAAGGCGAATGGGAAATGGAGGCTTTGCATTTATTTCACCGACTTAAACAAAGCATGCCCGAAGGACCCTTTTCCCTTGCCGTGCATTGATCAGATTGTTGATTCCACTTTCGGGTGTGACTTGCTTTCCTTCTTGGACGCATACTTCGGATACCACCAGATATTCATGGCCAAGGAAGATAAGGAAAAGACCGCGTTCATAACTCCGTGTGGCACGTACTACTTTGTACGTATGCCCTTCGGTTAAAGAGCGCTGGTTCTACCTTTGCAAGGGCCGTGCAGATTGGATTTGAACCCTAGTTGCACAGAAACGTGGAAGCTTACATGGATGACATAGTAGTCAAAACCAAAGATGAAGCAACCCTCATACAAGACTTGGAAGAAACTTTTATGAACTTGCGCAAGATCAATTTGAAGCTCAACCCTGAGAAGTGTGTGTTTGGTGTCCCATCCGGCAAGCTGCTTGGGTTCTTCGTATCTCAGCGGGGAATAATGGCCAATCCCGACAAGATCAAAGCAATCGAGAAGATACAAGCACCCAAGTCTGTCACGGACGTAAGACGCTTGGCTGGATGCATTGCCGCGTTGAGTAGGTTCATCTCCAAATCCGCTGAACGCACCCTGCCGTTTTTCAAGATTCTGAAAAAGGCCGGCCCGATGAAGTGGACCCCGGAAGCAGAAGCAGCGCTGCAAGATCTAAAAGCTTACCTTTCCTCCGCTCCCACCTTGGTCGCGCCTAAACCTCAAGAACCGTTGTTGCTATACTTGGCGGCAACGAATCAAGTGGTTAGCGCAACGCTGGTGGCGTAGCGAGAAGTGGATGAAGATGCAGCCGCTGTGACTGATTTCACCGGGGGCGGAACTGAAGCACTCGCGGCAGGACCTGATACTAACCAAGGGGAACCTAAGCAAGCAAACGAAGGCAGTTTCAAGGAAGTGGCAAAGAAGAGAGTGGTGCAGCGACCAGTGTACTTTGTCAGCTCCTTGTTACAAGGGGCTAGGTCAAGGTACTCTGGAGTGCAAAAGCTAATCTTCGGCCTCCTCATGGCCTCGAGGAAGCTGCGCCACTACTTCCAAGGCCACGAGATCACTGTTGTCACCCGCTTTCCGCTGCAGCGTATATTGAGGAACCCCGAAGCCACCGGCATGATAGTTGAGTGGGCGCTAGAGCTGTCAAGTTTTGGTTTGAAGTATGAGAGCACTTCTACAATCTAGAGCAGGGCGTTGGAGGAATTCATTGCGGAATGGACACCCACGCCAGCCGAAGAAGTTCCAGAGACAATTATTCCCGGCAAAGAAGCGCCTAAGGAATGGATCATGTATTTTGACGGTGCTTTCTCGCTTCAGGGCGCTGGAGCAGGTGTGATCCTCATCGCCCCCACCGGAGAGCATCTCAAATATGTGGTCCAAATGCACTTCCCCGGGGAGGAAGCCACCAACAACACCACCGAATACGAGGGACTCCTTGCCGGGCTCAGAATCGCGGTGGAGTTGGGAATCAAGAAACTGGTCATCCGAGGAGATTCTCAACTCGTGGTGAGACAAGTCAACAAAGATTATTAGAGTCCGTTGATGGAAGCATACGTGGAAGAGGTGAGGAAGCTGGAGGAGCACTCTTTTGGATTGCAGGCAGAACATGTGCCACGTGCAGAAAACAGCGTCGCTGATCATCTGTCAAAGTGCGTCGTGCAAAAGCTTCATGTGGAACCAGGCACCTTTGTCATCCACCTCACTCAACCATCAGTATTCCCATCAACGATGACCAAGAAAAGAAGAAAGCTGAACTCCGGCAAGCATTTCCCGGCAGAGCTTCCTGAAGCTGCTGGTAGAGAGGCTACCGGAGAAAGTCTCTTTTCGGTTGGTGAGCAGCTCCCTCCTGTAGGAGCCCATGTCCTCGCGGTCGAGGTAAGCGCTCCCACGAATGAAGAGATGCATTTAGTCCTCGTTGTCAAGCCACAGGCTCCAGCTTGGGCACATCACATAGTCCACTTCCTTCAAACAGGAGAACTTCCCGAAGAACAAGAAGAAGCCGAAAAAGTAGCCCGTCAGTCGAGTATGTACCAGTTAGTCAATGACACTCTATACAGAAAAAGACCGAACGGTGTGAAATTAAGGTGCATTAGCCGGGAAGATGGACTGAAGCTGTTGGCAGAGATTCACGGAGGCAAGTGCGGGGCTCACATTGGATCAAGGGCCCTTGCCGGAAAAGCCTCCCGGCAGGGTTTCTGTTGGCCCACTGCCCTCCAGGATGCAACTGAGCTGGTCAACAAGTGTGAAGCCTGCCAGTTCCATTCCAAGAACATCCATCAACCGGCGCAAGCTCTCCAGATGATCCCTTTATCCCGGCCATTCTCAGTCTGGGGGCTCGATATTTTTGGCCCCTTTCCCCGCGCCGTCGGGGGCTTTGAATTCTTGTTCATAGAAATCGACAAGTTTACAAAGTAGCCAGAGGTGGAACCAGTGAGGAAGGTGACCGCGTAGTCAGCTGTCAAGTTCCTGAAAGGACTGGTGTGCCGTTTTGGACTGCCCAACAGGGTGATCACCGATAATGGCACCCAGTTCACGAGCCGCACCTTTATGCAATACATCCGAAGCCTTGGAAGCAAGGTCTCCTTCGCCTCTGTTGCCCACCCGAGAAGCAACGGCCAAGTCGAGAGGATGAATGCTGAAGTGTTGCACGGGCTCAAGACAAGAACTTTCGATAGACTACGAAGAAGCGGCAAGCGCTGGATAGATGAGCCGTCGGTGGTTCTTTGGTCCCTCAGAACGACACCAAATCGAGCTACCGGCCAGACGCCCTTCTCCCTAGTGTATGGGGCGGAAGCAGTTCTCCCCACGGAACTCATATACGGGTCACCTCGAGTACTTGCCTACGATGAAGTAGAGCAACAGCAGCTACGGCATGACGATGCCATGCTCCTCAAGGAAGATCATCTCCGGGCTACTGTGCGTGCTGCACGCTACCAGCAAGCCTTGCGCCACTATCATAGCCGCAGGGTCCATGCCCGGAGCCTTGAGGAAGATGACCTTGTCCTTAGGCGCGTTCAGTCCGCCAAGGGTACCAACAAGTTGACGCCAAAGTGGGAAGGCCCTTACAGGGTAGCACGAGTCACCAGACCTGGCGCAGTATGTCTGGAGACCGAAAATGGCATCAAAGTGGTTAACTCATGGAATATTGAGCATCTTCGTAAGTTATACTCGTAAGGCGCGGTTGCCGGGCTCAGTCCCTGGCAACCACCTTATGTACAAGCCTTGCCGCAGGGCATGTAACCCTCTGTACAAAGCCAGGCGCATACCCTGTGCAGGCAATAATAAAGCTAGGCATTGCATCATATCATCAAACTGCATGTTTACTATGCATTTTTTATGTTGCAATGTTATCGCCTTTAAGTTTTAGAAATTTGCTAGAGTACTTGATGAGCCTATGATCCTTGTTACCACATTCTCCCTCTCCAGAGGACAGAGGCCTCTTGCCCTACATGTTTGACCATTAGGAAAACAAGGAAGAAGGGCAAAGGAACAAGGACGGCGGCTCGTCGTACTCAAGAAAGGGATACTGCCTGAAAAGATAAGTCTAATCGCGTACCCTAAGCTTGGTGCCATTTGCTCCCTTAAGGAAACCCCTCCTGATCCTTTTGACTGTGTACCATGGAGTTCATCATGCAATGGAAACCCTTGTCAGGACGAGCCGCCCCCCAGCTCATGTCGCTTATCAGCTCTGGGGGGGCGTGCCAATACCGACAAGAAGCCTTGCCGGAAAATGATACCACCCTGTTGCCGGGGGCTCGCTCCCCCTTTGGCGCTCGCGGTTAATACTGACCCGGCAAATAGTTCCATGCGGCAAGGACAAACATGCCGACACGGTACGAACAAGGGAAGAAAAGGATAGTACTTAAGGAAGAGAAATAGCATTCTTTTATTCAGTTTCGGTACAAAATGGATAGAGATACATTATAGGACGCCCTTTAATAAATCTTTATTTGGCTTTCTCCCCTAGGAACGAGCTACAAAAAGGAAAAAAGGATGAAAGGAGGACCTAAGCAGAAGCCCAGCCTGACCACGTCTGGACTGGCAGGGCGCGGCTCAGTAGGACCACCGGCAGGGAAGGGGAAGCCAAAGTCCACGAGCCTGCCAAGGTCCAGCTGAGGGGAGGAGGCGGCTCCCAAGTCGAGAACCCTGGGCAAATCGCTCTGTCGGGGGGGAGCTAGCTGACGGTGATGGTGTGACCGGCGGTCAGCTGGAGCCTGAGTCGTCGTACTCCGACTTGACGACCTAGGGCTCGCTGTCGCCGTCTTCACTCACACTGTCCTCCTCGTCGCTATCACTCGATGAGGGGATTTCATCGTCGCTCGAGCTCTCTTCGCAGCAGCCAAGACGAGTGCCCGAACGCTCATAGATCTTGATGGAGAGAGTGGCGGCCTCCACCAGCTTGAAGCGGAGGACGTACCCACCCGTGAAGTTATGGGCATGTGCAAAGGTTTTCCACCCGTGCCTGAGGAACAGGACGCGGGGCGCCGGAAACTCAGCGTCAGCCTATGCGGCGCCATTACAGCAGCCGCGCACGCGCAACCACATCACGCACGGCTTGCCTGTCTCCATCACCGTGACGAAAGGGCGAGGGAGTCGCAAACGGCTACGGAGAGGGTCACACAGCCTCACGACGAACTCCAGCGCCGTACCTTCAGTATGTCCCATCGCTGGGGAAGGAACCGCCGACGGAGGAGGATCGGGTGCGGCGCTCCGCCTTCCCCGGCCGCGAGCCCCGCACCAGCCCAGGCCTCTTCCAACGCTCCCACCGCGCGCGCTGGAACCGCCTCCCGTCACCGCGGCTGAACCAGCGGCATGATCCCGAAGGGAAGCTCTTGTCACCGCGGCAGAAGCTGGGAGTCGTCCTCGCCCCCTCGTCATGGTGGTGACTAGTGCATCCAAAGACGGAGAAGAAGGGCAAGCTATGTGAACTTGAGATCGAGGAGGAGAAGGGAATGGATGAGCATCGCTCGTTGTGACCCGCCAATTTATAGGGAAGGGCACGGGGGCTGGCTCTCCTCCGCTCCAAGGCGGCCGCCCATCTCCACCAATCCCACTATCCACGATCACGGGCGAACAGGTAACCACCCCATTGCTCCAATCCCTGGCGCTGCAGTTTCTGCCACTCCCATGCCTGTGAGCCATGCGCATCCACCGCAAACTCCCCGCAATGCATGCGGCGCACGTGGAGGAAACAACCTGAGGTAGCAAGTAAGTGCTGGCTTAATAGTCGACAGTTACTCCCTCATATTGCGCGCCTGTGCATAAATTTTGGGCCTGACCCAACAACGTTGGGCGAGCGCATTTGGGCCAGACCCGGGGGCTCCTGTCGGTGCACTAGGACTGGGGTACCCAGTGCCCCTGACTTATGCACATGCAGTAGTAGTAGAACCCCGTCAATACCCAGTGCAAGCCAGAGAAGCCACTCTACGTAAGATCAAGGAGAGCATCAAGAAGACGAAGCCAACATTCAAGACCAAGACCCCGTCAAAAGCAGCCTACGCTGGCCAAGCAACACCGGCAGGGTCGATGCAACGGCCCAGAATAGGCCCGAACCGCGCCATTCATGTTCCCGGTGCCTGCCGGGGACCGAGGCGCACGCACCTTCAAGAAGACCCGGCAAGCCATCCCCCGGCAGGCGCGAGCCGATCGGCCACTGCTCCACCGCATCGCAACGCCAGTCATTTGTCGATGCGGTGTCGAGCCCTCGGGTGGCTAAGTGGCTCTCGCTAAGTACGTGGCGACGCACTGGGAGACAGGTTATGCCCGTTTGACACCCGCCCAGAGGCGTGTCAAGATACTAAGCAATAGTTAGCCAAGCGGTGGTAGAAGCCTGCCGGGGATGCATCCCCGCACGCCACCTAGTCTAGCATTTATGGCATTTTGTCCTAAGTGCCAGAGTTAGGTATGATAGCACTGTTAGCTATCTAATCACTAGGTAATGTCTGTTTTGCCACTGTGGTTGCCCCTTGAGGCTATAAAAGGAGGCCCAAGGCAACCTAGCTAAAGATTCGGACCTTTGGACACTTGTACTAGCGTAGCGGCTCTCCCGAAGACAACCTTGCCGGGTTTGAGCGCTGCGTGTGCTTCGTGTTCCCCCGATCAATCCACCAAAGCAGGAGTAGGGTTTTACGCTTCTCAGCAGCCCGAACCTGGGTAATACACCAGCGTCTCGTCGTCGTGCTGTCTCACTACCTCCGCTCTTTGTGCAACGTGACCTCACCCCCGCCGAACCACAAAGGGGCCCGTGGCCCCATAGGTGATCGTGTGCATCGTGACCCAACACCCTCATATAAAATTGCAAGAATGGTTACCGATCTTGTTATCAATTGCCTAGGATGATTCCGTACACCATACCATCATTATTCCACACTCGCTATTTGTAATATATTGTAATATGTTCTAACTTTATTATGCAGCAACTATTTTCATATTTTAGTTCTCCAATATCATGCAAATCTATCCTCTTTATACCCACAACACAGTTTTATTTCTCGTTACCAGATGGAAGCAAACCTTCGGTGTATGTAGAGTCCTATCGATGGCAGATAGGACTTGAGAGAATATTGATCTTACCTTTAGCTCCTTGTGGGTTCGACACTCCATATTTATCACTTCCATATTTGGACAGTGCTACAATGATTCCTTGCACTTGGGGAATATCACCTGGTGGAAGGTTGTCTCGTTACAACATTCCATCAAATACAAAGGAAACTAACATCCTAGCTAATGCATCTCAATGATCGGAGATCAGAGCCAATAATTACATCACAACTGAAGACAAAGTAGTGAGAAGGTGTACAAATGAAGAAAAAATAAAATTTGATTGATGGTGTCCCTATGCATGCTTTTATTTCCTTGGTTGACATCTACTTTCATGCAGCTCTATCGAAATCAAGAAGAGATGTTTTCGAATAAAGGAGTTGTGGGATGCATGGAACATTCCGATCATTTTGTGCAGTTCCACTAAATTAGAGATGAGCATCCCCGTTTGCAAAGATATTTAGTAAGTGTGATTACAATAATAGCGGCACTATGGATGAAACATAAACAAGCAAATAGAACCCGGTCACGTTTGCAATCTCTCTTAAAACTAAGGCATCTCCATCGCAAGGCGCCTAATCGGGCGTTTGATAAGTAATAAAGATAGTAATTTTCCCTAGCGCCTGGGTTTGGATTCCATGCATGCAACACTCAGAGCTACTATACGGGTACTACGCACTGGAAAATGAACGGTCAACTCAGCTAGCGCCCGACAACACTTGTGGCATCGATGCTAACAAAATCTCAGGATTTTGACGGGATTATGGGAAAACGGCCAGGATCCTGACCCTGGCGCATGGCATTAGCGCCTGCATTGTAGATGCCCTAACTACTTGTTGGAGAAGTTTAGGCTCATAGTTGGATGAGGAGGCTAGGAAATCCAATCTCCCTGTGTGCAGTCCCACCGAAATGTAAAAACGTTCCCCGTGTGACATTTTAGTAGAACTGCACAACACACTCTTAACAAAAAAGTGTTTTGTGCAGTTCACCAAAAGGTTGCAATAGCAAAAAGGTGAAATGGATATCCATTCTTGCAAAAATAGGTAGAAAGGAAACAATTACTGACCAAGTTGATGACACGTACACCCACAAAAAGAAGAATCATCCTTATCTTACTGGAAAGATAGGAGCACAGTGTCTTCTCTAAATTGGTGTGAGGACTAGATCGCAAAATGGAAAGGACGTCGACCAACCTACGTTTTAGGCAAAGAAGAAGAGAACGATCCACAAGCAGGATTTCCTACATGCAACAATGTGGGCAGTGGAGGAAGGACGTTTCCAGAGGAAGTTGTACCTCAGGCTCATCGGGATGTGGCTAGGAGGGCGGGTGGGGCGGGGTCTGCCCATACTTCGGCGGCAAGCAAGGGGCAAAGGCCCTACCGCGCCAGATCTTGGTCAGAGAGAACGGCGGCTACCACAGATCCGGACGCGCTAGTAGCGAGTTTCCTGCCTCGACGACGGTAACCGCACCAACGCGGCACATCCTCCCCTTCCTCTGGCAGATGGGATCAGGCCAGATCAGTGACCGGCTGTGAGGATAGAGAGAGAGAGTGTGTGTCCACCGCCGTCTTGCGTGAGAGAGTTTGAAGAGACAAACCCCAGCAAGCAAGCATTGAGAATCCTGCCTATATTATAGATAGGGGGACAGTTTTCATTTCTTTAGATAGCAATCATCTTATATTGTGTACGTGCCATTGAATAATAAAACTTTATTTAAATATAACGCGTGATACGTCTCCAACCTATCTATAATTTTTGATTGTTCCATGTTGATATATTATCATTCCAGGATACTTTTTGGGTCTTTATTTACCAATTTATAATATTTTTGAGCACTAACCTATTGACCTAGTAACCAGTGCCAGTTGTTGTTTTCTGCATGTTTTTTACATCTCAGGTTTACAATACCAAACGAAGCCCAATTGCCATGAAACTTTTTGATGATTTTTTCTGAACCAAAAGAAGACTTGGGAGAGTCGAGAGGAGACTTGAGGCCGCACGAGGGCCCCAGCACGCAACAGGGCGCGCCCTGATGTGTGATCGCTCCCGCGGGCACCTCCCGATGCCCCTCTCTGGCCTATAAATTCTCTAATATCATACAAACCCCGGAGGCAATCCCGAAACCCTTTTTCTGCCGCCGCAAGTCTCTGTTCCATCGCGAGGTCATCTCGAGCTCCGTTCCGACACCCTGCCAGAGGGGGGATCGATCACGAAGGGCCTCTACATCAACCTTGCTGCCCTCATGATGATGTGTGAGTAGTTCACCACAGACCTACGGGTCCATAGCTAGCACCTAGATGGAAATCTCTCTATCTCTTGATCTTCAATACAATGATCATCGCATCTTCGCTTTGATCTATCATATAATCCTATTGTGCGGTGTGTTTGTTGGGATCCGATGAATTGTGGGTTTATGTTCAGATTATTCATGAAAAGTATTTGAGATATCTCTTATATATATTATGTCTCTTAATTGCATGATCATTATAGCTTCGTAATTCTCTCCGATCTATTGAAATAGTTTGGCCAACTAGATTAATATTTCAAGGGCGAGAGATGTGCGTTGTGGTAGGTTCAACCTGACGGGTTTCTATATCCCAGTGACAGAAGGGGACAATCATGCGATGATTGTTCGTCTAGTACTTCACTTATATCTTTTTGAGCACGGTGGCGTGCAGATTTTATAGAAATAATTTCACTCTCGCTCTTCACTTATATTTGTTTGAGAGTTAATAAATAGTGACGGTAATTTCCATGGGTCATAAGACTAGTCCAAAAATATTAGGTACTCAATGAGTGATAATCAAAACCATCATGTAGCACATATAGAGAAATTGTGGGTTAATGATATTGATGTGGTAATATGAAAAAGGTGTGAGTTCATAATTGTTGATGCAAAGAAGTGTCGATATTAAGAGAGGTTAACTTCTTGTTCGTCTAAAAATTAAATAGGCATGTTGATGATGTGTGAGCATTTCTATTCCTCGTTGAAATCCTAGTGTTGCTTCGGGTCGGAAGTGCGCGATGGTTAACTCCTACCAACCTCTTCCCTCGGCGCATGCGAGTAGTTCTTTGATTTATGAGAAAACTAATAAAACTTCGCAATAAGTATATGAGTTCTTTATGACTAATGTGAAACCATGGACATACGCAATCTCACCTTCTCATATTTGCAAGCCTCTTTGGTACCGTGCATAGCCCATTCTCACCTTGAGGATCGGTGCAACTTTCTCCGGTGCATCCAAACCCCGTGACCTTATACACTCTATTGCACATAAGCCTCATTATATCTTCCTCAAAACAGCCACCATACGTACCTATCATGGTATTTCGACAGCCATTCCGAGATATATTGCCATGCAAATTCCTTCGTCAGTTCACATGACTAGTTTGTTCATCATCATATTGCTTTGCACGATCATATAGAGCTAACATAGTATTTGTGGCAAAGCCACCGTTCATCATATTTTTGATACGTGTCACGCTAGATCATTGCATATCCTGGTACACTGCTAGAGGCATTCATATAGAGTGATATCTTCATATCGGTTCTTCATATCGAGTTGTAAGTAAATAAAAGTGTGTTGATCATCATTGTTAGAGCATTGTCCCAGTGAGGAAATAAAAATGGGGGAGGCCAAATGAGCCCACCATTCTGAATAAAAAAAGAGATGAGAGAAAATGAGAGAAGGGACTTTGCTACTATCCTTTACCACACTTGTGCCTCAAAGTGGCACCTTGGTCCTCATATAGAGAGTCTTATGTTATGTCATTTTCTTATGCTAGTGGGAATTAATTTTTAATTATTATAAACATGGCTTGTATATTCCTATGACGGGCTTCCTCAAATGCCCGAGGTCTTCATGAGCAAGCAAGTTGGATGCACACCCCACTTAGCTTCATTTGAGCTTTCATACACTTATAGCTCTAGTGCATCATTTGCATGGCAATCCCTACTCCTTGCATTGACATCTATCGATGGGCATCTCCATAGCCCGTTGGTACGCCTAGTTGATGTGAGACTATCTTCTCCACTTTTTACCCCTTTGATATCTACCACCATATTCTATTCCACCTAAATGCTATGTCCAATGGTCCCGCTCATGTATTGCGTGAAGAATAAAAACTTGATGCATATTGAAAAGTATGATCCAATTGCCTGACTTGGACACCATGGTGCTTGACATTTGTATTAATGTGGTGAAGATAGAGCCATGCCTTACTAATATAATAAGATGAATGGGCGGGGGTAATCATTCTTTGAGGATCGTATACATTGAAAGATTGATGATTTTGTTTCGTATACTTATAAGTATTGCTATGTTAATATTTGTTAATTCATTATTGCTTAATGATCATACATGCATAAGACTACATAATGGATAGCATGACACATCAAACATTCTGTTTTTATCATTTACCTACTAGAGGACGAGCAAAAATTAAGCTTGGGAATGCTTAATACGTCTCCAGCGTATCTATAATTCTTTATTGTTCCATGCTGATATATTATCATTCTAGGATACTTTTTGGGTCTTTATTTAGCAATTTATAAAAAAATTGAGCACTAACCTATTGACCCAGTGCCAGTTGATGTTTTCTGCATGTTTTTACATCTAAGGTTTACAATACCAAACAAAGTCCAATTGCCACGAAACTTTTTGATGATTTTTTCTGGACCAAAAGAAGACCTGGGAGAGTCGAGAGGAGACCGGAGGCCGCAGGAGGGCCCCAGCACACAACAAGGCGCGCCCTGGGGGGCGCACCCTGATGTGTGTTGGCCCCCTCGGGCGCCTCCCAACACCCCTCTCTGGCCTATAAATTCTCTAATATCCTAAAAACCCCGGAGGCTGTCCCGAAACCCTTTTTCCACTGCCCTAAGTCTCTGTTCCGTCGTGAGGCCATCTGGAGCTCCGTTCCGGCACCCTGCCGGAGGGGGGATCGATCACGAAGGGCCTCTACATCAACCTTGCTGCCCACATGATGATGTGTGAGTAGTTCACCACAGACCTACGGGTCCATAGCTAGTACCTAGATGGAAATCTCTCTATCTCTTGATCCTCAATAGAATAATCATCGCATCTTCGCTTTGATCTATCTGATGTAATCCTATTGTGCGGTGTGTTTGTTGGGATCCGATGAATTGTGGGTTTATGTTCAGATTATTCATGAAAAGTATTTGAGATATCTCTGATATATATTATGTCTTTTAATTGCATGATCATTATAGCTTCGTAATTCTCTCCGATCTATTGAAATAGTTTGGCCAACTAGATTGATATTTCGTCGGTGAGAGAAGTGCATTGTGGTAGGTTCAACCTGACGCGTTTCTATATCCCAGTGACAGAAGGGGACAAGTTTCATCTTTGTGTTGTTTCTACTAAGGCTAAGACTATGGGGTTTATACATATTGCTTCAGTTTACTTTGTATAGATCATGTCATCGTTCTCCATGCATTACTCTGTTTGTCATGAACTTAATACGTAGAGAGGCAAGCATAGAAGCGCTCTTGAAGTGGAGTAATAGTAATAGGTGCAGGCAGGAGTCGGCCTATTTGTTTATGGACGTGATGCCAATATACACATGATCATTGCATTGAAAATTGCATAATTATCCGCTTTTCTATCAATTGCCCAACAGTAATTTGGTACCCACCGTATGTTGTCTACAGGAGAGATGCCACTAGGAAAACTATGGGCCCCGAGTCTATTCACTTATAAATTTACAAACGCTACTATTACCGTCCTGCCTTTATTTACTTTTTATTTTATTTAGCAATTTACAATCATCTACAATTATCTACACAACTCATTTGTTGCAAATAACGAGATCAAGGGGATTGACAACCCTCTTGCCCGCGTTGGGTGCAAGTTATTTTTTCTTTTGTGTGCAGCCGCTGAAGACGGTTGAGGATTGATATTCCTATTGGTTCGATAAACCTTGGTTTCATAACTAAGGGAAATACTTACCCACCTTGTGCTGCAATTACCCGTTACTCTTCACGGAAAACCCAACGCAGATCACAAGTATCAGGAAGGATTTCTAGCGCCGTTGCCGGGGAATATCATCATCAACTATCAAGTAACTTCACACAAATTTTCATTCACCTGTTTATCTTTTTATTTGCTGTTATATTTAGTTTGTCTCATAAAAAACAAAAATACAAAAATATTTATCTTTTCTTGTTACCTTGCTTGCTTGCCTAGCTATGTTATCTTTATCTTTATGAAAAACAAACAGAAAGTAAAAGGTAAAAATAAAGATTTATGGATCCACATAAAGTTCTCTACCCGGGTCATGTTTGATCCATTTGTGCTCGTGCGGAAAGCCCAACTAGCTTAGTTGAAGGGAAATCATTAGATGAGCATGCTTATTTTGTGCGTCGCCCGTTGTCTCAAAGGGGGAAACTTTTTTGCCATCCAATAAAATGTTTGATGTGCTATGCATGGAATCTGTGTGAGCTTTATGACTTTACTTGTTGCTCTGAGAACCCTAAAAACACCTCCCCTAACTATGTGATCTTAATGATAATGAAATCGTATCTTCTTATGCCAAGGGTGTTTATAGTTACAATGATACCGAACAAATTGAAGAATTTGTTGCTTTTAAGGGCGCTTATGAGATTGCTTCTTTGATTGAAAAGTATGATGCTACTTTCTACAAATATGAAAATTTTGCCATACTTAAATATTGCTATGAAAACTACACTTCTAATGCTTACATTAAAGAATTTATTCAGAGAATGTCTGCTGCATTGGAAAAAAATTATGATTCCATTGATTCGATTGAAATATCCCCTCTTGATGAACGTGATGCTTGCTATTGTTGTGGCCAAGATGCCAATATTAATGATGCTTATGGAGATCAACTTGCTATAGTTCCTTATGTTTAAAATGAAATTCTTGCTTTTGCACCCAAAAAGCATGATTGCAATGATGTTACTATAAATTCTATTAATGCCAATTGTGCTAGCAATATGCAAAGCTACAAGCTTGGGGATGAAAATTTTGTTATATCCACTACTTGTAATGATCATGATTGTGGTGATGATGTTTCTTTTGACCTTGAAAATTTATTTAAGCCTTATGATGAATATGTTATAGATAATAATGCTTGCAATAATAATGAAACTGGGTTTGGAGAGGTCATGAGTTTAGTTAATGTTGATACCACTACCTTGGAAGATTGTAGAACTCTTGTGCATGTGGATCATAGAGAAAATATCTTATATGATAGCTATATTGTTGAATTTGATTATGATACTAGATGTGCTTTCTCCTTCCTATTTGCATGTGCTAGATATCTATTGTATTGATAATTTGTTTTCCTATAAAATGCCTATGCATAGGAATTATCTTAGACTTAAATGAGTTTGTCACATGCTATATGATGCTCCCTTTGTGCTTCACTTCTTGTCTATTATGCGAGCATCGTTGAAATCTCAAGCCGATCTTAATGGCTATAACGAAAGAGCTTGTTGGGAGACAACCCAATACCTTTATGTTTGCTTTTTATAACATGATTATTTCCTATGTAATGATTATGTTTTTATGTTTAAATTATTGTTTGTGCCAAGTAAAGCCTTTGGGATGACTCACAAGATGAGTAGAATCGATGCTGAAACAAAACAGAAACTTTTGACTCCAGTAAAGGAATTTTAGTTTTTTTCTGGAGCGTGATAAGGATCTAAGTTTTTTACACAGTATTTCTATGCAAAGTTTAGAGGTTGTCCTAATTTTTCAGAATTTTTAGAGTTACATAAGTTTAGGTTCGATACAGATTGCTACAGAATGTTCTGTTTTAGACAGATTCTGTTTTTGCTTGCATAGTTGCTTGTTTTGATTATGCTATTGATTGTATCGAGGGGGATAAGCCATGGAGAAGTTAGAATACAGTATCTATTATGCAATTATGAAATAAGAATCAATTTATAACAGTACCTAAAGTATTCAATATGTTGCTTATACTAACGGATCTCACGAAGTTTTGTTGAGTTTTGTGTGATTGAAGTTTTCAAGTTTTGGGTGTTATCATGATGGACAAAGGAATAAGGAGCGGCAAGAGCCTAAGCTTGGGGATGCCCAAGGCACCCCAAGGTAATATTCTAAGGAAGACTCAAGCGTCTAAGCTTGGGGATGCCCCGGAAGGCATCCCCTCTTTCGTCTCAACCCATCAGTATGTCACTTGAAGCTATATTTTTATTCATCACATGATATGAATTTTGCTTGGATCGTCGTTTGTTTTTGTTTGATTTTGCTTTTAGTTTTCCACAATAATTGTTTTCTGGACACACCTATTTAAGAAAGACACCATTCATCATAATTTGTTAGAATATTCTTTGTGCTTCAGTTATATGTTTTGAGCTTAGCAGTTGCTCTAGTACTTCACTTATATCTTTTTGAGAACGATGGCGTGCAGATTTTATAGAAATAATTTCACTCTCGCTCTTCACTTATATTTGTTTGAGAGTTAATAAATAGTGACGGTAATTTGCATGGGTCATAAGACTATTCCAAAAATATTAGGTCATAAAACCATCATGTAGCACATATAGAGAAATTGTGGGTTAACGATATTGTTGTGGTAATATGAAAAAGGTGTGAGTTAACGATTCATAGAAGTGTTGATATTAAGAGAGGTTAACTTCTTGTTCGTCTAAAAATTCAAGAGGCATGGTGATGATGTGTGAGCATTTATATTCCTCGTTGAAATCCTAGTGTTGTTTCGGGTCGGAAGCGCGCTATGGTTAACTCCTACCAACCTCTTCCCTCGGGGCATGCGAGTAGTACTTTGATTTATGATAAAACTAATAAAACTTCGCAATAACTATATGATTTCTTTATGACTAATGTGAAACCATGGACATACGCAATATCACCTTCTCATATTTGCTAGCCTCTTTGGTACCATGCATAGCCCATTCTCACCTTGAGGATCGGTGCAACTTTCGCCGGTGCATCCAAACCCCGTGGCATGATACACTCTATTGCACATAAGCCTCATTATATCTTCCTCAAAACAGCCACCATACGTACCTATCATGGCATTTCGACAACCATTCCGAGATATATTGCCATGCAAATTCCTTCGTCACTTCACATGACTAGTTTGTTCATCATCATATGGCTTTGCATGATCATATAGAGCTAACATAGTATTTGTGGCAAAGCCACCATTCGTCATATTTTTGATACGTGTCACACTAGATCATTGCACATCCAGGTACACTGCCTAAGGCATTCATACAGAGTCATATCATCATATCGGTTCTTCATATTGAGTTGTAAGTAAATAAAAGCGTGCTGATCATCATCATTAGAGCATTGTCCCAGTGAGGAAATAAAAATGGGGGAGGCCAAATGAGCCCACAATTCTGAATAAAAAAAGAGATGAGAGAAAATGAGAGACGGGACTTTTCTACTATCCTTTACCACACTTGTGCCTCAAAGTGGCACCTTGTTCCTCATATAGAGAGTCTCATGTTATGTTATTTTCATATGCTAGTGGGAATTACTTTTTCATTATTATAAACATGGCTTGCATATTCCTATGACGGGCTTCCTCAAATGCCCGAGGTCTTCATGAGCAAGCAAGTTGGATGCACACCCCACTTAGCTTCAGTTGAGCTTTCATACACTTATAGCTCTAGTGCATCATATGCATGGCAATCCCTACTCCTTGCATTGACATCTATCGATGGGCATCTCCATAGCCCGTTGGTACGCCTATTTGATGTGAGACTATCTTCTCCACTTTTTACCCCTTTGATATCTACCACCATATTCTATTCCACCTAAATGCTATGTCCAATGGCTCACGCTCATGTATTGCGTGAAGAATAAAAAGTTGATGCATATTGAAAAGTACGATCTAATTGCCTGACATGGACACCATGGTGCTTGACATTTGTATTAATGTGGTGAAGATGGAGCCATGCCTTGCTAATATAATAAGATGAATGGGGGGTAAACATTCTTTGAGGATCGTATACTTTGAAAGATTGATGATTTTGTTTCTTGTACTTATAAGTAATTCTATTTTAATATTTGTTAATTCATTGTTGCTTAATGATCATACATGCATAAGATTACATCATGGATAGCATGACACATCAAAAATTCTGTTTCTGTCATTTACCTACTAGAGGACGAGCAGGAATTAAGCTTGGGAATGCTTGATACGTCTCCAACATATCTATAATTTTTTAGTTCCATGCTGATATATTATCATTCTAGGATACTTTTTGGGTCTTTTTTTAGCAATTTATAATATTTTTGAGCACTAACCTATTGACCCAGTGCCAGTTGATGTTTTCTGCATGTTTTTACATCTCAGGTTTACAATACCAAACGGAGTCCAATTGCCACAAAACTTTTTGATGATTTTTTCTGGACAAAAAGAAGACCTGGGAGAGTCGAGAGGAGACCGGAGGCCGTACGAGGGACCCAGCACACAACAGGGCGCGCCCTGGGGGGGGGCGCACCCTGATGTGTGTTGGCCCCCTCGGGTGCCTCCCGATGCCCCTCTCTGGCCTATAAATTCTCTAATATCCTAAAAAAACCAGAGGCTGTCCCGAAACCCTTTTTCCACCGCCGCAAGTCTCTATTCCGTCGTGAGGCCATCTAGAGCTCTGTTCCGGCACCCTACCGGAGGGGGATCGATCACGAAGGGCCTCTACATCATCCTTGCTGCCCTCATGATGATGTGTGAGTAGTTCACCACAGAGCTACGGGTCCATAGGTAATACCTAGATGGCAATCTCTCTATCTCTTGATCTTCAATAGAATGATCAGCGCATCTTCGCTTTGATCTATCCGATGTAATCCTATTGTGCGGTGTGTTTGTTGGGATCCGATGAATTGTGGGTTTATGTTCATATTATTCATGAAAAGTATTTGAGATATCACTGATATATATTATGTATATTAATTGCATGATCATTATAACTTCGTAATTCTCTCCGATCTATTGAAATAGTTTGGCCAACTAGATTGATATTTCATCGCTGATAGAAGTGCGTTGTGGTAGGTTCAACCTGACGAGTTTCTATATCCCAGTGACAGAAGGGGACAAGTTGCGTCTTTGTGTTGTTTCTACTAAGGCTAACACGATGGGGTTTATTCATATTGCTTGAGTTTACTTTGTGTACATCATGTCATCGTTCTCCATGCATTACTCTGTTTGTCATGAACTTAATACGTAGAGAGGCAAGCATAGAAACGCTCTTGAAGTGGAGTAATAGTAATTGGTGCAGGCAGGAGTCGGCCTATTTGTTTATGGACGTGATGCCTATATAGACATGATCATTGCCGTGAAAATCACATAACTATCTGCTTTCCTATCAATTACCGAACAGTAATTTGGTACCCACCGTATGCTGCCTACATGAGAGATGACGCTAGGGAAAACTATGGCCCCCGGGTCTATTCACTTATAAATTCACAAACGCTAATATTACCTTGCTGCCTTTATTTACTTTTTATTTTATTTAGCAATTTACAATTATCTACAAAACTCATTTGTTTGCAAATAACGAGATCAAGGGGATTGACAACCCTCTTGCCCGCGTTGGGTGCAAGTTGTTTGTTCTTTTGTGTGCAGCCGTTGAAGATGGTTGAGGATTTATATTCCTATTGGTTCGATAAACCTTGGTTTCATAACTGAGGGAAATACTTGACCACCTTGTGCTGCAATTACCCATTCCTCTTCACGGAAAACCCAACGCAGATCACAAGTATCAACGCGCCACTTCGTCAAGTTGCACTTTGATTCTTTAACGCATGGTGGCCAAGCCACCATTGAGTGAACAACTACTACATGCGTCAAATTATCACGTAGACTGTCTGTTTCGTACAGAAATGAGATCCACCGTGTACTCGTGCATGTTTGGTTGGGAAAGAGGCAAAGAGTACGTGCGTCGGTGTGTGGACCTCTTCTTTAGTGCATGTACCCCAGCTACATGGGTGCATGTGAGAGAGATACATTGAATTCAAGAGAGATGGTGTGTGAACGAGAAATCACTAGAGATTTGTGTGTGTGTGTTTTGCGGTTGATTTCGTGAGTGTATTTGTGTGCGTGAGTGATAAATAGGGAATAGTGTCAATGATATCTCAAAAATAAAAAATAAAACATATGCAATGAATGTGAAACAGAAGCCTAGATATAAGATATATAGAGGGGGGCAATCCACTTGAAGAGTGGAGGGATCAACGACGCGAGATATCGATAGAAATGAGGAGAATGATTAAGTGTATGGGAGCAACATCGATAAAGAGAGCCAGCGAAACTGTGTGTGCGCACCTCAAAGGTATAGGACCAACGGCGTACTATAAGGTGAGAGGGGAGAGGGGCAGTTTGTGTGTGGAAGGGAGAACTAACTAGAGTGTTTGATCTATCGGTGTGTGTGAGAAAGAGAGAGAGAGAGAGAGAGAGAGAGAGAGAGAACTAACTACAGAGGTAGACCGACCGGTGTTTGTGGGGAAGTGGTAGAGACCTAGCCATGTACTGAGGCAGATCGGTCATTGTTCATCCACATGTAAGAGAGGAATAAGGTCGAGAGAGAGACAAATAGTTCCGAATTGGGGGTGGGGTGGAGTTTCTTCTAAGAGATGGTGGGAGATGCCTACTAGACAAATGGATGGTACAATTGCAATATCACTGAGAGAGAGTGTGTGTGGTTAAGTGTGCGCTCGCTAGTGCGTGCGTCTGAGAGACATGGCCGGAGGAATGCATCAACCCTAAACCCTAAATCTCTGTTCTTTTGTTATCCCATCTGGAGACCTTCTCGGTACTCTATCGAAGGGGGAATTGATCATGGAGGTCGTCTACATCAACCTTGCTAACTCCATGATGATGTGTGAGTAGTTCACCATAGACCTGTAGGTCCATAGCTAGTAGCTAGAGGGCTTATTCTCTCTCTTTGATATTCAATACAATGTTCTTCGCGATTATCACGATGACCTATCCGATGTAATCATCTTTTGCAGTGCGTTTGTTGGGATCCGATGAATTGTGGATTTATGATCAGATTTTTCATGAAAAATAATTGAGTCTTCTCTAAATTATATTATGTATGATTTTTATCGTTTTGCATGTCTCTCTGATCTATCCGTTCATTTTGGCCAACTAGATTGATTTATCTTCAGTGGGAGGACTGCATTGTAGTGGGTTCAATCTTGCGGTGCTCTATATCCCAGTGATATAAGGGGAAAAGAAATCTATTGTGTTGTTGCTACTAAGGGTAAAATGACGGGGTTTGAACATATTGTTTGGTCTTACATTTTCTACATCATGTCATCTTGCTTAAAGCATTACCTGTTTGTTATGAACTTAATACCATAGATGCATGCTGGATAGGCGGTAGATTGGTGGAGTCATAGTAGTAGATGCAGAATTGTTTTGGTCTACTTATCACGGACGTGATGCCTATATACATGATCATTGCCATGAATAACATCATAACTATGTGTTGTTCTATCAATTGCCCAACAGTAATTTGTCTATCCACCGTATGCTATGCATTCGAGGGAGAAGCCTCTTGTGAAAAATATGGCCCCTGGGTCTATTCAAATCATATGACAAAAACCTGAAAACCTTCCTGCAATTTATTTTCTTTCTTTTTATTTTACTTTTATATTTATCTATCTACCACTATCATATGTAATCATTCCAAGTAACGAGTTCAAGGGGCTTGACAACCCTCTTGCCCGCGTTGGGTGCAAGTGTTAGGTTTTGTGTGTGCACGTATTGTTGATGGAAAGTTGTTATGATTTTCCTAATGGTTCAATAACCTTGGTTCTCACTAGGGGAAATATTTATTGCCACTATATTACTTCAGCCTTCCTCTTCGGGGGAAAACCCAACGCAGTTCGCAAGTAGGAGAAAAAATTTTTGGTGCCGTTGCCGGGGAGATATCACGAACTTCGCATGAGGTCTCTTGACACAAACTATCAATCACTTGTTATACTTTTTTCTTGTCTTTTTATTTATATTTTATATTTTCTTTTGTAGAAAAACAAAAACACAAAAATATCTCTTTACTTGTTTGCTTGATAGTTCACTTACTTTCTCGCTATGTCTGAACAAAATACCAAATTGTGTGACTTTTCAAATACTAATAATAGTGATTTTATTAGTGCTCCAATACCACCCTCCACTAGTGCGGAAGCTTTTGATATAAATGTCGCTTTGCTGAATCTTGTTATGAAAGAACAATTTGCTGGAAGTCCTAACGAGGACGCTGCTTCACACCTTAATACCTTTGTTGAATTATGTGATATGCAAAATAAAAAGGATGTGGATAATGATGTGGTTAAGTTGAAATTATTTCCTTTCTCACTAGGAGATAAAGCTAAAACTTAGTTTTCATCATTCCCTTGTAATAGTAACTAGGGATAAGTGTAAGGATGCTTTTATTGCTAACTATTTCCCTCCTACTAAGATTATATCTCTCAGAAATCAAATTATGAATTTTAAACAACATGAGAATTAACATATTGCACAAGCTTGGGAGAGAATGAAATTAATTATAATAAATTGTCCCACTCATGGCTTAAGTTTACGGATGATAATAAAAAAATTCTATGCGGGACTAAACTTTGTGTCGAGAAATCTTCTAGATTTTGCCGCAAGTGGTACCTTTATGGAAATTACATTTGGATTAGCTGCAAAACTACTTGATAATATTATTACAAATTATTCTCAATGGCACACTAAACAAGCTCCAACCGGTAAGAAGGTAAATTATGTTGAAGAAATCGCTACTCTGAATGATAAGTTGGATTCTCTTATGAATATGTTTGATAGTAAAAATGCTCATGTTGATGCCAATGATGTGCCACTATCAACTTTGATTGAGCAAAATAACGATGCTATCGATGTGTGTCTCTAGAAATAATTTCAACAATAATGCTTATAGAGGGAATTTCAATCCTGGACCGTATCCCGGTAATTCCTCTAATAATTATGGTAATGCCTATGGTAAATCTTCCCACAATAATAATAGGATACTCTCTGATCTTGAGAACACCTTTAAATAATTTATTAGTTCTCAAAAGATTTTCAATACTATGGTAGAAGAAAAACTACATAAAGTTGATGATATGGGTAGAAACATGGATAGGATTCCTCATGATGTGTAAACTCTTAAAAGTAAAACTTCGCCACCCAAGCATGACATTAATGAGTCTATCAAATCCATCCAAATTTCTATTAATGAAAGTAAGGAGAGGACCGCTCGGTTGAAAGCTAAGCGAGAGTTCCTAGAAAAGGCTATTCCTCCCGGTTTTTATCGTAATCATGATGAAGATATTAAAATGATAGATGGTTCACCCATTGAATCTTTACTCACTAAAATAAAACTTGATGAAAAATCTTAAGGTACTCTATAGGAGTCAACTTTAGCTACATGGCGTCCAAATTGTTTGGAGGGTGATGATCTTAATGATAAAAATGAAAAAGTGGGTTTGGAGAGGTCAAAACTTTACATAGTGATGTGCCCACTACTTTGGATTACAAGGACTTTAATTATGAAAGTTGTTATTTGGTTGAATTTATTTCCCTGGTACAATCCATGATAAGTTCACCTAATGCTTACGAACAAAATAAGGCCTTTACTAAACACATTGTGGAAGCTATGATAAAAGCTCATGAAGAGAAGCTTGAACTAGAGGTTTCAATAAATATGAAATTGCATGATGAATGGGAACCTACTATTAAAATAAATCTTAAAGATTATGAATGCAATGCTTTGTGTGACCTTGGTGCTAGTGTTTCTACTATACCTAAATCTTTATGTCATGTGCTAGGTCTCACCGATATAAATGAATGTTCCCTTAACTTGAATTTAGCGGATTCTACTATTAATATACCATTGGGTAGAATAAATGATGTGCTAATTCTTGCTAATAGAAATTATGTGCCCATGTATTATATTGTGCTTGATATTGAATGCAATCCGTCTTGTCCTATAATACATGGTAGTCCTTTCCTACGAACTATAGGTGCTATTACTAACATGAAAGAAGGTAATATAAGATTCCATTTCCCATTAAAGAAATGGATGGAACACTTCCACAGAAAGATAATTAAACCAACATATAAATATATTATGAGGGAATGCATGGAATTAATTTGAAGGATGGCAATACTTGAAACAATGCATTATGGCAAGGTAGGGGCATAAAACAATAGCTCTTGTTGGGAGACAACCCAATAGTTATCTAAATTTTTGCTTTTACTTTATGTTATTTTGAGTACACACAACTGTTGCTACTTTTTGTGTTTTTATGTTTAAATTAGTGTTTATGCCAAGTAAAGCATTTGGGATGATTTGGAAGATAGTAGAATCAATTTTGTGCAAAAATAGAAACTTTTACACCCAGTACGAAATTTCTCTGATTTTAGTGGAGTGTCATTTTAATCTAAATTTTTTACACAGTATTTCCATATAAATTTCCCAGGTTTTCCTAATTTTTCATAATTTTCGGAGTTACATAAGTACGGTTTTAGTACAAATCACTACAGATTGTTTTGTTTTAGACAGATTCTATTTTTTGCTTGCATAGTTTGCTTGTTCTGATGATGCTATGGATTATATCGCGGGGTATAAATCATGGAGAAGTTATAATATAGTACCTATTATGAAATAATGAAATATTAATCCATATAAAACTACCTAAAGTATTGATATGTCTATTATACTAATGGATCTCGCGAGGTTTTGTTGAGTTTTGTGTGCTGAAGTTTTCAAGTTTTGGGTGAGACAACGATGGATGAAGGAATAAGGAGCGGCAAGACCTTATGATTGGGGCTTCCCAAGGCATGCCAAGGTAATATTGAAGGTATAACCAATTGTCTAAGCTCGGGGATGCCCCGGAAGGCATCCCCCTTTCGTCTCCAATCTATCGGTATGTCACTTGGAGCTATATTTTTATTCATCACATGATATGAGTTTTGTTTGGAGCGTCTTGTATTATAGTTTATTTTCCTTTTACCTTGCGACAATCATCATTTTCTAGAAACACTTTATGTGATATACACATTTTCATCATAATTTGTTAGAATACTCTATGTGCTTCACTTATATCTTTCGAGCTAGGCGGTTGATCTAGTGCTTCACTTATATCTTTTTAGAGCATGGCGGCAGTCATATTTTATAGAAATAGATGAACTATCATGCTTAACTTAAATTTTTTTGAGAGTATAAGGCATAAAGAATCGTAATTTGCACATGTTATAAGATTTGTCCAAAAATGATAGGTATTCAAGAGGGATATAATAAAAACATTCATTTAGCTCACCAAATATGAAACATGGGTTAATTATATTGATGTAGTAATATGAAAGGATATAGGTTCATGATCATTGGTTAGTAGAAATATCGGTATCAAAGTTTGTTATTTACTTCTCATCTAAATATTTGTCATGTCATGGTGATGAGATGTGAGCATTTGTATGTCTGAAATGAAATCCTATCGTGTTGTTCGAATTGGGGGCGCGCCATGGTTAGCTCCTCCCAACCTCCCTAGGGGTATGCAGTAGTGCTTTGCTTCGAGAGAGATAATAAGGCTTTGCAATAAGTATATGAGTTCTTTATGACTAATGTGAGTCCATGGATATACACACTCTCACCTCTCTGTAATTTGCTAGCCTCCTCGGTACCATGCATTGCCCTTTCTCACCTCGAGAGTCGGTGAAAACTTCGTCAGTGCATCCAAACCCCGTGATATGGTACGCTCTATCGCACATAAGCCACCTTATAGCTTGCACAAAAGAGCCATCATACCTACCTATCATGACATTTTAACAGCCATTCCGAGATATATTGCCATGCAACTTCCACCGTTCCGTCACATGATTTGTGTGTTCATCATCATATTGCCTTGCATGATCATATAGAGTTGACATGGTATTTGTGGCAAAGCCACCATTCATCATTGATTACATGTTATGCTAGATAATTACACATCCTGGTACACTGCCAGAGGCATTCATGTAGAGTCATATTGCTCTTTATCTAGTTGTAATTTCGAGTTGTCAGTAAATAAAAGTGTGATGATCATCATTATTAGAGCATTGTCCCAGTGAGGAGAGGATGATGGAAACTATGATTTCCTCACAAGTCGGGATGAGACTCCGGACGAAAAGTAAAAAAATAGGGGCGACCAAATGACCCCACCATAGAAAAAAAAGACAAAAAAATAAATAAAGAGAAAAGAAAAAATGAGAGAAAAGGAGAGAAGGGGCAAAGTTACCATACTTTACCACACTTAAGCCTCAAAGTGGCACCATGTTATTCATATAGAGAGTCTCCAGTGTGGTCACTTTCATATACTAGTGAGAATTTTTAATTATTGAACTTGGCTTTTATATTCCGATGATGGGCTTCCTCAAATGCCCGAGGTCTTCATGAGCAAGCAAGTTGGATTCACACCCACTTAGTTTCATTCGATCTTTCATACACTTATAGCTCTAGTGCATCTGTTGCATGGTAATCCCTACTCCTCACATCGATATCGATTGATGGGCATCTCCATAGCTCGTTGATCCACCTAGTTGATGTGAGACTTTCCCACCTTTTGACTCCTTTGATATCTACCCCCATAATTTATTCCACCCATATGCTATATCCATGGCTCATGCTCATGTATTGCGTGAAGCTGAAAATGCTGAAGTGCATTAAAAGTACGATCCAATTGCGTGGTTGGACATTGGGGTGCTCATGATTTATATTTATGCGGTGAAGACTGAGTCATGCCATGCTTAATATGATTAAACGAGTAGGGATACATTCTTTAGTGATCGTATATTTTAAAACAGTAATTATTATGCTTCTTATGTTCATGGATATTATTATGTGGATATTAATTGATTCATCATTTCTCAATATCTACACATGAAACATATTACATGTTGGGTAGTATGCCACATCAAAAATTCTTTTTTTATCATTTACCTACTCGAGGATGAGCACGACTTAAATATGGGGATGCAGATACGTCTTTGACGTATCTATAATTTTTAATTGTTTCATGTTATTATATTATCAATCTTAAATACTTTATATGCAATTATATGCTATTTTATATCATTTTTGGGACTAACCTATTAACTCAGTGTCCAATGCTTGTTCCTGTTTTTTGTCTGTTTTTGGACTTTTCAGAAAATCAATATCAAAGATAGTCCAAATTAGATAAAAATTTACACGAGTTATTTTTGGACCAGAAGTGACCTAGGAAGCTTTGAGAGGAGGCTAGAAGATCCACGAGGTGGCCACGAGCCACCACGCGCCCCTTGGCTCGTGGGCCTCTCGTGGCATCTTCTTACCTAATTCCACTTATATATATCTTAAATTACCCCGAAACCAATAGAGATCCACCCAAAATACTATTTCTGCTGCCACAAGTCTTTGTTCTTCTGTGATCCCATCTGTAGGCCTTTTCCGGTACTCTGCCAGAGGGGGAATCGATCATGGAGGTCGTCTACATCAACCTTGTTACCTCCATGGTGTTGTGTGAGTAGTTTACCACAGACCTACGGGTCCATAGCTAGTAGCTAGATGACTTCTTCTCTCTATTTGATCTTCAATACAATGTTCTTCGCAATTCTCGTGATGATCTATCCGATGTAATCTTCTTTTGCGGTGCGTTTGTTGGGATTCGATGAATTGTAGGTTTATGACCAGATTATTCATGAAAAGTAATGAGCCTTCTCTGAATTCTATTATTCATGATTGTTATAGATTTGCTAGTCTCTTCGATCTATCCATTTGGTTTGGCCAACTAGATTGATTTATCTTCAGTGGGAGAAGTGCATTGTAGTGGGTTCAATCTTGCGGTGCTCTATGTTCCAGTGATAGAAGGGGACAAGACGCGTATTGTATTGTTGCTACTAAGGGTAAAACAACAGGGTTTGTACATATTTTTTTGTCTTACTTTGACTACATCATGTCATCTTGCTTAAAGCATTACTCTTTTTGTCATGAACTTAATACCATAGATGCATGCTGAATAGCGGTCCATTGGTGGAGTAATAGTAGTAGGTGCAGAACCATTTTGGTCTACTTATCACAACGTGATGCCTATATACATGATCGTTGATATGAATAACATCATAACTATGCGCTTTTCTATCAATTTCCCAACGGTAATTTGTCTACCCACCGTATGCTATGCGTTCGAGAGAGAATCCTCTAATGAAAACTACGGGCACCGTGTCTATTCAAATCATATTAAAAAAACCTAAAACCTTGCTACAATTTATTTAATTTCTTATTATTTTCATTGTATATTTATCTATCTATCACTATTAGAAGTAATCCTTGCAAGTAACGAGTTCATGGGGCTTGATAACCCTCTTGCCCGCGTTGGGTGCAAGTGTTTGGTTTTGTGTGTGCAGGTATTGTTGACGTAAAGTTGTTGTGACTCTCCTGTTGGTTCGATAACCTTGGTTCTCACTGAGGGAAATACTTATTGCTACTATATTGCTTCACCCCTCCTCTTCGGGAAAAGCCCAATGCAGCTCACACGTAGCAGTAGATGGATTGGTGTGTGGGAAAAAATAGGGAGAGTCAGCCTAACTATTTATATTGAGGGAGATCAATCAGTGCACATACATGTGTAAGAGGCAAATTAGGCTCCGAGACATGGACATAGAGAGAAGGCAATGTCTAGCAGGTGGTGCGAGATGCCTACTAGATATAGGGAGGGAGGAGTGTGCGAGTGCGAGATCGATAAAAAGAGGGGTGAGAGCGTGCATGTGTCTGGGAGAATGCAAGAGACACGGGGGATGGTGATAGATATGGGGCATGGATGGTGAGAGGGAAGAGGAAAGTGTGTGTATGTGGTAAGGAGGCCAATCTAGATAGTTATATCGATCGGTGTGTGTCAGAAGGAAGGGGTTGGTGAGACCTATAGAGGTCGTGGGAGAACGACCTAAATATAGAAAAATATGTGCGCGATGGAGAGAATGACGAGGAGGGGGCGGGGCGGGGGGCGAGGAGGTTGTGTGCATGCACGAGAGAAAGTTAGTGCTAGCTACAAAGAGAAGACGAGTGTGCTGGTGTAAAAGACCAACAAAGATCATAATTTGTTATAGAAGTGGATTCGTATATTTGAATAACATATCATGGTGTTTGTAACACTTGAATGCATTAACATAATGGTGATATGCATGATTTGGTTTTGAACATGGCATACTACCTATATATAAATAAAAAGGTCACATTTATGTGATTTCTAAATACTGATGACATGCATCGATCAAGGTAGAGATTGAAATGCACTATTATTTGAAATCGACATAAAAGTGGATTAAAAAAATTGAATTCGAGTTCATATGGTACAACAAGTTCATCTCTAACTTGACAGTAATGATGTGGTGTGATAATATACAAAATGATAGTTTAACTTGACAACAACCGTGATTATAGATTTTTATTCAAATAGAGAAATTAATTCATATTGCAGCCGGTATCATATACATTTGGAATGCACTAAAATGTTCATTTGAGTAGGTTACATGCATTATAGACCTAGCAAAATGTGTTAATTGAACATAACATGGATTCAAAGTTTTGAATGGCATTTGTAGTAATTCATATAGTAAAACGGTACAAGACACTCTCCTGTGCGGTGGAATTGATTAACTTTTTATTTTTTTGGTTGAGGGAAGTGCGAATTGATTTGGAACCATTTACGATACACTTCTTCTCCCAAAATTTGAAGTCGCGCCTTGTTATCCCGAAATTTCAAGCTATCTCAACGTGTGCCTTATTATCCCGAAATTTGCATGCACGTGAAAACTCCCTCCTCCTCCGAAATCGATCACGCCGCCCCGACACGCGAAATCCCTCTTATATCCATCCAATGAAAGTGTCGCCTCGACATCCCATGGTCAAAACTTGTGTGGGTACTTTCATAACTTACCCCACATTTCGGACAAGCGCGTAAATGGCCCCCATCCCCTCCCTTTTCCCATTTGAACACCGATGCCCCCCAAAATCCACGGAACCCCACCCTCCTCCGTCCACCACGTGACCGCCGCCCAGCCGGAGCCTCTTCCCTGATGACCTCGTCCAACGCAACAGCTCGACGTCCCTGATCCACCGTCCCGGATGAGGATCAGTCGTCGCTCTCGTCGTCCTGCTGGTTCAACCGCCCCATCCTCCACCTCCAAGGAGCTGCCCTGACAATCGCCTCGTCTATCACGCCACCTTCATTCCCACAGTGTCGTCTTCACCTGCCCCACCGGAACCAAAACACCGTCACCGACTCATCGGATGAAGATGAGGCCTACTCGGTGCCAACAAATAGGTTCTACACCCATAGGATCCCATCTTCTGCTTCATTTGATCTCACGGGGACTCCTATGCTAGATCTCGAGCAGTCGTGTCATGACTCCTTCGACCGCGGCGTCACGGGCCACTTCTTCCATGGTGGCTCTCCCCCATGGCGTAGGCCCCTCTGCGACATCATCCACACCAGCAGGAGTTGATGCTGCTGGTGCTCTTGCTCTCGCTCGCTCGCACTGCTGCTCTGCTCTTGCTCTCGCTCGCTCACGTTGTTGCTCTGCTCTTGCTCTTGCTCGCACGCGCTGCTTCTCTACTCTAGCACTCGCTCGCTCTGCTGCTCTACTCTTGCTGTCGCTCGTGCTGTTGCTCTGCTCTTCCTCTCCCTCACGCTACTACTGCTTCTTCACGAGTTGTTGCTCTTGCTCTCGCTTGCGCTGCTTCTCCTGGCGCTGCTGACACTGCATGAACTACTTCTCCGTCTACTCTATGGTACTGACTTCCCTACTCGAGCGATTGTTGATTTATATCATTGCTACTCTACTACTAGACTACCAGTGTAGTCTTCCCTGCTATACTAGTGCGTTCAGTAAAATTCACTTTCGACAGTAAAATTTAGTTTCAACAGTTAAGTTTGGTTTCAATAGTTAAGTTTAGTTTCGACAGAGTACATTTTTTACACTTAAGTTCAGTTTTGACAGTTAAGTTCGGAGTCAATAAATTTTACATCATCTGTTGGAGTGGCTGCCACGCGGGTGATGTATTTTACATGAAGCACTTTTTGGTGATGTATTTTACATCATCTATTGGAAATACTATTAGAATCCCACTTCAGATTAATGTTGTTTGTCTTGTCCTGCTTCAGCCTCGACGTCATACACCTCACCGGAGCAGCTCCAACAATGGAACCGTCCCTCATAGCATAGCAGAACCCTTGACGCCATCTTCAAACGCCTAAGAACTCCTTCCTGCCCCCGATAGCCACATCATCCACAACATCCTCAGCGTCCCACCCAATGATGATGAGGTCGACATAGCTTCGCCTAAGAGGTTGTACACTTGTCACGTCGCTTTTTACTCTTCATTTATGTCGACCCATTAGCGCTATTTTTGTTCAAAGGAAAAACATAGCAATTAATATTTTTCCTATAGTACTACCACTATTCAATTATTCATGCATTTGGTTCAAAAGAATGGAGCAAAACAAAGCTAAATGATTTTTTCCTTTCCTGTCTGCTTCAAAGGAAAAACATAGGAATTTTAACATCCACCCAGACCTCCTTTTCAAAATCCTATGCGTGAAAACAAGACTAAGTGCATTAGTGACATAATAACATTCTAATTGTACACATTTTCATGTGGTTTTACTTTAATTTGACCATATTTCTTTGCATCCATGTGTTCTTCCAATTCCCGTGAACCAAACACCTAAGTTAACAGAAATTATGTGTTTACAAATGCTTTGTTTTCCATGTGCATTCCTATCCTATTCCTGTATTTTTCCTATCCCTATATTTTTAGAATCCTGCAAACCAAAGGAGCGCTTATAGAATTACTTCGTTTGCAGATATGTCTCAACGAAAATGTTGTGTGGATTGTCCTGCTCCTGCCGTGTCGTCATCCGCCACACCTGAGTGGCTCCATCGACAGAAGCATCCACCACACTAGACATTACGACTCCTGGCCGTCTTTTGCCGCCTCATATCTCCTTCCCCGCTGTCGGCAACCACCGCAACTGCATCACCATCATCGACTCAGCAGATGAACCGGAGGACTACACGGGTCCGCAAGAGAGGTCGCACTCTTTTGTGTCTGCTTACTTTATGGATTTCTTAATATTACCTGCTACTTTATCATCATGTTCACCTCTTAGACTCCAAGTCAGGTCCAAAATAATGTTCAACCTTGAGTTTTAAAATGCTTCTAGGGCACATACCGAGGCAGCAAATCCATGGTATCTCTGTCTACTACCTGGTTCATCTAGGGTATCTACTATGTGGTTCATCTTGGGATGGAAACAACAGTAAATCGCTCATCGTCTATATTTTTATTACACAAAATCTATCATCTGCCTGCTATCATTATTTTTGGATCTCTTCAATGATTGTTACCATCACTCTGGATTTCTGCATGCACTTCTTACATAATCTCACTATATTTTTTTCCGATGCATGTTAGTTAGTGTACACAGTCATGTTGAAAATGTAGAGAAAAAGAGAAGAGTATTGCGCAGAAATACAATGTCATGCAGACGTCACTCCATGGTGGGTGCAATGGCAGACCCCCTCCCCCCTCCATTTTGTAATCCAGAGGAAGATAGCTGTTCAGAGGTGGATTCATAGGGAGCTGACCACTCCTATTTACCCCTTGAGGTGTTTGCTCTAACTTGGCATGATGATGTTGATCATATCATGCATATGGCGCCTTGCATTGCTTACTAGTTATCATATATGCCATCTGCTTTGTTTAGACATGTTCTGTAATGCCACTTGTTTAGTTTCTATATGATATGTGAATTTATGCAATGTCATCTTCTTTAGCAAGGCTTAATATATGTGGAATACGCAATGCCATCCTATTTAGCCAGGCATCATATATGTGAACTATATCATGAAATTCATTTTTTAATTAAATTTTAATTTGTCAATAATGTTTCTACATTCAACTACTCTTCCTGTGAATCAGCCATTTGAGTGGGTGATCAAAAAATCTGGAGTGAAAACAAGGTTTTCAGAGCAGACAATGCTACCTGTATAAGCAAATATCATGCCGGTTACAGATAGCTCCTCAGAGGAGGATTCAGAATCAGATGACCAGCCCTATTCCCTCCCGAGGTGTATGCTCTAACTTTGCAAGGTTATATTGCTCGTATCATGCATATGGTCTCTTGTATTGCATAGTTTAGACATCATATACACAATATTCAACGTCGTCTCCTTAGTTTAGACCTCATATATGTGAATGCCACCTTCTTAGTATATACACCATATATGTGAATTATATCATGGCATCCTGTTTACTTAGATAACATGTATGTGAATTATGTCATACCAACCTGTTTACTAAAGACATTGATACTTGTGATCTGTGTTGGGTTTTCCGTGAAGAGGAACGGGTAATTTTAGCACAAAGAGGGTAAGTATTTCCCTCAGTTATAAAACCAAGGTTTATCAAACCAATAGGAATATCAATCCTCAACCGTCTTCAGTGGCTGCACACAAAAGAACAAACAACTTGCACCCAACGCGGGCAAGAGGGTTGTCAATCCCCTTGATCTCAGTTATTCGTAAGCAAATGAGTTGGGTAGATAATTGTAGATAATTGTAAATTGCTAAATAAAATAAAAAGTAAATAAAGGCAGCAAGGTAATAGTAGCTTTTGCAAATTTATAAGTGAATAGACCCGAGGGCCATAGTTTTCCCTAGCGGCATCTCTCATGTAGGCATCATACGGTGGGTAAAAAATTACTGTTGGGCAATTCATAAAAAAGCGGATAGTTATTCGATTTTCACGGCAATGATCATGTGTATATAAGTATCATGTCCATAAACAAATAGGCCGACTCCTGCCTGCACCTATTACTATTACTCCACATCAAGAGCGCTTCTATGCTTGGCTCTCTACGTATTAAGTTCATGACAAACAGAGTAATGCATGGAGAACGATGACATGATGTAGACAAAGTAAACTCAAACAATATGAATAAACCACATCATGTTATTCTTAGTAGAAACAACACTAAGATGCAACTTGTCCCCTTCTTTCACTGGGATATAGAAACTCGTCAGGTTGAACCTACCACAACGCACCTCTCTCACCAATGAAATATCAATCTAGTTGGCCTAACCATTTCAATATATCGGAGAGAATTACGAAGCTATAATGATCATGCAATTAAGAGACATAATATATATCAGAGATATCTCAAATACTTCTGATGAATAATCTGAACATAAACCCACAATTCATCGGATCACAACAAACACACCGCCCAATAGGATTACATCAGATAGATCAAAGCGAAGATACGATGATCATTGTATTGAAGATCAAGAGATAGAGAGATTGCCATCTAGGTACTAGCTATGGACCCGTAGGTCTGTGGTGAACTACTCACACATCATCATGAGGGTAGCATGGTTTATGTAGAGCCCCTCCGTGATCTATCTCCCCTCCGGCAGGGTGTCAGAACGGAGCTCCAGATGGCCTCGCGATGGAATAGAGACTTGCTGTAACACCCTGGATTTTGCCCTTTTTTTCCTTTCGATTTTGGTCTGGATTTACCTTTCTATGGCTTAGTAGGTCTTGCAAACTGGAGGGATCACCCTCGACTCCTCTCCCCAGTGGCTTGCCATTAACAAAACCATCCCAAGGCCATGTCATTTCCATCTTGGACCAATCCCAATATTCTTTTTCTTGGGAATATTCCTTTTTTCTATTAAAGGAATAACCCTGTCTGCCCTGGGTTGTGAAGCAACCCACATTTCTATCACTCCAAAGATTCCCAAATAATTCTCATAAATTGTTTGGTTCATATCTCCTTCAAATATGGCAAAACCCTTCCTTGCCATGTTCAAAAATATTTCACCAATATACCTTTTCTGATTCTGCCCTAGCCGTCAAGTTGAGAAGCAGGCACCCTTTATATTTGCTTGCTTGCTCTCAAATTTTTTGTGCACTCTTTCCTATCCATATAATTGCCACATGCCAAAATTCAACTCAATTTGGCTAGTAAATCTTTCTTGGCAAATTTCCAAAGTTTCTGTCTAGCTGGAAGCTTTGTGAAGCAAGGGCTAGCTAGGTTGATCCAAATGAGTTGAAATTTTTCCAGGATCTCAATATGCTCAAATTAACACTCTACACAAAATTTGAGCATCATTCCTTTAACTATGTGACCACAGAATCAAATCTTTTTTTTGGTCATTATCTTGGGTTGTGAAGCAACTATATTTTATGTTGCTCCATAATTTCTAAAATTTTACCAGGACATTCTTCCGCCTATATAACACCTATCCACCAAATTTGGGCTCATTCTGTCTAGCCATTTTCCCTCAGCAATTTTCCTAAGATTCTGTCCAGTGGGATGCTGTGTGAAGGAAGTACCATTTTGGTTTATCCAAATGGCATGAAATTTATACAGTATCTTCATATGCCTAAATAACTAATCTCCTCCAAATTTCAGCTTCATCTCAGTTGTCATGTGAGTGCCACATCAAGATTTCTTTTCTGGACCAGATTGGCCAGTTGCAAAGCAACCCTATTAAATCTTGGTCCTTTTCTTCTCAAACTTCACAGGATTGCAGTCCTTCCTACTCTAAACCTCCCAGACATCAGCTTTGTCCCTTATCATGTCTATGTTCATCACAGTGGTGCGGCCAAGTTTGCTACAGCAAACTTCCAGTGAAGCCTCACATCCACTCTTGGTGTCTTTTGGCGATCTATCACCTCAGAGGGACTATTCCTTGGAAGGACTCGCTACTAGACAACACGCTGCATGCCAGGGTGCACCGCGTGCGCCAGTTCACGCGGTGACCACGCGGCCGGCATGCCGTGCGCGCGCTCTAGCAATTGGGACCCTCGGCCTCGTCGGTTTCCCCCTCTCCCTTGACACCTAGCCATGTCTAGGGGTTTCCCCTCGACGCCGTATTCCTCCTGGACCCCTCTCCCCCTCTCACATTCCCTCCTACGCGGTGCGGCAGCCGCGCCCGTGACCTGCAGCCGCCGTCGCCGTCGCATCCAGTTGCCCGAGCTCTCCCGAGCCTTCCCGACCACGCTTGCACCCTCTCTGCTCCTCCGTGAGTCCTCTGGACACCTCTCCCCTCCTCCGTGCGAGTTCCCGAAGCTCCGGTGCGCCGGTGTACGCGTCACCGCGGCCGCGCTCGGCCACCCACATCGCCGCGGCTATAAAAGTCCCCCGAGCCCCTCTCGTCTTCACCAACCTCACCACCTCACTCCACTGGTCCTCCCCGACCCATCCAACCATCGCCGGAGCTGCTCCTCGCCACCCATGGCCGCCATGGCCGCCGCTCGGGTCCGGCTAAATTCCGGCGAGGGCGAGTCCCTCCTCTCCTCTTTCCACCACCAAAAGCTCCTCTCCACGCCGGCGAACCTTTCCCCCTTCTCAGCTCACCGCCGGAGCAACCGTAGCCCCGACTCCCATCTAGCCCGAGTCCGCCGTTCGTTACTGCCGCAGCTCCGCTCGTGCCCGAGCTCCTCGGCGGTCGCACCATGCCTGGACGGGACCGCCTCATCCCTCTGATGACGCCGGTAGGCCCGGCGCCGCCAACGGTGGACCGTGCCGCCGGCTATCGCCGGCCGGAGCCGCGCCTCCCTCGGCCAGGCACGGGCGCGAGAAGAAGACGACGACGCGCCCTGCCCTGCCAGCGGGCCCGACTCGCCAGCGACTCGGCCTTCCCCTCGTTTTTTTAAGGGGCGACAGCGGTTGGGCCGGCCCAAGTGGAGCAGCGGCGCCCGCACGGCTCGGCCAGTGCCCATGCACCGGTGGCTTTCGGCCCAGAACGGCCCAGGAGGACAGTGCGTTTTCATTTTATCCAGTGGAAAAAAAACTGCTGAGGACCCAGATGTGAATAAAATACTCACAGAAAGGTCCTTGGCAGAAAAACCCCTATATCTCTTCATCCGTAACTCCGATCGAGGTGATTCCAAAGCCCATTTCTTTGTCTCTTCGAGCCCGTCATGTTGGTACCATTCTCATAATATTTTCACACTGTGAAAATGACTATTTTGCCCTTGCCCGTAAACAGCCCCCTCCGAGAGAGAACTGTTTCCGGCAATAATCTCTGCGGACTCTCCGCACTTCCTCCCGATGGTTCCTTCGTTCCCAGGCAAGTCACAACACTCATTTGCATAATTGCATTGCAATATCATAGTTTAACTAATTACTTTAAAAGCAAGTATGATTATTTGTAAAATGGGTTAAACTATGCAATGCTTGAGTAAATTCTTGAATAGGTGACTAACATGTTTAGGACTGGATTATTAGTGGCTAGTAGTTTACCCGCTTGATGATGCCATGATGTGGTTGGATTAGAGGATTACTGTCTATGATTATTTTGGGTTTCATCTGACAATTTGTGGATATGAATCAGCAGCAGTGGCTTAAGCACGTTGGTTATTGGATTACTATGATATCGGAGTGTCAGCTATGGCGGAAATATTATTCGGGCATAAAATACTTAGTTGGTTGATCGAGAGTCACCTGTCCGGACTTATCCGTGTAGCCACATTTGCCGGTATGGGACGGCCTTGACTTGGTCTGGCTCTGTGCTCTTTCACCGGTACCACCCGACAGGGAGGGTTATGTGAGCGTGCTACCCTGATCAGGTAGGCGGCGATAATCCTGTGAGTCCAGTTGAGTTATTTGGATCCAGGTCCCCATTTGGGACAGTTTGTTTGGCCATGACGGTGGCAGGTGTCACGAGGTGACACATGGGCCACCCAGGGCAGGACTCCGGGGGAGGACGATTGCCGGTGGTATGATGGGAGAGTCACGGGTCAGGCGGGTTTCGTTGGAGCAACACTGGTCCACCCGAAGGGGATCACGAGGCCATGTGCTTCATGGTGTGGGTAAAGTGCGCAACCTCTGTAGAGTGAAAAATCTATTCGAATAACCGCGTCCATGGTATTGGACAGTCCATCCAGGCCTCACTAGGTGGTCAACCGTAGTAATGATAATAATGGTGGAAGGACTTGTCTTAGTATGGAACAGTTGGGCACCATGCTATCGACAGTCTTGGCAACAATCTTGAGGATAATCGTTCGGTGTTCTTGGAGTGATCAGGAGTTGGTCACCAGAGTACAGGGAGGGTAGCCTGTGATTGTCATTTTCAGCTATCCCTTCGATAACAATAAATCTCAACCTAATCTTGACTGCTATGATGTTGTCTTGCCTTAATGCTGGTGCTTGTTGTGAGCTTGCGAGTACATTCAAAGTACTCACCTGGCGTGTCATGCCAGTTTGCAGGCTAGGCCATAATTGCTTGCTTGTTGAGGATACCGAGTTTGCGAGCTAGGACACGCGTTCCAGCTAGAGTCCCTGCGGAGTGGAGTCCATCACCGCCGTCGTCGTTCCGCTGTCTGCATAGAGCTACCCTGGGCAGGCGTAGAGTCGCCATGCCAATGTAATCCTTGTACCTTGTAGCCATACCCATTGTAATAAAGAGCTGATTTGTTCTATGCCAACAGTGCCGTATTCCAGAAGACTTGCCCTTGGGCTGGAATACGGGGCGTTCCTGTCTCCTCTGAGCCGGGGTGCCACACTTGCGGCGGCGGAGAAAGGGTTTTGGGATAGACTCCAGGGTTTTTAGGATATTAGAGAATTTATAGGCCACAGAGGGGCGTCAGGACGCGCCCCCCAGGGCGCGCCCTGTTGTGTCCTGGGGCCCTCATGCGGCCTCCGGTCTCTCCCAGGTCTTCTTTTGGTCCAGAAAAAATCATCAAAAAGTTTCGTGGCAATTGGACTTTGTTTGGTATTTTAAACCCAAGGTGTTAAAAACATGTAGAAAACAGCAACTGGCACTGGGCACTGGGTCAATAGGTTAGTGCTCAAAAATATCATAAATTGGTAAATAAAGACCCAAAAAGTAACCTAGAATGATAATATATCTGCATGGAACAATCAAAAATTATAGATACGTTGGAGACGTATCAAGCATCCCCAAGCTTAATTCCTGCTCGTCCTCAAGTAGGTAAATGATAAAACAGAATTTTTGATGTGACATGCTATTGATTATGTAATCTTATGCATGTATGATCATTGAGAAACGATGAAGTAACAAATATTAACATAGCAATACTTATTAGTATAAGAAACAAAATCATCAATATTTCAAAGTATACGATCATGAAGGAATGTTTGCCCCCCATTCATCTTATTATATTAGCAAGGCATGGCTTCATCTTCACCACATTAATACTAATGTCAAGCACCACGGTGTCCAAGTCAGGCAATTGGATCATACTTTTCAATATGCATCAACTTTTTATTCTTCATGCAATACATGAGTGTGAGCCATTGGACATAGCATTTAGGTGGAATACAATATGGTGGTAGATCTCAAAGGGGTAAAAAGTGGAGAAGATAGTCTCACATCAACTAGGCGTACCAACGGACTATGGAGATGCCCATCGATAGATGTCAATGCAAGGAGTAGGGATTGCCATGCAAATGATGCACTAGAGCTATAAGTGTATGAAAGCTCAAATGAAGCTAAGTGGGGTGTGCATCCAACTTGCTTTCTCATGAAGACCTCGGGCATTTGAGGAAGCCCGTCATAGGAATATGCAAGCCAAGTTTATAATAATGAAAAAGTAATTCCCACTAGCATATGAAAATGACATAACATGAGACTCTCTATATGAGGAACAAGGTGCCACTTTGAGGCACAAGTGTGGTAAAGGATAGTAGCAAAGTCCCTTCTCTCATTTTCTCTCATCTCTTTGTTTTTGTTTAGAATGGTGGGCTCATTTGGCCTCCCCCATTTTTATTTCCGCACTAGGACAATGCTCTAACAATGATGATCATCACACTTTTATTTACTAACAACTCGATATGAAAAACCGATATGAAGATATGACTCTATATGAATGCCTCTGGCAGTGTACCAGAATCTACAATGATCTAGCGTGACACGTATCACAAATATGATGAACGGTGGCTTTGCCACAATTACTATGTCAGCTCTATATGATCATGCAAACCAATATGATGATGAACAAACTAGTCATGTGAAGTGACGATGGAATTTGCATGACAATATATCTCAGAATGGCTGTGGAAATGCCATGATAGGTAGGTATGGTGGCTGTTTTGAGGAAGATATAATTAGGCTTATGTGCAATAGAGCGTATCATGTCATGGGGTTTGGATGCACCGGCGAAAGTTGCACCGATCCTCAAGGTGAGAATGGGCTATGCGGTGCCGAAGAGGCTAGCAAATATTAGGTGGTGAGTGTTGGAAATATGCCCTAGAGGCAATAATAAATTGGTTATTATTATATTTCCTTGTTCATGATAATCGTTTATTATCCATGCTATAATTGTATTGATTGGAAACTCAAATACATGTGTGGGTACATAGACAACACTGTGTCCCTAGTAAGCCTCTAGTTGACTAGCTTGTTGATCAAAGATGGTTAAGGTTTCCTAGCCATGGACATGCGATGTCATTTGATAACGGGATCACATCATTAGGAGAATGATGTGATGGACAAGACCCAAACTGTAAACGTAGCATTTGATCGTGTCAGTTTATTGCTATTGTTTTCTGCATGTCAAGTATCTGTTCCTTTGACCATGAGATCATGCAACTCTCTGACACCGGAGGAATACCTTGTGTGTATCAAACGTCGCAACGTAACTGGGTGACTATAAAGGTGCTCTACAGGTATCTCCGAGGGTGTCTGTTGGGTTGGCATGGATCAAGACTGGGATTTGTTACTCCGTATGACGGAGAGGTATCTCAGGGCCCACTCGGTAATACAACATCACAATGAGCCTTGCAAGCAATGTGACTAAAGTGTTAGCCACGAGATCTTGTATTACGGAACGAGTAAAGAGACTTGCCGGTAACGAGATTGAACTAGGTATAGTGATACCGACGATCGAATCTCGGGCAAGTAACATACCGAAGAACAAAGGGAACAGCATACGGGATTAACTGAATCCTTGACATAGAGGTTCGACCGATAAAGATCTTCGTAGAATATGTAGGATCCAATATGGGCATCCAGGTCCCGCTATTGGTTATTGGCCGTAGAGGTGTCTCGGTCATGTCTACATAGTTCTCGAACCCGCAGGGTCTACACACTTAACGTTTGGTGACGATTAGTATAATTGAGTTATTATGTTGGTGACCGAAAGTTGTTCGGAGTCCCGGATAAGATCCCGGACATGACGAGGATCTCCGGAATAGTCCGGAGGTAAAGATTGATATATGTGATAATAGTGTTTCGATCTCCGGAAGAGTTCCGAAGTTCACCGGAAGGGGTTCCGGATGTTTACCGAAGTGTTCGGGTGCAGCAACACTTTATATGAGCCAAAGGGATAAAGCCCACAAGGTATTGGAAAGTGCAAAAGTAGTTTTGCTGCCGCGTAAGCGGTACTACCGCTTGGTGAAGCGGTACTACCGCCGGAGCGGTACTACCGCTTGTGTGAAGCGGTACTACCGCCCAAGCGGTACTACCGCTTGTGTGAAGCGGTACTACCGCTTGTGCGCGGCTGTGCACGATTCGGCAGGGTCCGAATTGGACTCTTTTCCTGCGGGCCAAACCGACCTTGTGCGGGCAAAACCGACCCGGAGGAGGCTTTTACTCCAAGTTTAGACCCCAAGGCTCAACATATAAATAGAGGGGCAGGGCTAGCACACGGGATACATCAGGATTTCCCAAGCCGTGTGCCGGCAACCCTAGCCCTCTAGTTCCTCCGTCATAATCTCCGTAGTGCTTGGCGAAGCCCTGCAGAGATCGTTCCTCACCATCATCACCACGCCGTCGTGCTGCTGGAACTCAACCACTACTTCACCATCGCTCGCTGGATCGAGGAGGTGAAGGCGTCATCAAGCCGTACGTGTGTTGAACGCGGAGGTGCCGTCCGTTCGGCACTAGATCGGAAGGATCGTGATTGGATCGCGGGACGCTCGGCGATTTGGATCGCGAAGACGTTCGACTACATCAACCGCGTTTATTAACGCTTCCGCTTAGCGATCTACAAGGGTATGTAGATTCACTCTCCCTCTCGTAGATGCTCATCACCATGGATAGATCTTGCGTGTGCGTAGGAAATTTTTTGTTTCCCATGCAACGTTCCCCAACAGTGGTATCAGAGCTAGGTCTATGCGTAGATGAGATCTCGAGTAGAACACAAACGAGTTGTGGGCGTGGGTGTATACATATTGCTTGCCGTTACTAGTTGATATTTGATTCGGCGGTACTGTGAGATGAAGCGGCCCGGACCGACATTACGCGTACACTTACGCGAGACAGGTTCCTTCAACTAACATGTAACTTCGTTGCATAAAGATGGCTAGCGGGTGTCTGTCTCTCTCACTTTAGTTGAATCGATTTCAATGAAGAGGGTTCTTTTAGAAGATCAAAAAGCAATCACTACACCACGTTGTGGTTTTGCGTAGGTAAGAACGGTTCTTGCAAACCCATAGCAGCCACGTAAAATTTGCAACAACAATTAGAGGACGTCTAACTTGTTTTTGCAGGGTATGTTGTGATGTGATATGGCCAATTACATGATGAGATATATGTGATGTATGAGATGATCATGTGATGTATAGAATATCACGACTTGCATGTCGATGAGTACGGCAACTGGCAGGAGCCATAGAGTTGTCTTTAATTATTGTATGACCTGCGTGTCAATCATTAAGCGCTATGTAATGCTTTACTTTATCGCTAAATGTTAGCTATAGTCGTGGAAGCAACAGTCGGCGCGACAACCTTATGGCGACACGTTGATGGAGATCAAGATGATGGAGATCATGGTGTCATGCCGGTGACGATGGAGATCATGCCGGTGCTTTGGAGATGGAGATCAAAAGCACAAGTTCATGGCCATATCATGTCACTTATGATTTGCATGTGATGTTAATCCTTTTATGCATCTTATTTTGCTTAGGACGACGGTAGCATTATAAGGTGATCCCTCACTTAAATTTCAAGATAAATTGTGTTCTCCCCAAGTGTGCACCGTTGCGAAAGTTCGTCGTTTCGAGACACGCCGTGATGATCGGGTGTGATAGACTCTACGTTCGCATACAACGGGTGTAAGCCATGTTACACGTGCGGAACACTCGGGTTAAACTTGACGAGCCTAGCATGTACAGACATGGCCTCGGAACACAAGAGACCGAAAGGTCGAACATGAGTCATATAGTAGATATGATCAACATGAAGATGTTCACCATTGAAACCACCTCAACTCACGTGATGATCGGACTTGAGTTGGTGGATTTGGATCATGTTACACTCGAATGATCGGAGGGATGTCAATTTGAGTGGGAGTTTTTTAAAATATGATTAACTAAACTCATTATCTAAGAACAATAGTCTAAGTTGTCTTTGCAATATTTATGTTGTAGATCATGGCTCGCGCAGTAGCACCCCTGAATTTTAATGCGTTCCTAGAGAAAGCTAAGTTGAAAGATGATGGAAGTAACTTTGTGGACTGGGCCCGTAATCTAAGGATTATCCTTACGGCTTCCCAGAAGGCTTATGTCCTTGATGCACCGCTTGGTGATCCACCCGCTCCAGTTGAGTCTCTAGACGTTGTGAACGCCTGGCAGGCTCGTTCTGATGATTACTCAATAGTTCAATGTGCAATGTTGTATGGCTTAGAACCGGGACTTCAAAGACGTTTTGAACGTCATGGAGCATATGAGATGTTCCAGGAGTTGAAGTTTATCTTTCAGAAGAATCCCCGGATCGAGAGATATGAGATCTCCGATAAGTTCTATGCTTGCAAGATGGAGGAGAACGGGTCTATCAGTGATCACGTGCTCAGAATGTCTGGGTACTCCACCCGTCTGGCTGAGTTAGGGATGCCCCTTCCGCCAGAGGCTATCACTGACAGAGTTCTTCAATCATTGCCGCCTAGCTACAAGAGCTTCGTGTTGAACTATAACATGCACGGGATGAACAAGTCAGTCGCCGAGCTGTTTGCGATGCTGAAAGTCGCTGAGTCTGAAATTCAGAAGGAGCATCAAGTGTTGATGGTCAATAAAACCACTAGTTTCAAGAAAAATGGCAAGGGTAAGAAGGGTAACTCTAAGAAGAGTGGCAAAGCAGTTGCTCCTCTCGTGAAGAAACCCAAGGCTGGACCCAAACCAGAAACTGAGTGTTTTCATTGCAAGGGAACTGGACACTGGAAGCGGAACTGCCCCAAGTATTTGGCTGACAAGAAGGCGGCCAACAACAAACAAGGTATATATGATATACATGTTATTGATGTGTACCTTACCAACTCTCGTTGTAGTGCCTGGGTATTTGATACCGGTGCGGTTGCTCATATTTGCAACTCAAAACAGGAACTGCGGAATAGACGGAGGCTGGCAAAGGACGAAGTGACGATGCGCGTGGGAAATGGTTCCAAGGTTGATGTGATCGCCGTCGGCACGCTCGCTCTTCGATTACCGTCGGGATTAGTGATGAACCTAAATAAGTGTTATTTGGTGCCTGCGTTAAGCATGAACATTATATCTGGATCTTGTTTATTGCGAGACGGTTACTCATTTAAATCAGAGAATAATGGTTGTTCTATTTATATGAGTAATATCTTTTATGGTCATGCACCCAATGTGAGGGGTTTATTCTTATTGAATCTCGATAGTAATAATACACATGTTCATAACATTGATGCCAAAAGATGTAGAATTGATAATGATAATACCACTTTCTTGTGGCACTGCCGTTTAGGTCATATTGGCGTAAAACGCATGAAGAAGCTCCATGCTGATGGACTTTTGGAGTCACTTGATTTTGAATCACTTGACACATGTGAGCCATGCCTCATGGGCAAGATGACTAAAACGCCGTTCTCTGGAACAATGGAACGGGCAAGTGACTTATTGGAAATCATACATACTGATGTGTGCGGTCCGATGAGTATTGAGGCGCGCGGTGGTTATCGTTACTTTCTCACCTTCACTGATGACTTAAGTAGATATGGGTATATTTACTTAATGAAACACAAGTCAGAAACATTTTTGAAAAGTTCAAACAATTTCAGAGTGAAGTTGAGAATCATCGTAACAAGAAGATTAAATTCCTACGATCTGATCGAGGAAGAGAATATCTGAGTTATGAGTTTGGCAGTCACTTAAGACAGTGTGGAATTGTTTCACAATTGACACCGCCTGGAACACCACAGCGTAATGGTGTGTCCGAACGTCGTAATCGAACCTTATTAGATATGGTGCGATCTATGATGTCTCTTGCCGATTTGCCACTATCGTTTTGGGGTTATGCATTAGAGACAGCTGCATTCACTTTAAATAGGGCACCATCGAAATCCGTTGAGACGACGCCATATGAACTTTGGTTTGGCAAGAAGCCAAAGCTGTCGTTTCTTAAAGTTTGGGGATGTGATGCTTATGTCAAAAAGCTTCAGCCTGAAAAGCTGGAACCCAAAGCGGAGAAATGCGTCTTCATAGGATACCCAAAAGAGACAGTTGGGTATACCTTCTATCTCAGATCCGAAGGCAAAATGTTTGTCGCTAAAAACGGAACATTTCTTGAGAAAGAGTTTCTCTCGAAAGAATTGAGTGGGAGGAAGATAGAACTTGATGAGGTTATTGAACCTTTACTTCAACCTGAGAGTAGCGCAGCGCAGAAAGTTGTTTCTGTGGAGCCTACATTAGCTGAAGAGGAAGTTAATGATGATGATCATGAAGCTTTGGATCAAGTTGCTATCGAACCTCGTAGGTCGACAAGGACGCGTACTACTCCTGAGTGGTACGGCAACCCTGTCTTAGAGGTCATGTTGTTAAACAACGATGAACCTACGAGCTATGGAGAAGCGATGATGGGCCCGGATTCCGAGAAGTGGTTAGAGGCCATGAAATCCGAGATGGGATCCATGTATGAAAACAAAGTATGGACTTTGGAAGTATTACCTGAAGGGCGTAAGGCCATTCAGAACAAATGGATCTTTAAGAGGAAGACGGACGCGGACGGTAATGTCACCGTCTATAAAGCTCGACTTGTGGCAAAGGGTTTTTCACAAGTTCAAGGAGTTGACTACGATGAGACCTTCTCACCCGTAGCGATGCTTAAGTCCGTCAGAATCATGTTAGCAATAGCTGCCTTTTTCGATTATGAAATTTGGCAGATGGATGTCAAAACAGCGTTCCTTAACGGTTACCTTAAGGAAGAGTTGTATATGATACAACCAGAAGGTTTTGTCGATCCAGAGAATGCTGACAAAGTTTGCAAACTCCAGCGATCCATTTATGGACTGGTGCAAGCATCTCGGAGTTGGAATCTTCGTTTTGATGAGGTGATCAAAGCGTTCGAGTTTATACAAGTTTACGGAGAAGCTTGTATTTACAAGAAAGTGAGTGGGAGCTCTATAGCGTTTCTAATATTATATGTGGATGACATATTGCTGATTGGAAACAATATAGAAATGCTGGAAAGCGTAAAGGAATATTTGAACAAGAGTTTTTCAATGAAGGACCTAGGAGAAGCTGCTTTCATATTAGGCATCAAGATCTATAGAGATAGATCAAGACGCTTAATAGGACTTTCACAAAGCACATACCTTGACAAAGTTTTGAAGAAGTTCAAAATGGATCAGTCCAAGAAGGGGTTCTTGCCTGTATTGCAAGGTGTGAAGTTGAGTAAGACTCAATGCCCAGTGACTGCAGAAGATAGAGAAAAGATGAGTGTCATCCCCTATGCTTCGGCCATAGGCTCTATCATGTATGCAATGCTGTGCACAAGACCCGATGTCAGCCTTGCCATAAGTATGGTCGGAAGGTTTCAAAGTGATCCAGGAATGGAACACTGGACGGCGGTCAAGAATATCCTGAAGTACCTGAAAAGGACTAAGGACATGTTTCTCGTTTATGGAGGTGATCAAGAGCTCGTCGTAAAGGGTTACGTCGATGCAAGCTTTGACACTGATCCGGATGACTCTAAGTCGCAAACCGGATACGTATTTATTCTTAATGGGGGTGCGGTTAGCTGGTGCAGTTCCAAGCAAAGCGTGGTAGCTGATTCTACATGCGAAGCGGAGTACATCGCTGCCTCGGAGGCGGCGAAGGAAGGTGTCTGGATGAAGGAGTTCATGACAGATCTTGGAGTAGTGCCAAGTGCACTTAACCCAATGACTCTGTTTTGTGATAATACTGGTGCCATTGCTCTAGCCAAGGAACCAAGATTTCACAAGAGGACCAGACACATAAAACGACGTTTCAATTCCATCCGCGATTACATCAAGGAGGACGACATAAATATTTGCAAAGTACACACGGATCTAAATGTTGCAGATCCGATGACTAAACCTCTTCCAAGGGCTAAACATGAACAACACCAGAACTGCATGGGTGTTCGATTCATTACAATGTAAATCACATAGTGATGTGAACTAGATTATTGACTCTAGTGCAAGTGGGAGACTGTTGGAAATATGCCCTAGAGGCAATAATAAATTGGTTATTATTATATTTCCTTGTTCATGATAATCGTTTATTATCCATGCTATAATTGTATTGATTGGAAACTCAAATACATGTGTGGGTACATAGACAACACTGTGTCCCTAGTAAGCCTCTAGTTGACTAGCTTGTTGATCAAAGATGGTTAAGGTTTCCTAGCCATGGACATGCGATGTCATTTGATAACGGGATCACATCATTAGGAGAATGATGTGATGGACAAGACCCAAACTGTAAACGTAGCATTTGATCGTGTCAGTTTATTGCTATTGTTTTCTGCATGTCAAGTATCTGTTCCTTTGACCATGAGATCATGCAACTCTCTGACACCGGAGGAATACCTTGTGTGTATCAAACGTCGCAACGTAACTGGGTGACTATAAAGGTGCTCTACAGGTATCTCCGAGGGTGTCTGTTGGGTTGGCATGGATCAAGACTGGGATTTGTTACTCCGTATGACGGAGAGGTATCTCAGGGCCCACTCGGTAATACAACATCACAATGTGCCTTGCAAGCAATGTGACTAAAGTGTTAGCCACGAGATCTTGTATTACGGAACGAGTAAAGAGACTTGCCGGTAACGAGATTGAACTAGGTATAGTGATACCGACGATCGAATCTCGGGCAAGTAACATACCGAAGAACAAAGGGAACAGCATACGGGATTAACTGAATCCTTGACATAGAGGTTCGACCGATAAAGATCTTCGTAGAATATGTAGGATCCAATATGGGCATCCAGGTCCCGCTATTGGTTATTGGCCGTAGAGGTGTCTCGGTCATGTCTACATAGTTCTCGAACCCGCAGGGTCTACACACTTAACGTTTGGTGACGATTAGTATAATTGAGTTATTATGTTGGTGACCGAAAGTTGTTCGGAGTCCCGGATAAGATCCCGGACATGACGAGGATCTCCGGAATAGTCCAGAGGTAAAGATTGATATATGTGATAATAGTGTTTCGATCTCCGGAAGAGTTCCGAAGTTCACCGGAAGGGGTTCCGGATGTTTACCGAAGTGTTCGGGTGCAGCAACACTTTATATGAGCCAAAGGGATAAAGCCCACAAGGTATTGGAAAGTGCAAAAGTAGTTTTGCTGCCGCGTAAGCGGTACTACCGCTTGGTGAAGCGGTACTACCGCCGGAGCGGTACTACCGCTTGTGTGAAGCGGTACTACCGCCCAAGCGGTACTACCGCTTGTGTGAAGCGGTACTACCGCTTGTGCGCGGCTGTGCACGATTCGGCAGGGTCCGAATTGGACTCTTTTCCTGCGGGCCAAACCGACCTTGTGCGGGCAAAACCGACCCGGAGGAGGCTTTTACTCCAAGTTTAGACCCCAAGGCTCAACATATAAATAGAGGGGCAGGGCTAGCACACGGGATACATCAGGATTTCCCAAGCCGTGTGCCGGCAACCCTAGCCCTCTAGTTCCTCCGTCATAATCTCCGTAGTGCTTGGCGAAGCCCTGCAGAGATCGTTCCTCACCATCATCACCACGCCGTCGTGCTGCTGGAACTCAACCACTACTTCACCATCGCTCGCTGGATCGAGGAGGTGAAGGCGTCATCAAGCCGTACGTGTGTTGAACGCGGAGGTGCCGTCCGTTCGGCACTAGATCGGAAGGATCGTGATTGGATCGCGGGACGCTCGGCGATTTGGATCGCGAAGACGTTCGACTACATCAACCGCGTTTATTAACGCTTCCGCTTAGCGATCTACAAGGGTATGTAGATTCACTCTCCCTCTCGTAGATGCTCATCACCATGGATAGATCTTGCGTGTGCGTAGGAAAATTTTTGTTTCCCATGCAACGTTCCCCAACAGTGAGATTGTGTATGTCCATGGTTTCACATTAGTCATAAAGAACTCATATACTTATTGCAAAGTTTTATTAGTTTTATCACAGATCAAAGTACTACTCGCATGCCTCGAGGGAAGAGGTTGGTAGGAGTTAACCATCGCGCGCTTCTGACCCGAAACAACACTAGGATTTCAACGAGGAACAGAAATGCTCACACATCATTACCATGCCTCTTTAATTTTTAGACGAACAAGAAGTTAACCTCTCTTAATATCGACACTTCTATGAATCAACAACTATGAACTCACACCTTTTTCATATTACCACATCAATATCATTAACCCACAATTTCTCTATATGTGCTACATGATGGTTTTGATTATCACTCATTGAATACCTAATATTTTTGAACTAGTCTTATGACCCATGAAAATTACCGTCACTATTTATTAACTCTCAAACAAATATAAGTGAAGAACGAGAGTGAAAATATTTCTATAAAATCTACACGCCGCCGTGCTCAAAAAGATATAAGTGAAGTACTAGAGCAATTGCTAAGCTCAAAAGATATAAGTGAAGCACATAGAGTATTCTAACAAATTATGATGAATGTGTGTCTCTCTTAAATAGGTGTGTCCAGAAAACAATGATTGTGGCAAACTAAAAGTAAAAGCAAACAAAAACAAACGACGCTCAAAGCAAAACTCATATCATGTGATGAATAAAAATATAGCTTCAAGTGACATACCGATGGGTTGAGACGAAAGAGGGGATGCTGAGGAAGGCATCCCAAGCTTAGACGGTTGAGTCTTCCTTATAATACTGCCTTGGGGTGCCTTGAGCATCCCCAAGCTTAGGCTCTTGCCGCTCCTTATTCCTTTGTCCATCGTGATAACACCCAAAACTTGAAAACTTCAATCACAAAAGACTCAACAAAACTTCGTGAGATCCATTAGTATAAGCAACCTATTGAATACTTTAGCTACTGTTATAAATTGATTCTTATTTCATAATTGCATAATAGGTACAGTATTCTAACTTATCCATGGCTTATACCCCCCAATACAATCCATAGCATAATCAAAACAAGAAACTATGCAAGCAAAAACAGAATCTGTCTTAAACAGAACAGTCTGTAGCAATCTGTAGAAAACCTATACTTCTGTAACTCTAAAACTTCTGAAACATTAGGACAACATCGAAAATTTGTATAGCAACACTTTTTTTTTAAAGTTCAGATCATTATCACGCTCCAGTAAAAAAATGTAAATTCCTGTACTAGAGTCAAAAGTTTCTGTTTTGTTTCAGCATCGATTCTACTCATCTTGTGAGTCATCCCAAAGGATTTACTTGGAACAAAAACTAATTTAAACACAAAAACATAATAATTACATAGGCAGTAATCATTTTATCAAACAGAAAGTAAAAATAAAAAATTTAAAGATAACTATTGGGTTGCCTCCCAACAAGCGCTATTGTTTTATGCCCCTAGCTAGGCATAATGCATAGTTTCAAGTATTGTCATCTTTGACATCAAGATCCTCAATAACACAACCATGGATAATAGGGACAATAGGAATCTTGGGAATATGATCTTTTATCATGTTTCGAAAGTTGGGATGAACACTAATCATTTTTAAGTCTTCGTTTCTTTTGGTAGGAGGTGTACTAATGCTCTTGGGAATATAGATGAACTTGGGGCTTTTGTTTCGAGAGATATTAGCATTAGTTTTAGGAGGTGTGAAAGCAGAACCTACTTTGTCGATGACCTCCTCCATTTTATCAATTCTATTTAAGCCTTGTTCTACCCTTTCATCAATAATAGTGTCATTTTCCTTTAAAGTTTTCAAAGTCATTCCTACCCGTGACCCCAATTGAGTGATATGATTATGAAGTTTTTTATCTAACTCCTCAATTGGTTCATTCGTGATCATTTTGTTTTCAATAGCATCAAGCCTTTGCATAACATGTTCCAAGGTCAAACTAGTTTCATTAACGATAACGGGTGGTGTCCCTACGAGATTTTCAATTGCGGTATAAGCCTCCAAGTTGTGACACATTAAGAAGGTCCCACCGGTGATGGTTTCTAGGACAAACCTATACCAAGTTGTCACACCAACATAAAAATTATGAAGCAAGGTAGTGGTGGATAACTTTTTAGTTGCTTTATTTTGTGTGAAGAAAATCCTATACCATGTGTCGGGGTACACAAACAAGGGTGTTCATTTCCCACTGACCTGTGCACGGACGATAAGCCTCTGGCCCGATGGCCTAAGCCTACCGGGAAAAGCTAGTGCCCCATCAACACCAAACTAACCCGAAGAAGCTGCTCTACGTGAGATCAAGGAGTGCATCAAGAAGATGAAGCCAACATCCAAGACCAAGACCCCGGCAGAAGCAGCCTCCGCTGGCTAGCAACGCCGGCAAAGTCGATGCAACGGCCCAGTACTGGCCCGAGCCGCGCTAGCCACGTCCCCGGTGCCTGCCGGGGACCGAGGCGCACGCCCCCTCAAGAAGACCCCGCAAGCCGTCCCCCGGCAGGCGCGAGCTAATCAACCACCGCTCCACCACATCGCAACGCCAGTCAGTTGTCAATGTGGTGTCGAGCCCTCAGGTGGCTAAGTGGCTCTCACTAAGCATGTGGCGACACGCCGGAAGACAAATTTTGCCCAGTTGACACCCGTGCAGCAGCGTGTCAAGATACTAAGCAGCAGAAAGCCAAGCGGTGGTGAAAGCTTGTCGGGGATGCATCCCCGCACGCCACCTAGGCCAGCATTTATGGCACTTTGTCCTAAGTGCCAGAGTTAGGTATGATAGCTCTGTTAGCGATCTAATCACTAGATAATGACTGTTTTTCCACTGTGGTTGCCCCTTGACCTATAAAAGGAGGCCCAAGGCAACCTAGCTCAGGATTCAGACCCTTGGACACTTGTACTTGCGTAGCAGCTCCCCCCAAGGCGACCTTGCTGGGTTTGAGCGTTGCGTGTGCTTCGTGTTCCTCTGATCAATCCACCAAAGCAGGAGTAGGGTTTTACGCTTCTCAGCGGCCCGAACCTGGGTAAAACGCCAGCGTCTCATCGCCGCACCATCTCATGGCCTCTGCTCTTTGTGCAACGTGACCTCACCCCTGCCGAACCACAAAGGGACCCATGGTCCCATAGGTGATCGTGTGCATCCTGCCCTGACACCTTTGGCACGCTAGGTAGGGGCGTCATTTGCGCGAACCTGAGTTCGTGAGCGGTGTATCGATTTTCATTGCCATCTTCTTCATCCATGGCTCCCAAGAAGAAGGCCGGCGCGACCACGCATCCCTCCACTTCGAAGGCCCCGTCGCACGCAGCCGCGGGCACCATTGGCACCGCGGCGGCGGTGAATGAGGTAGGCATCGTGGGCGGCACGATTGGCGCAGGTGACGCCACCGTCGTTTCCCCCATGGCCGAGGCTGGAGCAAGGATAGCCGAAGAGGAGCAAGCCCGCCTAATCCCAAGGTGCAGCTTGATCCGATAGGCAAAGTAAAGAAAGAGGTATTCGGCTATACCCCTCTCTCCTCTCCTTCCCCGCCCTTGGTCAGCTCTGCATAGAGGCGGTGCCGCTAATGTCGATAAACTCCCGTAAGGTTCGGTCCAGCATTTATTCCGTCAAGGGTAAATCCCGAGTTGGACGCTAGAGCGAATCCATCGGTTGGCACTCCCGGCAAGCAAACCATGGCAAGGTCCCGTTCGCCAACGCCCCCATCGCATTGGTCGCTACGAGACCGTTGGGCGCGAAGGAAAGGGAGAGAAGGCTCGGCCATTCATATTTACTTACCCCATTGTTCCTTAGTTTTGAATGTCTACATTAACCCGGCATGCTTGTGCCGAAGGTTGTACTCATGACTAACGGGCCTCCCAAGTTTCTCCATTTGCCCCTCTTCGTTTCCCTTTCATCCCAAGGCAAGGGCCGGTGCACGCGCGTGTGTTCACCGGGAAACACGAAGAGGAGGGGCGGCCTTGAATGGAGGAAGGGACGATACGCGCGAACAAATATGCGCCAGGGCGGAAGAGGAGCCATAATAAAAGCTAAGTTGATACGATTACCAACTTTCGTTGGGATTCGCATTTGTATATCCCCCTCCTAGCGACTAAGGTTTCATATGTCGAGTCTTGGGCGCGATGGAACCTTACCATATTTGTTTGCGCCCTTGCTTTGTTTCGAGTCCGCTCAACAAACATGCGGCAGCATCAAACACCGTCAAGGAAAACTCACCGGCAGCGTGTCCTTGCCAGCAGAATGCTAAGGACCCATTCCTCAAAGCAATCGCGGCAACACATTGTTGGCGGGTAACCATAGCACGCAAAAGAAAATGACCATACGAATGCCAGTAAGAAAGCGAGGGGGTAGCATGCTTTTACATAAAGACATCTGTTCAGCAAACATTAAAGCAAAGATAGTGCACGGCCTAAAACAGGGTACATATTGTGTCTTAAGTACAGGATAGCACGGCAGCAAGAGTGACCCAAGGCTAACCCCGGTGGGTCCCCTGGGTCCTTGGGGCTGAGAGGACCGTGTCGGCAAGGGGACCGGTCTTCTCCACGGCAGCAGATGTGTCGGCGCCCGATGGCAGCTTCTTGAAACCATCAGAGAGGTTGAGGTCCGGGTGGAAAATGGTGAGGTTGCTCAGGACCAGGAACAGGGCATCGTGAGCCAGCTTCCGGGACTCGTTGGCAAAGCAGGCGGCCCTATCGTCCTCATACATCTTCAACCCCTCGATCAAGCCTTTGAAGAAGAGTGTCAGCTCAATGCTTGGAACTTCGTGCTTGCTGACGGAGAAGGCCCAGCTCTTCATGTCCATCTTTGCAATCTGGGCAGTGAGGCGCTCGGCGATGTCAATCATGCTCTTGATCCAGAGGTCGCACTGCTGAATTTGGTTCTCCAACTTGTCTTCTGCGTCTTTCTAGAGGATCCTTGCATTATTCAGATCCGTCAGCAGCAACTTCTCGCGAACACCAGCAGATTCAAGGTCTTTCTCCAAAGAGGCAAGCCTGGATTTCATATCAGGGATGGTGTCATTGGCGGCGTCGAGATCTTGGCCGTTGGAGGAAAGATGCGATTGCGCCTCTTTCAGAGTGGCTATCGCTTTCTGCGCTTCCTCCTTGAGGGCCCCGATCTCCTTGCTACTCCTGGCATGGTCCTCCATCAGTTTGTTCAGTTGGACCTCATGATCTGTCTTGGTAGCAGACGCGGCAGCAAGCTCATCGGCCACTTTCTTCAGTTGAGATGAGGACTCCAGAGAAAGCGTGTCGAGAGTGGCTTTGTGGCTGTCCTCCAACTCTTTGGTGCATTGCTGAACGTGGGCCTCCAACTCCTCGTCCTTGCCGTGGAGAGTGCCTTAGAGAACCCCTTCCCGGGAGGAGATGTTCATCTCCCGGGTGTCCAAAAGCGCTTTGTCGGATTTCGGGCTCCGCAAAACCCTAAGGAATTCGAACCCAGGGGCATGTGCGAAGATTCCCCAACAGCTTCGCCCCCTCCAAGCTCACAACACAATACCCCGCTCGATGGCGAGGAAGACAATGGCACACGAGAGTTTACCCAGGTTCGGGCCGCTGTGAAGCGTAAAACCCTACTCCTGCCTTTGGTGGATTGCCTCGCGAGGAGGTTTGTGGATGAACAAGTACAGGGGTGTGTTTGTGGGGTGGTCGCTCTGTCTTTCTACTGAGCAACCTAGCCTCTCCTAATAGCGGCCCGGGTGCTCTTCCCTTATCGCAATGGCGGGAAGGGATCCCACAACGGCCAAATTCGAAGGGGGACAGGAGGTACACCCTATCCTGACGAAAGGTGGTCTTCGCCTACAAAGTAGTCGTCGGTGATGCAGTGGTGGGCTCGGTGATGACGTCCGCCCTGCGGGGCTTGGGGTCTTGGTCTTGTTGCACCGAAGTGAAAACCTTTGGGGCGCTTTGGGAACCCGCATGCGTCCCTGCCTCCTTTGCACCAAAGGGGAAACTGTCCCCTCTGGCGTGCTGGCGCCCGTCTGGCCTGGCTGGCGTCACCCCCGGTCTCCCGAGGTTATGTGTTGCATAGGAGTCTCCTCCGCTCATGAGGGGGCCTGGGGAGTCCTACATCCCCGCGGGTCTTGGCGCTGCTTCCCTCGCGAGAACGGGGCCTCGCGAGGGCCTTGTGTCGAGAGAGGCCGCGCTGGGCCGTAATTTGACGTTGGGGTGGGCCACGTCCGGGACCGCAGGCAGGCAAGTCTGGGTACCCTGGTATCCAGAACACCGACAGTAGCCCCCGGGCCCGAGGCGCGCTCGAGTTAGCTTCGGGGCGAAGCCACGGTGGTTGGGCCGGAGCGCCGTGGGCCCTAATCGCCTGCGGGTCCGACTCGACGCGTGGCACACCACGAGACATGGGCGTCTCGGCTCCCCAAGGACGTCTGGAACCGCCCTGAGCCGAGCTGTCGCCTGGCCTGCGTGCCTCCTTGGCCATCATTGCCTCTACTTGAATGTTGCTGACCCCTTGAGTCCTCTCTCTCCTCGGGCCACGCGGATGTGACCCGACGGGGGCAGACGGAGCGACGTGAGGCAGGACAGCACACCGAACGAGCCTGGCATGCGTCGCTCGAGGTGCATGCCGACCCCACTCCCCACGTCGCCTCGGCAACCGCTTAAGCTGGCCTTCAACCGTCACACGTTGCGGGGCCATCAATGCCCGGGACTTGGACGACGCCGGTTGGCCTCCATCCAGCTATAAATGGGCGGGGGAACTGAGCCCCCAGTCATTCCTTCTTCTTGCTCCTCTGCCCTTGTCTTCCATCTACTCCACCATGACGCCGGTGAGGAGGTTCTCCGCCGCCGAGAAGGGAAAAGCCAACCAGGGGACGCCGGGCCAGCAACCTCCCAAGAGGGGTAGGGGTCGCCCCCGTAAGTATGTCGGGATGCCCTCAGCGGCACTCTATGGGCGCGGGCGCCTTTCCGCGGGCCCCGGCGCCTCCACCGGCGCAGCTGGAGGCGGCGGTCACATTGGCCGTGGCAGGGGGAGAGACTTGCAGTCGGTGCTCGTCCACCGCGTCCGCAAGCCCGCATGGCCGATGCGGGCCCGGAGTTCTTGGTGCCGGTGGAGCGGGCGGCGAGCTCTTGGTTGCAGCTCCCACGCGCCTTCGCAGAGGCGTTGCCGGCTGGCGCGCCCTCGGGCCTATGGTTGCAGGCCGACGGGTGCTGCGGCGGCGCATTGTGGGTGGAGGTCGAGGTCACCCCTGCGGGCAACGCCTTCTTGGGACGCGGGTGGCAGACCTTCCCCCGCGCTCACGACCTGAAGGGGAGGCCCACGCTCCACTTCAAGCACGACGGCGCCGCGGCGCTGTTCATCAAGATCTTTGGTGAGGACGGGAGGCGTTTGGAGTGCTGCCCAGTGGGTGGCGGCAGCGGCGATCTTGGAGATGAGCTTGCCCTTGGCGACGGCCGCCATGTCTCCAGCAGCAGCGATACATCCTCCGAGGGGAGCCCGAGCGACGATAGCTATGACGCCCCGCCACGCCGTCACGCCCGGGCTTCAGGGGGAAGCCAGCCGCGGCGGTGCCGCTCCCTCGCCCGGGAAGCGACCATGCCGAGATGCCACCACGGCGCCATCAAGGAGGAGGAAGACTCCGACTGAGTGCCGGCGCACCAAGGCCGGGGCCTCGGGAGTGGTGCCCCCACCCAGGATGGGGGCCCCTTTGCCTTCTTTTCTTTTCTTCTGCCTGTAATCAAAATCATGGGGTACCCTTTCGGGTGTATGACGAACCTTGGCGCTTGCGCCCTCTTATTAGCACCCTCGTTACGCGTTATGGTCGTTGTGTTACTGTTAACCGAGGCCTCCCTTCGATCGTAGTTAGAATGCTTAGCTTGATGCGTCTGCGGCGGGCCTCCTCATCGCGAGGTTTTAGCAGTGGCGTCCCGCGAGCTGATGGCGCTTGGAGAGCTTGGGGAGGTTCTTCTTTCCTGCGAATGAGGCGGCTTGGGGGGAGCCCCTTTCGACGCTCTACGTCTGCAGGGCCCGATCTCGTGCATGCCCCGCCACCATTGGGGCCATCCGGATTGCCAGGACGAGACCAAAGAGGGCGGGGCCTCGATCTCCACTGGGGCCGTCCGGATCACCAGGACGAGACCAATGGCGAGCGAGTAGCCACGTGATCGGTGAGACTCCTGAGGCGCAGTGCTCAGGAGCCTCCCTTGACATTCAAGTGGCGACCTATCCTTTCTGCCGGTTCTGGTCCCCAGGGGGCGTGCGCCTCTAGGGTTTTTAAGACAGCGCACCGAGCCGCGGCGGAGCCCCCGAGCGAGGGTGAGACGGCGCGTGCCTGCTAGCTTGCTCGAGAGTGCCACGCGAGGACCAGGATGCCAAGGCCATGCGGGGACCAAGACGCCAAGGCCTTGGCGAGGTGTGCGTGTTGGAAATATGCCCTAGAGGCAATAATAAATTGGTTATTATTATATTTCCTTGTTCATGATAATCGTTTATTATCCATGCTATAATTGTATTGATTGGAAACTCAAATACATGTGTGGGTACATAGACAAACAATGTGTCCCTAGTAAGCCTCTAGTTAACTAGCTCGTTGATCAAAGATGGTGAAGGTTTCCTAGCCATAGATATGAGATGTCATTTGATAATAGGATCACATCATTAGGAGAATGATGTGATGGACAAGACCCAAACTATGAACATAGCATATGATCGTGTCTGTTTATTGCTATTGTTTTCTGCATGTCAAGTATCTATTCCTATGACCATGAGATCATGTAACTCACTGACACCGGAGGAATACCTTGTGTGTATCAAACGTCGCAACATAACTGGGTGACTATAAAGATGCTCTACAGGTATCTTCGAGGGTGTCCGTTGAGTTGGCATGGATCAAGACTGGGATTTGTTACTCCGTGTGACGGAGAGGTATCTCAGGGCCCACTCGGTAATACAACATCACTATAAGCCTTGCAAGCAATGTGACTAAAGTGTTAGCCACGGGATCTTGTATTACGGAATGAGTAAAGAGACTTGCCGGTAACGAGATTGAACTAGGAATAGAGATACCGACGATCGAATCTCGGGCAAGTAACATACCGATAAACAAAGGGAACATCATACGGGATTAACTGAATCCTTGACATAGAGGTTCGACCGATAAAGATCTTCATAGAATATGTAGGAGCCAATATGGGCATCCAGGTCCCGCTATTGGGTATTGACCGTAGAGGTGTCTCGGTCATGTCTACATAGTTCTCGAACCCGCAGGGTCTACACACTTAACGTTTGGTGACGATATAAGTATAGTTGAGTTGTTATGTTGGTGACCGAAGGTTGTTCCGAGTCCCGGATGAGATCCCAGACATGACGAGGATCTCCGGAATAGTCCGGAGGTAAAGATTGATATATGGGATAATAGTGTTTGGTCTCCGGAAGGGTTCTGGAATTCACCGGAAGGGGTTTTGGATGTTTCCCGAAATGTTCGGGTACGAGAACACTTTATTTGGGCCAAGGGGTAAAGCCCATGAGGCTTTAAGGAAGGTGCAAAAGGAGTTTTGCGGAGGCCAGAGTCCAGACGCCAGGATCCCTGGCGTCTGGGGCCAGACGCCAAGGACCCTGGCGTCTGGTCCTAGAGTCCGAGGAGGACTCTTGCCTTGCGGGCCAACCCGACTTTGAGGAGGATCTTTCTGCAAGTTTCGACCCCAAGGCTCAACATATAAATAGAGGGGCAGGGCTAGCACCCGGAACACATCAAGAATTCCCCAAGCCGTGTGCCGGCAACCCCGTCCCCTCTAGTTTATCCCCCGTCATAGTTTCCGTAGTGCTTGGCGAAGCCCTGCGGAGATTGTTCTTCACCACCACCGTCACCACGCCGTCGTGCTGCCGGAACTCATCTACTACTTCACCATCGCTCGCTGGATCGAGGAGGTGAAGGCGTCATCAAGATGTACGTGTGTTGAACGCGGAGGTGCCGTCCGTTCGGCGCTAGATCGGAAGGACCGTGATCAGGATCGCGAGACGGTACGTGATTTGATCGCGGGACGGATCATGATGGGATCGCGGGACAGATCGTGATTGGATCGCGAGACGGATCGTGATGGGATCGCGGGACGCTCGGCGATTTGGATCGCGAAGACGTTCGACTACATCAACCGCGTTTCTTAACGCTTCCGCTTAGCGATCTACAAGGGTATGTAGGTGCACTCTCCCTCTCGTAGATGCTCATCACCATGGATAGATCTTGCGTGTGCATAGGAAATTTTTTGTTTCCCATGCAACGTTCCCCGACAGTGGTATCATGAGCTAGGTCTATGTGTAGATGAGATCTCGAGTAGAACACAAAGGAGTCTGTGGGCATTGATATTCGGATTGCTTCCTCCCTTGGTCTTTTCTTGTTTCGGCGGTATTGTGGGATGAAGCAGCCCGGACCAACATTACTCGTACGCTTACGAGAGACCGGTTCCATCAACTGACATGTAACTTCGTTGCATAAAGATGGCTGGTGGGTGTCTGTTTCTCCCACTTAAGTCGGATCGGATTTGACAAAGGCGGTCCTTGAGAAGGTTGAATAGCAATTTTTGTATCACCGTTGTGGTTTTTGCGTAGGTAAGAATTGTTCTTGCTAGATACCCGTAGCAGCCACGTAAAACTTGCAACAACAATTACAGGACGTCTAACTCGTTTTTGCAGGGTATGTTGTGATGTGATATGGCCAATTACATGATGAGATATATGTGATGTATGAGATAATCATGTATTGTATAGAATATCACGACTTGCATGTCGATGAGTACGGCAACCGGCAGGAGCCATAGGGTTGTCTTTAATTATTTTCGCCGTTTTGCTTTACTTTATCGCTATGAGTTAGCAATAGTCGTGGAAGCAACAGTCGGCGCGACAACCTCATGGCGACACATTGATGGAGATCAAAATGATGGAGATCATGGTGTTATGCCGGTGACGATGGAGATCATGCCGGTGCTTTGGAGATGGAGATCAAAAGCACAAGTTCATGGCCATATCATGTCACTTATGATTTGCATGTGATGTTAATCCTTCTATGCGTCTTATTTTGCTTAGGACGACGGTAATATTATAAGGTGATCCCTCACTAAAATTTCAAGATAAAATTGTGTTCTCCCCGAGTGTGCACTGTTGCGAAAGTTCGTCGTTTCGAGACACCACGTGATGATCGGGTGTGATAGACTCTACGTTCACTTACAACGGGTGCAAGCCAGTGTTGCACGTGCGGAACACTCGGGTTAAACTTGACGAGCCTAGCATGTACAGACATGGCCTCAGAACACAAGAGACCGAAAGGTCGAACATGAGTCATATAGTAGATATGATCAACATGAAGATGTTCACCATTGAAACCACCTCAACTCACGTGATGATCGGACTTGAGTTGGTGAATTTGGATCATGTGACACTCGAATGACCAGAGGGATGTCAATTTGAGTGGGAGTTTTTAAGTAATATGATTAACTAAACTCATTATCATGAACATAGTCAAAATGTCTTTGCAAATTATGTTGTAGATTACTAGCTCGTGATGTAGCTCCCTTGAATTTTTATATGTTCTTAGAGAAATAGAGTTGAAAGATGATGGTAGCAATAATGCGGACTGGGTCCATGATCTGAGGATTGTCCTCATTGCTGCACAGAAGGCTTATGTCCTTAATGCACCGTTCGGTGCACTACCCCCCTCAAGTGTCGTCTGTAGATGTTGTGAACATCTGACAGGCACGTTCTGATGACTACTTGATGGTTCAGTGCGTCATGCATTACGGCTTAGAATTGAGGCTCCAAAACGTTTTGAACGTCATGGAACATATGAGATGTTCTAAGAGCTGAAATTGGGATCTCAGGCTCGTGCCCGTGTTGAGAGGTATGAGACCTCCAACAAGATTCTTTGCCTGCAAGATGAAGGAGAATAGCTCAATCGGTGAGCATGTGCTCAGATTGTCTGGGTACTACAATCGCTTGAATCGAGTGGGAGTTGATCTTCCAGATAAGATAGTGATTGATATAGTTCTCCAAGTCACTGTCACGAAGCTACTAGAGCTTCGTGATGAACTATAAAATGCCAGGGATGGAAATAATGATCCCTGAGCTATTCGCGATGTTTGACACATCGAAGGTAGAAATCAAGAAGGAGCATCAAGTGTTGATGGTTAGTAAAACCACTAGTTTCGAGAAGGGCAAGGGCAAGGAGGGAAACTTCATGGATGGCAAGCCAGTTGCTGCTCCAGTAAAGAAACCCAAGGTTGAACCGAAACCCGAGACTGAGTGCTTCTATTATGAGGAGAACGGTCGCTGAAGCGGAACAACCCTAGATACTTGGTAGATAAGAAGGCTGGCAACGTCGACAGAAGTATATTTGATATACGTGTTGTTGATGTGTACCTTACTGGTACTCCTAGTAGCACCTGGGTATTAGATACCGGTTCGGTTACTAAATGTTAGTAACTCGAAATAAAAGCTACGGAATAAACGGAGGCTAGCTAAGTGTGAGGTGACGATGAGTGTTGGAAGTGTTTCCAAGGTTGATGTGATCACCATCGCACGCTCTCTCTACCTTCGGAATTAGTGATGAACCTAAATAAATGTTATTTGGTGTTTGCATTGAGCATAAACATGATTAGATCATGTTTATTGAAATACGGTTATTCATTTAAGTTAGAGAATAATGGTTATTCTGTTTACATGAATATAACCTTCAATGGTCATGCACCCAATGAGAATGGTTTATTGAATCTTGATCGTAGTGATACACATGTTCATAATATTGATGCCAAAAGATACAAAGTTAATAATGATAGTACCACATACTTGTGGCACTGCCGCTAAATGTCATATTGGTGTAAAGCGCATGAAGAAACTCCATGCTGATGGATCTTTTGACTCATACGATTTCGAATCGGTTGAGACATGCGGACCATGCCTCATGGGCAAGATGACTAAGACCCCGTTTTCCGGTTTGATGGAGCGGGCAAGTGACTTATTGGAAATGATACATGTTGATGTGTTCGGTCCAATGAGTGTTGTAGCGTGCGGTGGATATCGTTATTTTCCTACCTTCACTGATGATTTGAGTAGATATGTGTATATTTACTTGATGAAACACAAGTCTGAAACGTTTGAAAGGTTCAAACAAATTCAGAGTGAAGTTTGAGATCATCGTGACAAGAAGATAAAAAGTCTACGATATGATCGTGGAGGTGAATATCTGAGTTACGAGTTTGGTATGCAACTTAAGACAATGTGGAAGTTGTTTCACAACTCACGCCGCCTGGAACACCATAGTGTGATGGTGTGTCAGAACGTCGTAGTCGTGCTCTATTGGATATGGTGCGAACTATGATGTCTCTTATCGATTCACCACTATCGTTTTGGGGTTATGCATTAGAGACAACTACATTCACTTTAAAAGGGGCACCATCTAAGTCCGTTGAGATGACACCGTATGAATTTTGGTTTGGCGGAAACCTAAGCTGTCATTTCTTAATGTTTGGGGCTGCGACGCTTATGTGAAAAAGGTTTTCAACCTGATGAGCTCGAACCCAAAGCGGACAAATGCATCTTCATAGAATACCCTAACGTAACAGTTGGGTAAACCTTCTATCTAAGATCCAAGCACAAAGTGTTTGTTGCTAAAACGGGTCCTTTCTCGAGAAAGAGTTTCTCTCGAAAGAATTGAGTGGGAGGAAGATAGAACTTGATGAGGTTATTGAACCTTTGTTTCAACCAGAGAGTAGCGCAGCGCAGAAAGTTGTTTCTGTGGAGCCTACGTTAGTTGAAGAGGAAGTTAATGATGATGATCATGAAGCTTCGGATCAAGTTACTATCGAACCTCAGAGGTCGACAAGGACGCATACTGCTCCTAAGTGGTACGGCAACCCTGTCTTAGAGGTCATGTTGTTGGACAACGATGAACCTACGAGCTATGGAGAAGCGATGATGGGCCCGAATTCTGAGAAATGGTTAGAGGCCATGAAATCCGAGATGGGATCCATGTATGAAAACAAAGTATGGGCTTTGGAAGTATTACCTGAAGGGCGAAAGGCCATTCAGAACAAATGGATCTTTGAAAGGAATACGGACGCGGACGGTAATGTCACCGTCTATAAACCTCGACTTGTGGCAAAGGGTTTTTCACAAGTTCAAGGAGTTGATGATGATGAGACTTTCTCACCCGTAGCGATGCTGAAGTCTATTGGAATTATGTTAGCAGTTGCTGCATTTTTCGATTATGAAATCTGGCAGATGGATGTCAAAACATCGTTTCCTTAACGGTATCCGTGAGGAAAGGTTGTATGTGATACAACTGGAAGGTTTTGTCAGTCCTAAGGATGCTAAAATGTATGCAAGCTCCAGCGATCCTTCTATCGACTGGAGCAAGCATCTCGGAGTTGGAATATACGCTTTGATGAGGTGATCAAAGTTTTTGAGTCTATACAAAGTTTATGAGAAACTTGTATTTACAATAAAGTGAGTGGGAGCACAGTAGAATTTCTGATAAGTATATGTGGATGACATATTGTTGATCGGAAATGCTGTAGAATTTCTAGAAAGCATAAAGGGTTGTTTGAAAAGGAGTTTTTCAAAGGAAAACCTGGAATGAAGCTACTTAAATGTTGGGCGCCAGGATCTATAGAGATAGATCAAGACGTGTGATAAAACTTTCAATGAGTACATACCTTGACAAGATTTTGAAAGAGTTCAAAATGGATCAGTCAAAGAAAGAGTTCTTGCCTGATTTGTAAGGTGTGGAGTTGAGTGAGACTCAAAGCTCGTCCACGGCAGAAGAAAGAGAAAGGACGAAGGTTGTCCCCTATGCCTTATCCATAGGCTCTGTATAGTATGACATGCTGTGTACCGCACCTGTGTGTGCCTTGCCATGAGTCTGTCAAGGGGTACAAGAGTGGTCCAGGAGTGGGTCACTGAACAACGGTCAAGATTATCCTTAGTAACTAGAGGACTAAGGAAATATTTCTCGATTATGGAAGTGATAAAGAGTTCGTCGTAAAGGGTTACGTCGATGCAAGCTTTAACACCAATCCGAATGACTCTGAGTAGCAATCCGGATACGTATAGTGGAGCAGCCATTTGGAATAGCTCCAAGTGGAGTGTGGTAGCAGTGTCTACAGTATGACATAGAGATTTGCAAAGTACACATGGATCTGAATGTCACAGACCCATTGACTAAAGACCTCTCTCACATGCAAAGCATGATCGAACCCCAGAACTCATTGGGTGTTAGATTCATAACAATATAAATCACATGGTGATGTGAACTAGATTATTGACTCTAGTGCAAGTGGGAGACTGTTGGAAATATGCCCTAGAGGCAATAATAAAATGGTTATTATGATATTTCCTTGTTCATGATAATCGTTTATTATCCATGCTATAATTGTATTGATTGGAAACTCAAATACATGTGTGGGTACATAGACAAACAATGTGTCCCTAGTAAGCCTCTAGTTAACTAGCTCGTTGATCAAAGATGGTGAAGGTTTCCTAGCCATAGACATGAGATGTCATTTGATAACAGGATCACATCATTAGGAGAATGATGTGATGGACAAGACCCAAACTATGAACATAGCATATGATCGTGTCAGTTTCTTGCTATTGTTTTCTGCATGTCAAGTATCTGTTCCTATGACCATGAGATCATGTAACTCACTGACACCGGAGGAATACCTTGTGTGTATCAAACGTCGCAACGTAACTGGGTGACTATAAAGATGCTCTACAGGTATCTCCGAGGGTGTCTGTTGAGTTGGCATGGATCAAGACTGGGATTTGTTACTCCGTGTGACGGAGAGGTATCTCAGGGCCCACTCGGTAATACAACATCACTATAAGCCTTGCAAGCAATGTGAATAAAGTGTTAGCCACGGGATCTTGTATTACGGAACGAGTAAAGAGACTTGCCGGTAACGAGATTGAACTAGGTATAGAGATACCGACGATCGAATCTCGGGCAAGTAACATACTGATAAACAAAGGGAACATCATACGGGATTAACTGAATCCTTGACATAGAGGTTCGACCGATAAAGATCTTCGTAGAATATGTAGGAGCCAATATGGGCATCCAGGTCCCGCTATTGGGTATTGACCGTAGAGGTGTCTCGGTCATGTCTACATAGTTCTCGAACCCGCAGGGTCTACACACTTAACGTTTGGTGACGATATAAGTATAGTTGAGTTGTTATGTTGGTGACCGAAGGTTGTTCGGAGTCTCGAATCAGATCTCGGACATGACGAGGATCTCCGGAATAGTCCGGAGGTAAAGATTGATATATGGGATAATAGTGTTTGGTCTCCGGAAGGGTTCCGGAATTCACCGGAAGGGGTTTCGGATGTTTCCCGAAATGTTCGGGTACGAGAACACTTTATTTGGGCCAAGGGGTAAAGCCCATCAGGCTTTAAGGAAGGTGCAAAAGGAGTTTTGCGGAGGCCAGAGGCCAGACGCCAGGATCCCTAGCATCTGGGGCCAGACGCCAAGGACCCTGGCGTCTGGTCCTGGAGTCCGAGGAGGACTCTTGCCTTGCGGGCCAAACCGACTTTGAGGAGGATCTTTCTGCAAGTTTCGACCCCAGGGCTCAACATATAAATAGAGGGGCAGGGCTAGCACCCGGAACACATCAAGAATTCCCCAAGCCGTGTGCCGGCAACCCCGTCCCCTCTAGTTTATCGTCCGTCATAGTTTCCGTAGTGCTTGGCGAAGCCCTGTGGAGATTGTTCTTCACCACCACCGTCACCACGCCGTCGTGCTGCCGGAACTCATCTACTACTTCACCATCGCTCGCTGGATCGAGGAGGAGAAGGCGTCATCAAGTTGTACGTGTGTTGAACGCGGAGGTGCCGTCCGTTCGGCGCTAGATCGGAAGGACCGTGATCAGGATCGCGAGACGGTTCGTGATTTGATCGCGGGACGGATCATGATGGGATCGCGCGACGGATCGTGATTGGATCGCGAGACGGATCGTGATGGGATCGCGGGACGCTCGGCGATTTGGATCGTGAAGACGTTCGACTACATCAACCGCGTTTCTTAACGCTTCCGCTTAGCGATCTACAAGGGTATGTAGATCCACTCTCCCTCTCGTAGATGCTCATCACCATGGATAGATCTTGCGTGTGCGTAGGAAATTTTTTGTTTCCCATGCAACGTTCCCCGACAGTGCGCACCGTGCTAGTAGCCCCCGCTCGCGGGGCGCGAGAGGGAGAGGCTGGCAGGCGTTATCCCGAAGAAAGAAATTTCAAGAGACAGAGCTGCAAGAAGAAAAATTCCCACCCCTTTTCCTTCAAACAGATTCAACAAAAAGCCTCAGCCTTCTTTCCAGAGAAAAAAGCAAATTCGAACACAAGAAAGGCAGAGAAAAGCCGCGTTCGGCACCTAGGCTAGTCTTCGTCTTCCCCCAGCGCGGAACATAGGGCATCCACGTTGCATGGGCATAGCCATTGGAGGGCAGTGTTGTCCGCCAGCGCGGAGCATGGGGCTTCCAGTTGGGCATGGGAGGGAACCCCTCCGCGTCCTCGGGGGGCTCCGGGCGTATACAACTCATTCATTATTACGTGAGAGTGTCACGGGTAGAACTTGCGGAGGTGCTGGATGTTCCAGGCATTCTGGATGGGGATGCCGTCTTGAGTCTCCAGACGCACGGCGCCGGGTCTGGAGACGCTGGCGACCTTGAACGGGCCCTCCCACATGGGCGAGAGCTTGCGCAAGCCTTCCCTGGAGAGGACCCGCCTCAGGACGAGGTCTCCAACTTCGAGGGTCTTGGAGCGAATGTTACGGCAATGATAGCGCCGCAATGCCTGCTGGTACCTAACTGCTCGGAGCGAGGCTCGATGCCAGGCCTCTTCCCCGAGCACGAGGTCCATCCCCCGCGAGGCATCCTGACGCTCCTCGTCAAATACGAAAACCCGCGGGGAACGGTGCTTGACTTCGTGCGGGAGGACGGCCTCGGCTCCGTAGATGAGGAAGAACGGGGTCTCGCCGGTGGGCTTGGTCGCGGTGGTGCGGATAGACCACAACACAGACTGAAGCTCGTCGACCCAACCCTTGCCACATGCCTGAAGCTTTTTCTTGAAGCTCCTTGCCTTGAGGCCCCGTAGGACCTCCGCGTTGGCGCGCTCTGCCTGGACGTTGCTCCATGGGTGCGCCACCGAGGCATAGCATATCTGCGTTCCAAGGTTAGTGCAATATGTCCTGAAGAGGTTACTTGTGAACTACGAACCGTTGTCTGTGATGATGCGGTTGGGGACGCCGAAGTGGCTCACGATGCCCCTAATGAACTTGACGGCTGATCCGGCGGGGATGGTGCGAACGGGCTCCACCTCCGCCCACTTGGTGAACTTGTCGATGGTGACGTAGAGGTAGCGGTACCCGCCTGCTGCCTGCGGGAAGGGTCCCAGTATATCCAGCCCCCAAACCGCGAAGGGCCATGAGAGCGGGATGGTCTGGAGGCCTTGCGCAGGCTGATGAAATTGCTTGCCATGGAATTGACAGGCCTCGCAAGACCGGACTAGGTCGGTGGCATCGTTGAGCGCCGAGGGCCAGTAGAAGCCAGTGCGAAACGCCTTCCCTACAAGGGTGCGTGACGAAGAGTGATGCCCGCAGTCTCCCCCGTGGATGTCAGCTAGCAGCTCGCACCCCTGCTCCCTGGATATGCACCGCGACGCGACGTCGTTCGGGCGCCTGCGGTACAGCTCGCCGTCTCGAAGACAATAAGCCGTGGCCTGTCGTTCCACGCGCTCCACGTCTTCCTCCTTTTCGGGTAATGTGCCGTGAAGCAGGTACACCTTGAACTCCTGTGTCCAGTCGTCGACTTGGGGCTCCAGCGCTAGGAGCAACCGGGCTCCTGAGGATGGACCACAAGTTGGAGCTCCTGAGGGTGGTGCTGGGGGCAACTCTTCATTCCGCGACGCCTGGTCCTCAGTTGGTGGCGTCGCGGATGGCTTGAAGAGCCGCTCCTCGAAGACGCCCGGCTCCTGAGGCTCACGGAGTGATGCCCTCTTGGCGATGTCATCAGCCTCCTTGTTCGCGCCGCGCGGGATGTGCTGCAAACAGAGTTGCACGGCGTAGTAGAGTTTGTCCCCAGTCGGGGAGATGAGCACCACTCCGGCCCCCGCTCCCCTGCGCGCGAAGGCCCCATCGAAGTGCATGATCCAGCCTTCAGGCACCTCATCACCGGGGGTGAGGGACTGGCCCTTGCCCAGCCCCCGGTCGGGAGCATCCATCCATTCGGCTACAAAGTCCGCCAGGGCCGCTCCCTTGATGACCCTGGTCGTGCTGAACTCTATATTGAAGGCTTGCAGCTCGATGTTCCATTCCGCCACCCTTCCTGCCGCGTTGGGGTTGCGCAGGACCTTCTCCAAGGGGTACATGGAGACGATCCTGATGGGATGCCCTTGGAAGTAATGGCGCAGTTTCCTTGAGGCGACAAGGAGTGCAAGCAAGAGCTTTTGCTGCATAGGGTAGCATGAGCACGCGTCCCGCAACACGGTACTGACGTAGTACACTGGTCGTTCGACGAGAGAGAGGCCCTCGGCACCGCCTCTCTCCTCTACGGGCTCTTGAGGCTCGGGTGCCTCGGGGGTGGCCGGGGCAGCTGGGGCCTCGGGAGCATTGTCTCGGGGGGATGGAGGTTTCTCGGTGTTTGGAAAGTCGCTCTGCCCCCCCCCCCCCCCCCGCCTGGGGGTCCGACAGTGCCCGAGGGCATAACATGCTTGTGAGCCCGCTCCTCCCTGATTGCCACAAGCGCGGCACTCGCGGAGTGCGGGGTGGCGGCCAGGTACAACACCAGGGGCTCCCGAGCATGAGGTGCCACCATTACTGGTGGGCTCGTGAGGTACTGCTTGAGGTCTTCGAATGCCGCGTCTGCCTCCGGAGTCCACTCAAAGGGGCCCTTCCTCTTCATGAGCTGGAAGAATGGCAGGGCCCGCTCGCCAAGCTTCGAGATGAAGCGCCCGAGGGAGGTCACACAGCCCGCCAGCTTCTGCATTTCCTTGAGTGTCTGAGGTGGGCTCATCTTGCTTATAGCCTTGACCTTTTCCGGGTTCGCCTTGATCCCCCAGTGCGACACCAAGAAACCAAGCAGTTTGCCCGACAGGACCCCGAAGACACACTTCTCGGGGTTGAGCTTCAGGTTCACCTGCCTCAAGCTGGCGAACGTCTCCTCCAGATCCTCAATCAAGGTTCTGGCTTCTCGCGACTTGACCACAATGTTGTCGACGTAGGCTTCTGCGTTCCTCCCGAGCTGTGGCCCTAGGGCGATGTGCATCAGCCGCTGGAAGGTCGCGCCCGCGTTCCGCAGCCCGAAGGGCATGCAAGTGTAGCAGAACACACCGCACGTGGTGAGGAAGGTTGTCTTCTCAACATCCTCCATCGCCATCTTGATCTAATGGTAGCCCGAGAAGGCGTCCAGGAAGCAGAGGAGGTTGCATTCGGCGGTGGAGTCCACGATCTGGTCGATGCGCGGCAGTGGGAAAGGGTCCTGAGGGCATGCCTTGTTGAGGCTCGTGAAGTCGACACACAGACGCTCCTTCCCGCACTTCTTCGGGACGACCACCAGGTTGGCGAGCCATTCCGGGTACCGCGCCTCTCGGATGACCCCAGCCTCTTTCAGTTTGCCAACCTCTTGGGCAATGAACGCTTGCTTCTCTTGAGCCTGCCTCCTCGCCTTTTGCATCACCGGTCGTGCGTTGGGACATACCATGAGATGGTGCTCGATCACATCCCTCGGGACTCCCACCAGGTCTAATGCGTTCCACGCGAATGCATCTTTGTTCGCGCAGAGGAAAGCTATCAACGCCTCCTCTTGCTCCTGAGGCAGGCCGGCGCCGATAGTGAAGGTGAGGCCAGGATTCTCGTCGCCCACAGGCACCTGCTTCGTCTCAGCCCGGTTTCGAGAGAACAATTGCTTCTTCTTCGTCGGCACGACGTTAGCGACGTCCTCAACGCCTTCCGAGGCCTGCGCGGTGTCGCCCGTGTTGGGGCGCGCCGCGGCTGCAGCTTTGTAGGCGAGCTTGAGTGCGTGGGCCGCGTCCTTGGTGTCTCCGGCGACGGAGAGGATGCCACCGCTCCCGGGCATCTTGATGACGTTGTAGCCCGGGTGCGTTGTGGCCATGAACTGGGCGAGGGCGTGGTAGCCAAGTATCGTGTTGTAAGGGAGGTGGATGTGGGCGACGTCGAAGTCGATCTGCTCGGTGCGGTAGTTGGAGCGGGTGCCGAAAGTGACGGGGAGGTGCACCCGCCCCAAGGAGGCGACGGAGCCCCCAGCCACCCCGGAGAAAGGCCTTGAAGGTGCGAGCTGACCTTGAGGCACCTGTAGCGCGTTGAAGGTCTCCACGGAGAGGACGTTGAGGCCGGCCCGCCATCTATGAGGGTTTTGGTGACCGCCACCTGGTTTATGGTTGGCGTGCACATCATGGGAAGCGCACCGGCGCCGGCCGTTGTTCTGCGGTGATCGTCGGGGTCGAAAGTGATGTCGGTCTCTGGCCACGCTCGGTGTGGCGGGGTCTCGAACGGTGGCCGGACCGCGCCTGCCTGGTGGAGGAACCGCTTGACCTGGCGGTTGGAGGCGGGTGCCTGCGATCTGCCGAGGATGCAAGCGACCGCCGGGCTGACCCTGCGAGTCGGGGTGCCACCGCGCACCGTGGGCTGCCCTGCCTCGGGGGTTGCGTCGGCCATCGACGCAACGGGGCGAAGAAGAAGCGAAGCTTGCCGAAGGCCTCGACAAGCCCCCTACCTGGCGCACCAAATGTCGGATTTCGGGCTCCGCAAAACCCTAAGGAATTCAAACCCAGGGGCGTGTGCGAAGATTCCCCAATAGCTTCGCCCCCTCCAAGCTCACAACACAATACCCCGCTCGATGGCAAGGAAGACGATGGCACACGAGAGTTTACCCAGGTTCGGGCTGCTGTGAAGCGTAAAACCCTACGCCTGCCTTTGGTGGATTGCCTCGCGAGGAGGTTTGTGGATGAACAAGTACAGCGGTGTGTTTCTGGGGTGGTTGCTCTGTCTTTCTACTGAGCTACCTAGCCTCTCCTTATAGCGGCCCGGGTCCTCTTCCCTTATAGCAATGGCGGGAAGGGATCCCACAACGGCCAAATTCGAAGGGGGACAGGAGGTACACCCTATCCTGACGAAAGGTGGTCTTCGCCTGCAAAGTAGTCGTCGGTGATGCAGTGGTGGGCTCAGTGATGACGTCCGTCCTGCGGGGCTTGGGGTCTTGGTCTTGTTGCACCGAAGTGGAAACCTTTGGGGGGCGCTTTGGGAACCCGCATGCGTCCCTGCCTCCTTTGCACCAAAGGGGAAACTGTCCCCTCTGGCGTGCTGGCGCCCGCCTGGCCTGTTTGGCGTCACCCCCGGCCTCCCGAGGTTATGTGTTGCATAGGAGTCTCCGCCGCTCAGGAGGGGGCCTGGGGAGGCCTATATCCCTGCGGGTCTTTGCGCTGCTTCCCTCGCGAGAACGGGGCTTCGCGAGGGCCTTGTGTCGAGAGAGGCCGCACCGGGCCGTAATTTGACGTTGGGGTGGGCCACGTCCGGGACCGCAGGCAGGCAAGTCTGGGTACCCTGGTATCCAGAACGCTGACACGCTTCGTGCTCCACCAGTCAAGCTTCCCAGGCTGCAACGTCCTCCTGGGCCATGGCCAGCGTCTCATGCTGCCTCTTAAGAGAATGGACCTGCCGGTTGTACCACTCCCGTAGCTAGTTCCCTTTGTCCCAGGTCCACGACCTCGGCTGAGTCGCGCTGCTCCTTGACCGCCTGCCATTTGAGGCCGTACCTGCTCTGCACGTCCTTGAGCCCTGCTGCCATGGACTCCAAGAAAGCCAAATCTTTGGCGCCATCGGCTGAACCGTCAGCCTCTTCAACCCTCTGAGACAGCGGCACCAGTATCCTACTAATTTCCTCATCAAGGTCTACGCCCGAGGAGAAAGGTGAGCCAGGAGTTGTGGGACTAAGTTGAGCAGGGACCAGCACCAGTTTGCTCAGGGACGATTGCAAGGATGAGGCCAAAGGATAGCTTGAAGTGGAGGGCCCCATGGACTAGAGGGGATTTTTCTCCTCAATAAGTTTATCTGGGCCGGGTGCGCTACCGGGGGCTGGCTTCGTCCTTTCTAAGGACTCCTGAAAGTCCCTGGCAACCTGGCCATGGCCCTCCGCGACAGCAATCTTCATCGCCTCCTCAGCAGCATCCTTCCCGATGCCGGCCACTTCTTCCAGCAACTTGGGCTCCTCAAGTGGCGGAGCTGTGAACAGAAGCAGAACGCAGAAAAATGAAGTCAGGAATCATCAATACCCCCAAGAAAGGAGCAAAGGGGAAAGAAGAAACACAGGCAAGTTAGGTACCCGATGGAGGTTGCTGAGGAGGAGCATCCACCTCCCCGGCAACATCAGTTGCCGGCGTGTGGTCTGCCACCACCCCTTCGGTGGCGACCTCGGCACGAGCAAACCCCTCGGTGGAGGCCCTTGCCGGCGACTCCTGCACACCAGCGATGGTCGATGAGGGATCTTGGAAGAAGGGCTCCCCCTGGCGAGTCCCTCCTTGATAGCTCTCTTCCATCCCCCTGTCAGTTGTGGGGAGATCCCCTTCCTCATCCCCGCCAGCGGACGGGGTCTACGCTAGGATTTCGCGAAGGGGGTTGTACCAGGGGCTAAGCACAGGATCTTCCTCCACACCTCCTGCCGGGCTCATGCCTGCCGCGGGACCTGACCCTGCCACAGATTTAACCCGCTTGGCTCGACGAGCAAGGGTCTCCTCATCCCTGTCAGAATCATCCATACAAGATCAGTCAAGAAGTCAAGGGCAGAAAATATTGGCAAGGGTTGCCGTTGAGTAACTCACTCCGAGGCGATGAGCATGGAGCCCAGCTCGTATGAAACGGGTGGCGGAGTCGATCCGCCCCTTTTCAAAGATGGAGGAGCGGAGCTTAGCGGAGGGACCGAGACCTCCGGCAGGTTCGAGCTTGGCAGAGGAGTTGGGCTTGATGGGGGGCTGGGGTCCACCCCATAACCAACCGTCGCCTGGCGGGAGGAGGCTTGGCCTAAGAGAGGCGGGAAGAATGGCAGAGGTCGTCTTCTTCACCTTCTGGGTGCTCCGCAAAGACGCGAGGGCCGCTGCCTCTCGGTTGATGCGCTCACGGAGGCGGCGCCCCGGCTCTGGAGCTTGAGGACCCATTTCAAGCCCTTCTTCCTCCACCTCTTCTTGGGTTCCTGTCGTCGGGGCTTGGGAAGCCCCAGCCCCGGCAGAGTCAAGCCCGACAGCCTCCTCCGGGACGCGCCTTTCGCTCTCTTCCTCAGAAGAATCATCATCCTCGAGCTCCTCCTCTTCCTCTTCCCCGCATCCCATTCTCTTGGCGGCCCTGACCTTCTTATCCTCCACAATCCAAGCGGCGATGAACGCCTCCTCCGCCCTGGTACTTGGCTGGATCAGTTTGTCCTCCGCTTTGGAAGCTCTTTCTTCCAAGCGAGAGACCTAGTCCATCTCGTCATCCAGGGCAGGCGTCTCCCAATCGGATTTAACTCCGGAGGCATTGCAGTCAGGCATCCATTGCAGAATCTGGCTCCGGGCAGACTTAAGATGCAGAGGAACGACGCTTGCCGGTAAATGGAATGGCCCAAGACGGCCGAACAGCTGATCGCACATTCAGCCATGGCCGTAAACCGCCAGATTGTTGGCGGGGCCTGGGTAAAACCGCATCCTGTCGGCAGCCCCATTGAACTCCCATGTGAATTTGCCCCTCTTCTGCAGTGGCGCAATGCGGCGCCGGAGGAAGTCGGCCCCCACATGCTCGATGGTCAGCCAGGCAGCTTTCAGATGGGTGATCCTGTTCAGTGCCGGGCGGAGCCAGTCGTCGGTGAGGCCCAACTTGCTCCAGTCACGCGCGGCACGTGACACATCCAGTCCACGCCAAGCAGAACTCGGGGGACTCTTCATCCTTAATCCAGCACCAGTCGCCCCTCCACTCTTCCCACTTCCCGCGCTGCTGGCCAGGGATTTAATCCCAGTCTTCCTTCTTGCCCCGAGGAATCTAGCTTATGCTCCCCGAGCGGTGGGATTTTTCTTCTATCCGAGGGACGAAGAACTGTCTGAACAAATCCACATTGGGGGCAACTCCGATGAAATTCTCGCACAGATGGGCGAAGATCGCCATGTACGCCATTACATTGGGCGTGAAATCCAGAAGGTGGAACCCATACACCGTCATCATGGCACAGAAGAAATCGGAAAAAGGGGGAGAAAGGCCACAGAAAAAGTACGCGCAGAAGAAGCGGTATGAATCTGATGGTGTCTTCCCCTTGGGGCTGTCCAGCAGAACTACGGGTGCTCCATGCCCGTTCGTTGCCCTCCCCCACATATAGGAATACTTTGCGATCAAGGCATTGCCGTCCAGGTTCGACGGGGAGAAAACCACATCTCTCCATCACAACCTCTCTAGCTCTTCTGCTTTCCTCTTCCTCTCCTCAGCCGCTGGGTCCGTCGACGCGACCGACTGCTTCCCCTTTACAGCACTCGTCTTCTTCCCCATCTCTTGGGCTCTCAAGGGCGGCGGAGGGGCTAGCAGCACTTGGAGGGCGAGTGTCGGCGGCGGAAGCAGTTTCTTGGCATGAGGAGGAAGATGAAGGAGAAATGGACATGAATGAGCAGCGCCCCTGCGCGTTACCTTTTTATTAGGAAACCGCGCGGAGGCTGGCTCTTTGCTATCTTTTCGGACAAATACCATTTCTTTTACTGGCAATGGCTACTGTTCCACGACCCCACGATGTGCGGTAATTACGCGGAGTGGATCTGGGTTTGACGAGTCATCATAACCAAATGCTTGAGGGCAGCACTTCCTCGACGTGTGTCCATGCACTATTTGGGGCCTAACCCAACGTGCCAAGCGACACGTATGGCTCAGGCCTGGGGGCTTCTGTCGGGGTACACAAACAAGGGTGTTCATTTCCCCCTGACTTATGCACGGACGATAAGCCTCCGGCCCGATGGCCTAAGCCTACCGGGAAAAGCTACTGCCCCATCAACACCAAACCAAGCCAAAGAAGCCGCTCTACGTGAGATCAAGGAGCGCATCAAGAAGATGAAGCCAACATCCAAGACCAAGACCCCGGCAGAAGCAGCCTTCGCTGGCTAGCAACACCAGCAAAGTCGATGCAACGTCCTAGTACAGGCCCGAGCCGCGCCAGCCACGTCCTCGGTGCCTGCCGAGGACCGAGGCGCACGCCCCTTCAAGAAGACCCGGCAAGCCGTCCCCCGAAAGGCGCGAGCTAATCAGCCACCGCTCCACCGCATCGTAACGCCAGTCAATTGTCAATGTGGTGTCGAGCCCTCAGGTGGCTAAGTGGCTCTCGCTAAGCACGTGGCGACACGCCGGAAGACAGATTTTGCCCAGTTGACACCCGTCCAACAGCGTGTCAAGATACTAAGCAGCAGACAACCAAGCGGTGGTGAAAGCTTGCCGGGGATGCATCCCCACACGCAACCTAGGCCAGTATTTATGGCACTTTGTCCTAAGTGCCAGAGTTAGGTATGCTAGCTCTGTTAGCTATCTAATCACTAGATAATGACTGTTTTGCCACTATGGTTGCCCCTTGACCTATAAAAGGAGGCCCAAGGCAACCTAGCTCTGGATTCAGACCCTTGGACACTTGTACTTGCGTAGCAGCTCCCCCGAAAGCGACCTTGCCAGGTTTGAGCGTTGTGTGTGCTTCGTATTCCTCTGATCAATCCACCAAAGCAGGAGTAGGGTTTTACGCTTCTTAGCGGCCCGAACCTGGGTAAAACGCCAGTGTCTCATCGCCGCGCCGTCTCATGGCCTCTGCTCTTCGTGCAACGTGACCTCACCCCTACCGACCACAAAGGGACCCATGGTCCCATAGGTGATCGTGTGCATCTTTCCCCGACACCATGCATCTTTCAAACTTTCTCCTCCCCTTTGTTTAAAATTGACTACATCATTATTGGGAGTAACACGAGCGGAAGAAGAACTAGCCATGACTTCAAACACGAAAACTAATAACAAGCAAAGATAAATGTTTTTGTATTTTTGATTTTTATGAAACAAACTAAATATAACATCAAATAAGAAGATAAACAAGAAAATTTGTTTGAAGTTACTTGATACTTGATGATGATATTCCCCAGCAACGACGCTAGAAATCCTTCCTGATACTTGTGATATGCGTTGGGTTTTCCGTGAAGAGGAACGGGTAATTACAGCACAAAGTGGGTAAGCATTTCCCTCAGTTATGAAACCAAGGTTTATTGAACCAATAGGAATATCAATCATCAACCGTCTTCAGCAGTTGCACACAAAAGAACAAACAACTTGCACCCAACGCGGGCAAGAGGGTTGTCAATCGCCTTGATCTCGTTATTTGCAAGCAAATGAGTTGTGTAGATAATTGTAGATAATTGTAAATTCCTAAATAAAATAAAAAGTAAATAAAGGCAGAAGGGTAATAGAAGCGTTTGTGAATTTATAAGTGAATAGACCCGGGGGCCATAGTTTTCCCTAGCGGCATCTCTCATGTAGGTAGCCTAAGGTGGGTAACAAATTACTGTTGGGCAATTGATAGAAAAGCGGATAGTTATGCGATTTTTACGGCAATGATCATGTGTAGATAGGCATCACGTCCATAAACAAATAGGCCAACTCTTTCCTGCACCTATTACTATTACTCCACTTCAAGAGCGCTTCTATGCTTGCCTCTCTACGTATTAAGTTCATGACAAACAGAGTAATGCATGGAGAACGATGACATCATGTAGACAAAGTAAACTCAAGCAATATGAATAAACCCCATCATGGTATCCTTAGTAGCAACAACACAAAGGCACAACTTGTCCCCTTCTGTTAGTGGGATATAGAAACTCGTCAGGTTGAACCTACCACAACACATCTCTCTCACCGATGAAATATAAATCTAGTTGGCCAAACTAGTTCAATAGATCGGAGAGAATAACGAAGCTATAATGATCATGCAATTAAGAGACATAATATATATTAGAGATATCTCAAATACTTTTCATGAATATTCTGAACATAAACCCACAATTCATTGGATCCCAACAAACACACCGCACAATAGGATTACATCGGATAGATCAAAGCGAAGATGCGATGATCATTCTATTGAAGATCAAGAGATAGAGAGATTGCCATCTAGGTACTAGCTATGGACCTGTAGGTTTGTGGTGAACTACTCACACATCATCATGAGGGTAGCAAGGTTGATGTAGAGGCCCTCCGGTATCGATCCCCCCTCCGGCAGGGTGCCGTAATGGAGCTCCAGATGGCCTCGTGACTGAACAGAGACTTGCGGCGCTGAAAAAAGGGTTTCAGGACTGCCTGCAGAGTTTTTAGGATATTAGAGAATTTATAGGCCATAGAGGGGCGTTGGGAGGCGCCCGAGGAGGCCAGCATACATCAGGGCGCGGCCCCCCCAGGGGCCCTCGTGCAGCCTCCTGTCTCCTCTCGACTCTCCCAGGTCTTCTTTTGGTCCAGAAAAAATCATCAAAAACTTTCGAGGCAATTGGACTTCGTTTGGTATTGTAAACCTAAGATGTATAAAACATGCAGAAAGCAGCAACTGGCCCTGGGCACTGGGTCAATAGGTTAGTGCTCAAAAATATTATAAATTGGTAAATAAAGACCCAAAAAGTATCCTAGAATGATAATATATCAGCATGGAACAATCAAACATTATAGATACGTTGGAGACGTATCAGACATCTTATAATTATCTCATGGCATCTTATTTAATTGGTCATTATATATTTGAATTATGTCATGCTATCCTGTTTAGATAGACATTATATATGTGAAATTATGTCATCTATCCTGTTTAGTTAAACGACATATATGTGAAAAATTTCATGCCCTCTTTTTTCATCACTATCTATTGCATCTGCCTATCACACGATGTTTGTACATTCAACTACTTTTGTTGTTTATCAGCCATTTGAATTGGAGAGGGTGATGACAGTATCCTGCGGAGTAAAAACAAGGTCTTGAAAAAAACAATGCTACCTATCGATGGAGATGGCACTCTGGTTGTACTTGCACAAGGACCAGCCCTAACACACATAAACCAGACTCTCGGAAATTGTACCCCTACTCCGATGGACAGAGAACTAGCTACACCAATTCTAACCCCAACCCCAGCAGATAGTAACCCAGCTCTAGTTGACACGGTACCATCTCCACCACAGACCTCCCAAACAAGAGTCGTTAGTAAGGTAGCTCCATTGCCCAAAGGGCCAGGACTACCATGGTGAAACCCAACTCCACCAGTTAGTACACCTATTCGTGTGGAGCAAGCACAACCAGTCATCCGTAATTTATCGTCTATTGCGTTTGATGTTGTTAAATCCTATGTGTGTATCATCCCATCATGGAAATATTATACTAAAGACGAAGGAAAAAAGCCAATTGCAAGTGTTCTGCCAGGAGTTATGTGTAAGTAATGTTATTCATTACAATTACTTTCCTTTGTCCCATACTTTCTACCTTCCTCTTGGTTATAACACAGCAAATGATCCCATTTTTTCTATTGAGAATGCCTGATTTGGAAACTCGGGATGAGGTGACCTATGCTATCTTAAGAATGATGTGCGACAGTATCTGCATTACCTGAAGAAAATGTACTTCATTAGCAAGGAAACCCATCAAATTCCCTTATTTTCTCTGCAGACGCATTTATGGGACGATGACTGGGAACGCCTTGTTTTGTACTGGTCCAGACCCAAGATTCTGGAAGTGCTATGAGATCATATTTCATTTTGAAGTACTATATGCATGCGTCCTACTGTACTCTATTCTTATAGAACAAGTGCTTAAACCTGAAGAACAACTATTCTCAGGTAAGATCCCATAGCTATGGTGCATACTGCCTTGCTCTTGTATCACTGTATTTACTCATACCAACTAAATTTTAAATTGAATGATCCAATCGAAACTCCAATGGCACAACAAGTATGTTTTAAACTTGTTTCTTTAGTTGGTTTGCTCTTCTAAATTGCTCTATGTTGATTTCAATTTCAATTGTAGACAATTGTCTTCTCATATCATGTACATTACTATCATCAATACAGAGCCAATAGTGTTGTTAGTTGTACATGTATACCGGTGCTACCCATTGGAAATTTTGTGGTGATGTGTAGTTTCCCACACTTACATTCTTTCAATGCTGGTTTGTCTTGAACTGATATGATTTGAACCGTGTCTCTATTTTTAGTTGGCAAGACAATATAGTGCCATAGCACATAGATTTATGTTTATTTCATGCTTTTATTATGTACTACTTTGCAATTGAAGACATGTTAGCTTAATCCTATCCACCTTACTACTGAATTGGTTTACCAAAATGAGCTTCATATACTACATGCTAAACCTGTTATGGGTCTACTTGTTTCTTCTTTTAGAATGCTGACTGGATATTGGAGAAGAGTACTCCATTATGCAATGGCAAAAGAAGTAAGGCATATAAGGTTCAAGATAGTGAGGCAACCTTGTCGATCTCCATGAAAGCTGATAAAACAGATAAGGAAAACTATCTTGAAGACAGTGAGACAACCCCAAAGTCTTGTCTGGATGTAGTGTTCGAGTTACTCGCCACTACCACTGGCACAAGCTCTTCGAACTCGCTGCCTAAATCAGTTCGGCTTCTTGAGTCTCAACTACAAGCTGAAATAGATCGATTAGTTGTGTTGCGAAAATAAGCCTAAGGACTTTGGAAGTCCATGCAGAATTCAGATGTATACTTTCTAGTGCAACAGCAAGCGTTGGAGGATTTTCGGGCCAAACAAGAGAAAGCTAATTAGCTCACTAAGCTTCTTGCCAGCATGGTGGATACCTGGGATAACATTTCTTGAGCTCTTCTAAAGTTATTTTAGTTCTATACTTGTTTTGTTGATGCGTTTATTTGCTCTGGTGGCCAACTTTGATGCCCAGTGTATGTAATATACTGCTTTGTGGTTGCCTATATTTGCACTGATGGCAAACATTTATGCCCAGTGAAAGTAATGTGTGTAATAGTTGTAATAGCCTAGCGTTAGTTGCTTGCTTATTTATTTCCTTTTAGTCTTGTTTATTTATTTTCTTACAGTCACTGAAGTTCTTTTTCCTCAGTTTGATAGTGGTCGCAATAACCATGGGCCACATACGGACCGTGGTAACTGTGGGCCTCCTACATGTCGTAGGATCCATGGGCCTCGCACAAGATGTTCTATTCGTGGGCCAAAACTGGGTATTTGTGGGCCGTAATACGTTAGACATAACAGGTCGTAGTACATGACATAATGAAAATGGCCCAATGGTTTAATGGAATAGGCCGGTAGTGGCCAGTAAGCACGGGCTTAAATAGGCCCATTAGCTGAACAGGCCAGTAATGGACACTATGTAATCAAGGTCTGGTATGAGCCCAAGAATTTATGGGCCCTTAGAAGGTCGAAAGTTAACACGGGCTGGAAACGGCCCAACTTAATGATGGGCCTTGAATGGGTAAAAATTCAATTATTGTTCTTTATGGACCAGAAGCACCTCGGGCCATTAAAGGGCTCAGTGATGCAACAGGTCTCGAATGGGCCGAAATACGTCACGAGCCATACATGGGCCTCAAGTGTCAACGGGATGGAAACAGATTGGATGGCCCACATGATCCTGCAGGGCTGAATTCGTACAGGCCATAACGGGCCGTGAGTACCCGGGTCGTAAATGGGTTGCATGTGGACAGACCGTTAATATGCTTTCCATGGACCGGCCTGCTAAATTTTGACAAAGTTAAATGTGTTGGCCATTTAACCTAAGTGGGCCATTGTTGGGCCGTGCCACGTGTCGACATATCATAGGCGCCTCTCGTCCAATGGGTGGATGACATCTGTCGCAATGTTCGGCTGACACGTGGATCCCTTGGCGAATGAGAAAATGACACGTGGAAAACCGTCATTGGCCGAGGCTATTAACGGGTATCGGATCTAAAGCCGACACCCGATAGCTTAACAGTGACCCGTTACGGTGGCTGCCACATGTCGGTTACCCTTGACGAAATCATTTCTACGACGCACCATTATTCGTCATGGAAGTGGACACTTCTGTGATGATAATTTGATTATTGTCATGGAACACTACTATGACAACACATGTTTGACTATCTTGATTTTGTCATAGAATCGTCATGGATTTACATGCATGGCAAAAAACGTGACTTACTGTGACAAACACGTATTATCATGGAAGTGTTTTTTTTTGTAGTGTAACCGAGTCATAAGCCTTCTGAAAGTCCAGCTTCAACACCTTGACATTGCAATTTCTAGTTTTTAGGTCATGAATAATTTCATGTAAGCTAAGAAACCCATCTAGAATAAAGCACCCCTTAATGAATGTCGATTGATGTTGACTGATGACCTTATGGGCAACAGGTGAGAGACGCATGGCAAAACCCTTAGAAGGAAACATAGCAATATTGTTAATTAGGGCAATAGGTCTGAATAGTTTGCTGGAATCCTCCCCTTTAACTTTGGGGAGAAGGGAGATAACAACATAATTAAATCTAGAGATGTCGACTGTATTCGAATAGAAACCAGTGATAATGACATATACCATATGCTTAAGCACGTACCAGAATTTTTTAAATAAGTGGATGGAGAACCCATCAGGACTAGGGGCGGAGTTAGATTTAGAAGAGGAGACCACCAAGTCAATTTTGTCATCAGAGAGAGGAATCATAAGATCCTCGCCGGAGACCCTATCCCCCACAACCTAAAGGTTGGTACTAATACGTGCATTCACCAGGTGCTTGACCGCCAGAAGGTCAGAAAAGAAAGAAAAGATGTGCCGATGAATGACCACATGATCGGCGACGACATCTCCGTTGATACATAGCCTGAGGATAGAACACCTCCTACGACGACCATTGGCGATCGCAAAAAAATAAGTCATAATAGAATCACCCTTAAGAATCCAAGAAATGTGTCCACGTTGCTGCCAATACACCTCCTCCTGCTTATGGAGGTTCAAATGGGCATTTTCTAGCTCATATCTATGCACTCAACCCCCCCTCATCTAAACCAACCGAATCCGCAGGCGCATCTAAATCCTTAATGCAAGATAGGAGTCTATCCTTTTCTTTACGGGAATCAGTCGCACAGTTCCAGCTCCAACCTTTAAGAAAACGACATAGATTGGAGGATAGAAAGTGCCAGTCGTCAATAGCCCTGAAAGAGCAGTGCGGCAACCCAAACAAACCAAGAATCTTGTCAGAGACCAACTGAGCAACCCCTCAATGAGAAGCCACAAAGCATCAAACCTGAACGGTCATGGACAAGAGAGAGAAACCATGCCGGAGTCGAGGAGGAGAGGAGTACAATCACTACCGATGGAGAACTCCACAACAAGAGAGGAGCAAGGGAAAATAACACCCCGAACCGGGGAATTAAACACCTATCCAAGACCGAACGAACAGGGTCCAGCTGATGATTGGACCACGTAAACCGTTCCCCAGACCTATGAAGCTCACGGAGAGCAAAGTTATTGATGAAGGCATTGAAACCCTTAGCTCTAGACCAAGAAAAATTATCATTGTTTTTGTCCCATGAAATATAATAAGGTTAAAATTATCACCTAACAAGAAAGGAACAGAGATGGATTCTAACTTAGTAGCCAACTCCAACAAGAAAACATGAGACATGGCATGATCAGTCGGGCCATAAACCCCAATAAACTCCCAGTTCTTGTCCAAAGCATGATGATACGTCACCATACTAGCACAATAAGAGCCTGAGTCAAAAGAAAAATAAAATAAAAAACATCCTGACGAGTACATAGTAAGATACCACCAGACTGGCCATTGGCAGGAGCCACTTACAACAAAAAACACCATCCCCAGCCAAGGAGGCAAGCTCGGAATGAGAGAAAGACTCCTTGATAGTCTCTTGTAAACAAACTAAATCAATATTATTAGCTCAAATATATCCTTAAGCAAGTTTCGGCGCAACCTAGCCCCGAAACCACGCATGTTCCAAAAAAGATCCCTCGTTCGAAACTAAGATTTTTAATGCAGAAGCTGCTACGAGACGGAGCAACACGGACCACCAACCTCTTGCGCCTAGATTTCCTAGACTGGGCCGGCACCACCACCGGAGCCACAACTGCATTCCCCTCAGCCACTACTGAGGTGGAGCCCTTGGGAACATCACAGTCCTTGGCCCTAGCCAGAGACGCCTTGGCAAGTTCATTCGCCCGAACAACAGATAGAAGATGGGAAGGGGACCCAGAAGAAGCACCCAAAATAAGATCAAAGTCGGTAGCCACCTCAAGAAAATTCTCATCGGAGAAATCGGAAAGAATAACATGCTTGGGTGAAACACGGGACATACCTTCCGGAACTTGGCATCTCTCCTCCGCCCTCGACGCACGCATGAGAACTTACTCCCTAGTGTCCTTGAGCACCGGCCCTTGAGAGTTGTGGAGATGGGAGTGCACGCGGAGATGGAGCGCCCCGAGGAGGGAGAGGCCGCAACAAACTTGGGCGACGCCACCTTGCCTAAATCCCCGTCAAGCTTACAACGTAAGACAATCGTGGAGTACTTGGACGCCTCGGAGCCCCGGCTCCTCATCGAGAACTTCTTGGCCACAAATTTGGAGGGCAAGACCACAGATATGGGAATAGGGGCCACGACGGGAACATGCCATCATCAACCCCAGAGAGCGATGCATAAGAAGGCCTGGCAGGGCGGTTGGTGCCGACAGCCGAGAACGGGCTGAGGAAACCCGATCCCACTAAGGCGGTGCCCGGGGCCCCAGCCATAGGAGCAGCATCCAAAGCGAGGCACCCCATCACAGCAGCCGTGGCACCCTCACTGTCACGTGGGGCACGCTCCTTGAACAGGTCCGGCAGATGAGGGCTGAGCGTGTCCCCTTCCTGCTGTGAGAAGGGTGGCTTGGAGTCACGAGATTTTTTATGGCTACCCCCATCCTGATTGCCAGGACCAGACGATGCAGGTGGGGGAGGGGGAGGAGGCGGGGCATCAGCACAGAACGGAGGAGACCCTTCATGGCGAACAAAGATGCGGTAAGTGATACGTCTCCAACGTATCTATAATTTTTGATTGTTCCATCCTGGTATATTATCATTCTAGGATACTTTTTGGGTCTTTATTTACCAATTTATAATATTTTTGAGCACTAACCTATTGACCCAGTGCTCAGTGCCAGTTGTTGTTTTCTGCGTGGTTTTTACTTTTCAGGTTTACACTACCAAACGAAGTCCAATTGCCACTAAACTTTTTGATGATTTTTTCTGGACCAAAAGAAGACCTGGAAGCTTCGGAAGGAGGCCGGGGGCCGCACGAGGGCCGCACAAGCCAACAGGGCGCGCCCCAGGGGGGCGCGCCCTGATGGCTTGTGCCTCCCTCGGCTGCCTTCCGACGCCCCTCTCTGGCCTATAAATTCTATTTCACCCTAAAAATAATGGAGGCAGTCCCGAAACCCTTTTTCTGCCGCCGCAAGTCTCTGTTCCGTCGCGAGGCCATCTGGAGCTTCGTTCTGGCACCCTGCCGGAGGGGGAATCGATCACGGAGGGCCTCTACATCAACCTTGTTGCCCTCATGATGATGTGTGAGTAGTTCACCATAGACCTACGGGTCCATAGCCAGTACCAAGATGGCAATCTCTATATCTCTTGATCTTCAATACAATGGTCATCGCATCTTCGTTTTCATCTATCCGATGTAATCCTATTGTGTGGTGTGTTTGTGGGGTTCCGATGAATTGTGGGTTTATGTTCAGATTATTCAGGAAAAGTATTGGAGATACCTCTGATATATATTGTCTCTTAATTGCATGATCATTATAGCTTCGTAATGCTCTCCGACTTATTGATGTGCTTTGGCCAAGTTGATTGATATTTCATCAATGGGAGTGGTGCATTGTGGTAGGTTCAACCTGACGAGTTTCTATATCCCAGTGACAAAGTAGGGGACAAGATGCGTCTTTGTGTTGTTGCTACTAAGGATAAAACGATGGGGTTTATTCATATTGCTCGAGTTTACTTTCTCTACATCATGTCATCGTTCTCCATGCATTACTCTGTTTTACTTAATACTCTAGATGCATGCTGGATAGCGGTCGATGAGTGGAGTAATAGTAATAGGTGCAGGCAGGAGTCGACCTATTTGTTTATGTACATGATGCCTATATACACATGATCATTGTCGTGAATGTCACATAACTACCCGCTTTTTTATCAATTGCCCAACAGTAATTTGTTACCCACCGTATGCTGCCTACATGAGAGATGCTGCTAGGGAAAACTATGGCCCCCGGGTCTATTCAATTATATATTTACAAACGCTACTGTTACCGTGCTGCCTTTATTTACCTTTTATTTTATTTTTTGCCATTTACAATTATCTACACTTATCTACACAACTCATTTGCTTGCAAATAACGATATCAAGGGGATTGACAACCCTCGTGCCCGCGTTAGGTGCAAGTTGTTTTTTCATTTGTGTGTAGCCGTTGAAGACAGTTGAGGATTGATATTCCTATTGGTTCGATAAACCTTGGTTTCATAACTGAGGGAAATACTTACCCACTTTGTGCTGCAATCACCAGTTCCTCTACACGGAAAACCCAACGCAGATCACAAGTATCAGGAAGGATTTCTGGCGCCGTTGCCGGGGAGTATCATCATCAACTACCAAGTAACTTCACACAAATTTTCATTCACTTGTTTTTCTTTTTATTTGCTGTTATATTTAGCTTGTCTCATAAAAAACAAAAATACAAAAATATTTATCTTTGCTTGTTACTAGTTTGCTTGTTTGAAGTCATGGCTAGTTCTTCTTCCGCTCGCTTTACTCCCAATGATGATGTACTTAATTTAAACAAAGGGGGGAGAAAGTTTGAAAGATTAATGGTATAGGATTTGCTTCGCTCAAAATAAAGCAACTAAAAAGTTATCCACCACTACCTTACTTCACAATTTTTATGTTGGTGTGACCACATGGTATAGGTTTGTACTTGACACCATCACTGGTGGGAACTTCTTAATGTGTCACACCTTGGATGCCTATAGCGCAATTGAAAATCTTGTAGGGGCACCACACATCATTGTTAATGAAACAAGTTTGACCATGGAGCATGTTATGCAAAGGCTTGATGCTATTGAAAAGAATATGATCACAAATAAACCAATTGAGGAGTTGGATAAAAAAAATCATAATCATCTCACTCAACTTGGGTCACGAGTAGGAACGACTTTGAAAAGTTTAAAGGAAAAAAACACTACTATTGATGAGAGGATAGAACAAGGTTTGAATAGAATTGATAAAATGGAAGAGGTCATTGACAAAGTAGGTTCCGCTTTCACACATTCTAAAGCTAATGCTAGCACCTCCCACAACAAAAATCCCAAGTTCATATATATTCCTAAGAGCATTAGTACACCTCCTACCAAAAGGAACGAGGATCTAAAGATGATTAGTGTTCATCCTAAATTTATAAACTTGATAATGGATCCTATTGCCAAGACTCCTATTGCCTCTACTATCCATGGTTGTGTTATTGAGGATCTTGATGTCAAAGATAACAATACTTGATATGCATTATGCCTAGCTAGGGGCATAAAACAATAGCGCTTGTTGGGAGGCAATCCAATAGTTATCTTTAAATTTTTGCTTCAAACTTTCTGTTTGTTTTTAATAACATGATTATTGCCTCTGTAATGATTATGTTTTTGTGTTTAAATTAGTGTTTCTGCCAAGTAAATCCTTTGGGATGACTCACAAGATGAGTAGAATCGATGCTGAAACAAAACAGAAACTTTTCACTCCAGTACAGGAATTTTCATTTTTTACTGGCGCATGATAATGATCTGAAAGTTTTTACACAGTATTTCTATGCAAATTTTAGAGGTTTTCCTAATTTTTCAGATTTTTTAGAGTTACATAATTATAGGTTCTATACAGGTTGCTACAGACTGGTCTGTTTTAGACAGATTCTGTTTTTTGCTTGCATAGTTGCTTGTTTTGATTATGCTGTAGATTGTATCGGGGAGTATAAGCCATGGAGAAGTTGGAATACAGTACCTATTATGAAATTATGAAATAATAATCAATTTATAACAGTACCTAAAGTATGCAATATGTTTCTTATACTAACGGATCTCACGGAGTTTTGTTGAGTTTTGTGTGATTGAAGTTTTCAAGTTTTGGGTGTTATCATGATGGACAAAGGAATAAGGAGTAGCAAGAGCCTAAGCTTGGGGATGCCCAAGGAAGCCCCAAGGTAATATTTTAAGGAATACTCAAGCGTTTAAGCTTGGGGATGCCCCGCAAGGCATCCCCTCTTTCGTCTCGATCCATCGGTATGTCACTTGAAGCTATATTTTTACTCGTCAAATGATATGAGTTTTGCTTGGAGCATCATTTTCTTTTGTTTGCTTATACTTTAAGTTTGACACAATAATTGTTTGCTGGACACACCTATTTAAGATAGACACACCTTCATCATAATTTGTTAGAATACTCTTTGTGCTTCACTTATATCTTTTGAGCTTAGCAGTTGCTCTAGTACTTCACGTATATCTTTTTGAGCACGGTGGCGTCTAGATTTTATAGAAATAATTTCACTCTCATTATTCACTTATATTTGTTTGAGAGTTAATAAATAGAGACAGTAATTTGCATGGGTCAAAATACTGGTCCAAAAATATTAGCTATTCAATGAGTGACAATAAAAACCATCGTGTAGCACATATAGAGAAATTGTGGTCAATGATATTGATGTGGTAATAAGAAAAAGGTATGAGTTCATAATTGTTAACCCGTACAAGTGTCGATATTAAGAGAGGTTGACCTTTTTGATCATCTAAAAATTAAAGAGGCATGGTGATGATGTGTGAGCATTTCTATTCCTCGTTGAAATCCTAGTGTTGTTTCCGGTCGGAAGCGTGCGATGGTTAACTCCTACCAACCTCTTCCCTCAGAGCATGCGAGTAGTACGTTGATTTATAAATAAAACTAATAAAAATTCGCAATAAGTAGATGAGTTCTTTATGACTAATGTGAAACCATGGACTTACGCAATCTCACCTTCTTATATTTGCTAGTCTCTTCGGTACCGTGCATAGCCCATTCTAACCTCGAGGATCGGTGCAACTTTCGCCGGTGCATCCAAACCTCGTGACATGATATGCTTTGTTGCACATAAGCCTTATTATATCTTCTTCAAAACAGCCACCATACCTACCTATCATGGCATTTCCATAGCCATTCCGAGATATATTGCCATGCAAATTCCATCGTCCCTCCACATGACTAGTTCGTTCATCATCATATTGCGTTGCATGATCATATAGAGCTGACATAGTATTTGTGGCAGAGACACCATTCATCATATTTTTGATACGTGTCAACTTAGATCATTGCACATCCTCGTACACTGCCACAGGCATTCATACAGAGTCATATCTTCATATTAGTTCTCCATATCAAGTTGTAAGTAAATAAAAGTGTGATAATCATCATTATTAGAGCATTGTCCCAATGAGGAAAGAATGATGGAGACTATGATTCTCCCACAAGTCAAGATGAGACTTCGGACGAAAAATAAAGATGGGGGAGGCCAAATGAGCCCACCATCCAAAAATGAAAAAAATGAGAGAAAATGAGAGAAGGGACTTTGCTACTATCTTTTACCACACTTGTGCCTCAAAGTGGCACTATGCTCCTCATGTAGAGAGTCTCATGATATATCATTTTCATACGCTAGTGGGAATTACCTATTCATTATTACAAATTTGACTTGTATATTCCTATGTCGGGCTTCCTCAAATGCCTAAGGTCTTCATGAGCAAGCAAGTTGGATGCACACCCACTTAGCTTCATTTGAGCTTTCATACACTTATAGCTCGAGTGCATCATTTGCATGGCAATCCCTACTCCTTGCATTGACATCTATCGATGGGCATCTCCATAGCCCGTTGGTACGCCTAGTTTATGTGAGACTATCTTTTCCACTTTTTACCCCTTTGATATCTACCACCTTACTCTATTCAACCTAAATGCTATGTCCAATGGCTCACGCTCATGTATTGCGTGAAGAATAAAAAGTTGATGCATATTGAAAAAGTACGATCCAATTAACTGACTTCGACACTATGGTGCTTGACATTTGTATTAATGTGATGAAGATGGAGCCATGCCTTGCTAATATAATAAGATGAATGGGCGGGTAAACATTCTTTAAGGATCGTACACTTTGAAAGATTGATGGTTTTGTTTCCTACACTTTAATTATTGCTATGTTAATATTTGTTGTTTCATCGTTTCTCAATAAGCATACATGTATAAGATTACATAATGGATAATATGTCACATCAAAAATTCTGTTTTTATCGTTTACCTACTCAAGGACGAGCAGGAATTAAGCTTGGGGATGCTTGATACGTCTCCAACGTATCTATAATTTTTGATTGTTCCACGCTGATATATTATCATTCTAGGATACTTTTTGGGTATTTATTTAGAAATTTATAATATTTTTGAGCACTAACCTATTGACCGAGTGCCTAGTGCCAGTTGTTGTTTTCTGCGTGTTTTTTACTTTTCAGGTTTACATTACCAAACGAAGTCCAGTTGCCACGAAACTTTTTGATGATTTTTTCTGGACCAAAAGAAGACCTGGAAGATTCGGAAGCAGGCTGGGGGCCTCACGAGGGCCGCACAAGCCAACAGGGTGCGCCCCAGGGGGGCGCGCCCTGATGGCTTGTGCCTCCCTCGGCTGCCTCCCGACGCCCCTCAGTGGCCTATAAATTCTATTTCTCCCTAAAAATAACGGAGGCAGTCCCGAAACCCTTTTTTCGCCGCCACAAGTCTATGTTCCTTCGCGAGGCCATCTGGAGCTCTGTTCCGGCACCCTGCCAGAGGGGGGATCGATCAGGGAAGGCCTCTACATCAACCTTGTTGCCCTCATGATGATGTGTGAGTAGTTCACCACAGACCTACGGGTCCATAGCTTGTACCTAGATGGCAATCTCTCTATCTCTTGATCTTCAATACAATGGCCATCGCATCTTCGCTTTGATATATCCGATGTAATCCTATTGTGCGGTGTGTTTCTTGGGATCCGATGAATTGTGGGTTTATGTTCAGATTATTCATGAAAAGTATTCGAGATACCTCTGATATATATATTGTCTCTTAATTGCATGATCATTATAGCTTCGTAATGCTCTCTGATTTATTGATGTGCTTTGGCCAAGTAGATTGATATTTCATCAGCGCGAGTGGTGCGTTGTGGTAGGTTCAACCTGACGAGTTTCTATATCCCTATGACAAAGTAGGGGACAAGATACATCTTTGTGTTGTTGCTACTAGGGATAACACGATGGGGTTTATTCATATTGCTTGAGTTTACTTTGTCTACATCATGTCATCGTTCTCCATGCATTACTCTGTTTTACTTAATAATCTAGATGCATGCTGGATAGCGGTCGATGAGTGGAGTAATAGTAATAGGTGCAGGCTGGAGTTGGCCTATTTGTTTATGGATGTGATGCCTATATACAGATGATCATTTCCATGAAAGTCGCATAACTATCCGCTTTTCTATCAATTGCCCAACAGTAATTTGCTACCCACTGTATGCTGCCTACATGAGAGATGCTGCTTGGGAAAACTATGGCCCCGGGGTCTATTCACTTATAAATTTACAAACGCTACTGTTACCTTGCTGCCTTTATTTACCTTTTATTTTATTTTGCAATTTACAATTATCTACACAACTCATTTGCTTGCAAATAACGAGATCAAGGGGATTGACAACCCTCTTGCCCGTGTTGGGTGCAAGTTGTTTGTTCATTTGTGTGCAGCCGCTGAAGACGGTTGAGGATTGATATTCCTATTGGTTCAATAAACCTTGGTTTCATAACTGAGGGAAATACTTACCCACTTTATGCTGCAATCACCCATTCCTCTTCACGGAAAACCCAACGCAGATCACAAGTATCAATAAGCAGAAGAACCAGGGAAGATCTGAATATGACCACAGACACAGGCGGGGTTAATGCACTTGATGAGCATGCGGATCGGGCTGGGGCGAGCAATCGAAGCAACATCCATAGAAACAGGTAAGCCAATCAACTCCGCAAACGCCAAGAGGGCAGCAGAGCTGCGCATCATAGGAGGAACATCGTTGAGGAGGATCCAAGACTCAGACAAAGTAGCAGAAGCCTTCCCTCCCTCCTCTGCCTCCCTGACAGAGATCACAAGCTAATTACGGGGGAGGGTGAAACAAGTATAAGACACGATCATCCTAAGACTATCCTTGGGGGGAAGATGACACCAAAAGAGGACAAAGACAGCTGATGGATCTATCAATCCCAACCATCCGCGCCCCAGGCCTTAAGCTCATCAGCGTGCACATGCAGAGAGAATTCCTTGAAAAGCACAGTAATCGCAACAGGGTTCTGGATGATGGGAACCAGGGAAACAAGATCAAGTTCGCCCACCACCTTAAAGAAATCACACCCGGGCAGGCCCAGCCTATGGTGCTTGATTAGCAACGGAGGGGACTGGTTGATACATGATGACCGACAAGTATATGGGATCAATCGTAGTCCTTTCGAGAAGTATGAGTGTCAAAAACAATGAGGAGCAGAAGGAAATGATAAGCAGTTTTCAGCAAGGTATTCTCTGCAAGTGCTGTGAGTAACGGTGATAGATAGTCTTGTAGCAAGATAATTCGTAACAAGTAACAAGTAACAATAGTAACAAGTGTGCAGCAAGATAGCCCAATCCTTTTTATAGAAAAGGACGGGCCTGAAAGTACTCCTATCAGAAGCAAACGCTCCCGAGGACACATGGGAATTTCTATCTAGTCATCTTCATCATGTTGAGTTGATTCGCGTTCGTTACTTTGATAATTTGATATGTGGGTGGACCGGTGCTAAGGTGTTGTTCTTACTTGAACAAGCAACCCACTTATGATTACCCCCTCTCGCAAACATCCGCAACTACGAAAGAAGAATTAAATAAATCTTACCATAGCATGAAACATGTGGATCCAAATCAGCCCCTTATGAAGTAACGCATAAACTGGGGTTTAAGCTTATGCCACTCTCGCAACCCATCATCTACTTGTTACTCCACAATGCCTTCCTTTAGGCCCATAACATGCTGAAGTGTCGTGTAGTCGACGTTCACACGACACCACTAAGAGAAGCAACAACATACACATCATCAAAATATCGAACGAATACCAACTTCACATGATTACTTATAACAAGACTTCTCCCATTTTCTCAGGAACAAAAGTAACTACTCACACATCATCAACATGTTCAAGATCAAAGGTATAATAATGGTGATCAAGGATCTGAATATAATATCTCCCCCAAGTAAACCAACAAATATCAACTACGAGATGTAATCAACACTACTAGTAACCCACAAGTACCAATCTGAGGTTTTGAGACAAAGATTGAATACACGAGATGAACTAGGGTTTGAGATGAGATGGTGCTAGTGAAGATGTTGATGAAGATTGGTCCTCCAACGAACGAGGAAGCGTTGGTGATGAGGATGGCTTCGATCTCCCCCTCCCAGAGGGAAGTTCCGCGGCAGAATCTCTCTGCCAGAGAGCAAAAGGACCTCTGCCCAGGTTTCCGCCTCGAGACGGCAGTGCTTCGTCCCAAATGTATCTTTCTGATTTTTTCCTAGGGTAAAACATACCATATAGGATAAGAGGGGGCTCGGAAGACCTGCTGGGGCCCTACAAGCTAACAACGCGCGCCTAGGGGGTGGGCATGCCTTGTTGTTTTGTGGCCAGCAGGTGGCCCCCCTCTGGTATTTTTTTGTCCCAATAATTCTTATATATTCCATAAAAATTCTCCGTAAAGTTTCAGGTCATTTGGAGTCAAGTGATTTTTCAGCCTTGTTCTTGGTTTTCAGGTCCAGTTTTCAGAAATTTCCCTCGTTGTGATGTACCTTGCATATTCAGAGAGAAAAAGCATAAGAATTGTATCATAATGTGTAATAATGGACAAGAATAACATAAATATCAATAAGAATTCATGATGCAAAATGGACGTACCAACTCCCCCAAGCTTAGACATTGCTTGTCCTCAAGCGAAAGCCAAACTCGATAATAATGACCACATAATTTGAGAGAGAGAGGTGTCGATAAAAACATAATACAGACATGAGAGCATCATGAATATTAACATTGTAGCAAGTTTTCATCATATAACTTCTCATAAACAAGTAACAATCTATACAAAATTGTTGGGGTATGAAGCATAAAGTTTATTGACAATCAACAAACTATGTTCTTAGTCATTGAGACAATCACAATTCATCATATTCCAGAGAATAGTCTATGTAAGATCTTTCATTCTAGCAAGTTCACATACTCAACTATCATTTAGTCTTCTATGATTGCTAACACTCATTGCATATTTTTGGAGCTAATGTTTCCATCAAACACATAGGAAGATGGGGGCTTTACTGTCTTTGCCACCCAACTCATTTACCTCAAGGATATGGTCAACAATAATGAATCATGATCACCTACATCCAACTGGATATATATATTTGGATCTTTCCCCAACACATAATGCTTGCCAACTAGAGAGTTAATAGGTAGGAATAGGGATAAACATTATTGACTTGTGCATAAAAGTAAGTACATGAAAGTAAAAGATATGCCCATCGTAGAGGGAAGCAGAGGTTATCACGCACTTTCTATTTTTGGATGTGCAAACTCTTAATGGAAATCAATGTCACTTTACATTGCCCCTTATGATAGCAAACTTTATGGTGCAATTTGTCGCTTTTATTTCTTTGCCATCACAAAATCGTACAAAGTTTATTTTCCCGTACAATAAAAGATCATACATATTTAGTAAGAGCAATTTTTATTGCTTCATGCATCGATGACAACTTACTTGAAGAATCTTATTCAATCCATAGGTACGTATGGTGGACTCTCATGGAAAGAAACTGGGTTTAAGGGGTTATGGACGCACAAGTAGTATCTCTACTTAGTGCGGAATTTTTTTTGCAAGCAAAAGATCTAAAGCAAGAAGCACATGTTAAAGGATCCATGAAAATATCACTTATATGTGAATGCAAACAAACATGATCATTACGTTGTCTTCAATGTCCGACATCAACACTTGATCATTATATAATATTTGGTGGGGGCTCACAATCATAAAAGATGTCCCAGATAGTGTGTTTGTATGTGAATCTCCTCTCCTCTATCATAATCTTGCATAGATTGTATCAATGACTAATGCTATGTTTTTATTCCCAATAACTTTTATCTAACATACTTCTTCTGTGTGAAGTCTTACTCCCCATGGGATTAGCATATGATTTTTCTATTTCTTTTATTTCATTGCTATGATTGATGCATGAGAGTAAAGCAAGATAACTCAAACTAATATTTATTATATAACTCTCATACTCGATTACAAGGATAGATACATCTCAAAGCAAAAGAAACTCTAAACAAAGCAAATTGAAATCTTATTTCTCTTAATCATGACATAACTAAGGATCGAACTAACATAGATGACAATGATAAAAGTGATGGTGATACGATACTGGGGCACCTCCCCCAAGCTTGGAACAAGCTAAGGGTGGTGCCCATACCCATATACTCAGGTGTCCTTGGGTGATGGTGGTGGTGATGTAGTAGGCTTGTCCTTTGCAATGGTTAGCAGGACAGCCCTTAACTCCCTGATCTCATGGAGTAGTTCCTGAATCATTGTAGTGTTCTTTTGTACTTCCACCATAATATACTTATTCTCTGGCCACCAAGAGCCTTTTTCCTGCATCACTTTCACTTGGATGAGAGATGTCCCAGTTGGACGGTATATGTGAATGAGAAATATTCTCAACTCCGTAATTTTGAATGAAATTGTGAAAGTTGTTTGCATGTAACCTGCCGAGGGGCCTCCTCGGGGTAGATTCACCTTGCGCTTCCTGAGCTAACTTAGCTCTCCTCCCCATTGGTGGTAAAGGGTTCGGAGAAGTGGGGATGCCTGCTAGTGACCCAGGTTCGGAGGCAGGGGGATGCACTTCCATAGAGTCCATAGGTTCCTCTCCCGAGATAACTTCCTCAGATCCTTCTCGTTCAAGTTCCATCGTATCACATACCTACCCCTTTTTAGCTTTTTGGATTGTTCCGGAAGGTCTCTCTTATGTGTTCTTCTAGAGTCATAACTTGAATAATATAAGTTTCAACATTGACGGGCGTACCTGAGATATAGTGTGTAGTTCTTTGCCCATTTACCACTCCCGGATTTTTGCCTTCGAACTTGTTAATCTTGATAGCACCGGAGCGATAGACCTCCTCGATGACATAAGGACCTTCCCATTTGGAGAGAATCTTACCTGCAAAAAATCTGAAACAAGAATTGTACAAAAGAACTAGGTCTCCTACACTGAATTCCCGTTTTTGGATTCTCTTGTCATGCCATCTTTTAACTTTTCCTTTAAACAACTTGGAATTTTCATAAGCTTGTGCCCTCCATTCATCTAATGAACTAATATCAAATAGCCTCTTTTCACCGGCAAGTTTGAAATCATAGTAAAGTTCTTTAATTTCCCAATAAGCATTATATTCTAACTCAAGAGGTAGATTTCATGTGTTTACATAGAACATTTTATATGGGGACATTCCCATAGGGTTTTATAAGCAGTTCTATAAGCCCATAAAGCATCATCAAGTTTCTTAGACCAATTCTTTCTAGATCTATTAATAGTCTTTTTCAAGATCAATTTTATTTCTTGATTGCTCAACTTGTCGGGCTCTTGGTACTGGGGGTACCCAGGCCCGTCTGCCTGCGGCCGCGGATGCGACACAGGTCATGGGCCCAGCACGGCCCAGTGTTGGACTTCACGAGCAAGACCCTCTCGAGGGCCCCCGCCTCGCGAGACGCACATCAGCGAGCGTCGTCAAGAGCTTTGCGAAGCTCCCCCCCCCCCCCCCCGCAAGGCCGTCCCTTAGGCGGCCCCGAGGCCTTCGCGGACGGACTAACCAAGGGTGGCTCGGTGCGGTCGTGCAGTTCTGCATCTTCATGTGGGAGACGCGGGCCACGCCGAGCGGCGCCAGGAGCCGCAGGAGTAGGTGCGGCTGAGGAGGTTTTCCCTTTTAGTTCTAAGGGAGAGGCCAGCTCGGCGGTTCCCAAGGCAATCTCCAAAAGTTTCCCATTTGGTGCAAGAGGACCAAGGCTGGGGGCTCACCAGGACGGAGGTCATCCCGAGCCCACTAGCGCGTCACGGCAGGAGGCTTTTGCAGGCGAAGACTACATTTGTAAGATAAGCTACGGTCCTGTCACCCTCCAAACTGGCTGTTGTGGCGACCCTTCCCACCTTGTGTTTTCGGGGGAAGAGTAGTAGGGCCAGTATTAGAGAGGGCAGGCCACCACCGTAGAGGGCAGGGCCCATTGTATTCACTCTCCCCCACTAAGCAATTGAGACAAGCAGGAGTAGGGTTTTACACCGCAAGGTGGCCTGAACCTGGGTAGATCGTTGTGTGTGTTGTTCTTCCCTCCAAGCTCAAGCACGCCGGAGCATCGTCGTAGGCTAGGGTGAGAGAGTGAGGTTGGAGAGCCGGTGTACCCCTGAGTTCGAACCTCTCTTGGGTCCCCGGAGACCCGATTCTAACATTTGGCGCGCCAGGTAGGGGTTGCGCTGCTGTTCTTCAGCCCTGTTTGGGACCCGGCTCCATCAACCCTATGGCGGGAGCCCGTTGTGCGCGCGCTGAGCGCCGGGCGGCTCGCATCGTCCAGACCGCGCCTACGGGCCGCGGCGGACGTCGCCACTCCGTCGACGCCAAAGCTGCCGTCGCCACCGACCCCGTAGACCGCGAGCAGCGGGACTCCTCCATGCACCCCTACGTGCAGAGGGACGGCCGCATCGGCACCGCCTCCTCCTCCCTCGCCCGTCATGAGCACGCAAACGCGCAGGCCGCGTTGCTCAAGGCGCGCGAGCTGCTTCGCCTTCGACCGGCAGGCGCTGGGCGGGACGCCTGGTTGGCACGCATCATCAGACTCGTCGTAGTCGCGGGAAGGGCTCAGACGCCTCCTCGCTCGCCTCGCCCCCCGCCGCGTCGTGCTGGGGTCGCGGGTCATGGTGACCCCCGACTCCGACATAGCCTGCGCTCGCCGGGCGAGGGCGCCGGAGTTCGTCAGTGGTTGCATGCCGCAGCATGCATCCTCCAGGGGCCCCGGCCCCCGCCAACGGCCGGCACCTCAAGCCAGCCCTGCACAAAGCGAGCGCCGCTCCCAGGGAGCGCGATCCCGCATCGTCGCCAAGCTGGGCGCAGTGCGACATCGTCTTCAACGTGGGGGACCACCCTAGGTCCACTACTGCAGCGGGCGCCGTCCCCATGTTGTGCACGACCACCATAAGTAACGTCGCGGTCACCAAAACCCTCATCGATGGTGGTGCCGGGCTGAATGTTATCTCCGTCATGACCTTTGAGGCGCTCCAAGTGCCCCATGAGCTGCTGAGGCCTACCAGGCCCTTCTCCAGGGTAGCCGACGGGGTTACGGCCCCCCTGGGGCAGATACGCCTGCCTACCACCTTCGGCACCCGTAGAAATTACTGCACCGAGCTCATCGACTTGGATGTGGTGCCCATCGGCCTCCCGTACAACGTCATCTTGGGTTACCTTGCGCTCGCCAAGTTCATGGAGGCCACCCATCCGGGATACAACATCGTCAAGATGCCCGGCTGTGGTGGTATCATCACTATCAAATGCGACGAGAGGGATGCAGTCAGCTCCCTCAAGCTCACGTGCAAGGCCGCCGCGGCCGCACACCTAGCCGCCAGGAGTGAGGCAGAGCCTCCTGAGGCGATGCCGAAAAGGAAGATGCTGCTGTTCTCTCAAGAACGAGCTGAAACGAAGAATGTGCCGACCCGAGCCACACTTTCACCATTGGCGTTGAGCTCTCCCACGAGTAGGAAAGTGAGCTTATTGCATCCCTTCGGACGAACGCTGACGTGTTTGCATGGAAGCCGACCGACTTGACCGGGGTCCCGAGGGAGGTAATTGAGCACCACCTGGAGGTGTGCCCCAATGCGCGCCCGGTTAAGCAGAAAGCGCGGCACCAGGCGCCGGAGAAGCAACACTTCATCATCTAGGAAGTGCAGAAGGTGTAGGAGGCAGGGGTCATCCGTGAGGTGCGATATCCTGAGTGGCTCGCTAACCCGGTCATTGTCCCCAAAAAGGGCGGCAAGGAACGGATGTGCGTCAACTTCACAAGTCTCAATAAGGCTTGCCCTTAGGACCCCTTCCTGCTGCCATGCATCGACCAGATAGTGGACTCCACCGCCGGCTGCGACCTCCTGTGCTTTTTGGATGCCTTCTCGGGCTATTATCAGATCAAGATGGCGGTCAAAGAAGTGGAGAAGACGGCGTTCACCTCCCCCTATGGGATATTCTGCTACACCTGCATGCCCTTCAGTCTGGAGAGTGCCGGGGCCACCTTCCATAGGTTGATGTACATCGCACTGCGGCCCCAGCTAGGCAGGAATGCGGAGGCTTACGTGGACGATATTGTGGTCAAATCGCGCAAAGCCAGGACGCTGATCGAAGATCTGGAAGAGACCTTCGCCCACCTGCGCAAGGTTAGCTTGAAGCTCATCCCCGACAAGTGCGTCTTCGGGGTCCCCTCGGGCAAGCTCCTCGGGTTCCTCGTATCTCACCGAGGGATCGAAGCCAACCCGGAAAAGGTCAAGGCTATCGAGCAAATGCGCCCCCCGTGGACGCTCAAGGAGATGCAAAAGCTAGCGGGATGCTTGGCCTCGCTGGGGCGTTTCATCTCGAAGAAGGCTGAACGGGCGTTGCTGTTCTTCAAGCTCATGAAGAGGTCTGGACCGTTCAAGTGGACCCCTGAAGCAGACGCCGCCTTCGTGGACCTCAAGAGGTACCTCACAAGCCCTCCCGTCATGGTTGTGCCGCGCCCCCAGGAGCGCCTACTATTGTACCTGGCGGCCACCCCCCAGACGGCCAGTGCGGCCCTCGTGGTGGAGAGGGAAGAGTGAGTCGACCCTATGGAGGGGGCCAAGACCCCCATGAAGACACTGCACAGAGTCACGCCGACCGAAGAGGTGCCACGTGGGGCCACCACCCCCATTCAGGGGGCCATGATGGCCTCAAGCTGCGTACCTCAGGGGGCTCCCGCCACCTCGGGTGGTGGTTCCCCAGAGGCCCCCGCGACCCTCGACACCATGGTCCCGGGGCCCCCTCTAGTCGGTAGCGACGTGTCCCCGAGGGATGCCACTGCCCCGCCCCCTGCTGCACCTCTTGAGCCTCCTAGCGAGGACGATGCTGACACCACGGTCACGCGTCACCTCCAGCGGCCCGTGTACTACGTCAGCAGGTGCTAAGGGATGCGCGCGAGTGCTACCCCATGCAGCAGAAACTCCTCCTCGTGCTGCTTATTGCCTCCCGGAAGTTGCGCCACTACTTCCAAAGCCACCCTATTAGGGTCGTTTCTGCCTACCCCCTGGAGTAAATCCTGCGCAGTCCCAATGCCGCGGGCAGGGTCACCAAATGGAACATTGAGATGCAAACTTTCCAGCAGGAATTCTGCACCACCAGGGTCATCAAGGGCGCGGCCTTGGCCGACTTCGTGGCAGAATGGACGAACCCATGCGAGGAGGGGCCTCAGGACGACAAGCCCCTCCTTCCTGGGGATGAGGGCCTGAAGGATGTGTCCTACACTTCAATGGCTCCTTCTCGAGACAAGGAGCGGGGGCCGGCGCCGTGCTCACCTCGCCAACGGGAGACAAGGTGCGATACGCAGTCCAGTTCTGCTTTGCTCACGATGGTATGGTCTCCAACAACATTGTGGAATACGAGGGCCTCATCACCGGCCTCAAGGCCGCCTCCGCCCTCGGCATCAAGCGCCTCGTCATCAAGGGCGACTCCCAGCTCCTCGTCGACTTCTCCAGCAAGAAGTACAAGCCCAAGGACGAGCACATGGCGGCCTACCTGGAAGACATACAAAAACTCGAGAAGCGCTTCCTTGGTTAAGAATTGCAGCACTTCCGCGCAGCGCCAACCAGGAGGCCAATGACCTCGCCAAGCGAGCATAACACCGAGAGGCCCAAAGCCCAGGTGTGTTCAAGGAGAGGCTCTTCAGGCCGTCGGCCGTGCCGCCTGCCACCGGTGCCACCCAGCTACATGAGGAGCCACCCCCCGCGCCATGCACAGGCGCGCTAGACTGCGGCTTGCCCTCAGGGGACTGTTTGCCGCTGGCGCTAGAACCTGAGAAGGGCAGCTGGGCCGACGAGTTCAAGTCTTACCTGTTCCGCGGTGACCTCCTAGCGGAAGATGCAGAGGCGGAACGCGTCGCTCGGCAGGCCACTGCCTACTGCATGCGAGGCGGCGAGCTGTACCGCCGGCGGGCCAATGACGTCTCACTACGGTGCATCTCGAAAGAGCAAGGGCACGAGCTACTCGCCGACATCCATGGGGGGATTGCGGGCACCACTCCTTGTCGCGCACACTCGCCGATAAGGCATTTCGTTGTGGTTTTTACTGTACCACCACGCTTCGCGACGCTGCCGAGCTGGTCCAGTCTGGCGAAGCCTTCCAGTTCCACGCCAAGCAGATCCACCAGCCTGTGCAAGGGCTTCAGACAATCTCGCTCTCTTGGCCCTTCGTGGTATAGGGGCTGGACATCCTAGGGCCCTTCCCCCGCACGGCCGGTTGATACCGGTACCTCTACGTTACCATTGACAAATTCACCAAGTGGGCGGAGGTCGAGCCCGTCCACGCCATCCCGGCTGGGTCGGCCGTCAAGTTCATCAAGGGCCTCGTGTGCCGGTTCGGCGTCCCCAACAGCATCATCATCAACAATGGCTCCCAGTTTACAGGCGGCCTCTTCAAGTCATATTGCACTAACCTTGGTACGTAGATATGCTATGCTTCGGTGGCCCACCCACGAAGCAACGGCCAGGCCGAGTGGGCCAACACTGAGTTCCTAAAGGGCCTTAAGACAAGGAGCTTCAAGAAGAAGCTTGAGGCCTGTGGGAGGGGTGGCTGGATGAGCTGCAGTCCGTGTTGTGGTCCATCCGCACCACAGTGACTAAGCCCACCGGCGAAACCCCCTTCTTCCTTGTCTACGGGGCAGAGGCGGTCCTTGCCTCGGAGCTTAAGCACAGTTCTCCGCGGGTCTTGGCATTTGATGAGGCGCGTCAGGATGCCCCACGGGAGGCCGACGTTTTGTTCCTCGAGGAGGCTCGCCGCCAGGCCGCCCTTCGTGCCGCAAGGTACCAGCAGGCCCTGCGGTGCTACCACAGCCATGGCATTCAGCCTCGTACCCTCGAGGTCGGGGACCTGGTCCTACGACGCATCCTCTCTAGAGAGGGACTCCACAAGCTCTCGTCCATGTGGGAAGGCCCCTTCAGGGTCACCCATGTCTCTAGGTCGGGCGCGGCCCACATGGAGACAGGGGACGGAGTCCCCGTGCAAAACACATGGAACATCCAGCACCTCCGCAAGTTCTACCCGTGACACTCTCACGTAAGAACGAGTGGGGCTGTATACGCCCCAGAGCCTCCTAATGTGCCACGGCCTGGCATCGGGAGGACTCCCGCCCACGCCCAAGTGGAAGCCCCATGCTCCGTGCTGGCGGAAGTACTGTTGAACCGCGACTATGCCCACGCCCAAGTGGAAGCCCCATGCTCCTCGCTGGCGGAAGTACTGTCAAACCGCGACTATGCCCACGCCCAAGTGGAAGCCGCATGCTCCATGCTGGTAGAAATACTGTCGAACCGCGACTATGCCCACGCCCAAGTGAAAGCCCCATGCCCCGTGCTGGGTGTGCAAACCACCGTCCTACCCACTTAATAAACGATTTTGTTACCCATCTCAAGCCAAGCTCCGGTTTCCTTAAGTATTATGGTGTTTGGTTGAAGCCCTTTTGCAACAACTACGAGCTTGTTCTCTCCCTTCTATGCCTCGCGCGAGCGGGGGCTGAACACGGTGCCTACACTCGAGCCAGCCCCAGCAACTTTGGGAGCCCGAGTGGCGGGCTCTCAACCGCGGGACTGGCCCTCGCGCGTACCACCTCACCGGGACCCCCGGTACTTGGTCCTGGTGTTTGGTATCCTTGCATGATGCACACGAACGAGCCAATAAGAGGGCGCCGCTCCGAAGGCAGGACCCCCCCTCCCGGGGGCAAGACCCGCTCTGGAACCTCCGAGGGACCGCGGACTCGGCATCACGAGCAATAAGCTCCCACGATAGCGGGGTACTCAGCGGAGGCCCCCCTTTTTTAAGGAGTACCGCCTGAAGGGCCTCTTGAGGGGCGAAGGCCCCCAAGCATCACGCCTCGGGGGCTATTGCGGGCTTCCAGGCCTCCGGCCCCGAGGTTTGTCCGGGGTGCCTCGGCCCGATGCCCAGGCCACAGCTGAAGCAGGCTCAGGGGCTCGACCCCAGTGACGCAGGAGCATTAAGGCAAATGGGAACAAGCAAAAGAGAGTCACCATGGGCGAACGCATCCTCAACCAGAAACGACATGAAACTTAAGGCGCGAAGACCGCAATCTTTCTTACACACCCCCATGGGGCTAGCATGGTTCGCCACAGAAGACAACACAAAATAAGAGGGGCCGCGCCAGAACAATATTGCACCCAAAGCTTCGGCCCCGGCGCTGCCTGTGCTCAGTCAGAATCTTCCTCCTTGACGCGAGCGCCTAGGGAGCCTCCGGAGCCGCCGTTAGAGCCGTCGTCACCCCCGGCTCCCCCGAGTGAGGAGCTGTTGCTGCTGTCGTCACTGGAAGAACCGCCGCCGCTGCTGTTCCTCTACATGCAGCAGTCCAGACGGTCGCCGGCCTTCCCGAAGGTCTTCACGAAGAGCGTGGCCGCCCCGTCGAACTTGAAGTGGAGCATGTGCCCTTCCTTCAAGCTGCGCGCCAAGGCAAAGGACTTCCACCCCCGCTTCCGGAACATGAAGCCGAGGGGTTGAATTCCGTCGCCACCCAAGAAGACCCATTGCAGCAACCGTCAGGCTGCAGCCACGGCCCAGGGGCGCATGCTCCACCATCTCCATCATGAAGGAATTCGGGAGACGGAGCCAAGTGCGGGGATGGCTGACCATCGCCACGATGAACTCGCGGGCCGCGTCGCCGGAGTGGCTCCACGGACGAGGTGGCCGGGTATAAGGGTCATTCCTCCTGCCGTGACCGCCGCCGCCTCGCCCCTCGCGCCCACGCCCGCGAGCCAAGCCCCTTCCGCTGTGGCTGGAGCTGGCTTGAGTCACCGGCTGGGGATGCTCGCGCCCCCCAGACAGCGCCCCAGGCGCGGCGGCGAATGTTCGGGGGCGACCTCGCCCCCTCACCGGTATTGATGCCTCCGTCTCCTCCAACACGACCTTCCCCTTATTGGCGGCAGAAAACCGCCTCACGGGTGCCATCGATGCTGCGACGGCAAGTAGAGGCAAAGGGAGAGGGTGAAATGATGAGGCGGGGGACCTTCCCCCCGCCTTTATATGGCGTCCGACGTACGGATGGCATCCGCCCTCTCGCCTCCGAAACGCGAGCACGGTATGGAGGAAGCCATGATGACCCAGTACGGCGCGCTGGCTCTATGACGGACCGGGTAGTTGCCGAGGCGTCGTGGGAAGCGGAGGCGTCCTGCGTCTGACCGCGCACCATGTGTCGTGCCCAACCCATAGGCGGTTAGGGCCCACGTCGTCTCGCCCCCATTTTGGAGGATCATGCATGCTGCGGGGCCGGGGGCTACTGTCGGGCTCCTGGGACTGGGGGTACCCAGGCCCGTCTGCCTGCGGTCGTGGACGCGACACAGGTCATGGGCCCAGCACGGCCCAGCTTTGGAATTCACAAGCTAGACCCTCGCGAGGGCCCCCGCCTCGCGAGACACACATCAGTGAGCGTCGTCAGGAGCTTCGCGAAGCTCCCCCCCCCCCCCCGCAAGGCCGTCCCATAGGCGGCCCTGAGGCCTTCGCGGGTGGACTAACCAAGGGTGGCTCGGCGCAGTCGTGCGGTCCTACATCTTCATGTGGGAGACGCGGGTCGCGCCGAGCAGCGCTAGGAGCCACAGGAGTACGCGCGGGTGAGGAGGTTTTCCCTTTTAGTGCTAAGGGATAAGGGCCAGCTCGGCGGTTCCCAAGGCAATCTCCAAAGGTTTCCCGTTTGGTGCAAGAGGACCAAGGCTGGGGGCTCACCAGGATGGAGGTCATCCCGAGCCCACTAGCGCATCACGGCAGGAGGCTTTTGCACATGAAGACTACTTTTGTCAGGATAAGCTGCGGTCCTGTCCCCCTCCAAACTGGCCGTGGTGGCGACCCTTCCCTCCTTGTATTTTAGGGGGAAGAGGACCAGGGCCAGTATATGAGAGGGCAGGCCACCGCCATAGAGGGCAGGGCCCATTGTATTCACTCTCCCCCACTAAGCAATTGAGACAAGCAGAAGTAGGGTTTTACACCATAAGGTGGCTTGAACCTGGGTAGATCGTTGTGTGTGTTGTTCTTCCCCCCAAGCTCAAGCACGCCGGAGCATCTCCGTAGGCTAGAGTGAGAGAGCGAGGTTGGAGAGCTGGCGTACCCCTGAGTTCGAATCTCTCTTGAGTCCCCAGAGCCCCGATTCTGACACAACTCAACTCGACCGCTAGACTGAGGATGATAAGGTGATGCATTCCTATGGTTAACATCGTATTTAGCTAGAAGTTTTTGGAAAGCACCATTAATAAAATGTGAACCACCATATGTCATTAAATATCTAGGGACTCCAAACCTCGGGAAAATAACATCTTTAAGCATTTTAATAGAAATGTTATGATTAGCACTACTAGTTGGAATAGTTTCTACCCACTTAATAACGTAATCAACAACAAATAGAATATGAGTATACCCATTAGAGGAAGGAAAAGGTCCCATATAATCAAAGCCCCAGACATCAAATGGTTCAATAGCAAGTAAATAATTCATAGGCATTTCTTGACGTCTACCAATGTTACCAATTCTTTGACATTCATCACAAGAAAGGACATACTTACAAGCGTCTTTGAAAATAGTAGGCCAATAGAAACCAGATTGTAATACCTTGTGTGCAGTTCTATCACCGACATGGTGCCCTCCATAGGCCTCTAAGTGACACTTCTCTAGGATCTATCCCTGTTCATGCTCAGGTACAAAACGTCTAATAACACCATCCACTCCTTCTTTATAAAGATGTGGGTCATCCCAAAAATAATGTCTTAAATCATAAAAGAACTTTTTCTTTTGTTGGCAGGTGAAACTAGGTGGTATATATTTAGCAACAATGTAATTAGCATAATCCACATACCAAGCGGTACTATGGGAAGCATTTATAACAGCAAGTTGCTCATCGGGAAAATTATCATCAATTGGCAGTGAGTCATCAAGAACATTTTCCATCCTAGACAAATTATCTGCTACGGGGTTTTCAGCTCCCTTGCTATCAACAATGTGCAAGTCAAATTATTGAAGTAAAAGCACCCACCTAATCAGTCTAGGCTTAGCATCTTTCTTTCCCAGAAGGTATCTAATAGCAACATGATTAGTGTGAATAGTAACTTTGGAATCAACAATATAAGGTCTAAACTTATCGCATGCAAAGACAACTGCTAAAAATTCTCTCCGTAGTAGCATAATTTTTTTGAGCAATGTCTAGAGTTTTACTAGCATAATGAATAACATTCAATTTATTGTCTACTCTTTGCCCTAGAACAACACCAACAGCATAATCACTAGCATCACACATAATTTCAAATGGTAAATTCCAATCAGGTGGTTGAACAATAGGTGCAGAAATCAAGGCTTTCTTAAGTACTTCAAAGGCTTCTACACAATCATCATCAAAAACAAAATAAATATCTTTTTAAAGAATATTACTTAGTGGCCTAGAAATCTTTGAGAAATCTTTAATAAAACGCCTATAAAAACCAACATGACAAAGAAAACTTCTTATACCTTTAACATATTTAGGACATGGCATTTTCTCTATTGCATCAACTTTAGCTTTGTCTACCTCTATGCCTCGTTCAGAGATTTTATGCCCAAGTACTATACCTTCATTCACCATAAAGTGGCACTTCTCCCAATTCAAGACAAGATTAGTTTGTTCACATCTCTGCAAAACTCGATCGAGGTTGCTCAAGAAATCATCAAAAGAAGTCCCATAAACGGAAAAATCATCCAAGAAAACCTCACTAATGTTTTCACAAAAATCAGAGAATATAGCAGTCATACATCTTTGAAATGTAGCAGGTGCATTGCATAAACCAAAAGGCATACGTCTATAAGAATAAGTTCCAAAAGGGCATGTGAAAATAGTTTTCTCTTGGTCTTCTTTTGACACAAGTATTTGAGAGAAACCAGAATATCCATCACGAAAACAGAAATGTACGTGCTTAGATAATCTTTCTAGCATTTGATCAACAAAAGTCAAGGGATAATGATCTTTTCTAGTAGCTTTGTTTAATTTCCTGAAATCAATTAACATCCTATAACCAGCTACGATTCTTTGTGGGACAAGTTCATTTTTATCATTAGGAACAACGGTTATACCTCCTTTCTTAGGAACACAGTGAACATGACTTACCCATCTACTATCAGCAATAGGATAAATTATACCTGCCTCCAAAAGCTTTAGTATTTCAGTTCTTACCACTTCCTTCATCTTAGATTTAAGCGGCATTGATGATCAACGACAGGTTTAGCATCCGGTTCCATACTAATCTTGTGCTGACAAAGAATGGGGCTAATGCCCTTAAGATCATCAAGAGTATATCCAATAGCAGCCCTGTGCTTCTTCAGAGTTTTAACTATCTCTTTTCTTCATGCTCTGGAAGGTTAGCACTAATAATAATAGGATATATCTTCTTTTCATCGAGATAAGCATATTTCAAAGTATCAGGTAATGTCATTAGCTCAAACATGGGATTTCCCTTAGGTGGAGGAGGATCTCCTAAAATATCAATAGGCAAGTTATGTTTAAGAATAGGTGTTTGTCTAAGAAATATATCATATATCTCATTTCTTTCATTCATATGCATATCATTCTCTTGGTCTAGCAAATGTTGTTCTAATGGATCACTAGGAGGCTTGACAATAGAAGCAAAACCAGTTATTTCATCCTTATTAGGTAATTCTTTTTCATATTGTTTTCTGCCAAACTTGGAGAAATTAAATTAATGAGACACATCACCAAATCTTACTTTGATTTTCTCAGTAACACAATTAATTTCAGCATTAAGAGTATTCAAGAAAGGACTAGCAAAATAATGGTACAAAAGCTATCTTGTTTTGAACCAAGTACTTAGAAATAGGTAGGGTACTTAATGTTTCCACACAAGACTTGAACATGTCTAACAATCCCAAGTGGTGAAATGGTGTCTCTGTTTGCAAGTTTAATGGTGACATCAATATCTTCAATCTCAGAGGGTGCTATGTAATTCATGATTTCTTGATATAAAGTAAAAGGTATAGCACTAACACTAGCACCAATGTCACACAAGCCATGATAACAATGATCTCCAATTTTAACAGATACAACAACCATGCCAATAACTGGTTTATTTTTTTCTAACTCATCCTGATGATTTCTAGCAGGTTTTGCAATTCTAGCAGCTTCATCACAGAAGTAAATAACCTGGCCATCAATATTATCAACTAGGAGATCTTTAACCATAGCAATATTAGGCTCAACACTTATTTGTTCACAGGGTTTAGGTGTTCTAATATACCTTTAATTAACCACGGTTGCAGCTTTAGCATGTTCCTAAATCCTAACAGGAAAAGGAGGTTTCTCAATGTAAGCAGTAGACACAACTGGATCAACATGATAAACAATTGTTTCCTCTTTAACTTTAACAGGTTCCTCTAATGTTTTTTCAACAGGCGGATGATATTTAAACCACTTCTCCTTAGGGAGATCAGCGGTGGAAAATGATTCACAAAAAGAAGCTACTATCTCGGAGTCAAGCCCATATTTATTGCTAAACTCATGGAAAGTATCAGTTTCCATAAAAGATTTAACACAATCAAACTTCAGCTTTATACCTGACTCTTTACCTCTGTCGATTCCCAATCTTCAGAGTAGCGTTTAATTCTTTCCAGAAGATCCCATTTGAACTCAATAGTCCTCTTCATGTCCAAACGAGTAGAAAAAGAATCGAGTATTAATTGATCATCATGAGAAAGCCGAGCATAAAAAATTGTATAATCATTTCTCTTGAGAGCTCATGGTTGGGGCAAGGTGCATCATAGATTTAAGCCTCCCCTAAGCTTGAGCGGTGCTTTCTCCTTCACGGGGCCATCAATTATATAAAGTTCTTATCACGATGGACTAGATGCATAGGATAAAAATTCTTATGAAATTCCAGCTTCAAGCGATTCCAGTCCCATGATCCAATATCATCCAATAGCTTGTACCACATCAATGCTTTTACCTCCAAAGATAAAGGGAAAACCTTTATCTTACCTTTGTCTCAGGATAAACCTTCAAGCTTAAATAATACACAAATCTCATCTACATATATCAAGTGGTAATCAGGATGAGTTGTACCGTCATAAGGATTAGCTAGTAGTTTCTCTACCATACCCAAAGAAATATCATAATAAATATTTTTAGTAGGTTCAGTAGGTTGGGAGGCAACCTTTTCCACTTCCGTTTGGGGCGAACATGCCCCGAATAAGCCACTCAAAGGGTGACTGTCCATAGTAACAAGCAACCGTAAATTTCAACACGTACAGAAAATGTTTCCTTACCAAGTTCCACTTACCAAAGGTGCTTCACTCCCCGGCAACGGTGCCAGAAAAGATTCTTGATGACCCACAACTATAGGGCATCAAGCGTAGTCCTTTCGATAAGTAAGAGTGTCAAACCCAACGAGGCGCAGAAGGAAATGATAAGCAGCTTTCAGTAAGGTATTATGTGCAAGTGTTGTGAGTAACAGTGATAGATAGTTTTGTAGCAAGATAATTCGTAACAAGTAACAAGTAACAACAGTAGCAAGTGTGCAGCAAGATAGCACAATCCTTTTTATAGCAAAGTACAGGCCTGAAAGTACTCTTGTATGAAGCAAACGCTCCCGAGGACACATGGGAATTTCTGTCTAGTCGTGTTCATCATGTTGAGTTGATTCCCATTCGTTACTTTGATAATTTGATATGTGGGTGGACCGGTGCTAAGGTGTTGTTTTTTACTTGAACAACCAACCCACTTATGATTACCCCCTATCGCAAGCATCCAAAACTATGAAAGAAGAATTGAATAAATCTAACCATAGCATGAAACGTGTGGATCGAAATCTTCCCCTTGTGAAGTAAAGCATAAACCGGGGTTTAAGCTACTATCACTCTCGCAAACCATCATCTACTTGTTACTCCACAATGCCTTCCCTTAGGCCCACAACATGGTGAAGTGTCGTGTAGTCGACGCTCACACCACACCACTAAGAGAAGCAACAACATACACATCATCAAAATATCGAACGAATACCAACTTCACATGATTACTTATAACAAGACTTCTCCCATGTCCTCATGAACAAAAGTAACTACTCACACATCATCAACATGTTCAAGATCAGAGGTATAATAATGGTGATCAAGGATCTGAACATAATATCTTCCACCAAGTAAACCAACAAGCATCAACTACGAGATGTAATCAACACTACTAGTAACCCACAGGTACCAATCTCTGAATACAAGAGATGAACTAGGGTTTGAGATGAGATGGTTTTGGTGAAGAGGTTGATGAAGATTGGTCCTCCCATGAAGGAGGAAGCGTTGGTGATGACGATGGATTGGATCTCCCCCTCTCGCAGGGAACTATCCCCCGCAGAATGTCTCTGCCGGAGAGCAAAAGGGCCTCTACCCAGGTTTCTACCTTGAGACGGCAGAGCTTCATCCCGAAATTATCTTTTTGACTTTTTCTAGGGTAAAACACACCATATAGGAGAAGAGGGGGGGTCTGGAGACCTGTTGGGGCCCCACAAGCTAACAGGGTTCGCCAAGTGGGTGGGCGCGCCCTGTTAGCTTGTGGCCAACAGGTGGCCCCCCTCTGGTATATTTTGGGCCATATAATTCTTATATAATCCATAAAAATTCTCCATAAAGTTTAGATCATTTCGAGTCCAGTGATTTTCAGCCTTTTTCTTGGTTTTCAGGTCCAGAATTCCAATTTCCAGCGATTTCCCTCTTTGTGATGTACCTTGCATATTCGGAGAGAAAAGGCATAAGAATTGTATCATAATGAGGAACAATGTACAAGAATAACTAAATATCAATATGAATTTATGATGCAAAATTGACGTATCAATACACTCCACCGTGAGGTGACCATGCTCACGACAAATAAAGCAGAATGAGGGAAACTTACAGTGGGATTGGAAATGACCAGGCCTATGGCATGTGAAGCAAAACATGGAACCAAATGAAGATGCAAAACTAGGCGTAGCAGGGGGAGTTAGGAGGCGCGTTCGGAGCGGGGGAGGATACCATCACCGCGGCCCACCGGCCTGAACTTGCGTGATTTGTTGGGGAAGTTGTTGTTGAGGAAGCACTGTTGGGACGAGAGCCACCCGGACCCGAGCAGGCCCCAAAGCTCATTGCCCCAGATCTAGAAGCAGCAAGCAGGGGAGATGACATGGTTAGGCCAGATCCGACAGTCCCCATGGTCGAGGCCGCCACCTCCCATAGATCTGTCGGAAAGCCGCCCTCGGCCGGGCCAGATGACGCACCCCACCCATCAGAAGCACGAACTGAGCCCACCATGTCACTCTCAGGTGCTGCCTCCGCATCCTGCTACTTGGCTTGCGGAGAGGCCATGTAAGCCATCGGCTCATTGTCGCCTACCCTTGGCGACTCCAAAGGCCGCTTGCCATTGGAGTTGTGGTTCCTATGGTTGCTCTAAGAAGATCGTTCACTGCCTCCGAGAGCGGGGGGAGGCTGGATGAGGGAGAGAGTGCGGGGGGATAGTGCATCTGAGAAGATCAATTCAAGAAGCAGGAAATCCTAGCCAAGGATCCGAATGGCTTTTAAGGACCCAGATCAGGCCACGAGGCGGGGGGGGCGAGATGGGCCGGGCCAAACAGAAGGCGGGCGAGGGCAAACAGGTCCATCCAGGCCTAGGAGAGGGGGAAGACACCTCAAAGAAGGCAAGGCCAGACTGGCTAACCACCGTCCGTAGCCCGGGAGGTGGCCCATCAACCAGAGCCTGAGGCCCATCCACGGGCCCAACATCGGCAACACTCCGTAGGGTTGGAGGCGAGCCAGAGTCGCACCCCACGACCACCGCCACCTACTCTCCATGGATCACCAAATCTAGAGGTAGTGGACGATGAGGGTGGACCGGACACCGGAGAGGAGGGGAGGTAGTGGAGGCACCATATCCAAGGATAACGACGAGCAAACTTACCGGCGCGACAAGAACGATGGGACTCCATCGCCGCCCAGCTCGAATCTGGCAGCAAAGCCCTCCATGCTCCTCCACAGTAGGCCAGAGCGAAGCGGCATAGACGAGAGGCAGCAGGCGGCCCCGCGGCAACGGGAGCCAGCGGCGCGATGGGCTCGTGGGGGTCGGAGTCCGATGCGTCATCCCCGATTGCCCAAAATTGATTGGCCCTCGGGGAGGAAGTAGACAACGGACCAGGAATCAAGCATAGATCTGCCATGCCCATGGCTGGCCAGCGAGGAGAGGGAGAAGGGCCGGGGATGGTGCCCGCATCAATAGAGGGGGAAGGCAACGGGGAGGCAGAGGGCAAAGGAAGAGAGCCATCCTCCAATACCAGCTCTAGGTCAAACCCTAACCGTCGCACTGGGGACAGTTACGTCACCAACGTATCAACTTTTACAAACACTTTTACTCTTGTTTTGGCTCTAATTTGCATGATTTGAATGAAACTAACACGGACTGACGCTGTTTTCTGCAGAACTACCATGGTGTTATTTTTGTGATGAAATCAAAGTTCTCAGAATTGGATGTAACTTTCTCGAGATTTTTTATTGAACATATAAAAACTACTGGAGCGAAGATCCACCAAAGGGGGGCCACCAGTTACCCACAAGGCAAGTGGGCGCGCCCTATTACCTTGTGAGGCCCATGTGGCTGCGCTCACCCTAATTCCAAGCCTATATATTCCTATTCTCCAAGAAAAATAGGAGAGAAGTTTTCATTGCATTCTACGAGACGGAGCCACCGCCACCTCATGTTCTTCCACGGGAGGGCTGATCTGGAATCCGTTTGAGGCTCCGGAGAGGGGAATTCGTCACCATCGTCATCACCAACCCTTCTTAATCAACAATTCCTTTGTAGGCCTGATGGACGGTGATGGGATTGGATAAGATTTATCATGTAATCGAGTTATTTTGATAGGGCTTGATACCTAGTATCCACTATGTTCAGAGAATGATGTTGCTATGACTTTGCTATGCTTAATGCTTGTCACAAGGGCCCGAGTGCCATGATTTTATATCTGAACCTATTATGTTTTCACGAATATGAGTGTGTTTTGGATCCTATCTTTAAAGTTGTATGCACCTATTAGGTGTTATGATCCGCAGATCCCAAGGTGACAATAATTGGGATCATCTCCGGCGATGACGTAGTTTGAGGAGTTCATGTATTCATCATTTGTTAATTCTTTGTTCCAGTTCTCGATTAAAATGAGGCCGTAATATCTCTTAGTTTCCATATGGACCCCGCTACCATGGGAGGGTAGTGTCGGTTCTGAATCCGGCATATCTCGTAGTTGTGGTCCTAAGCTAGGCGTCTTGGAGCCATGGTAACATAGACACGGGATTTTACCCAGGTTCGGGCTCTCTCAAGGAGATAATACCCTATGTCCTGCTTTTGATTGTGTTGATATGGTGATAGTACATAGTACAGGTATCTACCACGAGATTGTTGTAATGTATATGAGATTGAGGTCGTCTATTGACTAGCCTGGCCTCGGTTTATATAATGCACCGTAGGCCTAGGGTTTAGAGGAGTCCTTGTCTTGTGTGCCAAGTCTTGTGGAATCTCCCTTGTATGCATCATGGATAGTCCGAACTAGCCCATTAGTGAACAACCATGGGGGTCCTCGGCCCGACCCACTGGTCAGGAGATGACGTGGTGAGTACCCCCTAGTCCAGGACACCATCAGTAGCCCCCTGAACTGGTCTTCAAGTTGGGGACGCTCCTCAGTTCTTCCAAATTGTTCTTCGTCTTCGGCCGTCGGTCTTGAAAACTGGTTCAACAAATCTTCCCATCTCCGATCTTGAGGATCGCCGAGGTGTATCCGAAGAGTTCACACGTCGGGCATCCGAGAAACCCTTTAAGTTTTTGGCCTTTATCGATGCCTTGTTATTTTTATGCCACACCTCGGGTTTGAAGTGTTTCCCGTGCGGCGGTATCCTCTTGCGTCCGAGCTCCAAAGCCGAACTGTATCCGAGGTGTCTTTTTGCAGCCACGCTCCAACGCTGGTCAGCATCCGAGGCGTCATAGATTACCTCGGTTTCTGAAAATTTGATGGAGTTCATCCGAGCTTAAATGTCAGAATAGTCTTTTATGGAGCCAGCCATTCGCGTCCGGGCTTTATGCCGGACTGCTTCCGAGGTGCCTTTTTGCAGCCGAGCTCCAACGCCGAACTACGGCCAAGCTTTATGTCAGACTGCTTCCGAGTTGGTGCACCACCTCGATCTCAGGCTATTTTTCGTGGAATTTATTTCTGATTGATGTAATTTATTCTCTAACGAGCTGTATAACCAGTAGCCCTCAAGGTGTGTGTCGGTCTAAAACCCGATATGCACCTGAAGGATAAAAATAAAACCGCCGATCCAAGTAGCCCCTAAGACTTAGGTCGATTTGCGAAATCGGCCTGATGATAAAGTTCTTGCTCGGCAGCATACTTTAGGGAAAAAACACGGTGCGCACTAGTTCCCGAGACTGAGGTTGGGTGCGGCCGACCAACCTGAGGATCGAATCTCCTCGGAAACCGTATTGCACTTTGATTTTGCTGCTTTGAATAGGCAATGCAGTAGCCCCCGAGCCTTAATTTGGGCACGGGTGGTTGAGTTAAGGATCAATATTTGTTTGACACAAACTTTTTTTTGTTTGACACAATTTATGTGTAATGATACTATGTATCCAAGTACTTTACATCATTACTGCTCGGATCCGCATTGTACAAGACTTTGTTGACCGACCATCGGCTTCAACCTCCTCGGCCAGTAGCCAAGGAGTGTTTGTCCTACTTTATAAAGCCTTTATAAGGGCAAAGATTTATGGAAAACAAGGAATCCGGCCACGCAGTTTTATAAACAAAGGTTCGCGGAGAGATATGTTATATGTTACAATTTAACGTAAGAAACATCTTCTGGGAAAAATAGTTCATTTATAAGCTCCTTTTCCCAGGGTATCATGTTGACCATGATCGTGAAACCTTAATTCTGATCAATGTGGGAAGAAAATATTGAGGATTTAGTTCGGGGAATGTTGCCAAACTCAGTGGTCTTTAATGAACCGAGATTTTCACTTCCGTCATTACCGACCAATTATATTTTTAAGATGGCTAGTTTTCGGCCTCACCCAGTGTAAGGTACTAACCCGGATGACCCGGAAGTAACAATCACAGAGGTGCTCCCTTTACCCTCTAGCCGAACAATCGGGAACATAGGGGGTAAGAACACGAGCCAGGCAACCCAGCTTGGCTAAAATCTGAAGTCAAATTAATGCATATCTATGCCATTATAACGATCACTACGGAAAGCAGCTTTCGTATATTAAATACAAACGCTGATGATATGTTGGGCTCTCCAGGAATCCCGATGTATCTATGCCGAGGTGCCACAAGGAACCCTCGGTATTGTTTATTTTGAGTCCGTCGCGATTGTTTATAATCTGAAAGTGGCCTATCGTCAGTTTCCACCCCTTTGTAGATACTACGCAGGGTGTTTCCGTACAAACAAGACAACCCTTAGCCAACGTCTCGATGCCCGGAGGCAGTTGTGTTAGTGGAAACGAGGCAATCAGATATTCAGGCTTTATAACTTTCACTTAGTCATAGGAACATATGTTTGGGAGCAACTTAATAGCCCCCCGATATACGTCGACTCCTCGGATCATTCGAGGTCGAACCACCCACAACTTGGCCTTTTCCAGAAAGAGGGGCCCTTTGTTTTACTCTGATAACCTCGATCGGCTATGTCGGTGCACTAGGACAGGGGTATCCAGTGCCCCTGACTTATGCACAGGCAGTAGTAGCAAAACCCGTCGATACAAGTTACCACACCGCCAAGCAAGCATTCAAGAACCAGACCCCGGCAGCAACGACCTGCAGAAGGCCAAAAATGCCGGCAAGACCAACACAACGGCCCAGGAGGGGCCCAAAGCGCGCCAGCCACGTTCCCGGAGCCTGCCGGGGACCGAGGCGCGCACATCTCAGTAAGACCCGGCAAGCCATCCCCCGGCAGGCACGAGCTGACTAGCCACCGCTCCACCGCATCACGACGCCAGTCACATGTCGATGCGGTGTCGAGCCCTCAGGAGGCTAAGTGGCTCTCGCTAAACACGTGGTGACGCAGCGGAAGACAGATTTTACCGAGTTGACACCCGTCTAGTAGCGTGTCAAGACACCAAGCAACAGCTAGCTAGGCGGTGGCAAGAGCTTGCCAGGAATGCATCCCCGAGCGCCACCTAGTCTAGCAATCATGGTATTTTGTTCTAAATGCCAGAGTTAGGTATGATACCTCTGTTAGCTATCCAATCACCAGATAAAGACTGTTTTGCCACTGTGGTTGCCCCTTGCACTATAAAAGGAGGCCCAAGGCAACTTAGCTCAGGATTATTCGGACCTTTGGACACTTGTACCCACGTAGTAGCTCTCCCCGACGGCAACCCTTGCCGGGAATGAGCGTTGCGTGTTCTTCGTGTTCCTTTGATCAATCCACCAAAAGCAGGAGTAGGGTTTTACGCTTCACAGCGGCCTGAACCTGGGTAAAAATGCCAGCGTCCAGATTGTCGCGCTGCCTCATGGTCTCCGCTCTTTGTGCAACGTGCCCCCCTTGCCGAACCACAAAGGGGCCTCTGGTCCCGTAGGTGACCGTGTGCATCCGTGCCTCGACATCTTTGGCGCGCCAAGTAGGGGGCGTGTTATTTGCGCGAACTCGAGTTCGTGAACAGCGAGTCGATCTTCATCATCGTCTTATTCATCCATGGCTACCAAGAAAAACCCCGGCACAGCCGCGCATCCCTCCACTTCAAAGGCTCCCTCGCATGCAGCCGCGGGCGCTGCGGCGGCTGCGAGTGAGGCGGATGTCGTGGGCGACGCGGCTGGCGCAGGCGGTGCCACCTTCGTGTCACCCGCGGTCAAGGTTGGAGCGGGGTACGACGGAGAGGAGCGACAGCAGCAACATCCTGACGAGCACGCCGCTGGTGCCGCGGGCGGAGGAAACGACCTATCACCACCTCCCCACCGCGCGGATGGCTGTGGCCGTCACGGCGGCGCACAATCCGGGGTGAGCCGTGATCCCCCGTCTGCGCCCATCACCAGCGCGGCTACTGGACGCACGCCTCGTCCAGAACAAGACGGAGCGCCAAGCGGAGTCGCGATCCCGCGGGCTTGGCCTCCCCCTCAACGGACTGCTCCGGCAAGTGGCACACGGCGACAGGGACGCAACGACGCCCCTCTTGGCTCCACCAGAAGCCGGGGAACATCGCGGTCCGCCTCTTTCGCCATGCCGGACACGGCATCAGAGGCGATGGCGTGAGCCCAGTTGCTGCTAAACTTCCCGCCGGCAGCCGATAAGATGGATGAGTGGAGAGCTACCATCCAGAGCTTGATATCCTTCGTCGAAGGCAACAAAACTCAGCATGTAGAACCATCGCGACACACGCGTACGGCTACGGTGGCCTGGGCCGGCGATCGTGTCGAGGGGGCCACACCAATAGTGCAGTCCCCTCCGCGACGGCAAACCCAAGAGCAGCCACGGCGAGCTTCACATGCTGACGAGTTCGACGAAGCATCTATGGCCTTGTTCGGCCCACGCGATCGCCGGGACCAGTGGCGTGTCATAGAGGATCGGCGAAAAGAAGACGCGTGCATCACCATCGAGCGGCGTCGAGAAGCACACCGTCAGTCTGACACGCGCAATGGCCCAGGTGCCGGTGACCCCACGCCCAGTGATGGCGGGTACCTGCCTTACAAGGTTGGGTGCCCTGCCTTCACTCGCGAGCTGCGGCAGGTCCGCTGGCCATCGGCCCGAGCTTTCAAACCAGAGCTGACGGAGAAGTATGATGGAAAGCTAAACCCAGCAGAGTTCCTGGGCATCTACATGATAGCCGTTCAAGCTGCCGGAGGAAGATATGAGAAGGTGCTCGCCAACTACTTCCCTTTGGCACTCAAGCCAAACGTGAGGTCATGGCTGATGCACCTGCTAGAGAACTCCATTTCATCATGGGCTGACTTGTGCAATGAGTTCATTGGCGCCTTCACAGGCGGCCACCAGGAGCCAGGGCAGGCCAGCGACCTGCAAGTCCTCCCACAAAAAGAAGGAGAGACTCTGCAGAAGTACATTCAGAGATCCAGTCGAGTGCACCGCAACATCCCAGAAATATACACCGCTGCCGTGATTGCCGCGTTCCATTCGAACATGCGCAACAGGAGGATGTGGGCCAAGATGAATGTCAGACTCCCCAACACCGTCAACGAGCTATACTCGTTGGCGGACAAGTGTGCTCGTGCTGAGGAAGGAAGGAGATTACCTAGAGAGGAGGCTGGCGTCGAAGTCGATTCAGACGACGACGACGATGCCCCAAGCCGAAAGGGGAATAGCCAGAAGCGCAACAAGAAACGTAAGGGAAAAGCAGTGTTCGCCGTTGAGAGCTTCGGTAAACTCAGTACCGGCAAGAAGGCCAAAGCCGAGGCCCCCGACAAGGGAGCTGCCACGTGCGGTGATTGCCGAGAGGCTGCTGCGCTGAGAAAACTGGGAAGTCCGACGGGCCGTACTGCAAAATCCACCGCACTAAAGGCCATGATCTCCAAGAGTGCTGCCAAGTTGAGCAGCTTGTCGAGAAGCAGAAGGCCGAGTACGAGAAGCGTGACAAGGAGAAGAATCAAGACGGTGCTGTCGAGAAGGGTCGTGGCGGAAGAGGAGGCCACCACGGCAAAGCCCGGCAGCAGAAGAAAAACCCAACCAGAGGCCGCGAGAAGAAAGAAGCAGAGGACATGAGTGAGGATGAGGACGACGAGGAGGATTCCAGTGATCGAGAAATCTTGAGGCAACTGAAGCCATGTGTGTTTACGGGGGTGCGTCATTGCATTCCTCTCACCGTGTGACGCCCGGATAATCAAGCTACAATAATCCCTTGCTAATGACGCCACGTCACCACGATCACTGTTGGTAATCTCGCGTTGGTTCGAAACCGATTCAAATTCAAATTTGAAATCAAGTCAAGCGGTAAAAGTTTTCGAATGATAAAACTAAATTGTTCCGAGTGTGTCGGATAATTCAAAAGTAATGTTGGTGGAGAAACTACACTTTTATAAAATAATTAGTTGCACTAAAATAATTAAAACAGTATTTAAATATAATTAATAATTACTTTTATCTAAAATAATAATTGCAAACTAATTAAAATAATGTGTGGACATTTTCTTACAGTGGGTTAAATTTCAATACTAATTTAGGTGTAGTTTGTATCATTTATTAAAACTCATTACGTATTAAAACATTAGCAAATCAGAAACTAAAAATAATAAAAAGAAAGAGAAATTCTAATTAAATAAAAAGGAAACTAAAAACAAAAAAATAAAATAAAAGAGAAACCCCCCCTTCCCCAGCTGGCCGGCCCACCCTAGCGGCCCAGGCGGCCAACAGGCCGGCCCACCCGGGCCACTACTAGGGCGCCGGTGCCCCCCCGCACCGACACCCCCCACCCCACTCGCCCCCGCGCCCCCACTCGCCCCCCTCTCGCTCCCGATCCGGATCTGGATCGGGGCAGAGCGCCCGCCGCCGCCGGTCCTCCCCGCCGCCGCCCTTCGCCATGACTCCCCCCCACCGGAGCCCTACGCCGTCCCGCTCCCCCCCCCCCCCCCGCGACGCCGTCAGCCGTCGTCCGCGCCCCACGGCACCACCGCACCGTCACCGCCCCGCCGTGCCTCCTCCTCCTTGCCGGCTCCACCGAGCCTCGCCGCCCCCGCCTCCCTACAACGCGGTGAGCCCCACGGGGCTCCGCCCCTTCTCCTCTTCCCCCTCGCCGCGCCCGCGCGCCCTGGCCGCCGCTGCTCCCCGTGCGCACCCCGGTCGCCGCACGCCCGCCTCTGCCCCTCCCCCCTCGCCGCGCCCCGTGCGCCCGCTCGTGGCACGCCACGGCCGCGCCCCGCTCGCCCCCCTCGTCCACCACCGCAACCCCGCGCCGGCCTCCCCCTGTAACCGGCCGCTCGTCGCGGTCCTCCCCTCGCCACGCGCGCCAACGTGTCGCTCCGGCCCTCGCTCGCCGCGGTCCCGCGTCGCACCCCGCAGCCCCCTGTGCTCCGTCCCCTGCTGCTGCTCATGCCGCTGCATCCCCGCCGCCCTCCTCCGGCTATGCCGCTGCGCCACCACCGCGCCCCGACCCTCCCGTTGCCAACTACGCCACCGCCCCGCACTGCGCCGCCCCTGGCCGCCGGCGCCGGCGCACCCGAACCCCCGACGGGGCCTCCTCCCCTGCCCCGGCCGGTTTGGTTAGTGGTGATATTTCCCCCCCCCCCACTAACCCCCCCCCCCCTTATAGGATGACATTGGGGGCCCACCCCCCCTAAACATAAAAAAACAAAGAATAATAAAAATATAATTAAAATATAATTAAAATAAAAATCTAATTAAAATGAATTAATAAAAATGTTAATTGATTAATTAATCAGTTTAATTAAAGTTAATTATGTTAATTAACCTAGCCTAATATTAATTAGAACCGTTTAATTAATTCTGTTAATTAATTAATCTAATCAGAGTATGACAGGTGGGTCCCACCCCCTTAATTAATCTGATTAAAGTTAATTAAACATTAATTAACATTGTGTCTATGACATGCGGGACCCACTGGTCAGTTTGACCAGTCAACATGACTGTTGACTGCTGATGTCAGGATGACATCATGCTGATGTCATAATTGAATTATTGAATTAAAATAATCTATTTTAATTTCTGAATATTAATAAAACTTTAAAAATTAATATAAAATAATCCGTGACTCGGATGGAAATATTTATACATGAAAGTTGCTCAGAAAAATCCTACGGTTCTGAATACGCGGTCTGTTCGTCTGTCACATGCCTCTAGCATAGCAAACGTGGAACTTTTCCATCGTTTTCATCTGTCCGGTAAAAGCCAGAGACCCGAGAAATATCGTCAGATATTCTTCTGACCCGTCTGCGACGTGTAGTACTGCGTTAGTGCATGCCTAGCTCTGCTTATTGTCATCTCATGCATCGTGATGCATTTGTCTACTTTATATTTATTGTTTCTTCCCCCCTCTTCTTACCGATAGACCCCGAGACTGACGGTGCTGTCGGGTACGACTACACCGTTGACGATCAGCCTTTTGCCGCAGAGCAGCAAGGCAAGCAACCCCCCTTGAGCATTCCGATATCGCCTATTCCCTTCCCTCTTATTCTTGCATTAGATTTTGCTACTATATTAGTTAGCTCCTATTCTGATGCATAGCCTGCTTTTGATAAACTGCTACAGTACCTGCAATCATATCAACTGCATAGTATAGGTTGATCAGTGAATCCCCATTGACCCCTTAGTCCTAGTTGCCCCTGCTTGTTCATCGACGACTCGACGACTCGAAGACCCAAAGACTCGGTCAACCGACCGACGAGCCAGCCCCCTCACATCACAGCACACCCCTTAAGTATGACACTTCAGAGCTACTACCGAGTGCCGAGGGTGATACCTCACTTAGCACTCCCGGTGTTAATTCTACAGCGTAGCTAATCGGTCGTGGGTATCGAGGGTGATTCCTCCTTCCCATTTATCGATAGCGACTCTTGTCATACACATACCTCGAGTGAGATCCATCGAGGGTGATTCCTCGGATATCCACTTGGTGTATAAACACACAGTTACTTCAACTTGACATTGTTTACATGTGAAAGACGGGACTGGAGGGACAGGCGGTACCACCCTGGTTGAGGTGGACCTGAGTTCCCGACAGTCTTGAGATGGGTCGGCCCCAAGGGTACCTGTGTGTGAGATGTGGTGGGATGCGCCGGTAAGGCATCCAAAAGATTATGTTGAGGCGTGGACGGGCAGGAGAGGCCCTTGCCACACATCCTCGAGTCGGGGTGACGGGACCGCACTTTATGGGTCGCGCTTGCCCCGCATTAATAAAATGCTAATGGGTTGGGTACTTGATATGAGTTAGGTCGTTGGCCTTAATACGCACTAACCTTCACGTGGGAGAAGTTATGGGTACTCAGCGTCGTTGTATCAGCCGAAGCTCTTCGGACGTCAGCAATGGAGCGGCGCGCACCGGATTGGACTGGACGGTACAGCTCTTGGACTGGAGTGTGCTAGGTCTGCTTCCGGCCGCGTTCGCATCGTGCAGGAGTGCAAGGGCAAGTGGGCCCACGAACCTGCGCGCTTAGGATTTAGACCGGCGGGCTGGCCTCTTCGTTGAGCCTAGGTGGGGCAATGACGTGCTGATATCCCGAGGCCGGGCATGACCCAGGAAAGTGTGTCCGGCCGGAGGTGATTCAGGCGTGTTGGGGAATATGTGGTGCACCCCTGCAGGGATGAATAATCTATTCGAATAGCCGTGTCGACGGTAACAGGACGACTTGGAGTTGTACCTTGACCTTATACAACTATAATTGTGATTTAATTTGAAATGAATTGTGGCTCCGAGATTGCTTCCTCGCAGGGAGTCGACGAAGAATCTCTGGGCGTGGTTACTTAATAAAATTGCTACAATAATATGACTATATATGAGATACCAGTCTACTCTCTTCTAGTGCTGCAAGATGCTGAAGATGCTAGTCTTCGATAGGACTAGGCCTTCTCCCTATTCTTGCTTTCTGCAGTCAGTCCAGATATAACCCCATTCCTTGATACTGATGCATACTTAGCATAGTTCTGATGTCAGTCTTGCGAGTACTTTGGATGAGTACTCACCGCTGCTTTGCTTTCTCTTTCCCCTTCGATACGATTGCCGCGGTCAGACGACGGAGCTCAGGAGATGGAGTACGCTGGAGACGACTACTACACCACCGCTGGAGCCTACTTCTACGTGGAGAACGCCAACGCTCAGGAGTAGTTAGGAGGTTCCCAGGCAGGAGGCCTCGCCTCTTTCGATCCGCTGCTTATGTTTGTGCTAGCCTTCTTAAAGCAAAACTTGTCTAACTTATGTCTGTACTCAGATATTTTTGCTTCCGCTGACTCGTGCTTTGTCGAGCGTTGTATTCGAGCCCTCGAGGCCCCTGGCTTGTAATATGAAGCTGTATGACTTTTATTTGTGTCTTTTGTTGTGTTGTGATATCAATCAGTGAGTCCCTAATCTTGGTCGTACGCATTGTGTGCATGATTAGCGTACGTACGAGATCGGGGGCGTCACAAGTTGGTATCAGAGCCGACTGCCTGTAGATAGCCCCCTTTCCAACTCCTTGGCCGAAGTTGAGTCTAGTACTTGAAAAACTTTTACTAACATTGTTGTGTGGCTTACGGGCCCACTTCTCAATCGGGTTCTGATCTCTCTTCTCTTTCGGGTTAAAGATTTTATGAACTCTAACTCTAGGTTCTCGTAACTACTCCTCCCGGAGAGCCCCTCATTCCAGATGACGGTTTGATTCATCAGAAGACTTCGAAGATACTCTCTGATGTTCTCCCGAGAACTTGTGGGATTCCCTTCCGCCGTCAACCCCTATGGATGACTACATGTAATTGTCACTCATACTTTCGTACCCAGTTGCTCTTGTTATTACAAGGTACATCGAATTATCTTACCGGAGATTCGTTCTTCCTCGGTGGATCATGTGTTTCACAGAATTCTTTGAAACGCTATTCGATCTTCCGTAATCCTTAGTAGCCTTTTGCTCTTGACCTTTCTCACCTACTTGCCTTATGGTTAATTCCATATGTCTAGCAATATTAAGTAAATCCTTTGTGGTTTTCATTTGATTTTATTGATTCAACCTGTGTGTGAATGCACACAGTCATCAGTTGTTTATCATAAGTTATCCGTCCGGCTCAGACGTCTTTCCAAACATGAGTTGGTTCTCGACAAATCAACTTTGATTGATTGTCCATCTAAGTCCGCTCATCTTCTTGTACTTGATCGGAGCATCTGATTCTGATACACCAACCTAGAAATCATAATTCCTTTAGTATTTAAGTATCGACATTATTCAGATGATCTCTAACCCGAGGCCTTGCATTCTATCTTCCTCTGATTAGGTACCGATACTCACATCAGGTCCTTTGTGGACCGCCAGACCCATTGATGGGTTATTATTCGATAGCATCCTTCACATTCAAAATTCTTGTGATGTTCTACCCCTGATACATGATGCCATTGGTAAATTGTGTCTTCTCCCTCTGATAAGTTGTATCCTATGCTTTTGTCGGCCATGCTCTGTTGTCAAGCATGTGTTAATTACTCTTGAAGCTTGTGGTATATGTTCCTAAGATGCCCCGATGGGTTGGACCTATGCCTTCCTTAATTCGTGTGAACCCGATAGTTTTCACGAGTCATACTTTTCTGGTGTTTTGCCAGGTAATCTTTCAAAACTACAACTTCATCAAAGGCGAGGTGTAAATGGAAGGTGATGCATTTGTGAAGTGGGAGTCGACCATGAACTTTGTGCTCATGCCCATGGAAGCGATGTTGATCTTATCATAGGAGCTTCTCGTAACAATAATCTTTCTCTTTGTATGATGTGACCTTGTATCTGTGATTTGATACCTTACAACCGTGATTCCGACCATGACTGTTCTTCCTTGATCCCATTTTTAGACCAGTTTAAGCACTTGTCTTCTGCGGATCAATACATCGGTCCAAGATTTAATTCTGATCTACCTCCGAGTATTACCCCTGGTATCTTGAGAAAATCATGGAGCTACATAGCTTCTTATAAGCTCCTCATCAGCTATGTTTTCCTTCACTGATTCCAGTTTCCTCGTGTTCTGAGTTGTTGGACACTCAAGGACATCGATAATTGAATCGAGTCCGCATTGCGATTCAACAACTCTTAGTAATCTTCTTTGCTTATGAGTTTGTGCTCGATCGTGTCTTTCCAAGCCGTTTGGCTACATCATCATCATCGTCATGCTAAGGCTTGACTATGCTATTTATATCCTTCATCCCCGGAACACAATTCCAACAGTGCATTAAGCTTACAGCGAGCTTTCAACGTCATCTTGGTTTTCTTGAAAGGCTATTCGATTTTGAGCTAGCACCCTCATCTGTGGTTCCGGCAACTTTTCGCTTCACCATTTCTTTGCTTGATGTCGTCGCTGATCGATTACATATTCGTGAGACTTCTCGACAAATGTGTCGTGATCCTCATCAGCATTCTGGGCTCTTCCAGGATATCAATTAGATTCATGTTGAGAGTAGCATCGTTGTCCTTGTTAATTGGTGTTGTCATTGGCGACATCCTTGCCATCACCTTTCATTCCTTAGATCCCGTGTTGTTACTAACCGGAATACTGACAAATGGAATGTGATGTGTAAATTCAACACTTATGGCATACCAACTCTATTACCTTGGAGTTAATGAACAATAAGTCCATTCTTAGTGTATTGGCGGTTGAGTCAGCACTCTAACATTGGTCGTGCTACTTAGTCCGGAATTAGGGAGCACCTTTCGATTAATGTTTAATTGTGGATGCTTCCCTCGGACATACCTCAATATATCATTTGGTTTTGTTCACTCAATCGTGGAGATCCATCTTTGTGGGAATCTCAACGAATTATTGCTGAGCCCATCAGCCACATCCTCATCTTCTTCGTGGTTCATGATGAACAGTTAAGCTAGTGTTGGAAACCTTGAAATCATTATCCTTGTGCCTAGTTCATGAAGAATATGTTTGATAGAAGAAGTGTTTTTCTATAAGTTCACGTGCATTTTTGCCACCGTGCTTATGGGAAAATTTTGTCTCGCTTCCTCTGGAATCGTTCCAATTAATTCAGGCATGTGCGAAGTATTCTATGGTTTGATAGATTTGCTACCTTCACTCCATATGTAATTCCTAGCACGCCAGGCCGCTGATTGATTTGATTTGTCCTAGTCCAGACTTACACATGGAACTTTGATATCCTCTATGATGGTCCCCAATCAGAACTTGATTGCCCTCCATTCTAGAAACTTCCATGTGGGCACAAATGTCTTTACCTTGTGTTCGTATGTCTTACAGTCTGGCTATTGATTCAAGGCTTGCTTCTGTCATTCATTCCGAGATTCTTGCAACATCATCTCGTAGATCTGTGTTGCATCCTTTTCTTCTCAGGCCTTCTAGGGCTGAAGTATCCTGACACCTACCAGATCTGAATCTCAGACAGGTATGATGGTTGGGACATTATCAAGGATTATAACTTTGGTCTTTATTACTCGGTAAGGTGATGTTGTAGCTAGCGCACCTGGCCGGAGGACCTATTGTTAAGGTATCTTGTTCAGCAAGCCATTCTTCCATAACAAAATTGTATGACTTATTATATAAGTTGTTCCTGATGGATCCTTTATGTATCCAAAGTCTGATATTTACCTGACGACCATGTCATTGCTACCCCGAAGCCTGACTATGGTAATCCGATCATGAAAAGGAACAGTGGAAGCGCAATGCTAAATGTTTCTTGACCAATTGTCCAAACATCATTGTATGGGAATGTCATGAATTTCCTCGCCCCTTTACCTAAATGGTTATCTACTTGCTATCCTGTCATGTATATCATGCTCTGAATTTTCCTTGGGAAAGATATACTCCTAAAACTTGAGTATAACCACATTTTCCTTTCCATTGGTCTGTTTGACCTTTCTTGAGATTATATGATCTAAGCAGTAATAATTCTCTGCTTAGGTAAACACCTCGGTGAACAAGTCTGTCAGTAAGATCCTGTTACTATTGTTGATAACATTCCAGTAACCGCCGGTGGACGAGAACTTGGCCTATTGGTCCGCCTCATTTCTACCAGCAGAAAAATGGTTCTATTCGTCCCCCGCCCTTGGTACCGACGTTGTTGCCAACATATCTGACCAGCTATCCTCTGACACGTCTTCTTTCATGACTGTGCAATTTGTCGCCGCCCTTCCTGCTCCTAACCACATGGTCGGCCCATAACCCTCAGTTCCACAGGATCGAAACCTGACTCTCCTGTACATCCTTGATTCTAAAGTATCCCTTGCACTTGGCTTCGTATGCAATTCCCGAGCCACCGTCCAAGGGATGATCTATTCTAATATCAGACGCAATATTTATTCTCGTTGCCCTGAACCCCCCCCCCCTTCGCTTTCAGATTAGGCATCAAATGGTTGCCTACCCGTTTGAAACTTTGGACCATCGCTTTTTGCTCACAATGATTTCCCTGAGTTCAACTTGAGGAATAATTCTTGTAATCTTCCTGGGTTCACCGTCAGATGCCCAGCGTTGGTTAGATTCGTTCTGCCAGAGTTTTCCCTCTTATCGCATTCGTAGGGCGATGAAGATCCTGAAGGGAGGATGACGACTTATTCAAGATGACCTGAAGCAGAGAAATGAAGACATCAACGAAAGGACTCAACCTCTTCGATGAGGGCAACCAAGACCGAGAAGACCCATTAGAATTTCGTAACCAGAACTTCCCCCCTTACTCCACCGCTTAATCTCGGGACGAGATTTCTTGTAGTGGAGGAGAATTGTGACGCCCGGATAATCAAGCTACAGTAATCCCTTGCTAATGACGCCACGTCACCACGATCACTGTTGGTAATCTCGCGTTGGTTCGAAACCGATTCAAATTCAAATTTGAAATCAAGTCAAGCGGTAAAAGTTTTCGAATGATAAAACTAAATTGTTCCGAGTGTGTCGGATAATTCAAAAGTAATGTTCGTGGAGAAACTACACTTTTATAAAATAACTAGTTGCACTAAAATAATTAAAACAGTATTTAAATATAATTAATAATTACTTTTATCTAAAATAATAATTGCAAACTAATTAAAATAATGTGTGGACATTTTCTTACAGTGGGTTAAATTTCAATACTAATTTAGGTGTAGTTTGTATCATTTATTAAAACTCATTTTGTATTAAAACATTAGCAAATCAGAAACTAAAAATAATAAAAAGAAACAGAAAGTCTAATTAAATAAAAAGGAAACTAAAAACAAAAAAATAAAATAAAAGAGAAACCCCCCCTTCCCCAGCTTGCCGGCCCACCCTAGCGGCCCACGCGGCCAACAGGCCGGCCCACCCGGGCCACTACTAGGGCGCCGGTGCCCCCCCCCCCCCCACCCACCCCACTCGCCTCCGCGCCCCCACTCGCTCCCGATACGGATCTGGATCGGGGCAGAGCGCCCGCCGCCGCCGGTCCTCCCCGCCGGCGCCCTTCGCCATGACTCCCCCCCCCCCACCGGAGCCCGACGCCGTCCCGATCCCCCCCCCCCCCCCGCGACGCCGTCAGCCGTCGTCCGCGCCCCACGGCGCCACCGCACCGTCACCGCCCCGCCGTGCCTCCTCCTCCTCGCCGGCTCCACCGAGCCTCGCCGCCCCTGCCTCCCTACAACGCGGTGAGCCCCACGGGGCTCATCCCCTTCTCCTCTTCCCCCTCGCCGCGCCCGCGCGCCCTGGCCGCCGCCGCTCCCCACGCGCGCCCCGGTCGCCGCACGCCCGCCTCTGCCCCTCCCCCCTCGCCGCACCCCGTGCGCCCGCTCGTCGCACGCCACGGCCGCGCCCCGCTCGCCCCCCTCGTCCACCACCGCAACCCCGCGCCGGCCTCCCCCTGTAACCGGCCGCTCGTCGCGGTCCTCCCCTCGCCGCGCGCGCCAACGTGCCGCTCCGGCCCTCGCTCGCCGCGGTCCCGCGTCCACGGCCGCGGCCCCGCACCGCGCCGCCCCTGGCCGCCAGCGCCTCGGCCCCCCCGTTGCCAACTGCGCCGCCGCCCCGCACCGCGCCGCCCCTGGCCGCCAGCGCCGGCGCGCCCGAACCCCCGACGGGGCCTCCTCCCCTGCCCCGGCCGGTTTGGTTAGTGGGGATATTTCCCCCCCACTAACCCCCCCCCCCTTACAGGATGACATTGGGGGCCCACCCCCCCTAAACGTAAAAAAAAGAAAGAATAATAAAAATATAATTAAAATGAATTAATAAAAATGTTAATTAATTAATTAATTTAATTAAAGTTAATTATGTTAATTAACCTAACCTAATATTAATTAGAACCGTTTAATTAATTCTGTTAATTAATTCATCTAATCAGAGTATGACAGGTGGGTACCACCCCCTTAATTAATCTGATTAAAGTTAATTAAACATTAATTATCACTGTGTCTATGACATGCGGGACCCACTGGTCAGTTTGACCAGTCAACGGGACTGTTGACTGCTGATGTCAGGATGACATCATGCTGATGTCATAATTGAATTATTGAATTATTGAATTAAAATAATCTATTTTAATTTCTGAATATTAATAAAACTTTAAAAATTAATATAAAATAATCCGTGACACGGATGAAAATAATTTATACATGAAAGTTGCTCAGAAAAATCCTACGGTTCTGAATACACGGTCTGTTCGTCTCTCACATGCCTCTAGCATAGCAAACGTGGAACTTTTCCATCGTTTTCATTTGTCCGGTAAAAGCCAGAGACCCGGGAAATATCGTCAGATATTCTTCCGACCCGTCTGCGACGTGTAGTACTGCGTTAGTGCATGCCTAGCTCTGCTTATTGTCATGTCATGCATCGTGATGCATTGGTCTGCTTTATATTTATTGTTTCTTCCCCCCTCTTCTTACCGGTAGACCTCGAGACTGACGGTGCTGCCGGGTACGACTACACCGTTGACGATCAGCCTTTTGCCGCAGGGCAGCAAGGCAAGCAACCCCCCTTGAGCATTCCGATATCGCCTATTCCCTTCCCTCTTATTCTTGCATTAGATTTTGCTACCGTGTTAGTTAGCTCCTATTCTGATGCATAGCCTGCTTTTGATAAACTGCTACAGTACCTGCAATCATATCAACTGCTTAGTATAGGTTGATCAGTGAATCCCCAGTGACCCCTTAGTCCTAGTTGCCCCTGCTTGTTCATCGACGACTTGACGACTCGACGACTCGAAGACCCGAAGACTCGGTCAACCGACCGACGAGCCAGCCCCCTCACATCACCGCACACCACTTAAGTATGACACTTCAGAGCTACTACCGAGTGCCGAGGGTGATACCTCACTTAGCACTCCCGGTGTTAATTTTGTAGCGTAGCTAATCGGTCGTGGGTATCGAGGGTGATTCCTCCTTCCCATTTATCGATAGCGACTCTTGTCATACACATACCTCGAGTGAGATCCATCGAGGGTGATTCCTCGGATATCCACTTGGTGTATAAACACACAATTACTTCAACTTGACATTGTTTACATGTGAAAGACGGGACTGGAGGGATAGGCGGTACCACCCTGGTTGAGGTGGACCTGAGTTCCCGACAGTCTTGAGACGGGTCGGCCCGAAGGGTACCCGTGTGTGAGATGTGGTGGGATGCGCCGGTAAGGCATCCAAAGGATTATGTTGAGGCGTGGACGGGCAGGAGAGGCCCTTGCCACACATCCTCGAGTCGGGGTGACGGGACCGCACTTTATGGGTCGCGCTTGCCCCGCATTAATAAAATGCTAATGGGTTGGGTACTTGATCTGAGTTAGGTCGTTGGCCTTAATACGCACTAACCTTCACGTGGGAGAAGTTATGGGTACTCAGCGTCGTTGTATCAGCCGAAGTTCTTCGGACGTCAGCAATGGAGCGGCGCGCGCCGGATTGGACTGGACGGTACAGCTCTTGGACTGGAGTGTGCTAGGTCTGCTTCCGGCCGCGTTCGCATCGTGCAGGAGTGCAAGGGCAAGTGGGCCCACGAACCTGCGCGCTTAGGATTTAGACCGGCGGGCTGGCCTCTTCGTTGAGCCTAGGTGGGGCGACGACGTGCTGATATCCCATGGCCGGGCATGACCCAAGAAAGTGTGTCCGGCCGGAGGTGATTCAGGTGTGTTGGGGAATATGTGGTGCACCCCTGCAGGGATGAATAATCTATTCGAATAGCCGTGTCCACGGTAACAGGACGACTTGGAGTTGTACCTTGACCTTATACAACTATAATTGTGATTTAATTTGAAATGAATTGTGGCTCCGAGATTGCTTCCTCGCAGGGAGTCGAGGAAGAATCTCTGGGCGTGGTTACTTAATAAAATTGCTACAATAATATGACTATATATGAGATACCAGTCTACTCTCTTCTAATGTTGCAAGATGCTGAAGATGCTAGTCTTCGATAGGACTAGGCCTTCTCCCAATTCTTGCTTTCTGCAGTCAGTCCAGATATAACCCCATTCCTTGATACTGATGCATACTTAGCATAGTTCTCATGTCAGTCTTGCCAGTACTTTGGATGAGTACTCACCGCTGCTTTGCTTTCTCTTCCCCCTTCGATACGATTGCCGCGTTCAGATGACGGAGCCTAGGAGATGGAGTACGCCGGAGACGACTACTACACCACCGCTGGAGCCTACTACTACGTGGAGAACGCCGACGCTCAGGAGTAGTTAGGAGGTTCCCAGGCAGGAGGCCTCGCCTCTTTCGATCCGCTGCTTATGTTTGTGCTAGCCTTCTTAAGGCAAAACCTGTCTAACTTATGTCTGTACTCAGATATTTTTGCTTCCGCTGACTCGTGCTTTGTCGAGCGTTGTATTCGAGCCCTCGAGGCCCCTGGCTTGTAATATGAAGTTGTATGACTTTTATTTGTGTCTTTTGTTGTGTTGTGATATCAATCAGTGAGTCCCTAATCTTGGTCATACGCATTGTGTGCATGATTACCGTACGTACGAGATCGGGGGCGTCACACACCGCCAGCTTAAACAGTGGGCGCGTGAGGTCAACGCCGTGGAGCCAACTGTAGAGTCCAAAAAGCCACTCAAATGGTCCCGCACGCCTATCATCTTTGATGAGGAGGACCATCCTGACCGCACCTTTGCAGTCGGATGTTTGTCGTTGTTGGTCTCCCCGACAATCCACAACCTCAAGGTCACCAAGATGCTAGTTGACGGTGGGGCGGGATTGAACTTAATCTCCCCGAAGGTGGTTGAAAGGCTGCAGATCCCTGACAGAGAGCTCAGAGCCGCGGGTACATTCCAAGGAGTTAACCCCGACAGGAGCCGACCTAAGGGAAAGATCACCTTGCCTATGACGTTTGGCGGGTAGTTCAACTACCAGACTGAGAAAGTGGTATCCGACATGGTTGAGCTCCCCCTACCTTACAACGGAATTCTTGGTCGCCCAGCCCTTTGCGAAGTTCATGGCAGCATCCCACTATGCTTACAACACTTTGAAGATGCCAGGCCCCATTGGAATCATCTCCATCCCATCTGACAAGAAGGATGAAGTCATATGCGTGGACAAGATGTATCGAGACGCGGTAGCAGCTGAGGCAGGAGAAATCCCAGCTCCCGCCAAGGAATCGAAGAAAGTAAAGAAGCCTAGCATGAACACCAGCAAGGACTCCGGGAAGCGTGCCTCTTCGGAGTGCGCTGCACCTGATGATGACCTTCCGGAGAGTTCCATTAGCAATAAAACCAAGGTCATCTATCCTGAGATGAAGAAGATCCCGGCAGGGCTGGATAGCACTGGTGGTACGTTCACCATTAGCGCCACCCTCTCTGACAAATAGGAAATCACGCTCGTTGCCTTCCTGCGGGCGAATGTCGATGTGTTTGCTTGGCAACCATCTGACATCCCCGGTGTTCCCAGGGAGGTAATTGAGCACCACCTTGTTGTCTGCCCCCACGCCAGGCCCGTCAAGCAAAAAGTTAGGAAGCAAGCCTTGGAGCGGCAGCAGTTCATCGCCGAAGAGATCAAGAAACTTGAAGCAGCTGGTTTGGTCAGAGGAGTGTTGCACCAAACTTGGATAGCCAACCCGGTAGTGGTGCGCAAGGCGAATGGGAAATGGAGGCTCTGCATAGATTTCACTGACCTGAACAAAGCATGCCCGAAGGACCCTTTCCCCTTGCCGCGCAACGACCAGATTGTTGATTCCACATCCGGATGCGACTTGCTTTCCTTCTTGGACGCTTACTCTGGATACAACCAGATTTTCATGGCTAAGGAAGATGAGGAAAAGACCGCGTTCATAACTCCGTGCGGCACGTACTGCTTTGTACGGATGCCCTTCGGGTTAAAGAGCGCTGGTTCTACCTTTGCCAGAGCCGTGCAGACTGGATTTGGACCACAGTTGCACAGAAATGTGGAAGCTTACATGGATGATATAGTCGTCAAGACCAAAGATGAAGCAACTCTCATACCAGACTTGGAAGAAACCTTTGCAACATTGCGCAAGATCAATCTGAAGCTCAACCCTGAGAAGTGTGTATTTGGCGTCCCATCTGGCAAGCTACTTGGATTCTTTGTATCTCAGCGAGGAATAGAAGCAAATCCCGACAATATCAACGCAATTGAGCAGATACAAGCACCCAAGACCATCAAGGACATCAGACGTTTGACCGGATGCGTTGCCGCGCTAAGTAGGTTCATCTCCAAATCCACCAAACGCGCCCTGCAGTTTTTCAAGATCCCGAAGAAGGCAGGCCCAATAAAGTGGACCCCGGAAGCAGAGGCAGCACTGGAAGATCTAAAAACTTACCTTTGTTCCGCTCCCACCTTGGTCGCTCCTAAGCCACAAGAACCGTTGCTGCTATACTTGGCGGCAACGAATCAAGTGGTTAGTGCATCGCTGGTAGCGCAGCAAGAAGTAGATGAGGATGCATCCGCTGCGGCCGATGCTGCTGGGGACAAAACCGAAGCATCTGCGGCAGGACCCAATGTAGAACCAGGGGAATCTCGGCAAGCTGAAGAAGGTAGTTCAAAGGAAGTAGCGAAGAGGAAAGTGGTGCAGCGGCCGGTGTACTTTGTCAGCTCCTTGTAGCAGGGGGCTAGGTCAAGGTACTCTGGAGTGCAAAAGCTGATCTTCGGCCTCATCATGGCCTCGAGAAAGCTGTGCCACTACTTCCAAGCCCATGAGATCACAGTTGTCACTCGCTTTCCGCTGCAGTGCATATTAAGGAACCCCGAGGCTACTGGCAGGATAGTTGAGTGGGCACTTGAGCTGTCAAGTTTCGGATTGAAGTATGAGAGCACTTCCACAATCCAGAGCAGGGCGCTGGCGGAGTTCATCGTTAAATGGACGCCCACGCAAGATGAAGAAGTTCCAGAAACAGTCCTCCCCGGCAAGGGAGCACCTAAAGAGTGGATCATGTACTTTGACGGCGCTTTCTCACTCCAGGGCGCCGGAGCAGGCGTGCTACTCATCGCCCCCACCGGAGAGCACCTCAAGTATGTGGTTCATATGCACTTTCCCCAGGAGGAAGCCACAAACAACACCGCCGAGTATGAAGGGCTCCTTGCCGGACTCAAAATCGTGATGGAGTTGGGGATCAAGAAACTGATCATCCGAGGCGATTCTCAGCTTGTGGTGAAACAAGTCAACAAAGACTATCAGAGCCCGTTGATGGAAGCATACGTGCAAGAGGTGAGGAAACTGGAGGAGCGCTTTGACGGATTACAAACAGAGCACGTGCCGCATGCGGAAATCAGTATTGCTGATCATCTGTCAAAGTGCGTTGCGCAAAAGCTCCCTGTGGAACTAGGAACCTTTATCCTTCGTCTCACTCAACCCTCAGTATCCACATCAACGATGGCCAGAAAAAGAAGAAAGCTAAACTCCGACAAGCATTTCCCGGCAAAGCTTCCCGAAGCCGCTGGTAGAGAAGCTGCCGGGGACAGTCTCGTTCCACCTGGTGAGCAGCTTTCTCCTGCGGAACCCGAGGTTTTCGTGGTCAAGACAAGCGCTCCCACGGACGAGGAGATGCCTTTAGTCCTAGTTGTGGAGCCCCAGGCTCCAACTTGGGCACAACATATAGTCCGCTTCCTTCAAATAGGAGAACTTCCCGAAGAGCAAGAAGAGGCCGAAAAAGTAGCCCGTCGGTCAAGTATGTAATCGTTTGTCGATGACACCTTATACAGAAAATGATCAAACGGTGTGAAATTGCGGTGCGTCTGCCGGGAGGATGGACTAAAGCTGTTGGCGGAGATTCATGGAGGCATATGTGGCTCTCACATCGGATCAAGAGCCCTTGTCGGGAAAGCCTTCTAGCACGGTTTCTATTGGCCCACTGCCCTCCAAGATGCAACTGAGTTGGTCACCAAGTGTGAAGCCTGCCAGTTCCATTCCAAGAACATCCATCAATTAGCACAAGCTCTCAAGACGATCCCCTTGTCCTAGCCCTTCTCGGTCTGGGGGCTCGATATTTTGGGCCCCTCCCCCGCGCTGTCGGGGGCTTTGAGTTCTTGTTCGTAGCAATCGACAAGTACACAAAGTGGCCTGAGGCAGAGCCAGTAAGGAAGGTGACCGCGCAGTCAGCTATCAAGTTCATGAAAGGACTAGTGTGCCGCTTTGGAGTACCCAATAGAGTGATCACCGACAACGGCACCCAGTTCATGAGCCGCGCCTTCATGCAATACATCCAAAGCCTTGGAAGCAAGGTCTCCTTCACCTCTGTTGCCCATCCAAGAAGCAACGGTCAAGTCGAGAGGATGAATGCTGAAGTGCTGCGAGGTCTCAAGACAAGGACTTTCGATAGACTGTGGAGGAGCGGCAAGCGCTGGGTAGATGAGCTGTCGGTGGTTCTTTGGTCCCTCAGAACGACACCGGATCGAGCTACCGGCCAGACGCCCTTCTCCCTAGTATATGGGGCAGAAGCAGTGCTCCCCAAAGAACTCATATACGGGTCACCTCGAGTACTTGCCTATGATGAAGTAGAGCAAAAGCAGCTACGGCATGACGATGCCATGCTCCTCGAGGAAGATCGTCTCCGGGCCGCTGTGCGTGCTGCACGCTACCAACAAGCCCTGCGCCGCTACCATAGCCGCAGGGTCCACGCCCGGAGCCTTGAGGAAGGCGACCTTGTCCTTAGGCGCGTTCAGTCTGCCAAGGATACCAACAAGTTGACGCCGAAGTGGGAAGGCCCTTAACGGGTAGCACGAGTCACCAGACTTGGCGCAGTCCGTCTGGAGACTGAAGATGGCACCAAAGTGCTTAACTCATGGAATATTGAGCATCTTCATAAGTTCTACCCGTGAGGCGAGGCTGCCGGGCCCAGTCCCCGGCAGCCACCTTTTGTACAAGCTTTGCCGAAGCTGCATGTAAGCCTTTGTACAAAGCCAGGCGCAGACCCTGTGCAACAATAATAAAGCTAGGCGTTGCATCATATCATTGCATTGCATGCTCATTATGCATTTTAATGATTACGTTGTCATCACCTCTTAAAGTTTTAGAGATTCGCTAGAGTACTTGTTAAGCCTATAATCCTTGTTGCCGCACTATCTTCTCAAAGGATAGAGGCCTCTTGCCCTGCGTGTTTTGCCACCAGGTAAACATAGAAGGAGGGCAAAGGAACAAGGATGGCGGCCCAGCGTACTCCAGAAAGGGATACTGCCTAAAAAGAGATAAGTCTAATCGCATATCCCAAGTTTTATGATTGTTAGCTCCCTTAAAGGAAATCCTTGCTCTCTTTTCGAACGTGTTCGGCGGAGTCCCCCACGTGGTGAAAACCCTTGTCGGGACGAGCTGTTCCCCAGCTCCTGATACTTATCAGCTCTGGGGGACCGCGCCAATACCGACAAGGAACCCTACCAGAGAACAACGCCAACCTGTTGCCGGGGGCTCGCTCCCCTTTTGGCGCTCGTGGTTAATAGTGACCCGACAGGCGGTTCCGTGTGGCAAGGACAAACAGACTGATGCAGTAGAAACAAAGAGAGAAAAGGGTAGTACTCAGGGAAGAAAATTAACATTCATTCATTTGTTGATACAAATAGGATAAGAATTACATTACGATTAACTAAAACTTGGCGAGCACCTACATCTTTTGACTTGTAAAAAGATAAGTGCCCCGTAATGCCTTTCTTGTCCCTCTCCTCCTAGGGATTAGGTGGAGAAGAAAAAGAGGGCAAAAGGAGCGCCTAGCTGGGATTCGGCGCCTCCCCGTCAGGACCAGAGTGACGCGTCCGAGGAGCAAAAGGGCCCCATCCCCAGGCTGGTGATGATGGTGCTGTCGGGGAGCGCGACGCGTCGGAGCCATCATCCGCGCTCCTGAAGCGTCGTGGGTCCCCGACCGCCATCGTCTTCCTCGTCGCCACCGCTCGAGGGAGCGCCTTCGCCGTCGTCCAAGGTCCCGACGTAGCAGCCGAGGGGCCCCACAGAGGGCATGGTCGCCCCTGGTGGCCAAAGGTGGGGAATTCCCCCTGCCCTTAAGAAGAACGCGCGGGCGAAAGACTCCCACCCATGCGCGCCATACATAACGCCATGGGTGGTGAACTCTACCGCGACGAACGACGAATCGCTGCTACGACCGCTCTCACACGGCCGTTAGCCGTGTGAGCGTTTTTTCTCCATCACCCTGAAGAAGTAGTGCGGGGACCATAGTCCACCACAACGTTGCGTTTCCATTATAGACTCCAGCGCGGTGTCGACCGCACGGCGCTCCATCAAAACTGAAGCAGCGGGCGATGTAGCGGGGGGCGTGTCGTCGCAGCTGTCCCCGGCGCGACCACCACGCCGCCCGCTCCCCCATCCGAGACTCCTCCGGCCAACTTTCAGCCCGAGGTCGTCGATCCAGAGCGGGAGATGAGCGTGGACGCATGGAGAAGGCCCTGCGGTGACAAGCACACTCGCCAGGCCCTTCCCCCTGACCATCAGGGGAGAAAGGGCAGCTCAAAGACAAACCAGAAATAAAGGACGAGCAGTGTAGACTTGGGAGTAAGGAGGAGATGGAGATCGATGAGCATCGCCACCGTGACCCCCTAATTTATAGGGGAGAGCATGGGGGCTGGCTCTCCCCCGCTCCAGAGCGGCCGCCCATCTCCACCAATCCCACTACCCACGACACACAGGCGAACAGGTAACCGTCCCATTGCTCCAATCCATGGAGCTGCGGTTTCTGCCACGATTAGGCCTTTAAGTCACGAGCGCCCGCCGCGAGCTCCCCGCTATGCATGCGGCGTGCGTGGCGGAAACAGCCTGAGGTGGTGGGGCAGTGCTGACTAGTAAATTGGCGGTTACTCCCTCACATTGCGCGCCTGTGCATAAATTTTGGGCCTGACCCAACGGCACTAGGCAAGCGCGTGTGGGCCAGACCCGGGGGCTCCTATCGGTGCACTAGGACAGGGGTATCCAGTGCCCCTTACTTATGCACAGGCAGTAGTAGCAAAATCCGCCGATACAAGTTACCACATCACCAAGCAAGCATTCAAGAACCAGACCCCGACAGCAATGACCTGCAGAACGCCAAACAAACGCCGGCAAGACCAACACAACGGTCCAGGAGGGGCCCAAAGCGCGCCATCCACGTCCCCGGAGCCTGCCGGGGACCGAGGCACGCACATCTCAGGAAGACCTGGCAAGCCATCCCCCGGCAGGCACGAGCTGACCAGCCACCGCTCCACTGCATCACAACGCCAGTAACTTGTCGATGCGACGTCGAGCCCTCAGGCGGCTAAGTGGCTCTCGCTAAGCACGTGGCGATGCACCGAAAGACAGATTATACCCAGTTGACACCCGTCCAGTAGTGCATCCCCGAGCGCCACCTAGTCTAGCAATCATGGTATTTTGTCCTAAATGGCAGAGTTAGGTATGATAGCTCTGTTAGCTATCCAATCACCATATAAAGACTGTTTTGCCACTATGGTTGCCCCTTGCACTATAAAAGGAGGCCCTAGGCAACTTAGCTCAGGGTTATTCGGACCTTTGGACACTTGTACCCATGTTGTAGCTCTCCCCGACGGCAACCCTTGCCGGGATTGAGCCTTGCGTGTTCTTCGTGTTCCTTTGATCAATCCACCAAAAGCAGGAGTAGGGTTTTACGCTTCACAGCGGCCCGAACCTGGGTAAAAATGCCAGTGTTCAGATCGTCGCACTGCCTCATGGTATCCGCTCTTTGTGCAATGTACCCCCCTAGCTGAACCACAAAGGGGCCTCTGGTCTCGTAGGTGATCGTGTGCATCTGTACCCCGACAGGATATATTTTGTTGAACACCTCATGCGGTTCGCTGATCGATTTACGCTTGTTGTGACAGTCAGCTTTCGGCTTTCTCCAACTGAGGCACTTAACCAGTTAAACGAGAAGTGAGAATCGCAGTGGTTCTCCCTTTACCCCTTAGCAGAACAAAGCGGAAACGTAAGGGGTAAGCACAGGAGCCGGGCAATCCAGCTATAGACCAAAGACATAACTCGAAATCAATGCATATAAATGCGAAATACCAAGGAAATTTTGCCAAGGACTGCATGGAGTACCTTGGTTTTTGGTGGGTTCGGTGCTAACCGCAGACCCCCTTTAATATTGCCGATGCGTGAAATGCATCTGGCGTTGTACTGCAAGAGTTATGCTCGGAAAAAACAAAATACCTACGCAAAAACTTTATGTTTAAATAGAATCAAGTTTTTATTGTGCCAACCCAAAATTGGTCTTAAAAGTAATATGTGCTCCGTTCGTGCTTTAACATGATACATCCAATCTCCGGACTTCAAGCGAGTCGGCCTTTGGCTCCAACCTCCATATCCCGAAGGTGGAGTGTTTCTCCGAGGCCTGTTTAGCGAACTAAACTCGAGTGGCTTTAGAAAGAAACCAGGCTATACGGCTATTGACCACACACTAGTGTCGGAAAAAGGAGTAGTAGAAAAAGACTTTGCAACGACCAAGAAGAAAACACATTTATTATAAAAACGACTCATATATATTTAAGAGACCCAAGTTAAATTGGGTAAAGAAATTTTTGGACAACGAAAGTTTTTGACAAACAATTTTTTTTGTTTAACAAAAAATATAATGTTTGGTTGAACCGAACAAAAAGTAAATTTTCAAAAAGGGCTGAGCACGAAAACGACTTAGCTGGTTAATGTGCTCGGTGCAGTCCGGGGTTCTGGCGGGACAGAGACGTAGTCCTCGGCCTGGCCGAGGTCCCGGCCCCCAAGCTCGAGGTAATCGAGCAAAGAGCTCGGGTCGTGAAGTGGCAACGCAACATGGTTGCTGCGGCGAGGCGAAGCCTCCAGTCTAGCTGAGGAGACAGAGTAGTTCGGCAGTGTGATGGCGAGGCCCCCATGTAAGTCGATCATGTTGACGACGCAATTTGGTTGATGGAGGCGGGACGACGATGTCGGCACGCTGAGGTGACCGCATGATCGAGTCGATGTCAGTTACCTGTGCACACAATATAGTGCAATCCAAGAGTAATAAAAAATAAAAATCCTCTACTTAATTAACTTTAGTGAAGTAAATAATGAGAAAAAATATAGCCCGAGGGCCGAGGTCGGCAGAGGAGGGACGACGACGTCGGCTCGCCGAGGTCACGACATCGTGTAGTCGAGGTCGATTATCTGGCGCGAGGTGATGTCCACACAGGTCGGAAATCCACAAGAGGCTGGCCAGATCGACATCATACACGAATATTGATAGAATATCTCTGCAAAAATAATGCAGTACAAAACCAACAGAAAATATTCTGTGCATAATAATAATTTTATGTTCTGCGGGAATAGTTAGGAAAAACAAAACCTGATATTCACCCGATGTACCGCCCCTTGGTTTGACTTTCATGGCATAAACTCCCGTATGAGGATAAGTGACTCTCCATGGAAAACAGAATCAACTTAATTGTCGCTCCAAGGAAATCAAGTGTGCGTCGTTGCCGTGCAATGCAGCCGCCTATAGTTAGCCGATGCCTCTAGGCGTCGGGCTTGCAGTAGCCTTTAGGGGAAGCTCGATGATCCCCTGCACCTGAGCACGGGGAGCGTACACGGCCGAGGTCGAGCCCTGGTCTTCGGACGCAGTGATCGGACCCGTGCTAGAAGCCGAATCCAGGGTAAGGGTTGAGCCCAGGTTTTCGGACGCAATCATCAGATCCGAGCACAAAGCCGAATCCAGGATAGGGGTCGATCCGGAAACGGGGTCAAGGAGGAGGCCCGAAGTTAAATCTTCGGAATGTCCGGGCTCATCAGGTGAGGCCGTGAACCCGGCAAGGAACAGATCGCCCTGGGCATCGGCGGCGTGCTCTAGGATGCCGAACTTGATCTTCTGTCCTGGGGCGAGGCTATCGATCTGTTCGAGATGATCGGCCGCATCAGCGTGAAGCACGATGCTGCCTGATGCGAGGAGCTGGTCGACTAGTGACGCCGAAGTCTCCGGAGTAGGTTGATGAAGAGATGATGAAGCCCCCGGTCTAGCCGAGGTGATGAAGCAGGTCGATAAGGTGACGCTAGATCCCCCATGCCAGCTGATGTGTCGAAGCAGGTCGGCGTGGTGGGAAGAAGTGATGGCGCGGCAATGCCGACGCAGGTCGGAATTTGTGACATGGTCAATGCCGGCTTGCTAAAAGTGACCGCGCGGTGATGGCGGCGTGCCCAATCCATTTTAATCCATGGGGCGACGATATTGTCTTGACGAATAGTTGTCCTTCACGATGCTGAACACTTGGTCGGCTCGTCGAGGTGATGATCCGAGGTGGTTGTCGTCGGCTCGATGGAGCAACGACGTGGTCGATGTTGGCGCAAGTGGGTAGCCATGGAGCAACATTGTCGGGCCGGTTTGACATCGGCGCGACGGTGAAGATCGCCTCGGAAAAGACTTAAAATTTGTGGGCACGTGTTTGAAAACAACACACAATACCCTAGAAAAAAATTCTCCGAAAAGAATGTCCAATATCCCGTTCATGAAGAAAGCTGAATTCGGGTCGGATTCGTTTTCGCGCAGAAAACAGATCCGAAAATTGATGTACTCATCGAACGTTTCCCGGAGTTTGGACGGTTGGATCGATCTGAAATTTTAAGCGGTGATCGGTATGAGAATTCCGCAGCCGATGAATGGTGGGATCTTTCAAAAAATGTCCGAGCTAGACGCTCGACTCCTCGCCCTAAACTCGTCTAGATTCTCGTCCAGATTGGACATGGCTCCGGTAGATCGGAGTTTGCCGGAGATTCCTCCATCGAAACATGATGAAATTTGATAGGGCTGTTGTAGGATCAATTCCGCATAGATCCACCGAAGCAATCGTTAAAACGACGCTTGAGGAGGCGGGGATGCTGAACATGAACCCGCTGTCTAGAAAAACTGCACAGTTGCCGGAGGACGATGTTAACATCGAGCCCCCGAGCTCCATGGATGAATCCCCGTGATCTTGATAGAGATCGGAGATGGTGATGATGAAAGTATTTGTCCGATCTTGATGATCCGACGCGGAGCGCGGTCGTCGATCAAGCCGAGGTGACCAGTCAAGTCGGCGACGAAGATGCCGACATCGACAACAAAGCTCGGTTCCGACGCGTAGATCGTGTCGGACACGATCCGAATTCCCATCGCCCCGTGGCGACTGCCAGTATTCTCTCAATGAAAGCATCAATGTCGGTTCTGAATCCGATATATCTCGTAGTTGGGGTCCTAAGCTAGGCGTCTTGGAGCGATGGTAACATAGACACGGGATTTTACCCAGGTTCGGGCTATCTCGAGGAGATAATACCCTACGTCCTGCTTTGGATTGTATTGATATGGGGATAGTACATACTACAGGTATCTACCACAAGATTGTTGTAATTTATATGAGATTGAGGTCGTCTATTGACTAGCCTGGCCTAGGTTTATATAATGCACCGTAGGCCTAGGGTTTAGAGGAGTCCTTGCCTTGTGCGCCAAGTCTTGTGGAATCTCCCTTGTATGCATCATGGATTGTCCGAACTGGCCCATCAGTGAACCACCATGGGGATCCTCTGCCCGACCCACTGGTCGGGAGACGACGTGGTGAGTACCCCCTAGTCCAGGACACCATCAGGTAGGACAAAAGATGTCAGGCAAGTTCTTACAATAAGCACGTCTGCCTATATACGGAATACATGCCTACATTATATTGATGAACTGGAGGTAGTCTGTGTCGCTCTAGTGTGTAACTCTTACATGATGAATGTCGTCCAAATCAATACAATCTGCTGCTTTTCACTGTTCCTATTGCTTTCTTACTGTGCTACTAAAAACTTCATTGCAGAAAGAAATTCCAGGTGTTGTTGAATTGACAACTCAACTGCTAAGACCAATAAATATTTTTTGGTTCCCCTCGTGTCGAATCAATAAATTTTGGTGAAATACTACCCTTGAATATTGTTGCGATCCCCAACACTTATGGGTTATCAAGACCTTTTTTGACGCCGTTGCTGGGGAGCATAGGTCTATTTATTGTGTTCATCATGGATTTTTAATTGACACTATGAACAATCTGAAAGACGCTAAAACCAAGATCGTACCCTCTAGGACAAGGGCAGGTAAGGAATTGATGATGTTACTTATGCTTTAAATGAAAATTATGATGATGCTACTACTATGCTAGATGAAATGAACATGTACCACTTGGTGATTTGCTTGATGCTCATATTGCTAAATCTAGAGAACTTGGGAATGTTGAAATTGATGAAAATTATGATTCGCCTATTCTGTCTAGATCTCCTCCTAGAATTGAAATTCCTGATGTACCTGATGGTTATGTTATGGATGGGGAGATAGCTAGAGACTTTCTTGATTGTAATGATAGAGATGATCTTAAGAAACTGCTTAGTAAACTGAAAGAAAAATCTACGAACGAGAAAATGAAGTATGATCCTAAATTTGCTACTGATCCTATATTTGTTACAGATAAGGATTATGAATTCTCTGTTGATCTTGAGTTAATTAGTTTGGTAGAATCCGATCCTTTCCATGGTTGTGAATCTGAAACCGTTGTGGCACACCTTACCAAATTAAATGATATTGCCACAATATTTGCTAATGAGGAAAAAAATCACTATTACTATATCCTTAAGCTTTTTCCTTTCTCACTAAAGTATGATGCTAAGAAGTGGTTTAATTTTCTTGCTCCTGTTGTGTGTGTAGCCCCCAATATATGATATATTACTTCTCTGAAAAATATTTTCCTGCTCATAAGAAACAAGCTGCTTTACAGGAAATATTTAACTTTGTGCAAATTGAAGAAAGAGAATCTCCCTCAAGCTTGGGGGAGGCTTCTCGGCTACTTAAAGCTTTGCCTGATCATCCTCTTAAGAAAAATGAAATACTTGATATCTTTTATAATGGACTAACCGATGCTTCTAGGGACTACCTAGATAGTTGTGTTGGTTCTGTCTTCAGGGAACAAACTGTTGGGCAACTTGAAGAACTATTGAATAATATTTTGAAGAATGATAATGATTGGTCACTTCATGAACCACCTCCTGAACCAATTATGAAGAAGAGAGTTATTCTATTCCTCAGTACAAAAGATATGCAAGAAGCCAAGAAATATATGAAAGAAAAGGGTATTAAAATTGAAGATATTAAGAGTCTACCATCTATTGAAGAAATACATGTACTTGGCACCACTACACAGGTAGTAGAAGTAAATTCTCTTCGTAGATTCGATGAAAGTGATATATGATACTCGTGATCTGCGTTGGGTTTTCCGTGAAGAGGAATGGGTAATCGCAGCACAAAGTGGGTAAGTATTTCCCTCATTTATGAAACCAAGGTTTATCAAACCAATAGCAATACCAATCCTCAACCGTCTTCAGCGGCTGCACACCAAAAGAACAAACAACTTGCACCCAACGCCGGCAAGAGGGTCATCAATCCCCTTGATCTCGTTATTTGCAAGCAAGTGAGTTGTGTAGATAATTGTAAAGTGCAAAATAAAATAAATGGTAATAAATAACAGCAAGGTAATGATAGCGTTTGTGAATATATATAAGTGAATAGACCCGGGGGCCGTAGAGTTCTCTAGTGGCATCTCTCATAAGCAAAGCATACAGTGGGTAAACAAATTACTGTTGGCCAATTGATAGAAAAGCGAATAATTATGCGATGTTCACGGCAATGATCATGTGTATATAGGCATCACGTCCATAAGCAAATAGGCCGACTCCTTCCTGCACCTACTACTATTACTCCAATTCAAGAGCGCTTCTATGCTTGCCTCTCTACGTATTAAGTTCATGACAAACGGAGTAATGCTTGGAGAACGATGACATGATGTAGACAAAGAATACTCAACTAATATGAATAAACCCCATCATTTTATCCTTAGTAGCAACAACACAAAGACGCAACTTGTCACCTTCTGTCACTGGGATATAGAAACTCGTCAGGTGGAACCTACTACAACGCACCACTCCCACTGAAGAAATATCAATCTAGTTGGCCAAACTATCTCAATAGATAGGCAAGCATTACGACGCTATGATGATCATGAAAATAAGAATCATAGTAACCAGGTTTGACTCAAATACTTTTCATCAATAATCTGAACATAAACTCACAATTCATCGGATCTTAACAAACACACCATACAAAGGGATTACATCGGATAGATCAAGGCAAAGATGCGATGAACATTGTATTGAAGATCAAGAGAGAGAGAGAGAGAGAGAGAGAGAAAGAGAGATAGAGAGAGAGAGATTGCCATCTAAGTACTACCTACGGACCCATAGGTCTGTGGTGAACTATTCACACATCATGGTGAGGGCAGCAAGGCTGATGAAGAGGCCCTCCATGATCGATCTCCCCTCTGGCAGGGTGCCGGAACGGAGGTGTAGATGGCCTCCCATCATAACAAAGACTTGCGGCGGCGGAAAAAGTGTTTCGGGAGAGCTTCTGGTGTTTCTAGGGTATATGTGAATTTATAGGCTAAAGAACGACGTCGGGAGAGTCTCCAGGGGGCCACCACATATTTGCCCCCCCCCAAGGGGGCACGGCTGGATATGTGGTGGGCCCCTGGTGCATCTCCCGGCCCTCCTCTGAACCTTCTAGGTCTTGTATTTGTCCAGAAAAAATCACCAAAAAGTTTCGTGGCAATTGGACTCCGTTTAGTATTGTAACTCTGAAAAGGCAAAAACACGCAGAAAACAGGAACTGGCATTGGGCACTGGGTCAATAGGTTAGTGCTCAAAAATATTATAAATTGGTAAATAAATACCCAAAAAGTATCCTAGAATGATAATATATCAACATGGAACAATCAAAAATTATAGATACGTTGGAGACGTATCAGCATTCCCAAGCTTAATTCCTGCTCGTCCTTGAATAGGTAAATGATAAAAACAGAATTTTTGATGCGACCTGCTACCCATTATGTAATCTTTGGTATGTTTGTTCATTGAGAAATGATGAATTAACAAACAGCAACATAGTAATAATCATAAGTATAAGAAACAAAATCATTAATTTAGCAAGGCATGACTCCGTCTTCACCATATAGATACAAATGTTAAGCACCACGGTGTCTAAGTCAGGCAATTGGATCGCACTTTTTCAATATGCATCAACTTTTTATTCTTCATGCAATACATGAGCGTGAACCATTGGACATAGCATAGAGGTGGAATAGAATATGATGGTAGGTATCAAACGGGTAAAAAGTGGAGAAGATAGTCTCGCATCAACTAGGCGTACCAACGAGCTATGGAGATGCTCATCGATAGATATCAATGCGAGGAGTAGGGATTGCCATGCAAATGATGCACTAGAGCTATAAGTGTAGGAAAGCTCAACTAAAGCTAAGTGGGGTGTGCATCCAACTTGCTTGCTCATGAAGACCTCGGGCATTTGAGGAAGCCCGTCATAGGAATATACAAGCCAAGTTTATTGTATGAAAAGGTAATTCCCACTAGCATATGGAAGTGTCAACATAGGAGACTCTCTATATGAAGAACATGGTGCCACTTTGAGGCACAAGTGTGGTAAAGGATAGTAGCAAAGTCCCTTCTGTCTTTTCTCTCATCTTTTTTTATTTTTATTTTTTATGGTGGGCTTTTATATCTTTTTTTCTTTTTGCCTCCCCCATTTTCTTTTTTTTATATGGTGGGATCATTTGGCCTCCCCATTTTTATTTCATTTTTCGTCCGGAGTCTTATCCTGACTTGAGGGGGAATCATGGTCTCCATCATTTTTCCTCACTGGGACAATGCTCTAATAATGATGATCATCACACTTTTATTTACTTACAACTCAACATGAAGAACTAATAGGTAGATATGACTCTGAATGAATGCCTCTGTCAGTGTACCAAGATATGCAGTGATCTAGCGTGACATGTAACAAAAATATGAAGGACGGTGGCTTTGCCACAAATACTATGTCAGCTCTATATGATGATGCAAAGCATTATGATGATGAACGAACTAGTCATATGAAGTGACGATGGAATTTGCATGGCAATATATCTCAGAATGGCTATGGAAATGCCATAATAGGTAGGTATGGTGGCTGTTTTGAGGAAGATATAGTAAGGCTTATGTGCAACAGAGCGTATCATGTCACGGGGTTTGGACGCACCGGCGAATATTTGCACCGATCCTCGAGGTGAGAATGGGCTATGCACGGTACCGAAGAGGCTAGCAAATATGAGAATGTCAAGATGCGTATGTCCATGGTGTCACATTAGTCATAAAGAACTCAAATACTTATTGCAAAGTTTTATTAGTTTTATCATAAATCAAAGTACTCCTCGCATGCCCCGAGGGAGGAGGTTGGTAGGAGTTAACCATCGCGCTCCCCCGACTCAAAACAACACTAGGATTTTAACGGGGAATATAAATGCTCACACATCATCACCATGCATGTTTAATTTTTAGATGAATAACAAGTTAACACCTCTTAATCTCGACACTTCTATGAATTAAAAAAATTGGACTCACTCCTTTTTCATATTACCACATCAATGTCATTAACCCACAACTTCTCTATATGTGCTACACGATGATTTTGATTATCATTCATTGAATACCTAATATTCTTGGCCTAGTCTTATGACCCATGCAAATTACCATCACTATTACTCAGCTCTCAAACAAATATAAGTGAAGAATGAGAGCATATTATTTCTATAAAATCTACATGCCACCGTGCTCAAAAAGATATAAGTGAAGTACTAGAGCAACTGCCTAGCTCAAAAGATATAAGTGAAGCACATAGAGTATTCTAGCAAATTATCATGAAGGTGAGTCTCTCTCAAATAGGTGTTTCCAGCAAATGATGATTGTGACAAACTGAAAGTAAAAGAAAACGACGCTCCAACCAAACACATATCATGGGATGAATACAAATATAGCTCCAAATGACATACCGATGGATTGAGACGAAAGAGGGGATGCCTTCCGGGGCATCACCAAGCTTAGACGCTAAGTCTCCTTACAATTATACTTGGGGTGCCTTGGGCATCCCCAAGCTTGTGCTCTTGCTACTCCTTATTCTGTAGTCCATCGTGATCACATCCAAAACTTGAAAACTTCAATCACACAAAACTCAACAAAACTTCGTGAGATCCGTTAGTATAAGAAACACATTGCATACTTGAGGTACTGTGATAAATTGATTCAAATTCATTTTTGCATAATAGGTACTGTATTATAACTTCCCCATGGCTTACACCCCCTGATATAGTCCATGGCATAATCAAAACAAGCAAACTATGCAAGCAAAACATAATCTGTTTAAAACAGAACAGTCTGTAGCAATTTGTAAAGAGTCCATACTTCTGTAATTCTGAAAATTATGAAAAATTAGGACAACATAAATATTTTGTATAGCAATATGTGTTAAAATTTCAGATCATTATCATGCTCCAGTAAAAAATGAAAATTCCTGCACTGGAGTCAAAGTTTCAGTTTCAGATTCAACATCGTTTCTACTCATCTTGTGAGTCATCCCAAAGGCTTTACTTGGCACAAACACTAATTAAAACATAAAAAGACAATCATTACAGAGGCAAGAATCATTTTATCACACAAAAACAGAAAGTAAAAAACAAAAATAAAGATACATATTGGGTTGCCTCCCAACAAGCGCTATTGTTTTATGCCCCTAGCTAGGCATAATGCATAGTTTCAAGTGTTGTCATCTTTAACACTTGACCCGTAGGTAGCCCTAATGATTGATTCATAAGGTGGTTTAATTATATTCCTAGTGAAGTGTTCGATCCCTTTCTTTAATGGGAATTGGAATCTTATGTTTCCCACTTTCATATCGATAATTGCACCTATAGTTCGTAAAAATGGCCTTCCAAGTATTATGGGACAAGAAGGATTGCAATCAATATCAAGCACAATGAAATATACAGGCACATAATTTGTGTTTGCAATAATAAGCTCATCATTAATTCTACCTAAAGGTTTCTTGATGGTAGAATCCGCAAGATGCAAGTTTAGGGAACACTCATCAATATTAGTGAGACCAAGCACATCACATAAAGTTTTTGGTATGGTTGAAACACTAGCACCAAGGTCACACAAAGCATTGCATTCGTATTTATTTATCTTTATTTTTATAGTAGGTTCCCACTCATCGTGCAATTTTCTAGGAATAGAAATTTCAAGCTCAAGTTTCTCATCATAAGCTTTTATCATAGCTTCTACTATATGTTCGGTAAAAGCTTTGTTTTGTTCATAAGCATTGGGTGAGATAATAATGGATTGTAGCAAGGAAATAAATTCTATTAAATAGCATTTATCATAATTAAAGTCCTTGTAATCCAAGATAGTGGGCACATCACTAGTTAAAGTTTTGACCTCTCCAAACCCACTTTTTCAGTTTTAGCATTAGAATCATCACCCTCCAAGCAAACGGGACGCTCCTTAACTAAAGTTGACTCATCTCCAGTCCCTTTATCATTTATATTCAGAGATGTAAACAAAGATTCAATAGGAGAAACACCAATCACTGTAAGATCTGCATCATGATTCCGGTAAAAGCCGGGTGGAAGAGCTTTTTCTAAGAATTCTCGCTTAGCTCTCAACTTAGCGGTCCTCTCCTTACTTTAATTAATAGATAATTGGATAGATTTAATAGTCTCATTAAAATCATGCTTGGGTGGCAAAGACTTATTTTTAAGAGTTTCAACATCAAGAGCAATTCTATCCATGTTTTTAGCCAAAGTATCAATCATATGCAACTTTTCTTCTACCGTAGTGTTGAAAATCTTTTGAGAATTAATAAATTATTTAATTGTGTTCTCAATATCAGAAGGTATCCTATTAGAATTTGTAGAAGCATTTCCATATGAATTACCATAAAAATTTCCATAGTTGTTAGAGGAATTACCGGGATACGGTCTAGCATTGAAATTTCCTTTATAAGCTTTGTTGTTGAAATTATTTCGCGAGATGATGTTCACATCAATAGCATCATTATTTTGCTCAATCAAAGTAGACAAAGGCATATCATTGGGATCAAAATTGGCATTTTTTATTAGCAACCATATTCATAAGAGCATCCACTTTTTCACTCAAAGTAGTGATTTCTTCAACAAAATTTACCTTCTTACCAGTTGGAGCTCTTTCGGTATGCCATTGAGAATAATTTGTCATAATGTTGTCCAGAAGTTTTGTGGCCTCTCCTAAGGTCACATCCATGAAGGTACCACCTACGGCCGAATCTAGAAGATTTCTAGACACAAAGTTTAGTCCAGCATAGAAATTTTGGATAATCATCCACAAATTTAAGCCATGAGTTGGACAATTTCTTATCATCAATTTAATTCTCTCCCAAGCTTGAGCAACATGTTCTTGATCTTGCTGTTTAAAATTCATTATTTGATTTCCAAGGGAGATAATCTTAGCAGGAGGAAAATACTTGGCAATAAAAGCATCTTTACACTTATCCCACGTTCCAATACTATTACAAGGTAAAGATGAAAACCAAGCTTTAGCTTCTTCTCTAAGTGAAAAAGGAAATAATTTTAATTTCACAATATCATTATCCATATCCTTTTTCTTTCGCATATCACATAATTCAACAAAGGTATTAAGATGTGATGCGGGATCCTCATTAGGACTTCCCGAAAATTGATCTTTCATGACAAGATTGAGCAATGCAACATTAATATCAAATGCCTCCGCACTAGTGGCGGGTGGTATAGGAGTACTAATAAAATCATTATTATTAGTATTTGAGAAATCACACAACTTAGTAGTATCTTGAGCCATGATGACCGGACTAGCAAAACAAGCAATACAACTAAACTAGCAAGTAAAGCAAACTAGAAGCAAACTAGTAACTAGCAAAGGTAAATATTTTTGTATTTTTGATTTTTATGAGACAAACTAAATATAACAGCAAATAAAAAGAAGAACAAGTGAATGAAATTTTGTGCGAAGTTACTTGATAGCTGGTGATGGTATTCCCCGGCAACGGCGCCAGAAATCCTTCCTGATACTCGTGATCTGCGTTGGGTTTTCCGTGAAGAGGAACGGGTAATCGCAGCACAAAGTGGGTAAGTATTTCCCTCAGTTATGAAACCAAGGTTTATCGAACCAATAGGAATACCAATCCTCAACCGTCTTCAGTGGCTGCACACAAAAGAACAAACAACTTGCACCCAACGCCGGCAAGAGGGTCGTCAATCCCCTTGATCTCGTTATTTGCAAGCAAGTGAGTTGTGTAGATAATTGTAGATAATAGTAAAGTGCAAAATAAAATAAAAGGTAATAAATAACAGCAAGGTAATGATAGCATTTGTGAATATATAAGTGAATAGACCCGGGGGCCGTAGAGTTCTCTAGTGGCATCTCTCATAAGCAAAGCATACGGTGGGTAAACAAATTACTGTTGGCCAATTGATAGAAAAGCGAGTAATTATGTGATGTTCACGGCAATGATCATGTGTATATAGGCATCACATCCATAAGCAAATAGGCCAACTCCTACCTGCACCTACTACTATTACTCCACTTCAAGAGCGCTTCTATGCTTGCCTCTCTACGTATTAAGTTCATGACAAACGGAGTAATGCTTGGAGAACGATGACATGATGTAGACAAAGAATACTCAACTAATATGAATAAACCCCATCGTTTTATCCTTAGTAGCAACAACACAAAGACGCAACTAGTCCCCTTCCGTCACTGGGATATAGAAACTCGTCGGGTTGAACCTACTACAACGCACCAGTCCCACTGAAGAAATATCAATCTAGTTGGCCAAACTATCTCAATAGATCGGAGAGCATTACAAAGCAATGATGATCATGCAAATAAGTATCATAGTAATCAGGTTTGACTCAAATACTTTTCATCAATAATCTAAACATAAACTCACAATTCATCGGATCCCAAAAAACACACCATACAAAGGGATTACATCGGATAGATCAAGGCAAAGATGCGATGAACATTGTATTGAAGATCAAGAGAGAGAGATTGCCATCAAGGTACTACCTACGGACCCGTAGGTCTGTGGTGAACTACCCACACATCATGGTGAGGGCAGCAAGGTTGATGAAGAAGCCCTCCGTGATCGATTTCCCGTACGGTAGGGTGTCGGAACGGAGGTGTAGATGGCCTCCCATCGGAACAGAGACTTGCGGCGGCGGAAAAAGTGTTTCGGGAGCGCTTTTGGTGTTTCTAGGGTATATGTAAATTTATAGGCCAGAGAACGACATTGGGAGAGTCTCCAGGGGGCCACCACATATCTGGTCGTGTCCCCCCCCCAGGGGGCACGGCTGGATATGTGGTGGGCCCCTCGTGCATCTCCCGGCCCTCCTCCGAAGCTTCGAGGTCTTATATTTGTCCAAAAAAAATCACAAAAAAGTTTCGTGGCAATTGGACTCCGTTTAGTATTGTAACTCTAAAAAGGCAAAAACACGCAGAAAACAGGAACTGGCACTGGGTCAATAGGTTAGTGCTCAAAAATATTATAAATTGGTAAATAAATACCCAAAAGGTATCCTAGAATGATAATATATCAGCATGGAACAATCAAAAATTATAGATACGTTGGAGACGTATCAATATACCCTATAATAAAACTGCTAGTCAATGCATGGATGAATTTGATAATTACATTATTAAGCAAGAACATTTCAATATGTATGTTAAGGATCAATTGAAACCAAATGCTATGATGATTGATCGCTTGAGTGACTTGATGTTTAGAATTGCTAATGATGTTAGAGGTCTAGGTAAATACTCATCCATGGCTCATACTCAGTTAGAACAAGTTGCTATGTCACAAAATGATTTGCTTACTGAAATGAATAATAAGTTGAATGATCATGCTATTAGAGTTGTGACTAGAGTGGGTAGAATGACACAAGAAACCCTATATCCTGAAGAACATCCTAAAAGAATTGAGCAAGATTCTAAGAATATTAATAAGGGTACACCTAGTCCATCTAAGAAGAAAAATAAAAATGATAGTACTTTGCATGATTCTAGTGAACCTGTGGTAGAAAAATCTTCTAAGAATTATAATGATGTATCTATTTTTTATGTTGAGACACAATCTGGTAGTGAACATGCACCTAGTGATAATGAAAATGATGATGTTCATATTATGATCAACCATATAATGATAAAGAACTTGATAACGATGTAGAAATAGAACATGCGGCTTATCTTGATAAGCCACCTCCTAAGAATAAATGTTATGATAAAAGAGATTTCATTGTTAGAAAACATGGTAAAGAAAGAGAGCCATGGGTCCAAACCATGTCATTCCCTCGCAAGCCTTCTAAAAATAGGGATGGGGAAGATTTTGAACGCTTTGTTGAAATACATAGGCCAGTCTTTTTACGAACACGTTTGACTGATATTCTGAAGATGCCTCCTTATGCAAAATATATGAAAGATATTGTCACTAATAAAAGAAAGATACCTGAAACTGAGATTTCCACCATGATTGGTAATTACTCTTTTGAGGGTGGAGTACCAAAGAAATTAGGACACCCTAGGATACCTACTATACCTTGCTCCATTAAACGAAGTTATGTTAAAACTACCTTATGTGATTTAGGAGCCGGTGTTAGTGTTATGCCTTTCTCTCTATATAAAAGACTTGATTTAAATAAGCTCACACCTACTGAAATATCTTTGCAAATGGCTGATAAATCTACTGCTATACCTATTGGGATCTGTGAGGATGCCCTCGTTGTTGTTGCACATGTTACTATTTTGACAGACTTTGTTATTCTTGAGATGCCCGAGGACGAAAATATGTCGATTATCCGTGGTAGACCCTTTTTGAATACTGCAGGGGCTGTTATTAATTGCAACAATAGCAAGGTTACTTTTCATGTTAATGGAAATCAGCACACGGTATACTTTCCGAAGAAACAAGTTGTAGTGAATAATATCAATTCTATTAGGCAAGTGGCAACAATCACTTTCAGAGAGTTCAAATTTCCTCTCCCTACTGTAAAGAAGAAATATGATATTCTTATTGTTGGGGAAATGCATATCCCCATTGAGGTAAGTTAGTGTCATATGAAAAAAAATAGTTTCATGCCAACCAAAAACGGTTGGTTAATAAGACTTGATCAACCTTGTTAATGGATTCTTTCTGAGGAGCATGTGGTCGATAAATTTAGTAGACACAACTTTCTATAACTTTAGTTTGCTCTTTGATAATTATAGTTTAATAAAGAAAAATGCCATGATTTTCCTGTTTTCTGAATAAACTGTGCAATAGAAAAATGAACTGGAAATAAAAGTTCTCAGGATGTCATAAAAATTTAACATGATTTTTTGTAGAATATTTAAGAATTTTTGGAGCTGAAAAGATCCCAGGGGGTGCACATGTTGCCCACAAGGCAACAGGGCGCGACCACCCCCCTGGTGCACCAAGATACCTTGTGGGTCCCACAGGGACCCACCCACTTATTCCTGCAGCCCACATTATCTCTTTCCACTAGCAAAAATTCCTGGTAGCTCTCTCTCTCTCTCTCTCCCTCTCTCTCGTGTTCTTGCTCCCAAACCTGAGATTTTTTATCTATTTTCTCAGAGCTCCATTTCCGAAACTATTTTGAGGGATTGCTCCTTGGTATGTGACTCCTCCATCGCTCCAATTCGTTTTTGCTTTGGTGGATTATATTTTGCATATTTTGCTGCACTTGGTGCTACTAAAAATGAGCTTGCGTGTTTAATTCTTTGACTTCCAAGTAGTTTGAATGCTTGATATAGCCTCTAGGCATCCATATGAGTAGTTGCTATCAATCTTACAATGTTTTGTTGACATGATTTTGTGGTCCAAAAGTTTCAAAATTTTGTTCGTAGGAAAATGAACATATTTAGGAGGAGTTCTTCAAGGAGAAGGTCCTCTAGGAGTCTTCGAGTGAGAGCTCGGTGCGACAAGTGCACATTGAACCAAGGGCAAGCTCAGCGCGAATGTTCAAAGCCAAATCATGTCGTTAGCCATGTAACGAGTTTATGACTCGATCCGGTATTAAGGAGGAGTTTGATCTACATATTCAGAACACTAAGCTCACCGCCTTCCACGCAGATAAGTATAATCAACATTATAATCTCACTCATTCATTCATGCAAAAGTGTGAGTACCATTCCCGCACTTCTAGATTCTTGTTCCATTTCTATGATAGATCATTTGGTATGTCTCTAGAAGAATTCTGTGATGCATGTAAAATTCCATATTGGGGTTCACTTAGTGAACCCCCAAAATCTGATTATGAAATGTTCCTTAGGAGTATTTGCAATGGTGAGGATAGAGGAGTTAGGCAAGCTAGAATAAAAAGTACTCAATTTCCCTCTATTCGCTATTTTGCATTGTTCATTGGAAATATACATTGTTGGAAAACAAGATTGCAGTGCGATGTCCGCTCCTGACTTGAGCGTGATCCACACCGCTCTAATTGGCACTAGACAGTATAACCTTGGGGCAATTATTACCCTTCGCTTGCACCGCAATGAGGGCGATGGAGATTTATATGGAGGAATTTATGCCGTTTGTTTAGCCACTAAGTTAGGGGTCTCGCCTCGACCCAATGTCCTATATTACCTGAAAGATATCAAGACTTTGAGGCAATGCGGCTATAACGCCCAAGATGCTGTCCTATCCTTATTTTGGCTCGAGGGTCTCGATAAGGATAGAAGCGCATCTCGTCATTTCGCAAGAATGGATATCGTTACAAGTACATGTAAAGAGGAGATGAGTATATGGAATTGGCTTACACTCGCTACAAGCTAAATCATGATCATCTCACATACAACAATACATTCAATCACCATACAGAAGAGCAGGGTCCGACTACGGACGAAATCAAACGATAAAAGCGACATCCATCCTTGCTAATCCCAGGCTGCCGGCCTGGAACCCATCCTATGATCGATGAAGAAGAAATCCAAATCAAACAAGCATCGGTCTCACGTCAAAGCATCACATTACCTATACCTTTAACTATTGTTGTAGTAATTTGTGAGCCACGGGGAATCGGCAATCTCATTTCCAAGGGTATCAAGACTAGCAAAGCTTAATGGGTGAGATATATTTAAGTGGTGAGCCTACAGCAAGCACTAAGCATTTATTTGAGTGGCTAACATACGAGTACAAGAATAAGCAGAGTGATCTACGCATAAACGGACGTGAACTAGTAATGATCAAGAAGTGATCCCGAACACCTACTTACGAGTCAAACATAACCCCACCATGCTCCCTTCTTAGTTCAGACCTAATAAGAAGAGACAGTCATGGTTACGCAAACGGTTGGTGTATTTTAATTGAGTTTGCTTCAAGTTTTCTATTACAGGATATTATAAATTTCCAAGTTGCCAAATAATCGCGGGCACGGCTCTCAGAAAGATTTAACCCTACAGGGGTGCCCCAACTCATCCATCACAAACTAGCCACAAGTTGCGCCTGAAAACCTCAACCTCGAGATAGCCCAAAGTATCCTTGGAATCCCGCTGCACAAGACATTCGATAAAGGTAAAACAAATCCAGCAAGGCCGCCCCGCATGTCGACGAACCCGATAGGAGCCGCGTATCTCGTTCTCCGGACACGACCGGATGAGCGTAGCGTACAATGGCCAGATAGAAATAACCCAATTTCCTCGGGTTGGCTCCACACACGACTCTGTTTAGGACCAGCACCATCAGCACTACCCCTCCCTGTATTATGTTGAATTAATCCACAAGTAGCACTAACTCCCTATGCATTATTAACAGTGTTCTATATTATTATGTTGGGCAAATATAGTACCAATGTTGGGCCTTGCTAGAAGAGTTTTATCCCACAACGAATTATCAAGGGGGTCCCCATAACAACCCCAAGCATGTTAGGAGCACTCAGTATGGAACATAACACTAGTACTCGTAAACTAAGGCGGCAAGAGTGGAACAAAATGCCAGGCAAAAGGCCAAGCCTTCCACCCTTTACCAAGTGTATAGATGCATTAAATTAAATATCAAGAATAGTGTGATATCCCAAGATATCCATGTTATCACATGGAACAACCTGCACCTGCAACTAGCAACGCTATAAGAAGGGTTGAGCAAGCGGTAACATAGGCAAACAATGGTTTGCTGGGATGTGGAGGGTTAAAGGCTTATCATGACATTTTGGGAGGCTTGACAAACATGTGGTAGGTAGCGAAACATAGCGGTAGAAACGAGACAACTAGCATGGCAATGATAGTAGTGGTATTCAGGTAAATGGTCATCTTGCCTAAGATCCCGCATGGAAGAAGAACGAATCCGGGAAGTAGACGAATGGGCGTAGTCGAATGAATCCTCACACTCCGAAATGCTTTTGGAACTCCAACGAGGAGAAGCAAATCAGGAAACAAACAAATGACATGGTAAACACCACAGCATATTCACGACATGATGCACAAACAAATATGATGCATGTTCGCTTTAAATATGCAAGGCATGGCAAGATGCATCAATCAAACACTACAAATTAAGTGAAGTTCCATATGAAAAGAGTTACATATTGACGAAACTCGACATTCGAATTATTTATTTCGCTCAAGTTTAGGTACTCATCAATATTAAATTTGTTTAACATGGATGATCATGGCATAAGGTGAAGATGGAATTAAGTAATTTAAATGGAGAAGGAGAACATACATATACCAAATTTATAACTCCCCATATTAAGAGAAATATGGTTAATGTTGTTTAAATAAACAATCGTTTTAAATGTTGTACATCATGGCAAGAGGTGAAGCATACACAACTACATCATCTAGGCATTTTAAATGCCGGAGGCAACATATAGCATTTCTGAAACGACACCATATGCAAATTTAGAAATTGGTACAGATATATCCTAATCATATTTTATATTTATTAAACAGTAAAATAAAGTGTGCCATGTGATTCTACACATTTTTCTAAGCAAGTTACATATGTGGATCATTTTAAAAGGATCTACGGTTATTTAGTTATGAAATAAATCATTTTAACATGGCATTTATGCAAATTAAATGAAAACAGAAAGTTAAACATTTTTTAACATGGTTGAAAGTGGGATATTTTGATTCTACATGAAATTCTAAGCATTTTTCATATATAAAACATTTTCATCCGATGCACGGTTATTTATTTATTAGCAATACAAAAACGTGGCATTTTCTGTAATTTTTAATGTCCTGGAAATTGACAAATTCGCTGGCATGAAAAAAAATACACACGGGCCAAATCTGAGGCAAATTGGGCTAACAGACACGGGCGCAAGATAACTATAAGGTGCTCATGGGCAAAGGATAGCGGGCGGTGCTCACATCGCAGCCATGGACTGGCTTGGCGACGCGGCCCACCAAGGCGAGGCGAGGCAAGAGCTGCAGATGCGGGCTGGGCCCGGAGGCGCGTTGCGGCACTGGCGCGGCCCAGGACGGGTCGGGCTTGGTTTGGTGCGGCAGGCCCAGGCTGGCGCGCTGCAGTCCACGGGTGAGCGGGCATTCAACGAGTGTCGTCCTCCCGAGCGAGGCAACAAGAGGAGTCCATGGCGGGGCTGAGAGACAGGAGCGGCCGGCGGTGATGACGAGGGGACGCGGAGGGCAGCCGGAGGTGGCCGGATCCGGTTGCCGGGGGCCAGATCCCCGGCTCCCATGGCGGCTGCGTCTGAACATGAGAGAGTAGATGGAGGTTAGCGAGAGAGAGGGCAGGAGAAGGAGAGAGAGACAGGGAGGCGACGGGGCTGGCCTGGTCGACCCGGTGGCTTGCTGGTGAGGTTTGGAGCTTCGATGGCCAGCGGGGCGGGGAAGCTGCAGCGAGGAGGAGCTCGGGGTCGGGGCGCGGGCGCTCCTCGGGCGCAGCGGCGGCTGGTTCGGGCCCGGGCGGGCCGAACCCGGGCTCGGCGGGCCCTCGCGGCTCGAGGGAAGAGGTAGAGGGCGCTGGCGGCTGCGGGTTGGCACGGCGTGGACAAAGAGGAAGGCTAGTGTTTCCAAATCTGGACGAGGGAGCTGTCTATATATAGCAGGGGTAGCTAGGGTTAGGGGATTTTTGTCCATTTTCGGACAGTAGGATCGCAATCCGACGGCTCCAATCGGAGGGGGGCTGGGCTGGGCTAGGTGGGCTGTGTAGGGGTGTTGGACTGAGATGAGAGGGAGGTTTTGCGGCCCGTGACAGAGTTTAAAACACCAAAAATGTTTGATAATTTGACCGGCTAAAGTGCCGCTATTGGTTTAACGGTTCGGGTATCAAACGGACTCCGAATGTGACGAAATTTGACAGACGGTCTATCTAAAATATAATAAGACCGCACGCCAACTTTCAACCCATTCGAAGAACATGTTTATCCCACCTATAAAATAATGTTTTAACGATGTCGCGGGCGCGTGCGAGTGTGGTTGGTGAAAGCACAACTTCTCCCTAGGTGGTTTTGGTAATTAATAACAACATATATTTCATTGGACTAATATTTCCACCAAGTATATTTCACTAAAGTTCAATGAATGGATTGGCAAAAGGATTGTGAGGAGATTCCCTAGATGCAAGGAAGATCTATTGGCAACATGCTTGAAGACTCTACATTTTACTTTATGTGGGAAATCACTTTGAGTCCGTAGGAAAGCCAATACTATTAAAAGGGGATGAGGTGTCTATGATGATCTGGTTGCTCAAGTGCTTAGAGATTAGCCACCAAAAATACACATGACATTCTCCCACAAATACTCTATCCAAAACCAAATATCCAAAATCGGTGCCACCAACAATTTCCATTAGGCCCTACCGAGTTTTGCCTCAAACAAACCCTAAACCAAACCCTAGCATCTCGGTACCACCAAATTTTGAGAATCGGTCTCACCGAGTTTGTGGACCAACTCTCTGGTTAGTCATTATCAGGAATCGGTACCTCCGAGTTTTGAGAATCGGTCTCACCAAAGTTTTGGACCAACTCTCTGGTTAGCCGTTTTCAAGAATCGGTACCACCGAGTATCGGTCTCACCGAAAAGCCGAAAGTTTCCACATTTTGCACTAGTCGGTGCAACCGAGTTTTTACTTCGGTTTCACCGAGTTCAGCAATAATGTTGTAACGGTTGAATTTTTGGAGATGCCTATATATGCCCCTCCACCTCCTCTCACTCGTTGTGGAAGCACTCAGAACATACCTACACTTGCCCCATCCATTTTTCTAAGAGAGAACCACCTACTCATGTGTTGAGATCAAGATCTTCCACTCCAACCATATGAATCTTGATTTCTAGCCTTCCCAAGTCGCTTTCCACCCAATCAATCTCTTCTACCAAGCCAAATCTGTGAGAGAGTGATTGTGTGTTGAGGAGACTATCTTTTGAAGCACAAGAGCAAGGAGTTCATCATTGTTACCACATCTATTACCTTTTGGAGGGTGATGCCTCCTAGATTGGTTAGGTGTCGCTTGGGAGCCTCCTTCGTGTTGTGGAGGTGCACCAAGAAGTTTGTACGGGCAAGGAGATCGCCTACTTCGTGAAGATCAACCCATAGTGAGGCTAGTCGTGGACGGAAGCCGTGATGGAATAGACGAGGTTGCTACTTTGTGGACCCTAACGGGTGGATCCCTCCGTGGACTCCCGCGACCGCTACCCTTCATGGGTTGAAGTCTCCATCAGCATGGACGTACGATAGCACCACCTATCAGAACCACGGCAAAAATCTTCATGTCATCAATTGCATTTGATTCTCCTCTCCCTACCTTTACTTTCATGTGCACGTCTTTACTTTCTACTGCTATACTTTTAGACTTGCATCTGTAGGGTGTACTTGACTTGCTACAATTTCTAAAACTTGCCAACATTTAAAATTGAGAAAAGGCTAGATTTTATTTGGTCAAGTAGTCTAATCACCACCCGCCCCCTCTAGACATACTTCGGATCCTACAAGTGGTATCAGAGCTTTGGTCTCATTGCATTGGTTTCACAACCTAGGAAAGTATGGCGTCTAGTGAGGGAAGTTATCATCGTAGAGGTCCATATTTTGATGGTACAAAATTTGCTAGTTGGAAGCATAAAATGAAAATGCATATTCTTGGTCATAACCCTACCGTATGGGTTGTTGTTCATGTTGGATTTCAAGGTGAATTATTTGGAGATGGAAAGGAACCGGATCATGAAGCTACCGCGGAAGAATTGAAGATGTTGCAATACAACGCTCAAGCATGTGACATTCTATTCAACTCCTTATGCCCCGAAGAGTTCAACAAGATAAGCTGTCTTGAGGATGCAAAGGAAATTTGGGATACTTTGGTTGATATGCACGAAGGTACCGAATACGTCCGGGAATCTAAGTTGGATGTGCTACAAAGTCAACTTGACAAGTTCAAGATGAAGGATGGTGAAGGAGTCGCGGAAATGTACTCTAGGCTTGCTCTCATCACAAATGAGATTGCCGGCTTAGGAAGTGAAGAGATGACCGACAAATTAATCATCAAGAAGATCCTTAGATCCTTGGATGGAAAGGACGACACCATGTGCACATTGATCCAAATGATGCCAAACTACAAAGATCTCAAGCCTACGGAAGTCATTGGAAGGATTGTTGCTCATGAGATGTCACTCAAGGACAAAGAAGACTTCACACCAAGTCAAGTGGTGCATACAAAGCTACAAGTGACACTCCCGCTACTTCAAGTGACAACCTTCTTACCGATGAAGAAATAAGCTTCATGGTCAAGAAATTCAACAAGTACTACAAGAGTAGAGGCAAAGAGAGAAGCTCCAATTCAAGATATGAAGAGAATTGTTCCTCTAGTCGTGACCGGAATTGTTACAATTGTGGAAGGCCCAGACACTATTGCAATGAGTGCATGGCCCCCCACAAAAGAAGAGAAGACTTGCCTAGAAGACGAAGCTCAAGAGATGAATCACCTCGTAGAGAGAGGAGTAGAGAAGATCGTTATGAATGAAGACCCTCCCGAAGAAGCAAGGAATCGAAGAAGATGGACACGTACACCAAGAGCCACACAATAAGAACACATCAAGCTCATGTTGGTGAATGTGTTTCCGGCTCCGAATCCGAGAACCAATCCGAGAGAAGCTACCACTCCAAGTCCGACTATAGTCGAGATGAAGGTGTTGCCGGATTAGCACTCGTAACCTCCAACTCCTATGACATATTTGATTCACCAAATGAAGGAAGTGGAAGTTGCTTCATGGCTAAAGGCCCCAAGGTATCACACCTTGAATACATTGACTTCAATAGTGATGAGGATGATCTATTAGGAGATGATGACTTGCTCTTTGATAAAACTAGTGATGTTAGTCAAAATGAACTTGATGATAATCATGCTAATCAAGATAAGTCGTATGATGATGATAAGAAGGAGATTGAGCATCTAACTAAAGAACTAAACACTCTTAAGTTAGCTCATGAATCTACTCTAGAAGATCATAGAGAGCTCTTAAGAACTCATGAGAAGCTACGCTTCGAGAAGCTAAATTTAGAGCAAGAGCATGAGTTTATTAAAGCTATCAATGACGATCTTCGAAAGAAGAGTTCTTCTTATCTTGCCAAACGATTACTCTAGTCCACATTTCTTCCACAAGTTAAGTCTAAGCAAACTAGTAACAAAGGCAAGAAAGATTCTTCATCTAGTAGCAACAATACTAATGTTAAATCTAATAATGTTGCTTCTAGTAGCTCTATTGATTCCAGTAATGATTCTCTTAGCCAAGTTACACTTGAGCAACAAAACTATTTATTGAAAGGGATTATAGAGAAAGGTGTCTACAAAATTCTTGTTGGATGTAAGGAATTTGAGGAGATCGTACGCAAGCATGGAGGATACCGGAAGAACCAAGGCATTGGCTACTTCAACGCAAATGGAGTTGAATAGGAAGAAGGTCAATACCCCAAGACGAAGTTTTTTCCATAAAGGGAGAAGTATGGTCATACTGTCCCCAAGGGAACAAAAGATCAAGATGACCTTCCACCACAAGACCACAAGCTCAAGGGCAAGGACAAGCTTCAAGAAGAGATTGACACATTTGAAGATGAATCACAAGCCTTGGTCAAGTGGGTTCGCAAGGCTACTACAACCTCTACTTCAACAAGTGCTACTTCCACTCCAAGTATCCCCATCAAGTTGATGTGGGTCCCAAAGAAGAAGAACTAGAGAAGTTCTTGAGTGGTGACTTCGCCAATGAAATTCACTCACATTCATTTTTGGCAAGGACTATTTGCAATCAAGTTCAACCTTATGCAATAGTTCAAGGAGTCACACATTCCCTCAAAGGTAAGCAAGGGACAAGGTAATTAAAGAATCAACATCATCTATTTGTGCTTCACTCCATGTCCATAGATATCCTTGTATTTGTTCCTTGTATGGGACTAACCCGTGTAGGTGAGAAGAGTACGAAACAACAAGGATTGCTCCCAACTCAAGATGATCTTCATCAACAATGAGCATCCACCACTACATCACCTACATGAAGTCATCGTCGACAAAACCCAAGGTTAGTTTGTCCCACTTAGGGGAGATGTCTCATCAAGGGGGAGCTTTACTCTAAGGCTTGAGTTAAAGCATCTCATAAGATGTGACAACATTAAATGCTTTATGTAAAAGTGGTAACCCTACTTGTGCTTAAACGATGAGTATGACCTATGATCAAGTATTCTTACTTGGATCCTAAGTCAATATACTCATATATAGATGACTCCGTCATCGCCAAAGTGCTTGGTAGATACTAGAGTAGTTGTGCATGTTTGCCATGATTTCTATTGACATCCTATTGTGTGAGCATGTTGGTATGCATATCTTTTCTCATTCGTGGATATCCAATTGTTGTTATTTGGCTTTTATTTTCTTTGGCCAATTGGATATACCAGAATGCCTAAGTACCCTCCTCTAGCTATCTATGCTTTCTCGTCTCTTCATGCTTCATCACAAAATTTGGGCAAGCATTTTTCGAACCCTCAGTGTGAGGAGCACTCAAAGTTCCGTTTCGACAAGAGGTGACTTCCAAAACCTCCCATGTGCAACTCGGTGTAACCAATTCCACAATCTCGGTTCCACCGAACCACTAGGGTTGATCTGGTTTTTGTCCTCGGTACCACCGATTTATCCATCCCGGTCTCACCGAGTTTCACTATCGTCTGGCAGTTAAGAAACTCGGTGGCACCAAAATGTTTCAATCGGTGTCGCGGACAGTAAGGGGCTATATATATATATATCCAGCGGACCCGATTTTTGAAATTCAATCTTCAATCTCGTCCTCCGCAAACCCCTGCTATCGTGCTCATGTCTACGGACATCGTCACCTCATCTCCGTGCGCCCTCGCCACTGGAGTTCCTCGCCGTCGACGGGAATCTTCTCCGTCATCACCGTCGAAGGAGATCTTCACCAAGTTAGTGTAAAGATGTCGCCCCTTTTGCGCTCATTGATTCTGATTCTTGCGCATTAGGTTTCGCCCATTATCTTTCCACAGATTGCACTATTTCCATACTCTAAACAAATCCCCTAGATTAGCAGAACGAGAAAATTTAGGTTTAGGGTTCCGCTACCTGCATTTCGGTATCACCGAGTGGAAAGAACCGGTACGACCGATTTAGATTTTAGGGCTGTCAGAACTTTCTCGGTGTGACCGAGTCATTCTTTTCAGTGAAACCGAAAAGGTGACCAAGTCCTTGTTAAGAGGGAGTTTGTCTTGGTAGCTCCGAAAACTCGGTGGAACCGAATTACATGTTGCGAAGTTCTGGAACTACATTTTTGAGATCAAACTTTCAAAAACTTCTGGATTTTGTGATGCTAATCCCTTCTTCTCATCTATATCTATTCACAGGGTCAGTATGTCAGGCTCGTAGGACAGTGACAATATCTTCACAGAGCAGAGTGTTGATTTGGATGTTGGCACTATCCCAGAAGCTAGTTCTTCATCTTTAGAGGATCCAGGCACCCCCAGTTCTAATGGGTTGCCCAAGGCTTCCACAAGGGCCAGGAAGAAGCTTAATTCAGATGAGGAGGACTCAGATTTTGTGCCAGAAGAGGTTCTATCCAAGAAGCAGTAAGAAAAGAAAAAAAAGCTGCTAGGAAATCTACCAATGAGGCCACTTCTGCTAAGATGCCAGACAGGAAGGAGTATGCCAGTTCTAAAGCTGGAAGAGCACTAGAGAGTGCTAGGGCTGCTATGAGTTCAATGTCCATGCCCAAGAAGGCAGGATAGAAGAGCGAGAGAAATAAGAATGTTCATGTTGTTGTTCTCCCCTCCACTCCAGAATATCTTGATGAAGAGGAAGAAAAGGAAGAGGAAGAACCAATTGCACAACCTCCTCCCTCCAAGAAGAAGAAGCTGATGGCTGATGCAATGTCCAGTCAGGCTGCATCTAAGGCCAAGCCATCTGCTCCAAAGAAGCCATCTGCCCCCAAGTCCAAGAAGACCACCAGAGATATACCTCTTGCTGAGAAGAACAAGAGATCTTCCACCATGGAAGAAGAGGAAGATGTTGTTGTGCTGAGGAAGCTGAGACCCCATTTGCTTAAACACAATGATGATCACCCAGTTGCTGAGGACATGAAGAAGAGAAAGGACACTGGACTGAGGAAATGGAGAGCTGATGATCCATATGCCATAAGGAGGAGAACTGTTGTAGATGCTCGCTTCCACACCCAGGAGCAGCAAGATTTTTATGATATTGTCTTTTTAGACAAGAGTCCTGCAGTTAGTGACATGAGATATGTTGATTGGAAGTACATTAAGGAGAATGAAGACTACTTCCCTCATGTGCTAGAGAACTTCAAGGCCATTGGCATAGATGCATTTGTTGGCAGAGCGTTCACTGCATGGAATGATGAAACAATCATGCAGTTCTACTCTACAGCTTATTTCTATCCAGATGGAAGGATAGTTTGGATGACTGAGGGAACCAGATATCAGTCTACAGTTAGTGAGTGGGATACCATCTTAGGATCCCTGAAAGTTGAAGAGGCAGATCTTGATGTCTATACTGAGGCCAAGATGAATCACAACTCCATGGCCAATATGTATAATTCTAGCCATGTTGCTTATGTCAAGACTCATAAGCTTGGCTTTGTCTACTATCTGCAAGCTGGATTACCCACTACCAACACCATCATGAGATATACTTTGATGCCAAAGTCTAGAGATGACAAGATGATTAGGGGTTACTCCATCAACATGTTGCATCATGTAGACACCCACACAAGATTCCGAGTGATGGATTTGATTGTTCAGACAATCAAGAGGATAGCTGGTGATCAGAAGAGATCATCTGAATATGCTCCATACATTCAGATGCTCATTAATTCCAAAGTTGGAAAGAGCCTATATGCACTTGATTGTCCACATCTCCCACTATTGCCAGAGTTCGAGGACAACGTTGTGGTGATGGATCCTTCTCATCCCACTTCAGCTACATCACAAGTAGAGGCAGAGGCAGAAGCAGCTAGAGCCACTAAGGACGCAGAGCGATCAAATGTACTATCTTATCAGCTCTCTCCAAGGGATCAAAAAGAATGTGGCTGAGATCCTCAAGAACCAGAAGAGTCTTGAGAGGATTGTGGAGATGAAATTTCATGATCTTGACAACAAGGTTGATGAGCTGACAGTGACTGTCAATGAGCTAAAACAGCAGGTGGATGCAGTGCCCAGTCACCACTCCAGTGATGATGATGGTCCTCCTCTCTAGACCATCACTCACTTCAAGAGACAAGCCAGAACGTCCATCACGCCTACTCCAAAGTTGAGGCCTTCCTTGTCCGCACTATCTACTGCTCCTTCAGCTCCTTCTGCACCTTTAGTGTCTACTCCACCACCTCAAAGGACTTCAGCTGAAGCATTCGCCGACGCCCTTCTTTCGACTCCTTCAACGGCTACGAGAGGAGATCAAGCCCAGAGAGACGACTAGCTCTGCATACTTTGAACTTTTTGGTAACTTGTTGCCAAAGGGGGGGGAGTGTATAGATCATAGGGCTTCGAGAGAGTGTGTTTTGTCGTTTGGTTGCTCTCTTTGTGTTAAAAAAATTTGGTTTATCACTTGGTTGTTCTTAAACTTCGTTGTGTTTGATAATACATTTGCTTGATGATGCTACTATTTCCTATCCATGTGATGTTAATATTATGATCGTTCACTCATTTTTGGTGTCATGTGCATTGTAATCCATTCATATCATTTATGCGCACCACCAAGTTTTATGTGACATGAAAGAGTTACCCACACTCCTAATCGATTGTGCATTTGCATTCAAATGCAAGTTTTAAATAATGCACAAATTTAGGGGGAGCTCTTGCTTATCACATACTTCTCAAAGCGATGATGCTACTCATTGTTTTATCCCTATCGAAGCTTTGATCTATATGTTGTCATCAATTACCAAAAAGGGGGAGATTGAAAGCACAACTTCTCCCTAGGTGGGTTTGGTAATTAATAACAACATATATTTCATTGGACTAATATTTCCACCAAGTATATTTCAGTAAAGTTCAATGAATGGATTGGCAAAAGGATTATGAGGAGATTCCCTAGATGCAAGGAACATCTATGGGCAACAAGCTTGAAGACTCTACATTTTACTTTATGTGAGAAATCACTTTGAGTCCATAGGAAAGCCAATGCTATTAAAAGGGGATGAGGTGTCTATGATGATCTGGTTGCCCAAGTGCTTAGAGATTAGGCACCAAAAATACACACGAAATTCTCCCACAAATACTCTATCCCAAACCAAATTTCCAAAATCGGTGCCACCAACAATTTCCATTAGGACCTACCAAGTTTTGCCTCAGACAGATCCTAAGCCAAACCCTAGCATCTCGGTACCACCAAGTTTTGAGAATCGGTCTCACCCAGTTTGTGGACCAACTCTCTGGTTAGCCATTTTCAGGAATCGGTACCTCCCAGTTTTGAGAATCAGTCTCACCAAAGTTTTGGACCAACTCTCTAGTTAGCCGTTTTCAGGAATCGGTACCACCGAGATTTATATATCGGTCTCACTGAAAAGCCGAAAGTTGCCACATTTGCACTAGTAGGTGCAACCGAGTTTTTACTCCGGTTTCACCGAGTTCAGCAATAATGTTGTAACGGTTGGATTTTTGGAGATGCCTATATATACCCCTCCACCTCCTCTCACCCGTAGTGGAAGAACTCAGAACATACCTACACTTGCCCCATCCATTTTTTCTGAGAGAGAGCCACCTACTCATGTGTTGAGATCAAGATCTTCCACTCCAATCATATGAATCTTGATTTCTAGCCTCCCCAAGTTGCTTTCCACCCAATCAACCTCTTCTACCAAGTCAAATATGTGAGAGAGTGATTGTGTGTTGAGGAGACTATCTTTTGAAGCACAAGAGCAAGGAGTTCATCATTCTTACCACATCTATTACCTTTTGGAGGGTGGTGCCTCCTAGATTGATTAGGTGTCGCTTGGGAGCCTCCTTCTTTGTGTTGTGGAGTTGAACCAAGAAGTTTGTCGGGGCAACGAGATCACCTACTTCATGAAGATATACCCAAAGTGAGGTTAGTCCTTCATGTACGGAAGCCGTGATGGAATAGACGAGGTTGCTACTTTGTGGACCCTAACAGGTGGAACCCTTCGTGGACTCTCGCAACCGCTACCCTCCGTAGGTTGAAGTCTCCAGCAGCATGGACGTACGATAGCACCACCTATCAGAACCACGGCAAAAATCTTCATGTCATCAATTGCGTTTGATTCTCCTCTCCTTACCTTTACTTTCATGTCCATGTCTTTACTTTCCGCTGCTATACTCTTAGACTTGCATGTGTAGGGTGTACTTGACTTGCTACAACTGCTAAAACTTGCCAACATTTGAAATTGGGAAAAGGCTAGATTTTTATTTGGTCAAGTAGTCTAATCACCCCCCCTCTAGACATATTTCGGATCCTGCAGTTGGTCACGAAACGGTCAACACGAGAACGGAGAGAACCGGCAACCACAAACGAATGCAAGTTTTGAAAAAAATGATGGCAACAGAGTGTCGATGCTATGCAGATGATGCGGATGATGGGATGATGAATGCGACAACCAAATAAAACACACGGGAATAACGGAATAAATCAGGAATCATCTAGAGCGTCGGTCTCGGGCTGTTACAACTCTCCTCCACTAACAAGAGATCTCGACCCGAGATCTTAGAATGAGAAGAGGAATAGAAAGGAAGAGGTAAAATTTAGTTGCTTCTTTGACAAACGAGTGAATCCAACAAAACTTTGAGGTGCAAAGAGATGAAGAATGGCACGAGGCACAAGCAAGAATTCAAAAGAAATTTGGCAGCACTCCGATAGAAAATGGACGCGAAACTTGATAAGATGGAAAGAACTTGAAAAGAGGACACAACATTCCGGTTAATTGGGTAAGCAAGGAAGAACGTGATCTTGATAAAATGAGATCATGGTTGAAGAGAGCAACATCACAATTCCTCTGGAATGAAAGAATAGAAGCTAGATCGATGGAAATAAAGAACGGAGAACGAAATGACAACTTCTACCACAATTGAATTAAGAAGCACACTTACGAACAAGGATTGAACGAAGTTGTTGAAAGAATCATCTCAAGGAAATAAGAATAAGAATTATGTTATGATTATACTTCATCAAGTTAAATTGATGAAAAGCAACAGATTTAGCATACCACTTATTCATGATGGAAAAGATTGAAGAGAGATAAGAGCACAAACTTGAAGAACTCTTCAACAAAACACCGGTAAGAATTTGAAACGAATGATGATAGTACGAATGAATGGAGATACATGAGAACGAAGAGATCACGATCTTCCTAGGAGAAAACTTAAACGAAGCACCGAAATAATTGAGATACGAACGAAGAGACAATAATTGAGAAGAATTTGAGAATGAAAGCTAAAAGCTGAGAATGAAGGATTCTTCTGAAATGATGGCCTTCGGAGAATCGATAAATGGAAACAACTATGAAATGCTCCGGATAGATATGGAAGGAATTTCTCATGACCGAAAACAATTTGAAAGAATGGAATCAAGCTTGAAACACGAATCTTCAAAAGAATGGACCATGATTTAAGAGAAACTCTCCTTCGGTCTTCAACGCAAAGAATGATGGCGATAAACACTAAAAATATTGTTGAGACACTCTGGAAGAATGAATAAGAAAGTTTGATCCAACGATGAAAATAATTTGAAGCGGTCTTGGAGAAGGGCCATGACTGATGGGATTCATTCCTACGTCATGTTTGCAAAGAACTTGAGATCTTCAAAAAAAGATTAGAAGAGGCAGGTAAGATCCTGGGAAAAACATGTGGGTTATGGGCCCACTAAAGGGAACACCATTGAAATGATTGCTTAGAAAGATAGATTGCATCGGTAAGATTAAGAACAAGATGAGGTGAGAACCTCGAAAAAATTTGGAAGGATTTTGAGCGAAAACATGAATCTTTTGAGATGTCTTTGGCACTCTGGATGGAATAGAGAGGTGAATGAACAAGAGAGGCTTGGATAAGAATTTCCAACACGGGAAAGCATTGGACAGATGACGAAGGATAAGACGAACACTGAGAGGTTGAATCGAATACATCTGGAAGAAAAGAAGAACAAGGAATGATGAACTTAGCGCCTAAGCATCATCATTGTGAATCACCGGGTACAATACTGAAGAAAAGATAGTGAAAGCATCAATGAAAAGAAAGGCACTTGGACAATAATTTAATCGTTGAAAAAAAGGGCGGGGGTGTGGGAAAAAAGAAGAAAGGTTTGGACGGATGAAACGAACTCCGGAAAATGAAAATGAGGATAGATCTTGCAAATATTTGAAAGGATTGAATTAACTTGAAGAGAAGCACTCCGGATGGAAAAGAATTGACAAGACAAATTGCTTGAGCAAAATATTAGCACTCCCATAGGGATATGAGAACACCGCTTAAGAAATATATGAAATCAACACTTGACAACTACTTGAATTCCCACCTAAGAACTCCCGTAATCCTTTGGTTATGCAATCGGGTCCACGGATACACGGAGTAAAATCCATCACTCAACTCCTAGCAGTAATACTACTCTCTAATGTATCACATCCGTCGACACATAACCAGAGGCCTCGGAAATTCATCTACCTCAGACCCTCGTAATCACAATAATACTAAACATGGCAGTACATCTAGAAGCTCTCCCCAGTATTGGGTGACGCCAAACTCCTCTCGCCACAAATAGTATTGAAGCAATTTCGAACATCCTCGTCCTGAGATACTAAGGAAACTGAACGATAGCATGTGACAAGAATCCCTGGAGCTCTCCTCCCTAGAAACGGAAGGCACCAAGAATAGAATTCCGGTCACATCGACATCATAGAGGTTCCAAAATACCCGCGTGATCCTAAAAAATTTGAGTGAGAAGAGGGGTAGAATTGAAATTCCTACGTCAGGATTCCTCACCACAGCAAGGAAGAGGAGTAAAAAGAATTCCAACTCTCCAATATATAACTAGACTCAAAATAGTTTTTCACTAGACTCGACTCGGCCAACTTCGATCGATCAAGGGGGCTCCTAGGTCGGTACTGCTATGATACCAACTTGTAATGCCCAAGATGCGGTTCTATCCTTATTTTGTCTTGAGGGCCTCGATAGGGGTAGAAGCGCATGTCGTCGTTTCGCAAGAATGGATATTGTTACAAGTACATGTAAAGAGGAGATGAGTATATGGAATTGGCTTACACTCTCCACAAGCTAAATCATGATCATCTCAAATACAACAATACATTCAATCACCATACAAAAGAGCAGGGTCCGACTATGGATGAAATCAAACGATAAATGCAACATCCATCCTTGCTAATCCCAGGCTGCCAGCCTGGAACCCATCCTATGATCGATGTAGAAGAAGAAGAAATCCAAATCAAACAAGCATCACTCTCATGTCAATGCATCGCATTACCTGTACCTGCAACTGTTATTGCAGTAATCTGTGAGCCACAGGGACTCGGCAATCTTATTTTCAAGGGTATCAAGACTAGCAAAGCTTAATGGGTGAGTTATGGTTAAGTGGTGAGGCTGCACCAAGCACTAAGCATTTATTTGAGTGGCTAACTTACGAGTACAAGAATAAGAAGAGTGATCTACGCATAAACGGACATGAACTAGTAATTATCAAGAAGTGATCCTGAATACCTACTTCTGTGTCAAACATAACCCCACTGTGTTCCCTTCTTGGTTCAAACCTCACACGAAGAGATAGTCACGGTTACGCACACGGTTGCTGTGCTTTAATTGAGTTTGCTTCAAGTTTTCTTTTACCGGATATTATAAAATTTCCAAGTTGCCACATAACCGCAGGAATGGCTCTCAGAAAGATTTAACCCTGCAGAGGTGCTCCAACTCATCCATCACAAACTAGCCAAAAGCTACCCCGGAAAACCTCAACCTCGAGATAGCCCAAAGTATCCTTGGAATCCCAGTGCACAAGACATTCGAGAAAGGTAAAACAAATCCAGCAAGGCCACCCGGCGTGTCGACAAACCTGATAGGAGCCGCGTATCTCATTCTCAGGACATGACCGGATGAGCGCAGCGTACAGTGGCCTGATAGAAATCACCCGAGTTGCCCTGGGTTGGCCCCGCACATGACTCTGTTTAGGACCAGGACCATCAGCATTGGCACTCCCTGTATTATATTGAATTAATCCACGGGTAGCGATAACTCCCTATGCATTACTAACGGTGTTCCGTATCCCAAAACGAATTATCAAGGGGGTCCCCATAACAACCCCAAGCATGTTAGGAGCGCTCAGTATGGAACATAACACCAGTACTCGGAAACTAAGGCAACAAGAGTGGAACAAAACACCAAGCAAAAGGCCAAGCCTTCCACCCTTCACCAAGTGTATAGATGCATTAAATTAAATATCAAGAATAGTGTGATATCCCAAGATATCCATGTTATCACATGGAACAACCTGCACCTGCAACTAGCAACGCTATAAGAAGGGTTGAGCAAGCGGTAACATAGCCAAACAATGGTTTGCTGGGATGTGGAGGGTTAAAGGCTTATCATGACATTTTGGGAGGCTTGACAAACAAGTGGTAGGTAGCTAGACATAGCGATAGAAACAAGACAACTAGCATGGAAGAAGAACGAATCCGTGAAGTAGACGAACGGGCATAGTCTAACGAATCCTTACACTCCGAAACACTTTCGAAACTCTAGCGAGGAGAAGCAAATCTGGAAACAAACAAATGACATGGTAAACACCACAACATATTCACGACATGATGCACAAACAAATATGATGCATGTCCGCTCTAAATATGCAAGGCATGGCAAGATGCAACAATCAAACACTACAAACTAAGTGAAGTTCAACATGCAACGAGTTGCATATTGACAAAACTCCACATTCGAATTATTTAGTTCACTCTCGTTTAGGTACTTATCAATATTAAATTTGTTTAACATGGATGGTCATGGCATAAGGTGAAGATGGAATTAAGCAATTTAAATGGAGAAGGACAACAAACATATACCAAATTTATAACTCTCCATATTAAGAGAAATACGGTTAATGTTGTTTAACTAAACAATCATTTTAAATGTTTATCATCATGGCAAGAGGTGAAGCATACACAACTACATCATCTAGGCATTTTAAATGAGGCCGGAAACAACATATAGCATTTCCCAAATGACTCCACATGTAAATTAAAAAATTGGTACAGATCTGTCCTAATCATATTTTGTATTTATTGAACAGTGAAATAAAGTGTGCCATGTGATTCTACACATTTTTTCTAAGCAAGTTACATATGTGCATCAGTTTAAACGGGGCTATGGTTATTTAGTTATGAAATAAATCATTTTAACATGGCATTTATGCAAATTAAATGAACATAGCAAGTTAAACATTTTTAACCTGGTTGAAAGTGGGATATTCTGATTCTACATGAAATTCTAAGCATTTTTCATATATAAAACATTTTCATCCGATGCACGGTTATTTATTTATTAGCAATCCAAAAATGTGGCATTTTGTGTAATTTTTATGCGTGGAAATTGACAAATTCGCTGGCAGGAAAAAAACATACACAAGGGCCAAATCTGAGGCAAATCGGGCTAACAGACATGGGCGCAAGATAACTAAAAGGTGCTCATGGGCAGAGGATAGCGGGTTGTGCTCACATCGCAGCCATGGGCTGGCTTGGCTTCGCGACCCACCAAGGCAAGGCGAGGCACGCGCTGTAGATGCGGGATGGACCTGGAGGCGCGTTGCGAGGCTGGCGCGGCCAAGGATGGGCGGGCTGGGCTTGGTGCGGCTGGCCCAGGCTAGCGCGCTGCAGTCCACGCGCGAGCGGGCGGTCAACGAGCGCTGTCCTCCCGAGCGAGGCAACAAGAGGAGGCCATGGCGGGGCTGGGAGACGGGAGCAGCCGGCGGTGATGACGAGGGGACGCGGAGGGCAGCCGGAGGCGGCCAGATCCGGTCACCGGGGGCCATGTCCCCTCGATCCCGAGCAGAACTGGGCGGCGGAGAGCTCCGAGCTCGGCTCCCTTGCCGGCTGTGTCTGAACATGAGAGAGAGGATGGAGGTTAGCAAGAAAGAAGGCAGGAGAAGGAGATATAGACAGGGAGGTGACGGGGCTGGCCTCGACCCGGTGGCTTGCCGGCGAGGTCTAGGGCTCCGGTGGCCGGCGGAGCGGTCCAGCACGGCGGCACGGGGAAGCAGCAGCGAAGAGGAGCTCGGGGTCGGGGCGCGGGCGCTCCTCGAGCACCGTGGCGGCTGGTTCAGGCCCGGGCAGGCCGAACCTGGGCTCTACGGGCCCGCGCGGTTGGAGGGAGGAGGTGGAGGGCGCTAGCGGCTATGGGTTGGCTCGGCACAGAGAACGAGGAAGCTAGGGTTTCCAAATCTGGACGAGGGAGCTGTCTATATATAGCAGGGGTAGCTAGGGTTAGGAGATTTTTGTCCATTTTCGGACCGTAGGATCGCGATCCGACAGCTCCGATCGGAGAGGGCTAGGCTGGGCTAGGTGGGTTGTGTAGGGGTGTTGGGATGAGATGAGAGGGAGGTTTTGCGGCCCGTGACAGAGTTTAAAACACCGAAAACATCTGATAATTTGACAGGCTAAAGTGCTGCTATAGGTTTAACAGTTCGGGTATCATACGGACTCCGAATGTGATGAAATTTGACAGACTGTCTACCTAAAATATAATAAAACCGCACGCCAACTTTCAACCCATTCGAAGAACATGTTTATCCCACCTATAAAATAATGTTTTAACGATGTCGTGGGCGCGTGCGAGTGTGGTTGGTCACGAAACGGTCAACACGAGAACGTACAGAACCGACAACTACAAACGAATGCAGGTTTTGAAAAAAAATGGCAGTAATGGAGTGCTGATGCTATGCAGATGATGCGAATGATGCGATGATGAATGCGACCACTGTTCAAGAATTCATTCGATTAATCAGTTAATTGGCCAGTTAATCACTACTCATTGGGTGGCCGAATCGAATAGCATCTATTCACCGCGTTAACTTGCTAGGCCGATTAAATGGTATGTCGTACCGATTAAATGGTTTGTCATACTGATTAAATGGTGTGTTAGACCAATTAACCGGTTGTCATGCCGATTAATCCATGTTGGCCCGCTGACTCGTGGGCAACCAAAGCCTGATTATTTGGCACATAACCCCTCCCAGCCCCTCCCGCTCCTAAAGAGCTAAGATTTAGCCCTCCACCCGCCCCTCCCACTCCTCTCATCCCCTCCCAAACTAGATGGCGGCTGGTCAGGTCCACGTCGACGCACCGTCGCTTCCCCTCCTCCCTTGTGTGTCGCCGCTTTCTCTTCTCCCTCTATGTGCCACCACTTCCCCTCCTTCTTCGCGACATGCCACCTCTGGCAACCAACCTATTCAAACACCATGCGCGACCGCTGTCACCTTTCATATGTTTGTCGCCATCACCTGACCACCATCTCTCAGAGTTGCGTCTCTGGCGAAAATCAGCCAATTGTTGTTATATACATGTTTGTTGATGATTTTTATGCCCACATGGATGATTGTTGTTGTATAAAGGTTTGTCATGCATTGAGAAAATAAAATGGTGGCATTTGCTTCATATTTGCAATGTAGATTTTTTTGTCTGTACAAAACTTGCTTCTATTGATTTCAGAATTACACCGATTAATGGTCGACCGATTAATCGAGTTAATAGGCCGATTCAGCGATTAATCGCTACTCCCAAGCCGAGCGAGCAGCTACCAGTTAACGATTTCCTCAACATTGAATGCAACAACCAAATAAAACACACGGCGATAACGGAATAAATCAGGAATCATTTGGAGCATTGGTCTCGGGCAGTTACAGCGGCGCCATGATTATATCAAGGACGGAACTCATATATATGATTATAACTTAACATTTGAAAAATACAATATTGTCTCTGTTATTTCGCATGTACTTGTTCTCTTTGACTTTCAGAGCAAACAAATATATTTCATCTATGAGAATGAAGCGCATGAGTGCAACGCAGCAGTGGAGGCCGCTCGTTTGGCTGAGGAGGCAACACGGAATGCATCCACGAGTTATCATTTTGATTATTATCTAGACCAAGGATGGTGATGACAGGGCCGGTCCTGAGATTTTGGGGGCCCGGGGCGAAGCTTAAAGTCGGGGCCCTTTAGTATAATGTCATATAACTAGTAAGCAGTATATATGTGTATATTTGAAATGCAACAATAAATGCTTGGTATCCGCATTGCAACGGTTTTGCAAGTATATCTAATGGCCTATGAAGGAATCTATCACAAGACATCCTTGAAAATGCAAAAGCTATGTTTAATGTCAGGCTATACTGTACGAAGGAATCTATCACTCGGCATCCTTGAGACAGATGACTTTGTTCATGAATTGTTCTAAAAGAAATTTGTATCTAAAATGCAGATTAGTTGTTGGACCAACAATTGCTGAGGTTATTATTCTAAATAGAAGTATCCGAGAAATTAAGATAGATGTGCAAATCCATATGAACGATATGGAAAATACTATTCCATACTTTAAAAATTAAATCAATGGTACTGCGATACTGCAAAGTAATTCTTATCTACCTTAAGAATTTTGCAAAGTAAGAGTTAATTACCACATTGATGCTAGCATTGCCCGGTTCGTCTGAAAACTGCTCGCCAGGACCACCATCTAGAAGATTACTCCTTGTTTTTTTACGTTTCAGATCTATACCACAAGACCAATACTTTCCAGCAACATAAATAAATGGTTTATGACACGGACAGAACATGCAGCGCCGGCATGCCGGTGGGCTCCGATGCACAGCCATGTCTCTTGCAGTCAGGGTCTCCTTCTCAACTCCTCGAGCAAGCTCATCTACGGCGATCTGGGCGATCTGGGTGTGAGGCAAACAGGCGGCGCTCACCAGGGGCGGGATGCGCTCTCATAGATTGTGGTCAATGCGTTCGTTTAGACGCTGCAATTACGTAGCCTCTACTGCTTGGATCAGGCCCAATGACAGTTTTCTTTAGTGTTAGGCCTAATATAAAAAAATACTTGGGCTGGCTACTAGCTCGGATAAAAGGAACGAAGGTTGTCACTGCTGCGTGCAGTTTTCCTGTAGCCTGGGCAATAGGCTACGGCGTTCCTGGGAGGGGGCCCCTGGAGTTTGGGGGCCCTGGGGCGGCCGCCCTACCTGCCCCTCCGCAGGGCCTGCCTTGGGTGATGACCAAACTACGCCAAGGCCTCAGCTTTGGGGAGTACGTGTTTCTCACTGACATTACATTCATGCTCGCACATTTCATTTCAGTTGTCGGCGTTCATCCTTTTTCATTGTATATCCATGTTATTTTTATTTTCATTTTCTTCTTGTGTGTTTGAAAAACTTCAAAAACCAAAAAATATTTCTCGCTTCTTTTCGGTTTTTCAATTCCGTTTATTTACTTTGTAGTGTTAAAAGAAAACCCAAAGAGATTTCTCGTTTCTTCTTTTGCTTGTTGGGAGCATTCCCATGTAAATAGTTTTTCTCGCTTTTTGTTTTTCCTTCGTTAATTTACTTTCTTTAGAAAAACTAAAAACTCCAAAAATATTTCAGTGTGTTTCTCCGAAATTCTTTTCTTTTCTTTTAGTTGTCGTGAGGAGAAGACCACGAATTTTTTTTGAGTGGCTTTCATAAGCTATATTGTGGACCTAATGAAGAGCCAATACTACCTTGTCTTCTGCTTTGAATAAATGTTTTGCAGGTTCCAGCTTAGTCTAGAACACACTTGCACTATTATTATTTTTGCATCATTCGGTCGTGCAAGTGAAAGGCAATAATGACGATATTTGATGAAGTGACTATGGTAAAGAAAGCTAGTATGAACTCTTCTTGTTTTCTGTTTTTGTAAATATGTTTAGCTCAATCGCTCTTGATTCAGCATATTATGAGTAAACATATTTGTGATGACAATTAGAGATTATAGTTGCTCATGCCATGCTTAAATAGCTAGGAGTGGATAATGATTTATTTTGAGTGTCAACATGCATTAAAATGGTTGTGATGTACTTCCTCCGTTCTTAAATATAAGACCTTTTAGAGATTACACTATGGACTACATACGGAGTAAAATGAGTGAATCTACACTCTAAAATATGTCTATATACATCCATATGTAGTTCATAATGAAATATCTAGAAGGTCTTATATTTAGGAACGGAGGGAGTAGTATGTTAGCATGGTATCCTCCTCTGATTAATTCGAGTAGCTTGACTTGGCACATGTGCAAACATGTAGTTGAATCAAATCCAATGCAGCCTCTATGGTATTTATGTTCAGAGTGTTTATATCCTACGCATGCTAATATTCAAGGTTAAATAGTCGCAATGCATGATTATGACAGTTGTCGGCTGGTCACTTCCCCGTCTATTTTGCTAGCCTTCATTTGTACTAAGCGGGAATGATGCTTGTGCATCCAAAATCCTTAAACCAAAGTTGTTCCACAGGAGTTCACTATATCTACCTATATACAGTATTACCCTGCCGTTCCAACTAAATTTGCATGTGCCACCTCAAATCATTCAAATAACTATATGTTTTGTGTGCTCGTACCGCTCATGAAGTCAATATCTTCCATGCTAAGCGGGTTATTCTCACAATGGTGTTTATTCACTTGTCATTGCACGAGAGAGGCTGGTAAAAAGGATGCCCAGTCCTACATAATAAAAAATAAATAAAGCAAACTCCCGTGGAAAGATGAAATGTTGGAGGGCAACCGTGGATTCGGTCAGCCATGGCTCGTGTATGTATGGTGGATGGGAGTAAACTTCACAATTCTGATTGGGAACCGCTTATAATGTGTTTAGCATGGAAGATACCAAAATCCTTTGTCGTGACGTTGACAGGAAAGGCACACCACCCAAAATAATACTTTCATCTCTATTCTAAACCATGAGCTCTGGCACCTCTGCAAGTCAATGCTTCCCTCTGCGAAGGGCATTTCTATTTACTTTCATGTTATTTACTTTTATTGTTGATTCATCATCCTCTCATCAAAAGCACCAGTCATGAGAGCGCTATTATCATCTTTATTCATTGAGTCTAGTTAATGGTGGATGTTAGCATGACTGGATCTCTTCTACGTTGAATTACAATGTTTAGTCGCTGCTTAAACCTAGAGGTGCTCTGCATTTATGTTTTGCAGTCTCAGAAAGGGCTAGCGAGATACCATGTTATCATATTATATCGTGATTGTTTTGAAAAATTGTTGGCATCCGAGATATCTTACTATTGCTCGCTAGTTGGTTATGTTATTGTCATGAGTAAATGTGATATCTAATTGTTATCATTTACATGGTTGGTTCATGATCTTTGCTGAAAACCTGAACATTGAGTTACATATATATATAACAACTAGAACAAAAGAGATTGTAAAAGTTTTCTTTGTCACTTCCAGTTTGACAACTGAATTGCTTGAGGACAAGCAATGAGTCAAGCTTAGGGGAGTTGATAAGTCTCCAACGTATCTACTGTTCCAAACACTTTTGCTCTTGTTTTGGACTCTAATTTGCATGATTTAAATGAAACTAACTTGGACTGACAGAGTTTATATCAGAACTACCATCGTGTTGTTTTTTGTGCTAAAATCAAAGTTCTCGAAATTGGACGACAATTTCTAGAGATTTTTTATTGAATATATAAAAAAATACTAGAGCGAAGATCCGTCGGAGGGGGGCCACTAGTGGCCCACAAGGTAACAGGGTGCGCCCAGCCCCCTTGGCACGCCCTGTTACCTTGTGGGGCCCACGTGGCTCCGCTGACCCTAATTCCAAGCCTATATATTCCTATTCTCTGACACAAAATAGGAGAGAACTTGTCATCGCGTACTATGAGACGGAGCCACTGCCACTTCTTGTTCTTCCACGGGAGTGCTGATCTGGAGTCCGTTTGGTGCTCCGGAGAGGGGAATTCATCGCCATCGTCATCACCGCCGGGAGTGAGTAATTCCTTTGTAGGCCTGCTGGACGGTGATGGGATTGGATGAGATTTATCATGTAATCGAGTTATTTTGATAGGGCTTGATCCCTAATATCTACTATGTTCTGAGATTGATGTTGCTATGACTATGATATGCTTAATGCTTGTCACTAGGGCCTGAGTGCCATGATTTCAGATCGGAACCTATTATGTTTTCACGAATATGAGAGTATTTTGGATCCTATGTTGCAAGTTGTATGCACCTATTATGTGTTATGATCCATAGACCCCAAGGTGACAATCATTGGGATCGTCCCTCGTGATAACCGTAGTTTGAGGAGTTCATGTATTCACCATGTGTTAATGCTTTGTTCTGGTTCTTTAATAAAAGGAGGCCTTAATATCTCTTAGTTTCCATATGGACCCCGCTGCCACGGGAGGGTAGGACAAAAGATGGCATGCAGTTTCTTACTATAAGCATGTATGACTATATACGGAATACATGCCTACATTATATTGATGAATTGGAGCTAGTTCTGTGTCGCTCTAGTATGTAACTGTTACATGATGAATGTCATCCAAATCAATTATCCGTCACTGATCCATGGCCTATGCTTTTCACTTATTGGTTTACGTTAAGTTACTTCTGTTACTACTGCTGTTACAATCAATACAATCTGCTGCTTTTCACTGTTCCTATTGCTTTTGTTACTGTGCTACTAAAACTTCATTGCAGAATGAAATTCTAGGTGTGGTTGAATTGACAACTCAACTGCTAAGACCAATAAATCTTCTTTGGCTCCCCTTGTGTCGAATCAATAAATTTGGGTGAAATACTACCCTCGAAGACTATTGCGATCCCCTACACTTGTGGGTTATCAGGGATGGACTAGATTATCCATGTTTTGTTTTTATAACCCACTTACGTAATCTTATTATACTTAGTTACTTGTGTTAGGAATTAATTAGTATATTAATTAGCACATGTCTATTGTTAATTAGCACATGCTAATTAACAAACAGTCATTAGCAAAGGGGTGTGTCCAACCCCGAGCAGTCATATCCCTTCTCTCTCTCTATTGCCAACAAACACCTGTTCTGGAGGGTTGCCTCGGAACAGACACCTCTTCTTCCCACCTCTTCTAGATGTATATATACTTGAGAATCAACAGAAATCAGGACCAATCGTCCATTCACTTTCATTCAATCTCGTTTTACTCTAACACGTTATCAACACGCTCTCAGCGGAGCAATTCGACGGTCAGATGCAACCATCGTGTGGCCATTGTTCCAGGTGTCATCAACGTCGCACGAACATATTGGTTTGAAGAAAACCAGCCACTATGTATGCGGCGACCAAGGTCCTTGTCTACGCCCTTCAAAGTGAGGGGACGCCAGCCGGCACTACTACTTCAGGCGTACGTGCTATGACATTCGCCTACCATGGCCCTCGGCCCCAGCGGCCTCACAACATCTGGACTTCGGCAAGACGCGGCCACGGCAAAGACGAGCATCCATATGTGCATGCATCCGTTGAATAAATCGATTAGGAGAAGGCCAACTTAACTTTCATTTTGTGATTAGCATCAACGATCCACTGACCGTGTCTCTCCAAAACTGAGAGCAGTTTCCTTTTGCATCATAGGAAGACACGAAGTGCATCACTGGCCTTCCACAACAACAGAATCTTGGACATTTTGATGACCGGTAGCCGACGAGATATTGCTCTCCCTGACGAAAATTCTCCCTCCGGCGTGGCCACACTCCAAGTCAGGATAGTCATGTCGACGACCTTCGACACGCCTTTGTTGTGTACATCAGTTTGGTCTTTCCATCTTACATTTATATTTTATAAATGATTATTCCAGACATTTCTTTTCCGAATTTATGTCATGTTCGATGTATTTGGTCTCTAGCAATCCATACGACATGTCTATTGTGATTGAGATTATTATCTCTCACAAAAATATTAATTCATCCCACTGAATTATGTTGCAATTTGATACAAGACCATCTCATTCAGTTTGAGGTCTATGCAATTCAAGTTTTTCACTTGAGCATAAAATTTTCAATATCATTATTATTCATACGTTATTAGTGTATATCTGTAGAGTACCTAGTACTCAAGAATAAACGATGATGTAATATATTTCCATGTTATTCTACATGTCAAGATTAATTACATCCAACATTTGCAATTGAGAATTTAACTTTTTGCCAATAAAGATTGATTCATCTTAATTGAGCCTTTTGGGTTTAACACGAGCAAGAATTGATATGCAAAATTTTGTGTGATTTTTTTCTTTCAAATTGATGTTTTGGGATCATGGGGTAGAATGTAGATCTACTGTATTGCAGATTATTTATGTTTACTATTTAAGCCTATATTTTATCATTTTTTAGATTATGATTGCCAAAGTGATCTCCCATACATTTATTAAGTCATGACATAAGGCATTCAAAGTGCGAGTATTTGTTGATTTCATCCGATTATACTCCTCTAATGCTGCTAGATCTACTCCAAAATTTCTTTTGGAGATAGTCTACAAATTTTCATGCTTAACAATTTGAAGCTCACACTAATGATTTTGAAGCTATATTCTTGAAATCTCATTAATTTTGCAAAGTTCATTACAACATCAGTCATGGTGGTCTTTAATTTACTGATCGTAAATTAAGTATCTTCTGTCAAAGGTAACTGATGGCTAGAGAATTTGAGGCCGCCCTCTATGGCCACCACTGCCCTACCTGGGCCATGAACATCATGATCGCTCTTGTGTCAAGAGGAATAAGGAAGTGTGTTGTCTGTGTGGTGTTTTTCCATGACCTAGCGACAACATGACTACCCAGAAATCATGAAACTCTTTGGGCATGGAGAACATGATGGATGAATATAACTCAACTAATGTGGGGACCCCGACTCATAAGTCGTGATCACCGAATGCACGTGTACAATGATCCCAGAGATCAATGCTCACTGAACACACAGAAGCTGAATAACAAGAGTCTTACATCCACATTTAGCGTCTTACACAAATAATGACCATGAAGGTCAAGTCTTACATAGATAGGGCCGCAAGGTCCAAACACTTAAACATAACAAGCAGCGGAAATCTTGATCGGAAGCGTGAACCCATGCCATCTGCCTTAAACCTATAGGCATTCTGACTGGGAAGCGTCCTAGTTTGCACGTTCGTCACCAACGAACTCTTCACCATATTCCTGCTCTTCCATGCCTGGCCAATTAAATAACCAGTGGCAAGCCAATGAGTACTTTGAATGTACTCGCAAGCAACCCAAGTTTGGAACAAGGTAATAACAATGCATGATATAGCACTAAGTAGGTAAGTTTTGCGGAAAGCTAATTTTTGAGTGCAATGACATGATCAAGATAACTAGTAATAGCATGCACCATGAGGATACAAGTATCCGCACAAACAGGTTACCGATATCAATATAATCAAGGTCTGAACATCTCATGTTCAATCATCATGTCAAGTCATCCGACTTGTCTCAAGTATTCCATCCTTGTTAACCTCACTCTCACACCAAGTTTATGAAAACTCAGGACATAGTTTAAGCAGAACCACCCAACTGTCCTTAACGTTGGACACGGTTATTCGAATAGTTTTACACTCTGTAGAGGTTGCATACTTTACCCACAAGACTCGGGAAACTTCCGTGTCAAGCCACGACTCGCGGTATTGTCCATACCCAAGGTAAGTACCCGAACATTGCCTTTCCCCTAGCGATACTAAACAAAGAGTCCACTCGTTGGTGCCATCCCTCATGATATACACCACACGTATCATCCACGAGGGCACGCAACGGTGTGCCCGGTGCCTGTAAAGACAACACATGGTCGCCCTAACAGGCACGACCCTGTATCGAGAGTGACCACGTCACTCCCGCCACTAGTACACGACTTCTCTCTCAAGTGGTTACCAATCTCAACATCATCTCCCTCGGGCATTAGTGGCACCCGACGGGGTTTTCGCAAAAGTCTCTGAAATCATTTTGTTTCCATCACCATGCATATTCCCGTCCCACGTGCGTAGCAACTACTAGCAACCTAACTACTCCCACCCGCACAACCCTCATAAGAATGGTAGGGTCATGCACGATGCAAGTATCAACAAGAAAGTATCAAAGGCATCCCACCGTAGTGGTCACCACATCAACATGATCATCATCAAGAAATAATGTGCTATATGCCATGCAAAAAGAGGTTTCATAGTCATGGTCAAAGGGCTGCTTGCCTGGCTCAACAAAGTCTTCGGGGTCTTCAAAGTCTTCGGGTCCAACAACCTCGTCAACGGCGCAATCTATCGTCGCGATAAATAATGATAATAATAAGCATCACAACAAAAACAGAGCACAAAAGCCACTTCAAAAATGTTACCGTATTCTGATAAATACTAAAAGCAATACTAAAAATATTTTCCTAAGGTTTTGGGGTGGAAAAGGTTTTCAAAACTATTTTTAATAGAGGCTAAAATATTCAAAACTAGCATTTAAATAAAATGAATATATAAAACATTTTCACAAAATTACACAAGTGGCACTGTTAAATTCTATAGAATATTACAGGAATTATGGTGGAAAAATATTTGGCATTGGAGTTTTATTTAATTCACTGGAATTTTTGAAAAACTGGAGTAAAAAGAAAAAGAAAAAGGCTTCAGAGCCAACTGGGCCAGAACAGACCCAGTTGGGCCGGCCTGAGGCCAAGCCAGGCCTGGGCGAGCCGGGGCGCGCGCGCCGTCTGGGTTCAAACCCGACAGGCGGGCCCCTGGCGTCAGCCGCACAGGGAGAGAGGGAGAGGTGAGGAGGAGGCCAACAGGTGGGGTCCCCCTATCGGGACCTTCTCCCCCTGTCGGGACCGAGGGGGGAGGAGCTCACCGGCGAGGCTACCGGCAATAGCGAGAAGAGGCGAGTGCGGGAATGAGCTCGGGGTCGAGCCGCCGTTCTCCTGGAGGTCGAAGGAGCGGCGAGGGTGGCCGGAGTCGCCGGCGACGAGAAAGCCACGGCGGAGGGCTTCGGGCTGAGCTCGAGGTCGCCGATTCCGACTGCAAAACAAACGGGGAAGAGGGGGAAAAGCCTCAGGGGCGCAAGGGAGGAGCAATGGGAGGAGAAGGAGGGCCGGAGGGGCTCTGTACCCAGGGATCACCGGAGTTCCGACTCGGCGGAGCTCTGGGTCGATTTGCGTGCAGGGGCTCCGAGGGCTCAGTTGGGTGGCACAGGGGTTCGATTGGGGCGAGAAGAGAGACACCAGAGGGGAGAGGGAGCTCGGGGGAGTCCCTTTTATAGCCAGGCCGCGGTCCACCACTCGGTGGTGCGCCGGCGAGGTCGGGACAATCGCCTGAGGGCATGGGAGCTCGAATGGATGAAACAGGGGCGCTCCTGGGGTCGGTCTAGGCCAAGGGGAAACAAGAGAGAGAGAGAGAGTGGGGCGATTTCGAGGCGGGTCCCCCGCGTGGACAGGGAGTGCCGGAGCTGCGCGGCGCTCGGGCACGCGTGGCTGGGGGTGCCGGAGAGAGAAAGAGGAGGGGGGCGACTGCCTGCCGTGCTGCGGACGTCGAGGCCGACCAGGGGGACAAGTCCCCGCATCCTGAGGCTGTCGGGGGTGGGAATGGGCGACAACTACAGTGCTCGGGTGCACTGTAGCTTGCTCTGGAACATGCGTTTGGCATGCCAGTGGCGTGCCCATGCGCTCTGGGCATGCCAAAGCTTGTCTGCTAGCAAATGGTGGATCTGGAGATGCTCTAGGGGGCTAGTGGGAGCTAGGGAGAGTAGAGGAAAAGGAGGGGGATTGAGATGAAACTTTGCAAGATCATCACACATGGAATGTGTGTCTTGGTGGAATTTTCCTGGAATTTATTGAGAATATTTCTTATAGAAATATTTCAAAAGCCTGATTTTGGCAAAAAGGGTTTTGAGGGGTTTTTCCCATGATTTTGAACATGACCATGTGTTGAAACTCATAAATATGGAAAATATATGTCCACTGGGTTTCCCTAAATTTTCTCAAATATTTTTAAAGCATTTAAATAATTTTCCCTATGAAAAACCATTTCTGGCCTTAAGAAAAAGCCTTTAAATAAAATAGCAAAATAATCATTAAAATTAATATTTGGTGGTTTTGGGAAGTCATATATATAGTAGGTTCCAAATAAAGTCTTTGGGGAAAAAGGATCCACCCAATTTGAGGATTTGTAGTAGAAACCTCAATTCAGGGGCTTTTGAAAACCTAATTTGAATAAATCCTTTTTGGCCAAGATAATATTTGATAAAAATAGTTTTGGGTACTATTCACATGGCATGATCATTGGGCAAGAAGTTTGGGTCAAGGAAGATGAATATAGAGAGGAGTAGAACCTAAGAGTGCCATACACAAACAACCAAACAAGCAAACAAGCAACAATTCAAACAAGCTCATGTACTCAAAAAGTTTTAATTGGTTCCAAATTTTATAAATCCAAGCATAGCAAAGTGATACAAACACAGGGTGTGACAGACCTACCCCCCTTACAAGAATCTCATCCCCGAGATTCCTAGGCTAAGCGCTAAAAAGATAAGGGAACTCAGATCTAAGATAGTCTTCACGCTCCCAGGTTGCTTCAGCTTCAGTGTGGTTGCTCCATTGAACCTTGAAGTACTTGATGGTGCGGCTTCGGGTGCAACGCTCCACTTCATCCAAAATGTGAACTGGCCTCTCACGATAAGTGAGGTCTGGCTGGAGGTCGATGGCTTGATGGTCGATGTCCTTGTAGAGGTCGGGGCGGTTGGGTACTTGAAGACACTTCCGGAGTTGTGACACGTGAAAGACGTTGTGCACATCTAATAGCTCGAAAGGTAGCTCTAGCTGATAGGCAACTTCTCCTCGTCTTGTGGTGATCTTGAAGGGGCCGATGTATCTGGGTGCAAGCTTTCCTTTGACGTGGAAACGCTTGGTCCCTTTAAGAGGTGTGACTCGGAGATAGACATGATCTCCATTGTTGAAGCTCACTTCTCGGCGGTGAGAGTCGGCGTAGCTGTTCTGTCTTGTCTTGGCGGTCTCGAGGTGCTCTCGGACGAGTTGAACTTGCTCTTCTGCTTCTCGGAGAACGTCTGGGCCAAAGACTAGTCCCTCTCCAGTTTCCGACCAGTTGAGGGGAGTACGGCACTTGCGTCCATACAACACCTCAAATGGTGCCATCTAAAGACTTGACTGATAGCTGTTATTGTACGAAAACTCAGCAAATGGTAGGCAGTCCTCCCACTTGGCTCCGTACGCCAGAACACAAGCACGGAGCATATCCTCGAGTATCTGATTTACTCGCTCTGTCTGCCCACCAGTCTGGGGGTGAAAAGCAGTGCTGAAGGAGAGCTTGGTTCCCATTGCCTCTTGGAACTTCTTCCAGAATCTTGAGGTGAACTGGGTTCCTCGGTCTGACACAATCTCCTTTGGAACTCCATGAAGACTCACGATGCGGTTGATGTAGAGGTTTGCCAGCTGGCTTCCATCATAGGTGGTCTTGACGGGAATGAAGTGGGCTACCTTGGTCAGGTGATCGACAATGACCCAGATGGAATCATGTCCTTTTTCTTGACCTAGGTAATTCGGTGATGAAGTCCATCCCGACTTTGTCCCACTTCCATTCAGGCACTTTGAGAGGTTGCAATAGTCCAGCGGGTCGCTGATGCTCAGCTTTGACTCTCTGGCATACGTCACACTTAGCAACAAAGGTGCCTATTTCCCGTTTCATGCCATGCCACCAGAATCTTGCTTTGAGGTCTTGGTACATCTTGGTTCCTCCAGGATGGATGGAGTATGGAGTGTCATGAGCTTCTTGCAAGATCAAGTTCTTGAGCTCTTCTTTGTTGGGTACGCAGATGCGCTTCCCAAACCATGTGACTCCCTTCTCATCCACTGAGAATCCTGGGGCCTTGCCTGCCTTGATCTTCCTCTTGATGCCTTCGATGCTCTTGTGTCCCTTCTGAGCTTCCTTAATATCATCCATCAAGGTAGGCTTTGCTTCGAGGTTGGCTAGGAATCCAGGTGCAACTAGTTCCAAGCCGAAGATTTCAAGTTCTTCATACAGGGCGGGTAGACTTTCCTTAATCATAGCATTCAAGGAACAAGCCTTTCTGCTTAAGGCATCAGCTACCACGTTAGCCTTTCCAGGGTGGTATTGAACACTGAGGTCATAGTCCTTGATCAACTCCAACCATCTTCGTTGCCTCATGTTCAATTCCCTCTGAGTGAAAATATACTTCAAACTCTTGTGGTCTGTATATATCTCACATCGCTTCCCCAGAAGGTAATGTCGCCATGTCTTCAAGGCATGAACTACGGCTGCCAACTCAAGATCATGAGTAGCGTAGTTTTCTTCATGAGGACGTAGTTGTCTGGATAGATATGCTACGACTCTGCCTTCTTGCATCAGAACACCTCCAAGCCCGGTTCTTGATGCATCACAATATATCACAAACTCCTTGTGAATATCAGGGGTGGCCAAAACTGGGGCTGTGGTCAATCTCTTCTTGAGCTCTTGGTAGCTTTCTTCACACTTCTCCGTCCATTCAAACTTCTTGTACTTCTTCAAAAGCTGAGTCATGGGTCGGGCAATGCTCGAAAATCCTTCGACAAACTTGTGGTAATATCCCACGAGTCCAAGGAAGCTCCTGACTTCCTTCACATTGGTTGCGGATTGCCATTCAGTCACGGCTTCAATCTTGGCAGGGTCCACTGACAATCCTTCTGTAGTCAACACATGACCCAAGAATCCAACTTCATGCAGCCAGAACTCACACTTGCTGAATTTGGCATAAAGCTGGTGCCCTCAAAGCTTGTCTAGGACCAATCTCAAGTGTTGCTCATGCTCTTCTTCGGACTTGGAGATGACGAGTATGTCATCAATGAAGACGACAACAAACTTGTCCAAGTACTCCATGAAGACTTTGTTCATGAGGTACATGAAGTAGGCAGGGGCATTGGTCAACCCAAATGACATGACCGTATATTCATACAGGCCATACCGGGTTACAAACGCCATCTTTGGAATGTCTTGGGGCCTGATCTTCAACTGGTAGTACCCTGACCTGAGGTCGATCTTGGAAAACACCTTCGCTCCATTTAGCTGATCGAACAGGTCTTCAATCTTAGGGAGTGGGTACTTGTTCTTTATCGTGACTTCATTGAGAGAACGGTAATCGACACAGAGTCAGATAGTTCTGTCCCTCTTTGACACAAATAGAACAGGTGATCCCGAAGGAGAGGCACTAGGGCGAATGAATCCTTTTCGGAGCTGCTCTGCCAGTTATTTCTTTAATTCAGCCAACTCTTCGGATCCCATTCTATAGGGCTTCTTATAGATGGGTCCTGCTCCAGGCATTAGCTCAATGATGAACTCAATGTCGCGGTCAGGAGGCATTCCGGGCAGCTCATCGGGGAAAACATCGGGGTATTCGCATACCACTGGCACTTGATCCAACTCAATTCCCGACAGACAATTAACCTGAGGGGTTCGAGTGGAGGCAGGGTTGGGAACATACTTGACTTCTACTCCTTGGCTATTGGTTATGGTAACGATCCTCTTGGCACAGTCCAAGTAGCCTTGGTTCTTGGTCAACCAATTCATGCCAAGGATGACGTCCAAGCCTGGTGAATCGAGAACTATAAGGTTTGCTAGGAAGTCTACCCCATTGATGATAATCTCAACTCCTTTACATCCTATCTTGGACTTCATAACCGAACCCGGGGTTTGTATCAACATGTGACTACCCAGGGGTGTAGGTTTCATACCACTCTCTAGTGCAAACTTTTGAGTGACAAAAGAATGCGAAGCTCCACAATCAAACAGTACGGTTGCTGGGGTTGAGTTGACGAGGAACGTACCCAGTATGACGTCCGGGTCTTCCTGGACTTCCTCAGCAGTGACGTGATTCACACGACCCTTGCCATTGTTGGGCTGGTTGCGGGGAACTGGGTTCCTTGGTGGCGCTCCACGGCCTTGACCTTGGTTGGGCGCATTGGGGTGCGGTGCATCTGGCTTCTTGTTAGGGCACTGCTTAGAGATGTGTCCAGGCTGACCACACCCAAAGCAAGTGACCTGACCATAGTTGTTGTTGTTGTTGTTCCTGCCGCCGTTGTTATTATTGGGGTTGTTGTAAGCTGGCCTTGGATTGGCATACTGCTGAGGCTGGTAACTCGGATGAGGTGCAGGAGGTCTAGCCTGTTGCGGCTGATAGGTTGGCTTGGGTAGGGCTGGCTGCCAGGGGCGAGGCTTCTGGTTGCTGGAACTACCCTTGCTGATCATCTTGCGCTTGCGAGTGTCGTCTATGGCACGACGCTTGTTTTCCAGCATGAGAGCCTTGTTCACCAGGTCGAAGAAGGTCTGATAGTCGCAGACTATGAGCTGATACTGCAGGGTCTGCTGAAGTCCTTCCATGAAGCATTCCATCTTAGCAGCCTCCGTGTTGACATCGTCAAGTGCATACCTTGACAGCAGGTTGAACTTCTGCATGTACTCCTTGACAGAGCCACTTCCTTGCTTCAGCGCTCGGAATTATCTCTTCTTGATAGCCATGATCCCAGAAGGAATGTGGGCGGTGCGGAATCCTTCCTTGAAGTTATCCCAGGTGATCACACGATCGCCTTGCATGACCTTGAATCCATCCCACCAAGCTCGGGCGGTACATCCGAGGCAGTGAGAGGGATACAGCACCTTCTCATGATCCTCATTGCAATTGACCAGTGCAAGGAGGTCCTCGATGGTGCGGATCCAGTCATCGGCATCCAGTGGTTCAGCAATCTCGGTGAAGGTTGGGGGCGAATTCCTCATGAACTCAGACAGAGTGGAACGGCCATTGCCGTTCCTGCCTTGCTGCTGGTTGTTCACAAGGACTTGGGCCATCTGCTGGATGGCAGCAGTGTTGGCTTGGCGTTCCTCCCGGAGAACTTGGAGAAACGGAGCTATGCTCATGTTCTCCGATGGAGGTGGTGGCGGGGGAATATCGCCTTGTGGCTGCTCCTGGTGTCCTCCAGCCTGAGCAGTCCCACCAGCTCCCTGTTGCTGGCTAGAGTTGTCGGCTTCAGGGTTGGTGAAGAAACTGTTGCGGGTTGCAGTCACCATCCTGTTTGGAGCAGCCAAGTCAAATAACTGGGATAGACGAGAGGAAAAGCAATAATGGAGAAAGCGCGCCTAAGGGGGTTGGTATAGTGCAAGTGTGTAAAAATGAAGGTCGAAAGACCAATACATATATTAAGATAAGATAGACGATGGAGTCGCTTACACGTTGCCTAAGGCAAAAGCACGACTTGCATCGGAACACAAACAACAAAAGCAATCAACAAGCACACATGGTTTCATATGAACCATTACACGGACTCGACTTCGCATGAGGGGTACATGACTGATCCTACCCTAGGGGTTCTCGGACTCAGGTGGTGGAGTGCTCGGTCTCGTAGCCATGCTCCTCTGGGTCTTCCTCCTGTTCAACATCCGAACGGGCATCGTTTCCGGTCGAAGGGGTCAGAGAACGAGGAGGTCCATCCCGACGACGCTTCGTCGGTGGGTCAGTGAAGAGCTCACGGTACTCCTTCGCACTCATGCGACGACGACGTGTGGGTGCATCTCTAGCTGGGGGTACTCCTCCTCGGTAAGCGACAGCTGGTCGTCCCTCAGGGGCTCCATCCTTCTTGATCCTATCTGGCTTCGTCTTGGCTTGACGAAGTAGCTCTCGGGTGTGGTGAAGTTCCTCGCGGAGCTTCATGGACTCCCTAATCAGGTTGTGAACCAGACTATCGGCGGAGAGGCTGAAGTAGGTCTGGAACCTGAGTGGTGTGCCATCCTCCTTGGATGGAATCAACGTCCAACTCTCGCCAAGATCATCCTTTCTGAAAGGTAGGTAGCGAGTAGCTGGCTCGTCAGCCATCTCTGGAACGATACCTCGAAGGTGTAGGAGTGACTTGCGTGCAGCTGTCTCGACTGCGAGTGCCATGGTCTCCATCTGTGGTCCTTCAAAGAACCAACTAGTCGGGGAGTCGTTTGCCTTCACGACCACATCCACATGGTACTCCTTCGTGACGGCATCGACCCAGTGCTCGTGGTAGAGGAAAACGGGTGGTTGGCGAAACTGGCACTTCTCCAGGCTATCCTCAAGGAGTAGGGGAAAGCCAGATGTCAGGAAGGCTTCGGGTACGATGACCATCTACAAAGGTTTGAAGGGAGGAGAGTCAGTAGTGTGATGTGTGAAGAATAGAAGAGGTAATAAGTGCAGAAACTCCTGAGCAGAGGTGCTAGGTGTAGTTTTGAAAACGGTTTCATCCTAACTAACGTCCATGCTAACTAAGGGCTTCCTACAGTCAGGATGGCTCTGATACCAGCTCTGTGGGGACCCCAACTCATAAGTCGTGATCACCGAATGCACGTGTACAGTGATCCCAGAGATCAATGCTCACTGAACACACAGAAGCTGAATAACAAGAGTTTTACATCCACATTTAGCGTCTTACACAAATAATGACCATGAAGGTCAAGTCTTACATAGATAGGGCCGCAAGGTCCAAACACTTAAACATAACAAGCAGCGGAAATCTTGATCGGAAGCGTGAACCCATGCCATCTGCCTTAAACCTACAGGCATTCTGACTGGGAAGCGTCCTAGTTTGCACGTTCGTCACCAACGAACTCTTCACCATATTCCTGCTCTTCCATGCCTGGCCAATTAAATAACCAGTGGCAAGCCAATGAGTACTTTGAATGTACTCGCAAGCAACCCAAGTTTGGAACAAGGCAATAACAATGCATGATATAGCACTAAGTAGGTAAGTTTTGCGGAAAGCTAATTTTTGAGTGCAATGACATGATCAAGATAACTAGTAATAGCATGCACCATGAGGATACAAGTATCCGCACAAACAGGTTACCGATATCAATATAATCAAGGTCTGAACATCTCATGTTCAATCATCATGTCAAGTCATCCGACTTGTCTCGAGTATTCCATCCTTGTTAACCTCACTCTCACACCAAGTTTATGAAAACTCAGGACATAGTTTAAGCAGAACCACCCAACTGTCCTTAACGTTGGACACAGTTATTCGAATAGTTTTACACTCTACAGAGGTTGCACACTTTACCCACAAGACTCGGGAAACTTCCGTGTCAAGCCACGACTCGCGGTATTGTCCATACCCGAGGTAAGTACCCGAACATTGCCTTTCCCCTAGCGATACTAAACAAAGAGTCCAATCGTTGGTGCCATCCCTCATGATATACACCACACGTATCATCCACGAGGGCACGCAACGGTGTGCCCGGTGCCTGTAAAGAGAGCACATGGTCGCCCTAACAGGCACGACCCTGTATGGAGAGTGACCACGTCACTCCCGCCACTAGTAATGCGGGCTCTATGCTAGTACCCACCAAGGTATTCAACAAAGCCCCGTCCCATAAGGGGTATCGTGGTTGTACATGTAAGGTTGGGACGGTCGACAAATCTTAAATCTAATCCGTTTTCTAAAACACACACACAAAACTTGCTCCGGTACTCCACTTCTTTCTAAAGTGGTTACCTATCTCAACATCATCTCCCTCGGGCATTAGTGGCACCCGATGGGGTTTTCGCAAAAGTCTCTGAAATCATTTTGTTTCCATCACCATGCATATTCCCGTCCCACTTGCGTAGCAACTACTAGCAACCTAACTACTCCCACCCGCACAACCCTCATAAGAATGGTAGGGTCATGCACGATGCAAGTATCAACAAGAAAGTATTGAAGGCATCCCACCGTAGTGGTCACCACATCAACATGATCATCATCAAGAAATAATGTGCTATATGCCATGCAAAAAGAGGTTTCATAGTCATGGTCAAAGGGCTGCTTGCCTGGCTCAACAAAGTCTTTGGGGTCTTCAAAGTCTTCGGGTCCAACTCCCTCGTCAACAGCGCAATCTATCGTCGCGATAAATAACGATAATAATAAGCATCACAACAAAAACAGAGCACAAAAGCCACTTCAAAAATGTTACCCTATTCTGATAAATACTAAAAGCAATACTAAAAATATTTTCCTAAGGTTTTGGGGTGGAAAAGGTTTTCAAAACTATTTTTAACAGAGGCTAAAATATTCAAAACTAGCACTTAAATAAAATCAATATATAAAACATTTTCACAAAATTACACAAGTGGCACTGTTAAATTCTACAGAATATTACAGGAATTATGGTGGAAAAATATTTTGCATTGGAGTTTTATTTAATTCACTGGAATTTTTGGAAAACTAGAGTAAAAAGAAAAAGAAAAAGGCTTCAGAGCCAACTGGGCCAGAACAGACCCAGTTGGGCCGGCCTGAGGCCAAGCCAGGCCAGGGCGAGCCGGGGCGCGCGCGCCGTCTGGGTTCAAACCCGACAGGCAGGCCCCTGGCGTCAGCCGCACAGGGAGAGAGGGAGAGGTGTGGAGTAGGCTGAGGGAGTCCCGTGCTAAGGGGTCCTCGGGCTGCCGGCTCATCTCCCAATAGGCCGGCTTGATGGGCCGTTCTCTGAAGAAGGGCCGGACACATCAAGACTCCACGTTCCAGAAGGGGGCCCCGAAGGCACGTCGTGCACTCCAAGTCAAGATGAGAAAGTCGACATCTCCATTCTCGGCAGGAGGCCCATCATGTGTAAACCCTAGGTACCCCCCGGTGTCTATATAAACCGGGAGGGTTTTAGATCATACGACACAAAAACGCATCTAGGGTTTTAGCTAGTCGATCTCGAGGTAGATCAACTCTGTAACCTTCATACCATCAATATAATCAAGCGGGACGTAGGGTTTTACCTCCATAGGAGGGCCCGAACCTGGGTAAACATCGTCTCCTTCGTCCCTTTGTTACCATCGATCCTAGTCTCACAGCTCGGGACCCCCTACCCAAGATCCGCCGGTTTTGACACCGACATTGGTGCTTTCATTGAGAGTTCCGTTGTGATCCCCAAAGGAATCGATGGCTCGTGTTGTCATAAACGAAGAGGTCCGTGGCATGGACTCCTTCGCCCCTGGACAGATCTTCGCTTTCGGCAGCATCGTGCTGCACGCCGACCCGACTGGCCGCCTTGGCCTGGTCGGGCGTTTCGCCCCTGATCAAGAAGTCAGATTCGGGAACTTAGAGTTCTCCGTTGACCCTCGGGGCGATCTCTTGCTCACCGGGCTCGCAGTCTCACCTGACGCGCCCAAGGACTCCGAGGCCTTAACCTCGGATGTCGTTTTCAATCCCGCTCAAGAGGCCAATCCCGGTGACGATCTGGACTTAAGTCCAGATCCGGCTATAGCGCCAGATCGCCGGGCACCAACTCCTGCCGAATACACTTCTCGTGCGGACGCGGCGGAGGTTAACTCCGAACACGCCAGGCAGATCGACCCGATCGAGCTCTCGGTACTCGGCGAAGCTCTAGATCGGATCTTGTCGATGAAAACTACTGACAACCCAACCCTGATCCATGCTCAGATCGGTCTTGAGGCGGGTCAAGAAGAATTTTTCGTCCTACCCACCACCCACTTAGTAGCCACTATCAAAGACTTAACCGATATGTTGGACTACGCCTCCGAGGAGGCAGAAGACATGGAGGAAGAGGATCGCGCTCCCACCCCCGGCAATACCGGGCGATGGACCGCCACCTCCACCTATGATGTCTACATGGTGGATACGCCAGCCGGCAACGGCGAGCTCACACCAGAAAACAATGGCGATGACTCAGGTGAGGCGCCGTCAAGACGCCGGAAGCCACGTAAGTGATCAAAGATAAAAAAGGGAAGGGAAGCTATTGCCGGCACTGGGGAAAACGATACCCCGGAAGACCTCGGTGATCCCGATATCCCCGAGTATCAGTTGAAGGACCAGGAAAGGCCGGGGGACCAGCGCGACCCCGAAGATCCGAACGACTCCGAGGATGACAACTACCTCCCCCAGTAGAGGAGGAGGATAGCCCGGAAGACGAGGACCTTATCATCCCCGAAACTATTGAGAATCAGGAACGGTTTAGGCAACAGCTTTTAGCCACTACCCAAAGCCTAAAGGCAAAAGCGCGGCAGCTCAAGGCCGAACAAGACACCCTCAATGACAGATGGACAAGGGTTCTATCAGCCAAGGAAGAACACGGCACCGGTCTATGGGACCAACCCAAGAGTTACCCCCGCCGGCGGCTGCTGCCACAATTCGACGACGAGTTCCCCAATACGCCGTCCCCCAAGCACACTCCATACGACCAGCCGGACCGCCCTCCCCGAGGACGAGATAGGACGGCTGGCGAGGCCGGTTATAGGCCGGTAATACCCCGCAGAAGGGGAAAAGAGCCAATGGAGCCTGAGAACAGGTATGACCTGCGACGCGGCCTGGATGATAGAACAGGCCGCACAAGATCCATCTACGGATCTAGAGGGTACTCCCCTGGGAGAAGGGACGAGTATCGGCCCTGGCTCGACCGAACCAACAGAGTTCGGGACCAAAACCGGGCCAGAACAGACGCCGACTACCGGCGCAACATAGCCCGGGTCAGAGGCGCTGCCCACCCACTCTGCTTCACTGACGAGGTGATGTAGCATTAGTTCCCGGAAGGGTTTAAACCCGTGAACATCGAGCAATATGACGGAACAACTGACCCAGCAGTATGGATCGAGGATTTCCTCCTCCACATTCACATGGCACGAGGAGACGACCTCCACGCCATCAAATACCTACCCCTTAAACTTAAGAGGCCAGCTCGGCACTGGTTAAATAGTCTCCCCGAAAACTCTATCGGGAGCTGGGAGGACCTCGAGGATGCATTCCGATCTAACTTCCAGGGCACCTATGTACGGCCCCCGGACTCCTCCGACCTAAGCAATGTTGTCCAAAAGGCAGGAGAGTCCACTCGACAATTCTGGAATCGGTTCTTGACCAAGAAAAACCAGATCGTCGATTGCCCGGATGCCGAGGCTATAGCTTCCTTCAGGCACAATATCCGGGATGAATGGCTGGCTCGCCAGCTCGGTCAGGATAAACCTAGGACCATGTCCGCCCTCACATCACTCATGACCCGCTTTTGCGCGGGCGAGGATAACTGGCTCGCGAGACGAAGCCACAACCCCGAAGACCCCGGCACCTCTGAAGTCCGGGATGGAAGCGGGAAACCATGACGTAATAAAAACAAACGCCGGCACAGCACTAGCGATGCCGACGACACGGCCGTTAATGCCGGCTTCCGCAACCCTCGATCAGGGAAAAGGAAGAAGCCTCTTAAAGTCAACCGCGACGGGCCCACCCCGCTGGACAAGATCATGGAGAGACTTTGCCAGATCCATGGCACTCAAGAAAAGCCCGCCAACCACACCAACCGTAACTGTTGGGTGTTCAAACAGGCCAGCAAACTCGCAGCCGAGGAGCAGAGCTAAGGCCCACGCAGCGAGGACGATGAGGAGCCCCGCGGTCCGAGCAATGGAGGTCAGAAGCAATTCCCTCCAGAAGTAAAAACTGTGAACATGATATACGCCACTCATATACCTAAAAAGGAGAGGAAGCGCGCCCTTCGAGAGGTCTATGCCGTAGAGCCTGTAGCCCCAAAGTTTAACCCGTGGTCGGCCTACCCGATCACTTTTGATCGACGAGATCACCTGACCAGTATCCGTCACGGAGGTTCGGCGGCCCTCGTCCTAGACCCCATTATCAATGGGTATCACCTCACTAAAGTCCTAATGGACGGAGGAAGTAGCCTCAATCTGATCTACTCAGATACGGTGAAAAAGATGGGCATAGATCCGTCAAGGATAAAGCCTAGCAACACTACCTTTAAAGGAGTGATCCCAGGCGTCGAAGCCCGGTGCACAACTTCGCACTCAAGATTCCATGGGCAGCAATGGGGAACCACCATCAAATGGTAAGTGTTCGGCTGGACCGACCAATACCAATACACGTCCTTGGACAAAGCATAGGTACCATCAAGAACCTGCTAAAAAACGTAAAGCTCATCGATACTTCGGCGACTTCTCAAGACCTTCTTCCCAAGGTCCGCTCGGCGATAGCATCACTCTTAATGGGATGCAACCCCCACAGAGGAACATGAATGGACAGGCGACAAGGCACATCGAGGACGTCATGTCATCAATCGAAGACTCCTGGTACAGCCTCCCCTCTGTAAATTTTATATTTCATCTACCTGCAGACAGTTGCTTTGGCAATCCAAGTTATAAGAATTATTGAGCAAGTACAAAACCATTATATATGGCCACTTCATTGTCTTTTATACATCCTTTGTTCTTCCCTTGGTCACGCTTCTTGCGAAAACTGATCGGTATATATTATGATGCAACCGGCTAATAGACCGGGGGCTCGAATTTAAAATCGCCTTGAACATCACCCCAGTACAACTGGTCGTGTGTTCGGCGTCTTGGGTTTTGCTTTATATGCATCGGATCCGAACTCCTGTGCTTGCCCTCTTACGTTCCGCTCGTTCGGCTAAAAGGGCAAAGGGAGAACCACTGCGATTGTGCTTCCAGCTTGTCTGGTCAAGCACCTCAGGGGAGAAAGCCGAAAACTGACTGTCATAGTAAGCGAGAACCGGTCTGCAAATCCGAGCATAAGTGTCATACTAATAGATCGATAGAGGTTATTCCGTGTTATACGATGGGTTTCGTTCTTGTACAAACCATGTGATGCTGGCTTCGGCCCCGAACATCACACTGGGGGCTGGTTATCAGCCCCCCCCCCCCATTTTTTTCCTACGCTCCTACGGCTAAGTGAAAGCGATAAAGCATCATAGTCCGATTGCCTTGTCCCCCCCCCCGCACTGCCGCCTTCGGGCACCGATACTTCGGCTAAAGGGTCACAATGCGGGTACAGAGACACCCTGCGTAGTATCTACGTGGCGGCTGAAGCCGACGACTCGCAACTTTCAGATAAACCGGCCACACAGGAGTCAAAATAAAAATCAAAAACTAAGACATGATAAACCATGCATCATTAGTTATAAAGCGTTAAAAGTCTTCAGACATATTACAACGCGCTCATTCATACAAAACGTCCTTGGAGCATTGAGCCTCTATTGACCGAGCACCCTCCATCACTGCGGGGAAGTATCGCTCGGGGCGCCTATACTCCTTTCTAGGAGGCGGAGGTGCGGTAGCCATCTCGGTTGGCTTGAGCTTCGGCCAATGCACCATGGTCTTTGCAAAGGCCATCCGCGCGCCCTCAATGCACATAGAACGCTTCAGCACGTTGACCCGAGGCGCAGCTTCGCTTAGTTTCTGCACTAAGCCAAAGTAGCTGCTCGGCAACGGCTCATCGGGCAAAAGACGGATGCAGAGGTCCTTCATGGCCGACTCCGCCACTCTGTGCATCTCCATCAGTTGCTTCATTTTCTCGATGAGGAGAGGAGAGCGCTCGGGGGACTCAAACTGCGCCCAGAATAGTCGGCCTTCATCATTCTCTGCCCGCGAAGCATAAAGCTTGTTCGCGTCCGCTGCACTCTTCTGGAGATCCGCACAGACGCCTAAGGAATGCCACACCTGGGTGAGCAAAGCAAACTTGCTACCACCGAAGGTGCATTGCAGTGAATATGGCTTACCATCGATGATAGCCTTGACTTGGCGAACCTCCTCTTCAAAGGACCGCCTCTCCACCCGCTCCTTTTGGAGCTCGGATTTTAGCGCTGCTAGCTCGGTGGCTTGCTCCTTGCCTTTCTGCCCAAGGGCCTCGCACTTTGTGCCGGCATCCTTGAGCTCTTGCTGCACCTCCTCCACCCGGGCCTCATGCTTGGCACAGGCAGCTTTCAAAACGGAAAGCGCGGCTGCTGCTTGTTTGGCAGCCGTCTTCTCCTTCGCGGCCTCCTGCTTCATTTTTTGGAGCTCGGCCTTGAGTTTTTCGACCTCCGCAGCTGAAGCTGTGGAAGCAATAGAGAAACGGTCACACTGGGTTACTAGTGCGTATCATTACTGATATATAGCCCGGAAATTACAATTCGGCTTACCTTGCGCCTCGTCGAACCTCTTGTTCAGGCTATCAAGCTCCTCTTAGGAGACCTTGAGCTTCCAATTTAGCTCAGTAAGTTCAGCGGAATTCACGGCCGCCACCGATGACGAGGCCTGCAAAAAACAAAAAAATATGCATCCAGTTATGTGCGTTCAAACCCCTGAACTATGAAGGATATGACTCCCTGTTCGGTCCTTTCAAGGAATTTTCCGAACATTGCAGGACCGAATGGTGCCTTGTGCATCGTTGTTCATTCCTCACTATTTGACCCCCGGATGCGTTTTTGCATACCCATCCAGGGCTCGGGGGCTAGTACATATATAAAGATAGCACAAAACTTAAAATTAAGCATTGTTCGAGAAAAGGGTATTACTTGACTCACCTTCAAGCCCGCTAAGAGACCACTGAAGGCCTCCTTCAGTCCGTTATCAACAGACTGAATTCCTTGTAAAACCGCACCCATAAGAGTGCGGTGATCCTCGGAGATGGGGGCACTGGCTAGCGCCTCCTCCATTACCGGCCACCCAGTCGTCGGTGGCATCGGTGTTGACCGGACAGTCCGATCTATGATCGGAGACTGAGTCGGTAGCTCCGGAGGCACAGCGTGCTCCGGAGACGTCCTCGGAGGGGACTGGGCATCCTTTCGCCTTTCCTCTTCGGCGGCCAGGGGGATATTCTCCCCCTGGTCCTCATCGGCCTGGGGGATTCCCTCTCCCTGGCCTTCGGCGGCCATGGCATTAGCCTCGGCCATGGCATGGTCGCCCTCGCCGCCCGTGTTCGGCTCCACCGGAGCCTGGCTGGATGACACCTCCGTGGCATCCTTCGCGGCCCCCGGAGGTGTGGGGTGCAATGCAGTCCCGCTCTCTGCTAGCTCGGTGGGCGGAGACTCAACATCCGATATTTGATCGGTGGGGAGAACACGCGGTGGGCTGCAGACCAAAAGGCGCCCATGCGTTTAAAAGCTATTACATACCTTGCGTAAATAACACAGTGAGTCCTCGGATTCATTACCTTTGAGCGGGGGGCTTGACCCTTGGGTTCCTTCGGGGGACCCTCTCAAATTCCTCGGATTCTGTGTTAGAATCCGAGCTGTCGTCGGGCAGGATCAACCTCGCCTGGCGCGCCCTCTTAAGGGCGGGAGGAGCTGCCTCCTCCGCGGCGTCCGATGACGCCGCCCTCTTTCTTGCGGGGGGGAAACGCCTTCCCCCCCATCATCATGCTCCTCCTCATGGCTAGAGGAGGCATGGGTTTCCTCGGACGCACCGTCTCGCTGGTCCTTAATGCGGAGGCCCTCTCTGGCCTTCTTCTTCTTCTCTTTCTTTTCGGGCGCCGAGTACAGCGCCACGACAAGCATCGCCGCCAACAGCTCCGACCTGGGGTCTCCGGGTTGTGGAGCCGGGCAGTTAACCTTCGTGGCTTTGCTCAGCCACTTCTACGAAAGTAGGGGAGAAGGCGTTCAGACTTTCTGCCAAAGAAACAGAGTCAATGAATTGAAATTATACCATACCTTGGTCGGTGGGTTGACGGCGTTTAGGCCCGTATCCTCTTCTTTGGCCGGCCAGCTTTTCTGAGGCTTGAACAAAGCCCTCCACAGCTTCTCAGGGGTGGTGCGGAAGAATTGGCGCATGATAGGCTCGTCGTCAGTACGGTAAGTCCACATGGGGGATGCCCGGCGCTGGCAGGGGAGGATACGGCGGTGGAGCATGACCTGGACCACATTGACCAGCTCCACCTTGGCCTCGATCACCGAGGTAAGGCGCTTCTGCAGCAGCTTCACCTCAGCATCCGACCCCCGGTCAAGGCCCTTCCTGAGCTACGAGGTCGATCTCGTTGGGGGTCCGGATCTGAATTCGGCAGGCGCCGCCCAGCTCTCATCCCTTGGCTCAGTGATGTAAAACCACTCCTTCTGCCAGATCTTGATTGTGTCGATGAAGGTGCCGGTAGGCCACTCGACGCGGGGGAGCTTGCTAATTACCGCCCCTCCGCAGTCTGCGTAATCGCTGGCCACGGTCTTCGGCTTGACATTGAAGACCTTGAGCCACAAGCCAAAGTGCGGTTCGACCAGCAGGAAGGCTTCGCAGATGATGATGAATGCCGATATGTGCATGAAGGAGTTCGGCGGAAGGTCGTGGAAGTCCAGCCCATAGAAAAACATAAGACCCCTGACGAAGGGGTGGAGCGGAAAGCTCAGTCCCCGGATGAAGTGGGGGACGAACACCACCCTCTCGCTTGCCTTGGGGGAGGGAATCACCTAGTTCTTCTCCGGGGCGCGGTGGAAGACGTTGGCGGAGAGGTAGCCGGCCTGCTTTAGGTCCCGGATATCTTGGTCGGTGACCGTGGAGGCCTCCCACTTGCCATTGGAGCCCGAACCCGCCATGGCTAAGCTCGGAGGAAAGGGCGAGGACGAACTGGATCTGGGCTCTCGGAGCTTGGAGAGATTGAGGAGGCGGAGGATGCGAATGGGAAGCGTGAATAGGCCTTGTGGTTTTTTCCCTTTTTATGGGACGTGTCACCGATTAGCCTCGCTTACTGCGCCACAAATCCCTCCGCTTCCCAAGACATGCATGCCGTTATGCGCGTGTGGAGATTAATCATATCCCGTGTGAAATGGAGCACGATCTGCGCATTGATAAGTCGTGTCGCTGTAAAAACGGCCCCAAACCACGAATCAAGTTTTCGTAACTGGTTCAGTGGTCATGATAGGCCACGACCCTTCGTCAGAGGGGGGTTTCAAAAAACATTGTTTACACTTTGGCGATTGGCCTTCGGGGCTAAGCAATTCATGGTGTTCGGTCAATCATATGATCGGAAGAAATACGTGTCATCAGAAACCGAACTAGTCTCAGCCGATCATGGAAAGGGAAGGAGAAATCACCCCGCAAGCCGAAGACTCTGATCATACGAAGCAGATGTAGCTGAGACCCTTGGCGTTGGGGGCTAGTTCGGGGGCTACTGAGGGAGTCCCGGGCTAAGGGGTCCTCGGGCTGCCGGCTCATCTCGCAATAGGCCGGCTTGATGGGTCGTTCTCTGAAGAAGGGCCGGACACATCAAGACTCCACGTTCCAGAAGGGGGCCCCGAAGGCGCGTCGTGCACTCCAAGTCAAGATGAGAAAGTTGACATCTCCATCCTCGGCAGGAGGCCCATCATGTGTAAACCCTAGGTACCCCTCGGTGTCTATATAAACCGGGAGGGTTTTAGATCATACGACACAGAAACTCATCTAGGGTTTTAGCTAGTCGATCTCGAGGTAGATCAACTCTGTAACCTTCATACCATCAATATAATCAAGCAGAACGTAGGGTTTTACCTCCATAGGAGGGCTCGAACCTGGGTAAACATCGTCTCATTCGTCCCTTTGTTACCATCGATCCTAGTCTCACATCTCGGGACCCCCTACCCGAGATCCGCCGGTTTTGACACCGACTGAGGCCGACAGGTGGGGTCCCCCTGTCGGGACCTTCTCCCACCTTGGGACCGAGGGGGAGGACCTCACCGGCGAGGCTACCGGCGACGGCGAGGAGAGGAGAGTGCGGGAATGAGCTCGGGGTCGAGCCGCTGTTCTCCTGGAGGTCGAAGGAGCGGCGGGGCTGGCCGGAGTCGCCGGCGACGAGAAAGCCGCGGCGGAGGGCTTCGGGCCGAGCTCGAGGTCGCCGATTCCGACTGCAAAACAAACGGGGAAGATGGGGCAAAGGATCAGGGGCGCAAGGGAGGAGCAATCGGAGGGGCTCTGTACACAGGGATCACCGGAGTTCCGACTCGGCAGAGCTCCGGGTCGATTTGCGTGCAGGGGCTCCGGGGGCTCGATTGGGTGGCACAGGGTTCGATTGGGGCGAGAAGAGAGAGACCAGAGGGGAGAGGGAGCTCGGGGGAGTCCCTTTTATAGCCAGGCCACGGTCCACCACTCGGTGGTGCGCCGGCGAGGTCGGGGCAATCGCCTGAGGCCATGGGAGCTCGAATGGATGAGACAGGGGCGCTTCTGGGGTCGGTCTAGGCCAAGGGGAAACAAGAGAGAGAGGGTCGAGCTCGAGGAGGGTCCCCCGCATGGACAGGGAGTGGCGGAGCTGCGCGGCGCTCGGGCACGCGTGGCTGGGGGCGCCGGAGAGAGAAGGAGGAGGGGGGCGACTGCCTGCCGTGCTGCGGACGCCGAGGCCGACCAGGGGGACAAGTCCCCGCATCCCGAGGCTATGGGGGGTGGGAACGGGCGCCAGCTACAGTGCTTGGGTGCACTGTAGCACGCTCTGGAGCATGCGTTTGGCATGTCAGTGGCGTGCCCACGCGCTCTGGGCATGCCAAACCTTGTCTGCTAGCAAATGGTGGATCTGGAGATGCTCTAGGGGGCTAGTGGGAGCTAGGGAGAGTAGAGGAAAAGGAGGGGGATTGAGATGAAACTTTGCAAGATCATCACACATGGAATGTGTGTCTTGGTGGAATTTTCCTGGAATTTATTGAGAATATTTCTTATAGAAATATTTCAAAAGCTTGATTTTGGCAGAAAGGGTTTTGAGGGGTTTTGCCCATGATTTTGAACATGACCATATGTTGAAACTCATAAATATGGAAAATATATGTCCACTGGGTTTCCCTAAATTTTCTCAAATATTTTTAAAGCATTTAAATAATTTTTCCCTATGAAAAACCATTTCTGGCCTTAAGAAAAAGCCTTTAAATAAAATAGCAAAATAATCTTTAAAATTAATATTTGGTGGTTTTGGGAAGTCATATATATAGTAGGTTCCAAATAAAGTCTTTGGGGAAAAAGGATCCACCCAATTTGAGGATTTGTAGTACATACCTCAATTCAGGGGCTTTTGAAAATCTAATTTGAATAAATCCTTTTTGCCATGATAATATTTGATAAAAATAGTTTTGGGTATTATTCACATGGCATGATCATTGGGCAAGAAGTTTGGATCAAGGAAGATGAATATGGAGAGGAGTAGAACCTAAGAGTACCATACACAAACAAGCAAACAAGCAAACAAGCAACAATTCAAACAAGCTCATGTACTCAAAAAAGTTTTAATTGGTTCCAAATTTTATAAATCCAAGCATAGCAAAGTGATACAAACACAGGGTGTGACAACTAACATGTTTGAAGACTTCGTCTAGTCTCTTAATCTCCCGAGTGGTCACTATAATTTATGTCCATTTATGATGTTATAATAAGAACATAACTATTGTTGTCATCATATATTGTATATCACAATATGTTGTATCAGCAATTTGGTACAATACATTTGTCTGTATTCTATATATATGATGGTGATTTTAATATTGAGAATCTTCAAGTCTATATATAGATTTCTATGGGGTTCAGTCTGATGAAAGATGATATGTGCCTTATGGACATATGGACCATGAACTCTATACCCAGGGAGGTGAAATGTTTCCACTCTCGCTGAGAGAAAAGGAGATATTTTAACTATCGCTAGACGGGATGATGTAATTATTGCCTCAACTCGAGTCATGTTTACTATCCCTATGGGTACTCAACTAGAATCAAGGATGCTTTATTGTGTCCGAGTCAACTCTAACCCTACTAAACTATAGTGATATCCGCCAAAATAGTTTCCATGGCGAAACTTGTGATGACAACAAAGAGAAAAAATTTCTGCACCATATATGGATATGGCAAACACATTATCTTCGTATTACACATAGTACAAAAAAACTAGTATCACATGTTGTGTACAAGATAGTTTTTCAGAATGTCTTTTGCATGAAAATTTTGGCATACACTCTTTGGTCACACTGACATTGGGTTGAAGCTAAAACTATCAGTAATTCCATTGGTTTATGGCTTATGATGATAAATTCTAACAATATTTGGATTTTGTGTGCACCACACGTGACATAGGGAAGCTAATTTTATGGATCGTGCACCTTAAAGTCTACGATGAACCACTCAGACTCCTTGAATGTATCAAGTCGAGGTATGTGGCTCTTCCCAACCATTGACTACACTATTCAGGTATCGATGGTTTTGAATGACACGTCTACATGATGATCTCAAGTGTGTCTTATCCACACCAAAACCATTGGTTAATTATCCTGATCATCGATTCAAGCAAATCGAATGGAAAATTTGTAGATCTCTCCTTGTGTGCCTTCACTATGACCCTAGGATTGGAGTTTGCCACCTTTCCCTATATGTCAAGAATCAAAATGGTTTGGTAGAATCCTTTATCCAAAGAGTTAATCTCATTGCATTATCTTTACTTTTGAATTGCAACTTACCAACTTTACATTGCAGTCATGTTGTTTTACACGCTCATGATTAAACTACAAAATATCATTCCCCTATATCTTTGATATGTGGAATTCTACCAAGTATTTCCTATATGCGATAATTCAGTTTCATACAAATATCACCACCCCAGCATACATAATTGGCTCCTCAAATATATTTGGGATCTATGTGAGGAATAATTGTATTACTGTCAAGACCTCAAGGCCCTCACATGGGGAATTATTCAAGGCCAGTATGTTGATTCAATGAGGAATATTTCCAGGCATTAGGGGGAGATTTAAAGTACCATAAAGAATGCTAGGAAATCAGTGAAATGTTTGACACATTTCTGCTAGGAAACCATGCGTTCTGAAGATTTGCAACACATTGCAAATAACCTGCCAAACTCATTTACAGACTATAAAACTGTCACACAATCCTACAATCCTGCAAAAATATGCCAGAAAGAGTGAAGGTACCAACAAAAATCACTCCACTCCCTGTTCAAAGCAACATGGGGAGAAGTATGGAAACAGTACATCAGGATTTGGCTTCTTGCAAGCAAGGATATCCAGGCCTCTGGATCAGTAAATGGAAGTCAACTTCATGTTGATAGACACCTAATGGGTAGTATACACCCAGTGGATGGGAAAGCTCCACCAACACAGGTCATATTGCACACAATGATGGGGACATCGTACTACCCGACTTAGCCACGTTGGGAAATCGCGATCAGTCATCATGGGTAACGATATTTTCATGAACTATATATTGATATATAGATTCTAGAGAAACATATAATCACAAGACTACAATTGTCGACGTACATTTCTCAGCTAGATTACAAAAACCTTTCAAATGATTCAGATCGAAAGACCATGGCCATGGCACAGTGTGAACAACACTCGGGCTAAACTCAAGCAATGGGTATAATCTAGGTAGAAATAATCTTGCTCAATAATGGGAAGGTATTCATAAGCAATACCTACACTGGTGCAGCGACATGCTATAAAAATGGATTTACCCCCTTTCCGCAACGGAGTTTTAAACCATCGAGTTGCATGTGTGTGCGATAGGGGGGTCCATCCCACACGACACAGAAAAATCGTCAGCGATAGTGACCAATGAAAGCAAATGCTCTGCTAAATATACTTGTGTGCGATGTAGGAACATATCACACACACTTTATTTTCGGCCACCGTGTGGGATAGAGGACCAATCACACACGGCCATCATCAGTCGAACGTGTCTTATTGCTCATGGAAACCAAACGGTGTTTGATCTGTAACTGTTTCCGAAATATTACCTAAGCCACACGAGCAATCAAAGAAATTGTGTGCGATATCTGGATCACAGCACACGAGTCATGTATGGTAAGCGTCTTCCATGCATGATATAATTGCACACCTTTCCTGGATAATTAACGAGTGGGATTGCATTTTGCATCGGACACGGTTTCCTCTAAGCTCACGTGTGGGAAATGTGTTGCAAACCGTTTGCGATTTGACTTGTATCACCAATGGTTCAGTTTAGATCTCGTGTGCTTTTGGGGTAAATCATTGGCAGTTATGCTATGAGTGACATGTGTTTTCTGTTCTGAATCCCACACGCTTAGGTTCTTGAACTGTGTTCACTTAAAGGGCCAGGTTACGAAAAAATATCACATTTGAAACGCCCTGCAAATTCGCCAAGATATGCAATTGAACAAATAGTTTCCATGGGAGGAACACTCATCAAAATACGGGCTTGATATGAAATTAATCAAATGCTAGCTAAATTCCATAGATGCTAGCTACATAATCACATTGTACAATGTACCTCATCACATGGAAAAATATGCAACCATGCATATACGTTTAGCTACTACACTAACTGAATGCATACTTGTTCTTCAAGGAAAAGGAACGCTGAAATCGTCATAATGTTGATCGGGCATGATATGGTCTTTTAGGAAGAAGTTGTTGATAAATCTCCTAACAGCCGGCAATTCAGCTGCAGGGAGCAGTTCAGGGGTCATTGGTGCAAAGATCATCTACAGGATTTTTAGGTCAGAATGTGGCATACGTGTGGAGTAGAAGATAGTAATTAAGAAACAGACTTACTGGTACTATTCTGTCAGCATCGATACAACATTGAGAAGATCTACATATGGAGATCATCTGTCTGCAAACATAGTATCCACAAAGGTTGGACCCTTCTTGTTGCTGAGGACACTGAATTTTTTCGTACAGGGTTAGTCGTATATTTGCCATGTTAGGCACTGGCGGAGCCTCTTGGAGGCCAGAGGGGGCCATGACCCCCCCCCCCCCTTCCAAAAGTGAAAAGCAAAATTTATTACTAGTCCCACGCTGATTGCATGAGCTTAATAGGGCACTTAGCTACATGTACTGGGTGTACCTGCGTGCACTTGTTGTAACAGCCCAGGACCGACGCTCCAGAAGATTCCCGTTTTATTTCCATTCTCATCGTCTGATTCGTTCGGTTGTCGCATTCATCCTCGCATCATTCACATCATCTGCATAGCATCGTCACTCGTTTTTGAAACTTGCATCCGCGCATAGTTGCCGGTTCTTTCCGTTCTCGTCGACGATCATTTCGAGACCAACCACACACGCACGCGCCCGTGACATCGTTTTAAAAAAAATCGTTTTTAAAGTGCGCGAAAAATATTCTCGGATTGGGTCGAAAGTTGGCATGCGGTCTTAATATAGCGTAGCTTGACCGCCCGTCCAATTTCGTCGCAATCGGAGGTCGTTTGATACCCCGACAATCAACCATAGCGGCGTCGTTATCGGATAATTGTCGGACGTTTTCAGTGTTTTCAAAACTTGTTGCCAGCTGCCCAATTCCCTCTCATCTTAGCCTAGCCCATCTTCATAGCCCACTAAACCCATCAAGCCGGTCCCTCTTATCAGAGTCGTTCAATCGAGATCGGACGATCAAAAATCAGCTCAAGTCCCCCTTCATTTTGTCCCTACCTATAAAAGAAAGACTCTCCATTCCGATTCTAGGCAAACCCTAGGAAACAGGGACAATGTCCCATCCCCGCCGCCAGACAAGTCTCCTCATCGTTTTCCTCAACCCACCAACCAGCCTTCCCGCCCGATCCAACCGAGACCAATCATCGTCTCCGCCTCGCCATGCGTGTCGTCCAATCGAGCTTGTCTGTTGTCTCGAGAGCCTCCCGCAGCTGAGCTCCCGCTCCTCCGTTCGACCTCCTCGTGCCGCCACCAGCACCGCCTGAGCCCTGACTCACCGGCGACCGAACCATCTCTCAGCAGATAAACACCGCCGGCCCTCCTTTTCCCTTCTTCCTCCTCCTCCTCCATTTTTCCCTCTCTCATCTCTGTGCTTTCTATATTCTCCAGGACTCGCAGCCAGGGTCGTCGCCGTTTGCCTCCAGCCCCGCCTCGGATCTGGCTGGGTTTGGACGAGAGCATGCTTCTCCGCCCGTTTCCCCGTCGAGCATCGGGACTACCAGCAGCAGCTCCAGCTCCGCATGGCGTCTGCCTCCTCTGTCCATGTTTGAATGCAGCGACAGCTCGCCGCCCTCTGCCTCATGCCGTCCTCAGCCTCGCTTGTCTCCCACAGCTCGCCGCCTCGCCTGCCGGAGCCACGCGACCAAGCCACCCACCCAAGCCAGTTCCCCGCCGTGCCGTCCTCTCCTCCTTCCTCCTTCTTTTCCTCTGCTCTGAAATTCCTCTCTGTTTCTTTGTGAACAACATCCTCTCACCATGGCGCCCAAGCTCGTGGCTGCCGGAGCTTCGCCTGATGCCTCCAACACCGGGAACGGGACCCCCTCCCCTAGATCCATGCCTCCTAGAGCTCACTCCGGCCCTCCCCTGCATGTTCTCGCCATGGCCGCGACCTCTTTTATGCCCGCTGTGAGCAACTTCCTCCCGATCTGAAACTCTATTCTTTTCTGGGTCTGTTCTGGAATGACAGGTTATTTAGCGTCTCTATTAAAATTTGCCACGAGTAACTCAGTAGTCGGGTTGGTTAGTGCAGATTGTTTCCAAGCGAGGGGCATTGGGTTGGTTAGCCCAAAATTCATTGTTGATCACATTTCTCTTGTAGCCCAACTGGTCAGCGCATTGGGTTGTAATCAGAAGGTCCTAGGATCAAATCCTATTATAGGTGCCTCATTTTTTTTTTGTCCTCTGTTTGCTGTTTTCTCATTTGTTTCACTGAAAAACTGTGTAGATTTCAGCTTAGTGATTCATTTTGTAAAATCCATGTAAAATCAACCGTGCATCGTTTGGAGATAAGTTATATATGTGTGTTGCTCAGTTTTACGTCTACATTCAGGATATGTAATTTGTTTCCACGTTAAAATTTATTAACCTGCTGTTATGTTGCATTAAAAAGGGCATGGTTAAGTTAATGGCAGATTTAACATAGAAATTTGCATGATCATAATTTGAGATTTACAAAACATTTTGCGATGATCATGGTGTGTATTCTCATCAGAATTTTGTGTACTTTCTAGTGGGATGTTTTGTTCTCAGGTTTGAGCAAGCCAACCTCATGGTTGTCTCAGAGTTGCGCAAACACCTCTTTTCTTGCACCGATCACAACTTTTGCATCGTAGCTCCAAATCTTATAAATTTTTATATGTATTTGGCACTACTCTTCCTATCCCATCCAGTGGCATACTTGGGTTACCAAGATTTTGCCCATGTCCTATTGTCCTTCGTGGTTACCATGTTTTCCATCCCGTAATAATTTCTTTCGCTCCGGTAGAACCGTGACTCCGATCATAACGTTCTTCATATGCATTTGGTGGTAGAATGGAGTGTAGAACAAGAATATTGCCATGTCATGCATCATATCATCACCATGTTCATGTTCTGACCAGATTATATAATTCACCTAAATGCACATGAAGTACCACTTGGTCCACTCCACTAGTGGACCAAGGCTTCATTTAAACTTGTTATCTTTTGTTGCCATGTTACCAACATTTAAAATAACATGCATGCATTTTGTTGAAGCATAAATGCCTGGCCTTGTTTGTTTACCTTGTCGCTTGTTTCTTTTCTGGTGTTGCTTCTCGTTAGTTCCCGATTCGGAGTGTGAGGATTCGTTCGACTACGCCCCGTTCGTCTACTTCACGGATTCGTTCTTCTTCCAAGCGGGATCTCAGGCAAGATGATCATTTCCCTAGATACCATTACTATCATTGCCATGTCTCGTTTCTATCGCTTGATGCTACCTACCACTTGTATGTCAAGCCTGCCAAAATGCCATGAAAAGCCTCTAACCCCTCCACATCCCAGCGAACCATTGTTTGGCTATGTTACTGCTTGCTCAGCCCTTCTTATAGCGTTGCTAGTTGCAGGTGCAATTGTTTCCATGTGCCAACATGGATGTTTTTGAGCTATCACAATATTATTGCTATTTAACTTAATGCACATATATACTTGGTAAAAGGTGGAAGGCTTGGATTTTTGCCCGGTGTTTTGTTCCACTTTTGCCGCACTAGTTCCGAGTACCGGTGTTATGTTCCATATTTTGCGCTCCTAACATGCGCGGGGTTGTTATGGGGACCCCCTTGATTTTCGTTCAGGGATAAAACTTGTCTGGCAAGGCCCAACATTGGTTTTACCATTTGCCTAATAACTAATAAAATTGCATAGGAACCCGCCGGCACCCGCGGATCTTTAATCAACAACCCGGGCCAGTGCTCCTCATGAGTGTTGGTCCACCTACCTAGCAGTCGGCGATGCCACCTCAGGGCAACTCGAGGCATTTTTAGGCTCCCGTCCACTTCGCATAGACGGATGATGCCCGTAGATAGAGAGCGCGCGACTCTAGATGCGGATCTGGCTCACCGGGAGGCCTTGCTGGATTTGTTTTACCTTTCTCGAACGTCTTGTGCGAGGAATTCCGATAATACTTCGGGCTATCTCGAGGTTGCGGTTTTCCAATGGAATTGCCTAGGAAATCACAGGATTCATGGTCGAGGTTATTCCCGCGGCGTGTGGTTAGTTTGTGATGGATGAGTTGGAGCACCCCTGCAGGGTTAAATCTTTCGGAAAACCGTGCCCGCAGTTACGTGGCAACTTGGAAACTTTGTTTAACACCCGGTCATAGCAAACTTGAAGTAAACTCAAATAAAATACACCAACCGTGTGCGTAACCGTGACTGTCTCTTCTCGTGATTTCTGAACCGAGAGAGAACACGGTGGGGTTATGTTTGTTCGTAAGTAGGTGTTCAGGATCTCTTAGAGATCATTACTAGTTCACGCCCGTTCATACGACAATCATCCCCCCTTATTCTCGTATTCGTAAGTTAGCCACTCAATAAATGCTTGGTGCTTGCTGCAGCCTCACCACTTAACCATACCTCACCCATTAAGCTTTAATAGTCTTGATACCCTTGGAAATGAGATTGCTGAGTCCCCGTGGCTCACAGATTACTACAACAACAGTTGCAGGTACAGGTAACGCGATGATTTGACATGAGCGCGATGCTTGTTTTGATTTGGAGTTCTTCTTCTTCTTCATCGATCATAGGATGGGTTCCAGGCGGCAGCCTGGGATAGCAAGGATGGATGTCATTTTATCGTTTGTTTTCCTCCGTAGTCGGACCCTGCTCTTCTGTATAATGATTGTATATGTTGTTGTATTGATGTGATATTGATGTAGCTTATGGCGAGTGTAAGCCAATTCCATATACTCATCTCTTCTTTACATGTACTTGTAATGATATCCATTCTTGCAAAACGACAAGATGCGCTTCTATCCCTGTCAAGGCCCTCGAGCCAAAATAAGGATAGGATCGCATCTTGGGCGTTACAAGTTGGTATTAGAGCCAGGTTCCGACCTAGGAGACCCCTTGATTGATCGAACTTTGGCCGAGTCGAGTCTAGAAAAAAACTATTTTGAGTCTAGTTATATCGGAGAGTAGGATTCTTTTTACTCCTCTTCTCTGCTCTGGTGAGGAATTATGACTTAGGAATTTAATTCTACTCCTCTTCTCACTCAAAAAATTTTTAGGATCACGCGGGTATTTTGGAACCTTTATAATGTCGATGTGACCGGAACTCTGTTCTTGGTGCCTCCCGTACGTATGGATTGGACCCGGGGAGTTGAGCTCCAAGGGGTTCTTGACACATCGCTATCGTTCAGTTTCCTTAGTATCTCAGGACGCGGATGTTCGAAATTGCTTCAATACTATTCGTGGTGCGAAGAGTGTGGCGGCACCATGTACTGGGGAGCGAGATCACATGTATTGCCATGTTTAGTATCGTTGTGATTACGAGGGTCTGAGGTAGATGGATTTCCGAGGTTTATCTGGTTATGTGTTGACGGATGTGATACACTGGTGGGTAGTATTATTGCTTGGAGTTGAGTGTTTTATTCAGTAATTGATCCATGTATCCGTTGGACCAGATTGCATAACCAGAAAGATTTCGGAAGTTCTTAGGTGGGAATTCAAGTAGTTACCAAGGATTATCCTTCCAGCAAATGCAAATGGGTTATGTATTTGTTTCCGGCTTAATCCTCAAGCCCCATCTTTTGTTTTGTTGAAGTATGGTAATTCGAGTTGCTTTGATGTCAAGTGGTGATTTCATATCTTGCCTAACCGGTGTACTTCTCTTCAAGATAATTCGTTCCTCTCCAATATTTGCAAGATCAATCCTCATATTTCTTTCCGGAGTTCGTTTCATCCGTCCTAAGTTTTCTTTGTTTTCCCCACCCTCCCGCCATTTCTCTTCAATGATTAAATTCTAATCCAAGTGCCTTCTCTATTCATGTGATGCTTCCGCTATCTTTTCTTCCGTTTTATATCCGGTGATCCATTGTGAAGATGGTCAAGTGCTCAAGTTCATCATTCTTGTTCTTGTTCTCTTCTCCGGTGGATTCAATTCAAGCTTTTAGTGTTCATCATATTCTTTTCGTTCGTTAAATGCTATCCATGTGGAAGTTCTTGTCCAAGCCTCTCTCTTTTATTCATCTCTCTTTATTCTATCCGGAGTGCTGAAGATATCTGAGAAGATTCGTGTTATCGTTCAAATCCTCTTAAGTGTTTCGAGGTTCTCATCCTCATCAAGTTCTTAATTTGTACCGGTGCAATATCTCTTCTAAGCAATTATTTCAACGGTGGTCTCTTTGAGTGGGCTCATAACCCATAGGGTTTTTCCCCAGGATCTTACCTGGCTCTTCTAATCTTTTCCGGAGATGTCCTCAAGTTCTTTTCAATATGACGTAAGAATGAATTTCATCAGTCATATTGCTTCTCGAAGATCGTTTCTAAAACATTTTCATCAGTTGGCTCAACGTTTTTCTTTCTTCTTCCGGAGTGTCTCAACAATTTTGCGCGGTGTTCCTCTCATCTTTCTCAATCTGCAAGACCGAAGGAGTGTTTCTCTTAAATCTTGTCCATTCTCTTGAAGGTTCTTGGTTTCAGCTTGTGGCTATCCTCTCAAATTCCTTTCGATCATGAAAAATTCCTTCCATATCTATCCGGAGCATTTTAGGGTTGTTTTCATTCTCGATCCTCCGAAGGCCATCATTTCAGAAGATTTCTTCGTTCTCAGCTTTCAGCTTTCGTTCTCAAATTCTTCTCAATTGTTGTCTCTTCGGTTGTATCTCAATTATTCCGGTAGCTCATTCTAGTTCTGCTAGTCGGATCGTGATCTCTTCGTTCTCATGTATCTCCATTCATTTGTGGTATCATCATTCATTTGTGAATTCTTTCCGGTGTTTCGTTCAAGACTTCTTCAAGTTTGTGTTCTTATCTCTCATCAATCTTTGCAAGAAGAATAAGTGGTATGTTAAATTCGTTGCTTGTCATCAATTTAACTTGATGAAGGATAGGCATAACGTAATTCTTATTCTTGTTTCATCAAATGGTTTCAATCCTTCTTCCGGAGTTGTTCATGATATCAAATTCTTGGTTCTAAGTGCTTCATCTTTTCTTTTCGGAGTTCCAAGTTTTCTCAAATATCTCATCGCGAAGCTTCATCTAAATCTTTGCAACGTCATAATCTTTCCTTTTCAACCTTCATTTCTTTTGATCTTTCTTTCATATACGAAGGTCCTCGTGGTGGTTCATCAAAGATTTCTTTCATTCTCAAGTGTTCTTCAAGATTCTTGTGGTAATTTCTTAAGTATTCTTTATCTTGCATTTCAAAGTGCAATTCATTCCCTCTTATCTTTTGAGATGGTGTTATAGCATTCTTGATTCATGAAGAGTCTCGAAGAGTAGTTGACAGGAATGATATATGTAAACCCATCATCTTCCCCATTGGAGCTATCTTGGATTGGATTTCACTTAAAGCATTTCCTTAGGATTGTTGCCATCATGGTGCTCATCAATGATCCAAGTTTTCTCCTCCTCCTCTTGGTGTAAGAAGTTTTGCATATCTTGTTGATTCCAAGCAATCATTGTTTCCATTAGTGGCAGGTTGTCACCTCATAATTTTGAGATGTTTTCCATAAGTCCACGACAAGCTTTTCTTTCGTTGTTGGTTTTTCAACAACTCCGTTCAACCCATGCTTTTCAAATTAAATGATGGTAGTAGTTGTCATTTTCTTCTCCGTTCTTTTCTCTCCAATGATCTAGCTTCTATTCTTTCGTTCCGGAGGCGTTGTGATGTTGCTCTCTTCAATCTATCATCTTGTTTTGTCAAGATCATGTTCCTTCTTTGCTTATTCATTAACCGGAGTGTTGTATCATCTTTTCAAGTTCTCCCATCTTATGAAATTTTGCCTCTCTGTCCTACCGAAGTGCTGCCGAAATTTCTTGTGAATTCTTGCATGTTCCTCATGTCATTCTTCATCTCTTTGCAACCTTCAAGATTCGTTGGTTTCACTCGTTTGTCAGAGAAGCAACTAAGTTTTACCTCTTGCTCGTTCTCTTCCCCTTCTCGTTCTAAGATCTCGGGGCGAGATCTCTTGTAAGTGGAGGAGAGTTGTAACAGCCCGGGACCGGCGCTCCAGAAGATTCCCATTGTATTTCCATTCTCCTCGTCTGATTCGTTCGGTTGTCGCATTCATCCTCGCATCATTCACATCATCTGCATAGCATCGTCACTCGTTTTTGAAACTTGCATCCGCGCGTAGTTGCCGGTTCTTTCCGTTCTCGTCGACGATCATTTCGAGACCAACCACACACGCACGCGCCCGCGACATCGTTTTAAAAAATATATCGTTTTTAAAGTGCGCGAAAAAATATTCTCGGACTGGGTTGAAAGTTGGCATGCGGTCTTAATATAGCATAGCTAGACCGCCCGTCAAATTTCGTCGCAATCGGAGGTCGTTTGATACCCCGACGATCAACCGTAGCGGCGTCGTCATCGGATAATTGTCGGACGTTTTCAGTGTTTTCAAAACTTGTTGCCAGCTGCCCAATTCCCTCTCATCTTAGCCTAGCCCATCTTCATAGCCCACTAAACCCATCAAGCCGGTCCCTCTTATCAGAGTCGTTCGATCGAGATCGGACGATCAAAAATCAGCTCAAGTCCTCCTTCATTTTGTCCCTACCTATAAAAGAAAGACTCTCCATTCCGATTCTAGGCAAACCCTAGGAAACAGGGACAATGTCACATCCCCGCCGCCGGACAAGTCTCCTCATCGTTTTCCTCAACCCACCAACCAGCCTTCCCTCCCGATCCAACCGAGACCAATCATCGTCTCCGCCTCGCCATGCGTGCCATCCAATCGAGCTCGTCTGTTGTCTCGAGAGCCTCCCGCAGCTGAGCTCCCGCTCCTCCGTTCGACCTCCTCGTGCCGCCACCAGGACCGCCTGAGCCCTGACTCACCGGCGACCGAACCATCTGTCAGCAGATAAGCACCGCCGGCCCTCCTTTTCCCTTCTTCCTCCTCCTCCTCCATTTTTCCCTCTCTCATCTCTGTGCTTTCTACATTCTCCAGGACTCGCAGCCAGGGTCGTCGCCGTTTGCCTCCAGCCCCGCCTCGGATCTGGCTGGGTTTGGACGAGAGCATGCTCCTCCGCCCGTTTCCCCGTCAAGCGTCGGGACTACCAGCAGCAGCTCCAGCCCCGCATGGCGTCTGCCTCCTCTGTCCATGTTTGAATGCAGCGACAGCTCGCCGCCCTCTGCCTCATGCCGTCCTCTGCCTCGCTTGTCTCCCGCGTCGTCCAGCACGCCGGGCCTCGCCGCAGCTCGCCGCCTCGCCTGCCGGAGCCCCGCGACCAAGCCACCGACCCAGGCCAGTTCCCCGCCGTGCCGTCCTCTCCTCCTTCCTCCTTCTTTTCCTCTGCTCTGAAACTCCTCTCTGTTTCTTTGTGAACAGCATCCTCTCGCCATGGCGCCCAAGCTCGTGGCTGCCGGAGCTTCGCCCGATGCCTCCAACGCCGGGAACGGGACCCCCTCCCCTGGATCCATGCCTCCTAGAGCTCACTCCGGCCCTCCCCTGCATCTTCTCGCCATGGCCGCGACCTCTGTTATGCCCGCTGTGAGCAACTTCCTCCCGATCTGAAACTCTGTTCTTTTCTGGGTCTGTTCTGGAATGACAGGTTATTTAGCGTCGCTATTAAAATTTGCCGCGAGTAACTCAGTAGTCGAGTTGGTTAGTGCAGACTGTTTCCAAGCGAGGGGTCTGTGGTTCGAATCCCAGGAGCCCCTGTTTTCCTTTTTTTTTTGTAATCTGGTGTTGGTTCCGCAAGCATCCCTTTTCTTCTTTCAGTTAGTCAGCGTCAGGTGATAGTCCATATATCCCAAAATTCATTGTTGATTACAGTTCTCTTGTAGCCCAACTGGTCAGCGCATTGGGTTGTAATCAGAAGGTCCTAGGATCAAATCCTATTATTGGGGCCTCATATTTTTTTTTTGTCCTCTGTTTGCTGTTTTCTCATTTGTTTCACTTAAAAACTGTGCAGATTTCAGCTTAGTGATTCATTTTGTAAAATCCATGTAAAATCAACCGTGCATCGTTTGGAGATAAGTTATATATGTGTGTTGCTCAGTTTTACGTCTACATTCAGGATATGTAATTTGTTTCCACGCTAAAATTCATTAACCTGCTGTTATGTTGCATTAAAAAGGGCATGGTTAAGTTAATGGCAGATTTAACAAAGAAATTTGCATGATCATAATTTCAGATTTACAAAACATTTTGCGATGATCATGGTGTGTACTCTCATCAGAATTTTGTGTACTTTCTAGTGGGATGTTTTGTTCTCAGGTTTGAGCAAGCCAACCTCATGGTTGTCTCAGATTTGCGCAAACACCTCTTTTCTTGCACCGATCACAACTTTTGCATCGTAGCTCCAAATCTTATAAATTTTTATATGTATTTGGCACTACTCTTCCTATCCCATCCAGTGGCATACTTGGGTTACCAAGATTTTGACCATGTCCTATTGTCCTTCGTGGTTACCATGTTTTCCATCTCGTAATCATTTCTTTCGCTCCGGTAGAACCGTGACTCCGATCATAACGTTCTTCATATGCATTTGTGGTAGAATGGAGTGTAGAACACGAATATTGCCATGTCATGCATCATATCATCACCATGTTCATGTTCTGACCAGATTATATAATTCACCTAAATGCACATGAAGTACCACTTGGTCCACTCCACTAGTGGACCAAGGCTTCATTTAAACTTTTCATCTTTTGTTGCCATGTTACCAACATTTAAAATGACATGCATGCATTTTATTGAAGCATAAATGTGTGGCCTTGTTTGTTTACCTTGTCGCTTGTTTCTTTTCTGGTGTTGCTTCACGTTAGTTCCCGATTCGAAGTGTGAGGATTCGTTCGACTACGCCTCGTTCGTCTACTTCACGGATTCGTTCTTCTTCCAAGCAGGATCTCAGGCAAGATGATCATTTCCCTGGATACCATTACTATCATTGCCAGGCTAGATGTCTCGTTTCTATCGCTTGTCTCGCTACCTATCACTTGTATGTCAAGCCTCCCAAAATGCCATGAAAAGCCTCTAACCCCTCCACATCCTAGCAAACCATTGTTTGGCCGTGTTACCGCTTATTCATCCCTTCTTATAGCATTGCTAGTTGCAGGTGCAATTGTTTCCATGTGCCAACATGGATGTTTTTGAGCTATCACAATATTATTGCTATTTAACTTAATGCACATATATACTTGGTAAAAGGTGGAAGGCTTGGCTTTTTGCCCGGTGTTTTGTTCCACTTTTGCCGCACTAGTTCCGAGTACCGGTCTTATGTTCCATATTTTGCGCTCCTAACATGCGCGGGGTTGTTATGGGGACCCCCTTGATTTTCATTTAGGGATAAAACTTGTCTGGCAAGGCCCAACATTGGTTTTACCATTTGCCTAATAACTAATAAAATTGCATAGGGACCCGCCGGCACCCGCGGATCTTTAATCAACAACCCGGGCCAGTGCTCCTCATGAGTGTTGGTCCACCTACCTAGCAGTCGGCGGTGTCACCTCGGGGCAACTCGAGGCATTTTCAGGCTACCGTCCACTTCGCATAGACGGATGATGCCCGTAGATAGAGAGCGCGTGGCTCTAGATGCGGATCTGGCTCACCGGGAGGCCTTACTGGATTTGTTTTACCTTTCACGAACGTCCTGTGCGAGGAATTCCGATAATACTTCGGGCTATCTCGAGGTTGCGGTTTTCCAATGGAATTGCCTAGGAAATCACGGGATTCGTGGTTGAGGTTATTCCCGCGGCGTGTGGTTAGTTTGTGATGGATGAGTTGGAGCACCCCTGCAGGGTTAAATCTTTCAGAAAGCCGTGCCCGCGGTTACGTGGCAACTTGGAAACTTTGTTTAACACCCGGTCATAGCAAACTTGAAGTAAACTCAAATAAAATACACCAACCGTGTGCGTAACCGTGACTGTATCTTCTCGTGATTTCTGAACCGAGAGAGAACACGGTGGGGTTATGTTTGTTCGTAAGTAGGTGTTCAGGATCTCTTAGAGATCATTACTAGTTCACGCCCGTTCATACGACAATCATCCCCCCTTATTCTTGTATTTGTAAGTTAGCCACTCAATAAATGCTTAGTGCTTGCTGCAGCCTCACCACTTAACCATACCTCACCCATTAAGCTTTAATAGTCTTGATACCCTTGGAAATGAGATTGTTGAGTCCCCATGGCTCACAGATTACTACAACAACAGTTGCAGGTACAGGTAACGCGATGATTTGACGTGAGCGCGATGCTTGTTTTGATTTGGAGTTCTTCTTCTTCATCATCGATCATAGGATGGGTTCCAGGCGGCAGCCTGGGATAGCATGGATGTCATTTTGTCGTTTGTTTTCATCCGTAGTCGGACCCTGTTCTTCTGTATAATGATTGTATATGTTATTGTATTGCTGTGATATTGATGTAGCTTGTGGCGAATGTAAGCCAATTCCATATACTCATCTCTTCTTTACATGTACTTGTAATGATATCCATTCTTGCAAAACGACGAGATGCTCTTCTATCCCTGTTAAGGCTCTCGATTTAAAATAAGGATAGGATCACATCTTGGGCGTTACACTTGTTCTCTGTATATATCTACACACTTGACATATGAATGAAGGCAAGTTCAGACTCTCTCGTCCTCTCCTATCTTACACTGAAAATGGAACTAAAGAAACATGACTCGTATCATCATATGTTAAAACAATAAACCACATTTTGATTATATCATTTAAAGAAACATGAATCTAAGAAGTAACAATGATTATTGAATTATTGTTTCAGGTAACAATTATTATTTTTTAATTTTTACATTGCGATACACGCCTGTTTCGACTTTAATTCGAAAAAATTGGCCCCCCTTTGTTGCTCGTCATGCTCTGCCACTGCTGTTAGGAACAACCTAACCAGTGTAAGTTGTTTCTTTTCTTCTTTGAAGAGAAATAGAAAGTGGTTTACTTAGAAACTTGAACATCTAACTAGCATTTTCTGAACATAACGGATTTCGGTATCTTAGCGGAAAAACGATCTCAGGGTGCAGAGGTAGTTGGCGGTCGAATCGTATCCCTCCCATAGTTATGTTCCTTGACAATACACTACAAATGAAGATGAAATTTCACATACTCAATTCTTGAACCAGATATGAATACAACATATGAACATCAAATAATTCAATACCTATCCATGAAATCCTAAAGATGATTCTGATCTCGGGGCTTATTTGACGCTCTGAGAGAATCCATGTAGTAAACTGTGTTGCGCTTTGTAACAGTGACCACCAAGATCCAGTGATGGATACAGTTTAAGGAAACCATGAACTTACAAAGTATGTCCAAAACTGAAAGACGATTAATGTATGCGTGGTTGTATATTTAACTTACCCTTCACGATATGGCCACATTAAGAGTTCTCCTACGTGCAACGTATTCAATATCTTGGAGACATGGTCAATGGAAACCTTGTGTGTATCATTCTGACATAATAGAGTGTTGTTTGCTAAATCGGGATCTATGAAATATGCATGATCCCTTATTGATCTTTGCGCCATCTATCCCCTGAGTGGAATACAATACAGTTAGCCATATACAGAGAAGTTGAACAGAGTTTGTGAAGTACTTACAACATCAAGCATTTAACGAGAGTGCCAGCAAGCATATCGAAGTTGAAGAAGAGATGAAAGTCCTCAAATCCTACAAAGATGGTACCCGGCATGTGATGGAAATACATACCGGAGTAGTGTACTTCCAGAATGGTATTATCTTCTCCTTCTGACATTTTCTTCATGCAATATTTATGTAACTTGACGCAACTGGAACTACACTCATCAAAGTATTCGCCGACGAGAAATGCCTGGCCATGTTTGTACTCGCATGCTTCAAGTGCGTCTGTTTTTTCTTACAAAGTGGCATGTAAATTTCTTCATCGGACGTGACATGGTTCTGGTTGAAGAGTCTTTGTAGTAGGATGCTCTCGTTCTCATCCGTCCTCCGTTTATGTATGTGTAATAACAAATTGCAAGTTTTATGAGGAAGCTAAATATAACATCAACATCCTCTGTAGTACAGGATGCACAGCGACAGTGTTTGAATGACATCAAATTAATACTAAGAGGTATGTAAATAAGAACTGATAATGTCAATTAAATAGCACTGTCATCGGTCCAATCCAGAATATTATAACATAGAACCGATGACATCAATTAAAATAACACTTACAAACGTAGAACCGTGACAGTGTCTTAATCACATCCAGAATAAGATAGCACACGCGAAGTGTCTAAAGCACATATAATATAACAAATGATTTCTAACAACAAGAGGTGGGGCTAACCTTCTGTGCACATCCGAGAAACTTCCTCCCAATGTACACAGATTTAGAATCAACTAACTTCACGCATGGAGATTGACGTTGACAACGAGCAGGCAGATCTTCAGCTACCCCACCTCATTCCTTGCAAGGTGGTCGTAGGGAGCTACAAGAGGAAGGAATGGATCAAATCGGATGGTGCATTCAAAATCCCCAATTCCAAACCATAACCCTAATCCTAGGTGAGCGATAGAGAGGAGAGGAGAATACCTAGCTGATGAGAGGTTCATCGGACGAGGAGTCACCTATGGAGGGGTCATCCGAGGAGACCATGGTGTCCGTGGCGGTCGGATGCGAAACTAAGAGAGCGAGCGAGCAAGCGAGGAAGTGGCTAGAGCGCTTAGGAAGGAACGAGGAAACATGGGAAATGTGGCCCTTGGTGGGAAGGGGGAGGGGGAGGGCAGGGAGAGGTAGATATTTTGGCGGCTGGTGAAATTTTTCGCTATGTGCGGGGAAACTTGGTGCGCAAAGTTTCATCAGACACTATTACTTGTGAACAAATGTGTCTGATAACATACCATCGCAAATGATTCTTCTGCATTGAGCGTGTGCTATGAATTAGACCATACAAATCCCTCCCCCTACTCCCTAGTATTCCCTGGTTATAGTGCTCATCCACGTCGTTGTCTAATTTAACATCAGCTGCTAACTAGGGTAAACAAATTAGCCGACACATAGGTCGTAGTTACTTAATCGAGCAAGTTCGCTACATAAACAGCGCTCCTTGACATAGACATAGCACTAACAAAAGATCGGCTCTCTAAACAAAGGCTATTAGTATTGTGCATAATTTTAACAAAGACGTTGATGCGCCGCCCTATGCCTCGTCGATGTTCAATGAGATGTCGACAACTTGTCCGGCTGACATTCCGCCGGTGCTGGACTGCGCACCCCCCAGGCTGAACTCGACCAAGGCAACGCCCTCGTCCTCGGTGTGGCTCTCATCCTTAGCGTCTCCCTCACTGTTGAAGTACTCGTAGTAGTGGCGCCGTTAGAGCTCACGTTGGAACTCCATCGTCGGTTCCTCGACGGACAGGCGCTTCTCGACCACCTCCAGAGCCACGCGTGATACGTCTCCAATGTATCTATAATTTATGAAGTATTCATGCCATATTTACAACAATTTTATATGGTTTTGGTATGATTTGCATGGAACTAACCCGGACTGACATTGTTTTCAGCAGAACTACCGTGGTGTTGTTTTTTGTGCAGAAATAAAAGTTCTCCAAATGCAACAAAACTTTTTGACGAGTTTTTTTGGAACAAAAGAGGCACTAGAAGCTTCGCGGGCAGGCCAGAAGAGCCACGAGGTGGCCACAACCCACCAGGGCGCGCCAGCCCCCTCTGGCGCGCCCTGGTGTCTTGTGGGCCCTCGTGGCCCATCTTCGCGGGAAACCGACGCCCAAAAATCCTATATATTCAGAAACCCCCAGAAATAACCCTAGATCAGAAGTTCCGCTGCCGTAAGCCTCTGTAGCCACGAAAAACCAATCTAGACCATGTTCCGGCACCCTTTCGGAGTGGGAAATCATCATCAGAGGCCCTCTTCATCATCCCTATGGTCTCCATGATGAGGAGGGAGTAGTCCACCCTCGGGGCTGAGGGTTTGTACCAGTAGCTATGTGTTTAATCTCTCTCTCTCCCGTGTTCTTGATTTGGCACGGTCTTGATGTATCGCGGGCTTTGTTAATATAGTTGGATCATATGGTGTTTTCCCCTCTCTATCTTGTTGTGATGAATTGAGTTTTCCCTTTGAGATTTCGTTATTACCGGATTGAATACTTTTATGGATTTGAGAGCACTTGATCTATGTCTTGGCACTCAACTCGCGGATTCCCGAGGTGACATTGGGGTAATCTATGCATAGGGGTTGATGCACGTTTTCGTCCTACTTTCTCCGGTAGAAATCTTGGGGCACTCTTTGAGGTTATTTTTGTTTGATTGAGTATTATGAATCTGAAATTGTTTGACGCGTATCGTATAATTAACTCATGGATACTTGTGGTGACATTGAAGTATCTAGGTGACATTAGAGTTGGTTGATGCGTATCATATGGTGTTATTTTAGTACAAATTCTTAGATAGATCGATCGGAAAGGATAACTTGGTGTTATTTTAGTACGAACTCTTGGATAGATCGATCGGAAAGGATAACTTTAAGGTGGTTTCATACCCTACAAACAATTTCTTCTTATGTTCTCCCCTAGATAAGAACTTTGGAGTGATTCTTCGTTGCACGTTGAGGGATGGTTATGTGATCCAATTATATTAGCATTGTTGAGAGATTGCACTAGCAAAAGTACGGACCCTAGGCCTTGTTTTCAAGAATTTCAATACCGTTTGTGCTCACTTTTTTTACTTGCTACCTTGCTTTTTTTATTGTTACTATTAAAAAAATCAATACCTACTATCATTACTACACTTGTATCACCATCTTCTCGCCGAACTAGTGCACCTATACAATTTACCATTGTATTTGGTGTGTTGGGGACACAAGAGACTTTTTATTATTTGGTTGCAGGGTTGTTTGAGAGAGACCATCTTCATCCTACGCCTCCCACGGATTGATAAACCTTAGGTCATCCACTTGAGAGAAATTTGCTACTATCCTACAAAACTCTACGCTTGGAGGCCCAACACGAGTCTACAAGAACAAGTTGTGTAGTAGACATCAAGCTCTTTTCTGGCGCCGTTGCCGGGGACGTGAGTGCTTGAAGGTATATCTTTAGATCTTGCAATTAAATCTTTTGGTTTCTTGTTTTTCATTAGTTTGGTTTCCTAAAAGAAAACTACAAAAAATGGAGTTTAGGTTGCCTCATTTGCTTCGTCTTTATAATGTCTTTCGTGAGAATGATGGTTCGGAAAATTGTGCTCAATTGATAGAAGAAGAATTCAATAAAATGTTTGGCATAAATGATGAGCATGATCGCAATGTTTCTAGTATGAATTCTCTGAATATCCATAATGCTAATGATATGCAAAGGCACAAGCTTGGGGATGCTATGTTTGATGAAGATGATATTATTACTCCCCCAAGTTTTGATGAGCAAATTTATTATGATGATGGCATGCGTCCTATCTATGATGATTATGATGATGACATGTATGCTATAAAGAGTGATAGTAACCATGAAACTTGTCATCATGATTTTAATATTGAATGTGGTTATGTGAATCAAGTGTCTCATGATAGTTATTTTGTTGAGTTTGCTCCCACTACCATGGGTGAAAAAGAATTTGCTTATGTGGAGAGTAATGAAATTTCTATGGTTGTAGATCATGAAAAGAATGCTTTATGTGATAGTTATATTTTGAAATTCCTTCATGATGCTACTTAAAATTAGTATGAGGAAGGAACATATGCTTGTAGGAATTGCAATAATATCAAGTTTCCTCCCTATGTGTTCAAAGTTTTGAAGTTATGCTTGTTTTGCCTTCCTATGCTAGTTGATTCTTGTTACCATAAATTGTTTGCTCACAAAATACCTATGCATAGGAAGTGGGTTAGACTTAAATGTGCTTGTCATGAGATTCATGATGCTCTCTTGCATATTTCAACTACTATTCCTATGTGAGCATCATTGAAATCATCATGCCTAGCTAAAAGGCATTAAAGAAAAGCGCTTGTTGGGAGACAACCCTACACTTTTAATTTCTGTTTTTGTGTGTTCACAAGACTAATCTACTGTATTAATCATGTTTTGTGTCTTTTATTTCAATATAGTGCCAAGTAAAGCCTTTGGGATGACTCACGCGATGAGTAGAATTGATGCCGAACCAAAACAGAAACTTTGGACTCCAGTACAGGAATTTTCATTTTTTACTGGAGCATGATAATGATCTGAAATTTTTACACAGTGTTTATATACAAATTCTTCAGGTTGTCCTAATGTTTCAGAATTTTAAGAGACAGGGAAGTATAGTTATACTACAGATCTTCACAGACTGTTCTGTTTTTGACAGATTCTGTTTTGCATGCATAGTTTGCTTGTTTTAGTGTTTCCATAGCTTATATTTAGTGATATAAATTATGGAAATGGTAGAATACAGTAGGTATTATGTGAGAACAATTATGAATCTTGTCTTGACAGTACCTAAGTGAATGATCTTTATTTATTATACTAACCCATCTCACAAAGTTCCGTTAAGTTTAGTGTGATTGAAGTTTTCAAATTTTGTGTGAGACACCGATATAAGAAGAATAAGGAGAGACAAGAACCTAAGATTGGGGATGCACAAGGCACCCTCAAGGTAATATATAAGGAATACTCAAGCGCCTAAGCTTGGGGATGCCCCGGAAGGCATCCCCTCTTTCGTCTTCAACATTATCGGTATATCTTACTTAGAGCTATATTTTTATTCGTCATATAATATGTGCTTTGCTTGGATCGTCATTAAATTTTGTTATTTTATGTTAGGTGTTATCTATAATATTTTGTTTTCAATAAAAAGTTCCAAGAATTGCCTTAGGATGCTTGCATTGCATGTTTAATGTGTGCTGTGTAAAAACAGAAACTTTCTCTATAGTGTTTGAATTTTCATATTTTACTGGAACGGGCAAAGTTTCTGAAAATTTTACACAGTGTTTTCATATAAATTATTTTTATCACTTCCTAAATTTTTATAATTTTTTGAGTTACAGAAGAACACTGTTTTCATAAATTTCTACAGACTGTTCTGTTTGGACAGATTGCTGTCATAGTTTTGTTATCTACTTATCCTATAGTTTCCATAGCCTATATTGGTAGATATAAATTGTGGAAATGATAGTAAACAGTAGATGATGTTTGGAAATTATTGAGCAACTTGTCTTGGCAGTACAAGAAGTGTGGACTTATTCTTATGTGTACTAACCTATCTCACGAGTTCTTTTTTATTTTTGTGGATGAAGTTTTTAAGATTTAGGGAAACCGTGATATTAAAGGAATTAAGGAGACACAAATTCTCAAGCTTGGGGATGCCCAAGGCATCCCAAGATAATATTTCAAGAAGTCTCAAGCATCTAAGCTTGGGGATGTCCCGGTAGGCATCCCACCTTTCTTGATCAACAATTATCGGTTAGTAGCGGTTGAGCCTAAGTTTTTGCTTCTTCACATGATGTTTGGTATTCTTGGAATGTCATTTTATTTTGTTTTTCTTCCTTTTTTAATAAAATACTTAGATCTGAAAGTTTTTATATGAGAGAGAGTTCTCAAATGGCTACCCATTTACTTAACTACTCGCTTGATCTTCACTTATATCTTTTTGGAGTAGCTTGTCATTTACTCTTGTGCTTCACTTATATCCTATGAGTAAATTGTTGAATGAATTGAATACCATGAAGTGAAATTATATTTTCATATCATGCCTAGTGGTAGATTCACATTGGGTTTAGAAAGTGAAATCTTTTGAAGCTTGACAATCACAATATTGGTCATTCAAGCAATTCGTGAATGATTAGTATAAGGAATAGAACTTTCACATACAAATATATTATCTTGGACATCTTCTATGATTGTGAATACCCATTAATTATTTTCAAACTTGAGAAAATTAGTTGAAGTTGGACAAGGAAGATAACGTAATGAGTTATGGTTGTGTATATTTGCATAGAAGTTATATTGTTATGGATCCTCCAACATGTGGTGTTTGCTTAGGATCTTTTGCTAGCCAAAAACTCGTCTAAGTAGAGATACTACTTGTGCATCCAAAAACCCTTAAACCCAATTTCTTGCCATGAGTGTCCACCATACCTACCTATGGATTGAATAAGATCATTCAAGTAAGTTGTCATCGGTGCAAAAAGGCAATAAAAATTGCTTCTAAATGTGTTTGATCATTTAGTGTAAGAGAAAATTGAGCGTTGTACGAACTTGTGATGGCAAAGTAATAAAAGCGACAGACTGCATAATAAAGGTTGCTATCATAAGGGGTAATATAACGCGACGTTCTTTTGCATTAAGGGATTGTGCATACAAAACCAAAAAGCGCATGACAACCTCTGTTTCCCTCTGTGAAGGGCCTATCTTTTACCTTTCAGTATTTACTTTTATGCAAGAGTCAATAGTATGCATTCTCATTTCAACCTCAATTATTCTCTAGTTGGCAAGCATCATGTGGTGGGGAAATATCTAGGCACATATGGCCAGTCAAATATATTTGATCATGACTTATTATTGTTGACAATTATCTCTATGATAAATGAGTTGGGAGGCAAAACATTAAGCCCCTATCTTTCTCTGTGTTCGATGGATGCCATTTGTTCTAAAAATATGCTTTGAGTACTAGCAATCATAGAAGACTATATGATGATTGAGTATGTGGAGCTCTTACTTAGACTTTGTTGAGAATAAGTTGAATTGCAATTGTTTGGTGACTAAGAACATAGGTTGTTAAGTTTCAAGAGAATTCATTGTTTGAACCATAACATGTGAATTGGTTGCTACTTTATCATGATGAGTTTTATGAGAAAGAGTTGATGTTATGATGCTAGGAAAAGTGATTGAAAATATCATTGATCAAACTTATGCACTATGCTAGCATTCACACTTCATAAATTATTTTCTTTTATCATTTACCTACTCGAGGACGAGTAGGAATTAAGCTTGGGGATGCTGATATGTCTCCAACGTATCTATAATTTATGAAGTACTCATGCCATACTTACAACAATTTTATATGGTTTTGGTATGATTTGCATGGAACTAACCCGGACTGACGTTGTTTTCAGCAGAACTACCGTGGTGTTGTTTTTTGTACAGAAATAAAAGTTCTCCAAATGCAACGAAACTTTTTGACGATTTTATTTGGAACAAAAGAGGCACTAGAAGCTTCGTGGGAGGGCCAGAAGAGCCACGAGGTGGCCACAACCCACCAGGGCGCGCCAGCCCCCTCTGGCGCGCCCTGGTGTCTTGTGGGCCCCTCGTGGCCCATCTTCACGTGAAACCGACGCCCAACAATCCTATATATTCATAAACCCCAAGAAATAACCCTAGATCAGAAGTTCCACCACCGCAAGCCTCTGTAGCCATGAAAAACGAATCTAGACCCATTCCGGCACCCTGACGGAGGGCGAAATCATCACCGGAGACCATCTTCATCACCCCTATGGTCTCCATGATGAGGAGGGAGTAGTCCACCCTCGGGGCTGAGGGTTTGTACCAGTAGCTATGTGTTTAATCTCTCTCTCTCTCTCTCTCTCGTGTTCTTGATTTGGCACGATCTTGATGTATCGCGGGCTTTGTTAATATAGTTGGATCATATGGTGTTTTCCCCTCTCTACTTATTGTGATGAATTGAGTTTTCCCTTTGAGATTTCATTATTACTAGATTAAATACTTTTATGGATTTGAGAGCACTTGATCTATGTCTTGGCAGTCAACTCGCGGATTCCCGAGGTGACATTGGGGTAATCTATGCATAGGGGTTAATGCATGTTTTCGTCCTACTTTCTCCGGTAGAAATCTTGGGGTACTCTTTGAGGTTCTTTGTGTTGGATTGAGTATTATGAATATGAAATTGTTTGATGTGTATCGTATAATTAACTCATGGATACTTGTGGTGACATTGGAGTATCTAGGTGACATTAGAGTTGGTTGATGTGTATCATATGGTGTTATTTTAGTACAAACTCTTAGATCGATCGATCGGAAAGGATAACTTGGTGTTATTTTAGTACGAACTCTTGGATAGATCGATCGGAAAGGCTAACTTTAAGGTGGTTTCGTACCCTACAAACAATTTCTTCTTATGTTCTCCCCTAGATAAGAACTTTGGAGTGATTCTTCGTTGCACGTTGAGGAGTGGTTATGTGATCCAATTATATTAGCATTGTTGAGAGATTGCACTAGCGAAAGTACAGACCCTAGGCCTTGTTTCCAAGCATTGCAATACCGTTTGTGCTCACTTTTTTTGCTTGCTACCTTGCTGTTTTTTATTGTTACTATTACAAAAATCAATACCTACTATCATTACTACACTTGTATCACCATCTCTTCGCCGAACTAGTGCACCTATACAATTTACCATTGTATTTGGTGTGTTGGGGACACAAGAGACTTTTTATTATTTGGTTGCAGGGTTGTTTGAGAGCGACCATCTTCATCCTACGCCTCCCACGGATTGATAAACCTTAGGTCATCCACTTGAGGGAAATTTGCTACTGTCCTACAAAACTTTGCACTTGGAGGCCCAACACGAGTCTACAAGAACAAGTTGTGTGGTAGACATCAACGCGCAACTCCTCCTGGCGCTCGTCGCTCTCAGACGACTCCCACATCTCCAGCTCTTGCTTGGCGATCTCGTGTGGAAGGGGCTCCATGGCCTCTTCCGCCGCATCGGCGGGATGCATCTGGGCCTCCGCATCCGCCGCCTCTTCGGGCGTGGGGTGAAGGCCGGATTCCGAGGAGGCCTGGAGTATCTTGGCACGGGCGTCCTCGATCTTGGCTTGGATGGCCTCAACCCAGGCCAGGGCAACCTCCGTGGCACAGAAGGCTGCTCGAGCGCTCTTGGCATTTACAGCCGTCGTCGCAGCAGCTGCAGATGTCGTCTCCACGGCTGCAGATGCCCTATCAACCGCCGCAGAGGCCCTTTCGGTGGATGTGGTCGCGCTCAAGGCAGATGCGGCTGCGCTCTCAGCATAGGCGGCCGCACTCTCGGCGGAGGGCGAAGCGCACGGGGTAGAGGCGGCGGTGGTACGCGCCCTCATGAAGCGTCTCCAAGGCGTCATTCTTTGCAAGAACGGTTTCCTGGGGAATGGGGATCGATGGTGAATAGAATCAGAGCTAGACGAAGCTTTCGGTGTAAGCCATAAATAGATTCATGAATTTTCATCGCAAACGGTTCCTATATAGAACCGTGTGTATTCAGTTCACTTTTTGTATTGATTTATAAAACTAGTTTGGGATACAACATGAACGGATAGTGTTTTAATTGTAAGACAAGAGTTCCTACCGTTACAATGCACGAATACAACCGTTATGCTAAGATTTGTAAAATTTTGGTGTTCATTTGGCCTTTTTAAGATAGTAAGTGAGTTTCTAGCCATGTAATGGCCATAATTCAAATTTGAAATACACGAACACATCACAATGAGGCAAAAAGTTGTTGGAAAAATCATATTTGTGTCCTTACTATGCCCCATGCAATAAATGGGAAGGCATTTCAAACATTTTGGATCACTCTTTGGACACAAACATTAGGAATCTAGTTTTTCGCAATCAAAAAATCAAAAAATGATCTATACATGTAAATTCGCATGATTTCATGACATGGCACCAAGATGTCGTGGTAAAAATTATGGCTTTGTTTCAGATAAGCTTTGACACATACATGTAACAAACCAGAGCATCACACGAAGGCTACCTCTTGGTTCCGAGAGGGAACGGGGGGCATGCATGGTTCATGACGAACCGCAAGTCACTGCCTCACTTGGCCTTGTTTTTTCCACTTACAACGCAAGAATACAACCGTTATGCTAAGAATTGAAAATTTTCGATGTTCAATTGGCCTTTTTAATACAGTAAGTGAGTTTCTAGGCATGTAATGGCCATAATTCAAATTTGAAATACATGAACACGTCACGATGAGGGAAAAATTTGTTGGAAAAATCATATTTGTGTGTGTCCTTATTATGCCCCATGCAATAAATTGGAAGGAGTTCCAAACATCTTCGAATCACTCTTTGGACAGAAATGTTAGGAATCTAGATTTTTAAAATCAAAAAATCAAAAAATGCTCTGAAATACATGTAAATTTGCATGATTTCATGACATGGCACCGAGATGTCGTGGTAAAATTATGGCTTTGTTTCAGATAAGCTTTAACACATACATGTAACAAACTGGAGCATTGCACGAAGGCTAGCTCATGGTTCTGAGAGGGAATGGGGGGCATGCATGGTTGATGACGAACCACCAGTCGCTGCTGAAAGGATCGAGATGGACCTAGAGGGGGGGTGAATAGGTACAATTACAAATTTTAATTGTTACTTAGCAATTTTAGGCAATAATGCGGAATATGAAGGTGTGCCTAACAATTGCAAGTATGATGCTAAGAGCTAAGCAAGGTAAACAAGTACCACAAGTATATGAGTAAGCAAACACAATAAGAGCAGGCAAAGACTAAGAGGCAAGTAACCACAATTAGGGAGCTAGGGTTAGTAATAACCGCAACTCCGAGAGACGAGGATGTATGCCGATGTTCACTTCATTGGAGGGAAGCTACGTCACCGTTTAGAGAGGTGGATGTTACCACGAAGGCACACCAACGCCACGAAGTCTCACCCTATTCTCTCTTTGAGATATCACCACGAAGGAGATTCCCAACCACTAGTGGTAGACCTTGGGGTGGTCTCCAAACCCTCACAAACTTTCCGGGGGTAATCACAATGGTCGATTCCTCGTCGGAGTACTCCTACCGCCTAGGAGTCTCCAACCTCCAAGAGTAACAAGATCCAAGGGGAAATGCTCAAGACTTGCTCAAATCACGATTTACTTCGGTCACAAGAAGGAGAGGGATAAGATCTTTCTTTTGATTGGAACAACTCTCTCAAACTCACAAGAATCAAACCGGGATCTAAGATTTTGTGGAGGAGCAAGAGAGAGGGAGCACTGGTGTTCTTCGGGCGTGTTAGAGTGTAGTGATCAACCTTATCCCCAAGGGGTAAGGAGCTATTTATACCCACAACAGATTAGAGCCGTTTGGAGCAGAAGTTGACTTGCTCGGATGATCCGGATTACCATCCGAATGATCTGGACAGCGTCCGGACGATCTGGATGTAAGCCCGGATGAAGATGGTAAAGGCAGAGCTACGAGGAGGACGGATGCCCCGGAGGGCAGTCCAGATGATCTGGGCAAAGCCCGGATGATCCGGGAGCCAGTCCGGATGATCCATCATCATCTAGTGGGGTTCTACGAAAAAAGAGGGTTGTATTACCCGGATGATCCGGGACAAGGTCCGGACGATCCGGGCCAGGTCCGGACGATCCGGCTACAACCAGCGTCGAACACATGGTCCCTGGTGACAGGGGATGCATTACCCGGATGATCTGGGAACAGGTCCGGACGATCCGGGCTTAGCCCGGATGATCCGGAACCTGGTCCGGATGATCCGGCTAGGTTCATGTATGTGGAGAGAGAGTAGAGTTGGTTTTGGCTAAGTAGTTTTCCTAGGGATTTTTGGTCTTTGTGAAAACATCTCGTGAAATAGACTGTGAGCAAACCTTGAACATACACCTCGGATCCCCTCTTAATAGTGCGGGATCCCTATTACTCAAGAAATGTATAAAAGAAACGAACGCTTCTTTTTGCTTCTTTTCTTGTTGGTTATCTGCTTGAGCAATACCTCATTTGATGTGTCCATGATCCACATTTGAATGCCAAAGGAACTAATGACCTGTGTATATACTCAGCAAACATAATTAGTCCCCTATATGTAATTTGTCATCAACATCAAAATACACTTAAGAGCAAGATTGCACTTTCAATCTCCCCCTTTTTGGTAGTTGATGACAAAATACATACCGCTCTCAACAAGTGATATATGTTGTATATTTTTAGGAGAGTTGTCCGATTTGAGATTACGGACAGCTCCCCCTCAATGTGTGCATAAGGAATGGAGCGATAAGAAAAACGATGCACACATGGAGTGGATTCCCTCATGCGCAAATATTGATGTAAAGGTGATAACCCACAAGTATAGGGGATCGCAACAGTTTTCGAGGGTAGAGTATTCAACCCAAATTTATTGATTCGACACAAGGGGAGCCAAAGAATATTCTTGAGTATTAGCAACCGAGTTGTCAATTCAACCACACCTGAAAGACTTAGTATCTGCAGCAAAGTATTCAGTAGCAAAGTAGTATGGAAGTAGCGGTAACAATGACAAAGTGACAGTAGCAGTGTTGTAATGATTGTAACAGTAGCAACGGAAAAGTAACTTAGCAAAGATCAATATGTGAAAAGCTCGCAGGCAATGGATTAGTGATGGATAATTATGTCGGATGGCATTCATCATGCAACGGTTATAACATAGGGTGATACAGAACTAGCTCCAATTCATTAATGTAATATAGGCATGTATTCCATATATAGTCATACGTGCTTATGGAAAAGAACTTGCATGACATCTTTTGTCCTACCCTCCCGTGGCAGCGGGGTCCTAATGGAAACTAAGGGATATTAAGGCCTCCTTTTAATAGAGAACCAGACCAAAGCATTAGCACTTAGTGAATACATGAACTCCTCAAACTACGGTAATCACCGGAAAGAATCCCAGTTATTGTCACCCTGGGGGATGCGGATCATAACTCGTAATAGGTGTCTATAACTTGCAAGGTAGGATCAAGAACACATATATATTCATGAAAACATAATAGGTTCAGATCTGAAATCATGGCACTCAGGCCCTAGTGACAGGCATTAAGCATAGCAAAGTCATAGGAACATCAATCTCAGAACATAGTGGATACTAGGGATCAAACCCTAACAAAACTAACTCGACTACATGGTAAATCTCATCCAACCCATCACCGTCCAGCAAGCCTACGATGGAATTACTCACGAACAGCGGAGAGCATCATGAAATTGGTGATGAAGGATGGTTGGTGATGACGACGGCGTCGATTTCCCCTCTCCGGAGCCCAAATCAGACTCCAGATCTGCCCTCCCGAGGAAGAACAGGAGGTGGCGGCGGCTCCGTATCGTAAAATGCGATGAACTCTTCTCTCTCATTTTTTTCTCCACGAATAGGAATATATAGAGTTGGATTGGAGGTCGGAGGAGCTCCAGGGGCCCCACAAGACAGGGGGGCGCGCCCTAGGGGGGGGGGGCGCGCCCCCCTAGCTTGTGGCCAGGTGGTGGGCCTTCTCCGATTGATTCTTTCGCCAGTATTTTTTATTAATTGCAAAAATATTCTCCGTAAATTTTCAGGTCAGTCCGAGAACTTTTATTTCTGCACAAAAATAACACCAAGGCAATTCTGCTGAAAACAGTGTCAGTCCGGGTTAGTTCCATTCAAATCATGCAAATTAGAGTCCAAAACAAGGGCAAAAGAGTTTGGAAAAGTAGATACGATGGAGACGTATCAACTCCCCCAAGCTTAACCCATTGCTTGTCCTCAAGCAATTCAGTTGACAAACTGAAAGTGATAAAGAAAAACTTTTACAAACTCTCTTTGATCTTGCTGTTGTAAATATGTCTAACTGATGTTCAGATTTTCAGCAAAGATTATAGACTAACCACATTCACAATAACATTTAAGTCTCACATTTACTCATATAAATGGCATAATCAACTAGCGAGCAATAATAATAAGTCTCGGATGACAACAATTTTATCAAAACAATCATGATACAATATGATATAATGGTATCTCGCTAGCCCTTTCTGAGACCGCAAAACATAAATGTAGAGCACCTCTGAAGAACAAGGACTGACTAGACATTGTAATTCATGGTAAAAGAGATCCAGTCACACTCATACTCAATATCAATTAATAACAAAGCATACAAATGACGGAGGTGCTCTCTAACTGGTGCTCTTTATAAGAGGAGGATGACTCAACAGTAAATAAAATAGATAGGCCCTTCGCAGAGGGAAGCATTGATTTACAGAGGTGCCAGAGCTCGAGCTTTTAAAACAGGGATTAATCATAATTTTGGGAGGTATGCTTTCATTGTCAACATAACAACTAAGAGATATCGATATCTTCCATGCTAGATACATTATAGGTGGTTCCCAAACAGAATAGTAAAGTTTTTACTCCCCCTCCACCAATCAATCACACTCCACGGCGGGCCGAATTCACGGGTACCGTCCATACAAACAATAATCCTGGGGGAGTTTTGTTTTATTATATTTTGATTTGAATTTTGGCCATGGAACTGGGCATCCCGAATACCAGCCACTTTCTCGTGAATGATAGTGAATCAACACATATCGTGAGAATAACCCACCTAGCATGGAAGATACTGACAGCCCCTAGTCACTACATGAGCGATTCGGGCATACAAAACGGGATATTTATTTGAAGGTTTAGAGTATGGCACATGCAAATTTACTTGGAACGGCAGGTAAATACTGCGTATAGGTAGGTATGGTGGACTCATATGGAACAACTTTGGGTTTATGGAAATGGATGCACAAGCAGTATTCTCGCTTAGTACAAGTGAAGGCTAGCAGAAGACTGGGAAGCGACCAACTAGAGAGCGACAACAGTCATAAACATGCTTTGAGATTAACCAACATTGAATGCAAGCATGAGTAGGATATAAATCACCATGAACATAAACATCGTGGAGGCTATGTTGGTTTTGTTTCAACTACATGCGTGAACATGTGCCAAGTCAAGCCACTTGAATCATTCAGAGGAGGATACCATCCTATCATACTACATCACAACCATTTTAAAATGCATGTTGGCACTCAAGACAAACCATTATACACTCTTAGCTAATTAAGCATGGCATGAATAACTATAATCTCTAATTGTCATTGCAAACATGTTCAATCCATAACGAGCTGAATTCAGAACGATGAGCAAATCATATTTACAAAAACAAGATAGGTCGAGTTTATACCAGCTTTTCTCCATCCCAATCAATTCATCATATATCGTCATTATTGCCTTTCACTTGCACGACCGAACGGTGTGAATAATAATAAGAGTGCACGTGCATTGGACTAAGCTGGAATCTGCAGGCAATAACTTAAAGGAGAAGGCAAGGTAATATGGGCTCTCTAATAGATGAACAATAATGCATATGAGAGCCACTCAACATGTCATCGTGGTCTTCTCCTTACGACCCAAAGAAGAAAGGAAAACTATTTAAACGGGAAAGCTCCCAACAAGCAAAAGAAGAACGAGAAATATTTTTGGGTTTTCTTTTAATACTACAACTAAACAAACTAGAAGGTAAAGCTAGAACTAATTTTTTATTATTTTCTCAAGGTTAATTAAACACACAAGAAGAAAGTAAAAAGAAGAAATAAACTACCATGGATGGTACAATGAAAAAGTATGAACACCGACAACTGGAATGAGTGTGTGAACATGAATGTAAGGTCGGTGAGAAATACGTACTCCCCCAAGCTTAGGCTTTTGGCCTAAGTTGGTCCAGGGCCATGGCTGAAAATAACCATCTCCTGGATACTCCGGAGGATACTGAGGGTTCCACTGGTTGGCGAGCTCCTGTGGCTCCCACTGAAAAACTGGACTCTGATACGGATCAAGGGCTGGCGCCGGCTCAGGTGCTGGGGGTTGCGACAGACCCCAATATCTATAAATGTCCTCGGGCATAATAGTGTACCTGCCTGAACGAATATCGAACAATGAAGAAGCAGGCAAAGCAATAATCTCACAAGTACCCTGACTAAATACTAAGTTGTAAAGCAGCCTCTTATCATTATCTTTCCTAATAAAATCATGTGCTACCATGCTGTCATAGTCTAAATATCTCGTAGGTAGCAGCATTTCTTCTTCCTCGTCAAGCCTAATGGGTATCTCGAAGTGTTTGGCTAGACGAGATGCATAGATACCTTCGAATATGGGGCCCTTCGAACGGTTTAAGTTCAACCGTTGGGCCGCTATAGCGCCCAGACTAAAAGTTCTATCGGCAAGTAGAGCGTGGCGCAGAATGGCGAGGTCAGGAGCACTAAGGCTTCCACTCTCCCCTCGACCAACGAGACACCTCCCCGCAAATAATGAATAATGGCGTAGAACTGGAAAATGCAAACTAGCTGCTCTGGCCTTTGACACCCCTCTCTCTTCCCCCACAGTGATTGCGGCAATAAAGTCCTCCATGTCTCTAGGACGTGGTTCACTGATACTGTCCTCATAAGATATTTTGCAAACATTGCAAAAATCGTAAAGTGACATTTCCTTAGGCACATCATATAGGTAAAATTCTACCATGGGAGGATTCTTCCTAGGATAAAAGTGAAAATTTTGCACAAAAATATTAGTAAGTAGGAGGTACTGGTCACACTTATCGTTGAGGAAGTCAGTGATGCCTGCATTTTCTGCCAGATAATAGAAATCTTCATAAATTCCGGCCGCCCTCAAGAATGCTTCACTTGGCCATTCACATGGTCGAACCTCCGCGGTGCGAGGAATATTGTATCTGGGCTTCTCATTTTCATTTTCTTTAGAACCCCGGCTTGAAGAGCCTCTTAACAATCTCCTCATCATTTCTTTCTCTGAAAAATAATTCTGAAATTTTTAGTGTCTCACAATAAAAGTGAACAAAGCTCAACAAAACTTATAGCAACTACTCCCACAAGTGCCTAGAGGCTATATCATGCATCAACACTACTTGGGACCATACAAATTTGACATGCAACCTCAAGAACAAGGTCACCACAGCAGCAAAAATTTGCAATATATAAAGCACTAGAACAAAAACTAATTGGACCATTGGAGGAGTCACATACCGATGAACAATCCCCTAAAATAGTTTTGCAAATGGAGCTTTCAGCAAGGAGATCGAAAATGGCAGCAAGATGAGCTAGAACACGGGTTTGAGCAATGGTGGGATTTTTTCTGGAGGAAGACGAAGTGGATGGGTGTTGGAATAAGTGAGGGGGCCCCACGTGGGACCCACAAGCCAGGGGGGCGCGCCCAGGGGGGGCGCCCTGCAGGCTTGTGGCCCACTGGTGCAGCCCCTTGATGTGTTCTCAGTGCCAAAAATTCTTAAATATTGCAGAAAAAATCATACTAAATTTTCAGGGCATTCTGAGGACTTTTATTTTCAGGTCATTTTCTATTGCACGGATAAAACGGAAAACAGAGAAATAATAGCATTTTTACTTTATTTAATCTAAAAAAACATAAAGTAAAAGTTGGGTACAGAAGGTTGTGCCTCCTAAATTCATCCATCTCATGCTCATCAAAAAGAATCCATCAATAAGGTTGATTAGGTCTTATTGACAAACTTTTTCGAATGACATGGAACCGGAGAATTTTCGAATGACACTAGGTTACCTCAATGGGGATATGCATGTCCTCAACAATAAGTATATCATATTTCTTTTTGGCAGTAGGGAGAGGGAATTCAATGTCTCCAATAATAATCGTTGAAATTTTTCCAATGGAGTTGATACTATGAACTTGAGATTGTTTCTTCGGAAAGTGTACCGTATGCTCATTACCATTAACATGAAAAGTGACATTGCCTTTGTTGCAATCAATAACAGCCCCTGCAGTATTCAAAAAGGGTCTACCAAGGATGATCGACATACTGTCGTCCTCGGGAATATCAAGAATAACAAAGTCCGTTAGGATAGTAACGTTTGCAACCACAACAGGCACATCCTCGCAAATACCGATGGGTAAAGCAGTTGATTTATCAGCCATTTGCAAGGAGATTTCAGTAGGTGTCAACTTATTCAAATCAAGTCTACGATATAAAGAGAAAGGCATAACACTAACACCGGCTCCGAGGTCACATAAAGCAGTTTTAACATAATTTCCTTTAATAGAGCATGGTATAGTAGGTACTCCGGGATCGCCTAGTTTCTTTGGTATTCCACCTTTAAAAGTATAATTAGCAAGCATGGTGGAAATCTCAGCTTCCGGTATCTTTCTTTTATTTGTCAAAATATCTTTCATATACTTAGCATAAGGAGACATTTTCAGAATATCAGTCAAGCGCATACGCAAAAAGACAGGTCTAAGCATTTCAACAAAGCGCTCAAAATCCTCATCATCCTTTTTCTTGTATGGTTTAGGAGGAAAGGGCATGGGTTTCTGAACCCAAGGTTCTCTTTCTCTACCATGCTTCCTAGCAACGAAGTCTCTTTTATCATATCTTTTATTCTTAGGTTGTGGGTTATCAAGATCAACAGCAGGTTCAATCTCCACATCATTATCATTACTAGGTTGAGCATCAACATGAACATCATCATTAATATTATCACTAGGCTCATGTTCATTACCAGATTGCGTCTCGGCATCAGAAATAGAAATATCATTTGGGTTTTCATGTGAATCTATAACAGGTTCACTAGCAGCATGCAAAGTCCTATCGTCATTCTTTTTCCTCCTATTACTGGGACGACTAGGTGCATCAGTATTAATTCTCTGAGAATCTTGCTCAATTCTCTTAGGATGGCCCTCGGGATACAAAGGTTCCTGAGTCATTCTACCACCTCTAGTCACAACTCTAACAGAATGATCATTGTTCTTACTAATCATCTCATTAAGCAAATCATTTTGTGCCTTAAGTACTTGTTCTACTTGAGTAGTTACCATGGAAGCATGTTTACTAATGAGCTTAAGATCATTAACAGTTCTACTCATATAATCACCCAAGCGATCAAGCATGTAAGCATCATGTTTCAATTGTCCACTAACATAAGCATTGAAATTTTCTTATTTAGCAATAAAGTTATCAAATTCATCCAAGCATTGGCTAGCAGACTTATTATATGGAATATCACCTTCATCAAATCTACGGAGAGAATTTACCTCTACTACCTGTGTCGGGTTATCGAGACCATGTATTTCTTCAATAGGTGGTAGATTCTTAACATCTTCAGCTTTAATACCTTTTTCTTTCATAGATTTCTTTGCCTCTTGCATATCTTCAGGACTGAGGAATAGAATACCTCTCTTCTTCGGAGTTGGCTTTGGAGGTGGTTCGGGAATAGTCCAATCATTATCATTGCTCAATATATTATTCAATAGTAGTTCAACTTGTTCAACAGTTCGTTCCCTGAAAACACAACCAGCACAACTATCTAGGTGGTCCCTAGAAGCATCAGTTAGTCCATTATAAAAGATATCAAGTATTTCATTTTTCTAGAGAGGGTGATCAGGCAAAGCATTAAGTAACTAGAGAAGCCTCCCCCAAGCTTGTGGGAGACTCTCATCTTCAATTTGCACAAAGTTAAATATTTCCCGCAAGGCAGCTTGTTTCTTATGGGCAGGAAAATATTTTTCAGAGTAGTAATATATCATATCCTGGGGACTACGCACACAACCAGGAGCAAGAGAATTAAACCATATCTTAGCATCACCCTTTAATGAGAAAGGAAAGAACTTAAGAATATAGTAATAACAAATGTTTTCCTCATGAGTAAATAGGGTGGCTATATCATTCAATTTAGTAAGATGTACCACAACAGTTTCAGATTCATAACCATGGAAAGGATCAGATTCTACCAAAGTAATTAACTCAGGATCGACAGAGAATTCATAATCCTTATCAGTAACAAAGATAGGTGAAGTAGCAAACTTAGGATCATATTGCATTCTAGCATTCAAAGATTTTTCTTTCCACTTGCATAGCAATTTCTTAAGATCATCTCTATCCTTACAAGCAAGAAAGTCCCTAGCTACCTCTCCTTCCATAACATAACCCTCAGGTATATCAGGCAATTCATATCTAGGAGAGCTAGGTCTAGCAGGTGTATCATAGTGTTCAGTTTCAATAATTTCATCAGATTCAGAGATATTATCAGTTTCAGCATTCACTCTAGCAATTTGTTCATCAAGAAATTCACCCAGTGGCACAGTAGTATCAAGCAAAGTATCATCATAAGCATCATGCATAGTAGAAGTGGAATCATCAATTACTTGCAAAGTATCAGATTCAATAACAGGTGGTGGTGTCGCAAATTTACTCATAACAGAAGGTGAATCAAGTGCAGAGCTAGATGGCAGTTCCTTACCTGTCCTCGTAGTTGAGGGATAGATCTTGGTTTTAGCATCTTTCAAATTCATCATAGTGATCAACAGATATAAATCCCAAGTGACTCAGAGAATAGAGCTATGCTCCCCAGCAACGGCGCCAGAAAAAGGTCTTGATAACCCACAAGTATAGGGGATCGCAACAATTTTCGAGGGTAGAGTATTCAACCCAAATTTATTGATTCGACACAAGGGGAGCCAAAGAATATTCTCGAGTATTAGCTGCTGAGTTGTCATTTCAACCACACCTGAAAGACTTAGTATCTGCAGCAAAGTATTCAGTAGCAAAGTAGTATGGAAGTAGCGGTAACAATGGCAAAGTGACTGTAGCAGTGTTGTAATGATTGTAACAATAGCAACGGAAAAGTAACTTAGCAAAGATCAATATGTGAAAAGCCCGCAGGCAATGGATCAGTGATGGATAATTTTGTCGGATGGCATTCATCATGCAACGGTTATAACATAGGGTGATACAGAACTAGCTCCAATTCATCAATGTAATGTAGGCATGTATTCCATATATAGTCGTACGTGCTTATGGAAAAGAACTTGCATGACATCTTTTGTCCTACCCTCCCGTGGCAGCGGGGTCCTAATGGAAACTAAGGGATATTAAGGCCTCCTTTTAATAGAGAACCGGACCAAAGCATTAGTACTTAGTGAATACATGAACTCCTCAAACTACGGTAATCACCGGAAAGAATCCCAGTTATTGTCACCCTGGGGGATGCGGATCATAACTCGTAATAGGTGTCTATAACTTGCAAGGTAGGATCAAGAACACATATATATTCATGAAAACATAATAGGTTCAGATCTGAAATCATGGCACTCGGGCCCTAGTGACAAGCATTAAGCATAGCAAAGTCATAGCAACATCAATCTCAGAACATAGTGGATACTAGGGATCAAACCCTAACAAAACTAACTCGATTACATGGTAAATCTCATCCAACCCATCACCGTCCAGCAAGCCTACGATGGAATTACTCACGAATGGCAGAGAGCATCATGAAATTGGTGATGAAGGATGGTTGGTGATGACGACGGCGTCGATTTCCCCTCTCCGGAGCCCAAATCAGACTCCAGATCTGCCCTTCCGAGGAAGAACAGGAGGTGGCGGCGGCTCCGTATCGTAAAACGCGATGAACTCTTCTCTCTGATTTTTTTCTCCACGAATAGGAATATATAGAGTTGGATTGGAGGTCGGTGGAGCTCCAGGGGCCCCACAAGACAGGGGGCGCGCCCTAGGGGGGGGGCGCGCCCCCCTGGCTTGTGGCCAGGTGGTGGGCCTTCTCCGATTGATTCTTTCGCCAGTATTTTTTATTAATTCCAAAAATATTCTCCGTAAATTTTCAGGTCAATCCGAGAACTTTTATTTCTGCACAAAAATAACACCAAGGCAATTCTGCTGAAAACAGCGTCAGTCCGGGTTAGTTCCATTCAAATCATGCAAATTAGAGTCCAAAACAAGGGCAAAAGAGTTTGGAAAAGTAGATACGATGGAGACGTATCAAAAGGCAGATGTAATACCAGACATACCCCAATAAAGCAATATAAGCAATGATAAACATCGAATGGAAGTAACATACTTAAGCTTTTACAAAGTATCATAGAACCATAATCTCTTACAAGGTAGCATAAGTCATGACCAAAGGTTCATTACAATAATAAGGCAAATAACTAGTGCTCGATCAATATAACATCAAATTTTGAAGGCAAGAGCAAGAGCACTAGCTACAACATAGCAAAGACACACTCCTACGATATACATCTCCCCCTTGGCAGCAAGTACCGAAAAGGGAAATGACAGAAATACCAAGGTGGATCAGTCAACATCCTCATCCCCATCACCATCGCTCAGATCAGCAGAGTCAAGGAAAAACTCGGGAAAATCAGTGGCAGAAGGAAAGTCGACATCTGGAAGAGGAAGCCGGTTAGGGATAGGCTCATCTGGCTCGACAGGACTCCCAGGGCACGCACGGAGGCAAGCCCTGAGTGCATTCGCCTCAGAGATACGGCAAACCTCCTCGGTAGCAATGTGAGTGGCGGTGTAGCGGCAGGTGTCAAAGATAGCTTTATGGGACTTCCCAATAAATTGAGCCAGGCGGTCAAAGGGCTTCATGAAAAGTGTGGCGAGAAGAGCTCTCGGCACACGGAGGAGCAGGAGCCTTCCCCCTGGAAGAATCATCGGGCGGAGTCCACATTGAGTGAGTGGACGTCTTGGCGATGGGACAGGAATAGACAGAGTCAATGACTGTCTGAATGAAGGGAGCATGGGGAAGGGTACGAAGCTTCAGACAGCTAGCCATGCGAATCTCGTGCCACAGGAAATCAGCCATGTCAATGGGACGGACGGGAGCCTTTCCTGAATAGTACATCAAGTCAATGCTATAGGCCCGAACCATTCCACGATCCCCTTTCTTGGGAGCAATGGAATTAAGGATACACTGGAAAAGCCACCGGTATTTGGAACGAAAGATAGAGATATCATTGAGCTCCTTCCCTTTCTGCTCTGTGGATAGCTGAGAATTGGGCATGGCGACGCAACCACATGCACTGATGGGCATGGCCTCAAACTTGGGGTTCACCTCATGGATCCTAAACAGAGAAGCCTCCGAGCCAGGCATGCCCAAGGCAGTAGCAAACTCCTCGAAAGTGACAGTAAACTTAGAATGGTGAGTCATCCAAGTGATGGAGCAATCCGGATGAAAGAAACAAGTGGCATAGAATTGCTGGATGGCCGCCTCATTCCAATCACAATGAAGAGTCATAGCATGACGTAGCCCCATGCCATCAATCTTCTCTAAAACATAATCGAACTTGATAGGGTTGGCCTCAATGTATGCCAAGTTCACATGATGTTGAGGAGAGAAGCCGAGGTGTGCAATGACGGATTGATAGATGTCTTGTTGAACCAAAGTGCGAAAACGAGGATCGGTGGCATTTGCAGGGGCAGCAAATTGGTTGACATCTCTCCTTAGGGTAGCATACTCAGTGGGCTCCATGGCCTGATAATTGACAACACGACGGCCACGGTTGGTGGGGTTGGCCATGGATAGCACGAGCCAAGTAGTTGCGGCAGGCTGAGAGCTTGAGGCAGAGACCGCTTTCTTCTTCTTTGATTTTGCCGTGGAGCGAACAAGCACGAGTTCTTCCTCATGGAGGTCAGCCTCATAGTCAGGGTCAGCCTACCCCGCATGGGACGGATGAGCACGACCCGACGCCTTCTTGAGTGGACGAGCAGAGTCCTCGGAGTCCGTCGAGGCTTGACAATGTGTGTCTGCATATACGCATAGGAGAGGACCAACAAGATGAATATGTAAACCTAGATGGGTGAGAGAGCAGCAGTGCGACGGAAAAATGGAGAAGGAACGCAGATGAAGTACCACGAGAGGGACCCGTGGACGTCCTCTTGAAGTGCCGGCCGCCACCTCCACGTCCGACCACCATGACGACTACCGGGGACAGACGGGCGAAATCGGAGATGAACCAACCGGCCCTGAGAGGAGCCGCGCGAGGAGGGAGTGGATCAGGAAGAAAAACGCGTGTGGGGGCGAGATCTGGCCGTTCGGCCGGCCGGACTGGCGGGGCCGGCCACGAGCAGCCGCCGGCGGCGGACGCGAGCAGATGGGGGCTATGGGGGAGGAAACAGAGGAATAACCCTCTACCCCCCCCCCCCCCCCCCGCAGCCCACATTTTGTTTTAGGATGGGGAGCCGCCCGGACGACCGGAGCAAGACCCGGACCATACGGACCGGTCCGGATGACCGGAGGTATACCCAGATATCCGGGAAAAAAAACTTGACCGAATGGGCCGGACATCCGGATGAACGTCCGGATGAACCGGCTAAAAACGGGTGCAGATGGCCAGAAAAGACTATGATGATTGGATTACACAATTCAGAGGAGGTAGTGATGAGAATGTTGAATCCTAGGAGAGCACTTACACAGATCTATATATATATATATATATGAGTGAGCAAAAACTAGACTCAATACATAGCACAATGCCACACTACCAATTAAGAAGAGCGGTGGCCTAAGCCACCATGTTTGAGTATACATAACTTGGTACTACAAAGATGTGAACTTTGGACCCAAGATTACTACTCCATCATAGTAAAGTACTATAGACACAAAAGAGGTGTCATAGTAACTTTGAGAGTGTTGGTTTTATTTGCGCATTATATAGAGAGAAGAGGATTCATGAATTGAAGTTCTCCCCCTAAATATATGCCTACATCTAGATTGACATGAAGTAAATGTATGCATGGGTACAAGATTTCACATAATGTTATCAAGCTCCAAGATACCAAGTTCACGCCTAAGTTGACAAAACATTGCTTCATCCAATGGTTTGGTGAAAATGTCTGCAAGTTGCATATCTGTACCAACATGAGCAATATCAATGTCACCCTTTTGCACATGATCTCTCAAGAAGTGATACCTAATATGAATGTGTTTTGTGCGAGGGTGATCAATAGGGTTCTCAGCAATCTTGATAGCACTTTCATTATCGCATAGAAGAGGCACATGTCTATAGGTGATACCATAATCCTTCAAAGTTTGCCTCGTCCATAGCAATTGAGTTGCACAACTTGCGGTTGCAATGTATTCAGCTTCGGCGGTGGAGAGGGAGACACAATTCTGCTTCTTCGAGGACCAAATTACCAAGGAGCGTCCAAGAATGACATGCACCGGAGGTAGACTTTCGTCCCACTTTGTCACCGGCCCAATCCACATCTGTGTACCCAAGGAGATCAAACTTTGCATCCTTGGGGTACCATAGACCCAACTTTGGGGTGTGAACAAGGTATCTAAGAATATGCTTAACCGCCTTATGATGACTTTCCCTAGGGGAAGCTTGAAATCTTGCGCATATGCCTACACTTAACATGATGTATGGTCTAGATGCACAAAGATAAAGCAATGAACCAATCATAGAGCGGTAAAGAGATGGATCAAAAGGGATACCGTTGGTGTCTTCAGTGAGTACAAGTTTTGTTGGCATGGGTGTCTTACATGGGCTTGCATTTGGCATGTCAAACTTTTCTAGAATGTCCTTGAGGTATTTTGTTTGAGACAAGAAAATTCCTTCTTGAAATTGTTGAATTTGAAATCCTAGAAAGAACTTCAAGTCCGCATTGAGTGACATATCAAAAGGTCTTGGTCATGGAGGCCGCAAACTTTTTGCACAAATGAATGTTAGGGGAACCAAAAATGATGTCATCTACATAGATTTGGCATAAGATCAAATCACACTTTTCCCTCTTAGTAAAAAGAGTGGGATCGATCACCCCTCTCACAAAACCATCATCGAGTAGAAACTTCTTAAGATGATCATACCAAGCACGAGGTGCTTGTTTGAGGCCATACAAAGCCTTGTGAAGTTTATACACATAGTCTTTGTGATCAGGATCAACGAACCCAGGTGGTTGTGATACATATACTTCTTCTTGTAGAGGACCGTTAAGAAAAGCACTCTTCACATCCATTTGATGTAACGTAAAACCATTGAAAGCAGCATAAGCAAGTAAGATGCGAATAGACTCAAGACAGGCAATGGGAGCAAAGGTCTCATCAAAGTCCAAACCTTCAACTTGTGAGTACCCTTGTGCCACTAACCTTGCCTTGTTGCGGATGATTACGCCATTCTCATCTTGCTTGTTCTTGAAAATCCATTTTGTTCCAATGACATTGTGTTCCTTAGTTGGTCTCTTGACTAATGACCATACTTTGTTGCGTTCAAAACTGTTCAACTCTTCTTGCATAGCAACGAGCCAATCATTGTCCATCAATGCATCGTGTACCTTGAGTGGCTCAACACTAGAGACAAATGAAAAGTGAGCACAAAAGTTTGTCAATTGTTTACGAGTGACTCTACCTTCCGATATTGTTGCGGAACGTTGCATGGGAAACAAAAAAAATTCCTACGCACACGCAAGATCTATCCATGGTGGTGAGCATCTACGAGAGGGAGAGTGGATCTACATACCCTTGTAGATCGCTAAGCGGAAGCGTTAAGAAACGCGGTTGATGTAGTCGAACGTCTTCGCGATCAAAATCGCCGAGCGTCCCGCGATCCCATCACGATCCGTCTCGCGATCCAATCACGATCCGTCCCGCGATCCCATCATGATCCGTCCCGCGATCAAATCACGAACCGTCTCGCGATCCTGATCACGGTCCTTCCGATCTAGCCATTGTGACTCTACCTTCCGAACAGACGGCACCTCCGCGTTCAACACATGTACAGCTTGATGACGCCTTCACCTCCTCGATCCAGCGAGTGATGGTGAAGTAGTAGATGAGTTCCGGCAGCACGATGGCGTGGTGACGGTGGTGGTGAAGAACAATCTCCACAGGGCTTCGCCAAGCACTACGGAAACTATGACGGAGGATGAACTAGAGAGGCGGGGTTGCTGGCACACGGCTTGGGGAATTCTTGATGTGTTCCGGGTGCTAGCCCTGCCCCTCTATTTATATGTTGAGCCCTGGGGTCGAAACTTGGAGAAAGAACCTCCTCAAAGTCGGTTTGGCCCGCAAGGCAAGAGTCCTGCTAAAACTCCAGGACCAGACGCCAGGGTCCTCGGCGTCTGGCCCCAGACGCCAGGGTTCCTCGCGTCTGGCCTCTAGCCTCCGCAAAACTCCTTTTGCACCTTCCTTAAAGCCTCGTGGGCTTTACCCCTTGGCCCAAATAAAGTGTTCTCGTACCCGAACATTTCGGGAAACATCCGAAACCCCTTCCGGTGAATTCCGGAACCCTTCCGGAGACCAAACACTATTATCCCATATATCAATCTTTACCTCCGGACTATTCCGGAGCCTCTCGTCATGTCCGGGATCTCATCCGGGACTCCGAACAACCTTCGGTCACCAACATAACAACTCAACTATACTTATATCGTCACCAAACATTAAGTGTGTAGACCATTCGGGTTCGAGAACTATGTAGACATGACCGAGACACCTCTACGGTCAATAACCAATAGCGGGACCTGGATGCCCATATTGGTTCCTACATATTCTACGAAGATCTTTATCGGTTGAACCTCTATGTCAAGGATTCAGTTAATCCCGTATGATGTTCCCTTTGTTTATCGGTATGTTACTTGCCCGAGATTCGATCATCGGTATCTCTATACCTAGTTCAATCTCGTTACCGGCAAGTCTCTTTACTCGTTCCGTAATACAAGATCCCGTGGCTAACACTTTAGTCACATTGCTTGCAAGGCTTATAGTGATGTTGTATTACCGAGTGGGCCCTGAGATACCTCTCCGTCACACAGAGTAACAAATCCCAGTCTCGATCCTTGCCAACTCAACAGACACCCTCGGAGATACCTATAGAGCATCTTTATAGTCACCCAGTTACGTTGCGACGTTTGATACACACAAGGCACTTCTACGGTGTCAGTGAATTGCATGATCTCATGGTCATAGGAATAGATACTTGACATGCAGAAAACAATAGCAATAAACTGACATGATCATATGCTATGTTTATAGTTTGGGTCTTGTCCATCACATTATTCTCCTAATGATGTGATCCCGTTATCAAATGACATCTCATGTCTATGGCTAGGAAACCTTAACCATCTTTGATCAACGAGCTAGTATAGTAGAGGCTTACTAGGGACACTTTATTTGTCTATGTATCCACACATGTATTTGAGTTTCCAATCAATACAATTATAGCATGGATAATAAACGATTATCGTGAACAAGGAAATATGATAATAACTAAATTATTATTGCCTCTAGGGCATACTTCCAACAGTCTCCCACTTGCGCTAGAGTCAATAATCTAGTTCACTTCACCATGTGATTTACATTGCTATGAATCTAACACCCAATGAGTTCTGGGGTTCGATCATGCTTTGCATGTGAGAGAGGTCTTTAGTCAACGGTCTGCAACATTCAGATCCGTGTGTTCTTTGCAAATCTATATGTCGTACTGCAGATGCTAGCACGCTCCACTTGGAGCTATTCCAAATGGCTGCTTCACTATACGTATCCGGATTGCTACTCAGAGTCATCCAGATTGGTGTTAAAGCTTGCATCGACATAACCCTTTACGACGAACTCTTTATCACCTCCATAATCGAGAAATATTTCCTTAGTCCTCTAGTTACTAAGGATAACTTTGACCGCTGTCCGGTGATCCACTCCTGGATCACTCTTGTACCCCTTGACAGACTCATGGCAAGGCACACATAGATGCGGTACACAGCATGGCATACTATATAGAGCCTATGGCTAAGGCATAGGGGACGACCTTCATCCTTTCACTTTCTTCTGCCGTGGTCGAGCTTTGAGTCTCACTCAACTCCACACCTTACAAATCAGGCAAGAACTCTTTCTTTGACTGATCCGTTTTGAACTCTTTCAAAATCTTGTCAAGGTATGTACTCATTGAAAGTTTCATCAGACGTCTTGATCTATCTCTATAGATCCTGATGCCCAACATTTAAGTAGCTTCATTCCAGGTTTTCCTTTGAAAAAATTCTTTTCAAACAACCCTTTATGCTTTCCAGAAATTCTACATAATTTCCGATCAACAATATGTCATCCACATATACTTATCAGAAATTCTATAGTGCTCCCACTCACTTTATTGTAAATACAACTTTCTCATAAACTTTGTATAGACTCAAAAACTTTGATCACCTCATCAAAGCGTATATTCCAACTCTGAGATGCTTGCTCCAGTCCATAGAAGGATCGCTGGAGCTTGCATATATTTTAGCATCCTTAGAACTGACAAAACCTTCCGGTTGTATCACATACAACCTTTCCTCATGGATACCGTTAAGGAAACGATGTTTTGACATCCATCTGCCAGATTTCATAATCGAAAAATGCAGCAACTGCTAACATAATTCAAACAGACTTTAGCATCGCTACGGGTGAGAAAGTCTCATCGTAGTCAACTCCTTGAACTTGTGAAAAACCCTTTGCCACAAGTCGAGCTTTATAGACGGTGACATTACCGTCCGCGTCCGTCTTCCTTTTAAAGATCCATTTGTTCTGAATGGCCTTTCGCCCTTCAGGTAATACTTCCAAAGCCCATACTTTGTTTTCATACATGGATCCTATCTCGGATTTCATGGCCTCTAACCATTTTTCGGAATCCAGGCCTATCATCGCTTCTCCATAGCTCGTAGGTTCATCGTTGTCCAACAACATGACCTCTAAGACAGGGTTGCCGTACCACTTAGGAGCAGTACGCGTCCTTGTCGACCTACGAGGTTCGATAGTAACTTGATCCGAAGCTTCATGATCATTATCATTAACTTCCTCTTCAACTAACGTAGGCTCCACAGAAACAACTTTCTGCGCTGCACTATTCTCTGGTTGAAACAAAGGTTCAATAACCTCATCAAGTTCTATCTTCCTCCCACTCAATTCTTTCGAGAGAAACTCTTTCTCAAGAAAGGACCCGTTTTAGCAACAAACACTTTGTGCTTGGATCTTAGATAGAAGGTTTACCCAACTGTTACGTTAGGGTATTCTATGAAGATGCATTTGTCCGCTTTGGGTTTGAGCTCATCAGGTTGAAAACCTTTTTCACATAAGCGTCGCAGCCCCAAACATTAAGAAATGACAGCTTAGGTTTCCGCCAAACCAAAATTCATACGGTGTCATCTCAACGGACTTAGATGGTGCCCTACTTAAAGTGAATGTAGTTGTCTTTAATGCATAACCCCAAAACGATAGTGGCAAATCGATAAGAGACATCATAGTTCGCACCATATCCAATAGAGCACGACTACGACGTTCGGACACACCATCACACTATGGTGTTCTAGGCGGCGTGAGTTGTGAAACAACTTCCACATTGTCTTAAGTTGCATACCTAACTCGTAACTCAGATATTCACCTCCACGATCATATCGTAGACTTTTTATCTTATTGTCACGATGATCTCAAACTTCACTCTGAATTTGTTTGAACCTTTCAAACATTTCAGACTTGTGTTTCATTAAGTAAATATACACATATCTACTCAAATCATTAGTGAAGGTAGTAAAATAACGATATCCACCGCACGCTACAACACTCATTGGACCGAACACATCAACATGTATCATTTCCAATAAGTCACTTGCCTGCTCCATCAAACCGGAAAATGGGGTCTTAGTCATCTTGCCCATGAGGCATGGCCCGCATGTCTCAACCGATTCGAAATCGTATGAGTCAAAAGATCCATCAGCATGGAGTTTCTTCATGCGCTTTACACCAATATGACATTTAGCGGCAGTGCCACAAGTATGTGGTACTATCATTATTAACTTTGTATCTTTTGGCATCAATATTATGAACATGTGTATCACTACGATCAAGATTCAATAAACCATTCTCATTGGGTGCATGACCATTGAAGGTATTATTCATGTAAACAGAATAACCATTATTCTCTAACTTAAATGAATAACCGTATTGCAATAAACATGATCTAATCACGTTCATGCTCAACGCAAACACCAAATAACATTTATTTAGGTTCATCACTAATCCTGAAGGTAGAGAGAGCGTGCGATGGTGATCACATCAACCTTGGAAACACTTCCAACACTCATCGTCACCTCACCCTTAGCTAGCCTCCGTTTATTCTGTAGCTTTTATTTCGAGTTACTAACATTTAGCAACCGAACCGGTATCTAATACCCATGTGCTACTAGGAGTAAGGTACACATCAATAACACGTATAACAAATATACTTCTGTCGACGTTGCCAGCCTTCTTATCTACCAAGTATCTAGGGCAGTTCCGCTTCAGCGACCGTTCTCCTCATAATAGAAGCATTCAGTCTCGGGTTTGGGTTCAACCTTGGGTTTCTTTACTGGAGCAGCAACTGGCTTTCCATCCATGAAGTATCCCTCCTTGCCCTTGCCCTTCTTGAAACTAGTGGTTTTACTAACCATCAACACTTGACTCTCCTTCTTGATTTCTACCTTCGCGGTGTCAAACATCGCGAACAGCTCAGGGATCATTATTTCCATCTCTGGCCTTTTATAGTTCATCACGAAGCTCTAGTAGCTTAGTGACAGTGACTTGGAGAACTATATCAATCACTATCTTATCTGGAAGATCAACTCCCACTCAATTCAAGCGATTGTAGCACCCAGACAATCTGAGCACATGCTCAACGATTGAGCTATTCTCCATCATCTTGCAGGCAAAGAATCTTGTTGGAGGTCTCATACCTCTCAACACGGGCACGAGCCTGAGATCCAATTTCAGCTCTTAGAACATCTCATTTGTTCCGTGACGTTCAAAACGTTTTGGAGCCTCAATTCTAAGCCGTAATGCATGACGCACTGAACTATCAAGTAGTCATCAGAACGTGCCTGTCAGATATTCACAACATCTACAAACGACGCTAGAGGGGGTGGTGCACCGAGCGGTGCATTAAGGACATAAGCCTTCTGTGCAGTAATGAGGACAATCCTCAGATCACGGACCCAGTCCGCATAATTGCTACCATCATATTTCAACTCTATTTCTCTAGGAACATATAAAAATTCAAGGGAGCTACAGCGCGAGCTAGTAATCTACAACATAATTTGCAAAGACATTTTGACTATGTTCATGATAATGAGTTTAGTTAATCATATTACTTAAAAAAACTCCCACTCAAATTGACATCCCTCTGGTCATTCGAGTGTCACATGATCCAAATTCACCAACTCAAGTCCGGTCATCACGTGAGTTGAGATGGTTTCAATGGTGAACATCTTCATGTTGATCATATCTACTATATGACTCATGTTCGACCTTTCGGTCTCTTGTGTTCCGAGGCCATGTCTGTACATGCTAGGCTCGTCAAGTTTAACCCGAGTGTTCCGCATGTGCAACACTGGCTTGCACCCATTGTATGCGAACGTAGAGTCTATCACACCCAATCATCACGTGGTGTCTCGAAACGACGAACTTTCGCAACGGTGCACACTCGGGGAGAACACAATTTTATCTTGAAATTTAAGTGAGGGATCACCTTATAATGCTACCGTCGTCCTAAGCAAAATAAGATGCATAAAAGGATTAACATCACATGCAAATCATAAGTGACATGATATGGCCATGAACTTGTGCTTTTGATCTCCATCTCCAAAGCACCGGCATGATCTCCATCGTCACCGGCATAACACCATGATCTCCATCATCTTGATCTCCATCAATGTGTCGCCATGAGGTTGTCGCGCCGACTATTGCTTCCACGACTATTGCTAACTCATAGCGATAAAGTAAAGCAAAAACGGCGAAAATAATTAAAGACAACCCTATGGCTCCTGCCGGTTGCCGTACTCATCGACATGCAAGTCGTGATATTCTATACAATACATGATCATCTCATACATCACATATATCTCATCATGTAATTGGCCATATCACATCACAACATACCCTGCAAAAACAAGTTAGACGTCCTCTAATTGTTGTTGCATGTTTTACGTGGCTGCTACGGGTATCTAGCAAGAACAATTCTTACCTACGCAAAAACCACAACGGTGATACGCAAATTGCTATTCAACCTTCTTAAGGACCGCCTTTATCGAATCCGATCCAACTAAAGTGGGAGAAACAGACACCCGCCAGCCATCTTTATGCAACGAAGTTACATGTCAGTTGATGGAACCGGTCTCTCGTAAGCGTACGAGTAATGTTGGTCCGGGCCGCTTCATCCCACAATACCGCTGAATCAAGAAAAGACCAAGGGAGGAAGCAATCTGAATATCAACGCCCACAAACTCCATTGTGTTCTACTCGAGATCTCATCTACACATAGACCTAGCTCATGATGCCACTGTTGGGGAACGTTGCATGGGAAACAAAAAAATTCCTACGCACACGCAAGATCTATCCATGGTGGTGAGCATCTACGAGAGGGAGAGTGGATCTACATACCCTTGTAGATCGCTAAGCGGAAGCGTTAAGAAACGCGGTTGATGTAGTCGAACGTCTTCGCGATCCAAATCGCCGAGCGTCCCGTGATCCCATCACGATCCGTCTCGCGATCCAATCACGATCTGTCCCGCGATCCCATCATGATCCGTCCCGCGATCAAATCACGAACCGTCTCGCGATCCTGATCACGGTCCTTCCGATCTAGCGCCGAACGGACGGCACCTCCGCGTTCAACACACGTAGAGCTTGATGACGCCTTCACCTCCTCGATCCAGCAGGGATTATTATTAGTTCATTACTATCGTTCGTCTTTAGTTTTTATTCATCGTACGTATTAGTTAAGTACTATCATCACGTATATGTGATGATACATTATATCTGCAATGAGCTATTGAAAAAATAATATATATTATTGATTTTACATCTCTATCTATTTTCATGCTCATTTCTAGCTCTAGGTGTTATACATATTGAAACATAACAATAGAACAGAAATCATTCGCATTGAAACATAGCAATATTATGATTGTTGTGCAGACATTGCGATCGACATCCAAACGATTCAACAAAATAAAACGCATCCACATGACTAGCACCCTAACCTACGGAATCTCTTGGCTCTGCGTGAACTCGTGCAGGCGTTCGTCCAAGCGGCTGATACGCTCGCGGTGGAGCGCGATCTCAAGCTCCAATCTAGCTATTTCGTCGGAGATTGCCATCTCGAGGATGCGATGTCCTTTATCTTCTGCTGCTTCTCGCTAGACATCTGGGCCAAGGAGGCGCTCGATCCTACCGACCAGCGTGTTGGCATCGAGGGGGACGCGGACAAGGCGAACGGTGTGACCGGCGTCCGGTGCAAGTACGGTGCAACTGTTGGAAATATGCCCTAGAGGCAATAATAAAATGGTTATTATTATATTTCCTTGTTCATGATAATTGTCTATTGTTCATGCTATAATTGTATTAACCGGAAACCGTAATACATGTGTGAATACATAGACCACACCATGTCCCTAGTGAGCCTCTAGTTGACTAGCTCGTTGATCAATAGATGGTCATGGTTTCATGACCATGGACATTGGATGTCGTTGATAACGGGATCACATCATTAGGAGAATGATGTGATGGACAAGACCCAATCCTAAGCATAGCACAAGATCGTGTAGTTCGTCTGCTAGAGCTTTTCTAATGTCAAGTATCATTTCCTTAGACCATGAGATTGTGCAACTCCCGGATACCGTAGGAATGCTTTGGGTGTATCAAACGTCACAACGTAACTGGGTGGCTATAAAGGTGCACTACAGGTATCTCCGAAAGTGTCTGTTGGGTTGGCACGAATCGAGACTGGGATTTGTCACTCCGTGTGACGGAGAGGTATCTCTGGGCCCACTCGGTAATACATCATCATAATGAGCTCAATGTGACTAAGGAGTTAGTCACGGGGTCATGTGTTACGGAACGAGTAAAGATACTTGCCGGTAACGAGATTGAACAAGGTATAGGGATACCGACGATCGAATCTCGGGGAAGTAACATACCGATGGACAAAGGGAATTGTATACGGGATTAATTGAATCCCCGACATCGTGGTTCATCCGATGAGATCATCGTGGAACATGTGGGAGCCAATATGGGTATCTAGATCCCACTATTGGTTATTGGCCGGAGAGGTGTCTCGGTCATGTCTGCATGGTTCCCGAACCCGTAGGGTCTACACACTTAAGGTTCGGTGACGCTAGAGTTGTAATGGGAATTGTATGTGGTTACCGAAAGTTGGTCGGAGTCTCGGATGGGATCCCGGACATCATGAGGAGTTCCGGAATGGTCCGGAGGTAAAGATTTATATATGGGAAGTCCTATTTTGGCCATCGGAAAATGTTCAGGATTTTTCGGTATTGTACCGGGAAGGTTCTAGAAGGTTCCGGAGGGGGGCCCACCTGCATGGGGGGACCCACATGAACGTGGGTAGTGGGGGCAAGGCCCCACACCCCTGGTCAAGGCGCACCAAGATCCCCCCTTAGAAGGTATAAGATCATATCCCGAAGGGATAAGATACAGATCCCTAAAAAAGGGGGATAACAATCGGCGGGGAAGGGAAAGGATGGGATTTCTTTCCTCCCACCTTTGCCAACGCCCCAATGGACTTGGAGGGCAAGAAACCAGCCCCCTCCACCCCTATATATAGTGGGGAGGCGCATGGGAGCTGCACCCCTTGCCCCTGGCGCAGCCCTCCCTCCTCCTACACCTCCTCCTCCTCCGTAGTGCTTAGCGAAGCTCTGTCGGAGAACCACGAGCTCCACCGCGACCACGCCGTCATGCTGCCGGAGCTCTCCCTCAACTTCTCCTCCCCCCTTGCTGGATCAAGAAGGAGGAGACGTCCCCGGGCTGTACGTGTGTTGAACGCGGAGGCGCCGTCCGTTCGGCGCTTGGATCGGATCTTCCGCGATTTGAATCGCCGCGAGTACGACTCCATCAACCGCGTTCTTTGCAACGCTTCCGCTTAGCAATCTTCAAGGGTATGAAGATGCACTCCCTCTCTCTCGTTGCTAGCATCTCCTAGATTGATCTTGGTGACACGTAGGAAAATTTTGAATTATTACTACCTTCCCCAACAGTGGCATCATGAGCTAGGTCTATGCGTAGATTCTATGCACGAGTAGAACACAAGTAGTTGTGGGCGATGATTTGGTCAATTTGCTTGCCGTTACTAGTCCTATCTTGATTCGGCGGCAATGTGGGATGAAGCGGCCCGGACCGACTTTACACGTACGCTTACGTGAGACTGGTTCCACCGCCTGACATGCACTTGTTGCATAAGGTGGCTAGCGGGTGTCTGTCTCTCCCACTTTAGTCGGATCGGATTCGATGAAGAGGGTCCTTATGAAGGGTAAATAGCAATTGGCATATCACCGTTGTGGCTTTTGCGTAGGTAAGAAACGTTCTTACTAGAAACCCATAGCAGCCACGTAAAACTTGCAACAACAATTAGAGGACGTCTAACTTGTTTTTGCAGGGTATACTATGTGATGTGATATGGCCAAAAGGATGTGATGAAATATATGTGATGTATGAGATTGATCATGTTCTTGTAATAGGAATCATGACTTGCATGTCGATGAGTATGACAACCGGCAGGAGCCATAGGAGTTGTCTTAATTTATTGTATGACCTGCGTGTCAATCAAAAACGCCATGCAATTACTTTACTTTATTGCTAATCGTTAGCCATAGTAGTAGAAGTAATAGTTGGCGAGACAACTTCATGAAGACACGATGATGGAGATCATGATGATGGAGATCATGGTGTCGTGCCGGTGACGATGGTGATCATGCAGCGCCCCGAAGATGGAGATCAAAGGCGCAAGATGATATTGGCCATATCATGTCACTTTATGATTTGCATGTGATGTTTATCATGTTTTTACATCTTATTTGCTTAGAACGACGGTAGCATAAATAAGATGATCCCTCACTAAAATTTCAAGAAATGTGTTCCCCCTAAGTGTGCACCGTTGCGAAGGATCGTTGTTTCGAAGCACCACGTGATGATCGGGTGTGATAGATTCTAACGTTCGCATACAACGGGTGTAAGTCAGATTTACACACGCGAAACACTTAGGTTGACTTGACGAGCCTAGCATGTACAGACATGGCCTCGGAACACGAGAGACCGAAAGGTCGAACATGAGTCGTATAGTAGATGCGATCAACATGGAGATGTTCACCATTGATGACTAGTCCGTCTCACGTGATGATCGGACACGGCCTAGTCGATATGGATCATGTATCACTTAGATGACTAGAGGGATGTCTATCTGAGTGGGAGTTCATTAAATAATTTGATTAGATGAACTTAATTATCATGAACTTAGTCTAAAATTGTCTTTACAATCTATCTTGTAGATCCAATGGCCCACGCTAATGTTGCCCTCAACTTCAACGCGTTCCTAGAGAAAACCAAGCTGAAAGACGATGGAAGCAACTATACGGACTGGGTCCGTAACTTGAGGATCATCCTCATAGCTTCCAAGAAAGCATATGTCCTTGATGCACCGCTAGGTGACGCACCCATTTTCCCAGCAACTCAAGACGTTATGAACGCCTGGCAGTCGCGTAGTGATGATTACTCCCTGGTTCAGTGCGGCATGCTTTACAGCTTAGAACCGGGGCTCCAAAAGCGTTTTGAGCAACACGGAGCATATGAGATGTTCCAAGAGCTGAGAATGGTTTTCCAAGCTCATGCCTGGGTCGAGAGATATGAAGTCTCCGACAAGTTCTTCAGTTGTAAGATGGAGGAAAATAGTTCAGTCAGCGAGCACATACTCAAAATGTCTGGGTTGCACAACCGCTTGTCTCAGCTGGGAGTTAATCTTCCGGATGACTCGGTTATTGACAGAATCCTCCAGTCGCTTCCACCTAGCTACAAGAGCTTTGTGATGAACTTCAATATGCAAGGGATGGAGAAGTCCATTCCTGAGTTATATTCGATGCTGAAATCAGCGGAGGTGGAGATCAAAAAGGAACATCAAGTGTTGATGGTGAATAAGACCACCAGTTTCAAGAAAGGCAAGGGTAAGAAGAACTTCAAGAAGGACGGCAAAGCAGTTGCCGCGCCCGGTAAATCAGTTGCCGGGAAGAAGCCCAAGAATGGACCCAAGCCTGAGATTGAGTGCTTTTATTGCAAGGGAACCGGTCACTGGAAGCGGGACGGCCCCAAGTACTTAGCGGATAAGAAGGCCGGCAACGTCAAAGGTATATATGATATACATGTTATTGATGTGTACCTTACCAGCGCTCGTAGTAGCTCCTGGGTATTTGATACCGGTGCGGTTGCTCACATTTGTAACTCAAAACAGGATCTGCGGAATAAGCGGAGACTGGCGAAGGACGAGGTGACGATGCGCGTCGGGAATGGTTCCAAGGTCGATGTGATCACCGTCGGCACGCTACCTCTGCATCTACCTTCGGGATTAGTTTTAAACCTCAATAATTGTTATTTAGTACCAGCTTTGAGCATGAACATTGTATCTGGATCTCGTTTGATGCGAGATGGCTACTCATTTAAATCCGAGAATAATGGTTGTTCTATTTATATGAGAGATATGTTTTATGGTCATGCCCCACTGGTCAATGGTTTATTTTTATTGAATCTCGAACGTGATGTTACACATATTCATAGTGTGAATACCAAACGATGTAAGGTTGATAATGATAGTCCCACATACTTGTGGCACTGCCGCCTTGGTCATATTGGTGTCAAACGCATGAAGAAATTCCATGCAGATGGACTTTTGGAGTCTCTTGATTATGAATCATTTGACACGTGCGAACCATGCCTCATGGGCAACATGACTAAGACTCCGTTCTCCGGAACAATGGAGCGAGCAACCAACTTGTTGGAAATAATACATACCGATGTATGCGGTCCAATGAGCGTTGAGGCTCGCGGTGGCTATCGTTATGTTCTCACCCTCACTGATGACTTAAGCAGATATGGGTATGTCTACTTAATGAAACACAAGTCTGAGACCTTTGAAAATTCAAGGAATTTCAGAGTGAGGTAGAGAATCAACGTGACAAGAAAATAAAGTTCTTACGATCTGATTGTGGAGGAGAATATTTGAGTCATGAGTTTGGCACGCACTTAAGGAAATGTGGAATTGTTTCACAACTCACGTCGCCTGGCACACCTCAGCGTAATGGTGTGTCCGAACGTCGTAATCGCACTTTATTGGATATGGTGCGATCTATGATGTCTCTTACTGATTTACCGCTATCATTTTGGGGATATGCATTAGAGACTGCCGCATTCACTTTAAATAGGGCACCGTCTAAATCCGTTGAGACGACACCGTATGAATTATGGTTTGGGAAGAAACCTAAGCTGTCGTTTCTGAAAGTTTGGGGATGCGATGCTTATGTCAAGAAACTTCAACCTGAAAAGCTCGAACCCAAATCGGGAAAGTGCGTCTTCATAGGATACCCTAAGGAAACTATTGGGTATACCTTCTACCTCAGATCCGAAGGCAAGATCTTTGTTGCCAAGAATGGATCCTTTCTAGAGAAAGAGTTTCACTCGAAAGAAGTAAGTGGGAGGAAAGTAGAACTTGATGAGGTAATTGTACCCCCTCTCGAACCGGAGAGTAGCGCAGCGCAGGAAAATGTTTCTGTGGTGCCTGCACCGACTAGAGAGGAAGTTAATGATGATGATCATGAAACTTCGGATCAAGTTACTACTAAACTTCGCAGGTCCACAAGGACACATTCCGCACCAGAGTGGTACGGCAACCCTGTCCTGGAAATCATGTTGTTAGACAACGGTGAACCTTTGAACTATGAAGAAGCCATGGCGGGCCGGGATTCCAACAAATGGCTTGAAGCCATGAAATCCGAGATAGGATCCATGTATGAGAACAAAGTATGGACTTTGGTGGACTTGCCCGATGATCGGCAAGCCATAGAAAATAAATGGATCTTTAAGAAGAAGACTGACGCGGATGGTAATGTGACCGTCTATAAGGCTCGGCTTGTCGCTAAGGGTTATCGACAAGTTCAAGGAGTTGACTATGATGAGACTTTCTCACCCGTAGCGATGCTGAAGTCCGTCCGAATCATGTTAGCAGTTGCCGCATTTTATGATTATGAGATATGGCAAATGGACGTCAAAACGGCATTCCTTAACGGTTTCCTTAAGGAAGAATTGTATATGATGCAGCCGGAAGGTTTTGTCGATCCTAAGAATGCTGACAAGGTATGCAAGCTCCAGCGCTCCATCTATGGGCTGGTGCAAGCATCTCGGAGTTGGAACATTCGCTTTGATGAGGTGATCAAAGCGTTTGGGTTTATACAGACTTATGGAGAAACCTGTATTTACAAGAAATGAGTGGGATCTCTATAGCATTTCTCATTTTATATGTGGATGACATATTGTTGATGGGAAATGATATAGAACTTTTGGAAAGCATAAAGGCCTACTTGAATAAGTTTTTTTCAATGAAGGACCTTGGAGAACCTGCTTACATATTAGGCATCAAGATCTATAGAGATAGATCGAGACGCCTCATTGGTCTTTCACAAAGCACATACCTTGACAAGATATTGAAGAAGTTCAATATGGATCAGTCCAAGAAGAAGTTCTTGCCTGTATTGCAAGGTGTGAGATTGAGCACAGCTCAATGCCCGACCTCGGCAGAAGATAGAGAAAAGATGAGTGTCATCCCCTATGCCTCAGCCATAGGCTCTATTATGTATGCCATGCTGTGTACCAGACCTGATGTGAACCTTGCCATAAGTTTGGTAGGGAGGTACCAAAGTGATCCCGGAATGGAACACTGGACAGCGGTCAAGAATATCCTTAAGTACCTGAAAAGGACTAAGGATATGTTTCTCGTTTATGGAGGTGCCGAAGAGCTCGTCGTAAAGGGTTACGTCGATGCTAGCTTCGACACAGATCCGGATGACTCCAAGTCACAAACCGGATACGTGTATATTTTGAATGGTGGGGCAGTCAGCTGGTGCAGTTGCAAGCAAAGCGTCGTGGCGGCATCTACATGTGAAGTGGAGTACATAGCTGCTTCGGAAGCAGCGCAGGAAGGAGTCTGGATGAAGGAGTTCATCACCGACCTAGGAGTGATTCCCAATGCGTCGGGCCCGATGACTCTCTTCTGTGACAACACTGGAGCTATTGCCATTGCCAAGGAGCCCAGGTTTCACAAGAAGACCAAGCACATCAAGCGCCGCTTCAACTCCATTCGTGGTTACATTCAGGATGGAGATATAGATATTTGTAAAGTACATACGGATCTGAATGTCGCAGATCCGTTGACTAAACCTCTTCCACGAGCGAAACATGATCAGCACCAGAACTCTATGGGTGTTCGATTCATCACAACGTAACTAGATTATTGACTCTAGTGCAAGTGGGAGACTGTTGGAAATATGCCCTAGAGGCAATAATAAAATGGTTATTATTATATTTCCTTGTTCATGATAATTGTCTATTGTTCATGCTATAATTGTATTAACCGGAAACCGTAATACATGTGTGAATACATAGACCACACCATGTCCCTAGTGAGCCTCTAGTTGACTAGCTCGTTGATCAATAGATGGTCATGGTTTCCTGACCATGGACATTGGATGTCGTTGATAACGGGATCACATCATTAGGAGAATGATGTGATGGACAAGACCCAATCCTAAGCATAGCACAAGATCATGTAGTTCGTCTGCTAGAGCTTTTCTAATGTCAAGTATCATTTCCTTAGACCATGAGATTGTGCAACTCCCGGATACCGTAGGAATGCTTTGGGTGTATCAAACGTCACAACGTAACTGGGTGACTATAAAGGTGCACTACAGGTATCTCCGAAAGTGTCTGTTGGGTTGGCACGAATCGAGACTGGGATTTGTCACTCCGTGTGACGGAGAGGTATCTCTGGGCCCACTCGGTAATACATCATCATAATGAGCTCAATGTGACTAAGGAGTTAGTCACGGGATCATGTGTTACGGAACGAGTAAAGAGACTTGCCGGTAACGAGATTGAACAAGGTATAGGGATACCGACGATCGAATCTCGGGGAAGTAACATACCGATGGACAAAGGGAATTGTATACGGGATTAATTGAATCCCCGACATCGTGGTTCATCCGATGAGATCATCGTGGAACATGTGGTAGCCAATATGGGTATCCAGATCCCGCTATTGGTTATTGGCCGGAGAGGTGTCTCGGTCATGTCTGCATGGTTCCCAAACCCGTAGGGTCTACACACTTAAGGTTCGGTGACGCTAGAGTTGTAATGGGAATTGTATGTGGTTACCGAAAGTTGTTCGGAGTCTCGGATGGGATCCCGGACATCACGAGGAGTTCCGGAATGGTCCGGAGGTAAAGATTTATATATGGGAAGTCCTATTTTGGCCATCGGAAAATGTTCGGGATTTTTCGGTATTGTACCGGGAAGGTTCTAGAAGGTTCCGGAGGGGGGCCCACCTGCATGGGGGGACCCACATGAACGTGGGTAGTGGGGGCAAGGCCCCACACCCCTGGTCAAGGCGCACCAAGATCCCCCCTTAGAAGGAATAAGATCATATCCCGAAGGGATAAGATCAAGATCCCTAAAAAAGGGGGATAACAATCGGCGGGGAAGGGAAAGGATGGGATTTCTTTCCTCCCACCTTTGCCAACGCCCCAATGGACTTGGAGGGCAAGAAACCAGCCCCCTCCACCCCTATATATAGTGGGGAGGCGCATGGGAGCTGCACCCCTTGCCCCTGGCGCAGCCCTCCCTCCTCCTACACCTCCTCCTCCTCCGTAGTGCTTAGTGAAGCTCTGCCGGAGAACCACGAGCTCCACCGCCACCACGCCGTCGTGCTGCCGGAGCTCTCCCTCAACTTCTCCTCCCCCCTTGGTGGATCAAGAAGGAGGAGACGTCCCCGGGCTGTACGTGTGTTGAACGCGGAGGCGCCGTCCGTTCGACGCTTGGATCGGATCTTCCGCGATTTGGATCGCCGCGAGTACGACTCCATCAACCGCGTTCTTTGCAACGCTTCCGCTTAGCGATCTTCAAGGGTATGAAGATGCACTCCCTATCTCTCGTTGCTAGCATCTCCTAGATTGATCTTGGTGACACGTAGGAAAATTTTGAATTATTACTACCTTCCCCAACAGCAGCCGGGCTCTGGTGCAAGTACGGCGCAGATGGCTACTTCCCATTCCTGGTGAAGAATCAGGCTACTGACGTGTCGTGGACACAGCTGCAACGTCATGTTGGGTGGGACAGTCGGCAAGCGGGGATGGAACCGTTCTTGCTCTGCCATGCGCCGCGCCTCTCGCATTGCGGCCCACCATCGGTCTTGCTGTGCGGCGCGCCTTGCCCTCTTGGCGCGAACGCACATATTTTTCTCTACAGAGCACCACCAATGATCTTGTTGTGCGGCGCGCTGCAGCCTTTCGGTAGTGAGGTGGCTATGTTGCTCGGCGGCGCTGTCGCACCCTCCCCCAAGGGTATGCTCAACCCTGGCGATGACGCGCAGCACAACATTGTCAGGTGCATTGCTGGGGATGCCCTCGGCCTCGACAGGCGACGAGATTGCTGGCAGAGGCGTTGCTTTGTCGGGTTGGCATGCTTGGAAATGGTAGTGGTGCTAGGCTGTGCTAGGTGTGCCTCCACGTGTGTCGCACGGTGCCTCTTATGCTCAATCGCTTGTGGCGGGAAACCGATGGGGAACTGGCGGCAAATGATGGCGTGTTCCGATAACGCCATCAATGGAAAACTTAGGAAAGAAGGAAGCCCGATAAGAATGTTTTTTGGGGGGATTTCAGCGAGCCGGGCGGGAAGCTTGCGCGGTTGCGCGGGAACGGGCTCACCGCCGCGTGGCCAAACTAAACACCTGTGCGGTGCTCAAGCCTGCACTGGAATCCTCGGGCTTCAACGCGGTGACAAGACGCACAAGAGGAGGACGGGATGACGCGCAGGAAGACGGGTAATAATAAAAAAGTCTTTGATTTTAATACATAGCAAAATGGTCGTTCTGTACGTAGCGTCGGTAATGATTTCATCGATGACAGACAATTTTTTACCAGCAAGCATTTGCCCACAACACACACGGCTTGTCAGGAGGAATCATCTGTGTTATTTTTGGTGTTCACAGACGATTCTAATTACTGACCTGTTTGCCATGTATCACACACATCTTCTAACACCGAGTAGTTTGTGTTACTTTTGATCATCGCAAACAGTTCGTCTGAGTGACCTGTTTGCCGGGTATCACACACATATTCTGACGTCGAATCGTTTGTGTTCTGCTAGATCAGCGCAAACACTTTATCCGAGTGAACTGTATGTCGTACATCGCACACACCTGTGTTTGGTTAACCGTTTGCTTTATATTGGCTCATCGCAAACAGTTCGTCTATCAATTGTTTGCCACATATCACACATGCAAATCTTTTCTAAATAGTATTTGATGGGTCCGCCATCGCACACAATTCGCGTTATTGGCGACGGATCTAAAACTATACTGTTTGTGATTCATGCTTCGCACACGGTTTGGTCAAAGGGTCCCAGATTGATGTGTCGTCTTTGGACCTTCCCGCAGTAGTGCTACACCAGTTTTCTTCTAGAAAAAGAATTGAGAACAACGACGTGCTGAAATATAGAGGAAGTATTGTGGCACAAGGGTTCGCGCAGATACCCAACTATTCTCCAGTGGTGGAATCTCATTCCGATAACTTATATCATTGGCAGTACAAAATCATATGTCCTTGCGGTTGATAGATGTAGTGATCACATATCCATATGGATCACTAGATTCAGACATAGATGGTTCCCAATGAAATCTCATTCTGGATCAAAATGTGAAATGCAACATACATTGTGTAAAATTATCAGTAAGTCACCATATGACTTATCATTGTTGGTACATTTGGTACAACTGACGTAGTGAGTCCCTTAGATGCAAGGAGTACTCCTACAATGATGATTACCCATATGTGCTCGTCATACACAAGGATTACTCTTGTAATGACGAATCGCATTATCATCTAAAAGGCGGAATTTGAGATGATGGATTTGGGTGAAACCTCGAGCACCTTCACTCATACATTATTGTACACCATGTTGTGTGTATCCATATTATATTGTGGACAAGTCTTATCCATCCATAATTCACATGGTTGTTCATCCTCTAGACGTAGAGAAAGATTCATTTCAACCATGAGTAGATAAGATGTTGGGACCTGAAGTTCCATATCTTAGTGCCATTGGATCCACCAAACACAATTGGTTGAGACTCAAGAATATTTTTTGATATCTCCAATGCGTTAAACATTTTTTCCTAATCTTTCAGTTTCGGAGAAATCTGGATCCCTACTATATTAGACATAGACAAGCATTGTGTTCCTCCTAGGTGTGGTAGCCATTTCATGTAAGTCCTCTAAACAGACCTTATTGGCAACAACCACCAACCATTATCTCAAAGATAATGTTGCTTGTGTTTTATGGATGCAAACAGGTTACATAGTAAGCAATATCACTATATTGCTCATCTTGAAAGTCAAATAATATGACAACCTCATTGATTTGCTTGTGAAGTCTCTACCAATTTCATCATTCCAGAAACATGTTCATGGAATTGGTATTTGACGGCTTCAAGATAAGCAAGTATTAGCGGAAGTATCTTCCTGAATTACTCATGTTCAAAGCACGGTATTATACTTTTTTCCCTTTATGAGTTTACTTTTACAGGTCCTCATCAAGGTTTTTAATGAGGTAATATCAACATAAGATCACATGTGATGCTTTCTGTTTTCCCCACCGGGATTTTTAGGAAAGTATACACGACATAATTATTGTCCTTTAAACTTTATGAATTTTCTCATTTTAAGTTAAAAGAGACAATTATTATGGTTTTAAAGGAGTTTTCAATAACATATCAGATCGCACTCTTTTTTCCTTATGAGCTTTCTCTCGAAGTTTCTCGTAAAAGGTTTTTAACGAGGCGACATATGCAATACTTTCTATTTTTTTCCACATGTTTTTTTAAAAGGAAAGTATACAAAGCATATTTATTGTTCTCCAAACTCAACAATGAGTTTTCTCCTTCCTCCAAGGTTTTTCTCATATGAGTTATCAAGGAGTCAATAATCATTACGTGTTGCATCTTTTCTCCTTATTCTTTTTCCCGTTGGGTTTAAAGGAGTTTTAGCAACATATCTACCCTATTCTCCTCATATTTTTCCCACAGGGTTTTGGGGGAGACTCAAGATTATATACTATAACGCTAAGCTCCCTAGTTTTAAAAAGAGTATATTCAATAGAGGACTAATTAGAATTGGGCACCCGATTTTGACCGGGTTAACAATTTCTCAAATGCCTCTCATTTTTCTGTATACTATACACTATGATTACTAATTTTTAAGCCCTCTCAATTAATTGAGGTATTCAATTTAGAATTGGTTCAGCCGATTTTGACCGGGTCAACAATTTCTCAACTACTCCCATTGAATTATTTTAATGCTCTATATTCCCTAATTTTGAAACTCTTTCATTCAGTTAAGGTATTCAATTTTGGATTTGATTTACGATTTTGACCGACCCAACAATTTTTCAAATCAATCAGCAGCGACCGGCCTATAAAATAGGCCAATCATGTGCACCCTCCCACCATATAAAAGAAATAAGCGCCACCATTAGATATTGTACCACTAATGTAGTACATGCAACCGTCGACGCAGAAATTTCCCCACACAAATATAGGTTGGTTAGCAGATAACACAGAATCACATCACGGAAGACCCATCAAATCATCACAATATAAACTAAAATAAAACACACTCCATCATCTCACCAACCCACCAAACTAAATATTTCATCAGTTTTAAAATATAAGGGGCATTATTTATTTGAGAAGTCAATTTTTTTAACTTTGACCAAATTCAAAGCAAAAATACCAACATCCACAATATGAAACAAAAAAGTATGAAAATTCATTTCATGATGAATCTAATCATACCAATTTGATATTGTGGATTTTGATACATTTCTCTACAAACTTGATCAAACTTAAAAAGTTTGAATTTTCAAAACAGTAATACACCTTATAATTTGAAATAGAGTGTTCTTTCAAGAAACCTAACAACACCAAAAGACGTACACCTTATATTTTAAAATAAAGAATTTTAATAAGCCCAAAAATATCAATGGCGCAACAAAGCTTGAAATAGAGTTTTTTAGTAAACCCAAAAATATCAATGGTGTATCAAAGCTTAAAATAGAGATTTTTAATAAACCCAACAATATCAATGACGCATCAAAGCGCGCCCAACACATCTAGTATGGAAGATTTCTCAAGATGGAAGATGTATATACAAAAGCTTTCAACAATGAAACATTGAAGGAGCGGTGTTTTACAAAGGGGAGTGTTAGGAATTTTAGTAGATTAATTAGCACATGTCTATTGTTAATTAGTGCATGCTAATTAACGAACAGTCATTAGTAAAGGGGTGTGTCCAACCACGAACAGTCATGCCCCTTCTCTCTCTATTGCCAACAGGCACCTGTTCTGGAGGGATGCCTCCGAACAGACACCTCTTTTTCCTACCTCTTTCAGATGTATATTTTTTTTGAAAAGGAGGAAGACCCCTGGCCTCTGCATCTGGGCGATGCATGCAGCCACTTTATTAATTATTTCCAAAGACCTTACAAAGTGATACATTAAGTCTGAAGCCACCATCTTGGCAACATTAGTCACTACTCCTATCCACTTGATGAAGGATGCCGATAGTCCGAGCCGAATACCAAACAGACCTCGCACCATGGCCTAACATCTTAAATCCGAGGGGCCAACCAAGCCACATTGCCGGGTCTGGGACACATACCGGTCCGGCGCACTATCAAAGGCTGCCGCCGCCGTCTTCCACCGATCCCTCTTCAGAGTTGTACTGACGCGTCGACCTTGCCAGGCCTAGTTGTCGTCGACGCCACCACGACGCCAGACAACGCCGCCATCCTGCGCTCGTCCATCATCGCGTGCCCACCGCCGAGACCGAGCTACTCCATGCCACCGAGACTCGCTGTTGTTGACGTGCCATATGCGACGCCGCTCCTCCTTCGCGAACACCACCTGCTGCCACTGGTCTTACCCCCTCAGCCTGCAGTTCCTCTAACCGAGCACCCGAACGCCCCAGGCGGCGCCTCCAAGAAGGGCACCACACACGCAGTGCCGCCGCCGCCTAATCTGAGGAGATTTTGGGTCTTCACCCGGGCATGGGGTCGGCGTGGAGGGATGGAACCTCGACGACGCCTGCAAGGAGGAGAACGGCGACCTTAGACGTCGCCACCGTCGGGATGAGCAAGTCAACCAGAGTTTCCTCCGGTCCGATGTCACCTCTACCAGCCCCCGCGAACGCACTGAGGCCAACGACCGGGACCGCAAGCCACCAAGTACAGCAGGAGAGAGCATGCAACGAGGAGGAGATCCACCGACAACTCACCGCCTACGCGGTCAAGACGCCGTCCATCCACCACCCGCGAGCGCCGCCAGACGAGGGCATCGTCGACATGCCTATTGGGGCCGCCGCCCCAGGTCCAGAGATCTCCACGAGGACCGGAGCGACGAGATCCACCGTCGCGCGACCCACGCCGCTGCCCAAGCCAACGCTGGGAGCCAGCCGAGCGCCGCCCTAGCGCAAGCCTTAGTGACGCCTCCACGCGCAAGGAGGTCCCGCGCGACCCGCTGACGTAGGGAAGGGAGGAGCCTCCGCCGTCACCGTCGGCCGCCTGGGCTTAGCCTAGCGGCGTCCTCCGGCAACGGCGAAGTGAAGGGACAGAGGAGACGGCGACCCCGACGGCCGCGGAGATTAGATCCACCCAAGTCGCCCGACACGGGAGCGATCCAATTTTCTTGAATCAATAGAAATCAGAACCATTCGTTTTACTTTAACACCTTACCCGTGGTGCCGATGGCTTCTCAATCGGGATACAGATCGACACGGAAGCCACGTGCCGGAAACAGTGCTTCGGATCTGGTGTACCAAAACGCCACGGAGTTAAAAAAACGAGGTGCCCATGCCCCATGAGAGGATGGTCTCGACCGCGAAGACGCCTCGTGATGCTTCTTGACGCGTTTCGAGTAAGATGGCTCCGTTGATCCTCCTTGCATGTTACGCATTCAAGACGCATGGCACAAGGCAGGACAAGGTTGGCTGTAACGTGGAACATTCAAACCGAAGAAACTACGGACATGTGACATGTCGGCTCCGGGGTGAACGGACGAAACAACCTGAGTAGGAGTACACGAGGATGAGGTCTCCCTATCACAAACTCGCTTCCAAGTCACATCAGTACAACAGCGGAACGACGAGTTACTGAGTAGTACGAGTACTGTATAGTAGTACTTCACTCTACACCGTGTTTCTTTGTTTGAGGGAAAGGTATAGTACACTGGTTGAAAGTTGATCTCAACTTCTCTAGCCTCACAGGGAGGCTGCTGTGTTTAGGGTTTTAATAAAATGGGTCGGCCCTCTTCAGAACGCACCAGATTGACCCAAAAAAAAACTTCTCAAGCCCCCGTGCAGTACACAGAGTACATAGAAGAGTGTTTCTATATGAAAACAGGAACCATCAGTTAGCGAAGCAAGCAAAGCTACGCCTACGTTTCGTGCCTTGTTAGTAGTACACGGATTTGGCAGCTAAGTATCTCCGTCGAACTGCCTTGAAATTAGCCTTTTCCTTTTGGAAGATTCAATTCAAAGTTATGTTTTCGGCTATTATCAGGCTGTACACTAGATGGTACGAGGCAGTTGTAGCGTGTCACTATCGATTCAAAAGGCACCGACCATATCAAATACGTTCCAACTTTTCGTTTGTGTATGACAGTTCCGAGCACCTAAGGATTGGAACAGGTTGATCTCAGCTTGACACTTTTATACTGTAGTAAATTTATTTATATATTTTTGAACTTGTATTTATTTATATTACTGCTGCCTGCCTGCCTGGTTCTAGCGGAGTAACAAAAGGGTCACGACACCACCGACGAGGCGGCAACGACGAGAGGCGGAAGAGAACAAGCACATGGACCGATGCAGCACAGAACCTTCAGCCTTGGCGCAGAGCAAACCAACACAGCAGTTACTACTAGTTTACACTGCAGTTTTACAACCAGGCCCAGCCATCAGCGGAAACTACCAAAACAACCCCGAGATGAGACGGAAACTACCAAAACAACCCCGAGATGAGACGGAAACTACCTACTGGCAGGCGCCTACTCGTCGTCGTCTCCGCCGCCGCCGAAGAGCGCGGAGCGGTAGTAGAGGAGGGCGAGGATGAGGAGCAGCATGAGCGCCACGCCGATGGGGGACCCCCCGACGCGGTGCACGGCGTCGGGCGAGCCGCCGAATGCGAACACGTCGGCGAGCGCCGCGGCGCCGCGGTCGGAGGAGAGGAGGCGGATAAGGAGGAGGAGACCCACGGGGAGGAGGAGCAGGCCGACGGGGCTGAGCAGCTCGGCGATGGCTTCGGTGACCGCCTCGCCGCCATCACCGAGAAAGAGCGGGCCCGCCACCACCAGCCCCACCACCACCGCCAGCAGCAGCCCGTGCGGCGCCCCGCGCGGGCCCCCGTAGTACTGCTCCTCCGCCATTGACATCGCCTTGCTCTCTCGCCCTCTTACTACCTGGGGCGATAATTGTGCGAGGCTGTGGTGACGGACGGGCGTGGGTAGAGTGAGTGCTCAAGCCTTTAGAGAGCGAGGGGTGGGAGTGTGAAATGATGAACTAGCGGTAGCGGAGATAGGCATGTGACGGGGAGGGGTGGATCACATGATGGAAAGCGGTGGAGTGGTGGTACTTTTTTTTTTTTTTTTGAGGGGAGGGTGGTGGTACCGGTAACGCAAGGCCGCTGAATGTGGGCTCCACAAGGGGTGGGCTTTATTTAGGGTGAAGCCACCCACAGTGGCACGGCCTGCATGCTCAGGGCTGGTGTGCTCGGCAAGATCAGGAGAGAGTTCCTTTTCTTAGTAAAAAGGAGAGGGATTCTCAAAAAAAAAGTAAAAAGGAGAGGAATTCTAAAAAAAAGATGTACTAAAAAGGAAGGTGATATGCGTTTGATCACGGGATAATCGTGATGATTATGTTCGTGTAGTAACGCTGAAGATACACGTAGTAGATGTAGGAGTATGAGCACCAACGACGCGTGGGCAGGGGACCATCAGGACGCGTTCACGGATGCCAACATCTTACCACGAGTCCATGACGCATCGGTCTTCCTTTCTATACGTGTTCAGAAAGCAGATAACTGTTTTATAAACATGAGCATTGAGCTCCATGCTCACTGATTTGAGTGGTTTGTATTCTTTTCTGAATTGTTCACTAATCGGCTGGAGTACCTTAAGCTCATTTGCACGCGGTTGAGAAGAAAGTTCCACTGCATTTTTATTATCGGCACCTGCATCTCATAATCTTGAGGAGCCTACTCATTGCCTCCACAAACAAGTGGGCCGGAACTACCACTTCTCGCCTGTCAGAGCCGACACAATAACATGGTAGAACGATCGGCGAAGAGAGGCAACCAAGGCAATTCAGATCTAAATCGCGCGAGAAAAGTTATTATATGTGTTTCACTGCCCCCCGCCTTCGCCTTCTGCAAGATCTCGGATTCTCTCCTCTCGGCCCAAATCATGTGCCGACTGGCAATCGGGGATCGGCATCGATTGGAGCAATGGATTGTTCCTTTTGCCGCAGGGTAAAGTATGCTTAAAATTGCGGCCTAGCGACTATGGTAGCGATTACACTGACAGGCTCAAGTGTGCCCATCAGCACGTGGATTTTTGGCCAACGTTCCTTGCTGCTTTCAAATGTACAGAGATACACCACGGCAAACCTTGCCAGCAAAGACAAGTTAACCGCCCCGCAAAAAAAAAAAAAAAAAGTTAACCGTGGTGAAAAGATAGCTGAACCCACGGAGCAAGGCAGAACAAGAAAAGTCGTACCAGCGAGGAAGGATCTCCGTGTCACCGGCACATCAATTTCTGACTTTCTGCTTCATCTGCTGCACAAGTAACCAGAAACCTGATCGCTGCTCGTCTGATGGTTGGGAATCACGTCAAATTCCCAGGTCCTAGGAAGCCTTTACAGCAAATTCTTCCTAAATGAAATATCTGGGTCACGTTCCACGAAATAATTCACAAACCAATATCCAACTTCAAATCCAGCAGCTAGTGCTTATATGCACCCTCCTAAGGCAAAACTGAGGTAAATACAGAATATATATCATGTTTCAGAGCTAAAAACCATTCAGATTCAATCAAAATGAAGCACATCAAGGATTGTCACTGCAACACATTTATCCCTCTCTTTTTCAAGAACGAGTTCTGTACTATGCTTTCTTAAGGATCAACTAAACTCATATGATGTTGTCGCAATACAGCAGCTGCTTCACATTTTTGGCAATCATCATAGCCTGCTGCTCAGCACCACTCGAGATCATCTAGGCTACTCTTCGTCGCCCGAGTCATCCTCCGAGCCATCCTCCAGCTCCATCATATCCTCAGCATCTTCTATCTCTTCTTCCTCTTGTCCCTCCTTCACATCTTCTTTTCCAACTGTATAACATAGCATTAAAGTTCACGAAAAAAGAAGTAACACGCGATTTCAATTTCAAACGAACCACCACGTCAGCAAATGAAACTTACCAGATTGTGGGTACAAGACATCGCCCGAGCATAGCCCAGATTCAACTTTAACTAAGCGCATGGTCATTCTTGGTCCGATCTCTTGGAGCCTGACAGCACTTTTTCGGGATGCTCTATTCAATTTGTCTATATCACTTGCTAGACTTACAGTCGCTGCTTCATCATCTGGTTCACTTTCTGATCCATATCCAGCTCTTGCAAATGGACAAGCAAACAAAGGGTGCTCATTATTGACAGAATTTGAGGAACAGTAGGTTAGACAGAATTTGAGGAACAGTAGGTTTGGTTGTATTGCAAATGGACAAGCAAACAAAGGGGGCTCGTTACAGACAGAATTTGAGGAACAGTAGGTTTTGGTGTATTAAGTCACAAATCAGGACATGGCATTTAAATCGTCACTATTAATACCAATGTAATAAATCATGGAGCCAACTGGTCAGAAAGTAGTGAACAACCGACTACAATTGTAAAGAAAAAAGCAAATTAACTAAATTAATTTCTTGAATTTTCATTTCCATCTTAAAACGCAGAAAATATATATTGATCGGTTGTTTTTTCGTTTTTCTTAATAAACCTCAATTATCAAAATAGATTACACGGGAAACACCATAGGTAGTCATCCAATGTTGTATATTGGACTTGCTGGAGAAACATATTTATAAAACACAAATTTCAAAAGGAAGCTGGTGATGGCGTAAAGAAAGGGAATGTCTTCAAACTGTCAGATTGTCCAACAGAGTAATGGACAGTTAGGAAAGAGGGCATATTGTAAGGAATATGAGGAATAATAGGTTCTTCTCTATAATTATAAAACTGGACAAATCAAGCCATAATGTTAAAACTGTCAGTATTGTCTAATCTCAAAGTAACAAATAATTGAGTGAGCTGGTCTAAAAGCAACAGACTATTGACTTCAACTGCAATAACTAGATTCATTGTGTATATAAACCCATCTATAAGCACCTGCACAGCAAACATCTTGAATAGCTGAATCTGCATTCCATTCATAATTAAAAGTACTCTTCTTTATAACATCTTAAATAGCCAAGCAAAAGCCTAATAATGCAAAGTAATTTGAAATGGAGGGGGTAGATACTATGATCTGCTTAGAAGGGTCGCGAGTTTTCAAGCATGGGATAGAAGTGTAGAAAATCTGTCAGATTGCTCAAACACAAGTTGAATTTCTCACATATCATATCATGTCTACATACTACCTATGTTTTTATTTACTCTGCCTATTAGCTTTGTCCTGGGTCAAACTTTAGAAAATCTGACCAAGTTTATAGAAAACAATATAAACATTTGCAATAACAATATATATGGTGTGAAAATATATTCATTGATGAATCCAAAGTATTGATTTGGTATTGCAGATGTTAACAAAGTTTGACTTAGGACAAAGCTAATAATATGCGGAGTAAACAAAAATGGAGGGAGTACTTCCTGTATGATAGATCGAAGGAATCCAATGAACAAGAAACTGTTGGGGCTTTCCCTATATCAAATCACAGTTTTTTGTTTGTTAATTTTGAATATAAATTTGCATTTAAGCTTACCAATTTTCCCATTCTAGATGGCACATGGCAACTGATTAAAGAACATAGTATTACCACAGGCTTGAAAACATATCTTATAATAGACTGTAAGAAAGTTAATTCAGTTCTTACTTTGTCACATAATCACTAACATCTTTAAGGTCCCTTAGGTCTGGCACTTGATTGTTCTGCATGAGTTTTCTAATCTTGCGGCTCACCCCAACAGGCTGGAGCTTGATGGAGTAATGCCGGAAATCGATAACCTCTGTCTCTTTGTCAGACTGTAGCAATAATATTCTTTGACACGTTGATAGCTTAACCTACAATTCAAAATACCATATCGTTTTGATATGCCAGAAAGAAGACATAATGTTCCATCACCAAGATATCATGCAGTACTTACAGTATCTGTATCAATAGCAGGGACCAAATGCCGAAAGAAGGTAACAAAACTCTTGAAAGGCTCGCTGAGGCCATTGAAACCACTGAGCACGACCTACAAAACACATGATTCAACAACAAAGGTGAGTTGACTTTGTGACAAAAAACGGATCCTATTAAAAGAACAGAACAAAATCCAGCGCCAGGGCTTATACCAGAGGCGAGTTTTTGAATATCTCTGCAGGACACCTTGGCCGCTTTTGGGAGTTTGCGATGTCAGCTGCAAGAGCGTACTCTAAAATCTGACAAGTGTAGGTTGGGCCCTGCGGTGACTTGGCAAAGCGCAAGTGCGGTAAGCTCTTTGGGTTCGAAAGGATCAAGAAATGCGTAACACCCAATGGGCTGGCGACGTTGACGAAGTCCTTGAGGTTGTTCCTCTTCTTCTCCTGTTGATTTTATGAACGAAAAAGCAATTTGTGGCTCTTTAAGATGCTAAGAAACGGACTCACCAAATTGGTTTGGGGCTGCGGGGATGGAAGAGGGGGTTAAGATAGGTACCTTGAGCTTGAGGGCGGTGTAGGGGAGCATGAGCTTGCGGAGGTCCTGCTGGAGGTGACGGAGCGTGGAGGGGAGCTTGCCGCGCGAGAAGACGAAGCTCTTGGGGATCCTCTCGCCGGTGACCTGGTCCACGTTCGCCAGCACCGCCTGCTGCTTCCGCGCCACCGACAACGGCATCTTCCACTTGCCCGGGGCATTTCCCTTTCCTTTCCCCTTGCCGCCTCGGCCGCCTCCACCACCACTGCCGCCGCCGCGCCGCCCGTTGCTGCGGACTCGCGCCATGGTTAGGTTTTGGGCAGCAGAGCAGTTGCGTAATTTCTGAGGCTGTTGGGGGCCTAACCGACGTGGGGTTAGGGTTTTGTAGGACTAATAGTTAATGGGCTGACAAAGAATGGCCTTGGGTAGGGCGAGCCCGTGGCCCTTCGGTCATACCTTCTGCCTTCTTTTGTCCAGGGCACCCCTATGTCTCGCTCAACGCGAGACAGAAGGATGCCTCGCTCCAGGTAGACGCCCAATTGGACCGGCCCATCTCGGTACAGACCTTCAGACCTTTTTTTACTTCTGCTTGTATTTTGCATTTGTTTTCTCTTTATTTTTTACTTTTTCTTGTATTTGAAATATTCTTAAATATATCTATTATAAAACCACTTTATATACAAAAGTTGAAAAAATGTTAATCATGCATTAAAAAAATTTAAATGTGTATGGAGAAAATGTTTTTGATGTATACAAAAAAAATACAAAGTCTATGGAAAAAAGTAGAAATAAAAAATATATAATTTTTTTAATATTTTTGAATTTTTTAAATCATGCATTAAAATCTTAAGTGTGTATAGAAAAAAAATCCGATGCATAAAAAATATACAATGTGTGTGGAAAAAGTAACATAAAAATAGAAGTTTTCAAAAATGTGATTATACATTTGGAAAATATTAAACGCGTGCATAAAAAATGTTCCTGGTGTATACAAAAAATGTATAACGTGCATGGAGAAAGTAGACATAAAAATTTATTTAAAAAATTAATATATAAACATTTTTTAAAAATATTAATCATATACTGAAAAATGTTGAACTTTGATTTTTTTAAAAGATGCCTAAAACAGGTATAAAATGTAGACACAAACATTTATTTGAGAAAAAAATGTTAATGATGTATTTCAAAAAATATTGAACGTGTATAAAAAATGTTTGTATTGTATACAAAAATGTAGAGTGTATGTGAAAAAAGTACACATCAAGGCATATTTTTTTTTAAATGTTGATCATGCATTTGATAAATGTTAAGAATGTGCAAAAAAAAACGTTCTTTACGTATATGAAAAAAGTATACATGTGTTGGAAAAAGCAAGAAAGAAAAAAAAAGATAAAAGAAAAGAAAAATTAATAAGAAAATAAAAACCAAGAAACATAGGAAAACTAGAGAAACCTATGTGGAACCGTGTAATATAGTGAAACCAAAAAAGACCGATGAAACCTTAAAGAAAAATACAACAATGAGAAAGAAAGAAGAAACTGAAGAAAATAGGAAAGAAACAAAGGAAAACCGAAGGAAAAAAGCAAAAAAGAAAAGGAAAAACTAGAAGAACCCGAGAAAGACTACAAAAACCATACGAAATAGTCAAATACAATGAAAAGCAACGAAATCGATGAAAACCGTAAAGAAAGAAAGAAAGACAGAAAGAAAGAAAATCACAAAAACCGAGACTACTCCAACCATTATACACGAAAAGAAAATCACAAAAACCGAGACTACTCCAACCATTATAGCCGGATCATGTAGAAGGCAAGAAACTACACTGCCGAAGAAAAACATACGAGAAACTGAGAACAACCCCACGCAACACCCTAGGACACCTGAACTCCTCGACAACACCCTCAAGAGGGGAAACGGCACAAAGCATCGTCGCTGCCTAGCCACACTAGACAAGGGTCTTCACCTGGAACTCTGACGCGGAGAGGAGATCTAGAACGATGTCTTCAAGAAGATAGCGGCGCCCGCGAGCGTCGATGTCGCCGGCGCAAAAGCGCGGAGCTTTCGCTCGGCACCCCATCCTTATTAAGGTCCTAAGGGCAAGCGCGGTGTGCCCATACCCCAGATCCAGATCTGAGCAATGCCCAATAGTGGACATGCCCGAGCCACCAACCGCTCCCCGCTCGTCGCCCACTGACGTGGCTTCAGACCGCGTCGGTATTTCCCCAAACAGGAAGGGATGATGCAGCACAGCGACGGTAAGCATTTGCCTCAGTTATGAAACCAAGGTATCGAACCAGTAGGAGGATCACCACCACCTAATAAGCAGCACCTGCACACAAATAACAAATACTTGCAACCCGACGCGAAAGAGAGATTGTCAATCACTCTACGGTAAAAAGATAGATTAGGATATGATAGATAGATCTATCAAGAACACAAAATAAAAAGGACAAATAAAAAGTGCAGCAATATATTTTTGGGTTTTTGGTATAGTAGATCTGAAAACAAAGAGGCAAAAATATAGACCGGAAAGCAATATGTTGGAAAAGTAGACCCGGGGGCCATAGGTTTCACTAGTGGCTTCTCTCATGAGTATAGCACACGGTGGGTCAACAAATTACTGTTGGGCAATTGATAGAAGATCAAATAATCATGACGATATCCAAGGCGATGATCATTATATAGGCATCACGTCCAAGATAAGTAGACCAACTCCTGCCTGCATCTACCACTATTACTCCACACATCGACCGCTATCCAGCATGCATCTAGTGTATTAAGTTCATGGAAAACGGAGTAATGCAATAAGAACGATGACATGATGTAGACAAGATCTATTCATGTAGGAATAGACCGTATCTTGTTATCCTTAATGGCAACGATACATGTGTGCCTTGTTGCCCCTTCTGTCACTGGGAAAGGACACCGCAAGATCGAACCCATCACAAAGCACCTCTTCCCATGGCAAGAAAAATCGATCTAGTTGGCCTAACTAAACCAAATATTCAAAGAAGAAATACGAGGCTATAAGTAATCATGCATATAAGAGATCAAAGAAGACTCAAATAATATTCATGGATAGAAACTGATCATGAACTCAAAATTCATCGGATCCCAACAAACACACCGCAAAAGTTTACATCAAATAGATCTCCAAGAGACCATTGTATTGAGAACCAAAAGAGAGAGAGAGAGGAAGCCATCTAGCTACTGCCTACGGACCCGTAGGTCTATGGTGGACTACTCACGCATCATCGGAGATGCACCTATGAAGAAGATGAACCCCTCCATGATGGTGTTAGATTGGATCTTGAGGCTCTGGAACTTGCGGCGGCTGAATGTGTTTTTCGTCGACTCCCCTAGGGTTTTCTGAATATTTGGGTATTTATAGGCATCATAGGCGGTGGAGGGGGGGCGTGGAGGGCACAACCCATCAGGGCGCGCCGGGGGCCCCTAGCGCACCTTGGTGGGTTGTGGCCTCCACAGCCCACCTCTCTGGCACTTCTTTGGCCCACTGGGTGTCTTTTGGTCCAGAAAAAATCTCCAAAAAGTTTCGTCGCGATTGGACTCCGTTTGGTATTAATATTCTGCGAAGTAAAAAACAAGCAAAAAACAACAACTGGCACTTTGGCACTATGTCAATAGGTTAGTCCCAAAAAATGATATAAAGTTGTTATAAAGTGATTGTAAAACATCCAAGAATGATAATATAACAGCATGGAATAAGCAAAAATTATAGATACGTTGGAGACGTATCAGCATCCCCAAGCTTAATTCCTACTCGTCCTCGAGTAGGTAAATGATAAAAACAGAATTTTTTATGTGGAATGCTGCCTAACATGTTCATCTCATATTCTTTTCTTTTGTAGCATGGAAATTTTGACTTTTAGATGATTCAAAGCAATAGTCTAGTTTTAACATAATGACTTCAATACTCAAGCATGCCAACAAGCAACCATGTCTTTCAAAATATCAACACTAAAGAAAGTTATCCCTAGCCCATCATGCTCAATCATTGATCCATTCATGAAACACACTCAAATATTAGCTATCCCAATGCTCAAGTATGATCATAGTGCCCCCTAGTTGGTGCTTTATAAGAGAAGATGGAGACTCAAAGTAAAAATAAAAATTGCATAAAGTAAATAGATAGGCCCTTCGCAGAGGGAAGTAGGGATTTGTAGAGGTGCCAGAGCTTAAAGTTTTAAATTGAGAGAGAAAAATATTTTGAGTGGCATGCCTTTCCTGTCAACGAAAACGACAAAGTAGTTCACAATACTTTCCATGCTAGATATATCATAGGCGGTTCCCAAACAAAAAATAAAGTTTATTCCTTTTTCCACCATTCTTTCACATTCCATGGCGGGCCATATCCACGGTTGCCTTCCATACCAACACTTTCCAAGGAATTTATTATTTGACAACATAAAGTAAATATTTTTTCTTTTTCATTTCGGGAATGGGAATCCCTATTACCGCCGCACTCTCGTGCAATGACAAGTGAATAAACACTCATCTTGAGAATAACACATCTAGCATGGAAAAATATTAGACACTCCCCACCGTTTCATGAGTGGTACGAGCACACAAAAGAGAAGTTTGTTTTGAAAATTAGAGATGGCACATACAAATTTGCTTGGAACGACATGGAAATACCGCCTATAGGTAGGTATGGTGGACTCATAAGGCAAAACATGGTTTAAGGATTTTGGATGCACAAGTAGTATTTCTACTTAGTACAAATGGAGGCTAGCAAATAGATTGAGAAGCAACCAAACCAAGAAACGAAAATTCACATAAGCGAGCATTGAGCATAACTAACACCGAATAATGCACCATAAGTAGGATGTAATTTCATTGCATAACTATTGACTTTCGTACTTGCATAGGGAATCACAAACCTTAACACCAATATTCCAACTAAAGCATAATTACTCACTAACATGACACACATATTACTATCATCATGTCTCAAAACTATTACAAAGAATCAACTTTAATTTGTCCAATGATCTTCATGAAAGTTTTTTTATATCCTCCTTGGATATCTATCACTTTGGGACTAGTTTCATATATTGCCATTGATTTTGACAAGCTCAAACAAGTTTAAGTGAAGCACATGAGCATAGAGTTTTCATCTCTCAAAAAGGTATAAGTGAAGCATGAGAGGATTTCTTCAAAATTTACTAGCTCTCAAATTAATCTAAGTGAAGCATGAGAGTATTTCTACAAAAATTTCCAAGCACACCGTGATCAAAAAGATATAAGTGAAGCACTAGAGCAATTCTATAGCTCAAAAAGTTTAAGTGAAGCATATAGAGCAATTCTAACAAATCATAGCATAATTTTGGCTCTCCCAAATAGGTGTGTCCAGCAAGGATACAAGTGACAAACTAACAAGCAAAGACTCAAATGATACAAGACGCTCCAAGCAAAACTCATGATATGCGACGAATAAAAATATAGCTCCAAGTAAAATACCGATGGTCGTTAGAAGAAAGAGAGGATGCCACTCGGGGGCATCCCCAAGCTTAGTTGCTTGTTTCTCTTTGGATATATCTTGGGGGTGCTGTAGCATCCCCAAGCTTAGGCTCTTTTCACTCCTTATTCCTTCATCCATCGTGATCCCACCCAAAACTTGAAAACTTCAATCACACATAACTCAATAAAATCTTCGTGAGATCCGTTAGTATAATAAAGCAAATCAATACTTTAGGTGCTGTTGCAAACTCATTCATATTTTGTTATTGCATTATACCTACTGTATTTCAACTTTACCATGGCTCATACCCTTCAATATAACCCATAGATTCATCAAAACAAGCACACAATGCAACAAAAACAGAATATGTCTTAAACAAAACAGTTTGTAGTAATTTGTACTCTAACCATACTTCTGTAACTCTAAAAATTCTGAAACATTAGGACAATGTAAAGAATTTGTCTAGCAGCACTTTGTTAAAATTTCAGCTTAATATCACGTTCCAGTAAAAAATGAAAATTTGAACACTGGACGCAAAGTTTCTGTTTCAGATTCAGCATCGCTTCTACTCATCTTATGAATCATCCTAAAGGCTCTACTTGGCACAAACACTAAATAAACCATAAAAACACAATCAGAACAGAGGCATAATTGTGTCAACACCCAAAAACAGAAAGGAAAAAGCAAAAATAAATTTCATTGGGTTGCCTCCCAACAAGCGCTATCGTTTTACGCCCCTAGCTAGGCATAATGCATAGTTTCAAGTATTGTCATCTTTGGTTTTCGTAGAGGTGTTTTTGTCAAGAGGTTTTGCAAATAAAACTTGGAACACATCATCCATAATAACCTTAGCATTATCAAGTTGTCCCTCTACGTACCCCCTTTGATTCCCGACCACAATCCAAGAATATTGTTGGTTTAGATCATTGAAAACTTGTTGGATCATGTCTAAAACGGGGAATTCCTTTTTGAGATTCTCATCGAGAATTTGATTATTTCCAAGAAAATATCTCATCATGTAATCACTATTATAGAGGATCTCCCCTATTACCGGTTTTTCACGGCTCATGCCATAGAAACCAAAAATCTCCCTAGCTTCCCGTACTATGTGATCAAATTCATGCATGAGAACAAGGGTAGCTAACTTCTTAGCCTTGGGATTCTTAATGACGGGTGGCTCATAAAACAATCTTTGCAAGGTAGGATGGGTACGGATAAACATTTTCAAGTTTCAGAACTAGCACTGAAATAGCTTCCGCATAAGTTTTAGTTCTTTTCAGTATAGGAGTATCATCAAGAGGCAAATTTCCAACGCAATTGAAAAATTCTTGGATAGTTTCTTTTCCTATAACGTTCCCTTGCCCCAAAACAAAAGTTTTAGCATCCAGATTACCAGAATGTCCAATATTAGGAGTCATGCCATCATCTATTTTTGCCATACCAAAATCACTCATGGTGACAAGCAAACAAGAGATCTAACGAGAAAAAGGCAAACGAAAAAGAGGGCAAATAAAATGGCAAATTGGTGAAGTGGGGGAGAGGAAAACGAGAGGCAAATGGCAAATAATGTAATTGCAAGGAGACGAGATTTGTGATTAGGAACCTGGTAGATGATGATGGTGTCTCCTCGGCGCCAGAGATTGGCACGTAGAAGAGACCTCTTCCTCCCCGGCAATGGCGCCAGAAATTCCTTTCACGTGGCTTGAGACTGCGTCGGTATTTCCCTAGAGAGGAAGGGATGATGCAGCACAGCGATGGTAACTATTTCCCTCAGTTATGAAACCAAGGTATTGAACCAATAGGAGGATCACCACCACCTAATAAGAAGCACCTGCACACAAATAACAAATACTTGCAACCCGACGCGAAAGAGAGGTTGTCAATCTCTCTACGGTAAAAAGATAGATTAGGACATGATAGATAGGAGAGATAGATCTCTCAAGAACACAAAATAAAAAGGGCAAATAAAAAGTGCAGCAATATATTTTTGGGTTTTTGGTATAGTAGATCTGAAAACAAAGAGGCAAAAAGATAGATCGGAAAGCAATATGTTGGAAAAGTAGACCCGGGGGCCGTAGGTTTCACTAGTGGCTTCTCTCATGAGTATAGCACACGGTGGGTGAACAAATTACTGTTGGGTAATTGATAGAAGATCAAAAAATCATGACGATATCCAAGGCAATGATCATTATATAGGCATCACGTCCAAGATAAGTAGACCGACTCCTGCGTGCATCTACCACTATTACTCCACACATCGACCGCTATCCAGCATGCATCTAGTGTATTAAGTTCATGGAAAAACGGAGTAATGCAATAAGAACGATGACATGATGTAGACAAGATCTATTCATGTAGGAATATACCCCCATCTTGTTATCCTTAATGGCAACGATACATGCGTGCCTTGCTGCCCCTTCTGTCACTGGGAAAGGACACCGCAAGATCGAACCCATCACAAAGCACCTCTTCCCATGGCAAGAAAAATCGATCTAGTTGGCCTAACTAAAACAAAGATTCGAAGAAGAAATATGAGGCTATAAGTAACCATGCATATAAGAGATCAAAGAAGACTCAAATAATATTCATGGATATAAACTAATCATGAACTCAAAATTCATCGGATCCCAACAAACACACCGCAAACGTTTACATCAAATAGATCTCCAAGAGACCATTGTGTTGAGAATCAAAAGAGAGAGAGAGGAAGCCATCTAGCTACTGCCTACGGACCCGTAGGTCTATGGTGGACAACTCACGCATCATCGGAGAGGCACCTATGAAGAAGATGAACCCCTCCGTGATGGTGTTAGATTGGATCTTGAGGCTGTGGAACTTGCGCCGGCTGGATGTGTTTTTCATCGACTCCCTAGGGTTTTCGGAATATTTGGGTATTTATAGGCATCAGAGGCGGTGAAGGGGGCCCCGTGGAGGGCACAACCCATCAGGGCGCGCCGGGGGCCCCCTAGCGTGCCCTGGTGGGTTGTGGCCTCCACAACCCACCTCTCTGGCACTTCTTTGGCCCACTGGGTGTCTTCTGGTCGAAAAAAATCTCCAAAAAGTTTCGTCGCGATTGGACTCCGTTCGGTACTGATATTCTGCGAAGTAAAAAACAAGCAAAAATAGCAACTGGCGCTTTGGCACTATGTCAATAGGTTAGTCCCAAAAAATGATATAAAGTTGTTATAAAGTGATTGTAAAACATCCAAGAATGATAATATAACAGCAAGCAACAAGCAAAAATTATAGATACACTGGAGACGTATCACCCACTCGACCGAGAAGGAAGCCACCACCGCGCCCATGTTATCCGCGTGAGAGCCAACCATGCGGACCGCCATCTAGAGCTGCCGCCCCGACATCCATGTCCAAGACATCACACCCATCGACCACAATGCAGTATACCAACCAAAGTAGGAGGAGTAAAAGGTAGCCCCTTCCACTCCTTGCGCGACATCAGCCACGAAGTTTCGAACGGCACCACCACCATAGGGGGGCCCACCCATGTGAACCCAACTAGTCTCACAGGACTGGGGCGGCACAACTTCGTGACTCCAGACAGCCATCGTCGAGCACCCTGGAACCACGGCATGCCCGTGGCCTTTGACACTGCGCTGCCCAACAATGAAGCAGTGTCTTGACCACCACCACCTGACTACTACACCCACGCAGTGAGGGACGTCACCACCCACGTGCACCACATGGATGGAGCCCAATCTCACCTATCGATCCTCTATCGTAGTTATAGTAGTAGTATGAAGTGTTATTTTCAGGAAACTGTACATTATGCTTATTATGCTTAATATATTCCTTCCATGTAGCGATAAACTCATAATTCCATCCTATTTCAGTTCTAGAATAGCATAACAAGTTTAACGTAGCTATTGTCATTTCTTGCTGTGATTTATAGCCAGGAAAGTGTATGTTCTTGAGATACTACACCAGATAAACTGCCCCCGCATCGTCCGGACGGGCGACACGGGAGGCGATCGCGATCTAAATTTTCTAGTCCTCCCGATCCAATATTCCTCTCCTCGCCGTTGTCGGATGTTGCTGTCGGGCAAAGCCTGAGCAGCCATGGTGGCGGTGAGGCCTCGGGTGGTTCCGTGGCGGCCATTATCGGCAGTGACAGCGGCAAGACGGGCAGATTCATGAATAATCAGCAGCTGCATGGCGGCGGAAGAAAAAGCAGTAACAGTGGTGAGCGGTGCTTTGTGCCCAACTGCGGCCATATATAATCACGCAATGGATGAAAGAGTGCAGCAGCATGATGGCTATCTGGAAACAGCAGCAGCGGCGCATTGCACTCACCGGTGCGATCCAAAGCACGTTGCAGCATCAGCGAGGCATCAAACACTGTGTCGTCCTCATGGCTGATTTCATTGGTGCGTGGTGCCGATGGCGCCGGGGCTCCCTCATGCTGGGCTCGGGTGGTGCTACGCATATGTCTGTGTGGGGACTGAACTTGGTTCCCGGCCAGATCCGGCCGGATTTGGCGCAGGGGCCAGCGTGCATTGGGCTTTCTTCTCGGAGATGGACTATGGCGGCGAGGTGCTGGACATTTGTGCATGCGTTGACTGGCCGACAACGCTGCGGTCCACGGTTGGTGGTGGGGATCTAGATTCGGTCGACCGAGTGGGGGTGATTGCGGACTGTGCTCCAGTGACCTCCTACGGCTCCATAATGGCGTGATCATCAAAGATCTTTGGGAGTGTTCATCTCTTAAGATTGAGTGATTGATTTCGACGGTGAGGTACAAATTATGGACGATGACTTGACACAGAGGAATGGTGGCGCAGCGGCGGCGGCGATCGCATGTAGCTGCTAGGATCATGGAAAAGTGATGCCAACAACACTTGAGTGACTTCGATAGTGGTGCTACTTGAGCACCTGGTCTTGAGCTCCGGGGTGAAAGCCTAGGTATGACCTGAATTGGTTATTTTTAACAATGGCGATGTTTGTTGTACGTCGTTATCTTGTTGAAGTCATTGCTCGGATATGCTCGGATTGATTCTTCAAGGTGAAAACCTAGATTCTGGCCTTGATGGTTGGATCCGGTGATGGCGAAGCTTGAGTGTCGCCCCCTTTCTGAAGGAGTTGTTGTTGAAGAATCTCTTCATCCATGTGGTGTCATGAGATGGTTGGTGCGGATACGGTTATTGTTATAGTTTGACGATCACATGTCTGATCGCTTTTCGCCTACTTATAGCTTTGGTCTTATATGACTTTGCTATTTGTCGGCGTATTTTTGTGTGTGTTGGCGTTGGCTATGTGCATCCTAGCTATGCAGAAGCCAGGTGTGTGCTTTTTGAGTTTGTATCCTCTTGATGCTCCATTTTGAGCTAATAAAAGTCACCCTTTATCAAAAAAGTGTATGTTCTTAGTTGCATGGTCTGCATTTCTGGAATTTCTCTCTAGACTCTAGCTCCAGTGTCTTCTCTTTCCAAGCATGTTCAACGCTAAATAAGTATTTACAATTAGTGGTTACACTATTTTACTGATTGGCTATTTTTCTAGCTTATTCCTACAAGCAGGAATTGCCTTTGTTGTATCACTAATGTTAGGCCTTTTGTTCTATTGGGAGAACTTGTTAGAGACCAACCCGAATGTGTATGCTAGACCATTGTAACAAGGCACATCTCAGATAGGGAACACACAAAGGCTGGAGATGATGTCGACTCCATGTGTACCATGCGATCTTCTACTGTGATACTTGGTTTATTTGATTTGCTTCAGTTCAAACTCATCTTCAGCTACTTAGTCCTTTGTACTAAACCTGATAAGAGTTGCAAGAATAAACTCATAAATGGTTGTTCGACTTAGTAGATAACCTGATAAGAGTTGCAAGAATAAACTCATAAATGGTTGTCCGACTTAGTAGATATTACAACAAAGTATAATGTATAGACCATAAATGTATTCTTATTTTTGAGATCATGTGCATCTTTAGTAAAACTAGATCGGTTGACTATAAAGCTGTTTATGAAACTTGGACCTATCAGTTTCAAAAGATGAAGAATAACCTACAAAATTATTTGCTTATTCACAGATTTTTCTCAAGCTATCTTAATTTGTTCCGCTCGATACTCACTAATTATCAAGGAGTATGTTAATGTAGCAAGGCATATGTGCTATTTTGGCTATATTATTACTAACTTCATCAGTGTCATGTTTTTTGTTTGTCCAAGGCCATGCCAAAATTTCCCTTTAATGGCGTCAGTTTTTAGTGCCTACATGGGACTCTGTGCGTTATTGATAACCCACAAGTATAGGGGATCGCAACAGTTTTCGAGGATAGAGTATTCAACCCAAATTTATAGATTCGACACAAGGGGAGCCAAAGAATATTTGAGAGTATCAGCAGCTGAGTTGTCAATTCAACCACACCTGGAGATTAAATATCTACAGCAGAGTGATCAGTAGCACATTAGTATGATAGTTTGATAGCAGTAGTGACACTAACCATAGCAGTGATAGCAATAGTTTTGTAGCAGTTGGAACAGTAGCAGCAGCAATAGTAACTTAGCAAGAACAATAAGTGGAAAACTCGTAGGCACTGGATCGGTGAACTCGTTGGATGATATTCATCATATAACAGTCATAACCTAGGGCGACACAGAACTAGCTCCAGTTCATAAATGTAATGTAGGCATGTATTTCGTAAATAGTCATACGTGCTTATGGAAAAAAACTTGCATGACATCTTTTGTCCTACCCTCCCGTGGCAGCGGGGTCCATAAGGAAACTAAGGGATATTAAGGCCTCGTTTTAATAGAGAACCCAAACAAAGCATTAACACACGGTGAATACATGAACTCCTCAAACTACGGTCATCACCGGAAAGTATCACGACTATTGTCACTCCGGGGTTTGCGGATCAGAACACGTAATAGGTGCATAAGACTAGCAAGATCGGATAAAAAACATAGATATAATGGTGATAACATAAACGGTTCAGATCTGAAATCATGGCACTCGGGCCCTAGTGACAAGCATTAAGCATGGCAAAGTCATAGCAACATCAATCTCAGAACATAGTGGATACTAGGGATCAAGCCCTAACAAAACTAACTCGATTACATGATGAATCTCATCCAACTCCTCACCTACCAGCAAGCCTACGAAGGAATTACTCACTCCCGGTGGGGAGCATCCTGGAATTGGCGATGGAGAAGGGTTGATGATGACGAAGACCAAAGATTCCCCTCTCCGGAGCCCCAAACGGGCTCCAGATCTGGCCTCCCGAGGAAGAACAGGAGGTGGCGGCGGCTCCATATCGTAAAACACGATGAAACTTTTTTCCTGATTTTTTCCTCCAAAAATAGGATTTTATAGCGTCGGAATTAGGGTCAGTGGGGCCACGAGGTGGGCACAACCCACCGGGGCGCGCCTGGGGGGGGGGGGGTGTCTGGCGTGCCCTGGTGTATCGTGCCCAGCCAGGGGCCCCCCTCCGGTGGTTCTTGGCTCCAGTATTTTTTATTTATTGTAAAATAAATCTCAAAAAGTTTCGTCCAGTTCCGAGAACTTTTATTTTTGCACAAAAACAACACCATGGTAGTTCTGCTGAAAACAACGTCAGTCCGGGTTAGTTTCATTCAAATCATGCAAATTAGAGTCCAAAACAAGGGCAAAAGTGTGAGGAAAAGTAGATATGACGAAGATGTATCAGTTATGAGGTAAGCATCGTACCTCGGTACGAGGGGGCGCGTTACGTGTTATAGGCAGGGGCGCCGATCCCTGATAGCGCATAGAGTTGAGGTTTACATCTTGGAGAGAAGGAATAGGAGGATATAGAGATAATCTAGTTACAGTTTTTGAAACAACCAAATATCCTATGCACCTAAATCTTAACTACTCCAGGGAACCTCTCTCTGTTACATATATCACGTATGTTTGACACCCTCCCTTAATCACAACTTCATCAAGTTGAGATTATGCTTGAAGTCTTCAAAACTTCTTGTGGGCAATGCCTTTGTAAAGCCATCTGCAACCTAATCTCTAGAGTGCACAAAACGAATGTCCAACTATTTGTTAGCAACTCTTTCTCCGATGAAATTAAAATCAATTTCAATATGCTTTGTTCTGGCATGGAAAACTAGGTTTACTGATAGATATGCTGCACCAAGATTGTCACACCATAAGCATGGAGCTTGAGTGTGTTTCACACCTAATTCCTTCAATATAGACTGAACCCGTATAATCTCAGCTGTTGCATTTGCCAGTGCTTTTTATATTCTGCTTCTGTACTTGACCTGGAAACTGTGGCCTGTTTTCTTGCACACCATGATATCAAGTTAGGTCCAAACAATATTGCAAAAGCACCAGTAGAACGTCTGTCATCTAGACATCCTGCCCAATCAGAATCAAAAAATGCACTGACAAGAGTAGATGATGATCTGCTGAAATTAAGACCAATGCTCAAAGTGTTTTTGACATTTCTGACAATACGCTTTGCAGCATTCCAATGAGTTGTAGTAGGTGCATGAAGAAACTGACATACTTTGTTAACAGCAAAGGAAATAGCAGGTCTTGTGAGAGTTAGATACTGAAGAGCGCCTACTAGACTTCTGTATTTTGTGCTATCCTCATGACTCAAAAGTTCTCCTTCTGCAAGCGATAGTTTTTTTGTGCTAGATAATGGGGGTAGGAGAAGGTTTACAATGTTGCAAGCGAACTCGTTTTACTAGATCAGTTGTATATTTTTCCTGAGAGAGGTGAAGTCCATCATCATGTTTCTTCACTTCAATCTGTAGGCAGTAATGCAAGTCTCCTAGATCCTTGAGGGCAAATTCAGCACTCAGGTCCTTCAGAAGTCATGTGATTGCCTCATCAGATGAACTTGTAACAATGATGTCATCAACATATATGAGAACAAATATGGTTGTGTTCAACTTGTTATAAATAAACAGTGAAGTATCAGACTTGGAGGAAACAAAACCAAGTGCTTGAAGCTTATGACTGAGACGTAAGTACCATGCCCTTGGAGCTTGCTTTAACCCATACAGTGCTTTATCAAGCTTGCACACATGGAGGGGTGCATTTTTGTCCTCAAAATCAGGAGGTTGTTTCATGTACACTTCCTCTTCCAGAACATTATGGAGAAACGCGTTCTGCACATTGCTGTCTGAGGCTCCATCCCCTGGAAACATCAATGGACAAAACAAGGTGAATGGTGACAGCTTTTACAACAGGACTGAAAGTATCCTCATAGTCAATACCATGCCGTTGCTTGAAGCCTTTTGCAACAAGCCTAGCCTTGTAACGATCTATGAAGCCGTCGGATTTTCTTTTGCTTCGGAATACCCATTTTCAATCAATGAGATTTTTACCTTGTCGTGGAGAGACCAAGTGCCAACTTTTGTTCCTTTTCAATGCCATGTACTCTTCTTCCATAGCCTTCTTCCACTTTGTATCGCCAAGAGCCTCTTCAAGAGTGTTTGGTTCATTTGTGGAACAAGCTAGGCCAAATTTTAGTACATTTTTATAATTTACTAGTTGTATTACTCCCTGTTGCAGCCTTGTACGCAGTGGGTTGGGGCAGTAGTACTGGTCGCAGAAGATCCACGAGCATGCACAGGAGACCCTGGTGCTGGCGATGCCGAGAGGGATCACTGACAGCAGCGTCGGCGACGGCAGTTTCCAGCGCGGGATCCTCTGTGGCCGCGACATGCACTTGCGGAGAGGAGGTAGTCGCAGACGATCTAGGCCGGTTGCCAGGATCATCATGATGCGCGGGCCCACTCGAATCAGCGCCAGGTCCTGCACCCGTTGGACGAATTAGGTGCCACCGCTTGTAGCAGCGCGAGTTGTCGGGGAAGCGCGCGGCATCCCAGCGAACCACTTCCTGCCACGTGGCGTTCGGTGATTGGCGTGGAGACGAGGCAACGCTACGGCCACTTGAAGCCTGTCACGCGTCACATGTGGGACTGTTGTCGCCCGCACCTGCACCTAGCACATCTGGCGCCGCGGATCCTGCGCCCCTGCTGTCGTTCTGCGATGTAGATCCATGTGCAGATTGCCTGCACTGCAGCAGCATCGATCCCGAGGATTCTTCTGTATCAAAACAAGACTCATGCAAATTGGTAAGATCATTAGTCAACAATTGATCATTGTAATTATTTCCCCTTTGATCAAGACCGGTAAGATTTGGTGGAAGGAGCAAAATTTCTTGCGAAGTAAGGCACCGACATTAGGATAAAGATCGGAAAAGGGAAATTTAGTCTCATCAAATACAACATCTCGAGATATATAAACATGACCAATGGGAACATCAAGGCACTTTACAACCTTGTTTTGTGCACTATATTCGAGAAACACACATTATTTTGACCGAAACATGAGCTTGCGATTATTGTAAGGACGAAGGTTTGGCCAACATGTGCACCCAAACACTCGAAGAGATGTATAATCTAGTTTTGTGTCAAGAAGCCTTTCTACTAGAGTTTCATTGTTAATAACACGGCTAGGAAGCATGTTAATGATATGAACGGCAGTAAGGAAAGCTTCATCCCAAAACTTGAGAGGCATAGAAGTACCAGCTAAAAGAGCTAAGCCAACGTCGACAATGTGTCTATATTTGCGTTTGGCCAAGCCATTTTGCTGGTGAGCATGTGGACAAGAGACATGATGAGATATGCCAAGTGTTTGGAAGAAGGAGTTTAATTTATCATACTCCCCTCCCCAGTCTGGTTGGACAATAATGATTTTGCTATCGAATTTTCTCTCAATTAGTGCTTGGAAATTCTGAAATACATCAGATCTTTTCTTAAGAAGATAGATCCAAGAGTATTTGCTATAGTCATCAATGAAGCTAACATAGTATATGTGCCTACCAACTAAAGTAGGGGCAGGACCCCAAACATCAGACAAAATTAATTGCAAAGGCTTGGTAGAAACACTGGTAGAGATAGGATAAGGCAATTGATGACTTTTTGCTCTTTGGCAAGAAACACAAATGGTATCAACACTTCGCTCACCAACATACGGGAGCTTATTATTTTTAAGAAAATATTCAACTAAAGAAAATGATGCATGTCCTAATCGACCGTGCCACCGAGAAGACAAAAGTTTGGTGACACCATAAGCACTTTTATTGAATCTTCTATGCTCCGGAATCAACGGGTAAAGCCATCGAACACATCTACCTCGATATAGAATTTTCTTCATGACCTGATCCTTGATCAAGAAAAAGAAAGGATGAAATTCAAGGAATACATTATTATTGAAGGGCAGTTCTATGAACAGATAGAGGACTCATGTTGGCACTAGGAACATGCAATATTTTTCTAAGGCGAATTTTGCGATGGGGAGTTTTAATGATTGAATGCCAATGTGACTAATTTTCATACGTGATCCACTAGCATTGTGGATTTACTCTTTGCCGTAGTACTTCTCACGAATGGTCACCTTCTCAAGTTCACCGGCGAGGTGGTTCGCAGCACCGCTATCGACATACCAATCAGTGTCGATCCCATAGGATCCTTCGGCGGCGGCATCAACTTCTCATCAACTTGAGATGAGTCTTCATCCTCGTCGAACCGATATCAGCAGTCCTTTGCCGAGTGGCCGGGATTACCACAGATTTGGCGGCGCATGCCGTCATGGCGAGACTTGCTGGAACCGAGGCGGAGACCCTTAGTGTTGTTGTAGGAGGGCCGCCTTCCACTTCGGGAGTTGTTCCCGCTGCTGTTGCCGTCTCTGCCACCACCTTGCTTAATGATACGTCTCCGTCGTATCTATGATTTTTGATTGTTTCATGCCAATATTCTACATTTACCATATACTTTTGGCAACAATTTATATTATTTTTGGGACTAACATATTGATCCAGTGCCCAGTGCCAGTTCCTATTTTTGCATGTTTTTCTTTCGTAGAAAATGCATATCAAATGAAGTCCAAATGCGATAAAAATTTACGGAGATTTATTTTGGAATATATGTGATTTTTGGGGGGTAGAATCAACACAAGACGGTGCCCGAGGTGGCCACAAGGCAACATGGCGCGCCCAACAGGTATGGGTGTGCTGTGTTGCCTTGTAACTCTCTCGTAAGTCGGTCGGGGCCCTTCTTTCTCCACTAGAAAGATAATTTCTGGATAAAAATACCCTCAAAATTTCAGCCCAATCGGACTTACGGATCTTTGGGAATATAATAAACGGTGAAGGGCTAGAAAACAAGAACGTGAAACAGAAGAGAACAGAAAGAGAGATCCAATCTCGAAGGGGATCCTGCCCTCTGGGAGCCATGGCAGCCATGGACCAGAGGGGAAACTCTCCTCTCATCTAGGGGGGCAGACCAAGGAAGAAGAAGGAGGGGGGCTCTCCCCCTCTCTTTCGGTGGCGCCGGAGCACCGTCGGGGGAACTAGCGTGACGGCGATCTACACCAACAACTTCGCCGCCGTCATCACCAACTCTCTTCCCCTCTATGCATCGGTGTAACCTCTCTCTCCCTGCTGTAATCTCTACTTGAACATGGTGCTTAATGCTATATATTATTACCCAATGATGTGTGGCTATCTTATGATGTTGGAGTAGATCGTTTTTGTCCTATGGGTTAATTGTGATATGGTGTGATTGATATGAGTTGTATGTTAATATGGTGTTGTCCTATGGTGCCCACCGTGTCGCGCAAGCATGTGGGATCCCCACTATAGGGTGTTGCAATACATTCATGATTCGCTTATAGTGGGTAGCAAGGGTGACGGCAACTTATACCCGAGTAAGTGGGTTGTTGTGTATGGGAGTAAAGAGGACTTGTTACTTAATGGTATGGTTGGGTTTTACCTTAATGATGTTTAGTAGTTGCGGATGCTTGCTAGAGTTACAACCATAAGTGTATATGACCCAAATACGGAAAGTATGCTAGCGTATGCCTCTCCCTCGTTGCATATGATAAGTATCTATCATGTTATATTCAATTGCCTATAGCAATCTTTCTATTGTGTTACAAAAAGCTCTCTACTAAACTATTAACTTTTATTATCTCGCAAAGTACTCCTAGTTTGATTCTCGCAAAGTATTTCTAGTTTTATTCCCGCAAAGTAGTTTTTATTTTTGTTCTAGGTAAAGTAAGCTTTAGCGTGCGTAGAGTTGTATCGATGGTCGATAGAACTTGAGAGAATATTAGCTCTACCTTTAGCTGCTCGTTGGGTTCGACACTCTTACTTATCAAAAAAGGCTACAAACGATCCCCCTATACTTGTGGGTTATCAAGACCTTTTTCTTGTGCCGTTACCGGGGAGCAATAGCGTGGGGTTGATATTCTCGTGTGTGCTTGTTTGCTTTATATCTAAGTAGATTTTATTTTTTGTATTAAGTTGTTTTATATCTTTAGTTATGGATATGGGACATGAAATACCAAAAATATTAGTTGTACTTGCTACTCATGGAGATGGGCAACCTCCTAAAACCGTCGATGTTGGTTATGTGAAAAACATTAAATACTACTTTGAGAATCCTGAGAAATCCCCATTGAACTTGATAATGGGAGTCACGTTGTATCAACACGAGTACTTTAGGGATTATCGCTTGACTTAAAAAGGGAAACACTTATGAGATCAAATTAAAATGTTGCGTTGGTATGCTTGGAATTTATGCATAAGATGTGATTATACTTCTTGCTCTAAGATGAAGGATCCTTCCCTTTTAATGTTAATTTAATGATAATAAAACATTGGCTTCTTATGCTAATGGTATATATGATTACTATGATGTGGAACAAATAGAATAATTTGTTGCTTTTAAGGGTGCTTATGAAATTGAATCTTTGTTTGAAAAGTGTGATAACTTTGATGATGCTATTTACAGACCTAAAAATCATGCTATACTTAAATATTGCTATGAGAATTATAATAAAATTCCCATATTTATAAATTTATTGAGAAGGTCTCTGCTTCCCATGAAGAGATTAATATTTTGCAGGAATCTATGGAAGAAGAAATTGCTGAAACTGTGAACTCATTAGATGAAAAAGATGAGGAGAGAGCGAGTAACAAAAGGAGGAAGAGCAGATTAGCTACCCGTGACCACCTTCTGATGAGAGTAACTCTTTATCCCATACATTGTTTAATTTCCCTTCATACATATTGAAGGATAAATGCTATGATAATTGCCATGATCCTGTGGATTCGTTTGAAATATCACTTTTTGATGAACTTGATGCTTGCTATGCTTGTGGCCATGATGCCAATATGAATTATTCTTATGAATATGAACTTTCTATAGTTCCTTATGTTAAGCATGAAATTGTTGCTATGGCACCCACACATGATAATCCTATTATCTTTTTGAATTCTCCCAACTACACTATATCAGAGAAGTTTGCGCTTATTAAGAATTATATTGATGGGTTGCGTTTTACTAATACACATGATGATTTTGATAGATATAATATGCATGTGCTTGCTGCTCCTAATTGCAATTATTATAAGAGAGGAACTACATCTTCACCTCTCTACGTTTTCAATACGATAAAATTGCAAGAAACTGTTTATACTATGCATTGGTGTAAGAGGACATTTATCCATGTGTCGTTTTGGTAATTGATGACAATCCCTATGGACTAATGGTTGCCTTGAGTTATATTTGAAGTATTTGTCCATAGGCACTTCTTGAAGTCCATCTGTTGGTTTCAAGGAGTTTATATGGTGACCAAGGTGGTATTCAAGGTTTTCTCCAAAGATTGGTCATGTGAGAGTTGAGCTTATTGCAAGCATGTCTTGAAGAAGAAGATTGTGTGAGCATTCATGTTTACCTTCAAGACATCATCTTTATGAATGGACAAGATAAGATACAAGGTTGATCAAGACTAAGTCAAAGAGTGAATCAAGTTGATCAACATACAAAGCGTACAAGATGTACCGAGAGGGAACAAGTGATCGCATGGTATGGTAAGAGTTGTCCATTACGCTTTGTGTACTAACCCATGGTCTATGTGAGAGTTCTATGTGGGGTTAGGTAGGTTTCCATGGGCTTGCGTCAAGAGGAAGATCTCATACAACCCATGGAGGTTGACATCAAGTGGTGATCGTCATCAAAATTGCGGTGTGCAAGTTCAAGTGGAGCATCACGAAGAGATCATGCTTGAAGCTTGCCGTCCATTGTGGTGACAATGGACTTGTGAAGATGTGCTGAAGAGTGGCTCACCCATAGTGGAGTATGGGGGAGCAATCAAGTAGTCTTCATCGAGCCAACGCAATCAAGAAAGGTGGTCCATCTTGAGGAAGTCAAGATCGTCATCATCTAGCTCAAGTGGACTATGTGCAAGGTATAGGTTTTCCCTTGATAGGTTTTCTATTTTACCGGTCTCATGGTGGTAGTTGGGAGACCGGATTATAGGATCGATTGCTGTACTATCAAGGGGGGCTCTCAAGTGAGTAGCTTGATCGTATCGTTCATTGAGAGCTCAAACCATTTGCATCCTTGCATCATATTTCTTGGTTCTTGTTTAGTGTTTCTCTTTGTGATCTTTAGAGATCATGGTCATCTTCATGACAAGCTCGAGTTCATCGAAAACGGAGTCCATATGCATGTTCTATGATGTTTTCAATGTTGGAGTTTTTGCTGGTTCTTCATTCATAGAGGTTTCACATCTCTATATCATTGGCATTTTTATACCGCCTCTTCTTAATATAACCAACAGGCTTGAGTTTGCTCAATTCGGAGCTCGTATGCGAAAGTTATGGCAGTTTCTTTCTCAGGCAGTAGAACCGCTGCTTTGGAGCGGTAGTACCGCTGGGTGGCTCTGGCACCCGGCGCGGGGCACCGGACATGTCCGGGGTGCCGTGCCACCCGAGTGGTAGTAGAGCGGTAGTGGTGAGCAGTAGTACCTCTCAAGCGGTACTACCTCTCCCCCGAGCGCGACTACCTCTCCCCTAAGCGGTACTACCTCTCAAGCGGTACTACCTCTCCCCCGAGCGGCACCACCTCTCTGGAAGAACTACCACTCCTTTTTTTCTTTCTCGTTGGGCTATTTTGACCGTGCTAAGCGGTAGTACCGCCCCCCCGAGCGGTAGTACCGCTTGTGCACGACTTGTGGGCATAACGGTTGGATTCGGGGGGGGGGGGGGCTATTTAAGGGGGCCTTCTTCCCCAATGGTCCCTATCCTTTGAGCTCGTGTTATCCCCCCATTGTTGACCTTCTTTGAGCTTGCTAACTCTCAATCCCTCCAATGATTCTTGGTTGTTCTTGAGGGAAAAGAGAGAGGAGATCTAGATCCACATTTCTACCAATCACTTTCTCCTCTATGTGAGGGGAACCCCTTGGATCTAGATCTTGGAGTTCTTCGTGTTCTTCTTCGTTCTTCCTCTCATTTTCCTCCATAGCATTAGTTGTTGTGGTGGGATTTGGGAGAGAAGGACATGGGCACTCCGTGTGCCCTTGCCATTGCATTTGGTGCATAGGTTTGAGTTCTCCACGGTGATACGTGGAAGTGAAGTTTGAGAAGCTTATTACTCTTGGGTGTTTGAGCACCCTAGAGCTTGTTCCCCTTGGGTGTCTTGGCGTCCTAGACGGTTGCTAGTGTCTCGGAGCTCAATCATTGTGGTGTATAGCTTCGGGCAAGCGTCGGGGTCTCCAACTAGGTTGTGGAGATTGCCCCGAGCAATTTATACGGGTACTGGTGACCGCCCTCAAGGGTTGCCAAAGTGTATGGGTACGGTGACCGCCCCAAGGGTTGCCATTTGTACGGGTTCGGTGACCGCCCTCAAGGGTCCCTTAGTGGAATCATGGCATCTTGCATTGTGTGAGGGCGTGAGGAGATTACGTCGGCCCTAGTGGATTCTTGGAGAGCATTGTGCCTCCACACCGCTCCAAACGAAGATTAGCATCCGCAAGGGTATGAACTTTGGGATACATCGTCGTCTCTGCGTGCCTCGGTTATCTCTTATCCGAGCTCTTTACTTATGCACTTTACTTTGTGATAGCCATATTGTTTCCTGCTATATATCTTGCTATCACTTAGTTGTTTATCTTGCTTAGCATAAGTTGTTGGTGCACATAGGTGATCCTAGTTGTTTTAGGTTTTGTGATTGAAATATTAAACATTAGTTTTATTCCGCATTTGTTCAAGCCTAAACCGTAATTATTTTAAAGCGCCTATTCACTACCCCTCTAGGCGACATCCACGTCCTTTCAATTGGCCTTTACTTTTTGTGCATGAATTGTTCTTTTATGACATGCCAATGCGTAGGAAGAGAGTTAGACTTCATTGTTACATGCTATATATTACTTTGTGCTCACTACTTAATTATAAATCATTTTTAATTAAAATTGGCTTTGATATACCTTGGGATCCGGGTGGGTCAATTACTTGAGCACAATATGCCTAGCTTAATGGATTTAAAGAAAGCGTTGCCAGGGAGACAACCCAGAAGTTTTAGAGAGTCATTTTATTCTGTTGTGTGCTTTAAAAATAGTTAAAAAAATAAAGTGGGGAACTTAAAATGTTTTCAAAAAAAAAGTGAAAGCAAGAAAGATGAGCACCGTTGAAGTGAGGGCTAGCCTTGAACTTTGTTCATGCCCATGAAAACTTTGTGAATCTTGATTACAGAAAATTTTCAACAAAAATAATTACCCCCTTGTAAAAATCCATTGTATTATAAAAATAATGTGCCAAGATTTACCTTTAGGATGTTTGAATTGCTTGTTTGATGTGTGATGTGCAAAAACAGAAACTTTTTCTGTAGTGTCTGAATTTTCATATTTTACTGGAGTGTGAAACAATTCTGAAATTTTTACACAATACTATTATGCAAATTGTTTATTATGTCCTAATGTTTCAGAATTTTCTGAGTTATAGAGGTATATGTTTCATTTGCATCTTTACACACTGTCCTGTTTTTCACAGATTCCTGTTATAGTCTCTTTGTCTCCTTATGTTTGAAGTCTTGTTGAGACCCATTGATTTGGGAGCCATAGAATTGTGATAGAATGCAGTAGGTAATGTTGGATTACATTTATACAATAATGTGATGGCAATACATGATGTGATTTGATGTTATATGTACTAACCTTTCTAATAAAAGTTATGTTAAGTTTTGTGTGGATGAAGTGTTCGAAGGTCGAGGAGGTATCCATATGAGAAGAATAAGAAGATGCAAGAGTTCAAGCTTGGGTATGCCCAAGGCACCCCAAGTAAATATTCAAGGAGACTCAAGCGTCAAAGCTTGGGGATGCCCCGGAAGTTATCCCATCTTTCTTCCTCGACAGTTATCGGTATGTCTCAGTTTTGTTTTGTTCACATGATATGCGTAAATTCTTGGAGCGTCGTGTGCCTTTTATTTTTATTTTATCAATGCACCATGATGGTATGGGATAGTCCTTGGTTGATTTGTAGAATTCTCCTTGCACTTCACTTATATCTTTTGAGTATGGCTTTATAGAATGCTTCGTGTGCTTCACTTATATCGTTTGAAGTTTGGATGCTCGCTTCTCTACATTGGGAATACCGTTATTTGTAGAATGCTATTTTGATTCACTTATATTTATTAGAGCATGTCCAAGTATTTTTTAGAAAGAATTAAACTCTCATGCTTCACCTATATCTATTAGAGAGTTAAGAGGAATTGGTTATTCACATGGTTATTCATAAAATCCTACATAAAACTTGTGGATCACTGAATATGATATGTTTGATTCCTTGCAATAGTTTTGTGACATTAATATAGTTATATGTCGGAGCACTAGTGGATGATTATGGTTAGTAGGAATATCGATGTTAAGTTTTTGATCTCCTATTCATTAAAGTGTGGGTTATGGCATGACCGGGATGTTGGAGTATTTTTATTCCTGTTGAAATCCTTGTGTTGTTTGAGTCGGGGGTGTGCGATGGTTAACTCCTCCCAACCTCCCCTCTAGGGGTGCACTTGAAGTACTTTGCTTCGAGGGAGCTAATAAAACTTTCACAATAAGTATATGAGTTCTTTATGACTAATGTGAGTCCATGGATCATACACACTCCCACTTTTCTGCAATTTGCTAGGCTCTTCGGTACCATGCATTGCCCATTTTCACCTCGAGAGTCAATGCATCCTTCGCCGGTCCATGCAAACCCCGTGATATGATACACTTTATTACACATAAGCCTCGTTATATCTTCCTCGAAACAACCACCATACCTACCTATCATGGCATTTCCATAGACATTCCGAGATATAATTCCACCATTCCGTCACATGACTTGTGTGTTCATCATCATATTGCTTTGCATGATCATATAGCTGACATAGTGTTCATGGCAAGCCACCGTTCATCACTATCTACATGTTACGCTAGATCATTGCACATCATGGTACACTGCCAAAGGCATTCATATAGAGTCATATTGTTCTTTATGGAGTTGTAAGTAAATAAACGTGTGATGATCATCATTATTAGAGCATTGTCCCAGCGAGGAAAGGGTGATGGAGACTATGATTCCCCCACAAGTCGGGATGAGACTCCGGACGAGAAATAAAAAAATGGGGAGGCCAAATACGCCCACCATAAAAAAAGAGAAAAAGGGGGAGGCAAACAAAGAGCCCACGTAAAAAATGAGAGAAAAAGAGAGAAGGGGCAGTGTTACTATCCATTTACCACACTTGTGCCTCAAAGTGGCACCATGTTCTTCATATTGAGAGTCTCTTGAGTTGTCATTTTCATATGCTAGAGGGAATTTTTCATTATAGAACTTGGCTTGTATATTCCGATGACGGGCTTCCTCAAATGCCTGAGGTCTTCATGACCAAGCAAGTTGGATGCACCCTCACTTAGTTTCATTTGAGCTTTCATACACTTATAGCTCTAGTGCATCCGCTGCATGGCAATCCCTACTCCTCGCATGGATATCGATTGATGGGCATCTCCATAGCCCGTTGATCTGCCTAGTTGACGCGAGACTTTCTTCCTTTTTGACATCCTATAGATCTCTACCACCATATTCTATTCCACCAGTAGTGCTATATCCATGGCTCATGCTCATGAATTGAGTGTAGTTGAAAATGCTGAAGCACGTGAAAAAGTATGAAGCAAATTCCCGACTTGACACCGGGGTGATCATGATTTGTACTTGTGTTAGGAAGATGGAGTTATGCCATGCTTACATGATTAAATGTGTAGGGATAACATTCTTTAGCATTGTTTATGTTGAAAGACATGATTGTTTGTTAGTAACCCTTAGTATGGATGTTTTTATGTAAAATGATAGACTATTGCCTTGAATCACTTGTATCTTAATATTCATGCCATGATTAGACATTTGTTCAAGATTATGTTAGGTAGCATTCCACATCAAAAATTATCTTTTTTATCATTTACCTACTCAAGGACGAGTAGGAATTAAGCTTGGGGATGCTGAAATGTCTCCATCGTATCTATAATTTTTGATTATTCCATGCAATATTCTACAACTTTCATATACTTTTGGCAACATTTTATATTAGTTTTGGGACTAACATATTGATCCAATGCCCAGTATCAGTTCCTGTTTTTTACATGTTTTTGTTTCACAGAATATCCATATCAAATGAAGTCCAAACGCTATAAAAATTTATGGAGATTTATTTTGGAATATATGTGATTTTTCGAAGGTGGAATCAATGCAAGAAGGTGCCCAAGGTGGCCACAAGGCAACAGGGCGTGCCCACGGGGTATGGGCGCGCCGTGTTGCCTTGTGACTCCCTCGTAAGTTGGTTGGGGCCCTTCTTTCGCCACAAGAAATATAATTTCCAGATAAAAATCCCCTCAATATTTCAGCCCAATCGGAGTTAGGATCTCGGGGAATATAAGAAATAGTGAAGGGACAGAAAATAGGAATGCGAAACAAAAGAGAACAGAGAGAGAGAGAGAGAGAGAGAGAGAGAGAGAGAGAGATCCAATATCGAGGCGGGGGGGGGGGATCCTGCCCTCTGGGAGCCATGGCGGCCATGGAACAGAGGGGAAACTTCCTCCCATCTAGGGGGGAGACTAAGGAAGAACAAGAAGGAGGGGGGCTCTCCCCCTCTCTTCCGGTGGCGCCGGAGCGCCGCCGGGGGAACTAGCGTGACGACGATCTACACCAACAACTTTGCCGATGTCATCACCAACTCTCTCCCCTTCTATGCAGTGGTGTAACCTCTCTCTCCCCGCTGTAATCTTTACTTGAACATGGTGCTTAATGCTATATATTATTACCCAATTATGTGTGGCTATCATATGATGTTTGAGTAGATCTTTTTTGTCCTACGTGTTAATTGTGGTATGGTGTGATTGATATGAGTTGTATGTTAATATGATGCTGTCCTATGGTGCCCGCCGTGTCACGCAAGCGTGTGGGATCCCCGCTGTAGGGTGTTGCAATATGTTCATGATTCGCTTACAGTGGGTTGCGAGGGTGATGGCAGCTTATACCCGAGTAAGTGGTTGCTGCGTATGGGAGTAAAGAGGACTTGTTACTTAATGCTATGGTTGAGTTTTACTTTAATGATCTTTAGTAGTTGCAGATGCCTGCTAGAGCTCTAATCATAAGTGCATATGATCCAAGTATGGAAAGTATGTTAGCGTATGCCTCTCCCTCATTGCATATGATAAGTATCTATCGCGTTGTATTCAATTGTCTATGGACAACCTTTCTGTTGTGTTACAAAAATCTCTCTACTAAACTATTAACTTTTATTATCTCACAAAGTACTCCTAGTTTTATTCTTGCAAAGTATTTCTAGTTTTATTCCCGCAAAGTAGTTTTTATTCTTTTTCTAGGTAAAGTAAGCGTTAGCGTGCGTAGAGTTGTATCGGTGGTCGATAGAACTTGAGAGAATATTAATTCTACCTTTAGCTCCTCGTTGGGTTCGACACTCTTACTTATAGAAAAGGGCTACAAACGACCCCCTATACTTGTGGGTTATCACTTGCCCTTGGGTCGTGGTGATCCACGATAGCGGGAGGAGCCTCCACCCCGGCCGCGAGCAGCGGAATTCGGAGATGACTTGAATCCGCCCATAGCGCTCGATCCCTGGAACAATGCAATGCGCTGATCGAAGTTGCTCATCCGCCTGAAGAGCTCATCGAGGGAAACCGGGATAGTGCACGCGTCGAGTGTAGATACCAAGGGCTGGTACTCCATGTCCAACCCTGCAAGGATGTAGGAGACGAGTTTGTCGCCCAAGGGAGGCTAGCCAGCAGCCACGAGCTCATCAGCAAGCCCACGCATATGAGCGATGAAGGCAACCATCGATATATTGCCCTTTTGTGCATTAGTCAGGGCAATTCGGATGTTGTTGACGCGGGAGATCGATTGGGACTAGAACATGCACGCCAGCGCTATCCAGAGTTCATGCGCATGGATTATTGCAGTCACGTGCACGTGAACCTCCTTGGACAGGTTGTTCAGCAAATAGCCTAGCACCTGTTGATCCTCTCGGAACCAGACTTGATGGAGAGGATTGGGTGCAGCTTGCTCCTTCCCATCTTTGTCCTTGGTGATGACGGTTTTGGCTAGCTCCGGTGTAGAACCATCAACATACCCAAAGATCCCCACTCCTCTTAGTTGCGGCATGATCTATGCGCGCCAGAGGATGTAGTTCCTGCGGGACAGCCTCTCGGTGACCTGGCCATTGATACCGATCGGAGAGGTGCTGGAGGAAGACGACTTGGCTAGGGTTTCTCTTTTGTGAGCTAGATGATAGGGAAGAGAATGGCTCTGATTACCATGTGCGTTATGTGATAAGCGTTGTACCTCGGTACGAGGGGGCGTGTTGTGTGTTATAGGCAGGGGCGCCGATCCCTGATAGCGCATACAATTGAGGTTTACATCTTGAAGAGAAAGAATATGAGGAGATATAGATAATCTAGTTATAGGTTTTGGAACAACCAGATATCCTATGCACCCACGTCTTAGCTACTCTAGGTAACCCCTCTCTTTTACATATATCACTTATGTTTGACAGACTCCACTATTAATTATGGTTGGAAAAACATAAGGCAGTATCCCAGTGATTCCCTTTTTGCTGATTCATTATAGTCAACAAATGTTATTGATGCCATTTTCATTCTGTTGTGGACTGGCACAACTTTACTTTTGGTTAAAATGAAGTGTATGGATCTTTCTAATCAAATTATTGGCAATTGAATTTCCTAAAAAGAAAATGATAACTTTGCTTTGCAACTTAAAAATGTTATTCTGCTATTGTGACACCCTGGATCCATGCTACAGTGATCATTGTAATTAAGCACAGTGATGACCATGATCAGTGCCTAATCATTTTGCTAAATAGGATATGATCAAGTTGAAATTCATATCTCATTTCAAATTTCACTTTTAAAGGGACATTGAATTTTATTGTGATAAAATAATTACTCAAACAACAAGAACAAATTGTTGCACACTTGGGGAAAATCACCAAATAAATGATATTAAGGAAAACAACATCACCAAATATATGGTGTGGACCCCACCATCAATAACAGCACCAAATTGCATTTTCATGTACTATTAAATTCAATTGGAAAATGCAAACAATTTCCAAAATCCCTCAAACTATATGTGGCCATGCAGAATATTGCAAAGTATTATTTGGAGTAGGTCACACATTTTTGCTGAAGAAGATTATTGCAGAAAGAAAATGAAACAGAAAAGAAAAACAGAAAGCAGAAAACAAAAAAAAAGAAATAAAAGAAAAAGACTGCCGAGCAGTGTAGCCCAAGTGCTACAGGCTGGCCCGGCCCAACAAGCGCCGGCCTTTTCTTCCTCCTCGCGCCAGGGGAAGGGAGGCCATGGCGCCAGCGCCGTCCGAACGGCGATCGTTGCGCTGTCGGCCATCCACGCGCTCCCAAGAGGATAAGAACACGCCCACGCCTCTCTCTCTCACCCTGCAAACCCTAGCGCGCTCCAGTTTCCCCTCTGCCCCTCTCCTCGCTCGTGCTCGAGCTCACCCGAGCGGATCCATGGCCGCGCCGTGGTGATAGACGCGGCTACCGTCGACCTCTTCCCCCTCCGACTGGTCCAAGAGCTGCGCAAGCTCTCGCTATCCCTCCCTCAGCAACGAATTGAGCCCCCAAGGTCTCCATCGCCGCGCCTGAGAGCTTCTTCAACCTCGGGACAGAACACTCGCCGCCGTCGATCTCTCCTCTCCGTCGCCTCTAGCTGCACCGGGCCCTCTCGTCAACGCCAGTGAGCACCCCCCCGTGCCTTCCTCCCCCTCTCAGCGCTCTCGAACGCCACCGTAGCCATAGCTCCACACGAGCCCGATCCCGCCGCCGCGGATGCTCAACGCCGACGACCATTCGGTGGTCGTTTGGAGCCGTGGCCAAGTCTGTTCGCTTGCGGTGCGTGCGTAGGGTCCATCCCGCGCTAAATGTGGTCCGTTTGATCGCTGGTTTGCGCGCGCCCAAACTGACCGAATGCCGCCGCCGCCATTGTTGAAGCTGTGCTCAACGCCGGCCACCTCCGGCCCTGCTGCTTCCACCAACGGATGCGGCTCGCCTCCAGGAACGCATAGGACCAAACCGCGCACGATTTGACCCCAGGATGGAGATTTCCGAGCCTCGACTCGTTCTCTGGTGCTCGCCGGAGCCCCTCCGGCGACCCAGCGTCGCCGCTGCTGACGTGGCACGGCCGGGGCCACTGCCAGGGTCGCTGGCGGTGGGCCAGGCCGACCCCGCTGACCTGTTGACCAGGTCAACTGCTGACTGGACCTGGTCCAGTCAATGACAGGTGGGGCCCGACCCCCTTGTGTCTATGACATGTGGGCCCCTGCCCCTTTTAGTTAATTAAACTACTAATTAATTAGTTAATTAATTAAAGCCCTAATCTGTCACTGACAATAGGGCCCACCCACTAATTAATCCTAATTAGTTTAAATAAAACTTAATTAAGAACTGTCTCACTGACCAGTGGGGTCCACTGGTCAGGTTTGACCTAGTCAACTACACTGTTGACTGCTGACGCCAGCAATACATCATGATAACGTCATCATTTACTATTCTGGATAATGTTGATTTAAATAAATAAAATAAATTCAAAAAAATGTTTAAAACTTTAGAAAATCATATCTTTTAAACCGTAGCTCAGATCGAAAAACTTTATATATGAAAGTTGCTCAGAACGACAAGACGAATCCGACTACGCTGTCCGTTCATCTATCACATGCTCCTAGCATGATGAACATGGACATTTAGCATTAGGATCATCTGTTCGGTAATAGCCAGAGACCCGGAAAATATCGTCAGAAATTCTTCCGACCCGTCTGCAACGTGTAGTACTGCGTTAGTGCATGCCTAGCTCTGCATATTGTCATGTCATGCATCGTGATGCATTTGTTTGCTTTATATTTATTGTTTCTCCCCCCTCTTCTTACCGGTAGACCCCGAGACAGACGGTGCTGCCGGATATGACTACACCGTTGACGATCAGGCCTTTGCCGCAGAGCAGCAAGGCAAGCAACCCCCCGTTGAGCATTCCGATATCGCCCATTTCTTTCCCTCTCATTCTTGCATTAGATTTTGCTACTGTATTAGTTAGCTCCTATTCTGATGCATAGCCTGTTTTTGATAAACTGCTACTATACCTTCAATCATATCAACTGCTTAGTATAGGTTGATCAGTGAATCCCCAGTGACCCTCCTAGTCCCAGTTGCCCCTGCTTCTTCATCGACGACTCGAAGACTCGGTCAACCGACCGACGAGCCAGGCCCCTCACATCACCGCACACCTCCTTTGTTGTATGACTCTGCAGAGCTACTATCGAGTACCGAGGGTGACACCTCGTGAAGTACTCACGATGCTAACTCTGTAGTGCAGCTAGTCGGTCGTGGTTATCGAGGGTGATTCCTCCTTCACCACTCCCGACGACGACTCTATCGTGCAACCCCTCAAGTGTGGGACCCTCGAGGGTGATTCCTCTAGGTCCACCTTGATGGTTTCATCGAGCGGGGACCATTGAGGGTGATACCTCAGTTCCTGCCTTGATGTTTTATACACACAGTTACTTTAACTTGACATTATTTACACGTGGAAGACGGGACTGGAGGGACAGGCGGTACCACCCTGGTTGAGGTGGACCTGAGTTCCCGACAGTCTTGACATGGGTCGGCCCCAAGGGTACCCGTGTGTGAGATGTGGTGGGATGCGCCGGTAAGGCATCCGAAGGGTTATTATGAGGCGTGGACGGGCAGGAGAGGCCCTTACCACACATCCTCGAGACGGGGCGATGGGACCGCACTTCATGGGTCGCACTTGCCCCGCATTAATAAAATGCTAATGGGTTGGGTATTTGATCTGAGTTGGGTCGTTGGCCTTTTTACCCACCAAACCATCGTGTGGGAGAAGTTATGGGTACTCAGCGTCGTTGTATCAGCCGAAGCTCTTCAGACGTCAGCAATGGAGCGGCGCGCGACGGATTGGACTGGACGGTACAGCTCTTGGACTGGAGTGTGCTAGGTCTGCTTCCGGCCGCGTTCGCATCGTGCAGGAGCGCGTAGGGCAAGTGGGCCCACGACCCCTGTGTGCTTAGGATTTAGACCGGCGGGCTGGCCTCTTCTTTGAGCCTAGGTGGGGCGATGACGTGCTGCTATCCCGAGGCCGGGCATGTCCCAGGAAAGTGTGTCCGGCCGGAGGTGATCAGGCGTGTTGGAAATGCGGTGCACCCCTGCAGGGATGAATAATCTATTCGAATAGCCGTGTCCACGGTAACAGGACGACTTGGAGTTGTACCTTGACCTTATACAACTATAATTGTGATTTAATTTGAAATGAATGTGGCTCCGAGATTGCTTCCTCGCAGGGAGTCGAGGGAGGATCTCTGGGCGTGGTTACTTAATAAAATTGCTACAATAATATGACTATATATGAGATACCAGTCTACTCTCTTCTAATGCTGCAAGATGCTGAAGATGCTAGTCTTCGATAGGACTAGGCCATCCCCCTATTCTTGCTTTCTGCAGTCAGTCTAGATATAACCCCATTCCTTGATACTGATGCATACTTAGCATAGTTCTGATGTCAGTCTTGCGAGTACTTTGGATGAGTACTCACCGCTGCTTTGCATTCTCTTTCCCCCTCGATACGATTACCGCGTTCAGACGATGGAGCCCAGGAGATGGAGTACGCCGAAGACGACTACTACACCACCGCTGGAGCCTACTACTACGTGGAGAGTGCCGACGCTCAGGAGTAGTTAGGAGGTTCCCAGGCAGGAGGCCTCGCCTCTTTCGATCCGCTGCTTATGTTTGTGTTAGCCTTCTTAAGGCAAAACTTGTTTAACTTATGTTTGTACTCAGATATTATTTGCTTCCGCTGACTCGTGCTTGTCGAGCTTTGTATTCGAGCCCTCGAGGCCCCTGGCTTGTAATATGAAGCTGTATGACTCTAATTTGTGTCTAGTGTTGTGTTGTGATATCAATCAGTGAGTCCCTAATCTTGGTCATACGCATTGTGTGTATGATTAGCGTACGGTCGAAATCGGGGGCGTCACAGCTATTTCAACAAAGTTGCCAATCAGAACGGTCTTCAGAAAGTGGCCAGTCAAGGCCAAATCCTTTGTCTTGTTTAAATAACAATGGCTTCTTTGTTTTACCTATCATTAGAATTACCATTGTTCATTATTTACTGACTTGGCTTATTTTCTTACCAGGATTGCAGTTACGAACAATAATGGTGGTGTTAAACACCACATATGTGTGCACATACGTGACAACTAGGATGCGGGCATAGACTCCAAGTCTTCAGCCGTAGATAGACTAGGTTGTTATGATTTGTTTGTAACCAGATATCCCTCTAATCTATCCCTTGTTACTCAAGTTGTAAATCACAACTATGTACGCTAATCCAGGAGTTGTGCCCCTGGCCAATATAACACGCACCCGTTGCCCTAAGTTGGGTACGACATTCCTCTACATGGTATACAGAGCCTAACTCTTCCCATCTAGCTTTCCTCCTACTCCATCGCAACCTCGTGCCATGGCCTCTTCCAGCGCCCCCTCCTCTATCCTCTCCGGTCAGATCAATGAGCGAGACTAACCCACATCAACTACATCCTGTGGCGTACTCAAATTACCCCGCAGCTGAGAGGCGCATGCTTGTTTGGCTATATTGATGGAAGCATGGCGGAGCCGGCCAAGATCGTCGTCAGCAAGGACAAAGATGCAAAGGAGGATACCATCCCAAATCCGCTTCATTCCATCTGGGTTAGATAAGATCAGTAGGTACTTCATTATCTTCTGAACAATCTCTGCAAGGAAGTACTTGTGCAGGTAACCTCGATCGCCCATGCACCCAAGCTCTGGATGACATTGGCGAGCATGTTCTCATTAACCTCGCTGTCCCGCATCAACAACATCCATGCAACTCTCACAAATGCGCAAAAGGGGACGCAGTCGGTGGCCTCCTTCTTCAGCCATATGTGCGGCCTCGCCAACAAACTCGTCGTAGCTGGCAAGCCATTGCAGGATGATGAGTTGATCTCCTACATCCTCTATGTGCTTGACATGGAGTATCAACCACTGGTATCTACCCTTGATGCCTGCACTGTTCCGGTCACTCTCGACAAGTTGACCGCTCAGATGAGCAACTTTGATCAGCGGGTGGCTCTCTTCCAAGGAGCTAGTGCAGGAGGCGGCTTCAAGTCTTTTGCTAACGCCGCCACTCGGGGTCGAGGCGGGGACTCACGCCATCGCGGACAGCCCCGAAACAACAAGGGCAAGGGCACCAGTAGCGGCAACAACAACGGCACCAACAGTGCACAAAGAGGTCGCCGGCCTTCCTACACCAATACAAAGGCCGACGCAACAACAACTCCAACAACAAATTACGCCCTGACAGGATCAGGTGTCAAATCCGCGGCAAGCCGGGACACTCGGCGAAGGATTGCTGGTATCACTTTGAGGATCATGATGGTGACTCGTCTCAAGATGAAGAAGTGGTCGGAGCGGCTGAGGGCTCCTTGTCATGTCCCAATTTTTTTCCAAATCCGGTATGTTAAAAATTTCAAAGGTAATTAAAAAATCAAACAAAACTCCCTTTGATTGATTGTTTGCAAGTGAAATTGCTTGTTTGTTTGAATAGGGAGTTGAGATCCCAATGCAACCAGAGGAAACCTAGCTAGCCAGTAAGTGGAACACAAGCCAATTTAAATATTTTTGGGCAAAAGCATTTGAAATAAGACCCAAGAATATCCAGGTCAAATTGAATTCCTTAAAGGAGTTGAAATTGGAATCATTTGAACTCAATTGAAATAAAAAGGGAATTTAATCAAATATGACTTACAGTTGAATTTGCGAGGAATTAGAATTCCACAAGACCAAATGATGACCTAGACCCTATGCATATTTTCAAAAATGAATTTGAAACAGATTTGGTTTTGAAACCAAATTCAATTTTTGATTTGAAAAAAAATTGTGCAACAAAAATATGCCCAAAATTCTCACATGAAATGTGCAACAATTCAGAAATATTCTGTAACGCCCAAGATACGGTCCAATCCTTATTTTGGCTTGAGGGCCTCGATAGGGATAGAAGCGCATCTAGTTGTTTCGCAATAATGGATATCTTTAAAAGTACATGTCAAGAGGATATGAGTATATGGAATTGGCTTACACTCACCACTAGCTAAATCAGGATCATCTCAAATACAATAATACATTCAATCACCATACTGAAGAGCAGGGTCCGACTACGGACGAAATCAAACGATAAAAGCGACATCCATCCTTGCTATCCCAGGCTGCCGGCCCGGAACCCATCCTATGATCGACGACGAAGAAGAAGAACTCCAAATCAAACAAGCATCGCTCTCACGTCAAAGCATCACATTACCTATACCTGCAACTGTTGTTGTAGTAATCTATGAGCCACAGGGACTCAGCAATCTCATTTCCAAGGGTATCAATACTAGCAAAGCTTAATGTGTGAGATATGGTTAAGTGGTGAGGTTGCAGCAATCACTAAGCATTAATTTGAGTAGTTAACTTACGATTACAAGAATAACAAGGGTGATCTACGCATACTTGGACGTGAACTAGTAATGATCAAGAAGTGATCCTGAAGACCTACTTATGAGTCAATCATAACCCCACCGTGTTCTCTCTCGGCTCAGAACTCACAAGAAGAGACGGTCAGGGTTACGCACACGGTTCGTGTATTTTAATAGAGTTTACTTCAAGTTTTCTATGACTGGGTGTTAAACAAATTTCCAAGTTGCCACATAGCCGCGGGCACGACTTTCAGAAAGCTTTAACCCTACAGGGGTGCTCCAACTCATCCATCACAAACTAGCCACAAGCTGCGTGGAAAACCTCAACCACGAGATAGCCTGTAGTATCCTCGGAATCCCGGTGGGAAACCTCAACCTCGAGGTAACCCGTAGTATCCTCGGAATCCCGTGCACAAGACATTCGAGAAAGGTAAAACAAATCCAGCAAGACTGCCCGACGTGTCGACAAACCCGATAGGAGCCGCGTATCTCATTCTCAGGACACGACGGATAAGCGAAGTGTACGGTGGCCTGATAGAAATCTCCCGAGTTGCCCCGGGTTGGCCCCACACGGTGCTCTAGTTTGGACCAACACTCATGAGGAGCACTGGCCCGGGGGTTGATTAATTATCCGCGTGTGCCGGCGGGTCCCTATGCAATTTTATTAGTTAGTAGGCTAATGGAGTACCAATGTTGGGCCTTGCCAGAAGAGTTTTATACCAAAACGAAAATCAAGGGGGTCCCCATAACTACCCCAAGCATGTTAGGAGAGCTCAATATGGAACATAACACCAGTACACAAGTAACTAGAGCGGCAAAGGTGGAACAAAACACCGAGCAAAAGGACAAGCCTTCCACCTTTTACCAAGTATATATGTGCATTAAATTAAATAGCAATAATATTGTGATATCTCAAGATATCCATGTTGTCACATGGAACAACCTACAACTAGCAACGCTATAAGAAGGGATGAGCAAGCGGTAACATAGCCAAACAATGGTTTGCTGGGATGTGGAGGGTTAGAGGCTTATCATGGCATTTTGGGAGGCTTGACAAACAAATGGTAGGTAGCGAGGCATAGCAATAGAAACGAGCCAACTAGCATGGCAATGATAGTAGTGGTATCCAAGGAAATGGTCATCTTGCTTGAGATCCCGCTTGGAAGAAGAACCAATCCGTGAAGAAGACGATCCAACGTAGTCAAACGGATCCTCACACTCCGAAACGCTTTCGGAACTTTACCGAGAAGAAGTAATCTGGAAACAAACCAATGACACGGTAAACATCACAACATATTCGTGATGCACAAACAAGGATGATGCATTTCGGGTTTGAATATGCAAGGCATGGCAAGCACAACAATCAACTACTACACATTAAGTGAAGTTCAATATGCAACGAGTTGCATATTGACGAGACTCCACGTTCGAATCACTTACTTCACTCTCATTTATTTACATGGAAATTTTAAATTAAGGACAGTAAAACTGCACCTAATCCCTGCCCTCTCAGTGATTAGACGTTTCTGGCCGTTGGATTTTGTTAACTGAGAATTTCCGGCCGTTGGATTTCGTTTTTAGTCGAGCTGATCCGCACAGTCTGTTTAATTAGCCCATCTGTCCTATGGGCTGCTGCTCCAGGGGCCGAAACCAAGGCATATGGTGCATTGGGCCTTCCGCCAGCCCATTCAAAGGAGGCCTGCGAGCGACCGCCTGGACCATCCACTCGCGAACCCGACCGCTGAACTATCCACTTGTGAACCCTAATCCAATCCCGTTCGAGGCTGAGGGGAGCGAGACCGCATCTGCCGCAGAGAGGAGCGCCGGTGCGGCCGAAGCGCTAGATGCAGAAGAGGAGAGGATGCGTGTGACCAGTGGAATAGAGGATGAGCATGGTGCGCGTTGATCAATCTGACGACAGGCTCATGAGGAATTCAGCCTTTGCCAGGTACGCGAGGAGAACAAGTGCAGAAGCTCGAGGGATTCAGCCTTCGCCACGCACTCGAGGATATCAACTACAGGCGCGGAATGCTGGTACAGCCGACGCGCCGTCGCGCCCGAGGGGATGATGGCGACATGAGGCATGCGATGAGGACTCGGCCACTGCGACGCGCATGAGCGGATCGAGCAGAGGTACGAGATGCGGGTGAATTGGGGATTGGCCGATCCCTCTCCTTCCTGGTGGCCTGCCTCATCTCAACCCTCGACTTCCATGTCCGTGGTTTCAATGAGATCTCGGATTCGATCTACTCTTCCCACATACTCAATTATGTGATGCAGTGCTTCTCGTCGTGTGGTGGCTGCATAGCGACCCTGTTACTCCCCTAGGTTTGCTCCTTATCTTTACTAGAAAAGTGTCCTTCCTCTTCTTCACTTCCACATATGCTATCGTCAATGATTCAGTACGGAATGGTTTTAGCAATGGGTGAGATGAAATATTGCATATGCAACAATGACAGCACGAGGAAATAAAGGGAAAGGTCCACTTCTATGCATTACAGGGACACATGCAGTGGTGTTGCTACTGATGGTAGAGAGGAGATCAACCGCAAGGGGGAAGGCGAAAAATCAGGGTCTGAAATTGAGTTTATTCTAGGCATGTCTTTTCTGATTCTCAACTCCATCTCAATCCCCATACATCTTCCTCTAATTTTTTGTTTGTTTCTATGCAGGTTAGGTGTATTTACAATTAGGTATAAATCTTCCGGAGGACTCATCTTATAGGGATGCAAAATGATGAGTTACCGTTAACCTATAAAATTCCTATATTTAGGTGATGGTACTGTCAGGGAGTTCTTTCAGATTTTGCTTCTATCCTGTGTAGTTAAGATTTTGTGTCGTTCTCGGGGCCGAACCCCTGCTCCTGCTGCTTGTCCACGAGCACATGCCGGACAAGGCGCACATCGGCACAAAGAGGTGAATGCGTGGCAAGTGTAACTTCTAGGAGACAAGGTTGATGCGAGAGGCTGGAGGCCACTCGCAGGGAGACAAATGTGTCTGTGACGCACGAAAAGGCACTAAACGAGGGCCTCCGCATCTACCAAGGAGCTACACTGCAAAAAACAGTCTGTCGAGCAGCAACATGGTGAGCGAGACCGGCGGAATGAGGAGCAGGAGCGTCCATGGTGATTTCTTTGCTTCGCTTCGCTTTGCTCTGCTCATTCTTGTCAGTTCATCTAGCTATGCACCGTCAGTTTTCCAGTAGCTGGCATGTTAATCATTTCTATGGTCTCAAAGCAAGTTTCCTCTGAACACTCAATATGTCCTCTTGTTATAGTGACAAATCTAATGTGACAAAACATAAATTCAAGTTGGTTCATATAATTTATGTCAAGGTGCGCTGGTGTGGATTACCATACTAAATGCTATGAATTTTTTTGTTTGTCCAATTTGTAAAGTTTCCTATTTAAATTGCTAATTGTACCAACCACTCTTAGTTGCCATACTCCATTTTAGCCAGTGACATGCCATATGCGAATCAAGCAATGTGTGATCTTACTATGCACTTTGAAGTTCATTAATGAACATTGACTGAAGCTTATGTACATGGTAATGATAAGGTTTCTTCTTAATAATTTTGCTTTTATCTAATCAAGATGACTAATTGACTTCATTTGTTTAGTTTGAAGTGTTATATGATGCAAGGTTTGGGACTAGAACTGTTGGAGATCTCTTAATTCTTTTCCAAAAGGTTAGTTATGTTTGCCCCTGCATATATGATAGTTATATTTATCAGATGATGGTTGGTTTATTCTATCTTAATGCTGAAAAAAATTAATCGTGGTTCGGGTTTTCGTGAGTGCTGACCGGATCTTTCTTTTTTTTGGCAAAATGTTGACCTCGTTTTAGAATCATGTTTAACGAAGTTTATAATGATTTCATACTTATACTTGCCTTGCCATCTAATTTTTTTACAAACTAAATACTCCCTCCGTTCACAAATATAAGATATTCTAACTTTTTTCTGAATCAGATCTATATAGTCCATACTTAAACATACAAAACATCTTATATTTGTGATCCGAGGGTGTAGTATTCTTTATTAAAATGTTGCTAGCACATAATTGTAATCTCGACACTAAAACTCCATTCCAACCTTCAGACATTTTGAATTTATGACCATTTGTCAAGCACTATATTTCTACCTGTATAGAGATTAAGGAAGTTTATGGAAGCAGAGATAATCATGATGACCAAGGTATATATTTCCAAGGTAATCTTGCTCTGAAATTATGTGTGTATCTATTTAATATTTGCACTGTTTTCTTTTGCAAAATTTGATCAGTGAATTTCAAGGAACACTAAATGTATTTCTGAAGCTTTTGCACCTCTCCAGGATGTTTTGACACAATACAGCGGCCAGAGCATCAAACTACTAGCAATACCCAGCATCATAGTATTGTAGAACAGTAAAGTATTTTGAAGCCTTTTCACCTCTCCAACATGTTGCACCACCATATATATAGCTGTGAGAGCATGCAAATATTTGCAGTGTTTTATATTTGCCCCAGATCATAGGTATTGCAGATTCATATAAATGGTCCAGTGCACATGAATGTTCCAAATTGTTGTAGGTAACACATCCACTCAGTCATGCATTCTATTTGCTTTTATTAGAAAAATGCATACACCAGGATCCTGAATCTCCTAGATGAGATATGTTGCACATCTTATAATTTTGTATGTGATGTCACATACCACTGTAGTTTGCCACTTAAGAACTACATCAACAATTTCCTTTTATGTTGTTCTTTTATGGAGTTTAGGTTTTTCTAGGCAACATTTCTGCTGTTGATCCAACGTAATATAAACTCTATGGCGCTGCTTATGCACTTAAAACATTACAACAATGTTCTGGAAACTCACATCTATATGTACTATGTTCTTTTTGTAACCAAGCTATAAAGGAGCAATTTGAATATACCATGTCTTTTCTGTAACTGAGCTATAAAGGAGCAATTTGAAAATACCATGTTTTTTCTGTAGCCGATGTGACCTGAAGTCGTGTGTGGGGATGTATGAGGAAGCCCGATGGTAATTGGAAAACAATAGCCATAGCCACGTGTCAATTGATGTGAGATCATTATGTCTTTAGTTACCTTGACCATATGTAAGCATGACGACAAGTTGTATATAGCATTGGTTTTCTAATTTAAGAATAATGTGTGGCTTACTTTCAATGTGGAAATTATTATTTTGATCATTCATCAGAGATGGATACGTACATTATTTTCCATATTTATAAAGCAATTCAAGTTTGAAACTTAGATTCAACAATTATTCGACATGTCATGAAGTGCGTACTATGCCACTCACAACAGGCATAGATTCCATCAAGCTTCTTTGGTGGAATTAATCCGTGCCTTGATGTTTCTCCAATTCCTGAAGTTATATAACTCTTGTCATCGTGTGGTTTAATTCAAGTTAATGACATTACTCCATTATATAGTATAGCTGTTGCTCCTTGATCGAGGCTATTAGTTTTTAGATGTGTTTTCGAGTACATTCATAGTATCCCAGTGACGAGTATATAAGTTAAAAGCAAAAGGCTACATTTCATTTGAAAATAGCCCTGAGATACAAATGGACATGTACATACATTGTATACATGAAACTAAAATGTGAATAACATGTCCAGCTTAGTGTTTTCCTCTTTTTGGTTATACTTCCTACTGCCTGTTTCAAAGCAAAAGATAACTTCTACTAAACAACTTTTTTCAGACTATTTCATCATTTTCAATAAGTTTATATTTACCTTTTGTTACCTTCTATTTATAAAAAATTATATCAACCTATTGCCAAAATAGACGGGCGCGGCAACGCGCGCCTTTGATGATCTAGTGTTGTTTATGATGGCAAGAGGTGAAGCATAAATAAACTAACTATCTACGCATTTTAAATGAGGTCGGAAACAACATATAGTATTTCCGAAACGACCCCATATGCAAATTACGAATTTGGTCCAGATCTGAACTAAGCATATTTTATATTTATTAAACAGGGAAACAAAATGCATCATGCGATTCTACACGTCATTCTAGGCGATATACATATATAGATTATTCAAAACGGAGCTATGACCTAAAAGATATGACAAACACAAGCTGAATATGACATGAATGCAAAATACATGCAAACAACACCCACAAACATTTCAAAAGATGGATACAACATGATAATATGAAACTACATGAAATTCTAAGCAAGTTACATGTCTAACATGTACAAAACGGAGCAACGGTTCAACAAATACACCCAACACAAGTTTTTGTTCAAATCTGCCCAAAACAGCAACATGGCATGTTGCAACCCACAAAACAATAAGCTACAACAATCTAAAATGCACTACTAAGACATGGGGATGTAGACTACATGATGCACAACAATTCATCTCATAGCAGAAAATTGAATAGAAGCATGGATCAATAGCAAATGAGCTCACAAGATGGCTATTGGAACAACAGTTATGACTTAGTGAAAATAACAGTTTTTTAGCAGAGCAAGGTTGATCTGAAGGCATATTGACAGCAAGAAGACTATAGGCTACATGACTTATAATAGCATGAAAATTTACAGCATGGTAGAGGACATGATGCAATTCAATTCATTCCATAATGGCATGGTCTAATTATACACAGAATCATGTCTAGCATCAACACAACATGACATTCTGAAATAACCAGATTCTTAGACTTTTTGAAAATTAGAGTAGACATGAGTATCGGTTTTTATCAGGTAGGCATGTTGACAACAAGAAACAAGTATGTAGCACATCTATTTCATGGATTAGAATGGCACATCTATATAGACCATAACATGCACTTCAATTCATCCCACAAGAGCATTTGCAAAAGAGCTATGAATCCATGGCAATCATCAAGACAAAAAGCTAAGTTGCAATCTAGATTCCACACTTAGTGAAATTTGACTATCACCCAAAACAACAGTTTGACTAGGCATGTTTATATAGCAATAACAGTAGCATAACAATCATTTATATGCATGGCAAGGATACTATCAACAAGTAGACATGTCACACTTCAAATTGCTCCATTGGCACATGTTCAAAGGAGGCATGGATTGCTTAATATGATGCTCGCGAAATGGAACTTATCGTTAACAGCAAACAGTTTTTACAAACTACGATGAGATGCACTTTTGCGAAGAGATTACAATGCCTAGATGACTCCAAAAATACATACAAATGCAACAGTCATGTAGAGCATGTCGAGTAGATCAATTTTGGTATATAACACATCTCAATCCGAGGCACGGTTCAACGGCTACAAGCCCCACAACTGCAATCATGCTAAAAGTTCACAGGTAGTTTAAAGACTTAGAGAAAATTACCCCCACGAAAATCTAGACAAGGGGATCCAGGCATCGGGCCGTTTGGTAGGCGGGTCGCGGGCATCCAGGGGCGGACTGGATGGGCTAGATCGGGACCTCCCTGTCCGGATCTGGAGGAAGAAGGAGGCCATGGCAGGCAGGGCGACCAGATCCGAGGCGGCGCGGGGTCGGGCCCGCTCCGTTGGCCACGGGCTTTCGGTCGGCGGCGGCCTTGAGGCGGCTGCGTGGCGACAGGAAGGCGGGGCGGAGGCGAGGCGGCACTGGCAGGCGGCGGGCAGTGCGACGCGCTGGAGGCGGGGCTACTGCGGTGCTGGCCGGCGAAGTGGCATGGCGGTGCGGCGTGCGGGCGAAGGGGGCTGCTGCAGCTCCGGTGGCCGACAGGCGTGGGCGAGGCCCGGCGGCGCGGGGAGCTGCCGGTGACTCTGCTCGGGTGCGGAGACGAGCATCAGGTGGCTGCGGGCGGTGGCGCGCAGGCTCGTCTGGGCCCAGTTCGGCCCGGGGCGGGCCCGATGCAGGATCGGGCGGATCTGCGATGGTGGGGAGGCTGTGGTGCGACGTGGCGAGCCCCTGTTGGCTGGGAGACGGGTCACGGCGGTGCTGGCTGGCCCGGGAGTGCCTAGTGGCGGTGGTGGGTAGGACCGGCGCGGATTTCGAGGGGAGGTAACGGCGACTAGAGGTGGAAGGTGGCTGGCGGTGGGGGGCTAGGGTTTGTCCCGATTTGGACGGTTTGGTGGTCTATTTATAGCAAATGGGGCTAGGGTTAGCAGTTTTATTCCGTTTTCGGACCGTTCGATCTCGATCGAACGGTCCGGAAGGGGGGGGGGCTAGTGGGCTGTTTGGAGTGCTTTGGGTTTCGAAGAGAGGGAGGTTTGCTTCGTGGCACATGTTTTTCCAAAACGAAACGTCTGTGATTTATCCGGCTATAGTGCCGCTATATGTTTAACGGTTCGGGTATCAAACGGACTCTGAATGCGACGAAATTTGGTAGGCGGTCTACTTACAATAAATTAAGACCGCTCACCAAGTTTTGACCCATTCCAAGAAAGTTTTATACACACTTTTAAAAACAATATTTTATCGATGCCGCGGGCGCGCGTGTGTGTGGTTAGTCTCAAAACGGCCGTCGACGAGAACGGGGAGAACCAGCAACTACGAATGGATGCAAGTTTTCAAAAACGATGGCAACGGAGTGACGATGCAATGCAGATTATGAATGGGATAAACACATAAATCACACATCGAGACTCGAAATACTTGGAATGAAACTGGAGCGTCGGTCTCGGGCTTTTACAACTCTCCTCCACTAACAAGAGATCTCGACCCGAGATCTTAGAATGAGAAGGGGAAGAGAAAGAGGAAACGAAGAGGTAAAATTTAGTTGCTTCTTTGACAAACTAGTGAAACCAACGATCCTTCAATATTGCAAAGAGGTGAAGAATGACACGAGGAACAAGCAAGAATAAAAAAGAAATTTGGGCAGCACTTCGGTAGAAAAGGGAGGCAAAACTTGATAAGGTGAAAGTAACTTGAAAATGATGGCACAACACTCCGGTAAAATGGACAAGCAATGGAAGAACATGATCTTTATCAAATGAGATGATGGATCGAAAAAGAGCAACCTCCGGAACAAAAGATTAGAAGCTAGATCATTTGAAGAAGAACAAAGAAGAATATAGAATTCGATATCATGAACAACTCCGGAAGAATGATTGAAATCACCTTGATGAAACAAGAATAAGAATTATATTATGCTTATCCTTCATCAAGTTAAATTGATGACAAGTAATGGATTTGGCATACTACTTATTCTTCCTGAAAAGATTGGAGAGAGAAAGCACAGACTTGAAGAATTCTTGAATGAAACACTGGTCTGAATTAAGAATGAACGATGAAAACATCAAACAAACAAAGAGACATCAATTGAGAAGAATTTGAGAACGAAAGCTGAAAGCTGAGAACGAAGAAATCTTCTGAAATGATGGCCATTGGAGGATCGAGAAATGAACACAAATCTAAAATGCTCCGGATAGATATGGAAGGAATTACTCATGAATGGAAACAATTTAAGATGATAGCACGAAGCTGAGATGACAGATCTCCGAAAGAACAGACAAAGATTAAAGATAAACTCTCCTTAGGTCTTCAACACTGAGAATGATCACGAGAAACACCACCATGAACTACTGAGAAACTCTGGAATAATGAAGAAAGAAAGGTTGAGCCAACGATGGAAATAATTCAAAGCAATCTTGGAGAAGGAATATGACTAATGAAAATCATTCTTACGTCATATTTGAAAAGAACTAGAGATCTCCGGAAAAGATTAGAAGAGCCAGGTAAGATCCTGGGAAAAAACCTGTGGGTTATGAGCCCACTCAAAGAGATCACCGTTGAAACGATTGCTTAGGAAGAGAGATTGCACCAGTACAAATGAAAACTTGATGAGGTGAGACCCTCGAAATAATTTAAAAGGATTTTGAATAGAAACATGAATATTCTGAGATATCTGAAAACTCTGGATAAGAATTGAGAGAGGGAAGAATAAACAAGAGAGGCTTGGACAAGAACTTCCACATGGACAACATTTAACGAATGAAAATGATACGATGAACACCGCGAGCTTGCATTGATTTCACCGGAGAAGAAACCAAGAACAAAGAATGATGAACTTAACACCTGAGCACCTTCACGATGAATCACCGAATACAATATGTAAGAAAAGATAGCGGAAGCATCACATGAAAAGAAAGGCACTTGGACGAGAATTTAATTAGTAAAGAAAAAAAGGGCGGGAGGGTGGGCAAAATAAGAAGGCAACTTAGGACGGATGAAAAGAACTACGGGTTGAAATAGGAGGATAGATCTTGCTAATATTGGAAAGGATTAAATTCACTTGAAGAGAAGCACTCCGGTTAGGAATAAGATTTGACATGACAATTTGATTGATCAAAAGAATTAGCACTCCCATAGAAATGTGAGAACACCACTTAGGAAAGATATGAAAAACAACATTTGACATCGACGCAACTCGAATTACCATACTCCAACAAAACAAAGGATAAAGCTTGCAAATTAAGCCGAAAAAAATACATAACCCATTTGCATTTGTTGGAAGGATAATCCTAGGTAACTACTTGAATTCCCACCTAAGAACTTTCGAACTTTCTTGGTTATGCGATTCAGGTTGTGGACCTAGGAACGTACCCAAGGTAATCAGCTACAACTGCACCCGCAACCTTCCACAACATAATGCGAGAAACTCCGCAAACTCGTCTACCTCAGACCTTCGTAATCACAACAATACTAATTATGGCAGTACATCTGGACACTCTCCCCAGTACTGGGTGACGCCAAACTCCTCTTGCCACAAATAGTATTGAAGCAATTTCGAACATCCTCGTCCTGAGATACTAAGGATACTGAACAATAACGATGTGTCAAGAACCCCCTGGAGCTCTACTCCCCTGAAACAGGAGGCACCAAGTACAGAATTCCGTCACATCGACATCATAGAGGTTCCAAAATACCCGCATGATCCTAATTTTTTTTTGAGTGAGAAGAGGTGTAGAATTAAAATTCCTATGTCGCAATTCCTCATCAGAGCAGGGAAGAGGAGTAGAACGAATCCTACTCTCCGATATATAACTAGACTCAAAATAGTTTTTTTTACTAGACTCGACTCGGCCAAGTTCGATCAATCAAGGGGGCTCCTAGGTCGGTACTGCTCTAATACCAACTTGTAACGCCCAAGATGCGGTCCTATCCTTATTCTGGCTCGAGGGCCTTGATAGGGATAGAAGTGCATCTCGTCGTTTCGCAAGAATGGATATTGTTACAAGTACATGTAAAGATGAGATGAGTATATGGAATTGGATTACACTCGCCACAAGCTAAAGCATGATCATCTCAAATACAATAATACATTCAATCACCATACTGAAGAGCAGGGTCTTACTACGGATGAAATCAAATGATAAAAGTGACATCCATCCTTGCTTTCCTAGGCTGCCGGCCTGGAACCCATCCTATGACCGACGACGAAGAAGAAGAACTCCAAATCAAGCAAGCATCGCTCTCACGTCATAGAAACACTCATCCATGACGAGAAGAGCCAAACGAGCCATGTCATGACACCATGCCAAGTTTCATGAAATTATGACGAGTTTTTCATTTATACATGAATGTAAAACCAAGCTTCTCCATGTATGTGGCCGAGTCAAGACCCCGAGATGTTTGAAATCCATTCACATATCTTGCATGGGGCCCAAAGTAGCCATGGACACTAATATGTTTTTTCAACCCATTTTGATGCACCAGACCTTGTGATTTTGTTCAAATTTTAATTATCCACATTAAATGCCTAGAGAACTCAATTAACGTATGAAAATTGAAAAAGAACCCTAAATAATTCCATATTTTAGCAAGACCCTCTTACTAGTCATTGTTGTCTCTAACAAAAGTTCAAGGCGAGAAGATGAGCGGATGTCGTTTTGCCCACGTAATTAAGGTGACATGTTCCTTATCGGAACCACAAAGCTTGTAGTGAGAAGCTTCGGTTTGTAAGGGACTTGTGCCTATAATTGTCCCAAGTTGAACAATTTTTTTTTCAATGGCACATATGTGCCATGTCATGACAACATGCCAAGATTTTAGAATTTCTGGCGCGTTTTGGATTTACAGTAATATAAAAACCAAGTTTCTCAATGTTTGAGGCCGAGCCAAGACTCCGATATGTTTGAAATTCATTCCCATTTCTTGCCCATGACCTAAAGATGAAGCCATGGACACCAATATGATTTTCATCCCATTTTGACGCATCGGACATTGGGACGATAGTTCAAATTTGAATTATACACATTAAATGCCTAGAAAACTTAATTAATGCATAAAAATGCCAAACGTACCCTGAATAATTCCATATTTTAGCACGACCCAGCTATTGGTAAGTGTTCACTGCAGATAAATCTTATTGCAATCCAAACACCGTCCTTTGTCGAAGGAACCTCATTTTTTGTTTTAAAACATTTTGAAAATCAAGTCATTCACAAACAGTTCAAGTTCATGAATCGTGTGTGATGCAGTACAAAACATCTTGGGCCAATCCTCATAAAGTCATAATGCATGGCTTAGGACGGAAGCTTCGTCGGCTATAGTACACTGCCGGCCAGTTTACCGCATGGACTCCCCAGAGCTTTTTACTTTTCAATCATCGCCGGTGAAAGATGGGGACGTGGATCCCCGTCGTGAGGGCAACTTCGGCAACCCACTCCGGCCCGAGTGCGGCCGCATCAGCCATGAGCGCGCTCTCAAGATGCTTGAACGCGGCCGCTACCTCTGACAGGGCGGCTGCAGCAACCGAAAGGGCAGCTGCTGCAGGTGAGAGGGAGGAAAGAACAACCGCGACGGGGATAGCAAATGGTGAGAACGGCACATCAGCTGTTAGTTTCTCGGCGGTCTCCATAGCCCTAATGGCGGACGCCTAGTCCCTTCTCGAGGCCGCTGTCATGCCCAAGATGCCATCCTGTCCTTTGATACGTCCATTTTGCATCATGCTTTTATATCGATATTTATTGCATTATGGGATGTAAATACACATTATGGTACAATACTTATGCCTTTTCTCTCTTATTTTACAAGGTTTACATGAAGAGGGAGAATGCCGGCAGCTGGAATTCTGGACTGGAAAAGGAGCAAATCTGAGATACCTATTTTGCACAACTCCAAAAGTCCTGAAAATCTATGGAGAATTATTTTGGAATATATAAAAAATATTGGGCGAAAGAAATACTAGAGGGGACCCACCAGGGAGTCACAAGCCAGGGGGGCGCGCCCTACCCCCTAGGCGCGCCCCTGTGGCTTGTGGGCCCCCTGGCAGGTCTCCGGTGCCCATCTTCTGCTATATGGAGGGTTTTGACCAGGAAAAAATCAGAAGGGAGCTTTCGGGACGAAGTGCCTCCGTCTCAAGGCGGAACTTGGATAGAACCAATCTAGGGCTCCGGCGGAGCTGTTCTGCCGGGGAAACATCCCTCCCGGAGGGGGAAAACGAAGCCATCGTCATCACCAACGATCCTCTCAATGAGAGGGGGTCAATCTCCATCAACATCTTCACCAGCACCATCTCCTCTCCAAACCCTAGTTCATCTCTTGTATCCGATCTTTGTGTCAAAACCTCAGATTGGTACCTGTGGTTTGCTAGTAGTGTTGATTACTCCTTGTAGTTGATGCTAGTTGGTTTACTTGGTGGAAGATCATATGTTCAGATCCATAATGATAATTAATAATCCTCTGATTATGAACATGAATATGCTTTGTGAGTAATTACGTTTGTTCCTGAGGACATGGGATAAGTCGTGTTATAAGTAATCATGTGAATTTGGTATTCGTTCGATATTTTGATGAGATGTATGTTGTCTCTCCTCTAGTGGTGTTATGTGAACGTCGACTACATAACACTTCACCATTGTTTGGGCCTAGAGGAAGGCATTGGGAAGTAATAAGTAGATGATGGGTTGCTAGAGTGACAGAAGCTTAAACCCTAGTTTATGCGTTGCTTCGTAAGGGGCTGATTTGGATCCACATGTTTCATGCTATGGTTAGATTTATCTTAATTCTTCTTTCGTAGTTGCGGATGCTTGCGAGAGGGGTTAATCATAAGTGGGAGGCTTGTCCAAGTAAGGACAGCACCCAAGCACTGGTCCACCCACATATCAAATTATCAAAGTAACGAACGCGAATCATATGAGCATGATGAAAACTAGCTTGACAGAAATTCCCATGTGTCCTCGGGAGCGCTTTGCTTTATATAAGAGTTTTTCCAGGCTTGTCCTTTGCTACAAAAGGGATTGGGCCACCTTGCTGCACCTTTGTTACATTTGTTACTTGCTACCCGTTACGAATTACCTTATCACAAAACTATCTATTACCGATAATTTCAGTGCTTGCAGAGAATACCTTACTGAAAACCGCTTGTCATTTCCTTCTGCTCCTCGTTGGGTTCGACACTCTTACTTATCGAAAGGACTACGATAGATCCCCTATACTTGTGGATCATCAAGACTCTTTTCTGGCACCGTTGCCGGGGAGTGAAGCGCCTTTGGTGAGTGGAACTTGGTAAGGAAAAATTTATATAGTGTGCTGAAATTTACTGTCACTTGTTGCTCTGGAAACTAATCCTTTGAGGGGCTTGTTCGGGGTATCTTCACCTCGAACGGAAGCACAAAGAGATTCTCCTCAACCTGCTGCACCTACTGAAAATATTTACTATGAAATTCCTTCGGGTATGATAGAGAAACTGCTAGCTAATCCTTATGCAGGAGATGGAACACTACATCCTGATTTGCATCTAATCTATGTGGATGAAGTTTGTGGATTATTTAAGCTTGCAGGTTTGCCCGAGGATGATGTCAAGAAGAAGGTCTTTCCTTTATCTTTGAAGGAGAAGGCATTGACATGGTATATGCTATGTGATGATATTGGATCATGGAACTACAACCGATTGAAATTGAAATTTCATCAGAAGTTTTATCCTATGCATCTGGTTCATCGTGATCGGAATTATATTTATAATTTTTGGCCTCGTGAAGGAGAAAGTATCGCTCAAGCTTGGGGGAAGCTTAAGTCAATGTTATATTCATGCCCCAATCATGAGCTCCCGAGAGAAATTGTTATTCAGAATTTTTATGCTCGGCTTTCTAATAATGATCGGTCCATGCTCGATACTTCTTGTGCTGGTTCCTTTATGAAGAAAGATATTGAATTCAAATGGGACTTATTGGAAAGAATTAAACGCAACTCTGAAGATTGGGAACTCGACGAAGGTAAGGAGTCAGGTATAAACCTTAAGTTCGATTGTGTTAAATCCTTTATAGACACCGATGCTTTTCATGATTTTAGCACTAAATATGAACTTGACTCTGAGATAGTAGCTTCTTTCTGTGAATCTATTGCTACTCATGTTGATCTCCCTAAGGAGAAGTGGTTTAAATATCATCCTCCCATTGAAGTGAAAGTAGTCGAACCTATTAAAGTTGAAGAAGAGACTATGATTTATAATGCTGATCCTGTTATTCCTGCTGCTTTTATTGAGAAACCTCCCTTTCCTGTTAGAATAAAGGAACATGCTAAAGCTTCAACTGTGGTTCGTAAGAGTTATACTAGAACACCTACACCCTCTGAACAAATCAAAGTTCAACCTAGTATTGCTATGGTTAAAGATCTCTTGGTTGATAATATTGATGGGCATGTTATTCATTTCTGTGATGAAGCTGCTAGAATTGCTAGACCTGATGCTAAAGATAAACATAGACCTATTGTTGGCGTGCCTGTTGTTTCTGTTAAAATAGAAGATCATTGTTATCATGGCTTATGTGATGTGGGTGCTAGTGTGAGTGCAATTCCCTTTACCTTATACCAAGAAATTATGAATGATATTGCACCAGCTGAGTTAGAAGAAATTGATGTTACCATTAAGCTTGCTAATAAAGATACTATTGCACCAATTGGGATTGTTAGAGATGTTGAAGTCTTGTGTGGGAAAATAAAATATCCTACTGATTTTCTTGTTCTTGGTTCCCCACAAGATGATTTTTGTCCCATTATATTTGGTAGACCCTTCTTGAATACCGTTAATGCTAGGATAGATTGTGAGAAAGAAACTATTACCGTAAGTTTTGGGGATGTGTCTCATGAGTTCAATTTCTCTAAATTTCGTAGACAACCCCATGACAAAGAATTGCCTAGTAAAGATGAAATTATTGGTCTCGCTTCTATTGCTGTGCCTCCTACTGATCCTTTAGAACAATATTTGCTAGACCATGAAAATGATATGCATATGAATGAAAGGAATGAAATAGATAAGATATTGTTTGATCAACAGCCTATTTTGAAACACAACCTGCCTGTTGAAATACTTGGGGATCCTCCTCCACCCAAGGGTGATCCCGTGTTTGATGTTAAACAATTATCTGATACTCTGAAATATGCTTATCTTGATGAAAAGGAGATATATCCTGTTATTATTAGTGCTAACCTTTCAGAGCATGAAGAAAAGAGATTATTGAAAACTCTGAGGAAGCACTGTGCTGCTATTGGATATACTCTTGATGATCTTAAGGGCATTAGTCCCACTCTATGTTAGCATAAAATTAATATGGAGCCTGATGCTAAACCAGTCATTGATCACCAACGACGGTTAAATCCTAAAATGAAAGAAGTGGTAAGAAATGAAATACTAAAGCTTTTGGAGGCAGGTATAATTTATCCTATTGCTGATAGTAGATGGGTTAGTCCCGTTCATTGTGTCCCTATGAAAGGAGGTATTACCGTTGTTCCTAATGATAAAAATGAATTGATCCCGCAAAGAATTGTTACAGGATATAGAATGGTAATTGATTTCAGGAAATTAAATAAAGCTACTAGGAAAGATCATTACCCTCTACCTTTTATTGATCAAATGCTAGAAAGACTATCCAAACAAACACATTTTTGCTTTCTAGATGGTTATTCTGGTTTCTCTCAAATACCTGTGTCAAAAGAGGATCAAGAAAAGACCACTTTTACTTGTCCTTTCGGTACCTTTGCTTATAGATGTATGCCTTTTGGTTTATGCAATGCACCTGCTACCTTTCAAAGATGTATGATGGCTATATTCTTTGACTTTTGTGAGAAGATTGTTGAGTTTTTCATGGATGATTTTTCCGTTTACGGAACTTCTTTTGATGATTGCTTGAGCAACCTTGATCGAGATTTGCAGAGATGCGAAGAAACCAATCTTGTCTTGAATTGGGAAAAGTGCCACTTTATGGTTAATGAAGGTATTGTCTTGGGGCACAAAATCTCCGAAAGAGGTATTGAGGTGGATAAAGCTAAAGTTGATGCTATTGAAAAGATGCCGTGTCCTACGGATATCAGAGGTATAAGAAGTTTCCTTGGTCATGCTGGTTTCTATAGGAGGTTTATTAAAGACTTCTCTAAGATTTCTAGGCCTCTCACTAATCTTTTGCAAAAAGATGTTCCGTTCGTTTTTGATGATGATTGTGTAGAAGCATTCGAAATTCTTAAGAATGCCTTGATCTCCGCACCTATTGTTCAACCACCTGATTGGAACCTACTCTTTGAAATTATGTGTGATGCTAGTGATTATGCTGTTGGTGCTGTTCTAGGACAAAGAGTTGATAAGAAATTAAATGTTATCCATTATGCTAGTAAAACTCTGGACAGTGCTCAAAGAAACTATGCTACCACTGAAAAGGAATTTTTAGCAGTTGTGTTTGCTTGTGATAAGTTCAGACCTTATATTGTTGATTCCAAAGTAACTGTTCACACTGATCATGCTGCTATTAAATATCTTATGGAAAAGAAAGATGCTAAACCTAGACTTATTAGATGGGTTCTTCTGCTACAAGAATTTGATTTGCATATTATTGATAGAAAGGGTGCTGAGAACCCCGTAGCAGACAACTTGTCTAGGTTAGAAAATGTTCTTGATGACCCACTACCTATTGTTGATAGCTTTCCTGATGAACAATTAGCTGTTATAAATGCTTCTCGTGAAGCTCCATGGTATGCTGATTATGCTAATTACATTGTTGCTAAATTTATACCGCCTAGTTTCACATACCAACAAAAGAAAAAGTTCTTCTATGATTTAAGACATTACTTTTGGGATGACCCACACCTTTATAAAGAAGGAGTAGATGGTGTTATTAGACGTTGTGTACCTGAGCATGAACAGGAACAGATCCTACGCAAGTGTCATTCCGAGGCCTACGGAGGACATCACGCTGGAGATAGAACTGCACATAAGGTACTACAATCTGGTTTTTATTGGCCTACTCTCTTGAAGGATGCTCGCAAGTTTGTCTTGTCTTGTGATGAATGTAAAAGAATTGGAAATATTAGTAGACATCAGGAAATGCCTATGAATTACTCTCTTGTTATTGAACCATTTGATGTTTGGGGTTTGGATTATATGGGACCTTTTCCACAATCTAACGGGTATACTCATATTCTAGTTGCTGTTGATTATGTTACTAAGTGGGTAGAAGCTATTCTAACTAGTAGCGCTGATCATAACCCTTCTATTAAAATGCTTAAAGAAGTTATTTTCCCTAGATTTGGAGTCCCTAGATATTTAATGACTGATGGTGGTTCACACTTTATTCGTGGTGCTTTCCGTAAATTGCTTGCTAAGTATGATGTTAATCATAGAATTGCATCTCCTTCTCATCCTCAGTCTAGTGGTCAAGTAGAATTGAGCAATAGAGAGATTAAATTGATCTTGCAGAAGACTGTTAATAGATCCAGAAAGAATTGGTCTAAGAAACTTGATGATGCATTATGGGCTTATAGAACTGCTTATAAAAACCCTATGGGTATGTCTCCGTATAAGATGGTTTATGGTAAAGCATGTCACTTACCTCTTGAGCTAGAACATAAAGCTTATTTGGCAATTAAAGAGCTCAACTATGATTTCAAACTTGCTGGTGAGAAGAGGTTATTTGACATTAGTTCACTTGATGAATGGAGAACCAAGGCCTATGAGAATGCCAAGTTGTTTAAAGAAAAAGTCAAGAGATGGCATGATAGATGGATACAAAAGCGTGAATTCAATGTAGGTGACCATGTCTTGCTATACAATTCTCGTTTAAGATTTTTTGCAGGAAAACTTCTCTCTAAATGGGAAGGGCCTTACATTATCGAGGAAGTATATCGATCCGGTGCCATCAAGATCAACAACGCCGAAGGCACAAATCCGAAGGTGGTAAACGGGCAAAGAATCAAACATTATATCTCAGGTAATCCCATAAATGTTGAAACCAATATTATTAATACCATAACTCCGGAGGAGTACATTAGGGAGACCTACCAGAACATTTCAGACTCCGAAAAGGAATAGGTATGTGGTACGGTAAGTAAACCGACTCCAAAACTTTTCCAATGGAAATTTTTATCCATTTTGGAATATTTAATAAATTAGGAAAATTTAAAGTAGTCTGAAGAGTGCACGAGGAGGCGACAAGCCAGGGGGGCGCGCCCTACCCCCCTGGGCGCGCCCTTGTGGCTTGTGGCCACCCCGTGTACCCTCCGGACTCCGTTTTCTTGTGGTATACTCCTTCGGGTTGGTAAAAATTCATTATATAATCTCCCGAAGGTTTTGACCTTCTTAACACGACAATACCTCTTGTCTTCGTTTTGAGCTGTTTCTGCAGCAGATTTAGATCGACATGGCGTCCCCAAGTGCTTCGAAGGACAAGTTCTTCGAGAAGGTCATCAACCCCTACCTTGCGGAGGTGCTGCGACACCCTCAAACCATTGAGATGCATGAGGGGGTGCTGCACATTCGTGATGTTGAGGGGCCAAAGAAGACCGGAAGCGTGGAGACAAGGCTCGAAGCAATGGAGCAACAAGTCTTCAAGTGCCAAGGGATGGTGGAACGGGGACTCAATGCCAATCACATGATGATCGCAGAGTTTACCCATAAGCACAAGCTGGATGCCAAGGACATCGGGGAGCACATCTTCAAGCTTTACGAGAAAATCGAGCATCTCCAAGCCCAGATCTATGACCTGCAAAACCAAAACTGTGAGTATGAATACAGATTTAAGAGAATGAGTTTGGCTGCAGATTTGAGGATCCCGGAGACTCGTTCATCTTTTTACGATGGTGAGCCCATGCCTTGGAAGACGGAGGACAAGCCTCCAACCTCATTAACAACTCCAACATCACCACCTCCGAAGAAAGGCAACTAAACACATGGGTATGGGCACTCCCCTTGGCTTGTGCCAAGCTTGGGGGAGGTGCCTCGGTATCGTATCACCATCACATCTTTTACTTTTATCGTTTTTCTTAGTTCGACCCTTTTGGTTATATCTTGATCTACTACAATAAAGTCTTTAGTGTGATCTAAGTTTTGAGTTTTGCTTTATGTTCCCCCTATGTAAGCTAGTCCGAGAGTTATATAATAAAGAGTAGTTTTGAGTTGAGGGCTTTGCTTGCTTGCTATGATCTTGAGAAAAAGAAATAGAAAGAAGTATAGAATAAAAGCAAAGAGTATATATGATGATCTTATGGGGGGTGATGACTTCACATATAAGAGGTATGTCGATTGAAATTTGTTGTGAGTTGACAAACAAAGCTATTGGTCATTGTTGCAATTAAAAGGAAGTAATAAAGAAAGAGAGGTTCACATATAAATATATTATCTTGGACATCTTTTATGATTGTGAGCACTCATTAAAATATTATATGCTAAGAAGTTGATGTTGGAAAAGGAAGACAACGTAATAGGTTATGTTTGCTTATTTCTGAATAGAAGTTATATGGTTATAGATCCTTCAACATGTGACGCTTGCTTCCACCCCATATTAGCCAAAACTTCCGCACCAAGTAGAGATACTACTTGTGCATCCAAACACCTTAAACCCAGTTTTGCCATGAGAGTCCACCATACATACCTATGGATTGAGTAAGATCCTACAAGTAAGTTGTCATCGGTGCAAGCAATAAAAATTCCTCTCTAAATATGTGTGATCTATTAGTGTGAGGAAAATAAACTTTATACGAACTTGTGATATGGAAGAAATAAAAGCGACAGACTGCATAATAAAGTTCTTTATCACAAGGGGCAATATAAAGTGACGTTCTTTTGCATTAAGGGATTGCGCATCCAACTATAAAAGCGCATGACAACCTCTGCTTCCCTCTGCGAAGGGCTTATCTGTTACCTTTACTTTCTAGTACTTACCTTTATGCAAGAGTCGTGGTGATCTTCACCACTTCCTTTATTTCGCCTTTATCTCTTGGCAAGCGTCATGTGTTGGGGAATGATCTAGATACATATATCCACTCGGATGTGGGTGAGCATGAGTTATTTCTGTTGACATTACCCTTGAGGTAAATAGTTGGGAGGCAATACAATAAGCCCCTATCTTTCTCTGTGTCCGATTGAAGCTTTGACCTCATAGGTACCGCGTGAGTGTTAGCAATTATGAAAGACTAAACGATGATTGAGTATGTGGATTTTCTTTACAAGCTCTTATTGACTCTTTCCTACGTTATGATAAATTGGAATTGCTTCAATGACTGAGATCATAGTTTGTTGGTTCTCAATAGAGTTCTTGATTCATACTTTACCTTGTGAATGAATTGTTACTCTAGCATAAGAAATTATATGTCAATATATGTTGCTATTCTAAAGATAACCATGATGCCTTCATGTCCGTATTTTATTTTATCGACACCTCTATCTCTAAACACGTGGGCATATTTATCGATTTCGGCTTTCGCTTGAGGACAAGCGAGGTCTAAGCTTGGGGGAGTTGTTACGTCCATTTTGCATCATGCTTTTATATCGATATTTATTGCATTATGGGATGTTAATACACATTATGGTACAATACTTATGCCTTTTCTCTCTTATTTTACAAGGTTTACATGAAGAGGGAGAATGCCAGCAGCTAGAATTCTGGACTGGAAAAGGAGCAAATCTGAGATACCTATTCTGCACAACTCCAAAAGTCCTGAAAATCTACGGAGAATTATTTTGGAATATATAAAAAATATTGGGCGAAAGAAATACCAGAGGGGACCCACCAGGGAGTCACAAGCCAGGGGGTGCGCCCTACCCCCCTAGGCGCGCCCCTGTGGCTTGTGGGCCCCCTGGCAGGTCTCCGGTGCCCATCTTCTGCTATATGGAGGGTTTTGACCTTGAAAAAATTAGAAGGGAGCTTTCGGGACGAAGCACCACCGTCTCGAGGCAGAACTTGGACATAACCAATCTAGGGCTCCGGCGGAGCTGTTCTGCCGGGGAAACTTCCCTCCCGGTAGGGGAAAATGAAGCCATCATCATCACCAATGATCCTCTCATCGAGAGGGGGTCAATCTCCATCAACATCTTCACCAGCACCATCTCCTCTCCAAACCCTAGTTCATCTCTTGTATCCGATCTTTGTCTCAAAACCTCAGATTGGTACATGTGGGTTGCTAGTAGTGTTGATTACTCCTTGTAGTTTATGCTAGTTGGTTTACTTGGTGGAAGATCATATGTTCAGATCCTTAATGATAATTAATACTCCTCTGATTATGAACATGAATATGCTTTGTGAGTAATTACGTTTGTTCCTGAGGACATGGGATAAGTCGTGTTATAAGTAATCATGTGAATTTGGTATTCGTTCGATATTTTGATGAGATGTATGTTGTCTCTCCTCTAGTGGTGTTATGTGAACGTCGACTACATAACACTTCACCATTGTTTGGGCCTAGAGGAAGGCATTGGGAAGTAATAAGTAGATGATGGGTTGCTAGAGTGACAGAAGCTTAAACCCTAGTTTATGCGTTGCTTCGTAAGGGGCTGATTTGGATCCACATGTTTCATGCTATGGTTAGATTTATCTTAATTCTTCTTTCGTAGTTGAGGATGCTTGCAAGAGGGGTTAATCATAAGTGGGAGGCTTGTCCAAGTAAGGACAGCACCCAAGCACCGGCCCACCCACAAATCAAATTATCAAAGTAATGAACGCGAATCATATGAGCATGATGAAAACTAGCTTGACAGAAATTCCCATGTGTCCTCGGGAGCGCTTTGCTTTATATAAGAGTTTGTCCAGGCTTGTCCTTTGCTACAAAAGGGATTGGGCCACCTTGCTGCACCTTTGTTACATTTGTTACTTGCTACCCGTTACGAATTACCTTATCACAAAACTACCTGTTACCGATAATTTCAGTGCTTGCAGAGAATACCTTACTGAAAACCGCTTGTCATTTCCTTCTGCTCCTCGTTGGGTTCGACACTCTTACTTATCGAAAGGACTATGATAGATCCCCTATACTTGTGGGTCATCATCCTTATTTTGGCACGAGGGCCTCGACAGGGATAGAAGCGCATCTCGTCGTTTCGGAAGAATGGATATCATTACAAGTACATTTAAAGAAGAGATGAGTATATGGAATTGGCTTACATTCGCCACAAGCTACATCAATATCACATCAATACAACAACATATACAAACATCATACAGAAGAACAGGGTCCGACTACGGACGAAAACAAACGATAAAATGACATCCATCCTTGCTATCCCAGGCCGTCGGCCTGGAACCATCCTATGATCGATGAAGAAGAAGAAGAAGTCCAAATCAAACAAAGCATTGCTCTCACGTCAAAGCATCGCATTACCTATACCTGCAACTGTTGTTGTAGTAATCTGTGAGCCACAGGGACTCAGCAATCTCATTTCCAAGGGTATCAAGACAAGCAAAGCTTAATGGGTAAGGTATGGTTAAGTGGTGAGGCTGCAACAAGCACTAAGCATTTATTTGAGTGGCTAACTTACGAGTACAGGAATAAGGGGGGGCGATCGTTGAATAAACGGGCGTGAACCAGTAATGATCACTAAGTGATCCTGAACACCTACCTACGAGTCAAACATAACCCCACCGTGCTTTCTCTCAGATCAGAAATTCCTGAGAAGAGACAGTCACGGTTACGCACACAATTGGTGTATTTTATTAGAGTTTACTTCAAGTTTGCTATAACCGGGTGTTAAACAAAGTTTCCAAGTTGCCACTTAACCGCGGGTACGACTTCTCGAAAAGATTTAACCCTGCAGGGGTGCTCCAACTCATCCATCACAAACTAACCACACGCCGCGGGAATAACCTCGACCACGAATCTCGTGATCTCCTAGGAAATTCCGTTGGAAAACCTCAACCTCAAGATAGCCCAAAGTATCCTTGGAATTCCTCGTCCAAGACATTCGAGAAAGGTAAAACAAGTCCAGCAAGACCGCCCGACGTGTTGATGAACCCGATAGGAGCCGCGTATCTCGTTCTCAGGACACGACCGGATGAGCACTACGTACAGTGGCCTGATTGACATCCCTCGAGTTTCCCCGAGGTGGCCCCGCAAGTGGCTCTGGGTTGGACCAACACTCATGAGGAGCACTGGCCCGGGTTGTTGATTAAAGATCCTCGGGTTAATTACTCCCTATGCAGGTTTATTAGTTATTAGGCAAATGTAGTACCAAAGTTGGGTCTTGCCAGACAAGTTTTAATCTAAAACGAATGGTCAAGGGGGTCCCCATAACAACCCCGATCATGTTAGGAGCGCAAAATATGGAACATAACACCGGTAACAAGTAACTAAGGCGGCAAAAGTGGAACAAAACACCGGGCAAAAGGCCAAGCCTTCCACCTTTTACCAAGTATATATGTGCATTAAATTAAGTAGCAATAATATTGTGATATATCAAAAATATCCATGTTGCACATGGAAGAACTTGCACCTGCAACTAGCAATGCTATAAGAAAGGCTGAGCAACCGGTAACATAGCCAAACAATGGTTTGCTGGGATGTGGAAGGTTAGAGGCTGATCATGGCATTTGGGAGGCTTGACAAACAAGTGGTAGGTAGCGACACAAGCGATAGAAACGAGACATCTTGCATGGCAATGATAGTAATGGTATCCAGGGAAATGGTCATCTTGCCTGAGATCCCGCTTGGAAGAAGAACGACTCCATGAAGTAGACGAACTGTACGTAGTCGAACGAATCCTCACATTCCGAACGCTTTCGGAACTCTATCGAGAAGAAGCAAACCTGAAACAACAATCAACACACGATAAACACCACCACATATGCATGACATGATGCACAAACAAATATGATGCATGTCCGGTTTAATTATGCAAGGCATGACAATCACAACAATCAAATACTACACATTAAGTGAAGCTCAATATGCAACGAGTTGCATATTGAGGAAACTCTACATTTGAGTTACTTATGTTCGATCTTGTTTAGCTACTCAACAATATTAAATGTAGGTAAACGTGGCAAGAGGTGAAGCATAAGTAAACTAGACATTTAGGCAAGTTTAAATGAGGCCGGAAACAACATATAACATTTCCAAAACGACCCCATGTGCAAATTATGAATTCGGTCCAGATCTGAACTAAGCATGTTTTATATTCATTAAACAGGGAAATAAAGTGCACAATGATATTCTACTCGTCATTCTAGGTGATTTACATATATAGAACGTTTGAAACGGAGCTACGGTCTAAAAGATATGACAGACACAAGGTGAATATACCATGAATGCAAAATGCATGTAAACGACCATCACAAACAAGTTAAATCATGGATGCAATAATATATTATGAAACTATATGGAATTCTAAGCAAGTTTCATGTATGGCGTGTTCAAAACGGAGCTACGGTTCAACCATAGCAAGCAACACAAGTTTTAGTTCAAATCTGTCCAAAACAGCAACATAGCATATTGCACACATGAAAACAACAATCTACAAATTCTAAAATGCACAAACTAAGCATGTGGCAATAGCATATAACACACACTTCATTTCATCTTCACATATCATACCCAAAAGAGTCATGAATCACATGGTAGGAAGCTCTCAACATGGCAATAAAATATAGCAGATTAGGACTTAGTGAAAATAACAGTTTTTAGCAGAGCAGTTTTTCAAAAAGGCATATTGGCAGCAATAAAACTATATGCTATAGGGCATATGATGGCATGAAAATTTACAGCATGATAAAGGACATGATGCAGAACAAATCATTCCATGGCGGCAAGGTCTAATTATGCATAGATTCATGGCTAGCATCAACACAACATGGCATTTTGAAGAAAACAAATTCTCAGACTTTGTGAAAATTAGACTAGACATGAGCAGCAGTTTTTTTAACAGATTGACATGTTGGACAATGAATATAACTATGATGCAAATCCTATACATGGCATCAAAAGACACAACCTGGTAGACAACAACATGCTTAACAAAAGACTCCTTGGGAGCAACCACAAAAGACTCCTAGATCAATAGCAAATCACATGACAACATGGCAACCAAATAACAGTTTTAGACTTAGAAATATTTTGGAGCCACAAAAACAACAATATTTTATGGCATGTTGGCAACAAGAAAATAACACCTAAACATGCATTTCTATAGCAACCAAAAATACCAGGGCCTAGCACACATGTCCAAGGGCATATCTCATGTTTGCAACTATTCCAAAATATGCATGGATTAATTCACACAAAATAAACAAAAGGTCATAATGGCAAAATGACATGCACACAAGTTTGCTCAAAAGACAAAACTGAATGCACACGTAAATTCTATGGATTTTTCTACCCCAAAATCGTATATAATATGTGGGTTTTTACTATAAAACAAATGACACAACATTTATGCGAGATTAGGACATAAATCGTTATAGAAAGTCATTTATGCAAATTAAATGCAAACATCACATGAAACATTTTTATCATGCATGAAAATGCGATATAAATAATGTACACATTTTACCTATAGCGTTTGTTTAATTCGGATGCACACTTAAATAATATATGCGCAATGCAAATCATGACAATGATGCGAAAAACAGAAAATGACATGTTAAACATTTGTGAAAGTGGGATATTGTGAATCTACACGAAATTCTAAGCATTTTTCATATATAAAGTATTTTGAAACGGTGCACGATTAATTTGTTAACAACATTTAAAAAACATGCGTTTTTCTGCAATTTAACATGTCCAGGGTTAATTGTTAAAAACACAGACAAGGAAAAAAATACGCGGGCCGAAACAAGCGTTGGGGGGGGGGCTCACCATGGGCTTCGGCCCAGTCGATGGGGAGGCGATGCAGGCCGGCTGGGGAAGCTCCTCGGCGTGGCTGGTCGTTGGGCCGACGGTGGCCTTGGCCCACGAGCGGGTCAATGCCGAGCGAGCCGAGCGGGACGAGCGACGCTCGCTTTCTGACGAACAGGGGCAGCGGCAGCGGGACTCGTAGTGGCGGCTCCGGGCTCCGGCGACGCGAGGAGGAGGAGGGAGTCCAGATCTGCGACGGGGACGGGCGGATCCGGGCTCCTAGAGTCCATTCCCATCGACGGAGAGGCTTGGGGCGGCGCGAGCGAGGAGATCGGCGACGAGCTGCAAGCTCCTGTCCATGGCGGTTCTACGGGACAACATGGGGGGAGAGAGAGAGAGAGCTCGGTGAGAGAGAGGGAGAGAACAGAGAGGCGGAACGGGGTGACCTGGGGGAGGCATTCGCCGGCGGCGGCCCTCCGGTGAGCCGGCGGGCAAGGGCGGCACAGGGTCAAGGAGCTCGGGGCTCCCTCCCGATCTAGATCGAGGAGGAGCTCTCCTCCTGGCTGGCTACGGGGAGCGGTGGCATCTTCGGGCCCCGATGGGCCTCGCGGGCGGGCGCGCGGGCTTGCCTTGGGCCCAGGCGGGCCTGCCTCGGTGGGAGGAGGTGGAGGGTGACGTGGCAAGCGCCGGTTGGCTGGCGGTTGTGCGCAGGTGGCGGCGCGGCCGTTGGGGCGGCGACAAGTGGCGGGCAAGGGTGGTCGGCGCTGAATCCAAGGTGGGTGGTGGCTGCTGGAGGTAGGGGAAGGGTTTGGATAGGCTAGGGTTCCTAAAATGGCAGGTGAGGGTGTCTATTTATAGGCAGGGGTGTAAGGAGACGGGTTTTCACCCGTTTTCGGACCCTCCGATCACGATCGGACTGCACCGGTCACGGGGTTAGGCTAGGATGGGCTAGTGGGCTGTGTAGAAGTCCATGGTCTTGAGATGAGAGGAAAATGAGCGGCCCGACACAAGTCTTTTAAAACACTGAAACGTCCAACAATTAACCGATGACGGTGCCGCTACGGTCGACCGTTTGGGTATCAAACGGACTCCGATTGCAACGAAATTTGACAGGCGGTCTAGCTACACTATATTAAGACCGCACGCCAACTTTTGACCCAATCTGAGAATATTTTTCACGCGCCTTTAAAAACATTTTTTTTTCAAACGATGCCGCGGGCGCGTGCGTGTGTGGTTGGTCTCGAAACGTCAACGACAAAACAGAGATAACCGGCAACTATGAACGAATGCAAGTTTTCAAAAACGAGTGACGATGCAATGCAGATGATGCGAATGATGCGATGATGAATGCGACAACCAAACGAATCACACGATGACAACCGAATAAAAGGGGAATCTTCTGGAGCATCGGTCTCGGGCTGTTACAGCCGCCCACGCCCATCTTGTGTCGGTCACAGCACAAATCACATCTTCCTTCTCCGACACAGGTCGACAACCCACGTCCAATGAGTTGGTAATCGCTGAGTGTGCTCGAGCAGGCGTCCGTTCGTCGGCGGCTTCCCTAGCCAAGATTGTGACCGTCCATGCCCGGATCAAGGCCTCCCATGCCCGGCTCATGGCGGCCTTATCCAAAGAGATGGTGGAGGAAGACTGTGAGGTGCTGGAGTATGTGGCGACGGATCCCATGGATCTCCTTACCCCGGAGGTCGTTGAGCGGGAGCCGGTCATCGAGGAGGCGGCGGAGATCGATGAATGCCAGGCGGAATATTAGTCTCTGTCTAGCGCGATGGTCTTTTGTTAGAGTAATGTTTAGGTCAACTAACTAATGTTTATTAGTTGCGCGATTAAGTAAGTGCGGGCAGTGCTGTAGGCTCTTTTGTGTAGTACTCAAATTTGCAAGTGTTGTTAAATTAAGCAATGACGTCGATGACCAATGTAACGAGGGAAATTCGGACCAAAATTTGCCGCCGTATCCCCATTTTCTCTTCCAAATGAAAATGAAGTGCAAGTACCGTGTGCAATGTAGTATTCGATATCTTACGCCGGAAGCTTGGAGACCAAAATTTCCACGTTCAGTCTCATCACACACGGGATCAACTATAGGATTCGTTTGTGTTGTTGAATATCTCACACAGTTATGGTAAAGGGACTGTGTCCGATGTGACTGTGCGTGCTACTTTTTCGCCGCACCAAACGAAATTTTGGGCTGCCGCGCAAATATCTGCCTCCCCTGCCCCTCGTACCAACCAAAAGCCACACCCCCTCCGCTTCCCCCTTCCTTTCCTAAGTTCAAACCTGAAAAACTTGCTTGCAGCGCCGCCTCCTCACCGGCGACGCTCCTTCCTGCTGCTCGCCCTCCTCCATCTTGTCATGTAATCCACACCTTCGCCACACCCCTCCCCCTCCACCCCTTCCTCCATTCCACATGCCCCGATCGCCGACGCGACACATTCCACCAAAATCACTGGCCCACCCCCACATAATCGCCGCCGAAAGACATGGTGCACGAAGTATAGCCAGGATCTCAAGGAGCACCTGGCAGCGGAGAAGCAAATCGCGACCGCACGCGCGGATGAGGCCACGATGGCTGCCATGCGTGCCGACCCCTAGATCTTGGAGCAGCACATCGCCGTCAAGGCCACCGTCAATGCCTCGCGCGCGGACGCCACCACGCGGTTGTCTGCTTTGAACAATAACTTGGTGTGTTGTCTCGAGCGATCCGCTTTTGCCTTCGACGACGACTATTAGTTGTTTTCTCAGCGTGCCCGTGCTTTCCTCAACTCCAGAGCCGGAAGGTTGCTGCCTGGACAGGTTGAGGCCACTCACCACTACGAGGAGGGCACCCATGATGTGGAGGCCTCGCCTTCTTCCATGCCCATCGTTATCGATATCTCCGACAATGAGGAATAGCTTGTTTTTTAGCTTAATTACTAATGACCCGTGTTCAGGTAGCTACGCCTATTAAGCATGTTTGCTTTACCTGTTGCATGTGCTACTCCTGCCTTTCCTTAAGAAATTCTAGTGAAATATGCAAGTAATGCTACTATGCAATCTAACCTTCTAGTATGTTCTATTGTCCAATGTGATGCTCAGTTAACTGTTTGGTTCATTTGTTTTGGTGATCATCTGCAATGTGATGTTCGGTTATTGTTGGTACAATTTTGTATTGTTATGCATGTGAAACATACAATTGCTACATTTCATAGTTCTTAGCACGCTTGGCTTTTCCATGTGGCTTGAATTAATATGTTGGATCTGCAATGCGTTTATTTTTCATTAACATATTTTACTGATAGTACGCCAAATCTCACTTTAAACCTGATCAATATCTATCTTAAATGCGTTACAGGGGGAACAATGGGAGACACTGAAGTTTACCATCGAGGTTTGCACTTTCATGATCCTTTGGCTAATAGTACATTATTGTGCAATTGCAGGAACCATTCTAATATTTAGGTTTCTAATAATAATTTGGTCTTGCACATGTAGGTCCTGCTGTAAGAGGTTTAGATCCACTGTTCGACCCATTTTGCATGTGGGGAAATGTTGTGTTCATGAATATCAGTCAAATCAAGAAACTCAGAAAGATTATTAAGATAAACAAACTTGCGATGAAAAACAACAAGCTGTTTGTCTGCACAATGAAGAAGACATCAGTGAACTATAGGATGATACTATCGCTTTTACCTTGTCTTTTTTCCCTTTGTGACATTACAATTTTTCGAAACGAAATTTATGCATATCTTTGTTTGTATTCCTTTCCAAAGCAGTTCATCGATGAGTATGTCTCAAACCACCTGTATGGTCAAGAGGCGAGGAAGGTATTCATACAGCACCCACAGTATAATCTTGAAGTCTTCCTCAATAGGATGAAGGATGGGCGGGCAACCATCCACATGCACTAGCATAAAGTTGCAAGGACCTTCAACATCAGCGAAGGCTCAATATTTGCCTTCCGCTTCAACAGTTTTGTAGACGAGATTCATCTATCTATTTACCGTATATGATGCTATTTTCCAAAGGTTTTAGTTGTTGCATGTGAAACTCGGTCCTGTTGTGTAATTGGGTAGCTAGGTAGTATATGCCTATATGATGTTGTACTCTGATGTATTCCAATTATGAAATCCTGGTTGCCGTAATACGAAATGAAATATATTGTGTGCTTGATAAGAAGTGTCAATTTGTTTACTAGCTGGATTATAAATAATAGAGCAATTAGCCTGATTATTGTGGTTTCATATTGCAGATGGTTTGTCATAGAACACCGTGGGCAATTACCTCAGCAAACCCACACGGTTCCTGGAAGTTTGGCGTGTTGGATCAGTTAAAAATCACACACGACTTCCGGCCGTAAACTGTGTGCGTTAGAAGACATATTCGCAAACGTTTTCACGTAAAACGTGTGTGTGATGGACAGCCCTATGCCAAACAGTTTCTTCTAGGAACCGTGCGTGATGGCCACCCCTAACACATACGATATGATGTAGAAAATTGTGTGTGATGTAGAATGCGAATGGAAACGTACGTTTGGGATTCATTGTGTGGGATGCTAAGCACATCTCGCACGACTTCCCAAAAATATCTGTTTGTGATGGTCCCTGCAATCGCACACGACATATTTTTGCTCATCGTGTGACCGGGCGCAACCATCGCCGACGTGTTTTTCGTGTCGTGTGGGATAGCCCCACCTATCGCCCACACATGCAAGGCGACGGTTTGAGACTACGTCACGGAAAGGGATTAAAAACCGTTTGTATAGCAGGCGCCTGCACTAGTGTGGAGTACCAATGTTGGGCCTTGCCAGAAGAGTTTTATCCCAAAACGAAAATCAAGGGGGTCCCCATAACAACCCCAAGCATGTTAGGAGCGCTCAATATGGAACATAACACCGGTACACAAGTAACTAGGGCGGCAAAGGTGGAACAGAACACCGAGCAAAAGGCCAAGCCTTCCACCTTTTACCAAGAATATATGTGCATTAAATTAAATAGCAATAATATTGTGATATCTCAAGATATCCATGTTGTCACATGGAACAACCTGCAACTAGCAATAAGAAGGGCTGAGCAAGCAGTAACATAGCCAAACAAGGGTTTGCTTGGATGTGGAGGGTTAGAGGCTTATCATCGCATTTTGGGAGGCTTGACAAACAAGTGGTAGGTAGTGAGACATAGCGATAGAAACGAGACAACTAGGATGGCAATGATAGTAGTGGTATCCAAGGAAATGGTCATCTTGCCTGAGATCCCGCTTGGAAGAAGAACCAATTCGTGAAGAAGACGATCCAACGTAGTCAAACGGATCCTCACACTCCGAAACGCTTTTGGAACTCTAACGAGAAGAAACAATCCAGAAACAAACCAATGCCACGGAAACACCACAAGATATTCATGATGCACAAACAAGGATGATGCATTTTGGGTTTGAATATGGAAGGCATGTCAAGCACAACAATCAACTACTACACATTAAGTGAAGTTCAATATGCAACGAGTTGCATATTGACGAAACTCCACATTCGAATCATTTAGTTCACTCTCGTTTATTTACATGGCAAGTTTAAATACTGCTTATCATGGCAAGAGGTGAAGCATAAATAAACCAACTATCTAGGCATTTTAAATGAGGTCGGAAACAACATATGGTGTTTCCGAAACGACCCCATATTCAAATTATGACTTGGTGAATTGCGATATACATATAGTTTGGTGAAAATAACAGTTTTTAGCAGAGCATGGTTGTTCTAAAGGCATATTGGAACAACAGTTATGACTTGGTGAAAATATCAGTTTTTTGGCAGAGCAAGGTTGATCTAAAGGCATATTGACAGCAAGAAAACTATATGCTATAAGACTTATAATGGCATGAATATTTACAACATGGTAGAGGACACGATGCACTTCAATTCATTCCATAATGGCAAGGTCTAGTTATGCATAGAATCATGTCTAGCATTGACACAACATGGCATTCTGAAATAACCAGATTCTTAGACTTAGTGAAAATTAGAGTAGACTTGAGCAGCAATTTTTATCAGGTAGGCATGTTGACAGCAAGAAACATGTATGCAGAACATCTATTTCATGGATTCGAATGGCACATCTATATAGACTATAACATGCACTTCAATTCATCCCACATGGGCATTTGCAAAAGGGCTATGAATCCATGGCAATCATCAAGACAAAGAGCTAAGTTGCAATCCAGTTTCCACACTTAGTGAAATTTGACTATCTTCCAAAACAGGAGTTTGACTAAGCATGTTTGCATAGAAATAACAGTAGCACAACAATCATTTATATGCATGGCAAGGATACTATCACCAAGTATACATGTCACACTTTAAATTGCTCCATTGGCACACGTTCAAAGAGGCATGGATTGCTTAATATGATGCTCGCAAAATGAAATTTATCGTTAACAGGAAACCGTTTTTATAGACAATGACGAGATGCACTTTTGCAACAGAGATTACAACACCGAGATGACTCCTAAAATAAATACAAATGCAACAGTCATGTAGAGCATGTCGAGTAGATCGGTTTTGTTATATAACACATCTCAATCCGAGGCACGGTTCAACGACTACAAGCACCACAAAATGCAATCATGCTGAAAGTTCACAGGCAGTTTAAAGACTTAGAGAAAATTACCCCATATGAAAATGTGGACAAGGGGATCCGGGCATCGGGCCATTTGGTAGGCGGGTCGCGGGCATCCAGGGGCGGGCCAGATGGGCTGGATCGGGACCTCCCTGTCCCGATCTGGAGGAAGAAGGAGGCCGTGGCCGGCGGGGGCGACCGGATCCGAGGCGGCACGGGCCGATCCGGGGCGGCGCAACTCCGGCCGGCGGCAGCCTTGAGGTGGCGGCGCGGCGACAGGAAGGCGGGGCGGAGGCGAGGCGGCGCTTGCAGGCGGCGGGCGGCGCGACACGCTGGCGGCGGGGCTACTGCGGTGCTGGCAGGCGAGGCGGCATGACGGCGCGGCGCATTGGCGACGGGGGGCTGCTGCGGCTCCAGTGGCCGTCTGGCACGGGTGAGGCATGCTGGCACAGGGAGCTGCGGGCGGCTCTGCTCGGGCGCGAAGAGGAGCAGCAGGCGGCTGCGGACGGCAGCGCGCGGGCTCGTCCGGGCCCGGTTCTGCCTGGGGCGGGCCAGATGCGGGCTCGGGTGGGCCTGTAGTGGTGGGGAGCCCGTGGGGCGACGTGGCGAGCCCCTGTTGGCTGGGAGGCGGGTCGCGGCGGCGCTGGCTGGCTCGGGAGCGCCAAGTGACGGTGGTGGATAGGTCCAGCGTGGATTTCGAGGCGAGGTGGCGGCGGCTAGAGGTGGAAGGTTGCTGGCGGTGCGGGATCCAAGGTGGGGGCGAGGGTTTGTCCCGATTTGGACGGTTTGGTGGTCTATTTATAGCAAATGGGGCCAGGGTTAGCAGTTTTATTCCGTTTTCGGACCGTTCGATCTCGATCGGACGGTCCGGAAGCGGGGGAGTGGGGGGGGGGGGGCTAGTGGGCTGTGTGGAGTGCCTTGGGTTGAGAAGAGAGAGAGGTTTGCGGCCCGACACATGTTTTTCCAAAATGAAACGCCTGCAATTTATCCGGCTATAGTACGTGCCGCTATATTTTAACGGTTCGGGTATCAAACGGACTTAGAATGCGATGAAATTTGGCAGGCGGTCTATTTAGAATAAATTAAGACGCTCGCCAAGTTTTGATCGGTTCCCAGAAAGTTTTATACACACTTTTAAAAACAATATTTTATGGATGCCGCAGGCGCGTGCATGTGTGGTTAGTCTCGAAACGGTCGTCAGCTAGAACGGGGAGAACCGGCAACAACGAACGGATGCAAGTTTTCAAAAATGATGGCAACGGAGGGCCGATGCAATGCAGATGATGGATGCGATAAACACATAAATCACATGACGAGACTCAAAATACTTGGAATGAAACTGGAGCGTCAGTCTCGGGCTGTTACATATTCCATTTGGAATTGAAAAACTATTTTGTGTTGAAAAGTAATGTAAATTTACAAAGAAGCAGAAAACAAAAAAAATAAGAAAACAGAAACATAAAAATTTAATAAAAAGAAAAAGGCTAGGCAGCCACGCCGGCCCAACAACCAGCCGAGCCGGCCCAGCCAGCTAGCGAGCCAGTCAGCCACCCCACCCCTTGATACGTCTCCGTCGTATCTACTTTTCCTCACACTTTTGCCCTTGTTTTGGACTCTAATTTGCATGATTTGAATGAAACTAACCCGGACTGACGCTGTTTTCAACAGAACTACCATGGTGTTGTTTTTGTGCAGAAATAAAAGTTGTCGGAACTGGACGAAACTTTTTGGAGATTTATTTTACAATAAATAAAAAATACTGGAGCCAAGAACCACCGGAGGGGGGGCCCTGGCTGGGCACAAGACACCAAGGCACGCCAGCACCCCCTGGTGGGTTGTGCCCACCTCGTGGCTCCACTAACCCTAATTCCGACGTTGTAAAATCCTATTTTTGGAGAAAAAAGTCAGGGAGAAAGTTCCATCGCGTTTTATGATACGGAGCCGCCGCCACCTCCTGTTCTTCCTCGGGAGGCCAGATCTGGAGCCTGTTTGGGGCTCCAGAGAGGGGAATCTTCGGTCTTCATCAACATCAACCCTTCTCCATCACCAATTCCATGATGCTCCCTACCGGGAGTGAGTAATTCCTTCGTAGGCTTGCTGGTCGGTGAGGATTTGGATGAGATTCATTATGTAATCGAGTTAGTTTTGTTAGGGCTTGATCCCTAGTATCCACTATGTTCTGAGATTGATGTTGCTATGACTTTGCTATGCCTAATGCTTGTCACTAGGGCCCGAGTGCCATGATTTCAGATCTGAACCGTTTATGTTTTCACCATTATATCTATGTTCTTGATCCGATCTTGCTAGTCATACGCACCTATTACGTGTTCTGATCTGCAAACCCCGGAGTGACAATAGTCGGGATACTTTCCAGTGATGACCGTAGTTTGAGGAGTTCATGTATTCACCGTGTGTTAATGCTTTGTTCTGGTTCTCTATTAAAAGGAGGCCTTAATATCCCTTAGTTTCCTTATGGACCCCTCTGCCATGGGAGGGTAGGACAAAAGATGTCATGCAAGTTCTTTTTCATAAGCACGTATGACTATTTACGGAATACATGCCTACATTACATTTATGAACTGGAGTTAGTTCTGTGTCGCCCTAGGTTATGACTGTTATATGATGAATATCATCCAACGAGTTCACTGATCCAATGCGTACGAGTTTTCCACATACTGTTCTTGCCATGTTACTATTGTTACTGCTACTGTTAAACTTGCTACAAAACTATTGCTATCACTCCTACCGTTACTGTTACTGCTGCTACTACTATCAACACTATCATACTACTGTGCTACTGATCACTCTGCTGCAGATATTTAATCTCTAGGTGTGGTTGAATTGACAACTCAGCTGCTAATACTCTCAAATATTCTTTGGCTCCCCTTGTGTCTAATCTATAAATTTGGGTTGAATACTCTACCCTCGAAAACTGTTGCGATCCCATATAGTTGTGGGTTATCAAGACCCTTTTCTGGCGCCGTTGCCGGGGAGCATAGCTATATTTGTTGAGTCACTTGGGATTTATATCAATTGATCACTATGCAGAATCTGAAGGATCCAAAGACCAGGATTTTTCCCTCTAAGACAAGGGGAGGTAAGGAACTGCCATCTAGCTCTGCACTTGATTCACCTTCTGTTATGAGTAAGTTTGCAACACCACCACAAGCTAGTAATCCTGATATGTCGCAAGTTATTGATGATGCTACTTCTGCTATGAATGATGCTTATAATGATGCTAGTACCATGCTTGATGATAACGTGCCACTATGAGAATTTCTTGATGAACAAATTGCAAGAGCTAAAGAGAATGAAATTACTGAAACTGATGAGATAGTTGAAACTGATGAAGCCTTTGAAACTGATGAATATGAAACACCTATTAGTCCTAGCTCTCCTAAATTTGAAATGCCTAAGATACCTGAAGGTTATGTTTTGGATGGAGAGATAGCTAGAGAAATCCTTTTTTGTAAGGATAGAGATGATCTTAAGAAATTGCTATGCAAGTATAAGGAAAAGACTTTGAATGCTAGAATGAAATGTGATCCTAATTTTGCTACTTCACCTATCTTTGTTACCGATAGGGATTCTGAATTCTCTGTCGACCCTGAGTTAATTACTTTGGTTGAATCTGATCCTTTCCATGGCTATGAAACTGAAACTGTAGTGGCACATCTTACTAAGCTGAATGATATAGCCACCCTCTTTGCTCATGATGAGAAGATTTGCTATTCCTATATCCTCAAATTACTTCCGTTCTCATTAAAGGGTGATGCTAAGACATGGTACAATACTCTTGCTCCTGGTTGTGTGCGTAGTCCCCAGGATATGATTTACTACTTCTCTGAAAAATATTTTCCCGCTCATAAAAAACAAGCTGCCTTACGGGAAATATTTAACTTTGTGCAAATTGAATAAGAGAGTCTCCCACAAGCTTGGGGGAGGCTTCTCCAATTGCTTAATGCTTTGCCTAATCATCCTCTCAAGAAAAATGAAATACTTGATACTTCTATAATGGACTAACTGATGCTTCTAGGGACTTCCTAGATAATTGTGCCGGTTGTGTTTTCAGGGAACGAACTATTGAACAAGCTGAGGAATTATTGAATAACATATTGAAGAATTATGATGATTGGACTCTTCCTGAACCACCGCCTAAACCCACTCCAAAGAAGAGGGGTATCTTATTTCTCAGTCCTGAAGATATGCAAGAGGCAAAGAAATCTATGAAGGAAAAAGGTATTAAAGCTGAGGATGTTAAGAATTTGCCACCTATTGAAGAAATACATGGCCTTGACACACCACCACCTCCACAGGTGGTAGAGGTAAATTCTTTATTAAATTTTAATGAAGGTGATATCCCTTACAATAAACATCCTAGTCAGTGCTTATATGAGTTTGACAACTATATTATGAAGCAAGATCATTTCAATGCACATGTCCTAAAACAATTGAAATATAACTCTGATATGATTGCTCGCTTGAGTGACTTGCTATTCAGAACCAGTAATGATGTTAGAGGTGTAGGGGCATGCCTCTATGGTTCAAACTCAGCTAGAACAAGTTGCTAAGTCTCAAAAAGAATTGCTTGATGTAATGAATTATAATATGAATGATTTTGCTGCTAGAATAGTAACTAGAGGAGGTAGGATGACCCAAGAACCACTCTATCCTGAAGGTCATCCTAAAAGAGTTGAACAAGACTCTCAGAGAATTAATTTTGATGCACCTAGTCCTTCTAGAAAGAAAAAGGAAAAGGACAATGATAGGACTTTGCATACCTCTAGTGAACCTGAGATACAGAAACCTCCTGATAATAATGATGTCTCTATTTCCGATGCTGAAACTCAATCTGGTAATGAACATTCACTAGTGATAATGAAAATGATAATGATGATTTTCATGAAGATGCTCAACCTAGCAATGATAAAGAACCAAATAATGATGTTGAAATAGAGCCTGCTCCTGATCTTGATAACCCACAACCTAAAAACAAACGTTATGATAAAAAAGACTTTGTGGCTAGAAAACATGGTAAAGAAAGAGAGCCATGGGTTCAGAAACCCATGCCCTTTCCACCTAAACCATCCAAGAAAAAGGATGATGAAGAATTTGAACGCTTTGCTGAAATGATTAGGCCAGTCTTTTTGCGTACCCGCTTAACTGATATCCTGAAGATGGCCCCTTATGCAAAATATATGAAAGACATCATCACTAATAAAAGAAAGATACCTGTAGCTGAAATCCCCACCATGCTTGCTAATTATTATTTTAAGGATGGAGTACCTAAAAAACTCGGAGATCCGGGAATACCAACTATACCTTGCTCCATCAAAAGAAATTATGTCAAAACTGCTTTGTGTGATTTGGGAGCCGGTGTTAGTGTTATGCCTTTCTCCTTATATAAGAGACTTGATTTGAATAAATTCACACCTACTAAAATATCATTGCAAATGGCTGACAAATCAACTGCCATACCTATCGGTATTTGTGAGGATGTGCCCGTTGTTGTTGCAAATGTTACTATCTTAACGGACTTTCTTATTCTTGAGATGCCCGAGGACGACAACATGTCGATTATCCTGGGTAGACCCTTTTTGAATACTGCAGGGGCTGTTATTGATTGCAATAAAAGCAAAGTCACTTTTCATATAAATGGTAATGAGCATACGGTGCACTTCCCGAAGAAACAATTCCAAGTCAATGGTATAAATGTTATTGAAGAATCCCCGACCATCACTATTGGAAGTTTTCAATTACCTCTACCTACTTCCAAAAAGAAATATGATATACTTATTGTTGGGAATATGCACATCCCCATTGAGGTAACTTAGTGTTTTACGAAAGTTCTTCGGTTTCATGCTAATCGGAAGTGGTTGTTAATAAGACTTGATCAACCTTATTAATGGATCATTTTTGAGAGGTATGAAGTTGATGAATCTAGTAGGCACAACTCTGTGTTCCCACTTTTTATTTTCTGTTTTAGTTAGTCAAATAAAATAAAATGCCATGATTATCCTGTTTTCTGTTTTCACCGTGCAATAAAAAATGACCCAAAAATAAAAGTTCTCAGAATATCCTGAAAATTTGATACGATTTTTTTCCTGAATATTTATGAATTTCTGGTGCAAATAACATCAGAGGGGGGTGCACCTGGTGCCCACAACACACCAGGGCGCGCCAGCAACCCCAGGCGCACCCTGGTGGGTTGTGGCCCCCATGTTGGCCCCTCACTTATTCCTTTAGACCATTGCATCCCCTACCTCCAGAAAAAAATCACCATAGCTTCCATTCCCATGTTCTTGCTCTCAAACCCGCGGATTTTGATCTCTTCGCTCGAAGCTCCGTTTCCGAAACTGTTTGGGGGAATTGCTACTTGGTATGTGAATCCTCCATTGCTCCAATTAGTTTTTGATTTAATGGGTTATTTTTAGAGAAATTAGCTACTCTTGGTACTGCTGCAGATGAGCTTGCATGTTGAATTCTTAGAGTTCTAAGTAGTTTGAATGCTTAATATGGCCTCTATGCATCCTTGGGAGTAGTTGCTATCAATCTTACAAAGTTTTGTTGACAAAATTTTGTGGACTAAATTTTTTAGAATTTTTCTTATAGGAATAAGATGGATTTCTTTAGGAAGTTGTCCTCCAAGAAAAATGCCAAAGGAGTCATTGGGGAATCATCGGACAATGACCTCCACACTGCGAGAACGGTGGAGGTGCGGCCGTGTGAATGGCCGCATCATGCCTTCATGGAGGAGGCCGGATTCCATCAAGAGTTTGCTCAATTTGTTGCAAATGCTGGGCTGACCGAGTTGCTCGCAGCTAAGTGTGACCAACACCACAGCCTTACGAATTCCTTTGTGCAAAGTTTTCATTTTTTTAGAAAGAATAATCCTCCTGAAGTGCAGTTTAAGCTTTACGCTAAAACTCACAACATACCGCTAACTGACTTTTGCGACATATGCTTGATCCCCTCTGATGGGGAATTAAGAGAACCTAGACCAGTGGAGTTTGAGGATTTTCTCCTCACTTTAACAATGGGTGAAGATAGAGGCATGTCAAATGCTACTGCTACCAGTTTGCAGTTTCCTTCTGTGCATTACTTTGCTTTGTTCATTGCGAAGTGTTTAACTGCTAGGGAGAAGGTTGGCGCACTAGTTGCCCCCGACTTTGCTATTTTACACCATGCACTGTACAATGATCACACCTTTAGCATGGGGGCTATTATTGCACGTCGCTTACACCTTAACAGGACTAAGGGAAAGATACATGGTGGTATTTATGCTACTCGCTTAGCGAGACACTTTAATGTTCAGATTCGTCCACATGATTATCCCTTGTCCCAAGTTTATCTAGATCACAAAGCGTTGCAGGATCACCAATTTATCGAGGCAACTGATTCTTTCCATAACATTCGTTACAACTTAGTATTTAGCATCGAAACCCGTGATGTTATCCCGTTGCCTGCACCGTCTCTGTTTGATTATATTGTCAGGAACGGATACAAGATCATGCGAGATGATATTACAGCCTATCAGAACAACCTAGCAGCTACTGAGGAGGAGCCCTAGGAGTGGGACACTCAGGTGCCGCCTCCACCTCACTTCGACTTAGGTCCGGATGGCTACTACGGATGGTGATTACCAAGCTAGGCCAAAAGCCTAAGCTTGGGGGAGTACGTATTTCCACCGACATTACATTCGTGTTCACACATTTCATTCCAGTTGTCGGTGTTCATACTTTTTCATTGTATTATCCATGCTAGATTTATTTTCCCGCTTTCTTCTTGTGTGTTTGAAGAACTTTTAGAAAACCCAAAAATATTTCCTACTTATTTTTGTTCTTTCTTTTTAGCTTAGTTTAATTAAAGTCTTCTTTTGCTTGTTGGGAGCTTTCCTGTGTAAATAGTTTTTCTTGTTTTTATTTTTACCTCTTTAATTTGTTTTCTTCAGAAAAACTAAAAACTCCAAAAATATTTCAATGTGTTTCTCTGAAATTCTTTTCCTTTTATTTGAGTCGTACCAAGGAGAAGACCACGATGAAAATGTTGAGTGGCTCTCATATGCACTATTGTTATCTAACAAAGAGGCCATGTTACCTTGTCTTCTCCTCTTGAATAAAATGTTTGTAGATTCCAGCTTAGTCCACGGCACTCTTGCACTATTATTATTTTCATATCGTTCGGTCGTGCAAGTGAAAGGCAATAATGACGATATTTGATGAAGTGACTGTGGCAGAGAAAAGCGGGTATGAACTCAACTTGTTTTTGTTTTTGTAAATATGTTTAACCTAGTATCCTTGATTCAACATATTATGATCAAACATGTTTGCAATGACCATTAGAGATTATAGTTGTTCATGCCATGCTTAAGTAGCTAGGAGTGGATAATGATTTATCTTGGATGTCAACATGCATTAAAATGATTGTGATGTGGTATGATGATATGGTATCCTCCTCTGAATGTTTCAAGTGGCTTGACTTGGCACATGTTCACGCATGTAGTTGAATCAAAACCAACATAGCCTTCATGATATTTATGTTCATGGTGTCCATATCCTACTCATGCTATTAGTCAATGTTTATTATATGCAATGCATGTTCATGACCGTTTTCGCTCTCTAGCTGGCCGCTTCTCAATCTATTTGCTAGCCTTCGCCTGTACTAAGCGGGAATACTGCTTGTGCATCAAAACCCTTAAATCAAAGTTATTCCAGATGAGTCCACTATATCTACCTATATGCGGTATTACCCTGTCGTTCCAAGTAAATTTGCATGTGCCACCTCTAAAAATTCAAATGAACATCTGTTTTGTGTGCCTGGACCGCTCATGGAGCGACAGGTGTTGGAAATATACCCTAGAGGCAATAATAAATTAGTTATTATCATATTTCCTTGATCATGATAATCGTTTATTATCCATGCTAGAATTGTATTGATTGGAAACTAAGATACATGTGTGGATACATAGACAACACTATGTCCCAAGTGAGCCTCTACTAGACTAGCTCGTTGATCAAAGATGGTGAAGGTTTCCTGGCCATAGACATGAGTTGTCATTTGATAACGGGATCACATCATTAGGAGAATGATGTGATGGACAAGACCCAAACTATGAACGTAGCATATGATCGTGTCAAGTTTATTGCTATTGTTTTTTGCGTGTCAAGTATCTATTCCTATGACCATGAGATCATGCAACTCATTGACACCGGAGGAGTAACTTGTGTGTATCAAACGTCGCAACGTAACTGGGTGACTATAAAGGTGATCTACAGGTATCTCCGAGGGTGTCTATTGGGTTGGCGTGGATCGAGACTGGGATTTGTGATACGTCTCCAACGTATCTATAATTTTTGCTTGTTCCATGCTGTTATATTATCATTCTTGGATGTTTTACAATCATTTTACTACAATTTTATACTATTTTTGGGACTAACCTATTAACCTAGAGCCTAGTGCCAGTTTCTGTTTTTTCCGTGTTTTTGAGTTTTACAGAAAAGGAATATCAAACGGAGTCCAAACGGAATAAAAATCTATGGGGATTTTTTATGGACTAGAAGAAGCCCAGGGAGCGTTGGAGTTGGGCCAGAAGAGCCACGAGGCCACCACAAGCCTGGGGGGCGCCCCCCTAGGGCGTGCCCCCCTGGCTTGTCGTCGCCTCATGGCCCACCTTGACTTGTTTCCGACGCCAAAAATTCTTATAAATATAGAAACCCCCAGAAACAAACCTAGATCGGGAGTTCCGCCGCCGCAAGCCTCTGTAGCCATGAAAAGCCAATCAGGAGCCCGTTCCGGCACCCTGCCGGAGGGGGAAACCATCACCGGAGGCCATCTTCATCATCCCGGCGGTCTCCATGATGAGGAGGGAGTAGTTCACCCTCGGGGCTGAGGGTATGTACCAGTAGCTATGTGTTTGATCTCTCTCTCGTGTTCTTGAGATGACACGATCTTGATGTACTACGAGCTTTATTAATATAGATGAATCATATGGAGTTTTCCCCTCTCTATCTTCTTGTGATGAATTGAGTTTTCCTTTTGAAGTTTTCTTATCGGATTGAGTCTTTAAAGGATTTGAGAACACTTGATGTATGTCTTGCGATGGGATATCCGCGGTGACAATGGGATGTTATATTTATCCACTTGATGTATGTTTTGGTGATCAACTTGCGGGTTCCGTGACCTTGGGAATCTATGCATAGGGGTTGGCACACGTTTTCGTCTTGACTCTCCGGTAGAAACTTTGGGGCACTCTTTGAAGTTCTTTGTGTTGGATTGAACATGACGAATCTGAAATTGTGTGATGCATATCGTATAATCAAGCCCATGGGTACTCGTGGTGACATTGGAGTATCTAGGTGACATTAGGGTTTTGGTTGATGTGTATCTTAAGGTGTTATTTGAGTACGAACTCTAGGGCTGTTCGTGACACTTATAGGGATAGCTCATAAGATTGATCGGAATAGATAACTTTGAGGTGGTTTCGTACCCTACAATAATTTCTTCGTTTGTTCTCTGGTATTTGTGACTTTGGACTGAACTCTTTGTCGCACGTGAGGGGTTTACATATGATTCAACTATGTTAGTATTGTTGAGAGAACTTGCACTAGTGAAAGTATGAACCCTAGGCCTTGTTTCCAAGCATTGCAATACCGTTTTTGCTCACTTTTGTTACTTGCTACCTTGCTGTTTTTATATTTTCAGATTACAAAAACCTATATCTACCATCCATATTACACTTGTATCACCATCTCTTCGCCGAGCTAGTGCACCTATACAATTTACCATTGTATTGGGTGTGTTGGGGACACAAGAGGCTCTTTGTTATTTGGTTGCAGGGTTGTTTGAGAGAGACCATCTTCATCCTACACCTCCCACGGATTGATAAACCTTAGGTCATCCACTTGAGAGAAATTTGCTACTGTCCTACAAAACTCTGCGCTATAGGCCCAACACGAGTCTACAAGAAGAAGGTTGTGTAGTAGACATCAATTTGTCACTCCGTATGACGGAGAGGTATCTCTGGGCCCTCTCGGTAATACAACATCACAAGAAGCTTGCAAGCAATGTGATTAAGGAGTTAGTCGCGGGATCTTGTATTACGGAACGAGTAAAGAGACTTGCCGGTAACGAGATTGAACTAGGTATGGAGATACCGACGATCAAATCTCGGGCAAGTGACATACCGATGGACAAAGGGAACTGCATACGGGATTGTCTGAATCCTTCACATCGTGGTTCGACCGATAAAGATCCTCATAGAATATGTAGAAACCAATATGGGCATCTAGGTCCCGCTATTGGTTATTGATCGTAGAGGTGTCTCGGTCATGTCTACATAGTTCTCGAACCCGCAGGATCTGCATACTTAACGTTTGGTGACGATTTGGTATTGTTGAGTTATGTATGTTGGTGACCGAAAGTTGTTCGGAGTCCCAGATGAGATCACGGACGTCACGAGGAGCTCCGGAATAGTCCGGATGTAAATATTTATATATGGGAAGTCATATTTTGGCTACCGGAAAAGTTTTGGGTTTTTTCGGTATTGTACCGGGAAGCTTCCGGAAGGTTCCAGAGGGTTTCGGAGGAGTCCGGAAGGGTCCCTCCAGCCTCTAGGACGTGCATGGGCTGTAAGGGGGTGTCCAAGCCTTGTTGGGCCATCCCCCAAGGGACTATGCGGCTAGGGGGTAGGAAACCCTAAAGGGGAAGGCACCTAGGAGGTGCCTTGGGGAGGGAGGACTCCTCCCTCTTTGCCGCCGCCCTCTTCCTTGGAGGAAGGGCTAGGGCTGCGCCCCATCTACCCCCTCCTCCTATATATGGAGAGTGAAAAAATTTCTATGCTTTTGGATCATGAAGATAACGATTTATGTGATAGTTATGTTGTGAAATTCCTTCATCATGCTACTGAATTTTTTTATGAGGGAGGAACATATGCTTGTAGGAATTGCAATAATATCAAGTTTCCTCTCTATGTGTTCAAAGTTTTGAAGTTATGCTTGTTTTGCCTTCCTATGCTAGTTGATTCTCGCTCCAATAAATTGTTTGCTCACAAAATCCCTATGCATAGGAAGTGGGTTAGACTTAAATGTGCTAGTCATATGCTTCATGATGCTCTCTTGCATGTTTCAATTACTACTTTTTATGTGAGCATCATTGAAATCATCATGCCTAGCTAAAAGGCATTAAAGAAAAGCGCTTGTTGGGAGACAACCCAATATTTATACCTACTGTTTTTGTGTGTCCACATGATTAAGCTACTGTATAATCATGTTTTATAGCTTTTGTTTCATTAAAGTGCCAAGTAAAGCCTTTGGGATAGTGTGGATGACAGTTGACTTGATTCTGTGCAAAAACAGAAACTTTTGCTCTCAGTCCAGGAATTTTGTAAATTCACTGGAACGTGATTTTGATCTGAATTTTTTACACATGATTGATATACAAATTTCCTAGATTGTCCTAATTTTTCAGAATTTTTAGAGACAGGTAAGTATGGTTACGCTACAGATCTTCACAGACTGTTCTGTTTTTGACAGATTCTGTTTTGCATGCATAGTTTGCTTGTTTTAGTGTTTTCATTGCTTATATTTAGTGATATAAATTATGGGAATGATAGAATACAGTAGGTATGATGTGGGAACAATTATGAATCTTGTCTTTACAGTACCTAAGTGAATTATCTTTGTTTATTATACTAACCCATCTCACGAAGTTCCGTTAAGTTTTGTGTGATTGAAGTTTTCAAGTTTTGGGTGAGACACCGATATGAGGAGAATAAGGAGTGACAAGAACCTAACCTTGGGGATGCCCAAGGCACCCCCAAGGTAATATCCAAGGAAGACTCAAGCTCCTAAGCTTGGGGATGCCCCGGAAGGCATCCCCTCTTTCGTCTCCAACATTATCGGTATATCTTACTTGGAGCTATATTTTTATTCGTCACATAATATGAGTTTTGCTTGGAGCGTCATTTTATTTTCTTTTTCTCTGTTAGGTGTTATTTATAATCTTGTTTTTCAATAAAAAGTTCCAAGAATTGCCTTTAGGATGCTTGCATTGCATGTTTTGATGTGTGCTGTATAAAAACAGAAACTTTTGCTATAGTGTTTGAATTTTCATATTTTACTGGAACGTTGAACGTTTCTGAAATTTTTACACAGTATTTTCATATAAATTATTTATCATGTCCTAAATTTTCATAATTTTTTGAGTTACAGAAGTACACTGTTTTCAGAAATTGCTACAGACTGTTCTGTTTGGATAAATTGCTGTCATAGTTTTGTTATCTACTTATCCTATAGTTTCCATAGCCTATATTGGTAGATATAAATTGTGGAAATGATAGTATACAGTACCTAATGTTTGAAAATTATTATGCAACTTATCTTGGCAGTACATAAAGAGCTGATTTATTATTATGTGTACTAACCTATCTCACGAGTTCTTTTCAAGTTTTGTGTGGAAGGTGTTTTTGAGAATAGGTGAAACCATGATATGAGAGGATTGAACGAGATACAAAAGCTCAAGCTTGGGGATGCCCAAGGCACCCCAAGTAAATATTTCAAGAAGTCTCAAGCATCTAAGCTTGGGGATGCTACGCATCCCACCTCTCTTCATCAACAATTATCGGTTAGCCTATGTTGAGCCTAAATTTTTATTCGTTCACATGATGTGTGCTATTCTTGGAGTGCTATTTTTCTTTTGCTTGCTGTTTAATAAAATACTTAAGATCTGAAATTCTTAGATGAGAGATTCTTCACATAGTTATTTAATTGTTGACTACGCATTGATCTTCACTTATATCTTTTGAGAGTACCTTGTCATTTGCTCATATGCTTCACTTAAATTTGTTTGAGCTTGCCAAAAAGCAAGGGCAATATATGAAACTAGTCCCAAAGTGATAGATATACAAGGAGGATATAATAAAAACTTTCATGAAGATCATGGGACAAATTAAACTTGATTCTTTGTAATAGTTTTGAAACATGATGATAGTAATACGTGAGTCATGTTAGTGAGTAATTATGCTTTAGTAGGAATATTGGTGTTAAGGTTTGTGATTCCCTATGCAAGGACGAAAGTCAATAGTTATGCAATGAAGTTACATCCTACTTGTGGTGCATTATTCGGTGTTAGTTATGTTCAATGCTCACTTATGTGAATTTTCGTTTCTTGGTTTGGTTGCTTCCCAATCTATTTGCTAGCCTCCATTTGTACTAAGTAGAAATACTACTTGTGCATCCAAAATCCTTAAACCAAATTTTGCCTTATGAGTCCACCATACCTACCTATATGCGGTATTTCCATGCCGTTCCAAGTAAATTTGTATGTGCCATCTCTAAATTTTCAAAATAAAATTTCTCTTTTGTGTGCCCGTACCGCTCATGAAACGGTGGGGAGTATCCAATATGTTTCCATGCTAGGTGTGTTATTCTCACGATATGTGTTGATTCACTATCATTCACGAGAAAGAGGCTGGTATTCGGGATGCCCAGTTCCATGCTCAAAATTCAAATCAAAATATAATGAAACAAAACTCCCCCAGGATTGTTGTATTGTTGTTTGTATGGACGGTACCCGTGGATTCGGCTCATCGTGGAGTGTGATTGATTGGTGGAGGGGGAGTAAAAACTTTACCATTCTGTTTGGGAACCGCCTATAATGTATCTAGCATGAAAAGTATTGTGAGCTACTTTGTCGTTTTCGTTGACAGGAAAAGCATGCCACTCAAAATATTTTTCTCTCTCAATTTAAACCTTGAGCTCTGGCACCTCTACAAATCCCTACTTCCCTCTGCGAAGGGCCTATCTATTTACTTTATGCAATTTTTATTTTTGCTTTGAGTCTCCATCTTCTCTTATAAGCACCAACTAGGGGGCACTATGATCGTACTTGAGCATTGGGCATAGCTAATATTTGAGTGTGTTTCATGAATGGATCAATGATTGAGCATGATGGGCTAGAGATAACTTTCTTTAGTGTTGATATTTTGAAAGACATGGTTGCTTGTTGACATGCTTGAGTATTGAAGTCATTATGTTAAAACTAGACTATTGCTCTGAATCATTTGCAAGTCCAAATGTCCATGCTATACTAAGAAGAAAAGAATATGATGAACATGTCAGGCAGCATTCCACGTCAAAAATTCTGTTTATATCATTTACCTACTCGAGGACGAGTAGGAATTAAGCTTGGGGATGCTGATACGTCTCCAACGTATCTATAATTTTTGCTTGTTCCATGCTGTTATATTATCATTCTTGGATGTTTTACAATCATTTTACTATAATTTTATACTATTTTTGGGACTAACCTATTAACCTAAGGCCTAGTGCCAGTTTCTGTTTTTTTCCGTGTTTTTGAGTTTTACAGAAAAGGAATATCAAACGAAGTCCAAATGGAATAAAAATCTACAGTGATTTTTTATGGACCAGAAGAAGCCTAGGGAGCGTTGGAGTTGGGCCAGAAGAGCCACGAGGCCACCACAAGCCTGGGGGGCGCCCCCCTAGGGCGCGCCCCCCTGGCTTGTCGTCGCCTCGTGGCCCACCTTGACTTGTTTCCGACGCCAAAAATTCTTATAAATATAGAAACCCCCAAAAACAAACCTAGATCGGGAGTTCCGCCGCCGCAAGCCTCTGTAGCCACGAAAAACCAATCGGGAGCCCGTTCCGGCACACTGCCGGAGGGGGAAACCATCACCAGAGGCCATCTTCATCATCCCGGCGGTCTCCATGACGAGGAGGGAGTAGTTCACCCTCGGGGCCGAGGGTATGTACCAGTAGCTATGTGTTTGATCTCTCTCTCTCGTGTTCTTGAGATGACACGATCTTGATGTACCCCGAGCTTTATTAATATAGATGAATCATATGGAGTTTTCCCCTCTCTATCTTCTTGTGATGAATTGAGTTTTCCCTTTGAAGTTTTCTTATCGGATTGAGTCTTTAAAGGATTTGAGAACACTTGATGTATGTCTTGCAATGGGATATCCGTGGTGACAATGGGATGTTATATTGATCCACTTGATGTATGTTTTGGTGATCAACTTACGGGTTCCGTGACCTTGGGAATCTATGCATAGGGGTTGGCACACGTTTTCGTCTTGACTCTCCGGTAGAAACTTTGGGGCACTCTTTGAAGTTCTTTGTGCTGGATTGAACATGAAGAATCTGAAATTGTGTGATGCATATCGTATAATCAAGCCCATGGGTACTCGTGGTGACATTGGAGTATCTAGGTGACATTAGGGTTTTGGTTGATGTGTATCTTAAGGTGTTATTTGAGTACGAACTCTAGGGCTGTTCGTGACACTTATAGGGATAGCTCATAAGATTGATCGGAATAGATAATTTTGAGGTGGTTTCGTACCCTACAATAATTTCTTCGTTTGTTCTCCGCTATTTGTGACTTTGGAGTGAAATCTTTGTCGCACGTGAGGGATTTACATATGATTCAACTATGTTAGTATTGTTGAGAGAACTTGCACTAGTGAAAGTATGAACCCTAGGCCTTGTTTCCAAGCATTGCAATACCGTTTTTGCTCACTTTTGTTACTTGCTACCTTGCTGTTTTTATATTTTCAGATTACAAAAACCTATATCTACCATCCATATTACACTTGTATCACCATCTCTTCTCCGAACTAGTGCACCTATACAATTTACCATTGTATTGGGTGTGTTGGGGACACAAGAGACTCTTTGTTATTTGGTTGCAGGGTTGTTTGAGAGAGACCATCTTCATCCTACACCTCCCACGGATTGATAAACCTTAGGTCATCCACTTGAGAGAAATTTGCTACTGTCCTACAAAACTCTGCGCTATAGGCCCAACACGAGTCTCCAAGAAGAAGGTTGTGTAGTAGACATCAATTTGTCACTCCGTATGACGGAGAGGTATCTCTGGGCCCTCTCGGTAATACAACATCACAAGAAGCTTGCAAGCAATGTGATTAAGGAGTTAGTCACGGGATCTTGTATTACGGAATGAGTAGAGAGACTTGCCGGTAACGAGATTGAACTAGGTATGGAGATGCCGACGATCGGATCTCGGGCAAGTAACATACCGATGGACAAAGGGAACTGCATACGGGATTGTCTGAATCCTTCACATCGTGGTTCGACCGATAAAGATCCTCATAGAATATGTAGAAACCAATATGGGCATCCAGGTCCCGCTATTGGTTATTGACCGTAGAGGTGTCTCGTTCATGTCTACATAGTTCTCGAACCCGCAGGATCTGCACACTTAACGTTTGGTGACGATTTGGTATTGTTGAGTTATGTATGTTGGTGACCAAAAGTTGTTAGGAGTCCCGTATGAGATCATGGACGTCACGAGGAGCTCCAGAATAGTCCGGAGGTAAAGATTTATATATGGGAAGTCATATTTTGGCTACCGGAAAAGTTTTGGGTTTTTCCGGTATTGTACCGGGAAGCTTCCGGAAGGTTCCAGAGGGTTCCGGAGGAGTCTGGAAGGGTCCCTCCAGCCTCTAGGACGTGCATGGGATGTAAGGGGGTGTCCAAGCCTTGTTGGGCCAGCCCCCAAGGGCCTATGCGGCTAGGGGGTAGGAAACCCTAAATGGGAAGGCACCTAGGAGCTGCCTTGGGGAGGGAGGACTCCTCCCTCTTGGCCGCCGCCCCCTTCCTTGGAGGAAGGGCTAGGGCTGCGCCCCATCTACCCCCTCCTCCTATATATAGAGAGGGAGAGGGAGGTCAGCCGCACCCCAAGGCATAGGTGCAGCCCTCCCTCTCTCCCTAGATCTGTTTCTCCATCGAAAACGCATCTGCGGCAGCGCTTGGCGAAGCCCTGCTGAGATTGCTCCACCACCACCGCCACCACACCGTTCTGCTGTCGGAGAACTCATCTACCTATCTGCCCTCACTTGCTGGATCAAGGAGGTGGAGACGTCATCGAGCTGTACGTGTGCTGAACGCGGAGGTGCCGTCCGTTCGGCGCTAGATCAGAACGGATCAAGATTGGATCGCGGGACGGATCGTGATTGGATCGCGAAGATGTTCGACTAGACCAACTGCGTTTATTAACGCTTCCCGCTTAGCAATCTACAAGGGTATGTAGATGCAATCTCTCCTCTCGTAGATGGTCATCTCGTAGATTGATCTTGGTGAAGCGTAGGAAATTTTTTGTTTCCCATGCAACGTTCCCCAACAGTGGCATCATGAGCTAGGTCTATGCGTAGATGACATCACGAGTAGAACAAAAAGGAGTTTGTGGGCATTGATATTCATATTTCTTCCTTCCTTAGTCTTATTTTGATTCAGCGGTATTGTGGGATGAAGCGGCCCGGACCAACTTTACATGTCCTCGTACATGAGACCAGTTCCATCGACTGACATGTAACTTTGTTGCATAAGATGGATGGCGGGTGTCTGTCTCTCCCACCTTAGTTGAATCGGATTCAACAAAGGCGGTCCTTGTAGAAGGTTAAATCGCAACTTTTATATCATCGTTGTGGTTTTGCGTAGGTAAGAATCATTCTTGCTAGATACCCATAGCAGCCACGTAAAACATGCAACAACAAATTAGAGGACGTCTAACTTATTTTTGCAGGGTATGTTGTGATATGATATGGCCAAAGACATGATGATATATATTTGATGTATGAGATGATCATGTTTTTGTAATAGTTTATATCAACTTGCATGTTGAGACGGCAACCGGCAAGAGCCATAGGGTTGTCTTTAATTATTATGTGGCCTGCGTGTCACTTATTAAGCGCTATGTAATGCTTTACTTTATCGCTAAGCGGTAGCAATAGTAGTAGAAGCATGGTTGGCGCAACAAACCCGATGGCAACATGATGATGGAGACCATGATGATGGAGATCATGGTGTCATGCCGGTGACAATGGAGATCATGCCGGTGCTTTGGAGATGGAGATCAAAAGCACAAGTTCATGGCCATATCATGTCACTTATGATTTGCATGTGATGTTAATCCTTTTATGCATCTTATTTTGCTTAGGACGACGGTAGCATTATAAGGTGACCCCTCACTAAAATTTCAAGATAAAATTGTGTTCTCCCCGAGTGTGCACCGTTGCGAAAGTTCGTCGTTTCGAATCACCACGTGATGATCGGGTGTGATAGACTCTACGTTCACATACAACGGGTGCAAGCCAGTTTTGCACATGCGGAACACTCGGGTTAAACTTGACGAGCCTAGCATGTACAGACATGGCCTCAGAACACAAGAGACCAAAAGGTCAAACATGAGTCATATAGTAGATATGATCAACATGGAGATGTTCACCATTGAAACCACCTCATCTCACGTGATGATCGGACTTGGGTTGGTGAATTTGGATCATGTAGCACTCAGATGACCGGAGGGGTATGAATTTGAGTGGGAGTTCTTTAGTAATATGATTAATTGAACTCACTATCATGAACATGGTCTAAAGTTGTATTTGCAAAATTATATTGTAGATCGATAGCTCGCGCTGTAGCTCCCTTAAATTTTGATACGTTCCTAGAGAAAAAGTAAGTTGAAAGATGATGGTAGCAGTTATGCGGACTGGGTCCGTGATCTATGGATTGTCCTCATTGCTGCATAGAAGGCTTATGTCCTTGATGCACCGCTCGGTGCGCCACCCCCTCAAGCCTCGTCTGTAGATGTTGTGAACATCTGACAGACACGTTCTGATGACTACTTGATATTTCAGTGCGTCATGCATTACAGCTTAGAATTGAGGCCCCAAAGACGTTTTGAACGTCACGGAGCATATGAGATGTTCCAAGAGCTGAAACTGGGATTTCAGGCTCATGCCCGTGTTGAGAGATATGAGACCTCCAACAAGATTCTTTGCCTGCAAGATGAAGGAGAATATCTCAATCAGGTGAGCATGTGCCCAGATTGTCTGGGTACTACAATCGCTTGAATCAAGTGGGAGTTCATCTTCCAGATAAGATAGTGATTAACAGAGTTCTCCAAGTCACTGCCACCAAGCTACTAGAGCTTCATGATGAATTATAACATGCCAGGTATCGAGATGTTCCCTAAGCTATTCGCGATGTTTGACACCGTGAAGGTACAAATCAAGAAGGAGCATCAAGTGTTGATGGTTAGTAAAACCACTAGTTTCGAGAAGGGCAAGGGCAAGAAGGGAAACTTCATCAATGGCAAGCCAGTTGCCGCTCCAGTGAAGAAACCCAGGGTTGAACCCAAACCTAAGACTAAGTGCTTCTATAATAAGGGGAACGGTCACTGGTAGCGGAACTGCCCCAGATGCTTGGCAGATAAGAAGGCTGGCAACGTCAACAAAAGTATATTTGATATATGTGTTATTGATGTGTGCCTTACTAGTACTCCTAGTAGCACCGTGGTATTAGATATCGGTTCAGTTACTAATGTTAGTAACTCGAAATAAAAGCTACGAAATAAACGGAGACTAGCTAAAGGGCGAGGTGACGATGCGTGCTGGAAGTGTTTCCAAGGTTGATGTGATCACCATCGAAATCTCCCTCTACCTTCGGGATTAGTGTTGAACCTAAATAAATGTTATTTGGTGTTTGCGTTGAGCATGAACATGATTAGATCGTGTTTATTGCAATACGGTTATTCATTTAAGTCAAGAGAATAATGGTTATTCTATTTACATGAATAATACCTTCAATGGTCATGCACCAAATGTGAATGGTTTATTGAATCTCGATCGTAGGGATACACATGTTCATAATATTTATGCCAAAAGATGCAAAGTTAATAATGATAGTACCACATACTTGTGGCACTGCCGCTAAGGTCATATTGGTGTAAAGCGCATGAAGAAACTCCATGTTGATGGATCTTTGGACTCACTCAATTTCGAATCGCTTGAGACATGCGGACCATGCCTCATGGGATAGATGACTAAGACCCCGTTTTCCGGTATGATGGAGCGGACAGGTAACTTATTGAAAATGATACATGTTGATGTATGCGGTCCAATGAGTGTTGAAGCGTGCGGTGGATATCGTTATTTTCTTACCTTCACTGATGATTTGAGTAGATATAGGAATATTTATTTAATGAAACACAAGTCTGAAACGCTTGAAAAGTTCAAGCAATTTTAGAGTGAAGTTGAAGATCATCGTGACAAGAAGATAAAATGTCTACGATATGATCATGGACGTGAATATCTGAGTTACGAGTTTGGTATGCAACTTAAGACAATGTGGAAATTGTTTCACAACTCACGCCGCATGGAACGCCATGGTGTGATGGTGTGTGTCAGTGTCAAAACCGGCGTATCTCGTAGTAGGCGTCGTAAGCTAGGCGTCTTGGAGCGATGGTAACATGGACACATGATTTTACCCAGGTTCGGGCTCTCTCAAGGAGACAATACCCTACGTCCTGCTTTTGATTGTATTCATATGGGGGATAGTACATAGTACTGGTATCTACCACGAGATGTAATGAATATATCATGATCTATCGACCAGCCTAGCCTCGGTTTATATATGCACCGAGTCCTAGGGTTTAAGAGAGTCCTTGTCTTGGGCATCAAGTCTTGTGGAATCCTCCTTGTATACGACATGGGCTGTCCGAACTGGCCCAATAGTGCACCACCATGGGGGTCCTCAGCCCTTTCCACCTGGTCGGGAGACGACGTGGTGAGTACCCCCTAGTCCAGGACACCGTCAGTAGCCCCCTGAACCGGTCTTCAAGTTCGGGACGCTCCTCGGTTCTTCTGAACTGTTCTTTGTCTTCGGTCGTCGATCTTGAAAACTGGTTCAACAAATCTTCCCATCTTCGATCTTGAGTATCGCCGAGGTGTATCCAAAGAGTTCATACGTCGGGTATCCGAGGAGCCCCTTTAAGTTTTCGGCCTTTATCAATGCCTTGTTATTTTTACGCCACACCTCGGGTTCGAAGTGTTTCCCGTGCGGCGGTGTCCTCTAGCGTCCGAGCTCCGACGTCAGACTGCATCCGAGGTATCTTTTGCAGCCGAGCACCAACGCCGGACTGCTTCCGAGCTCCAACGCCGGACTATATCCAAAGAGTCTTTTTACAGCCGAGCTCCAACGCCAGATTGCATCCGAGCTCTTGCGCCGGACTATATCCGAGCGCCGGACTACATCCGAGGTGTCATAGATTACCTCGGTCTTGAAAAAGTTGAAGGGGTTCAACCGAGCTTAATGCCGGAAATGCCCTCTATGGAGCCAGCCACTTGCATCCGAGCTTTATGCCGGACTCCTTCCAAGGTGGTGCACCACCTCGGCCATGTGCTGATTTTTGTAAATTTAATTCCGATTTGTGCAATGTATTCTTTGTCGAGATATATGGCCAGTAGCCCTCAAGGTGTGTGTCCGTTGAATGTCTGGCATGCACCTGAAGGAAAACATAAAACCGCTGATCCCAGTAGCCCCTGAGACTCAGGTCGATTCACAAAATCGGCCTGAGGATCAACTCCTAGCTCTGCAGCATACTTAGGAATAGAAACGCAGTGTAATATATTAGAGGAAATAGTGATCGGCAAGCGGGCCCTTGAGAGAGGGTCTTGAGAAGTTGCCATAATATATTAGCTTGATGCCGGATAGGTCCAGATGGTACCTATTGTTGTCCGAAGACATGTTTGCCCATAGCTCGGTCAAGCCGAACACTGACATTTTGAATTTTCTGCATTGAATAGGCAATGCAGTAGCCCCTGAGCCACTGGTCGGGTGGCAACACCAGATCAGGGGATCGATGTGCCCGTTTAATATTTGTAAATGATAAGCGTGAAGCCCAGTAGCCCCCGAGACTTAATGTGGCCACGGGTGGCCGAATTAAGGATCGATATCCGGAGTAAATTGACTTTAATCACAATTTATGTGTAATGATTCTATGTATCCAAGTACTTTACATCATTAATGCTCGGATCCGCATTGTACAAAACTTTGTCGACCGACCATCGGCTTCAACCTGCTCGGCCAGTGGCCGGGGAGTGTTTGTCCTACTTTATTAAGCCTTTATGAGGGCAAAGATTTATGGCAAACAAGGCAATCCGGCCATACGGTTGTATAAACAAAGGTACGTGGAGAGATATGTTATATTACTATTTAACGTAAGAAACATCTTCTGGGAAAAATAGTTCCTTTATAAGTTCCTTTTCCCAGGCTATCATGTTGACCATGATCGTGAAACCTCAACTCCGATCAATGTGGGAGGAAAATATTGAGGATTTAGTTCGGGAAAAGTTTCCGAACTCTGTGGTCCTTAGTGAACCTAAATTTTCACTTCCGTCGTTGCCGACCAATTATATTCTTAAGATGGCTAGCTTTCGGCTTCACCCAGTCTGAGGTACTAACACGGATGACCCCGAAGTAACAATCGCAGAGGTGGTCCCTTTACCCCATAGCCGAACAATCGGGAACGTAGGGGATAAGCACAGGAGCCAGGCAACCCAGCTTGGCCAAAATCTTAAGTCAAATTGATGCATATTTATGGCTTTATAACGATGATTACGGAAGGCAGCACTCGTATATTGAATACAAATGCGTTTATGCTATATGCTATTTTGACTCCTTTGTGACCGTTTATCATTTGAGAGTGGCCCATCATCGGCTTCTACCCCTTTGTAGATGCTACGCAGGGTGTTCCCGCAGTAACAAGACAACCCTTAGCTGACGTCTCGGTGCCCGGAGGCGGTTGTGTTAGCGGAAACGAGGCAATCAGATATCTAGGCTTTATAACTTCCACTTGGTCATGGGAGCTTAAAGTTTGGGAAGCCAGTTACTAGCCCCCGGTTAGTGTTCAGCATCATCCGAGGTCAAGCCGTTAACACTCCGGCCAATTTTATGAAAGGCCCGTTATTTAATACGGTCATCGGATCGCCGACCAGTTTATGCTTATTGTGACAGTCAGTTTTTGGCTTTCTCCACTGAGGTACTTGACGAGTTAACCCGGAAGTGCAATCGCAGTGGTTCTCCCTTTGCACTCCTAGCCAAACAAAGCGAAACGTAGGAGGCAAGCACAGGAGCTGGGCAACCCAACTATTGACTGAAGACACAATTCGAAACTGGTGCATATAAAGCAATATCCGAGAACATTTCGCCGAGGACTCCTCGGAGTGCCTTGGCTTTTGGTGGGTTCGGCTCTAGTCGCAGCCCCCCGTTGATATTACCGATGCTTTAAAAGTGTACTGCGAGAGTTATGCTCGGAAAAAACAAAATTTATGCAGAAAACTTTATGTTTAGATAAAAGAAAATTGTGCCAATCCGAAACTGGTCTTAAAATTAATATGTGCTTCGGTCGTGCTTTAACATGATACATCCGATCTCCGGCCTCCAAGCGGGCCAGCCTTTGGCTTCAACCTCCATATCCCGAAGGCGGAGTGTTTCTCCGAGACCTGTTTAGCGAACTAAACTCGAGCGGCTTTAGAAAGAAACCAGGCTATCCTGCTATTGACCACACACTAGTGTCGGAAAAAGGAGTAGTAGAAAAAGACTTTGCAACGACCAAGAAGAAAATACATTTATTATAAAACAGCTCATACAAATTTAAGAGCCCCCAAGTGACTTGGGTAAAAGAATTTTATGTATAATGATTGTATGTACCGAAGTACTTATATCATATATGTGTTCGCCTGAACTTTAAACGCGTCTTAACCGACCGTCGGCTTCTCCCTCTTCGGCCAAGGGCCGAAAAGTGTTATCTACTACGCCATCCGAGGATATCGGAGGTGTTTCGAATAACCAGGCAATCAGGCCATTAGGCTATAACAGACAAAGCGCGCCCAGGGAACTTATGCTATATTACTATTTAACGTAAGAAGCATCTTCAAAGAAAATAGTTCCGCCAACGGTTACTTTCTTTGGGTTATCATGATTACCATGAGGGGTGTGCAATAGATTTATGTATGCTTGTCTTCCGTCGTGGCCGACCATAGTTGAAAACAGTAAGAGCGCTAGCTTTCGGCTTCACCCGTCTGAGGTACGAGTTCGGATGACCCGATCGTAACAATCGCAGAGGTGCTCCCTTTACTCCCTAGCCGAACAATCGGGAACGTAGGGGTAAGCACAGGAGCAAGGCAACCCAGCTTTGCGGCACACTTAAGTCAACATGATGCATATATTGGCGTAAACACGAACATGGAAGGGTGCGATACATTAATAATCATATGCAAGAGGAATGGCTTCATAAAGGAAGCCCCCAAGTAAACGGGGTATTTGAATTTGTTTGTAACAAACAAAGTTTTGACAAAGAAAGTTTTTCGCAAACAACTTTTTGTCAAAAAAGTATAATGCTTGGTTGAACCGAACAAAATTTAAAACTGAAAGTTTTTGAGCATGAAAGCGACTTAGCTGGTTAATGTGCTCGGTGCGGTTTAGGGTTGTGGCGTGACGAAGACGTAGTCCTCGGCCTGGCAGAGGTCCCAGCCCCCAAGCCCGAGGTAATTAAGCGAAGAGCTCGGGTCGAGAAGTGGCAACGCAACACGGTTGCTGCGGCGAGGCGAAGCCCTCGGTCCAGCCGAGGAGAGTAGTTCGGCAGCATGACGGCGAAGCCCCCCAGTTATCATGGGAAAACAAAGTGTTTTTAACAAACAAACTTTATTATTTAACATAAATATAATGCTTGGTCGAACCAAACAAAAGTTAAAAATTGAAAAAAGTTGAGCATGAAATCGACTTAGCTGGATAATGTGCTTGTGACGTGTGTCGATCTTGTAGTGGGTCAAGGTCCCAGCCACCAAGCCGGTCACGAGGTAGCCGAAGAAGAGCTCGGCTTGATGAAGTGACAACACAACACTTCCGAAGGCCGAGGAGAAACCCCCGGTCCAGTCAAGCAGACGGAGTAGTGTGACGCCCTGGTTTGTGCTACAATAATCTCTGTAATTAAGCTACAGTAATCACACGCTAATGATGCCACGTCACCACGATTACTGTTGTTAAACTCGCGTTGGTTCAAACCCCGTTCAAATTCCGTTGCATTTTAAAATTCATCTGAAAGGTGGTTTTAAAAGTTGTGCCAAACTGAAAATAAAAATGTTGGATGGGTTGCAAATATTCCCTAAGATTTTATAAAATTAAAACCGGCATATTAGGAATTATTTTAGTGTCCCAAATCATATTAAAACGGACGCTATTTGATATTAAAAAAATGAGGCTACCAGGCCTAAAACATCCGGCCCAGCCGGACGCTATAAGGCGCTGGGGCAACCCAAGCGCCAGCCCCAGCCGCCCCCGCTCGCTCCCGTTCTCCCCCCCCCCCGCGGCGCCGCGAGGCCTCCCCGGCCGGCTCCCGTTTCCCCCCCCCCCCGCCGAAGCCTCGCGCCGGCCCGGCCCGGCCGCTCCGCCCCCCCGACGGCGGTCCGCTCCACCCGCGCCCCCCCCCCCGCGCGCGCGCGGGGCCGACGCCCGGCCGGATCCGCGCCTGCCCCCGACGCCGGTCCGGACGGCCGCCGTTGCCGCCCGTCGCCGCCGTTCGCCGCGGCCCGCACCCGGCGCGCCGCCTCGCCGCCTCCCGCCGGCCCGACGCCGCCCCGCCGCCCGGACCGCCGCGCCGCCGCTCCGCCTCGCCGCCCCGCCGCCTCGCGCCGCCGTCCAGCCCCGCCTCCCCCACCGTGAGCTCCCCCCCGCCGGCGGTCACCGAGCTGGCTGCCCCCGCGCGCTGCGGCTGTGCGTGTGTGTGCGTGTGTGCTGTGTGTGCGTATGCGTATGCATACGCATACGTATACGTATTGTGCTAAAAAAGAAAAAGAAAAAGGGAAATAGAAATAGAAAAGAAAAAAATAGATAGATAAATAAATATATTTAATAATATTAATAATTAGTTAATTAGATTAATTAAATAATCAAACAGAATTATTACTGTTTTGGATAATTAGGTTTTATTAATTAAAAGAATTTAGAATATTGCTAAATCTTTATTAAATCATATTAATTAAACCGTAGCCCGGATTAAAAAGTTTTGAACATGAAAGTTGTTCAGAATAATTCCATGAATTCGAATACGTAGTCCGTTAGTCTGTCACATGCCCCTAGCATAGCAAACATGGAACTTTTTCATCGGTTTCATCTGTCCGGTAGTAGCCCGAGACCCGGAAAATATCGTCAGATATTCTTCCGACCCGTCTGCGATGTGTAATACTGCGTTAGTCCATGCCTAGCCCTGCATATTGCCATGTCATGCATCGTGATGCATTTGTCTGCTTTATATTTATTGTTTCTCCCCCCTCTTCTTACCGGTAGACCCCGAGATCGATGCTGCTGCCGAGTACGACTATGCGACTGGCGACCAGGCCTTTGCCGCAGAGCAGCAAGGCAAGCAAACCCCCCTTGAGCATTCCGATATCGCCTATTCCTTTCCCTCTTATTCTTGCATTAGATTTTTGCTACTGTATTAGTTAGCTCCTATTCTGATGCATAGCCTGTTTTTGATAAACTGTTCCTATATCTGCAATCATATCAACTGCTTAGTATAGGTTGATCAATGAATCCCCTGTGACCGCTTAGTCCCAGTTGCCCCTGCTTCTTCATCGACAACTCGACGACCCGAAGACTCGAAGACTCGGTCAACCGACCGACAAGCCAGGCCCCTCACATCACCGCACCCCCCTTAATTGTACGACTCTGCAGCGCTACTATCGAGTACCGAGGGTGACACCTCGTGAAGTACTCATGATGCTAGCTCTGTAGTGCAGCTAGTCGGTCATGGTTATCGAGGGTGATTCCTCCTTCACCACTCCCGACGATGACTCTCTCATGCAACCCCTCAAGTGTGGGACCCTCGAGGGTGATTCCTCTAAGTCCACCTTGACGGTTTCATCGAGCGGGGCCCCTTGAGGGTGATTCCTCAGGTTCCGTCTTGATGTTTTATACACACAGTTACTATGACCGGGTTACTGAAACATGTTGGTGATGGGTCGGCCCTGAGGGGTACCCACGGTTTGATGATGATGAGGCGTGGACTGGCGAGAGAGGCCTTTGCCACACATCCTCGAGACGGGGCGACGTACAGCAGTTCATGGGTCGCGCTTTCCCCGCATTAATAAAATGCTAATGGGTTGGGTACTTGATCTGAGTTAGGTCGTTGGCCTTAATACGCACTAACCTTCACATGGGGAAGTTATGGGTACTCAGCGTCGTTGTATCAGCCGAAGCTCTTCGGACGTCAGCAATGGAGCGGCGCGCGCCGGATTGGACTGGACGGTGCAGCTCTTGGACTGGAGTGTACTAGGTCTGCTTCCGGCCACCCACACATCGTGCAGGAGTGCAAGGGCAAGTGGGCCCATGAACCTGCGCGCTTAGGATTTAGACCGGCGGGCTGGCCTCTTCGTTGAGCCTAGGTGGGGCGACGACGTGCTGATATCCCGAGGCCAGGCATGACCTAGGAAAGTGTGTCTGGCCGGAGGTGATTCAGGCGTGTTGGGGAATATGTGGTGCACCCCTGCAGGGATGAATAATCTATTCGAATAGCCGTGTCCACGGTAACAGGACGACTTGGAGTTGTGCCTTGACCTTATACAACTATAATTGTGATTTAATTTGAAATGAATGTGGCCCCGAGATTGCTTCCTCGCAGGGAGTCGAGGAAGAATCTCTGGGCGTGGTTACTTAATAAAATTGCTACAATAATATGACTATATATGATATGCGAGTCTACCCTCTTCTAATGCTGCAAGATGCTGAAGATGCTAGTCTTCGATAGGACTAGGCCTTCTCCCTATTCTTGCTTTCTGCAGTCAGTCCAGATATACCCCATTCCCTTGATAATGATGCATACTTAGCATAGTTCTGATGTCAGTCTTGCGAGTACTTTGGATGAGTACTCACCGCTGCTTTGCTTTCCCTTTCCCCCTCGATACGATTCTGCGATTAGACGATGGAGCCCAGGAGATGGAGTACGCCGGAGACGACTACTACACCACCGCTGGAGCCTACTACTACGTGGAGAGTGCCGACGCTCAGGAGTAGTTAGGAGGTTCCCAGGCAGGAGGCCTCGCCTCTTTCGATCCGCTGCATATGTTTGTGCTAGCCTTCTTAAGGCAAAACTTGTTTAACTTATGTTTGTACTCAGATATTATTTGCTTCCGCTGACTCGTGCTTGTCGAGCTTTGTATTCGAGCCCTCGAGGCCCCTGGCTTGTAATATGAAGCTGTATGACTTTAATTTGTGTCTAGGGTTGTGTTGTGATATCAATCAGTGAGTCCCTAATCTTGGTCGTATGCATTGCGTGTATGTTTACCGTACGGTCAACATCGGGGGCATCACAAGTAGTTCGGCAGCGTGATGGCGAAGCCCCCACGTCCGTCGGCCATGTCAACGACACAATTTGGTTGATGGAGGCGGGACAACGATGTACACACGCCAAGGTGACCGCATGACACAGCCGAAGTCGATTACCTGTGCACACAATATAGTGCAAGCCAAGAGTAATAACAAATAAAGGTAATAATATATTTTAAAAAAAATTCTTCTACTCAGTTAATTTAAGTGAAGCAAATAAGTAAAGGAATATGGCCTGAGCGCCGAGGTGCCTGAACGAAGAGTTCGGCTTGACAAAGTGGCGACGCTGCACGGTCGATGTGGCGAGGTGAAGTCCTCGGTCCAGTTAACATGGCGAAGCTGTGATCGGCGGACGCCGAACTCTCATGCAGGTCGGCTGGTGACGCCGAAGTCTCATGCCAGCCGAGGTGTTGAAGCAGGTCGGCTGGTGACGCCGAAGTCCCCGGAATAGGTTGATGAAGGGATGCCAAAGCCCCCAGTCTAGCCGAGGTGACGGAGCAAATTGGTAAGGTGACGCTAGAGCCCCATGCCAGCTGATGTGTCAAAGCAGGTCGGCGTGGTGGACGTCAGCTTGAAAAAGTAACGGCGCGGCGATGCCGACGGAGGTCGGAATTTGTGACGAGGTCAATGCTGGCTTAATGAAGCAACGAAGCGCCCGACCCGTACAACCCGCGGATGACGAGGTTCGCTTGATGATTATTCGGCCCTCGCGATGCCGAACACTTGGTCGGATGACCGAGATGATGAGAAAATTTCCTCCAAAAAGGACGTCCGACAACCCGTTCATGAAAAAGATGAACTCGGGTCGGATTCGTTTTCGCGCAGAAAATAGATCCAAAATTCGTTGTACTAATCGGATGTTTCCCGGAGTTTGGAAGGCCGGATTGAGCTGTAATTTGGAGGGGTGATCGGTATGGGAATTCCGCAGACGGTGAACGGTGGGATCTTCCAAACGATGTCCGAGCTGGAAGCTGGACACCTCGCCCTAAACTCATCCCGATTCCCGTCCAGATTCCACAGGGCTCCGGTATTTCGTAGATCGCCGAAGATTCCTCCATCGGAATACGACGAAATTTTACGGGATCATTAGAGACTCAATTCCGCACAGTTCCACCAAAGCAATCATCAAGGCGACGCTTGAGGAAGCGGGGACGACGAACACGAGTCGCTGTCCAGAAAAACTGCATGGTTGCTCGAGAACGATGTCAACATCGAGCCCCCGAGCTCCATGGATGATTTCTTGTGATCTTGATAGAGATCGAAGATGACGACGATGAAAGTATCCGTCCGATCTTGACGATCCAGCATGGAGCGCAGTCCTCGGTCCAGCCGAGGTGACCAGTCGAGCCGGCGACGAAGATGCCGACATCGACAACAAAGCTCGGTTCCAACGCGTAGATCACGCCGGAGACGATCTGAATTCCCATCGCACCGCGGTGACTGCCGGCAGGCTCTCAATGAAAGCACCAATGTCGGTGTCAAAACCGGCGTATCTCGTAGTAGGGGTCCTAAGCTAGGCGTCTTGGAGCGATGGTAACATGGACACAAGATTTTACCCAGGTTCGGGCTTTCTCAAGGAGATAATACCCTACGTCCTGCTTTTGATTGTATTCATATGGGGGATAGTACATAGTACAGGTATCTACCACGAGATGTAATGAATATATCATGATCTATCGACCAGCCTAGCCTCAGTTTATATATGCACCGAGTCCTAGGGTTTAAGAGAGTCCTTGTCTTGGGCATCAAGTCTTTTGGAATCCTCCTTGTATACGGCATGGGCTGTCCGAACTGGCCCAATAGTGCACCACCATGGGGGTCCTCAGCCCGATCCACCTGGTCGGGAGACGACGTGGTGAGTACCCCCTAGTCCAGGACACCGGCACTGATGCCCAAAATCCTCTATATCAGAAGCCTCCAGAAATAACCCTAGATCAGAAGTTCCGCCGCCGCAACTCTCTGTATCGATGAAAAACCAATCTGGAGGCATTCCAATACCCTGCCGGAGAGGGTAGATCATCTCCGGTGGCCATCTTCATCATCCTGGCGGAGGCCATGACGAGGAGGGAGTAGTCCACCCTCGGGGCTGAGGGTATGTACCAGTAGCTATGTGTTCAATCTCTCTCTCTCGTGTTCTTGAGATGTCATGATCTTGATGTATCACAGGCTTTGTTAATATAGTCAGATCATATGATGTTATTCCCTTGCTATCATGCTGTGATGAATTGAATCTTTCCCTTTGAGATGTCGTTATGTTGGATTGAATATTTTGGTTGAGAACACTTGATGTATGTCTTGTGTGGGATACCCGTAGTGACATTGGGGTATTCTATTGATTCACTTGATATATGTTGAGGCATCAACTTGCAGATTCCGGAGACCTAGGGGATCTATGCATAGGGGTTGATTGCATGTTTTCATACCATGTTCTCCGATAGAAATCTTGGGGCACTCTTTGAGGTTCTTTGTGTTGGATTGAGTATTATGAATCTGAAATTGTTAGATGCGTATTGTATAATTAATTCATGGATACTTGTGGTGACATTGGAGTATCTAGGTGACATTAGAGTTGGTTGATGCGTATCATATGGTGTTATTTTAGTACGAACTCTTAGATAGATCGATCGGAAAGGATAAATTGGTGTTATTTTAGTACGAACTCTTGGATAGAACGATCAGAAAGGATAACTTTAAGGTGGTTTCGTACCCTGCAAAAAATTTCTTCTTATGTTCTCCGCTAGATAAGAACTTTGGAGTGATTCTTCGTTGCTCATTGAGGGATGGTTATGTGATCCAATTATATTAGCATTTTTGAGAGATTGCACTAGCGAAAGTACATACCCTAGGCCTTGTTTTCAAGCATTGCAATACCGTTTGAGCTCACTTTTGTTACTTGCTACCTTGCTGTTTTTTATTGTTACTATTACAAATATCAATATCTACTATCATTACTACACTTGTATCACCATCTCTTCGCCGAACTAGTGCACCTATACAATTTACCATTGTATTTGGTGTGTTGGAGACACAAGAGACTTTTTATTATTTGGTTGCAGGGTTGTTTGAGAGAGACCATCTTCATCCTACGCCTCCCACGGATTGATAAACCTTAGGTCATCCACTTGAGGGAAATTTGCTACTGTGCTACAAAACTATGCGCTTGGAGGCCCAACACGAGTCTACAAGAACAAGTTGTGTAGCAGACATCAACGCCACAAATCACATCACTGGTGAGCTCGAAAAGGTGACCATGCAGGATAAGTACCGTGGCAAAGATCACATCCACACCGCAAGTGGAGAAGGTATGATAATTAGTCATGTTGGTGATAACCCACAAGTGTGGGGGGTCAATTGTAGCCTTTCTCGATAAGTAAGAGTGTCGAACCCAACGAGGAGCTGAAGGCCGAATTTATAATCCCTTCAAGTTCTATCGATCAACGATACAACTCTACGCACACTTAAAGTTTGCATTACCTAGAACAAGAATAAAACTACCTTGTAATTGTAAGAGGATAAGTTTGCAAGAATAAAACTAGAAGTACTTAGCTAGATAATAAAAGTTAGTTTGTTTTAGTACAGAGATTTTTGTAGAACCATGGGAAAGATTGTCCATAGGCAATTGAATATAACATGATAGATACTTCTCATATGCAACGAGGGAGATGCATATGCTAACATACTTTCCATACTTGGATCACATGCACCTTTGATTGGAACTCTAGAAAGCATCTGCAACTACTCCCTCCAGTCCGATGTATTAGGCCTTGTAGCAAATTCTCTGCGACCAAGGCTCTAGTCGATTGGGCAATCAAAATTTGGTGAGACGAAATATCCTCCAATGAGAGAGCTTATCTCTTACGTCCAATTAATTGTGAATCTGAACTGGTTGGGAAGGTCCATAAGGAACGGGCATGCAGTGGTCAATCTTCATTCCATGGAGCGATTAATTAGGATAATTAGTTACCCAAGCAATTTTAGAGGAGGAGGGGGACAACCATATGCAATTACTAGGACAATTAATTACCCAAGTGGGCCTTATTCCAGTGTCAATATGGAACAAATAGTTTTTGGAAATGAGCCCGTATACACCGGATCAGAGGGAGTACTAAAGATCATTAAGGTAAAACCCAACCATAGCATTAAGTAACAAGTCTTCTTTACTCCCATACGCAACAACCCCCTTACTCAGGTTTAAGCTTATGTCACTCTCGCAACCCAATATAAGCGAATTATGAATGTATTGCAACACCTTACAATGGAAACATGGAGGGCACCAGAGGACATCATCATATCAACATACAACTTATATCAATCACATCATACCACAATTAACCCGTAGGAATAAAAGGATCTACTCAAACATCATCGGATGGCAACACATCATTGGATAATAATATGCGACATAAAGCACCATGTTTAAGTAGAGATTACAGCGGGGAAAAGAGGTGTTACACCGCTGCATAGAGGGGGAGAGAGTTGGTGACGATGGCGGCGAAGTTGTTGTTGTAGATTGCTGTCACGATGATTCCCCGGCGGCACTCCAGCGCCACCAGAAGAGAGGGGGAGAGAGCCCACCTCCTTATTCTTATTACTTGGCCTCCCCCTAGATGGGAGGAGGGTTTCCCCTCTGGTCTTTGGCCGCCATGGCTCCCGGAGGGCAGGAGCCCATCCGAGATTGGATCTCTCTCTGTTTCTCTTGTGCTCCGCGTCCCTGTTTTCTAGCCCTTCACCATTTCTTAAATATCAGGAGATCTGTAACTAAAATTGGGCTGGAATTTTGATGGGATTTTTATCTGGATATTAGCTTCCTTGCGGTCAAAGGACACCCCCAATCGACTTATGAGGGAGTCACAAGCTCAAGTGGCGCACCTACCCCCTGAGGCACACCCTGTGAGCTCGTGACTCTCTCGGACATCGTCTAGCGTTGATTCTTTTTCCCAAAAATCACATATATTCTAAAATAAATAGGTTAGTCCAAGAAAATCATATAAATTATTGCCAAACATATATAGAAGTTGTAAAATAATGGCATGAAACAATCAAAAATATAGATACGACGGAGACGTATCATCATCCCTAAGGTTAATTCCCGCGCGTCCTCGAGTAGGTTAATGATAAAATGATAATACTTGATGTGGAACGCTACCTAGCATAATCTCGATCATGTAACCTAATCATGGCATGAATATTAAGATACGAGTGATTTAGGACAACAGTCAATCAATTTGATATTGAAACAATAATACAAAACATGCATGTATTTCATCATTGCTTTTCAAAATAATGGAGCTAAAGGAAACAACCTGTCGGGGCACGGATGCTCACGATCACCTATGGGACCAGAGGCCCCTTTGTGGTTCGGCAAGGGGGGTCATGTTGCACGAAGAGCGGAGAGCATGAGACGACGCGACGATCTAGACACAGGCATCTACCCAGGTTCGGGGCGCTGCTAAGCGTAAAACCCTACTCCTGCTTTTTGGTGGATTGATTGGAGGAATACGAAGAACGCACATCACCTAACCCCGGCAAGGACTGCTATCGGGGAAAGAGCTGCTACACGAGTACAAGTGTTCGGGGGTCCGAATCCTGAGGTAGGTAGCCTTGGGCCTCCTTTTATAGTGCAAGGGGTTACCACAATGGCAAAACAGTCATTATCTATCGATTAGATAGCTAAGCAGAGATATCATACCTAACTCTGGCATTTAGGACAAAATACCATGATTACCTGCCTAGGTGGCGCTCGGGGGTGCATCCCCGGCAAGCTCTTGCCACCGCTTAGCCGATCGTTGCTTATGGTCTTGACATGCTGCAGGGCGGGTGTCAACTGAGCATAACTTGCATTCCGATGTGTCGCCACGTGCTTAGCGAGAGCTGATTAGCCGCTTGAGGGCTCGACACCACATCGACAAGTGACAGGTGTAGCGATGCGGTGGAGCGGTGGCCGGCTGGATCGCGCCTGCCGGGGAATGTCTTGCCGAGTCTTCAGGAAGGTGCGCAGGTTTTGGTCCCCGGCAGTCTCCGGGGGCGCACTTGGTGCGTTGCAGTCCAGGCTTGGGCTGCCGCGTCGGGCTTGTTGGAGTCTGGTCATCTGTAGGTTGTCGCTTCCGGGCGCTGGTGGATGTTTGTCCATGCACAAGTCAGGGGGAATGAACACCCCTGTTTGTTTACCCCGACAGAAGCCCCTGGGCCTGAGCCATACGTGTCGCTTGGCACGTTGGGTTAGGTCCTAAACAGTGCATGAACACGTGGTGAAGGGATTCTGTCCTTCCACTCACGTCCACTCCGCGCAATTATCGCGGGTCGTGGGGTCATGAACGAGAGCTATTGGAGAATAAAAAAGAACTGCCAGTAATAAAACGGTAGTTTTCCGAAAAGATTGCAAAGAGCCAGCCCCCGTGCGAGTCCCCCTAAAATAAAAAGGACGACGCACAGGAGCGCTGCTCATTCGCATTCTTTTCTCCATCCTTCATCTTCCTCCTCAAGCCAAAGAACTGCTCTCACCGCCACTCTCGGTTTCCCGAGCGCCGCCAGATCATCCGCCGCCCTTGAAGGCTTCAAGGATGGGGCAGAAAAAAGCTGCCAACAAGGGGAAGCAGGCGGCCGCATCCTTGGACCTAGTGGCTGAGGAGAGGAAGAAGAAAGCGGAAGAGCTCGAGAGGCGGCAACATGGAGATGTGGTTATCTCTCCGTCGATCCTGGATGGCAACACTCTGATCAAGAGGTACGCCTATATGTGGGGGCGGGCGACAAAGGGGCACGGAGCGCCCCAGGTTTTGCCGGACAGCCCCAAGGAGAAGAAGCCCTCAGATTCATACCACTTCTTTTGTGCGTACTTTTACTGTGGCCTTGCCCCTCCCTTCTCTGATTTCTTCTACGCCATGATGGCAGCATATGGATTCCACCTTCTGGATTTTACGCCCAATGCGATGTCTTGCATGGCAATATTTGCCCACCTGTGCGAGAACTTTGTTGGAGTTGCCCCCAATGTGGATTTGTTCAGGCACTTCTTCCTTCCTCGGGGAACATAAGCTAGGTCCCCCGGGACAAGAAGGAGTACCTTTCCGGACAGCTGCGTGGGAAGTAGGAAGAATGGAGTGGCGACTGGTGCTGGATCAAGGACGACAAGGTCCCCGCGTTCTGCCGGCGGCGGACTGAATGTGCTATGCGCGGCAACGATTGGGGGAAGCTGGGCCCTTCTGACAGCAAACTCCGCCTGGCGCTAAATAGGATCGTCCGCCTCAAAGCTGCTGGGCTGACCATCGAGCATGTGGGGGCAGACTTCCTCCGTCGCCACATCGCACCTTTGCGGAAGAGGGACAGGTTTGCTTGGGAGTTCAATGGCCCCGCCGATTGGATGCGCCAGTATCCTGGTCCCGCCAACAACTTGATAGCCTACAGCCATGGCTGGCTGTGCGACCAGTTGTTTGGCCGTTTCGGGACACACCGTCTGCCGGAGGGAGTCATCCCGCTGCACCGCAATTCCGCCCGGAATCAGATCCTCCAATGGATGCCAGAATGCGATGCTTCCGGTGCTAAGTCTGATTAGGAGCTGCCCGCCCTGGAGAGCGAGATGGAGTGGGTCTCCGCCTTGGATGAGAGAGCTATCAAGCCGGAGGACGACTTGACCGTGCCAACCAGGAAGGCGGAGAGAGCCTATTTCTCCGGACGAATCGCGGAAGACAAGGCCGTCAGGACCGCCAGGGGAGCAGCCTCCGGAGGAGAGGAGGAGGATGGGTCCGGGGACGAAAATCTTGTTCTGGAGGAGTCTGCCGGGCTGGAGGTTCCTGGGGCCAGTGGTTCCCAAGTCGCGGCAACAAGGACCCAGGCGGAGGGCGAGGTGGAGGGGGCGAAGGATCTGGAGACGGTAGAGGAGGGGCTCGAAGAGGGGCCCCAGGCTCTGGAGCCGGGTCGCCGCCTCCGTCTGTGCGCCAACCGGGAGTCAACGGCCCCCGCGTCTTGACGAGGTTCCTCGAAGGTGAAGAAGACGACTGCTAAAGGCAGTGGCCGCGAAGTAGCACATCGCCAATCCTCCCGCCTTTCCCAGGCCAAGGTGTCCCCCGCCAAGCGACGGAAAGTGCAGGGGGTGGACCCCAGCCCCCCGTCAAGTCCAACTCCTCCGCCATGCTCGCCCTTGCCGGCAGTCCTGGTCCCTCCGTCAAGCCATGTCCCCCCAAGTCTGAAGAGGGGCCGGGCGACTCCACCGCCCGTGTCGTATGAGCTGGGCTCAATGCTCCTTGCCACAGAGTGAGTCTAGTTGATTTCGGCCTCCGTCAGAAAACCTTTGATCTTTTAACTTTCCTGACTGATCTTGCATGGTTGATCTTGACAGGGACAAAGATGAGGAGACTCTTGTGCATAGGGTCAAGAGGGTCAAATCCGCAGCGGGATCGGACTTCGCGACAGGTAGAGGCTCTGTGAGAGGCGTGGAAGAGAATCCCGTGTCTAGCCCCCAGCCCAGTCCTCTCCGCAAAATCCAAAATCAGGCCTCGTCAACTGGCGGAGATGAGGAAGGGCGCCTCCCTTCATCCGACAAGGAAACAGGAGAGGAAGATCGGAGGGAGGCTCGCCAAGTGGAGCTCCTCCTCCAAGATTCCCTATCGACCATTGCCCGTGAGGGGGATTCGTCGGCAAGGGCCTCCACCGAGGAACCTGCTCGCGCAATGGTCATTGCCGAAGGGACGGCGAAAGACCGCACGCCGGCAACTGATGTTGCCGGGGAAGGAGAGGTCCTTCCGCAACATTCTCCATCGGGTATCCCTCTTGCCGGTGTTCTTGTTTCCCCTGTATTTTTCTTTACATCCTGATTGATTCTTGATTTCCATACTTTCGTTTTGTTGCTCTGGTCCGCAGCTCCGCTTTTTGAAGAGCCTGAACTGCTGGAGGAGGTTGCTGGTATTGGGAAGGATGCTGCCGAGGAAGCGATGAAGATTGCTGCCGCTGAAGATCATGGCTCGGCTGCCGGGGATATTCAGGGTCCTTTAGAAGGAGCGGAACTAAATCCCGGCAGCTTGCCCTGCCCGGGCCCAGTGGTTGAAGAGAAGACTCCCCTCCAAACCATGAAGCCTTCCTCGTGCAGTTATCCCTTGGTGTCGGCCCTATAGTCCCCGCAGAGTCATCTGGCATTGATCACTACTCCGTTAAGCCACACAGCCCTCGGCTCGCCCTTCTCAGTGGGTGCAGACCTCGACGAAGATATTAACAAGATCCTGGCGCCGCTATCTACAAAGATCGAAGGAACTCACAGCACTGCTGACGCCGCCAAGGACTTGGCTTTCTTGGAGTCCATAACAGCAGGGCTTAAGGACGTGCAGAGCAGGTATAGCCTCCAGTGGCAGGCAGTCAAGGAGCAGCAAGACTCGGTTGAGCTCGTGGATCAGCAGTTGAGGAGCAAAGGGAGCGAGCTGCGGGACTGGTACAATCGTCAGGTTCATTCTCTCAAGAGGCAGCATGAGACGCTGTCCATGGCCAACGAAGATGTTGCCGCCTAGAAGGCCCGTCTGGCGGAGCGCGAGGCGCTTCTGGACGCCAGAGAAGAAGGTATCTCCCTCCGGGAAGGAAACCTTGAGGCTACCCTCCGCGCTAAGGAAGAGGAGCTGGAGGACCGTGTCCGACAGCGTACCAGGGAGCTGGAAGATGGCCACAAGACCGCTCTCGATGCACTTTCCTTGGAGTCCGCTGCTCAACTGAAGAAGGTAGCCGACGAGCTGACTGCCGCATCTGCCGCTGATACGTCCATTTTGCATCATGATTTCCTACTGTTATTTACTTTGTTTTGTTGAATATTAATGCTTTGGGGAGTGATTCTATTGCCATTTCTCTCATAATATGCAAGGTTTCCACAAAGAGGGAGAATACCGGCAGCTGGAATTCTGGACCCAAGAAAAGCACGTCAGAGATACCTATTCTGCACAACTCCTATGAAGCTGAAACTTTACTGAGATTATTTTTGGAATTAATAACAAATACTGGAGCAAAAATCTACCAGAGGGGGGCCACCTGGTGAGGAGCACCCACCAGGGCGCGCCACGCACCCGCTAGCGCGGCCTAGTGGGTGGTGCTCACCCTGGCCCACCTCCGGAGCCCATCTTCTGGTATATATTCCCAAAAAAATCTAGAAAAATAGGAGGAGGACTTTCGGGACGAAGCACCGCCGCCTCGAGGCGGAACTTGGGCAAGAGAACTTTTGCCCTCCGGCGGAGCCATTTCGCCGGGGGAACTTCCCTCCCGGAGGGGGAAATCGAAACTATCGTCATCACCAACACCCCTCTCATCTTTGGGAGGCCAATCTTCATCAACATCTTCAACAACACCATCTCCTCTCAAACCCTAGTTCATCTCTTGTGTTCAATCTTTGTACCGGAACCTCAGATTGGTACCTGTGGGTGACTAGTAGTGTTGATTACCTTGTGTAGTTGATTACTCTATGGTTTATTTGGTGGAAGATTATATGTTCAGATCCATTATGCTATTCAATACTCCTCTGATCTTGAGCATGATTATTATTTGTGAGTAGTTACCTTTGTTCTTGAGGTCACGGGAGAAGTCATGTTGCGAGTAATCATGTGAATTTGATATGTGTTCGATATTTTGATGATATGTATGATGTGATTCCCTTAGTGGTGTCATGTGAACGTCGACTACATGAAACTTCACCATTCATGGGCCTAAGGGAATGCATTGTGGAGTAGTTATTAGATGATGGGTTGGTAGAGTGACAGAAGCTTAAACCTAGTTTATGCGCTACGTCGTAAGGGGCTGATTTGGATCCACATGTTTAATGCTATGGTTAGACTTTGTCTTAATACTTTTCTCATAGTTGCGGATGCTTGCGAGGGGGTTAATCATAAGTAGGTTGTTAGTTCAAGTAAGAACAACACCTTAGCACCGGTCCACCCACATATCAAATTATCAAAGTAGCGAACACAAATCAAACCAACATGATAAAAGTGACTAGACGAAATTCCCGTGTACCCTCAAGAACACTTTGCCTATTACTAGTGATTGTTCTAGCCTGTCCTTTGCCTCAAAAGGATTGGGCTACCTTGCTGCACCTTGTTTACCGTTACCGTTACTTTCTCGTTACAAATTACCTTGCTATCAAACTATCTGTTACCTACAATTTCAGTGCTTGCAGAAATTACCTTGCTGAAAACCGCTTGTCATTTCCTTCTGCTCCTCGTTGGGTTCGACACTCTTACTTATCAAAAGGACTACGATTGATCCCCTATACTTGTGGGTCATCAAGACTCTTTTCTGGTGCCATTGCCGGAGAGTGAAGCGCTCTTGGTAAGTGGAAATCGGTAAGGAAAAACTTATACTACGTGCTGAAATTTATTGCTACTTGCTACTATGGAGAACAATCCTTTGAGGGGTTTGTTCGGGGTATCTTCACCTCGACCGTAACCACAATTAGTTACCCCTCAACCTACATCACCTACTGAAAATGTTGCTTATGAAATCCCTTCGGGTATGGTAGAACACTTGCTTGCTAAACCTTATGCAGGAGATGGAACTGAACATCCTGATATGCATCTCTTATATGTGAACGAAATAGGTGGATTATTTAAGCTTGCAGGTTTACCCAGAGATGAAGTTAATAAGAAGGTTTTCCCTTTATCTTTGGAGGGAAAAGCATTGACATGGTATAGGCTATGTGATGACCTTGGATCTTGGAACTGGAATCGTTTGCAATTGGAATTCCATCAAACGTTTTATCCTATGCATCTAGTTCATCGTGATTAGAATTATATATATAATTTTTGGCCCCGTGAAGGAGAAAGTATCGCTCTAGCTTGGGGGAGGCTTAAGTAAATGTTATATTCATGCCCCAACCATGACATTCCGAGGGAAGTTATCATTCAGAATTTTTATGCTCGGCTTTCTCATAATGATCAATCCATGCTCGATACTTCTGGTGCTGGTTCTTATATGAAGAAGACTATTGATTACAAGTGGGATCTCTTGGAAAGAATTAAACGCAACTCTGAAGATTGGGAACTCGACGAAGGTAATGAGTCAGGTATAAAGCTTGAATTTGATTGTGTTAAATCTGTTATGAATACCGATACTTTTCACAAGTTTAGCACCAAATATGGACTTGACTCTGAGATAGTAGCCTCTTTCTGCGAAGCATTTTCTACTCACGTTGACCTCCCTAAGGAGAAGTGGTTTAAATATCATCCCCCTGTTAAAGAAGAAATTAAAGAACTGGTCATAGCTAAAGAAGAAACCATCTTTTACAATGTTGATCCAGTTGTGCCTACTGCTTATATTGAAAAGCCACCTTTCCCTGTTAGGATAAAGGAACATGCTAAGGTATCAACCGTGGTTCGTAAGAGTAATATAAGAGCACCTAAACCCCCTGATCAAATTAAAGTAGAACCTAGTGTTGCTATGGTTAAATATCTCTTGGAAGAAAATATTGATGGGCATGTCATTTACCTTTGTGATGAAGCTGCTAGAATTGCTAAGCCTGATAAGAAAGATAAACATAGACCTATAGAAGGCTTGCCTGTTGTCTCAGTTAAAATAGGAGATCATTGCTACCATGGTTTATGTGATTTAGGTGCTAGTGTGTGTGCTATCCCTTTTACCTTATAGCAAGAAATTATGAATGAAATAGCACCTGCTGAAATGGAAGATATCGATGTTACTATTAAACTTGCTAATAGAGATACTATCACACCACTTGGGATTGTTAGAGATGTTGAAGTCTTGTGTGGGAAAGTAAAATACCCTACTAATTTTCTAGTTCTTGGCTCCCCACAAGATGAATTTTGTCCCATTATATTTGGTAGACCTTTCTTGAGCACCGTCAATGCTAAGATAGATTGTGAAAAACAAGCTGTCGGTCTCAGTTTTGGTAGTGTGTCTCATGAGTTTAAATTTTCCAAGTTTAGTTGACAACCTCGTGATAAAGCGTTACCTAGTGAAGATGAAATAATTGGTCTTGCTTCTATTGCTGTACCTCCTACTGATCCCTTAGAACAATATTTGATCGACCATGAAAATGATATGCACATGCGTGAAAGAAATGAAATAGATCAAATTTTCTTCGAATAACAACCTCTCTTGAAACACAATTTGCCTATTGAAACTCTTGGAGGTCCTCCTCCACCTAAAGGTGATCCCGTGTTTGAATTGAAACGTATGCTTATCTTGATGAGAAAAAGATATATCCTATTATTATTAGTGCTAACCTTTCAGAACATGAAGAAGAAAGATTATTGAAAGTTCTAAGGAAGCACCGGGCTGCTATTGGATATACTCTTGATGATCTTAAGGGCATTAGTCCTACTCTATGTCAGCACAAGATCAATATGGAACCAGATGCTAAACTCGTTGTTGATCACCAACGGCGGTTGAATCCTAAGATGAAATAAGTGGTAAGAACTGAAATATTAAAGCTTCTGGAAGCAGGTATAATCTATCCCATAGCTGATAGTAGATGGGTAAGTCTCGTTCATTGTGTCCCTAAGAAAGGAGGTATTACCGTTGTTCCTAATGATAAGACTGAACTCATTCCACAAAGAGTTGTCACTGTCTATAGAATGGTAATCGATATTAGAAAATTAAATAAAGCTACTAGAAAAGATCATTACCCTTTGCCTTTCATTGATCAAATGCTAGAGAGATTATCTAAGCACACACACTTTTGTTTCCTAGATGGTTATTCTGGTTTCTCTCAAATACCTGTGTCACGATCTAATCAAGAGAAAACCACCTTTACTTGTCCTTTTGGAACCTATGCTTATAGACATATGCCTTTGGGTTTATGCAATGCACCTGCTACCTTTCAAAGATGTATGCTTGCTATATTCTCTGACTTTTGTGAAAAGATTGCGGAGGTTTTCATGGATGATTTTTCGATTTACAGAGCTTCTTTTGATGATTGCTTAAGCAACCTTGATCGTGTTTTGCAGAGATGTGAACAAACTAATCTTGTCTTGAATTGGGAGAAGTGCCACTTTATGGTTAATGAAGGTATTGTCTTGGGGCATAAAATATCCGAGCGAGGTATTGAGGTGGATAAAGCTAAAGTTGATGCAATTGAGAAAATGCCATGTCCTAACGATATTAAAGGTATTCGAAGTTTCTTTGGTCATGCTGGTTTTTATAGGAGGATCATTAAAGACTTCTCTAAAATTTCTAGGCCTCTTACCAATCTTTTGCAAAAGGATATTCCTTTTGTCTTTGATGATGATTGTGTGGAAGCCTTTGAAACACTCAAGAAAGCCTTAACCTCTGCACCTATCATTCAACCACCTGATTGGAACTTGCCTTTTGAAATTATGTGTGATGCTAGTGATTATGGTGTTGGTGCTGTCCTAGGACAAAGAGTTGATAAGAAATTGAATGTTATCCATTATGCTAGTAAAACTCTAGAGAGTGCCCAACAAAATTATGCCACTACTGAAAAAGAATTTTTAGCAGTTGTGTTTGCTTGTGATAAATTTAGATCCTATATTGTTGACTCCAAAGTTATTGTTCACACCGATCATGCTGCTATAAAATATCTTATGGAAAAGAAAGATGCCAAACCTAGACTCATTAGGTGGGTTCTCTTGCTTCAAGAATTTGACTTACATATCGTTGATAGGAAAGGAGCCGAGAAACCCGTAGCTGATAACTTATCTAGGTTAGAAAATATCCTTGATGACCCACTACCTATTGATGATAGTTTCCCTGACGAACAGCTAGCTGCAATAAGTGTCTCACACAACACACCTTGGTATGCTGACTATGCTAATTACATTGTTGCTAAATATATACCACCTAGTTTCACATACCAACAAAAGAAAAAAATTCTTCTATGACTTGAGACATTACTTTTGGGATGACCCACATCTTTATAAAGAAGGAGTAGATGGTATTATTAGATGTTGTGTACCTGAGCATGAACAGGAACAGATCCTACGGAAATGTCATTCCGAAGCTTATGGAGGACATCATGCGGGAAATAGAACTGCTCATAAGGTATTGCAATCCGGATTTTATTGGCCTACTCTTTTCAAAGATGCTCGTAAGTTTGTCTTGTCTTGTGATGAATGTCAAAGAATTGGTAATATCGGTAGCGTTAAGAAATGCCTATGAATTATTCACTTGTTGTTGAACCATTTGACGTGTGGGGTTTTGATTACATGGGGCATTTTCCTTCCTCTAACGGATACACTCATATTTTAGTTGCGGTTGATTATGTCACTAAGTGGGTAGAAGCTATTCCAACTAGTAGTGCTGATCACCACACCTTCATTAAAATGCTTAAAGAGGTTATCTTCCCGAGGTTTGGAGTCCCTAGATATTTAATGAATGATGGTGGTTCACACTTTATTCATGGTGCTTTCCGTAAGATGCTTGCTAAATATGATGTTAACCATAGAATTGCATCACCCTATCACCCTCAATCTAGTGGTCAAGTAGAACTTAGCAATAGAAAAATAAAATTAATATTACAAAAAACTGTCAATAGGTCTCATAAGAATTGGTCTAAGAAATTAGATGATGCACTTTGGGCCTATAGAACAGCTTATAAAAATCCTATGGGGATGTCTCCATATAAAATGGTATATGGAAAGGCTTGTCATTTGCCTCTAGAACTAGAACACAAAACATTTTGCGCAATTAAAGAACTCAATTATGATTTCAAACTTGCCGGTGAGAAGAGGCTATTTGATATTAGCTCACTAGATGAATGGAGAACCCAATCATATGAAAATGCCAAGCTATTCAAAGAAAAAGTAAAAAGATGGCATGAAAAAAGAATCCAAAAGCAAGAATTCAAAATAGGAGATTTTGTTCTTTTATTCAACTCTCGTTTAAGATTCTTTGCATGAAAACTTCTCTCCAAATGGGAAGGACCATATATTATTCAAGAGGTTTATCGTTCTGGAGCTATCAAGATTAATAACGCCGAAGGTACTAACCCGAAGGTGGTCAATGGCCAAAGAATTAAGCATTATATCTCTGGTACGCCTATTAACGTTGAAAGCAATGTTACCCAAACCATGACACCAGAGGAACACATAAAAGAAACCTTCCGGAACACTCCAGAATACTTAAAAATAGGTGGTACGTGATACGGTAAGTAAACGGGCTCCGAAAATCCGCAAAAATATTTTCTATCAGTTTTGGAATATTTTAGAATTTTAGGAATAAAAAAATAAACCGGAAGGTGATCGAGGTGAGCACGATACATGAGGGCGCGCCAGGCACCCCTGGGCGCGCCCTGGTGGGTGCTGCCCACCTCGGATGCCTTCCCGACTACATTTTCCTTCAAAATACTTGTTTCCCAAGGATAAAAATTCTCTATATATACCCCCGACTGTTTTGACGACCGCATCGCAGAAAAATCCTTTGTTCTTGCTTCTTGTTGTTTCCCTATCAGATTTGTCAAGTCAGGCATCATGTCTTCTCCCTCTCCTAACAATATGGAAGAGGATGCCTGTCTAATGAAGATAGAGTTGAAGAGGGAGGAGCCAGAAGAAGCCTACAAGGAGAAGAAGGACAATGAAGCTAAGGTGGATTATCTCCCTGAAGGAGATCAGTTCACACCAGCAAAGGAGGGAGAGGAAGAAGATATCCTCCAACCTTATTACAGTCATCTCACCCCTATTGAAATCAAAGCCTTTAGAACCTTCGAAGCGGTTCGTGTTCAGAATAAATTTCTCATCCGTGAAAATATCTTGTTACAAGAACACATCGACAATCTTAGGAGAGTCATCCTCAAATTGGAGGATCTTCTGAAGCTAAAGTGTGACATCACATCATCGCCACCTACATCAACACCTCCACCTTCTTCATCACCACCACCAAAGGAGACTTGAGCACATGATATGGGCACTCCCCTTGGCTTGAGCCAAGCTTGGGGGAGGTGCCCCGGTATCGTATGACCACCACTTTTATTCACCTTTACCTATTCTGGTTCTATCTTTAGTTTTCCCTTTGCCTTAGTAGAATAAAAGTTTAGCGAGATCTATTTTCGTGTGTTAGTTTTGTGGCCTACATATCTATGTAATCGTGTGAAAGTTATATAATAAGTTTAGTTTGAGTTTTTGCTTCTCTACTTTCTTGTTGCAATCAAATAAAAGAATGACAAATAAATGAAAATAATCATATGCTAATCTTATGGTGAGTAATGACATCACATAAGGAAAAGTATAAGTAGTAAAATTTATTGGAGATTGACAAATACAGCATTGGTCAATGATGCAATTCATGAAAGAATTAATTAGCGAAGAGAAGATTCACATGCAAATACACTATCTTGGACATCTTTTATGATTGTGAGCCCCCATCAAATATTATATGCCAAATTTTTTGACGTTGGACAAGGAAGACAACATAATGATTTATGTTTGTTCGTATCCACATAGAAGTTATATTGTCATAGATCCTTAAACATGTGGTGCTTGCTCAATATCTTTGCTAGCCAAAAATTCCGCACTAAGTAGAGATACTACTTGTGCATCCAAAAACCCAAACCCAAACTCTTTCCTTGAGTGTCCACCATACCTACCTATGGATCGAGAAAGATCCTTCAAGTAAGTTGTCATCGGTGCAATAAGGCAATAAAAATTGCTTCTAAAAGTGTGTTGATCAATTAGTGTAAGAGAAAATTGAGCGTTATACGAACTTATGATGGCAAAGTAATAAAAGCGACGGACTGCATAATAAAGGTTGGTATCATAGGGGGCAATATAGCGTGATGTTCTTTTACATTAAGGGATTGGGCATACAAACCAATAAGCGCATGACAATCTCTGCATCCCTCTGCGAAGGGCCTATCTTTTACTTTTATGCACTTACTTTTATGCAAGAGTCAAAGTATTCTTCTCTATTCCTTTTACTTTTTCCTTTGCAAGCATCATGTGGTGAGGAAAGATCTAGGCACATATATCCAGTTGGATATGGGTGGGCATGAGTTATTATTGTTGACATCACCCTTGAGGTGAATACGTTGGGAGACAAAACTATAAGCCCCTATCTTCCTATGTGTCCGGTTGAAACTTTTTGTCCATGGGTATGCCGTGAGTGTTAGCAATCATAGAAGACTAAATGATGGTTGAGTATGTGGACTTGCCAAAAGGCTCCAACATGAGACCCTTCTTAAAAATATGATGAATTATAGTTGCAAAGTTGACTGAGAACACAGTTTGTTGGTTTCCAATAAGGTTTATGCTTCATACTTCTATGTTGTGATGAATTGTTACTTGTTTATGAGAAGCTCTATGATAAAAATATATTGAAATAAGTTCTTATGTCAGAGTTTGTTGCTGTTATGTTAATAAGCATGATGCTTCTATGTCCGTATTTTGTTTTTATCGACACCTCTCTCTCAAACCATGTGGACATGCTTTTCAACATCGGCTTTCACTTGAGGACATGCGAGGTCTAAGCTTGGGGGAGTTGATACGTCCATTTTGCATCATGATTTCCTACTGTTATTTACTTTGTTTTGTTGAATAATAATGCTTTGGGGAGTGATTCTAATGCCTTTTCTCTCATAATATGCAAGGTTTACACAAAGAGGGAGAATACCGGCAGCTGGAATTCTGGACCCAAGAAAAGCACGTCAGAGATGCCTATTCTGCACAACTCCTATGAAGCTGAAACTTTATGGAGATTATTTTTGGAATTAATAACAAATACTGGAGCAAAAATCTACCAGAGGGGGGCCACCTGGTGAGGAGCACCCACCAGGGCGCGCCACGCACCTGCTAGCGCGGCCTAGTGGGTGGTGCTCACCCTGGCCCACCTCCGGAGCCCATCTTCTGGTATATATTCCCAAAAAAATCTAGAAAAATAGGAGGAGGACTTTCGGGACGAAGCACCGCCGCCTCGAGGCGGAACTTGGGCAAGAGAACTTTTGCCCTCCGGCGGAGCCATTTCGCCGGGGGAACTTCCCTCCCGGAGGGGGAAATCGAAACTATCGTCATCACCAACACCCCTCTCATCTTTGGGAGGCCAATCTTCATCAACATCTTCAACAACACCATCTCCTCTCAAACCCTAGTTCATCTCTTGTGTTCAATCTTTGTACCGGAACCTCAGATTGGTACCTGTGGGTGACTAGTAGTGTTGATTACCTTGTGTAGTTGATTACTCTATGGTTTATTTGGTGGAAGATTATATGTTCAGATCCATTATGCTATTCAATACTCCTCTGATCTTGAGCATGATTATTATTTGTGAGTAGTTACCTTTGTTCTTGAGGTCACGGGAGAAGTCATGTTGCGAGTAATCATGTGAATTTGATATGTGTTCGATATTTTGATGATATGTATGATGTGATTCCCTTAGTGGTGTCATGTGAACGTCGACTACATGAAACTTCACCATTCATGGGCCTAAGGGAATGCATTGTGGAGTAGTTATTAGATGATGGGTTGGTAGAGTGACAGAAGCTTAAACCTAGTTTATGCGCTACGTCGTAAGGGGCTGATTTGGATCCACATGTTTAATGCTATGGTTAGACTTTGTCTTAATACTTTTCTCGTAGTTGCGGATGCTTGCGAGGGGGTTAATCATAAGTAGGTTGTTAGTTCAAGTAAGAACAACACCTTAGCACCGGTCCACCCACATATCAAATTATCAAAGTAGCGAACACAAATCAAACCAACATGATAAAAGTGACTAGACGAAATTCCCGTGTACCCTCAAGAACACTTTGCCTATTACTAGTGATTCTTCTGGCCTGTCCTTTGCCTCAAAAGGATTGGGCTACCTTGCTGCACCTTGTTTACTGTTACCGTTACTTGCTCGTTACAAATTACCTTGCTATGAAACTATCTGTTACCTACAATTTCAGTGCTTGCAGAAATTACCTTGTTGAAAACCGCTTATCATTTCCTTCTACTCCTCGTTGGGTTCGACACTCGTACTTATCGAAAGGACTACGATTGATCCCCTATACTTGTGGGTCATCAGCCGCTAAGGCCAAATTTGAAGCCCAACTGGTCAAGCTGACAGAGGATCTTGTCGAGAGCACCAAGGAGATAGAGGCCCTCAAAGAGGAGGCGCGAAAGGCAGCGACAACTCTGGAAGAGGTGCAATCACAGCTTTCCTCCAAGGGCCAGGACCTCGATGCCGCTAACGACATCATTTCCGACATGAAAGCCAGGCTTGCTTCCTTGGAAGGTGACCATGAATCAGCTGGGGCTCGCGAGAAACTGCTGCTGATAGATGTGACCCGCGCGAAGACCCTTCAGATGGACACCGAGGAAAAACCGGAGAACTTGGTTGAATAGCGTGACCTCTGGATCAAGAGCATGGTGGACATCGCCGAGCGCCTCACTGCCCAGATCGCCAAGATGGACATGAAGATCTGGGCCTACTCTGTCGGAAAACATGAAGCTCCAAGCGTCAAACTGACACTCTTCTTCGACGGCTTGATCGAGGGGCTGAAGACATATGAGGAGGACAGGGCTGCCTCCTTCGCCAACGAATCTCGGAAGCTAGCACACGATGCCCTCTTCCTGGTCTTGAGCAGCCTCACCTTCTTCCACCCGGAGCTTGATCTTTCCGATGGTTTCAAGAAGCTGCCGTCGGGTGCCGACACCTCGGCCGCCACGGAGAAGGCCGGTCCTCTCGCCGACAGGATCCTCAAAGTTTCAAGGACCCAGGGGATCCACCGGAATTAGCTTTATGTCTTCCTTGTCGCCATGTTGCCCTGTACTTAAGACACAGTAGGTATCTCGTATTAGGGCGTGAACTTTCTTTATTTTATCGTCTACTGAACTGATGTTTTTGTGTAATCGCATACTATGCCCTTCGTTTCCCTTCTGGCGTTCGTATGATAATCACCATCATGCACTTCTAGTTACCCGCCAACGACGTGTTGCCGCGAATTGCTTTGAGTAATAGGTCCTTAGCTTTCTGCCGGCAAGAGCATGCTACCGGCAGGATTACCTTTGGCAGTGTTGACGCTGCCGCGTGTTTCGTTGAGTAGGCTCGAAACAAAACACGGGCGCGAACGAACACCGTAAGCTTCTGTCACACGCAAGGTTTATCATACGAAACCTTAGGTTCGGCGAAGGGACATACAAACGTATATCCTAATGGAAGTTGATTATTTGAGTCAACTTAGCTTTTGTCACGGCTTTCCATTCCACCCTGGCATCTTCCCTCCTCCATGCTCTTTATGGCGCGCGCACAAGCATGTGCTCACCGCAGCCCTGAAAGAGAAGGGGCGTAGAGAAGAGCAAAACGGGGGCACTCGAAGACCCGTCAGTTACGTATATGATCCGCGGCAGGAGTCTGCCGAGTTAACGCAATATTCATGATTAATTCGGGAATGGAAAAGGGAGCAGGTACAACCAGTTCTCCCCTCCTTTTCTTTGCGCCCAACGGTCCCGTGACGACCCGTGATAGGCGTACGGGACCTTGCCGTGGTTTGCCTACCGGGAGCGTCGACTAGTGGATGCACTCTAGCATTCGGTTCGGGACTAGTCCTCTGGTGGGACAAATGCAAGACCGAACCTCATGCGAGCTGATCGACACTAAGGACGTCGTCGCCGCGTAGAGCTAACCACAGGCGGGGAAGGAGGAGGGAGAAGGGTATGGCCAGGTACCTCTTTCTCCCCTTGGCCTGCTGGATTACGCCACATCCCCCTAGGGGCGAGCGGACCCATTTCCTTCCGGTGTTCTTCGCTCCGGCTTCAGTTGCGGAGAACATGACGGTGGCGCCGCCCGCGCCAGCTGTGTCGCCCACGGCGCCTTCTTCACTTGCGGCCACTGTGACGCCCGCCGCGCTCGCGGTTGCGTGCGAAGGAGCCGTTGAAGTGGAAGGATGCGCGGCCGTGCTGGGCTTCTTCTTGGGAGCCATTGCTGAAGAAGATGATGATGAAGATCGATTCGCCGTTCACGAACTCGGGTTCGTGCAGATGATGCACGTCCCCTACCTGGCATGCCAAATATGTCGGGGCACGGATGCTCACGATCACCTATGGGACCAGAGGCCCCTTTGTGGTTCGGCAAGGGGGGGTCACGTTGCGCGAAGAGCAGAGAGCATGAGACGGCGCGACGATCTGGACACAGGCATTTACCCAGGTTCGGGCCGCTGCTAAGCGTAAAACCCTACTCCTTCTTTTTGGTGGATTGATTGGAGGAACACGAAGAACGCACAACGCCTAACCCCGGCAAGGACTGCTGTCGGGGAAAGAGGTGCTACGCGAGTACAAGTGTTCGGGGTTCCGAATCCTGAGCTAGGTAGCCCTGGGCCTCCTTTTATAGTGCAAGGGGTTACCACAATGGCAAAACAGTCATTATCTATCGATTAGATAGCTAAGCAGAGCTAGCATACCTAACTCTGGCATTTAGGACAAAATACCATGATTACGTGCCTAGGTGGCGCTCGGGGGTGCATCCCCGGCAAGCTCTTGCCACCGCTTGGCCGGTCGTTGCTTATGGTCATGACACGCTGCAGGGCGGGTGTCAACTGAGCGTAACTTGCATTCCAATGTGTCAGCACGTGCTTAGCGAGAGCTGATTAGCCGCTTGAGGGCTTGACACCGCATCGACAACTGACAGGCGTAGCGATGCGGTGGAGCGGTGGCCGGCTGTCTCGCGCCTGCCAGGGAATGTCTTGCCGGGTCTTCAGGAAGGTGCGCATGTTTTGGTCGCCGGCAGTCTCCGGAGGCGCACTTGGCGTGTTGCAGTCTAGGCTTGGGCTGCCGCGTCGGGCTTGTTGGAGTCTGGTCATCTGTAGGTTGTTGCTGCCGGGCACTGGTGGCTGTTTGTCCGTGCACAAGTCAGGGGGGATGAACACCCCTGTTTGTTTACCCCGACACAACCTCTATACACTTAGTTGTGGTAAGCATGACACACTCGTTCTTCTCTGCATAGATATATCAAATCAAGAGTACCTCGGTGCCAAACCAAGCAATTGTATCGTAGTTTTCACGCGCTTCAACATTTTCAACTTCACATATATGAGCATGAGCCATGGACATAACACTATGGGTGGAGTAGAATGCGGTGATAGAGATAAATAGAACAAATCAAAAAGGAAGAAAGGCCTACATCATCTCGGCGGATAAATAGGCAATGGAGAGGCCTATCAATCGATACCAATGCGAGGAGTAGGGATTGCCATGCACCGGATGCACTAGAGCTATAAGTGTATGAAATATCACCATGTAAACTAAGTGGGTGTGCATCCAACTTGCTTTCTCATGAAGACCTCGGGCATTTGAAGAAGCCCGTCATCGGAATAACAAGCCAAGTTCTATAATGTAGAATTCCAACTAGTATATGAAAGTGGCAATTCATGAAGACTCTCTATATGATGAACATGGTGCTACTTTGAAGCACAAGTGTTGTAAAAGGATAGTAACATTGCCCCTTCTCTCTTTTCTCTCTTTTTTCTCTCTTTCCTTTTTTCTTTTTTTTCTTTTCTCCTTTTTTTCTTTTCTTCCCTTTTTTAAATTTTTCGTCCAGAGTCTCATCTCGATTTGTGGGGGAATCATGGTGTCCATCATCCTTTCCTCACTGGAACAATGCTCTAATAATGATGATCATCTAACTTTTATTTACTTACAACTCGATAAAACTATACAAGATAACTCCATATGAATGCATCTACTAGTGTACCAGGATGTGCAATGATCTAGCATAGCAAAGATATAAAAAAATAGTCAAGCCACAAAAATATCATGATAGCTATCTTACGATCATGCAAAGTTGTAAGGGCATATTTCTACCCTAGTGGTTTTGGTGATTGATGACAATGCATTTGCGGACTAACCGTGTGCATTAAGCTTTCAGAGATTATCAGGTGGCATGAGACGGTTATTTTCTCCTCTCATTGGTAAAAGAGAAGACAGTTATTTTCCGACGATTTAGTGTTGGTGGACTTGAGTCGTAGGAAAATCCATACTATCAAGGGGGGGTCTGCATTTGGAAAGGTTGGGTGGAATCAACACGTACACATTTGCAGCCCGTCCTTTCTTGGTAATATGGAGCTACTGCCCTGTGCCCTTGGCTGCCTCAAAGTTATCTCAGCGGTAGTACTGCTGGCCGGCACGGTAGTACCGCTGGGTGGATCTGGCACCCAGCGCGGGGCACCAGACACCCTCTCATCTGTTGTCTATCGACCTGTGCCACCAGAGCGGTAGTAGGGGAGGTAGTAACAAGCGGTAGTACCACTAGTCCCTACTACTGCTTCTGTGGTGGCTCAGGCACCCGTAGCGGGGCACCAGACACCCTCGTGTCTGGTGTCTGATGACCCGCGCCACTGGAGCTTGATAATCCCCTAGTGCAAGGAATCATCGTAAACTTTCCAAAGATGGAAATGATAAGTATGGAGTGTCGAACCCACAAGGAGCTAAAGGTAAGATCAATATTCTCTCAAGTCTTATCTGCCACCGATACGACTCTACATACATCGAATGTTTGCTTCTATCTAGTAACTACAAATAAAAGTGCGTTGTGGGTATAAAGAGGATAGCTTTGCATGATAATGGAGAACTAAAGTATGAAAATAGTTGCTGCCTAAATAAAGTTAGCTTATATTACAATATATTACAAATAGCGAGTGTGGAATAATGATGGTATGGTGTGTGGAATCATCCTAGGCAATTGATAACAAGATCGGTAATCATTCTTGCAATTTTATATGAGGGAGAGGCATGAGCTAACATACTTTCCGTACTTGGATCATATGAACTTATGATTGGATCTCTAGCAAGCATCCGCAACTACTAGAAATCATTAAGGTAAACCCAACCATAGCATTAACCATCAAGTCCCCTTTACTCCCATACGCAATAATCCCCTTACTCTGGTGTAAGCTTCTGTCACTCTAGCCACCCACTATAAGCGAATCATGAACATATTGCAACACCCTCCAGGGTGGATCCTTCACATGTGCACCTCACGGAAGGAACCTGAGGACATCACCAAAATAAAACATACACTCAACCCAATCAAGATCACCAATCAACCCAAAGGACAACATAGATCTACTCAAACATCATAGGATGCCAACACATCATTGATTAATAATATTTGGCATGAAAAACCATGTTCAAGTAGGGGATTACAGAGGGGTGTGGGAGAGTGGACTGCTGAAAAGAGATGAGGAAGGTGATGAAGATTGTGATGTTGATGAAGATGATCACTGCGGCGATGGCTCCCCCTGCGGCACTCCGGCGCCACCGGAAGAGAGGGGGAGAGAGTCTCCCCCTTAGGCCTCCTCCTCCATGGCCTCTCCCAAGATGGGGAGAGGTTGTCCCCTCTGGTCCTTGGCCTCCATGGCTCCCGAAGGGGCGAGAGCCCCTCCGAGGTTGGATCTCTCTCTCTGTTCTCTCCTGTTTTCGCTACTGTTTTCTCTCCAGATTGGTTTTTCATTGATACAGAGAGTTGTGGCGGCGAGGCGGAGGGTCTCTCTTTATTTCCGGGGTTTCTATGATTTATTGGATTTTTCAACGTTGGAATCACGCGCAACGGAGCTACGCGGGCCCAGAAGCCATCAGGGCGCGCCCCCCCAGGCCACACCCTATTGGCTTGTAGCCCACAGGTGGCTCCCCTCCGGTGGTTCTTCGCTCCAATATTGCTTATTTCCTCCAGAAAAAATCATCAAAAAGTTTCGGGCGATTCCGAGAACTTTCATTTTCTGCACAAAAACAACACCACAGTAATTCTCCTGAAAACAGCGTCAGTCCGAGTTAGTTCTAAATAAATCATATAAAGTGCATCAAAACCATATAAAATTATTGTAAACATAGGCAATCATGGCATGAATACTTCATAAATTATCGATACGTTGAAGACGTATCAGCATCCCCAAGCTTAATTCCTGCTCGTCCTCGAGTAGGTAAATGATAAAAGAAATAAGTTATGAAGTGTGAATGCTAGCACAGTGTATACGTTTGATCAATGTTACTTCCAATAATTTTTTCTAGCATCATAAAACAACAACTCTTTTCTCATAGAACCTATCATGATCCAGTAACAAGCTATTCACATGTTAAAGTATATACCATAAACTTTCTTGAAAACTAGCAAACTATGTTGTCAGTCATCAAACAATTACAATTCATCTTATTTTCAGGAAGGCACTATGTAAGAACTTTGATTTAGAAAATTCCACATACTCAACTATCTTTTAGTCTTCCATGATTGCTGACACTCAAGGCATATTTTTAGAACAAGTAGTTTCAATCAAACACATAGGAAGATAGGGGCTTAATGTTCCGCTGTGGGGACCCCGACTCATAAGTCGTGATCGCCGAATGTACGTGCATAGTGATCCCAGAGATCAATGCTCACTGAACACACAGAAACTGAATAACAAGAGTCTTACATCCATTACATACCGTTTGTACTCAAATATGGCCTTTATGGCCAAGTCTTCATAAACTCGCAGCAGAAATCTTGACGATAGCGTGAACCCATGCCATCTGTAACGCCCAAGATGCGTTCCTATCCTTATTTTGGCACGAGGGCCTCGACAGGGATAGAAGCGCATCTCGTCGTTTCGCAAGAATGGATATCATTACAAGTACATGTAAAGAAGAGATGAGTATATGGAATTGGCTTACACTCGCCACAAGCTACATCAATATCACATCAATACAACAACATATCCATATATCATACAGAAGAGCAGGGTCCGACTACGGACGAAAACAAACGATAAAATGACATCCATCCTTGCTATCCCAGCCTGCCGCCTGGAACCCATCCTAGATCGAAGAAGAAGAAGAAGAACTCCAAAAGAAACAAGCATCGCTCTCACGTCAAAGCTTTGCATTACCTGTACCTGCAACTATTGTTGTAGTAATTTGTGAGCCACGGGGACTCAGCAATCTCATTTCCAAGGGTATCAAGACTATTAAAGCTTAATGGGTGAGGTATGGTTAAGTGGTGAGGCTGCATCAAGCACTAAGCATTTATTTGAGTGGCTAACGTACGAGTACAAGAATAAAGGGGGATGATCGTCGCATAAACGGACATGAACCAGTAATGATCTCTAAGAGATACTAAACACCTACTTACGAACAAACATAACCCCACCGTGTTCTCTCTCGTTCGGAAATCACGAGAAGAGACAGTCATGGTTACGCACACGGTTGTAGTGTTTTATTTGAGTTTACTTTAAGTTTGTTATGAACGGTTGTTAAACAAAGTTTCCAAGTTGCCACGTAACCGCGGGCACGGCTTTCCGTAAGATTTAACCCTGCAGGGGTGCTCCAACTCATCCATCACAAACTAACCACACGCCGCGGGAATAACCTCGACCACGAATCCCGTGATTTCCTAGGAAATTCCATTGGAAAACCTCAACCTCGAGATAGCCGGAAGTATCGGAATTCCTCGCGCAAGACATTCGAGAAAGGTAAAACAAGTCTAGCAAAACCGCCCGATGTGTCGACGAACCCGATAGGAGCCACGTATCTCGTTCTCAGGACACGGCGGATAAGCGAAGCGTACAGTGGCCTGATAGACATCTCCTGTGTTGCCCCGGGTTGGCCCCGCACGGTGCTCTAGTTTGGACCAACACTCATGAGGAGCACTGGCCCGGGTTGTTGATTAAATATCCTCGGGTTAATTACTCCCTATGCAGGTTTATTAGTTATTAGGCAAATGTAGTACCAAAGTTGGGTCTTGCCAGACAAGTTTTAATCTAAAACGAATGGTCAAGGGGGTCCCCATAACAACCCCGAGCTTGTTAGGAGCGCAAAATATGGAACATAACACCGGTTCACAAGTAACTAGGGCGGCAAGAGTGGAACAAAACACCGAGCAAAAGGCCAAGCCTTCCACCCTTTACCAGGTATATATGTGCATTAAATTAATAGCAATAATATTGTGATATATCAAAAAAATATCCATGTTGCACATGGAAAGAGCTTGCACGTGCAACTAGCAACGCTATAAGAAGGGCTGAGCAAGCGGTAACATAGCCAAACAATGGTTTGCTGGGATGTGGAGGGGTTAGAGGCTTATCATGGCATTTGGGAGGCTTGACAAACAAGTGGTAGGTAGCGAGACATATCAATAGAAATGAGACAACTAGCATGGCAATGATAGTAGTGGTATCCAAGGAAATGATCATCTTGCCTGAGATCCCGCTTGGAAGAAGAACGAATCCATGAAGAAGACGAGCCAACGTAGTCGAACGAATCCTCACACTCTGAATGCTTTTGGAACTCTATCGATAAGAAGCAATCCCAAAACAACAATCAACACATGATAACACCACAACATATGCATGACATGATGCGCAAACAAATATGATGCATGTCTAGTTTAATTATGCAAGACATGGCAAAGCACAACAATCAACTTCTACACATTAAGTGAAGCTCAATACGCAACGGGTTGCATATTGACGAAAGTCCACATTCAAATTACTTAGTTCACTCTCGTTAGGTACACAACAATATTAAATGTTATTAAACATGGCAAGAGGTGAAGCATAATGAAACTACTCTATCTAGGCATCTTAAATGAGGTCGGAAACAACTTATAGTATTTCCGAAGCGACCTCATATGCAAAATATGAATTTGGTCCAGATCTGAAGTAACCATGTTTTATATTTATTAAACAGTCAAAAAAAGTGCAAAATGCGATTCTACTCGTCATTCTAGTCGATTTACATATATAGAACATTTGCAACGGAGCTACGGTCTAAAAGATATGCCCATCACAAGATAATATGCCGTGAATGCAAAATGCATGAAAATGACAACCACAAACATTTCAAATCATGAATTCAGCAAGATATTATGATACTACATGAAAATCTAAGCAAGTTTCATATATGGCATGATCAAAACGGAGCTACGGGTCAACCACAACAACCAACACAAGTTTAGTAGAAATCTGCCCAAAACAGCAAGATAGCATATGGCAACCCACAAATCAACAAGCTACAGCCACCTAAAATACACAACAAGGACATGGTGATGTATCCTACATGATGCTAAACAATTCTTCTATTAACAGCAAGTTGACTAGAAGCATGGATCATTAGGAAATGAGCTCACAAGAAGACATATTGAACTAAGCAGTTTTCAGACTTAGTGAAAATACCAGTTTTTAACAGAGCAGTTTTTATCACGAAGGCATATTGGTAGCAGTCAAAATATATGCTACAGGGCATATGTTGGCATGAAACTTAACAGCATGCTAGAGGACATTATGAACTACAAATATTTCCATTGCACCCACGCCCAAGGGGCTGTAGATCACTAGAAAAACACATGGCAAGACAGGAACAAAATGTTACAGATTCCAGACTTAGAAATATTTCCGCATCTCAAATCAGCAACATTGATTAAGCTTGTTTTCGTGAAGAAAGCTACAGCTAAACACAAGATTAATGGCATGGCAACCTATCAACAACAAGTAGACATGGCATACTACAACACACTCCAAAGACTAAACTTGAAGGAGGCATGGGTTGTTTAATACGAGCATCGCAAAATGGAACTTATCGTTGACAGATTTCAGTTTTAACACGACAACCACTTTAGAGCAAGAGATTGACATGTCAACGAATTCCTACCTAAAAACTAGAGGCATGGCATGAAATTAGACATCACATAGAGCAATACTAATGAAGACACCACATGCAAAAGACCAACGGATTTGATGCAACAATCCACGCAAGTTTGAATAAAAATAGCAGATTTCAGATTACGACGATATGCACTTTTGCAACACATTTTACAGCTCCTAGATGAACTCTAATGCACATGCAAATGGCACCCACAAGTAGAGCTTGAAGAGTAGAAATGTTTTCATGTATAGCACATTTTCATTGGATGCACGGTTTACTAGTTATAGCCACTCGAAGATGCTATCATGCTGAAAATAACAGACACTTGGGGGACAGTGAAAATCATACCCTCTGAAAAACGGGCCGGGGAGATCGAGCGGGACGATCCGGGCTGGCGTTTGGTTCGGCTGTCGAACCCATACCGGGATGAGGGTCGATGGACCTATCCCGGCCGGAGCTGGGGCAGCCATGGCCGGCGGCGGCCAACGCCGCTGACGAAGAGGCGGGGCAGAGGCGGATCCGAGGCCGGGGAGGCCAGATCCGCGGCCGGGGGCGGACGACGAGGCCGGATCTGGCGCCGGCGACGTCGAGGCATGGCCGGAGACGGTAGATCGGCGGAGGCGGCGCGGTTACCGGCGAGCTCGGGCTCGGCCATGGAGGCCGGAGGCGAGCAGGGGACAGCGGAGGGGTGCGGTGGCGATGTGGTCACGGCGGGGCGGCATCGTTTCGGCGAGGCGAGGACGGGGCGGCGGCGACGCGCAGCAGTTCACCACCAGAGGTTCGGCGGCGAGGTCGCCGGAGGCGCGGGCGACGGGGTCGTGGGAGCTGGGGCGGCGCTCGGGGAAGCCAGCTCGGGCGCAGGGGCGGCGCGCTCGGGCTCGCGCGGGCTGCCTCGGCGGCGGGATCCGGGACTAGGAGGGCCAGATTTGGGCCGTAGCGGGCCGCGGTGGAGGGAAGAGGCTGGAGGCGGCGCAGGGGTGACGTGGCGCGCGCTGTGTGGCTGTGAGCGGCGACGCGGTGGCTCAGGCAGCGACAAGTGGCGGCGGCAGGGTTGGGCAGGCGCGGAAAAAGATGCTGGAGGTGGGAGAAGGCTAAAATAGGCAGGGTAGGCCATCTATTTATAGAGAGGGGTCTAGGGTTAGTTATTTCATCCATTTTTCGGGCCATTCGATCTCGATCGGACGGCCCGAAAGTAGAGTGGGGGCTAGGTTGGGTAGTGGGCAGTGGAGAGGGGTGTTGGGCTAAGATAAGAGGGAAGTTGTGGCCCGGCACCGCGTTTTGAAATACCGAAAACGCATGATATTTAATCGATGACGGCGCTGCTACGTTCGACCGTTCGGGTAACAAACGACCTCTGATTGCAACGAAATTTGGCAGGCGGTCTACCTAAAATAAAACAAGACCGCACGCCAACTTTCGACCCAATCCGAGAAAGTTTTAAAGCACTTTTAAAACAATATTTTATCGGTGCCGCGGGCACGTGCATGTGTGGTCGGTCTCGAAACGGTCGACGACACGAATGGAGAGAACCGGCCGCTACGAACGGATGCAAGTTTTCGAAAACGAGTGACGATGCTATGTAGATGATGCGAATGATGCGATGATGAATGCAGCAATCAAACGAATCACATGATGGCAACGAAATAAAAGGGGAATCTTCTGGAGCGTTGGTCTCGGGCTGTTACAACTCTCCTCCACTTACAAGAGCTCTCGACCCGAGATCTTAGAATGAGAAGGGGAAGAGAAAGAGCAAGAGGAAGAGGTAGAAGTTAATTGTTTCATTGACAAACAAGTGAAACGAAGAAGAAGGATGATATGAGAAACAAACAAGAATTCAAAAGAAATTTGGGCAGCACTCCGGTAGAAAAGAGAAGCAGAACTTGATATGATGGAAAGAACTTGAATTGGGGCACAACACTCTGGTAGAATGGACAAGCAAGGGAAGAACATGATCTTAACAAATGAGATGATGGGTCGAAGAGAGGAACACCATAACGCCTCCGGAACAAAAGAATAGAAGCTTAGATGGAACTTAATAGCAACAATCCTTAGGAAAAGCTTCAGGTGAAATCCATGCCAAGATAACTCCAAGAAAGGAATGATGGGTTTAAATATCTCATTCTTGACAAATTCTCTTCGAGACTTCTCATGAATCAAGAATGCTATAACACCATCTCAACAGATAAGGGAGAAAGAATTTCACTTAGAAATGCAAGATAAAGAATATTTGAGCTTCTTCAACAAGAATCTTGAAGAATACTTCGAGAATGAATTAAATACTTGAAGAACCACCATGAGAACCTCCATATACGAAGAATGATCAAAAGAAATGAAGGTTGAATAGAATGAGATTGTGGCCTTGCCATGATTAGATGGAACTTCACGAAGAGATGCTTGAGAAACTTGGAACTCCAGAAAAGAAAAGATAAGCAACTAGAATAGAGAATTTATATCCTGAACAATCTCTGGAGGAAGGATTGACATTAACTGATGAAACAAGAATAAGAATTATGTTATGCTTATCCTTCATCAAGTTTAATTGATGACAAGCAACGGATTTGGCATACTACTTATTCTTCTTGCAAAGATTGAGGATAGATAAGAGCACCAATTTGAGGAAGTCTTGAACGAGAACACCGGTAAGAATTTGGAACAATGAGGATATTTGAATGAATTGGGAAACATGAGAACAAGGAGGTAACACTGCGACTACCAGAACTAGAATGAGCCACCGAAATAATTGAGATACGAACGAAGGAACATCAATTGAGAAGAATTTGAGGATGAAAGCTGAAAGCTGAGAACGAAGAAATCTTCTGAAATGATGGCCTTCGGAGGATCGAGAAATGAAAACAACTCTGGAATGCTCCGGATAGATATGGAAGGAATTACTCATGATTGAAAACAATTAGAGAGGATAGCAACAAGCTAAAACCATGAATCTCCAAGAGAATGGAATAAGATTCAAGACAAACTCTTCTTCGGTCTTCAAATGCAGAGAATGATGATGAGGAACACATCATGAATTACTAAGACACTCCGGAACAATGAGTAAGGAAAGGTTGAGCCAACGATGAAAATGATTTAAAAGCAATCTTCGGGAATATGACTGATGGAATTCATTCTTACGTCATATTTGAAAAGAACTTGAGATAACTGGAAAAGATTAGAAGAGCCAGGTAAGATCCTGGGGAACAACCTGTGGGTTATGAGCCCACTAAAAGAGATCACCGTTGAAACGAATGCTTAAAAATAGAGCTTGCACCAGTACGAATGAAAACTTGATGAGGTTGAGATCCTCGAAATACTTTGGCAGGATTGAATGAAAACACGAATCATCTGAGATATCTTCAGCACTCCGGATAGAAAAGAAAGAGATGAAAAAAATCACGAGAGGCTTGGACGAGAATTTCCGACATTAAAAGGATATGATGAACACCATCATCTAAAATTGAACACACCGGAAAAGAAAGGAAGATGAAGACGACGAAATGAAGAACTTGGGCACTTGAGCATCTTCACATGAATCACCGGAAACAATACAGAAGAAAAGATAGCGGAAGCATCAATGAAAATAAAGCACTTGGATGACGATTTAATCCTTGACCAAAAAGGGGGGGAGGGTGGGAAAAACAAAGACAACTTAAGATTGATGAAATGAACTCCGGAAAAGGAAAGATGACGATAGATCTTGCAAATATTGGAGAGGGATGAATTCACTTGAAGAGAAGCACTCCGGTTGAAAAGAATTTCATGACAACTCCGGTCGATCAAACGGATTAGCATTCCCATAGAAATATGAGAACACCACTTAGAAAGATATGAAATCCACATTTGACATCGAAGCAACTCGATTTACCATACTCCAATAAAACAAAGGATGAGGCTTGCAAATTAAGTAGGAAACAAATACATAACCCATTATGCATTTGTTGGAAGGATAATACTAGGTAACTACTTGAATTCCCACCTGAGAACTTCCGAAATCTTTGTTGGTTATGCTATCAGGTTGCGGGTCCAGGAACCTACTCAATGTAATCAGCTGCAAAACCGCACCCGCACCCCTCAACACATATCCGAGAAGTTCCGCAAGCTCGTCTACCTCAGACCCTCGTAATCGCAACGATATCAATTATGGGGGTACATTTGGATGCTCTCCCCAGTACTGGGTGACGCCAAACTCCTCTCGCCACAAATAGTACTGAAGCAATTTCGAACATCCGCGTACTGAGATACTAAGGAAACTGAACGATAACAATGTGTCAAGAATCCTTGGAGCTCTACTCCTTGGTAACAGGAGGCACCAAGACAAAACTCCGTCACATTGGCATCATATAGTTTTCAAAATATCCGCGTGACCTTAAATTTTATTTTGAGCGAGAAGAGGGTAGAATTAAAATTCCTAAGTCGTAATTCCTCACCAGAGCATAGAAGAGGAGTAAAAAGAATCCTACTCTTCGATATAACTAGACTCAAAATAGTTTTTCACTAGACTCGACTCGGCCAAGTTCAATCAATCAAGGGGGCTCCTAGGTCGGTACAGGCTCTGATACCAACTTGTAACGCCCAAGATGCGTTCCTATCCTTATTTTGGCACGAGGGCCTCGACAGGGATAGAAGCGCATCTCGTCGTTTCGCATGCATGGATATCATTACAAGTACATGTAAAGAAGAGATGAGTATATGGAATTGGCTTACACTCGCCACAAGCTACATCAATATCACATCAATACAACAACATATCCATATATCATACAGAAGAGCAGGGTCCGACTACGGACGAAAACAAACGATAAAATGACATCCATCCTTGCTATCCCAGGCTGCCGCCTGGAACCCATCCTAGATCGAAGAAGAAGAAGAACTCCAAAAGAAACAAGCATCGCTCTCACATCAAAGCTTCGCATTACCTGTACCTGCAACTATTGTTGTAGTAATCTATGAGCCACGGGGATGCAGTAATCTCATTTCCAAGGGTATCAAGACTATTAAAGCTTAATGGGTGACGTATGGTTAAGTGGTGAGGCTGCAGCAAGCACTAAGCATTTATTTGAGTGGCTAAATTACGAGTACAAGAATAAAGGGGGATGATCCTCGCATAAACGGACGTGAACTAGTAATGATCTCTAAGAGATCCTGAACACCTACTTACGAACAAACATAACCCCACCGTGTTCTCTCTCGGTTTGGAAATCACGAGAACAGACAGTCACGATTACGCACACGGTTGGTGTATTTTATTTGAGTTTACTTTAAGTTTGTTATGAACGGCTGTTAAACAAAGTTTCCAAGTTGCCACGTAACCATGGGCACGACTTTCCGTAAGATTTAACCCTGCAGGGGTGCTCCAACTCATCCATCACAAACTAACCACACGACGCGGGAATAACCTCGACCACGAATCCCGTGATTTCCTAGGAAATTCCATTGGAAAACCTCAACCTCAAGATAGCCCGAAGTATCGGAATTCCTCGCGCAAGACATTTGAGAAAGGTAAAACAAGTCCAGCAAGACCGCCCGACGTGTCGACGAACCCGATAGGAGCCGCGTATCTCGTTCTCGGGACACGACGGATAAGCGAAGCGTATAGTGGCCTGATAGACATCTCCCGAGTTGCCCCGGGTTGGCCCCGCACGGTGCTCTAGTTTGGACCAACACTCATGAGGAGCACTGGCCCGGGTTGTTGATTAAAGATCCTCACGATAATTACTCCCTATGCAGGTTTATTAGTTATTAGGCAAATGTAGTACCAAAGTTGGGTCTTGCCAGACAAGTTTTAATCTAAAACGAATGGTCAAGGGGGTCCCCATAACAACCCCGAGCATGTTAGGAGCGCAAAATATGGAACATAACACCGGTTCACAAGTAACTAGGGCGGCAAGAGTGGAACAAAACACCGAGCATAAGGCCAAGCGTTCCACCCTTTACTAGGTATATATGTGCATTAAATTAATTGCAATAATATTGTGATATATCAAAAAAATATCCATGTTGCACATGGAAAGAGCTTGCACCTGCAACTAGCAACGCTATAAGAAGGGCTGAGCAAGCGGTAACATAGCCAAACAATGGTTTGCTGGGATGTGGAGGGGTTAGAGGCTTATCATGGCATTTGGGAGGCTTGACAAACAAGTGGTAGGTAGCGAGACATATCGATAGAAACAAGACAACTAGCATGGCAATGATAGTAGTGGTATCCAAGGAAATGATCATCTTGCCTGAGATACCGCTTGGAAGAAGAACGAATCCATGAAGAAGACGAGCCAACGTAGTCGAACGAATCCTAACACTCCGAACGCTTTCGGAACTCTATCGAGAAGAAGCAATCCGAAAACAACAATCAACACATGATAACACCACAACATATGCATGACATGATGCGCAAACAAATATGATGCATGTCTAGTTTAATTATGCAAGACATGGCAAAGCACAACAATCAACTTCTACACATTAAGTGAAGCTCAATACGCAACGGGTTGCATATTGACGAAACTCTGCATTCGAATTACTTAGTTCACTCTCGTTAGGTACATGACAATATTAAATGTTGTTAAACATGGCAAGAGGTGAAGCATAATGAAACTACACTATCTAGGCATCTTAAATGAGGTCGGAAACAACTTATAGTATTTGCGAAGCGACCTTATATGCAAATTATGAATTTGGTCCAGATCTGAACTAACCATGTTTTATATTTATTAAACAGGCAAATAAAGTGCACAATGCGATTCTACTCCTCATTCTAGTCGAGTTACATATATAGAACATTTGCAACGGAGCTACGGTCTAAAAGATATGCCCATCACAAGATAATATGCCATGAATGCAAAATGCATGAAAATGACAACCACAAACATTTCAAATCATGAACTCAGCAAGTTATTATGATACTACATGAAAATCTAAGCAAGTTTCATATATGGCATGACCAAAACGGAGCTACGGGTCAACCACAACAACCAACACAAGTTTAGTAGAAATCTGCCCAAAACAGCAACATAGCACATGGCAACCAACAAATCAACAAGCTACAGCCACCTAAAATACACAACAAGGACATGGTGTTGTATCCTACATGATGCTAAACAATTCTTCTATTAACAGCAAGTTGACTAGAAGCATGGATCATTAGGAAATGAGCTCACAAGAAGACATATTGAACTAAGCAGTTTTCAGACTTAGTGAAAAGACCAGTTTTTAACAGAGCAGTTTTTATCACGAAGGCATATTGGTATCAGTAAAAATATATTCTACATGGCATATGTTGGCATGAAACTTAACAGCATGCTAGAGGACATTATGAACTACAAATAACTCCATTGCACCCACCCCAAAGGGGCTGTAGATCACTAACAAAACACATGGCAAGACAGCAACAAAATGTTACAGATTCCAGACTTAGAAATATTTCCGCATCTCAAATCAGCAACATTGATTAAGCTTGTTCTCGTTAAGAAAGCTACAGCTAAACACAAGATTAATGGCATGGCAACCTATCAACAAGAAGTAGACATGGCATACTACAACACACTCCAAAGACACAACTTGAAGGAGGCATGGGTTGCTTAATACGAGCATTGCAAAATGGAACTTATCATTGACAGATTTCAGTTTTAACACGATAGCCACTTTAGTGCAAAAGATTGACATGTTAACGAATTCCTACCTAGCAACCAGAGGCATGGCATGAAAGTTGACATCACATAGAGCAATACTCATGAAGACACCACATGCAAAAGACGTACGGATATGATGCAACCATCCACGCAAGTTTGAATAAAAATAACAGATTTCAAATTACGACGATATGCACTTTTGCAAAACATTTTACAGCTCCTATATGAACTCTAATGCACATGCAAATGGCACCGACATGTAGAGCACGAAGAGTAGAACAATTTTCATGTATAGCACATTTTCATTGGATGCACGGTTTACTAGTTATAGCCACTCAAAGATGCTATCATGCTGAAAAAAACAGACACTTTGGGCACTTCGAGAAAATGATACCCTCTGAAAAACGGGCCGGGGAGATCTAGCGGGACGATCTGGGCTGGCGTTTGGTTCGGCGGTCGAGCCCATACCGGGATGAGGGTGGTTGGACCCTTCCCGGCCGGAGCTTGGGGCGGCCATGGCCGGCGGCGGCCAACGCCGGTGACGAAGAGGCGGGGCAGAGGCGGATCCGAGGCCGGGGAGGCCGGATCCACGGCCGGGGGTGGACGACGAGGCCGGATCTGGCGCCGGCGACGTCGAGGCATGGCCGGAGACGGCGGATCGGCGGAGGCGGCTCGGTTACCAGCGAGCTCGGGCTCGGACATGGAGGCCGGAGGCGAGCAGGGGACAGCGGAGGGGCGCAGCGGCGATGTGGTCGCGGCGGGGCGGCGTCATTCCGGTGAGGCGAGGACGGGGCGGCGGCGACATGCAGCAGTTCGCTGGCAGTGGTCCGGCAGCGAGGTCGCCGGAGGCGCGGGCGACGGGGTCGTGGGAGCCGGGGCGGCGCTCGGGGAAGCCGGCTCAGGAGCAGGGCCGGCGCGCTCGGGCTCGCGCGGGCCGCTGCGGCGGCGGGATCCGGGACCGGGAGGGCCAGATCTGGGCCATAGCGGGCCGCGGTGGAGGGAGGAGGCTGGAGGCGGCGCAAGGGTGACGTGGCCCAGCACCGCGTTGGGCTAAGATGAGAGGGAAGTTGTGGCCCGGCACCGCGTTTTGAAATACCGAAAAGGCGTGATATTTAATCGATGACGGCGCTGCTACGTTTGACCGTTCGGGTAACAAACAACCTCTGATTGCGACGAAATTTGGCAGGCGGTCTACCTACATTAAAACAAGACCGCACGCCAACTTTTGACCCAATCTGAGAAAGTTTTAAAGCACTTTTAAAACAATATTTTATCGGTGTCGCGGGTGCGTGCGTGTGTGGTTGGTCTCGAAACAGTCGACGACACGAACGGAGCGAACCGGCATCTATGAATGGATGCTAGTTTTCGAAAATGAGTGTTATGCAGATGATGCGAATGATGCGATGATGAATGCAGCAATCAAACGAATCACATGATGGCAACGGAATAAAAGGGGAATCTTCTGGAGCGTCGGTCTCGGGTTGTTACACCATCGGCCTTAACCCTACAGGCATTCTGACTACGAAGCGTCCTAGCTCGCACGTTCGTCACCAAGGTACTCTTCATTATATCCTTCTCTTTCATGCCTGGGCAATAAAATAACCAGTGGCAAGCCAATGAGTACTTTGAATGTACTCGCAAGCAACCCATGTTTTGGAACAAGGTATAACAAAGCATGATATAGCACTAAATAGGTAAGTTGCAAAAAGCTAGTTTTGAGTGCAATGACATGATCAAATGACTTGTGGTGGCATGCATCATGAGGTTCCAGATATATATATGAACAGGTTACAAATATCAATATAAACAGAGGTTGAACATCTCATGTTCAATCATCATGCCAAGTCACCCGACTTAGCTCAAGTACCATCTTTTTATCTCACACACTCACACACACCAAGTTTTTTGAAAACATCAGACGTAGTTTAAGCAGCACCACCCAAATGTCCTTGACAGTGGACACGGCTATTCAAATAGTTTTACACTCTACACAGGTTGCACACTTTACCCACAAGACTCGGGGAACTTCCGTGTCATCCACGACTCGCGGTATATTACATACCCGAGGTAAGCACCCGAACAATGCCTTTCCCTTGACGACACTAAACAGAGAGTCCACTTGTTGGTGCCACCCCCCATGATGTACATCACAATATCATCCATGAGGGCATGCAACGGTGTGCCCGGTGTCTGTGAAAACAGCCCATGATCGTCCTTTCCGGCACGACCTCGTATCGAGAGTGACCACGTCACTCCCGCAAGTAGTAAAGTGGGCTCTCTGCCAGTACCGACCAAAATAATCAACAACGCCCCTTCCCATATAGGGTAGTGTGTTTGTACATGTAAGGTTGGGACGGTCGACAAATCTTAAATCTCTCCGTTTTCAAAAACACACACACTCACTTTCCTCGGTACACCACTCCTTTGTCAAGTGGTTACCTAGCTCAACATCATTTCCCTCGGGCATTAGTGGCAACCGATGGGGTTTTCAAAAAAAGTCCTTGAAAACACTTTTGTTTCCGACACCATGCATTTTCCCATTCCACTTGCGTAGCAACTACTTAGCATCCTACCTACTTCCCACTAGCACAACTCTCACAAGAAGGTAGGGTCATGCTCAGTGCAAGTATCAACGAGGAAAGTAACAGAGGTAACCCACTATGGTGGTCACTGTTTCACCATGGTTCAATGCAACGGAATAAAGTGCCATATGTCATGCATAAAACGGTTTCTTAGACATGGTCAAAGGGCTGCTTGCCTGGCTCAGTAAAGTCATCGAGGTCTTCACACGCTTCTCGTCCAACTCCGAGCACTCCGTCTACTTCGTCAACTACCGCCGGAAACAACGAAAATGAGCAACACAACAAGGCGACAAACAAAAGTGTTCAAAAATAGAAACTTTATTTCTCTAAGATTTCTATGGTCATCAGAAAAATACCTAAAGTTGCTCTAATGGATTTGGTTTACCATAGATTTTTGAATGATGGAAACGGAGGGAATTATTAATCCTATATGGAGTCTGCAGAAAACATTTTTATAAAAATGAGTGAATGCACCTATTAAATAGGGCATGATTTTAGAAACATGTAGGAAGTGGTTTCACTGGATTTGGATTTGAGATGATTTTCTTATGAATTTTCTAAGATGAAATAAGGGAAAATGGGCCATTTGCTTGATCTAATAGAAACAAGGCATTGGAAAAATGTCCACTAAGTAGGGCATCATATAAGAGGCACATGAAAATTTGAATCACCTCATTTGTAGCTAGTATTAATACAATAGAGATTTTGCAATGTGGCTATGAATAGTTCAAATTTGAAATTAAATTTGAGCAGGACAAGAACATGTGATGAAAAATTATGGGAGTTGCACCATTAAATAGCTTGGATTTTTAGAATAATATAGGAATTTGAATCAATGCATTTGGACAAATATTTTGTTCTGTGGAATTTTTGGAAGTTACTCGAAAAAGGAAAAGAAAAATATCCCTGATCAACTGGGCCAGAAGGGCCCCTGCCGAGCCGGCCCAAAATGAAACCCAGCCCAGACATAACGCTGAAGTTGAACACGTATTTCCCAAATACGCTTCCACTTAACGCACCGAACCGGCATGCGCGGCGGCTCGATTTAAAGCTGGCGGGTGGGACCCACCCGTCAGTGGGACTATAAAACGGAGGGGATGACAGGTGGGGGCCCCGTGTCATCACCAACCTCCGGCCAGAGCGGGGGAGGGGCTCGCCTCTGGCGATGTGGGGCACTGATGGGGCACCTGAGGGCAACGGGAGATCTGTCAGGCTGGCGTGCGTCTCGGAGGAGTGGAGATGGTCACCGGGGGTGAGGGGTTCGCCGACAGTGACGGGTTTGCAAGGCCGACCGAGGAGGTCGAGGTCGATTAGCTCGATCCTGTCAACGAGACGAGAAGTTAGGAGGGCGGGGGGTTGGGTTCCTGGTGTGTAGAGGGAGTCGAGGGAGAAGAAAGGGAGGCCGGAGGGGCTCCATACTGTCCGGTCGGCGGTGATGCACGGCGGCGGAGCTTCTGCTCGGAGTCGAGCTCCTGAGCACGAAAATGAGGGGGACTAGGCGCAGGGGTGCGATTAAATGCGCGGGAAGGCCAGAGACGGGGAAAATGGGGCGCGGGGGTCGCTCTTATAGGGAGTCCGAGGTGTGCCGTGGACCGAGCTCACTGGCTTCTGCCAAAGAGGCTCTGGTGGCCACGGGAGGAGGCCGGGGTACGTCTACGTCGCTCGTGGAAGTAGTTTAGGTTGCTGGGGGGCGAGAGAAGGAGCGGGGCGAGCTCGAGGCGGGCCCCACGCGAGGACATGGTGTGGCAGAGCTCGGCGGTGCTCGGGCATGCGCAAGCAGGGCATGGGATGGGCGAGGAAGGAGGGGGCCGCTCGACAAGCTTGCTGCAGACATCGAGGGGGCTTGGTGGCGTGCTGGAGGAGCCTGAGGTGGTCGGGAGGTGGGGATGGGCGCCGCTACAGTGCTCTGGTGCACTGTAGCACGCTCCAGAGCGCCCAAATGGTATGCCATGGCATGTCATTGACGTCTTGTGCGTGGCCACTTGTGCCCAGTAGGGCTAGGAGGGTTTAAACAAAGTGGGGGAGGCATTGGATGCTGCTGGGGGTGCCTTGGTTGAGAAGGGAAGCTAGGAGAGAGGGAAAAACTACTGTCCAGAGGGGTAATTAGGGTTTTTACCCCATCAATCATTGAGCTGGGTGTGTAGGATTCTTACTGGAGGTATAAGAGGTATGTGAGTGACTGTGGTAAAAATTCGAGAGCAAGGGGAACAGTAAAAGTGGTGAAAACAGTAGCTTTTAGAAATGGCCAGAAGGTGTTTTATGCAAGTTTGAGCTAGCTAAATTCTTCTTCTTGCTATAGAAATGATAGATAGAAATGAGGTTGTTCACCAAATTTGGGATTATAAGATGAAAGTTACCAATACGAACTTTATAAACCTTAGAAATGGACAGAAACTGATTTCAATAGATCTACCCATGCAATTCTATTCTCCATAATGCACCACTTTGTGTGGTGTCATTATTTGGGTATTAGAGCATGCCCAAAAAGTTTGGGATCAAATAGAGAAAAAACATGACAATGCAAAAATTCCCAACTCTAGAAATCATCAGGGATGGGTTTGGAGGGATTTGGGAAGTGAATATATTCTCCTTGATGCACCACTTGGTGTGGATGCATTATTAGAGGATTAGACCATGTCCACAAAGTTTGAGAATAATTGGAGACACTTGGCAACCTAAAGTTGCTCAAGTTTGGATCAGGACAGAGAGGGTTTTGGGATATTTTGGTGAACCCAAACAATTGGGATTGAGATGAAACTTGGCAAGATGATCACATATGTCATATGTGACATGCTAGAATTTTCTTGGATTTATTTGAGAATATTTCTTATAGAAATATTTCAAATACTTGAGATATGCAGAAAGGGTTTTGAAGGGTTTTGTCCAATATTTTGAACATGACCTTGTGTTGAAACTTTTAATTATGGACAATATATGTCAACCGAGTTTCCCTAAATTTTATCAAATATTTTGAAAGCATAAAAATAAATTTTCCCTATGAAAGACCATTTTTGGCCTTAAGAAAATGCCTTTAAATAAAATATGAAAATCAACTTTAAAATTAATATTTGGTGTTTTTGGGAAGGCCTATATATAGTTGGTTCCAAATAAAACCTTTGGGGCAAAACAATCCACCAATTTTGAGGACTTTTAGTACAAACCTCAATTTAGGGTTTTGGAAAACCTGATTTGAATAAATCCTTTTTGGCCAAAATAATATTTGATAAAAAAAACTTTTAGGTCCTATACACATGGCATGATCATTGGGAAGGTTCTTAGATCAGGGAGATGAGTTTGGAGTGCAGGAGATATATGATGGTTCATGGAACAATCAAACAAGCAAGTAAATAACACAAAAGTGAAGCATTCATGTGTACACAAAAAGTTTTAATTGGCCCTAATTTTTGAGTCATGTTAACTTAGTCATGAGGCAAAACACAAGTTGTGACAGACCTACCCCCCTTACAAGAATTTTGTCCCCGAGATTCCTAGGCTAGGCGTTGAAAAGCTAGAGAAATTCAGAGGTGAGGTTCTCTTCGCGTCCCATGTTGCTTCTGGTCTGGTGTGGTTGATCCAATAGATCTTGAAGTGCTTGACGATACCGCTTGGAGTGCATTGTTTGGCTTTGTCTGAGAGGTGAACTGGGTTCCTGCAGTATGCTAGGTCTGACTAGGAGTTAAGGGCCTGACTTGCGGGTGTACTCCAATGTCGGAATACGTGGCAACGTAGTGTGTCTGCGCGTTGGTCCTGGGGTTGCTCATGTTGGTTAGTGACATCCAGATGTCTCATTCTAGAAGGGTTGAGTCTTGGTGTAGCTTCCCATTGACGAGGTAGTCCTTATCTTCCTTAAAGCAGGAGATCTTCAGTCGCAGTGGTCTTCATCCATGAGAGCATTGAAGCGCGTCATCATAGGCTTCGCGTCGAGAACTTCTGCTTGAGTAAGTTGGCCAGGTATGTTCTTCATTCATCTTCGGCTAGTTGTCTTCGTCAGCACGGATGCATGTTTCTGGCGGGTCTTCAAGTGTTTGGTCTACCTGCCTCTCCGTAGCCATTTGTGGCATGGTTTGGGCTGAATCTCGTCCCTAAGACTAAGCTTAGCTATTAGATGCGAAAACGGTTCCTACCACCTAGAAAAGCTTTTGAGGGGTCCTAGATGAGCTGGCTACCCAAAAGTATAGACCATCCATCCAATCCTCAAGGTCTGGGGCTTGGTAAGTGGGGTGAACCATCTCGACAGGTGGTTTATCATGATCTAGTCAGGGTCATCTCCTTGATTGGACCCAAAGAGGCTAGCAACGAGGTCATGACAGTCGTTCCACTCCGTTCCAGGCATCTGAAGAGAGTAGGGACGTCATGCTTATCGCGCACCATCAAAGTGGTGGAGTGAGTGGTTCTGTCAATCTTTTTGGTTCCTTGATAGGTGACCTTTAAAGTAAGGGTCTCCTTACGTTTTCTTGAAGTCCAAGGGCTTCATCGTGCTTGAGCGTCGGCTTCTTGACATAGTCTAGCTGATGTAGCCGACAGAGGAGTGGTGGTTGACTTCATCGTGGCTTCGCAACCGTAGTGGTTCTTCATATTGCTTGGGCAAGAGTGTCTTCTGCTGCAGGGAGGGCGCTTCGAGGAGTCCAACTTCTTCAAGGTAAAACCTTATACTCGAGAAGCATGGTAATTGGTGCTTCTGGGCTCATCCAAATAGGTCTAGGGCGCTCGTCACTCCCCTTGGACAAATAAGTATGTCATCCATGAGGACAACAACGTATTTCCCCAAGTATCACATAAGCTCATAGCTTGTGGAAGGTGTGAGAGGAGAGGGCATTTGTTCCGGATGGTGACTTATCTCGGGGGTTTGTTGTCTAAATTTGGTTTCAGCGTCACCTAGTTCTTCGCGTCCACCTTCCTTATGGACAGGATTGATGGTGGTCGAGGTGGAGCATTGGTCATAGTCCTTTGACTTAGAGTCAAAGTCTATGGTCATATTTCGACCGTGTTATGGCTTGGTAAAGCTTCGGGGTTTCAAGGAGCTTAGGATGTGAGTGAACATCTATCGTCTTATCCTTGAGCACAGTTCTTAGATGCCAATAATCCTACTTATTACTCCACCAAAATCATCCTATATCATCAAAGGTATCATCTCATATAAGTTAACTCCAACATCACTCATGCTATTCAACTCGAAGATTTGAGAGAAGGACTAAACCAAAATCTCATATGCATACTATAGCTAACTCGTAAGTATCCCTATATAAAAATACTCGGGAGAAGCATACAAGCTGCTAAGCTTGAATAAGGCACTAGGAATCCATGTGCTCAGCTAATGTATCCATGGTCTAAGGTGTTGTGCCTCTATGCTAAGGAAACACGTAATATACCAATCCAAGATCTTGTTTCCTCCCTACAAATCAAATCAATATATCCACAAATACCATCCACTATTACTTGATCCATTACTGCCACAAATCCAATATCGGTGATGTTCCCTATGTCTCCTAGAGTTCCTATAATTCACAAATCATTGAAAGATCTATCTTATCATAGTACATCCACCAATTCCCATCATGATGATCTAGTAAACTCCATTGTTAGGTGCATATAGATCCTTGAATCAAATCGGACAATAATCCAGTGTTCTTAGTTTATCCTCCATCAAGTAACATGGTATCAGGATTGAGATCATCGGGCTAAATCCAAATTACTCCGAGCCATGTAGACTTACTCATCATCTATATTCCACTAGAGTCACATATTTAATCCAAATCTCATGTCCGACGAGAATCCCTATTTGTTCTTCCGAGTCACTAGCATAACACCATCAATCCATGACTATTACTTGACAAAGTCAAGTTATTATTTTTCCATCGAGATTTTCAGCTTGTGATCAGGATTATCCAACTAAATCCAATTTACTCAAGGGAGAAACAAGTCATGCTACTCTATTAATTTGATCCACCGAGTTCACCCATCATCAAGAAAATCTCGTAATCTACCAAAGGTTCTCAGCTATATCCTTAAGACACCTATTCTAGTCATACCAAACCATTTGTCACTTAGTCATATATCCTCAAACAATTTCTTTAAGGCATCACAGTCCCGGTACTGACTTAAGGATGATATATGTTTGTCCACTATGATCACCAGTTCCATAACGAACCCAATGTTAAACAAAGGGTCATTGGAGCTTAACTGGTTCTCTTGCGAACTCATGAGTTAAGCTCGTGGTTAGGCGTTTAGGCGGGTAAATTATGAGGACCAGGCCAGTCTAGGAGGGGACTCCCAATCTTGATGGAAGGGTACGTCTTTACTGAGTTGGACTAGGTTTTGTAGGTTGTTGCAAAGGTCTTCAATGCTAGTTATTTATTGAGGTAGATCGTTGGCGCATCTTGCCTTGCTGGTCTTCAGTCGACGAGAAAGGTGAGAGAGAAAAGTAGCATAGAGGAGGTGTGCCTAAATGGTGCGCTATAGTGCAAGTGCAATCAAACAAGTGCCTAAAGGGCTAACATATTCATTAAGATAAGATAGGTGGTATAGTCGCGTACATGTTGCCTAGGGCAAAAGTGCGACTTATACCCAAACACAAACAGATAAAAGCAAACAACACACAACATGGTTTCATTTGAACCATCACACGGACTCGACTTCGCATAGGGGTTACACGACTCATCCTACCCTAGGGGATTGTCGGACTCAGTAGTCGTGCTTTGCTTCATCATTCGGGGTGAAGGGCATTTAGTCTTCAGCTTCTAGGTCCTGTTGAGGTACCGGTGGGTATGTGTAAGTTGGTTGCTTGTTGGGACACCTCCTGACATGATGCCCAAACTCGCCACACCCGAAACACATGATGGGAATGTCGAGGTTGTTATTCACCATTGGCTTATGACGTCGGTGGCCTGGCGATGATCCTCCACGGGGTGGATATGGGAATCCATTCCTATGCCTTCCGCGCGGGGCTCGGTTGTAGGTTTCCTGAAGTTCCTCAATTTGTTTCTTCTGGTTGCTGATGTAGACTTGCAGGGCAGCAATTTGTTGTTCTTGCTCGACCACCTTCTTCTTCTCAAGGAAGTGGAGGTGCAGAAGTGAAGGGAAATCCTGGCGGAACTTGAGGAAGTCCTCAGTAAGGTAACACAGACGGTAATCTACCGCATAGGCAAAGCGGATCTGGAGCTTGAAGGTTGGGTCTTCGTCTCTTGTGGAAATCATTGCTTGAGCAGAGGCTCCTACTCGACTCTTGCTGGGCAGGTAGCGAGTAGCTTCTCCTTCCTTCATTTCCGGGAGGAGGTCTCGGAGATGAAGGAGGGCTTCATAGGTGCTGGTGTCCTGGACCAGGGGGTACTTACCACGTCGTATCCCGACCAGTGGGTCAGGCCGAGGACCCCCAGGGCGATTCACTAATGGGCTACTTCGGGCAGCCCATGATGCATACAAGGGAGATTCCACAAGACTTGGCGCATATGACAAGGACTCCTCTAAACCCTAGGCCTACAGTACATTATATAAACCGAGGCCAGGCTAGTCAATAGACAACCTCAATCTCATATTCATTACAACAATCTCGTGGTAGATATATGTACCATATATTATCCCCATATCAATACAATCAAAAGCAGGACGTAGGGTATTATCTCCTTGTGAGAGCCCAAACATGGGTAAAATCCTGTGTCCATGTTACCATCGCTCCAAGATGCCTAGCTTAGGACCCCTACTACGAGATATGTCAGATTTGACACTGACATTGGTGCTTGCATTGAGAGGCTGCTGGCGATCGCTGCGGTGCAATGGATCTTCAATCGACACCAAATCAGGTTTTATATTTTCAATTAAATTCAAGCCTCTAAATTAGTCTCTTTTAGATTTGTTGCTACAGTCCCATGCGAATTTTCGTTTGCAGCTGTAATTGAGATCATGGACAAATTGGGGCGATGTTAGTCAGCGTCTCATCGACGGTCGCATCGTATGTGGCAATCAACTCGCATGATCCGTACAGATCAACCAGGCACGGTGCAAGCACCAGATCGCCCGCTGCTCCACGAGGGTGCTTGCAAGGGATGGCCTCACGCGTCCCAAGCTCCAATGGGATCGATCCTCGGTCAAGCATCACATCTCCGCGTAAAAGCCAGAGTTCGGCTAGCCGCATTACCTGTACAAAGATCAGATTGGTTTGGACTTCACGTGGGTGTTAAGCACTGGTAATGATGGAAAAATTGTTTTTGCTTTGGTTGCTTTTACTACTGCCGAGCAATCCATCAGGTGCTACTGTTCCATTGACTGGCTCTATAAATTACTACTTGAATTTCCTCCCAGATATTTTTCTGTTGGTTGGCATTGTTTTGTGCATGCAGCTTTTTCGCTTATGGCCGCCATTCCGAGGTGATCTGAGATGTATGGCCAGTAATAAAAATAATATGGATGGTTCTTCTCTTCGGCTGAGTCTTGATGGCAAATTCCACTAGTAAAGGCCAACTACTGCTCCATGTAATGGCAGCTTAAGTCAAACATGAAGCACCAGGGAGGCTCTTTTCCTTCTCTTTATTTTTAATCCAGTATTTGCGCTGGTCCTCTATTAGTTTTTGCCAGAAAAGCGTACGTAAACTAAAAGGTATTACTAACCCAGTTGAGTACTAGTGTCGCAGAATGGCACAAGAGGTCTAGTCAATGAATTCTAGAAATTCAATTGCTAGTACTACTGCTTCACATATTGAAATATTCTACCAGCGTTTGTACGTGGCGCTTTACGTCCGCGTCAGTCTGGCCAGCGTCTCGCTAGACGACTGCTTCTTCATAAGCCTGGCGAACATCTAAAATTGCTTGTGACTGTGTCATCACCTCGGCCAGCCGACCTGCGCTGACGTCTCCGTCCCGCCACTCCATCGAGCTGACCTCGGTGTCCAGGACATATTTATTTAATTACTTAATTTAAATTAAATAAGTAGAAGTTTTTTTAATATATTATTACCTTTATTTGTTATTACTCTTGGCTTACACTATATTGTGTGCGCAGGTAACTGACTTCGACTACATCATGCGGTCACCTTGGCATGTCGACATCGTCGTCCCGCCTCCATCAACCAAATCGCGTCGTCGATGTGGTCGATTGACGTGGGGGCTTCGCCATCATGCTGCCAAACTACTCTGTCTCCTCGGCTGGACTAGAGGGCTCCGCCTCGCCGCAGCAATCGTGTTGCATTGCCACTTCTCAACCCGAGCTCTCCGCTCAATTACCTCAGGCTTGGGGGCTGGGACCTTGGCCAGGCCAAGGTCTGCGTCTCCGTCCTACCACAACCCTGGACCGCACCGAGCACATTAACCAGCTAAGCCTTTTCCGTGCTCAGCTCTCTTTGAAATTTTACCTTTTGTTCGGTTCAACCAAACATTTTGTTAAACAAAAAGAATTGTTTGTTGAAAACTTTGCTTGTTAAAAATATCTTTACCCGATTTAAGTGGGGGGGTTCTTAAATTTGTATGAGCCGTTTTATAATAAATGTGTTTTCTTCTTGGTCATTGCAAAGTCTTTTTCTACTACCCCTTTTTCCGACACTAGTGTGTGGTCAATAGCCGGATAGCCTGTTTTCTCTCTAAAGCCGCTCGAATTTAGTTCGCTAAACATGCCTTGGAGAAACACTCCGCCTTCGGGATATGGAGGTTGAAGCCAAAGGCTAACCCACTTGGAGTTCGGAGATTGGATGTATCATGGTAAAGCACGACTGAAGCACGTTTTAATTGTAAGACCAATTTTGGATTGGCACCAAGAAACTTGATTTAGTTCGGACCTCAAAGTTTTTTGCATAAGTTTTTTGGCTTTTCGAGCTTATGGCACTTTTAAGCTATTTTTATGTTTTTCTTTTAGGAGGCGGGACATCCTCATGACCGAGGTGCCCTACGTAATATTTCAGCTCGGGAGATCATTTCCGACCCACAGCTCGTTATCTTTCCTGCCGACTTACACCTTGGCATTGGGGAAACATATATGACATCTGGACTAGTTCCCGACGAGATTCGATCCTCAGGTTGGTCGGCCGCACCCAACCTGAGTCTCGGGGGATACTATGTGTCTCTAGCATATCTCCCGTAGTACAACATCAGATGCCTTTAAAGTATCGGCAATATCAACGGGGGACTCCGACTAGAGACGAACCCACCAAAAGCCAAGGTACTCCGAGCAGTCCTCGGCAAAACGTTCTAGGATATTGCTTTATATGCATCAGTTTCGAATTGTGTCTTCGGTCAATAGTTGGGTTGCCCTACTCCTGTGATTGCCTCCTACATTCCGCTTTGTTCGGCGAGGTGTGCAAAGGGAGAACCACTGCGATTGTACTTCCCAGTGGAGAAAGCCGAAAACTGACTGTCACAATGAGCGCAAACTGGTCAGCGATCCGATGACTCTGTCAAACTATAGACCGATAGAGGTTACCCCATGGGCCTTTCGTAAATTTGGCCGGAGTGTTAATGCCTTGACCTTGGCTGACGCTGAACACTAACCGGGGGCTAGTAACTGGCCTCCCAAACTTTAAGCTCCTATGACTAAGTGAAAGTTATAAAGCCTAGATATCTGATTGCCTCGTTTCCACTAACACAACCACCTCTGGGCACCGAGACGTCGGCTAAGGGTTGTCTTGTTACTGCAGAAACACCCTGTGTAGCATCTACAAAGGGGTAGAAGCCAACGATGGGCCACTCTCAAATGATAAACGGTCACAAAGGAGTCAAATAGCATATAGCATAAAATCATTTGTATTCAATATGCGAGTGTTGCCTTCCGTAACCATCGTTATAAAGCCATAAATATGCATCAATTGGACTTAACATTTTGACCAAGCTGGGTTGCCTGGCTCTTGTGCTTACCCCCTACGTTCCCGATTGTTTGGCTAGGGGGTAAAGGGAGCACCTCTGTGATTGTTACTTCCGGGTCATCCGGGTTAGTACCTCAGACTGGGTGAAGCCGAAAGCTAGCCATCTTAAGAATATAATTGGTCGGCAACGACGGAAGTGAAAATTCCGGTTCACTAAAGACCACAAAGTTCGGGAACATTCCCCAAACTAAATCCTCAATATTTTTCCTCCCACATTGATCGGAGTTGAGGTTTCACGATCATGGTCAAGATGATATCCTGGGAAAAGGAACTTATAAATGAACTATTTTCCCAGAAGATGTTTCTTACGTTAAAAAGTAATATAACATATCTCTCCGCGTACCTTTGTTTATAAAACCGTATGGCCGGATTGCCTTGTTTGTTGTAAATCTTTGCCCTTATAAAGGCTTTATAAAGTAGGACAAACACTCCTCGGCTACTGGCCGAGGAGGTTGAAGCCGATGGTCGGTCAACAAAGTCTTGTACAATACGGATCCGAGCATTAATGATGTAAAGTAATTGGATACATAGAAACATTACACATAAATTGTGTTAAATGTAACAAAGTTTGTGTCAAACAAATATCGATCCCTAATTCGACCACTCGTGCCCAAATTATGGCTCGGGGGCTACTGCATTGCCTATTCAATGCAACAAATTCAAGTGCAATACAGTTTCTGAGGAGATTCGATCCTCAGGTCAGTCGACCACACCCAACCTGAGTCTTGGGGGCTGCTGTGCACCGCATTTTCATTCCTAAAGCATGCTGTCGAGCAATGAATTGATCCTCAGGCCGATTTCATGAATTGGCCTGAGTCTCAGGCGCTACTGGGATCATCGATTTCATGTTTACCTTCAGGTGCATCTCGGATTTTAGGCCGACACACACCTTTAGGGCTATTGGCTATATATCTCGGCAGCGAATAAATTGCACCAACCGCAAAAAATCTGCAAAAAACAGCCCGATACCGAGGTAGTGCACCACCTCGGAAGCAGTCCGACATAAAGCTCAGATGCAAGTGGTTGGCTACATAAAGGGCATTTTCGGCATTAAGCTCGGCTGAACTCCTTCAACTTTTTCAAGTCCGAGGTAATCTATGACACCTCGAATGCAGTCCGGCATAAAGTTCAGACGTAGTCCGGCATAAAGCTCGGAGGCAGTCCGTCATAAAGCTCGGATGCAAATGGATGGCTCCATAAAGCTCGGAAGCAGTCCGACATAAAAGCTCAGAAATTCCTCGGATGCCGACCAACGTTAGAGCTCGTCTGTAAAAAGACACCTCGGACGTAGTCCGGCGTTGGAGCTCGGATGGGAGAGGAGAACGTCACACAGGAACCACTTTGAGCCCGGGGTGTGGCGTAAAAATTACAAGGCATTGATAAAGGTCGAGAACTTAAAGGGGCTCCTCAGATGCCTGACGTGTGAGCTCTTCAGATACACCTCGGTGATCCTCAAAATCGAAGATGGGAAGATTTGTTGAACTAGTTTTCAACACCGACGGCTAAAGACGGAGAACAGTTCGGAAGAACCGAGGAGCGTCCCCAACTTGAAGACCGGTTCAGGGGGCTACTGATGGTGTCCTGGACCAGGGGGTACTTACCACGTCGTATCCTGACCAGTGGGTCGGGCCGAGGACCCTTAGGGCGATTCACTAATGGGCTACTTCGGGCAGCCCATGTGCATACAAGGGAGATTCCACAAGACTTGGCGCATAAGACAAGGACTCCTCTAAACCCTAGGCCTATGGTGCATTATATAAACCGAGGCCAGGCTAGACAATAGACAACCTCAATCTCATATTCATTACAACAATTTCATGGTAGATATTTGTACTATATATTATCCCCATATCAACACAGTCAAAAGCAGGACGTAGGGTATTATCTCCTTGAGATAACCCGAACCTGGGTAAAATCCTGTGTCCATGTTACCATCTCTCCAAGACGCCTAGCTTAGGACCCCTACTACGAGATATGTCGGATTTGACACCGACAATAGGCCGCCTGCTAAATGGCCATGTCCCTTGTTGGCATAGGCGGTCCAACAAAGAACCAACTCTGGGGTGAGGTCTTGGCAGGGACAACCACGTTGGCGTAGAACTCCATCCCAAATGCACCATTGTCCAGTTCGTGCTGGGTGTACATCGGCTTCGAAGGATATTGGCATTGTTGGAGGCAGTCTCTGAGGAGAGGTGGAAATCCGGTCATGAGGAGTCTCATGGGAGCGACGGCCATCTACAAGATGGTCATAGGAGGGTTAATATGACTGGAGAGGATGAGGTGAGTTATAAAATGTCTTATAGTGGCTAGATCAGAAGAGGAGAGGAGTGCATTAGGTTTTGCAAGTTATTTGGGGTCTGAGGGCTAGTTCCTGTCCTAACTAACGTCCATGCTAACTAAGGGCTTCCTACAGTTAGGATGGCTCTGATACCAGCTTTGTGGGGACCCCGACTCATAAGTCGTGATCACCGAATGTATGTGCACAGTGATCCCAGAGATCAATGCTCACTGAACACACATAAACTGAATAACAAGAGTCTTACATCCATTACATACCGTTTGTACTCAAATATGGCCTTTATGGCAGAGTCTTCATAAACTCGCAGCGGAAATCTTCACGATAGCGTGAACCCACGCCATCGGACTTAACCCTACATGCATTCTGACTGGGAAGCGTCCTAGCTCGCAGGTTCGTCACCAAGGTACTCTTCATTATATCCTGCTCTTTCATGCCTGGCCAATAAAATAACCAGTGGCAAGCCAATGAGTACTTTGAATGTAGTCACAAGCAACCCATGTTTTGGAACAAGGTATAACAAAGCATGATATAGCACTAAATAGGTAAGTTGCAGAAAGCTAGTTTTGAGTGCAATGACATGATCAAATGACTTGTAGTGGCATGCATCATTAGGTTGCCGATATCCATATGAACAGGTTACATATATCAATAAAAATAGGAGTTGAGCATCTCATGTTCAATTATCATGCCAAGTTACCCGACTTAGCTCAAGTACCATCTTCTTATCTCACACACTCACACACACCAAGTTTTTTGAAAACATCGGATGTAGTTTAAGAAGCAGCACCCAATTGTCCTTTACCGTGGACACGGCTATTTGAATAGTTTTACACTCTGCAGAGGTTGCACACTTTACCCACAAGACTCGGGGAACTTCTGTGTCATCAACGACTCGCGGTATATTACATACTCGAGGTAAGCACCCGAACAATGCCTTTCCCTTGACGACACTAAACAAAGAGTCCACTCGTTGGTGCCATCCCCCATGATGTACATCATAATATCATCCATGAGGGCACGCAACGGTGCACCCGGTGTCTGTGAAAAGAGCCCATGATCATTTTTTCCGGCACGACCCCGTATCGAGAGTGACCACGTCACTCCCGCCACTAGTAATGTGGGCTCTCTGCTAGTTCCGACCAAAGTAATGAACAAAGCCCCTTCCAATATAGGGGTAGCGTGGTTGTACATGCAAGGTTGGGATGATCGACAAATCTTAAATCTGTCCGTTTTCAAAAACACACACACTCACTTGCCTCGGTACACCACTTCTTTGTCAAGGTTAAAACACTTTTTTTTCCGACACCACGCATTTTCCCATCCCACTTGCGTAGCAACTACTTAGCATCCTAACTACTTCCGACCTGCACAACTCTCATAAGAAGGTAGGGTCATGCTCAGTGCAAGTATCAACGAGGAAAGTAACGGAGGTAACCCACTACGGTGGTCACTGTTTTACCATGATTCAATGCAACGGAATAAAGTGCCATATGTCATGCATAAAATGGTTTCTTAGACATGGTCAAAGGGCTGCTTGCCTGGCGCAGCAAAGTCTTCGAGGTCTTCACATGCTTCTCGTCCAACTCCGAGCACACCGTCTACTTCGTCAACTACCGCCGGAAACAACAACAATGAGCAACACAACAAGGCAGCAAACAAAAGTGTTCAAAAATAGAAACTTTATTTCTCTAGGATTTCTATGGTCATAAGAAAATACCTAAAGTTGCACTAATGGATTTGGTTTACCAAAGATTTTTGAATGATGGAAATGGATGGAATTATCGATCCTATAAGGAGTCTATAGAAAACATTTTTATAAAAATGAGTGAATGCACCTATTAAATAGGGCATGATTTTAGAAACATGTAGGAAATGGTTTCACTAGATTTGGATTTGAGATGATTTTCTTATGAGTTTTCTAAGATGAAATAAGGGAAAATGGGCCATTTGCTTTATCTAACAGAAACAAGGCATTGGAAAAATGTCCACTAAGTAGGGCATCATATAAGAGGCACATGAAAACTGAATCACCTCATTTATAGCTAGTATTAATACAACAGAGATTTTGCAATGTTGCTATGAATAGTTCAAATTTGAAATTAAATTTGAGCAGGACAAGAACATGTGATGAAAAATTATGGGAGTTGCACCATTAAACAGCTTGGATTTTTAGAATAATATAGGAATTTGAATCAATGCATTTGGACAAATATTTTGTTCAGTGGAATTTCTGGAAGTTACTGGAAAAAGGAAATGAAAAATATCCCTAATCAACTGGGCCAGAAGGGCGCTAGCCGAGCCGGCCCAAAAAGAAAACCAGCCCAGACAGGCGGCTGACGTCGAAAGCGTATTTCCCAAATACGCTTCCACTTAACGCACCGAACCGATATGAGCGGCGGCTCGATTTAAATCTGACGGGTGGGACCCACCCGTCAGTGGGACTAAGGGAAATAGAGGGGATGACCGGTGGGGGTCCCCTGTCATCACCAACCTCCGGCCAGAGCGGGGGAGGGGCTCGCCACTGGCGAGGTGGGGCACTGATGGGGAATCAGGCTGGCGCGCGTCTCGGAGGAGTGGAGATGGTCGCCGGGGGTCAGGGGTTCGCCGACGGTGAGGGGTTTGCACGACCGGCCGAGGAGGTCGAGGTCGATTAACTCGATCCTATCAACGAGACGAGAAATTAGGAGGGGGGGGGTTGGGTTCCTGGTGTGCAGAGGGAGTCGAGTGAGTAAGAAAGGGAGGCCGGAGGGGCTCCATACCGTCCGTTCGGCGGTGACGCACGACGGCGGAGCTTCTGCTCGGAGTCGAGCTCCTAAGCACGGAAATGAGGGGGACCGGGCGTAGGGATGCGATTAAGTGTGCGGGAAGGCCAGAGACGGGGAAAATGGGGCGCGGGGGTCGCTCTTATAGGGAGTCTGAGGCGTGCCATGGGCCAAGCTCACTACCTTACGCCAGAGAGGCTCTGGTGGCCACGGGAGGAAGCCGGGGTACGTCTACGACGCTCGTGGAAGTAGTGTAGGTTGCTAGGGGGCAAGAGAAGGAGCGGGGCGAGCTCGAGGCAGGCCCCTCGCGAGGACAGGGAGTGGCGGAGCTCGGCGGTGCTCGGACATGCGCGAGCAGGGCATGAGAGGGGCGAGGAACGAGGGGGCCGCCCGAAAAGCTTGCTGCAGACATCAAGGGGGGCTCGGGGGCGTGCTGGAGGAGCCCGAGGTGGTCGGGAGGTGGGGATGGGCTCCGCTACAGTGCTCTGGTGCACTGTAGCGCACTCCAGAGCGCCCAAATGGCATGCCATGGCATGCCATTGGCGTCTTGTGCGTGACCACTTCTGCCCAGTAGGGCTAGGAGGGTTTAAACAAAGTGGGGGAGGCATTGGATGCTGCTGGGGGTGCCTTGCTTGAGAAGGGAAGCTGGGAGAGAGGGAAAAACTGCTGTCCAGAGGGGTAGTTGGGGTTTTTACCCCATCAATCATTGAGTTGGGAGTTTAGGATTCTTACTGGAGGTATAGGAGGTATGTGAGTGACTGTGGTAAAAATTTGAGAGCAAGGGGAATAGTAAACGTGGTGAAAACAACAGCTTTTAGAAATGGCCAGAAGGTGTTTGATGCAAGTTTGAGCTAGCTAAATTTTTCTCCTTGGTATGAAACTTAACAGGAGTTAATGATAGATAGAAATGAGGTTGTTCACCAAATTTGGGATCATAAGATGAATGTTACCAATACAAACTTTATAAATCCTAGAAATGGGTAGAAACTAATTTCTATAGATCTACCCATGCAATTCTATTCTCCTTAATGCACCACTTTGTGTGGTGGCATTATTTGGGTATTAGAGCATGCCCAAAAAGTTTGGGATCAAATAGAGAAACATGACAATGCAAAAATTCCCAACTCTAGAAATCAACAGAGATGGGTTTGGAGAGATTTGGGCAAGTGTATCTACTCTCCTTGATACACCACTTGGTGTGGATGCATTATTAGAGGATTAGAACATGTCCACAAAGTTTGAGAATAATTGGAGACACTTGGCAATCTAAAGTTGCTCAAGTTTGGATCTAGACACAAAGGGTTTTGGGATATTTGGATGAACCCAAACAATTGGGATTGAGATGAAACTTGGCAAGATGATCACATATGTCATATGTGACATGCTAGAATTTTCTTGGATTTATGTGAGAATATTTCTCATAGAAATATTTCAAATAGTTGAAATATGCAGAAAGGGTTTTGGAGGATTTTGTCCAATTTTTGAACATGATGACGTGTTGAAACTTTTATATATGGACAATATATGTCAACTTAGTTTGCCCAAATTTTATCAAATAGTTTGAATGCATAAAAATAATTTTTCCCTATGAAAGACCATTTCTGGCCTTAAGAAAAAGCCTTTAAATAAAATATGAAAATCAACTTTAAAATTAATATTTGGTGTTTTGGGGAAGTCCTATATATAGTGGGTTCCAAATAAAACCTTTGGGGCAAAACAATGCACCCAATTTGAGGACTTGTAGTACAAACCTCAATTCAGGGGTTTTGGAAAACCTGATTTGAATAAATCCTTTTTGGCCAAAATAATATTTGATAAAAAAAGTTTAGGTCCTATACACATGGCATGATCATTGGGAAAGGTTCTTGGATCAGGGAGATGAGGTTGGAGTGCAGGAGATATATGATGGTTCATGGCACAATCAAACAAGCAAGCAAATAACACACAAGTCAAGCATTCATATACAAACAAAAAGTTTTAATTGGCCCTAATTTTTGAGTCATGTTAACTTAGTCATAGGGCAAAACACAGGGTGTGACATCCGCCTCCGAACGTATTTATCTCAGGGATAATGTATACAATAATGAATCATGATCACCTATATCCAACTGGATATATGTGCCTGGATCTTTCCCCACCACATGATGCTTGCTAACTAAAGAATTAATAGGTTGGAATAGGGATGAACATTATTGACTCTTGCATGCAAGTAATTATAGAAAAGTAAAAGATAGGCCCTTCGCAGAGGGAAGTAGAGGTTGTCATGCGCTTTTTACTTTTGGATGTGCAATCTCTTAATGAAAAGGAATGTCACTTTATATTGCCCCTTGTGATAGCAACCTTTATTATGCAGTCCATAGCTTATTTCCTTTACAATAAAAGATCATACATGTTTAGGAGCAAATTTTATTGCTTTGTGCACCGATGACAACTTACTTGAAGGATCTTATTCAATCCATAGGTAGGTATGGTGGAATCTCATGGCAAGAAACTGGGTTTAAGGGTTATGGATGCACAAGTAGTATCTCTACTTAGTGCAAATTTTTGGCTAGCAAAAGATACTAAGCAAGCACCACATGTTATAGGATCCATGACAATATAACTCTATGTGAATATAAACAAACATAACCATTACGCTGTCTTCCTTGTTGAACGTCAACTACTTGATCATGTTTGAAAATAATTAATGGGGGCTCACAATCATAGAAGACGTCCAAGATAGTATATTTATATGTGAAATCTCTCTTCCTTCAAAATTCTTTCATGAATTGTTCAAATGACCAATGCTATGTTTGCTAACCTCAAATAAATTTTATTGCTTATACTCATAGTATGTGAAGTTACACTGGTGCAGCGACGTGCTATACAAATGGTTTTTAACCCCTTTCCACGACGTAGTTCTAAACCGTCGCCTTGCATGTGTGGGCGATAGGGGGGGGTCCATCCCACACGACAAGGAAAACCTGTCGGCTATGATGACCAATGAACGCAAACGATCTGCAAATATAATCGTGTGCGGTGCAGGAACATATCGCACACATAATGTTTTGGGCGTACGTGTGGGATTTGGGATCAATCACACACGTCCAAGACGAGTCAAACACGTCTAATTGCTCATGGAAAACAAACGGAGTTTGACCTTTTACCGTTTGCGAAACATTACCTAATCCACACGGGCCATTGTATAAACTGTGTGTGATATGTTCATCATCGCACACGAGATTTCTCTAGAAACCGTCTGCCATGCATGACATCATCGGACACGTTTCCCGAGAAAAGTACGTGTGGGATCGTTTTTTGCATCGGCCACGGTTTCCTATTGGCTCACATGTGAGATACGGTGCTATCGCAAACGATTGAGGAGCTCCTACGCACACGTACAAGTTCTGCAAACCGTTTGCGATTTCTTATGTATCACCAACGTTTTAGATTATATCTCGTGTGCTTTTCCTGTGGATCACAGGCGATTGCGCTATGAGTTGCGTGTGCTTTCCATTCTTGACCGCACACGCTTAGTTGCTTGAACTGTGTGCGCTGAAATTGCCAGGTTATTGTAAAATATCGCATTTCATTCACCCTGCAAATAACAAATTCGCCACAATATGCAATCGACAAATAGTGTCCACATGAAGAACATTCATCATAATTCGCCACAATATGCAATTGAATGAATAGTGTCCACAAGCAGAGGATTCATCATAATTCACGACAATATGCAATTGAGCAAATGCTAGCCAAATTCCATAACTGTTAAACCGACATATGCAGTACATAATCATAGTGTACAAAATACGAAGACATGATCACATGGAAAATAATGCATCCATGTGTATATGTTTATCTGATAACACTATATGAATGCGTACTTATTATTAGGGGATATGAACCCAGAAATCTTCAACGACATCATCGGGCTTGATATAGTGTTTCACAAAGAAGGTGCTGATAAATTTCCTAACAGACAACAATTCATCTGCAGCGAGCGGTGAAGAGGTCATTGGTCCGGAGATCAACTACATGACTTTTAGATCAGAATGTGACATACGTGTAGAGTAGAAGATACTTCCTCTGTAAGTAAATATAATACGTTTTAGGTCACTAAACTAGTAATCTAAAACATCTTATATTTCCTTACAGAGGGAGTAGTAATTAAGAAGCATACTTACTGGTTTTATCCTCTCAGCATCGACACCACATTCAACTCGTCTGCATAGGTTCATCATGAGTGCACAAACGTAGTATCCACATAGGCTGGTACCTTGTTGTTGCTGAGGACACTGATTTTTTTTACAGTATTAGTCATGTATTTTCCCTGTTAGGAACAAGCTAACCGGTGTAAGTTGTTTCTTCTTTTTTCTATGGAGATAAATAGAAGGAGGTTTACTTAGAAACTTGAACATCTGACTAGCATTTTCTGAAAATAACGGATTTCATTGTCTTACGGAGAAATGATCACGTGCTACAGAGGTAGTTGGCGGTCGAACTGATTCCCTCCTAAAGTTATGTTCTTTGACAATACACTACAAATGAAGATGAATTTTCACACACTCAATTCTGGAACCAGATATGAACACAACACATTAACATCAAATAATTCAATACCTATCCATGAAATCCTGAAGATAACTCAGATCCCGAGGCGCATTTGGCTCTCTAAGAGAATCCATGTAGTAAACTGTGTTGCATTTTGGAACAATGACCACCAAGATCCAGTGACCTCTACAATTTAAGAAAACCATGAACGTACGAACTATGTCTAAAACTGAAAGACGATCAATGTATGCGTGGTTGTATATTTAACTTACCGTTCATGATATGGCCACATGAAGAATTCTCCTATCTGTAAGTTGAACAAGATCTTGGCGACATAATCAATGGAAGCCTTGCGTGAGTCATTATCACGTAACAAAACTCTGTTTGCTAAATCAGGATCTATGAAATATGCATGCACCCTTGATGTTCTCTGCGTCGTCAATCCACTGAGAGGAATACAATACAGTTAGCATTTTTGTCATTTACAGCCTTGTATGGAGAAGTTGATCAGAGTTTGTGAAGTACTTGCAACATCAAGCATTTGACAAGAGTGGCAGCAAGCTCATCAAAGTTGAAGAAGATATGAAAGTCCTCGAGTTCCACACTTATGGTACCTGCAACGTGAGAGAAATGCCAGATGTCATAGTGCACTTGAAGAATGTTAGTATCTTCTCCTTCCGACATTCTGTCCATGCAATATTTATGTAACTTGCGTTTATCAAATGTATCTACTTCCTTACTAGAAAGTTGCTTTTCAAGGTCTGCTTCAGACATGTGGTCAGAATGGGGATTACCCAGCCCTTCGAAAACCTTGTTGTTTATTTGGGTATGGACGATGATTCTTTGTAGAAGGAGGATCTTTGTCCCATCCCTCCTCGATTTTTGGAGGCCCAACTTCCTGTGTGCAACCGTGGCTGCTTCCATCGTCTTAGCTGAAGCACTTCTTGTTTGACGTCTGGTTTCATCAACGACATGCCGCTGAGAAGCTTGTGAAGGTATGATGGACTGCTGAACAGATGACGCCGCTGTGATGGACTGCTGAGATGTAGTGCCAGAGTCGACGGACAGCTGACCAGCCGTTGAAGCTATTCCGGGCTTCTGAGTAGCTGGTGCCAACGTGCCGGTGTGTTGATGCGGCTGTGACAATGTGTTTGTTTGCTGAGAAGGCAGTGCCGACACATCGATATGTTTATTAGGCATCTGTGAACCGCTGGACTGATGAGCAGGTGGTTCCAGACTTTCGGAGTGCTTAGCAGGCGGTCCCGAACTTTCGGACTGCTTAGCAGGTGGTTCCAGACTTTCAGACTCCTTAGCACGCGGTTCGGTCGGGTTTGTCTGGTGAGCATGTAGTGCCGATGTGTCTGCACTTTCTGCTTCAGTGCCCGGCATTTAAACCGATGATATGTCTTCAGCAGTTGTAGGCCTTGCCACAGGCTGCTCAGGAGCGGACGATGACCTGGCCTCTATGACAGGAAGTCGGTCGGGCTGATCACAGGTTGATGCCTCGGGCATCGGATTCCCAAGAGTATGTTCATCAGGGGAATCACATAAGATCTGCTGTGGTGAGAGGAGAGTCACCGGTTCGAGGGCGGCATTGGTTGCTTTTGGGGGGCTGGAGGGATCTCATCCAGAAAGTATATTTCTTTCCGTGGCCACTGGATATGATTTAACCGTGTTTCTTCCAAGGTCCTCTGCTCATCAGGGTCCCCAAGGACATTCTTCAGGGCAAAATTACTGAATCCATGCTTTATTTCAGTCACGTAGCACTTCACACAACCCGGCTTCAATGGCACATTGTCCAACAAGAGTCCCCCGTCCAAGTCAGGGTTTTAAACCCACGCTGTTGCACATTGTAAAGTAACTTCATAATGTGTAAGCACGGCCTTCAATCTCCCCCTGTCCATATAGATCAGATATAGCACCATCATGTCCAGCTGCAGCATCATTGTCGCTGGGGTCAGCTGATGCGTAGCTACTCTTGTGTAGTGTTGTCATACAATAAGTGGCATCATCCATGCCAACATACCCTTCTGTCTCTTGGCTCTCTCTCAGCATTAGTGTCTTCTACTGCATATATGACTCCTTAACTTCTTGTCGAATTCCAGGATACAGGTCCCTCTTAATACTTTCATGCAAGTCTTTATGCTTTCCATCACTCCTAGCTTTTTTATGTTGAACCTCTCTTCTTTGCTTAGTGAGAAAGCCCTCTTGTGTGGGACATTGACCCCAATACCCCTTGCACGGCCAGGGGGCTCTTTGGTAGTCAGAGCCTCAGACAGAATGTCACATGGCCCTGAGTTCCTGTAGCATCTTCCAGTGTTTTTGGAAGCCTTTGCCATCACATCATACAGTTCTTGGTCTCCTGAGTTTTCAAAGTAATAAGAACCGTCTCAATGCCTCTTTGCACGTGACCGCAAGTAGTCCCTAGCGCGAGTGCCCCTAATTTCACTGAAGGCCGGCCTGCCACCCGCAGCTACTGCTTCTTTGTCCTCCTGCTCCCATATTGGTTTCATGCCGTAGTATCCTGCCACACCCATACGGTGGGGGTGTGTGTTCTTCTTCTGAAGTTCCGACTGCATGGCACTCCTCTTAATAAACTCTTCACTGGCCCTGACCCTTTTGAATTCTGTCCAGTCTTCCTTTGTAATTTGGGGGTATGAGGGGATTGGGTCCTTGCCTTGAATCAAGAACTTCTTGTACAACACATGCTTCCAGTTTCTCCAAGCATCCCTGGCCTTCTTCAGTGCAGCGTGTTGCACCTGCTCTCTCCACTCCTCAGACGTTGAAGTGCGCCATGATCTCCCAGACTATCCTCCGCCGTGTTTCCACAGCAGCCTTCCGAAACCCCGACAGATTAATGTTTAGCCTTGCCCTGCCAACAAATCCACACACACTCCTGAATCTCGTGCGTGCTTTATCCGGTTTAGTTGGAGCCCAAGACTTCAAATCAATGTTAGTTACTTCGTATATACCTTTAGGCTGGTGTTTGGGCTTTCTTGGAGCACTCTTTGGAAGCACATTTGCTCCCTTGGTGGTTTTGGTAATTAATAACAACATATATGTCATTGAACTAATGTTTCCACTAAGTATATTTCAGGAAACGTTCAATGATGGGTTAGCAAAAGGATTGTGGAGAGACCCTTAGATGCAAGGAATTGGATTGGCAAAGCTTCAAGCAAGAGGACTCTACATTTTACTTTGTGAGAAATCACCTTGAGTCCAAAGGAAAGCCAATACTAGTAAAAGGGGGTAAGGTACTGTTGGTGAACAATATGCTCCGCATGCACAAGTGATACTCACCAAAAACACCCACAAACTCTTCCACAAAAGTCTGTCCAAGCCTATCATGAAAATCGGTGCAACCAACTTTTTCCACTCGGTCCCACCGATTCCCACCTCAGACAGACCCATGCCAAACCCTAGACATTCAGTGCAACCGATTCTGCTTCGGTGCCACCGAGTTCAGCTTGCCAACTTTCTGTTACCTCGATTCTTAAAATTGGAATCTCCGAGATTTTGGATCGGCGTCACCGAGTTTTGGAAACTGACCGTTGGTCACCAAATCGGTACCACCGAGATTTATGTATCGGTCTCACCGAGATTCAAAAGTTGCTACCTTTGGAGCAACTCGGTACCACCGAGTTTTATACTTCGGTGTCACCGAGTTGGTCACTTTAGGTGTAACGGTTGGATTTTTGGGGATGCCTATATATACCCCTTCACCACCACCCACTTGATAGAGAAGCACTCAGAACTATTCCATACTTGCCCCATCAAATTTTCTAAGAGAGAGCCACCTACTCATGTGTTGAGATCAAGCCATTCCATTCCAACCATATGAATCTTGATCTCTAGCCTCCCCAAGTTGCTTTCCACCAATTCAATCTCTTCCACCAAAGCCAAATCTGTGAGAGAGTGATTGTGTGTTGAGGAGTCTATCATCTTGAAGCACAAGAGCAAGGAGTTCATCGTCATTACCGAGCCTATTACCTTTTGGAGGGTGGTGCCTCCAAGATTGGTTAGGTGTCGCTTGGGAGCCTCCTACTCCGTGTTGTGGAGTTGAACCATGAAGTTTGTACGGGCAAGGAGATCGCCTACTTCGTGAAGATCTACCCATAGTGAGGCTAGTCCTTCGTGGACGAAAGCCGTTATGGAATAGTCAAGGTTGCTACTTCGTGGACCCTTATGGGTGGAGCCCTCCGTGGACTCTCGCGACCGTTTCCCTCCGTGGGTTGAAGACTCGATAAATGTGGACGTACAATAGCACCACCTATCGGAACCTCGGGAAAAATCTTCGTGTCTCCAGATCTTCTTCCTACCCTCTACTACATATACTTGTTGTTACTTTCCGCTGATATACTCTTATAGATGCATGTGTAGGGTGTACTTGAATTGCTATCATTGCTAAAATCTGCCAACACTTAAAATTGGGAAAAGGTAGAATTTTTGTTTGCTCAAGTAGTCTAATCACCCCCCTCTAGACATACTTTCGATTCTACAAGTGGTATCAGAGCTTTGGTCTCCATTGCATTGGTCTGACAACCTAGGAGAGTATGGCGTCTAGTGAGGGAAATTATCACCGTAGAGGTCCGTAGTTTGAAAATGCATATTCTTGGTCATAACCCTGCCATTTGGGCTGTTGTTCGTGTTGGATTGCAAGGTGAATTCTTTGGTGATGGAAAGGAACCAGATCGTGAAGTGACCGCGGAGGAATTGAAGATGTTGCAATACAATGCTCAAGCATGTGACATTCTCTTCAACTGCCTATGCCCCAAAGAATTCAACAAAATCAGCCGTCTTGAGAATGCCAAGGAAATTTGGGATACTTTGGTTTATATGCACGAAGGTACCGAATCCGTGAGAGAATCCAAGTTGGACGTTCTTCAAAGTCAACTTGACAAGTTCAAGATGAAGGATGGTGAAGGAGTCGCAGAGATGTACTCTAGGCTAGCTCTCATCACCAATGAGATTGCCGTCTTAGGAAGCGAAGAAATGACCGACAAATTCATCATCAAGAAGATACTTAGAGCTTTGGATGAGAGATACGACACCATGTGCACATTGATCCAAATGATGCCCAACTACAAAGATCTCAAGCCTACGGAAGTCATTGGATGGATTGTTGCTCATGAGATGACACTCAAAGACAAAGAAGAGCTTCACAACAAGTCTAGCGGTGCTTACAAAGCCACAAGTGACGCTCCCGCAACTTCAAGCGACAACCGTGCCACCAATGAAGAGATAAGCCTCATGGTCAAGAAATTCAACAAGTTCTACAAGAATAGAGACAAAGAACAAAGCTCCAACTCAAGATATGAAGAGAAGCGTTCGTCAAGTTGTGACTGAAACTGCTACAATTGTGGGAAGCCCGGACACTACTCCAATGAGTGCACGGCTCCCTACAAACGAAGAGAAGAGTCACCTAGAAGACAAAGCTCAAGAGATGAATCACCTCGTAGAGAGAGAAGGAGTAGAGATGACCATTATGAACGAAGACCCTCAAGGATAAGTAGGGACTCAGAGAAGAAGGACAAGTACACCAAGAGCTACTCAAGAAGAAGACATCAAGCTCACATTGGAGAATGGGTTTTCGGCTCCGAATCCGACAACCACTCCGAGAGAAGCTATCACTCCAACTCCGACTATAGTCAAGATGAAGGTGTTGACGGAATTGCACTAGTGACTACCAACTCCTATGATCTATTTGATTCACCAAATGAAGGGAGTGGAAGTTGCTTCATGGCTAAAGGCCACAAGGTATCACACCCCGAGTATCTTGATTTCAATAGTGATGAAGATGATTTACTTGGAGATGATGACTTGCTCTTTGATAAAACTAATGATATTAGTCAAGATAAACTTGATAATTTTCATGGTAGTCAAGATAAGTTGTGTGATGATGATAAGATGGAAATAGAATGACTAACTAAATAATTAAACACTCTTAAGTTAGCACATGAATCTACTCTAGAAGATCATAGAGAGCTTGTATGGACTCATAAGAAGCTACGCTTCGAGAAGCTCACCTTGGAGCAAGAACATGAGTTTCTTAAAGCTATCAATGACGATCTTCGAAAGAAGACTTCATCTTATCTAGCGAAATGACTACTCTTGTCTACATTCATTCCACAGGTTAAGTCTAAGCAAACTAGTAACAAAGGCAAGAAAGGTTCTTCAACTAGTAGCAATAAAAATGATAAACCCAATGATATTGCTTCTAGTAGTTCTATTGATCCCACTAACACTTCTCTTAGCCAAGTCACACTTGAGCAAGAAAATGAACTTTTGAAAGGGATTATAGAGAAAGGTATCTACAAGAGGCTTGCCGGGTGTAAGCAATTTGAGGAAATTGTATGCAAGCACGGAGGATACCGGAAGAACCATGGCATTGGCTACTTCAACGCAAATGGAGTTGAATGGGAAGAAGGTCAATACCCCAAGCCAAGTTTGTTCCTCAAAGGTAGAAGTATGAACATACTCTCCCCAAGGGAACAAACACTCAAGATGACCTTCCAACACAAGACGACAAGCTCAAGGGCAAGGACAAGCTTCAAGAGGACATTGACTCATATGAAGATGAATCCCAAGCTTTGGTGAAGTGGGTTCCCAAGGCTACTTCAAGCTCAACTTCTACAAGTGCCACTTCAACACCAAGGATCCCCATCAAGTTGATGTGGGTCCCCAAGAAGAAGAACTAGAGAAGTTCTTGAGGGGTGACTCCGCCAATGAAATTCACTCACATTCATTATTGGCAAGAACTAGTTGCAACATCATGCAATAGTTCAAGGAGTCACATATTCCCTCAAAGGTAAGCAAGGGACAAGGTAATCAACAAATCCATGGACATCATCATGTACGCTTTGCACTCCATGTCCATAGATATCCTTGTATTTGTATCTTGTGCTTGGGACTAACCCATGTAGGTGAGAAGAGTAAGAAACAACAAGGATGCTCTCAACTCATGGTGATCTTCATCAACTTTGAGCATCCATCACTACCTCACCAACATGAAGTCTTCATTGACAAAACCCAAGGTTAGTTTATCCCTCTCAAGGGGGGATGTCACATCAAGGGGGAGCTTTACTCTAAGACTTGAGTTAAAGCATCTCATAGCATGTGACAACATTAAATGCTTTATGTAAAAGTGGTAACCCCACTTGTGCTTAAACGATGAGTATGACCTATGATCAATTATTCTTACTTGGCTCCTAAGTCAATATACTCATATATAGATGACTCCATCATCGCCAAAATGCTTGATAGATGCTAGTATGTATGTGCATGTTTGCCATGATTTCATTTGAAATCTTATTGTGTGAGCATGTTGGTCTGCATTTCTTTATCCATTCGAGGACATCCAATTGTTGCTATTTGGATTTTGATTTTTTTTCTGCCAATTGGATGGACAAGAATGCCTAGGATCACTCTCTAGCTATCTATGCTTTCTCGTCTCATATTCCATTCTTGCTGCATCACAAAATTTGAACAAGGACTTATCGATCTCTCTCTGTGAGAAGCACTCGGAATTCCGTATCGACAAGGACTGACCATTAAAACCTCCCAAGTGCATCTCGGTGGAACCAATACCAAATTCTCGGTCTCACCGATGCCTAGGGTTGATCTGGTTTTCAATCTCGGTAACACCGATTCCTTATTCTCGGTTACCCCGAGTTTCCCTATCAACTGATAGTTGAGAAACTCGGTGGCACTGACAATTTCGAACCGGTGTCACCGACAGCAAAGGGTATATTACCTGGCGGACACGACTTTTGAAATTCAACCGCAAAAGTCTGTTTCCTCCAACCCTAAGCTGTCTCTCCGGACCCCTTGGTCGTCGCCCTTGCCTCCGCGTCTGCCTTTGCCGTTGGGAATCGCTGCCGCCGACGGAATCTTTACTGCCGTCGTCGCCTTAGCGGATCCTTCACCGAGTTAGGGTATGGATCCGTCCCTCTTTGCGCTCCCCTTCCGATTCATGCGCATTAGATTAACTTTTATCGATAATCCACTGATTGCAGTCCTCTCAATCCTCTGAAAACCTCATTAGCTTAGCGAACGAAAGATTTTTAGGTCTAGTCGTCCGCAAAACCGAATCTCGGTGACACCGAGTCAGAAAAATCGGCTCTACCGATTTTGTTTTGGACTACTGAGGACAATCTTGGTGAAACCGAGTGGCAATTTTCGGTGCGACCGAAATTGCTGCCAAGTTTCTGTAAAGAGTTCTGTGTGTCTCGGTGGTACCGAAATTTTTGACTCACCGAAATCCCTTTTTACTGAAAGCTATATCTAAGAATTTCTTTGTTCAACCTTTGAAAAATCTCTGCATTTTGTGATGACTCAACCCATCTACTCTTCTATACTCTATTTCATTGGGTCAGAGATGTCAGGTTCTGATGATAGCCAGAATAACTTCAGAGAGGAGAATGTTGACATGAGCTCAGGCACTAGTCCTGAAGGGATCTATGATGATGTACCTAGCTCCCCAGATCTGCCCAAAGCTGCAACCAGGGCAAGAAGGAAGCTCAACTCAGATGAGGAGGATGAAGATTTTGTTCCTAAGGAGCTGCCCAAGAAAGATACAACTGCCAAGAGCACTGCTGCTGCCACTACATCCAAGAAGAAGGCAATAAGGAAGGAGTATGCCAGCTCAGGGACAGTGAGAGCACCAGAGAGTGCTAGGGCAACAATGACTGTTGAGCCCTCAAAGAAGTCTATGCCTAAGAAGGCAGGAGAGAAAAAGAAGTCCAGGAAGAGGATCATACATGTTGTGGGCAGACCTACCTCAATGTATGAAGACCCAGCTGAGGCTGAGGCTGAGGAAGTGTCGGGACCCCTATCCTAAGCCACATGAATCCAGCTTGTAACATGTCACACCACTTTGCGGCCTCACGCATGGTAACCCACGGCTGCCACCTTACCTTGGCCGGGACCGTTTGCGCCTTTTGGCTCACGGATATGAACATCTCGCTAGCATTCACATGTCAAAGAACCCGGGTCGACATGACTAGTTATAGACCCAAGTGGCACAACCGTACAGGGACAGGCATACGTAACCCAACAATGCAGGTGTCGGTCATCAGCGTGTGTAGACGAGTCATAGCAAGCTACATGGACTCCATTACGCCGTGGGACATAAACGTCATCAACTGCGCGTAGACGAGTTATAGCAGGCAGCATGGACTCCATTACACTGCGAGACATTTCCCCGAAGGGACAGACACAGCAGCAAGAAGGATACACGCCAGTCAATCAATGTGTCTGGAGCAGTAGCAAGCTACCAAGGCTCAGTGGAAGCACAAAGAGGCATTTCCCCGTAAAGTAGGCTACTAAAGGTATACAACAAGGTGTCGAATCCCACACATACCAATGCATTTCAAACATACACGCAATATGCACGATATGTGTAGATACAACATGGCATCACACCAAAACTCTACAACATAACATTTATTTAGAAGGCTCCGAAGAGCCAACGTAGTATAATGTTACAAGCAGGAAGAGTCACATGACCCAACATTCAGAGCATACAAACAACAAGCGGAAGGTAAATGTCTGGGTATAGACATCTACTAAAAGCGACTGGAAGAGCCTGAAAATCTACAACGACCCTACCAAAGGAGCCAGACTCCTGTCTGGGTTACTAAGCTAATCTGTCGATGTCAACGTCAGAAGAAACATAATTGAACAACGTCTATCTCTGCAAAAATGTAAATAAGCAACAGTGAGTACGAAGGTACTCAGCAAGTCTTACATCAGATTTATCTACATATGCATCATGTATTAATGAACGGGATTGTGGGGTTTACTGCAGAATGCCAGCTTTGACCTTTGGCTAAACTAGTCTACGACAAAGTAACCAATGTATCACTACCCTCTCGTCTCCCTACGAGAGAGCACACACGAGTCCACATATTCACCACATCAATACACCACTATGGATCCTCTCTCGTCTTCCTACGAGAAGCCATCCATAGAACTCACACTTATCTGGAGTATTTTAGAGTATCCGTTAAGGTTGTCTATGAACAATGCAAGTCTCCAAGTAGTCCATATCCGCGGACGCGGCTATTCGAATAGATAAATTACCCTGCAGGGGTGTACTTCGTCACACATGCTCCCGCCACTTACCGCCATGTGCACGTAAAAAGGCACCTCGCAACCTTCAAGCGGAAGCCCATCGAGGGAGTCGGCCACGGACGTTAACTTACAACGACTCTAGCCCAAGGCAGTCGCCTAACTGAGTTGGTCACCACAATCGAGAATCCGACTGTGTTTCACGATTCAGACTCAGAAGTTGTGTACAAGGCCCCAAGCCAGTCCCGGTTGGGCTGTTCATTCACTTCGCAGGCCCAGCCACATCCTATCAACGTTTCGAACTAGTGCGACTCCTGGGCAAAGAACATGGTAGGTTAATAGGCCGAGAGGGGTCGAGTTACCAGAACCCAATGTGCGGTAGTATCTAGTCTTGGAACACAAACATGGAACTCAGTTCCTATGAGCTGTCTTAATGAGACAACCCACCATGTACTCCTACATGGCCTCTCATCGCTACCTTTACCAAAACAGGTTCAACACTTAACCCTCATCACCAGGACACAATCATTTCACTCCGGTTCATCACCCAGATGAATCAGACCTGACACAACTCTAAGCATAGCAAGCATAACAGGGTTATAGCACAACATGGCTCAAGCATCTACCAGGTATGCTAGGTTGCTTGGTTTAGCTATTTACTGTGATAATGACAGGTCATGCAAAGGAGTGGTTCATCTATCGCAACACAAGTAGCAGTTGAATCGCATTGTCTTAATGCATTGAATGAGAGCAAGAGCGAGAGAGTGGGATTGTATCGAATATGCTCAAGGCGGGGTTGCTTGGCTGTTTATTGGAAGAACTCAGCTGTTCTTCGATGTCGTCGATAACTACGTCTCACAAGTCTATCGACAAGATCAAACAAGGTATAATTAAACACGGCAAATGCTTCACAATGATGCATGAGTATTACATGTCAATATGTTGATGGTTTGAGCTAATGCATCTATCAACAGGTTAAATGAAGTTGGTTTGAACCCAAGGTTCAATTTCAACTCCACATGTGAGGTGGCATATTGTGTTTTGAACAAAATGTCCAAGTTCTCCTATTTAGCTTGCTCTAACATGCATGAAAATACCACCATCAGATTCATTGGATTTTTCTGATAATTTTTCATATATAAATTATTTTAATCTGACTTACAGATTATTTTCTATGAATTTTTGAAGTTTTAGCTATTTTCTGAACTATTTTTATTCCAGAAATTATTTATTACGTCAGCCTGAGGTCATGCCTGCGTCAGTAGTCAACAGCGCCGGTCCCAGGTCAAACCTGACGACCGGGGCCCACACGCCAGTGACACATGGCTAATCCCCGCATTGACTGGGGTTTAGCCCAACCATGGGGCCCACTATCAGCGGCTGTGGGCTTAATTAAGTGGTGGGTTTGGCCCTAATGGCTGGCCACGTCGGCACCCACCGGAGGTAGACCGCCCACGACCATCCGACGCGGCGGAGGCTCACCAGAATCCTCCCCCGGCAGCCATTTGCGTGGGTGAGGCCATCTACACGGAGCCCAGGCTCCCGCGCATCCAGCGGTGGCCCCAGGCGCCACAGAGATGGCCGGGAGCATCGACGGCGTCGAGCTCCCGCGGCGGCGCTCGGGCTCTGCGACGCTATGGCCAGGAGGACGTGGAGAAGTTGGGGAGGAGGGGAATTGATGCGGTGGCTCACAGAGGTTCCGGAGGAGGCGATGGAGAGCTCGGGGATGTTTTGGTTGCCGCAAATTTGACGGCGATGCTCCGGCGGCCGAGGCGGGGAAGACGGCGACGGTTACGGCGATGAGGAGCTCCCGGCTCGATTTCTTCGGCGAGGAGGAGCAGGGGAATGCGGCGGAGCTCGAGAGCAGCTCGGGGAGGCGAGGGGAGGCCAGAGGCCGCGGCGGTTGCGAGCGACGGCGACGAAGCCATTCGTCCAGCGAGGGAGAGAGTAGAGGAGAAGGAGCAGAGGGGGGGAATGGATCCAGAGGGCTCTAGGGTCCGTGCCACGGCGAAGCAGGAGGTGGCGACCTCCGCGCGTGCGCGTGCGTCACTTCGCCTCTGCCAGTAGGCAGAGGTGGAAGATGACCACGGCGCCCCTGGTGGGCTGGGCCTCCAGGTGGGCTGCGTGCCAGGTAAGCTATTTTCCTCTTTTAAAAAAAATGGTTTCTGTTATTTATTTCTGACATTTGTTTCTGGTTTGGGAAAAATACCAAACCATTTTGTAATAATCCTCAAAATGTATATGTAGTCTAAATGGAATTATCCCATGCCACATAATAATTCTCAAAATTATTGGACATATATTTTCCATATAGAAAATATATATCTATTGCAAATAGGGTTTGAATTAATTCAACTGCCCGAGATAAAATGTATCCGTGATCCAAATATATTGATTGACATTTTTAGCTCAGTCCAATATTTTATTAGAAAACCAGAGACATTTTCTTGGGTTTATTTGACGCAGTTTTTAAATTGCCATTTGACAAATTTTTTGAATTGTGAGGCTTGATCAAATCCTCATTTCAATTTCATTGCAATTTAAATGCATGCATGAATGCATTAGCAAGCATAAAGAAACTAGGGCTGTGACAACTCACCCCCACTAAACAAGAATCTCGTCTCGAGATTCAGGAGTAGTCGGGAAGAGTGCATGGTACTCAAGCCGAAGACGATCTTTGCGCTCCCAGGTTGCTTCATCCTCGGAATGGTGTGACCACTGAACCTTGAGAAACTTGATGCTGCGACATCGAGTGCTGCGCTCGGCTTCATCGAGAATACGAACAGGATATTCACGATATGAGAGATCATCTTGAAGATCAAGCCTTTCGTGGTCTACTTCGCGGACATGATACTTGAAGCAACGCCTGAGTTGAGATACGTGGAACACATCATGAACCTTGGAAAGTTGTGGGGGTAGTTCCAATTGGTAGGCAACCTCTCCTCGTTTAGTGAGAATGCGAAAAGGACCAATGTAACGAGGTGCCAATTTGCCTTTGATACCGAAACGATGGGTACCCTTGAGAGGTGTAACCCGAAGGTAAGCCTTCTCGTCAACTTCATAACTTACGTCCTTATGACGACGGTCATATTGACTCTTTTGACGAGATTGGGCGGTTTTCAGATTCTCACGAATGATGCGAACTTGCTCTTCTGCATCCTGGATCATATCCGGTCCAAAGAATTGTCTTTCACCGGTTTCTGACTAGTTTAATGGCGTTCGACATCCTCGTCCATACAGAACTTCGAAAGGAGCTTTGCCCAGACTAGACTGGAAGCTGTTGTTATAAGCAAACTCGGCGAATGGAAGACATTTCTCCCAGTTCATTCCGAATGAGATAACATAGGCTCTGAGCATATCTTCAAGAATTTGATTGACTCTTTCGACTTGACCACTTGACTGAGGGTGATAAGCGGTGCTAAAGGAGAGATGGGTTCCCATAGCATTCTGGAAACTTTCCCAAAATCGAGAAGTGAAAAGCCTTCCACGATCTGAATTGATCTCTAGGGGAACACCATGAAGAGAAACTATTCGAGAAATATATAGGTCTGCTAACTAACTAGCAGTTATACTTTCTCGAACTGGAAGGAAATGAGCAACTTTCGAAAGGCGATCGATGACCACAAAGATGGCATCATTCCCTTTCTTAGTCTTTGGAAAGCCGGTGATGAAATCCATACCGACCTTGTCCCATTTCCACTCGGGTATAGCCAAGGGTTGAAGGGTGCCAGCAGGCCTTTGATGCTCTGCCTTAACACGACGACAAACATCGCAGTTAGCAATGAACTGAGCGATTTCTCTCTTCATCCGGGTCCACCAGAACCTCTGGCGTAGGTCCTGAAACATTTTGGTACTGCCGGGATGAATCATGAGAGGAGATTCATGAGCTTCTTTAAGGATCATCTCTCAGAGTTGTTGCTTCTTGGGAACCACCAAGCGGTCCTCAAAGAATACAACACCTTGATCATCTACCGAGAAGTGTCCAGCAACTCCTCTAGCGATGTTGCTCTTGATTCGGGAAATTCCCGTATCATGCTTCTGGACTTCTACGATCTGATCCTGAAGAGTCAGTTTTGCCACCAAGGTAGAAAGGAATCCTCGAGGAACAATGTGAAGGTTTAACTTACGAAATTCCTCGGGGAGAAGTGGTTGACTTTGTAGCAACATGAGGTTGTTACAATAGGATTTACGACTTAGTGCATCAGCCATGACATTCGCTTTGCCTGGGGTGTAAGATATTCCTAAGTCGTAGTCCATAATCAACTGAATCCACCGTCTTTTTATGAGATTCAAATCCGGTTGGATGAATATATACTTGAGACTCTGGTGATCAGTGTATATTTCGCAACGATTACCCAGAAGGTAATGTGGCCAAGTGACAAGTGCATGGACTACTGCGGCAAGTTCCAGATCGTGTGTTGGATAATTCTCCTCATGTGGACGCAACTGTCGAGATGCGTAGGCAATCACATGACGATCTTGCATAAGAATGCAACCTAGACCTTGTCGCGAGGCATCACAGTAGATAACGAAGTCCTTTGTGAAATCTGGGGGTACAAGTACCGGGGCAGTAGTTAGTCGTCTTTTCAACTCCTGAATACTTTCCTCACACTTTGGAGTCCACTCGAACTTCTTATCTTTCTTGAGGAGTTCAGTTAGAGGTTTGGCAACTTTGGAGAAGTTCTCAACAAAGCGGCGATAGTAGCTCGCTAAGCCAAGGAAACTCCTAACTTGCTTCACCGATTTAGGTTGAGTCCAATCAAGGACAGCTTGAACTCTCTCGGGATTGATAGCAATACCTTTCGCAGAGATTACGTGACCTAGATAGGTCACTTCTGGCAACCAGAATTCACACTTGGAGAATTTGGCGTAAAGGCGATGCTCTCGAAGTTTCATCAATACTAGCCTAAGATGCTCAGCATGTTCTTCTTTGTTCTTCGAGTATATGAGGATATCATCGAGGTAAACCATAACAAATTTGTCCAGATACTCCATGAAGATCGAATTCATTAAGCGGGAGAAGGTGGCTGGGGCATTGGTTAGACCGAAGGACATGACGGTGTACTCGTATTGGCCATAACGAGTGATGAAAGCCATCTTTGGAATGTCCCCATTCCTGATTTTGATTTGATGATAACCTAATCTCAAATCCATCTTGGAGAAGACTGCAGATCCAGCGAGCTGATCATACAGATCGTTGATCCTGGGGAGCGGATATTTGTTCTTTATCGTGACCAGATTAACCTAGGATGGATGAAACCTTTCTTCAAAGATTCATCGAGTTGGATTTTAAGCTCAGCTAACTCTTGGGGTGACATCTTATATGGTCTCCTAGCAATGGGAGCAGTTCCTGGAATAAGGTCTATGACAAACTCTACTTCTCTGTCAGGTGGAACACCTGGCAGTTCTTCTGGAAAGACATCCGGGAAGTCACGGACTACCGGGATGTTCTCAAGGTCTGGAAGAGGATTGGCATTGAGGGAATATATCCGCCCTTCTAGAATATGGGTTTGGACATTGACTATCTGGCCAGAAGGATGGGTAAGCTGAACAGATCTAGTGAAACAATCAATTTTGGCATGATGGGCTGTCATCCCGTCCATCCCCAAAATGATAATGATGTCTGAGGTTTTGAGGGCTATCAGGGAAGCAAGAAACACCAAACCATCAACAAGGATTTGATTTCCATGGCTCACTCTAGCAGTTTGCCATCTAGAACCTGGAGTTTGAACTTCCAAAGGAGTTGGCATAATATCAATGGACATATCATGCGACAGGGCATACCTCTCAGAGATGAAAGAGTGGGATGCTCCAGAGTCAAATAGAACTGACGCTGGATGAGAATTGACAAGAAGCGTCTTAAGCACAATGTTAGCATCATCTTGAGCTTCTTCTGCAGTTACATGGTGCACACATCTGACCTGGCATTAAACTTCTTTATTGGGGGCCTACCACGAGTGGCAACTTTGCTTGAAGAGGATGGAACATTTGCTCGCAAAGGGCAATTCTTTGAATAGTGCCCAGGCTGACTGCACTTGAAGCATGCACCATGAATGGGCCGGGGATCTGGGTTGATCATCCAGTTGATGAGATTCTTCCGGGGAACACATGGCATCGGCAGACGAGGCGCCACATAGGATGGCCTCGGTGCATATCCTGGAGGGAGAGCGGTGTTCGGGATCCATATTCTACGCCTCTGAGATATAGAGACTGAGGATGACCCAAAATCACAGTTGCGCTTGCGAGATTCCTCATAGGTCATCCTTCCAGTTTCTGCTTGGATGGCTTTGTTCACAAGAACCTAGAAGGTAGCAAACTCATGCAGATTGAGGTCACGACATAGCTCTGGGTCGAGACCCTTCGTGAACCTTGCTTGCTTCTTGGCATCTGTGGATACTTCTTCAGGTGCATAACGCGCAAGGCATCCAAATTCACGGCTATAGACATCCACGTCCATCTTGCCTTGGGTCAGATTGCAAAACTCCTCATGCTTACGATCTATCAGGGCCTGGGGAATATGATGCTCACGAAAAGCCTCACAGAATTCCTTCCATGAAATAGCTTGGCCTGCAGGTCACATGGCTTCGAAGTTCTCCCACCACAGGCTGGCGGAACCTTCAAGGTGATATGTGGCATAGGTAACCTTGTCTCCTTTAGCCACGTTTGCATAACATAGCTTACTTCTGATACTCCGGAGCCAATCATTGACATCCAGTGGCTCAATGGATTGCTGGAAGGTGGGCGGTTGCAACTTGATGAAGTCTCTGATGGATACTAGCTCATTGCGACGATGGGCTGTATTCCGCTCGATGTGCTTCAACAGACAGTTGGTGGCACGCTTATTCCTCTCGACTTCTAGCATAACCTCCGCCAACAGAGGTTGGTTGGGAGGATCTTCATCATCCCTACCATCTCCATGATTCAGACCACGACTAGCAGACCTCCGATTATCTGGCGGCATCCTGAAAGAAACAACCAGGGTTCAGGACAAGGAAGAACACCGGAACATACCTAAACCTAGAAGAACTCGGCCAACATATCGGCTGTATGGGTATGAAATATGAGGCAACCTGCACAAGATTTGGGCAGCATAACAGCTCAACATCATGGTTTCAAGGCACACTGAGAACATAGCATCACTTCTCCCAGCTCTGATGAGACATTACTTGACAGAAACAACCATTCTATAAGTCTGCGGTCCAGTAACTCATCATACTAGCAGATAGGTAAGAAGCCTAGTCCTTAATCCCCATAGAAAGGAAGAGGGTGACCCAGAATATAGTAACTTGAGGAAAGGAGTAAAAGGAGCCTGACGTTCCCTTCCACAATCAATTACCTTATATAACTAAAGCATTACTAAACTCAACATCGACCAGTTTGGCTTCGTAAACCTACAGACAGTTCAGCTCTGATACCAATGCTGTCGGGACCCTGATCCTAAGCCATATGAATCCAGCCTATAACATGTCAGACCACTTTGCGGCCTCACACACGGTAACCCACGGCTGCCACCTTACCTTGGCCGGGACCGTTTGCGCCTTTTGGCTCACGGATATGAACATGTCGCTGGCATTCACACGTGAAAGAACCCGGGTCGACATGACTAGTTATAGACCCAAGTGGCACAACCGTACAGGGACAGGCATACGTAACCCAACAATGCAGGTGTCGGTCATCAGCGTGTGTAGACGAGTCATAGCAAGCTACATGCACTCCATTATGCCATGGGACATAAATGTCATCAACTGCATGTAGACGAGTCATAGCAGGCAACATGGACTCCATTACACTGCGAGACATTTCCCCGAAGGGTCAGACACAGCAGCAAGAAGGATACACGCCGGTCAATCAATGTGTCCGGAGCAGTAGCAAGCTACCAAGGCTCGGTGGAAGCACAAAGAGGCATTTCCCCGCAAAGCAGGCTACTAATGGTATACAGCTAGGTGTCGAATCCCACACATACCAATGCATTTCAAACATACACGCAATATGCACGATATGTGTCGATACAACATGGCATCACAACAAAACTCTACAACATAACATTTATTTAGAAGGCTCCGAAGAGCCAACATAGTATAATGTTACAAGCAGGAAGGGTCACATGACCCAACATTCAGAGCATACAAACAACAAGCGGAAGTTACATGTATGGGTACAGACATCTACTAAAAGCGCCTGGAAGAGCCTGAAAAGCTACAACGACCCTACGAAAGGAGCCAGACTCCTGTCTGGGTTACTAAGCTAATCTGTCGATGTCAACGTCAGAAGAAACATAAGTGAACAACGTCTATCTCTGCAAAAATGTAAATAAGCAACAGTGAGTACGAAGGTACTCAGCAAGTCTTACATCAGAACTATCTACATATGCATCATGTATCAATGAACGGAATAATGGGGTTTACTACAGAATGCCAGGTTTGACCTTTGGCTAAACTAGACTACGACAAAGTAACCAATGTATCACTACCCTCTCGTCTCCCTACGAGAGAGCACACACGAGTCCACATATTCACCACATCAATACACCACTATGAATCCTCTCTCGTATTCCTACGAGAAGCCATCCATAGCACTCACACTTATCTGGAGTATTTTAGAGTATCCGTTAAGGTTGTCTATGAACAATTCATGTATCCAAGTAGTCCATATCCGCGGATGCGGCTATTCGAATAGATAAATAACCCTGCAGGGGTGTACTTAGTCACACATGCTCCCGCCACTTACTGCCATGTGCACGTAAAAAGGCACCTCGGCAACCTTCAAGCGGAAGCCCAGCGAGGGAGTCGGCCACGGACGTTAACTTATAACGACTCTAGCCCAAGGCAGTCGCCTAACTGAGTTGGTTACCACAATCGAGAATCCGGCCTTGTTTCATGATTCGTACTCAGAAGTTGGGTACAAGGCCCCAAGCCTGTCCCGGTTGGGCCGTTCATTCATTTCACAAGCCCGGCCACATCCTATTAACGTTTCGAACTAGTGCGACTCCTGGGCAGAGAACAGGGTAGGTTAATAGGCCGAGAGGGGTCGAGTTACCGGAACCCAATGTGCGGTAGTAGCTAGTCTTGGAACACAAACACGGAACTCAGTTCCTATGAGCGGTCTTAATGAGACAACCCACCATGTACTCCTACATGGCCTCTCATCGCTACCTTTACCAAAACAGGTTCAACACTTAACCCTCATCACCAGGACACAATCATTTCACTCCGGTTCATCACCCAGATGAATCAGACCTGACACAACTCTAAGCATAGCAAGCATAACAGGGTTATAGCACAACATGGCTCAAGCATCTACCAGGTATGCTAGGTTGCTTGGTTTAGCTATTTACTGTGATAATGACATGTCATGCAAAGGAGTGGGTTCATCTATCGCAACACAAGTAGCAGTTGAATCACATTGTCCTAATGCATTGAAATGAGAGCAAGAGCGAGAGAGTGGGATTGTATCAAATATGCTCAAGGGGGGGTTGCTTGCCTGTTTATTGGAAGAACTCAGCTGTTCTTCGATGTCGTCGATAACTACGTCTCGCAAGTCTATCGACAAGATCAAACAAGGTATAATTATACACGGCAAATGCTTCACAATGATGCATGAGTATGACATGTCAATATTTGATGGTTTGAGCTAATGCATCTGTCAACAGGTTAAATGAAGTTGGTTCGAACCCAAGGTTCAAATTCAACTACACATGTGAGGTGGCATATTGTGTTTTGAACAAAATGTCCAAGTTCTCCTATTTAGCTTGCTCTAACATGCATGAAAATGCCACCATCAGATTCATTGGATTTTTCTGATAATTTTTCATATATAAATTATTTTAATCTGACTTACAGATTATTTTCTATGAATTTTTGAAGTTTTAGCTATTTTCTAGAATTTTCTGAATTATTTTCATTCCAGAAATTATTTACTGCATCAGCCTGAGGTCATGCCTGCGTCAGCAGCCAACAACGCCGGCCCCAGGTCAAACATGACGACCGGGGCCCACACGTTAGTGACACACGGCTAATCCCCGCGCTGACTGGGGTTTGACCCAACCTTGGGGCCCACTGTCAGCGGCTGTGGGCTTAATTAAGTGGGGGGTTAGGCCCTAATGGCCGGCCACGTCGGCGCCCACCGAAGGGAGACCGCCGGCAACCATCCGTCGCGGCGGAGGCTCACCGGAATCCTCCCCCGACAGCCATTTGCGTGGCTGAGGCCATCTACACGGAGCCTAGGCTCCCGCGCATCCAGCAGTGGCCCCAGGCGCCACAGAGATGGCCGGGAGCATCGACGGCATCGAGCTCCGACGGCACTCGGGCACGGCGGCGCTACGGCCAGGAGGACGCGGAGAAGCTGGGGAGAAGGGGAAATCGACGCCGCGGCTCACAGAGGTTCCAGAGGAGGCGATGGAGAGCTCGGGGAGGTTCTGCTCGCGGCGAATTTGAAGGCGATGCTCCGGTGGCCGAGGAGGGGAAGACGGTGACGATGATGGCGATGAGGAGCTCCCGGCTGGATTTCTTTGGTGAGGAGGAGTAGGGGAATGTGGCGGAGCTCGAGAGCAGATCGGGGAGGCGAGGGGAGGCCGGAGGCCGCGGCGGTTGCGAGCGACGGCGACGAAGCCGTTCGGCCGGCGAGGGAGAGAGCAGAGGAGAAGGAGCAGAGGGGGGGATGGATCCAGAGGGCTCTAGGCGTCCTCGTGGCATCGCTAGGAGGCCGGGTCCATGCCACGACGAAGCAGGAGGTGGCGACCTCCACGCGCGCGCGTGCGTCACTTCGCCTCTGCCAGTAGGCAGAGGTGGAAGATGACCACGGCACCCCTGGTGGGCTGGGCCTCCAGGTGGGCTACGTGCTAGGTAAGCTATTTTCCTCTTTTTTTTAATTTGTTTATGTTATTTATTTCTGACATTTGTTTCTGGTTTGGGAAAAATACCAAACCATTTTGTAATAATCCTCAAAATGTATATGTAGTCTAAATGGAATTATCCCATGCCACATAATAATTCTCAGAATTATTGGACATATATTTTCCATATAGAAAGTATATATCTATTGCAAATAGGGTTTGAATTAATTCAAATGCCCGAGATAAAATGTTTCTGTGATCCAAATATATTGATTGACATTTTTAGCTCAATCCAATATTTTATTAGAAAACCAGAGACATTTTCTTGGGTTTATTTGGAGAAGTTTTTAAATTGCCTTTTGACAATTTGTTTGACTTGTGAGGCCATATCAAATCCTCATTTCAATTTCATTGCAGTTTAAATGCATGCATGAATGCATTAGCAAGCATAAAGAAACTAGGGCTGTGACAGGAAGAGGAAGAGCCAGCTGCCAAGGCTCCTCCTAAGAAGAAGAAGAAGTTGCTTGCTGATGCTATGACAAGCCAAGCACCATCCAAGAGCAAGCCAACTACTTCCAACAAACCCACTGCTCCAAAACCCAAGAGGTTTTCCATGGACACCCCAGCTGCTACCAAGAACAAGACTTCTACCTTCAGAGAAGCTGAGGATGATACACAGACTGTTTTGTTGAAGCTAAGACCACACCTTCCAGAGCATAACGCCAGCCATCCTGTTGCTGAAGACATGGAGAAGGGGAAGGACTCAGGTTTGAGAGAGTGGAGAGCTATATATCCTTACTCTCAGAGGAAAAGGACAGCTGTAGACTATAGGTTCTACACAAAAGAACAACAAGATTTCTATGAAACAGTGCTGCTTGACAAGAGCCCCACAGTGAGTGACATGAGATATGTGGATTGGAAGCACATCAAGGACAATGAAGACTACTTTCCAAGTGTGCAAGATAACTTCCACTGCATTGGTATTGATGAGTTTGGTGGTAAGGAGTTCACCACTTGGAACGACGAGATCATCATGCGATTATACTCCACTGCACATTTCTATGGAGATGGTTGGATTGTATGGATGACAGAAGGCACCAGGTATGAATCCACAGTTGAGGAGTGTGGTGCCATCTTAGGAGCTCCACAGGTGGAAGACGGTGACCTAGATGTGTACTCCAAGTCCAAGGCCAATCATAATGCCACGAAGAACATGTACAATGAGATCCCTGCTGCAAACTTGCCATCTCACAAGTTTGGATCCATTTACTTCCGCCAGGCTGGTCTACGCACGATCAACACCATCTTGAGGCATACCTTGATGCCTATGTCTGGAGATGAGAAGATGATAAGAGGCTATTCTATCAACATGCTGCTCCATCTTGATCAACATACCAGATTCAGAGTGATGGACTTGATAGTTGAGACAGTGAAGAGGACAGCTGCAGATCAGAAGAGATCATGTGGATACACACCTTATATTCAGATGCTTATCAACTCCAAGCTGGAGAAGCACATATATGCACTTGATCGACCACATTTGCCACTCTTGATAGAGCTAGAAGACAATGTTGTGGTGATGGACCTAGATCATCCCACCTCAGCTACAGCACAAGCACAGGCAGAGGAAGCCAGAGACACTAGCTCTCAGGTGCCAAAGACTAGGAGTGAGCAGATGGATCTTCTCCTTAGCTCTATGCTCAGCATGCAGAAGGACATCGGAAACATATTGAAGAACCAGTAGAGCCTCTCGAGGATTGTTGGCATAAAGTTTCATATTCTCAACAACAAGGTGGATGACCTCACAGTGACTGTGAATGAGCTCAAGAAGGAAGTTGATGGCGTGCCCAGTCCCCACACTACCGATGATGATGAGGATAGTCCACCTCTCCGGACAGACACTCAGTTCAGGACTCAGGCCAGATCTGCTACAGTGTCAGTTCCAGAGTCTAGACCTTCTTCATCAGCTCCTGCCGTAGCTCCATCAGCTCCTTCAGCTCCTCCAGCACCTCGAGTTGCTACTTCGACTCCGTCCATGACGTCTGCAGACATATTTGCTGAAGCTGTTCTCTCGACTCCTTCATCAGCCACCGGAGGAGATCAGCCCCAGAAGAGCGCTTAGTCATATACCTTTGAACTTTTTGGTAACTTCTTGCCAAAGGGGGAGAAGATGTATATAGATCATTAGGGCTTCGAGATAGAGAGTGTTGCTTTTTATCGCTTTTCAAAACATTGATATCTTTTGGTTTGTTGCTTGTGTTAAACTTTGTTGGTGTTTGATCATACACTTGATGTGTATTGCTACTATTTCCTATCCTTGTGTTGCTTATGAGATGATCATTCACCTTTACTTGATTGTGTTGTGCTATGATGTTCATTCTTATTATTCTCGCACACCACCAAGTTGTATGTGACATGAAAGAGTGCCCCAGGTACCTAATCGATTGTGCATTTGCATTCAAATGCAAATTCAAAATAATGCATAAATTTAGGGGGAGCTCTTGCTTATCACATACTTCTCAAAGTGACGATTATATTCATTGATTATATCATATGTCGAAGCTTTGATCTATATGTTGTCATCAATTACCAAAAAGGGGGAGATTGAAAGCACATTTGCTCCCTTGGTGGTTTTGGCAATTAATAACAACATATATGTCATTGAACTAATGTTTCCACTAAGTATATTTCAGGAAAAGTTCAATTATGTGTTAGCAAATGGATTGTGGAGAGACCCCTAGATGCAACGAATTGGATTGGCAAAGCTTCAAGCAAGAGGAATCTACATTTTACTTTGGGAGAAATCACCTTGAGTCCATAGGAAAGCCAATACTATTAAAATGGGGTAAGGTACTGTTGGTGAACAATATGGTCCACGTGCACAAGTGATACTCACCAAAAACACCCACAAACTCTTCCACAAAAGTCTGTCCAAGCCTATCATGAAAATTGGTGCAACCAACTTTTTCCACTCGGTCCCACCGATTGCCAACTCACACAGACCCATGCCAAACCCTAGACATTCGGTGCAATCGATTCTGCTTTGGTGCCACCGAGTTCAGCTTGCCAACTTTCTGTTACCTCGATTCTTAAAATCGGAATCTCCGAGATTTTGGATCGGCGTCACCGAGTTTTGGAAACTGACCGTTGGTCACCAAATCGGTACCACCGAGATTTCTGTATCGGTCTCACCGAGATTCAAAAGTTGCTACCTTTGGAGCAACTCGGTACCACCGAGTTTTATAATTCGGTGTCACCGAGTTGGTCACTTTAGGTGTAACGGTTGGATTTTTGGGGATGCCTATATATACCCCTTCACCACCACCCACTCGAAAGAGAAGCACTCAGAACTATTCCATACTTGCCCCCATCAAATTTTCTGAGAGAGAGCCACCTACTCATGTGTTGAGATCAAGCCATTCCATTCCAACCATATGAATCTTGATCTCTAGCCTCCCCAAGTTGCTTTCCACCAATTCAATCTCTTCCACCAAAGCCAAATCTTTGAGAGAGTGATTGTGTGTTGAGGAGTCTATCATCTTGAAGCACAAGAGCAAGGAGTTCATCATCATTACCGAGCATATTACCTTTTGGAGGGTGGTGCCTCCTAGATTGGTTAGGTGTCGCTTGGGAGCCTCCTACTTCGTGTTGTGGAGTTGAACCAAGAAGTTTGTACGGGCAAGGAGATCGCCTACTTCATGAAGATCTACCCATAGTGAGGCTAGTCCTTCGTGGACGGAAGCCGTTATGGAATAGTCAAGGTTGCTACTTCGTGGACCCTTATGGGTGGAGCCCTCCGTGGAGTCTCGCGACCGTTACCCTCCGTGGGTTGAAGACGCCATAAACGTGGACGTACGATAGCACCACCTATCGGAACCATGGGAAAAATCTTCGTGTCTCCAAATTGCGTTTGATCTTCCTTCCTACCCTCTACTACGTATGCTTGTTGTTACTTTCCACTGCTATCCTCTTAGACATGCATGTGTAGGGTGTACTTGAATTGCTATCATTGCTAAAATCTGCCAACACTTAAAATTGGGAAAAGGTAGAATTTTTCTTTGCTCAAGTAGTCTAATCACCCCCCCCTCTAGACATACTTTCAATCCTACACTCTTCCGGCTCTTGACCGGATGGGTGATTGTGGCAACTTTATCCCTTTCATCATTCCTTGATACACGAACATCTATTACAGACATGTTGGCTTCGGACTCAGATGAAGATAGCTCGGTTGAAGTATGACTGTCGTCGCTGCTAATAGACCTGTACAGAGCACACATGTGAAATTCAGAAAAGGGGGATAATCATAAATAAAATGTAACAGCTTGGCAGCAAGCTGTCTAAACATGGCATGTGATAATTTGGAAATGTACGGCTAATCTGTTCATTTTGTGTGACTCGTGCGCACATGATATGTAACTCGACAATAACTAGTTGGAATAAATACAGCTTATATGTTAAAGGGTAGATGATGAACATAAATATGGTCTCCATTATTTTATAATCATTTTGGGGACAAACCGAACCAAATAGGAAAAGGGATCGCGAGATAATAGACCTCACCACGATGGAGGGCAGCAACTGACCGTTTTTTTGTGCAAATCCGGCAGGAGAGGCGAGGGTACATGATCGATAAGCTCGAGGGCGCCTGGCGAGCAAATGAAGACGGCGAGGCATGGGTAGCCGCGTGTTCGGAGCAGCAGTGAAGGGTAGGGTTGATGCCGGAAAGTGGGTACACGGCCGGGTTGAGCACGACGGCGCATGAAAGGGTTCTGGTGTGGATCTGGGGGCCAGGAGGGGGAGGGAGTTAGCTGTCGATGGAGTTTGGGTAGAATCCGCGCACAGTTGAGCGAAACGGGGAGGGCGTGGGTTTGTGTGTGGGGGGGGGGCATGTTGGCGGCTTCGGTGCAAAGGGTGAAAAAAGATCACCGTGTGCCCCATGGAAAGGCCTATGCAAACGGTTTCATAATGTAACCCGTGTGCACAAGAAGCATTAATTTGTTCGAAATGAAAACCTCACAACTTTGAAATGTAGATGTGTCTTCATCGCCTCTCCTCCAACTTTTATCCCACGGTACTCAATCATCATTATACGCGAGGTTTGATTTTCTGGCGCATTTATCGGCTCGTTTGATATTTTTTCAAGATTTTTTATCATTTACAGGGCATTTTGTGCATATAAATCAAATCCTAGCTTCAAGAACGTGTGTTGACAAGAGGTATAATGACAACCATTCAATCTGGGTGAATCCTACGGTGCAGACATATGATCCGTGTTGTTTGGGTTTTGGCCAATCAGAACGCACCACTCACTTTGCGCGCATTAGGTGTCATCGTCCACGGTTTAGAAAGCACACGGTTTTAGTGAACCCACCGTGTGCTATTTTTTTATTCACAACAATCATATTTTCATTTCAAATGAATTTGTGACTTCATCATTTTGCCTCGAATTATTTTCATCGGCAGACGATCACCTATTAACCCATGTATTGATTTTCGGCCGCATTTGATTACTTGTTTGCTAATTTTAAGACATTTTTTCCACCAACATTGGGCTTGTTAGTAATTGAATTGGAGGAAATAGAGATGTATTCCGAAAATCACGAAAATGGGTGTGTCACCATGGCATGATGTGAATACTCCGTGGAAAAAATTTGGTAATGTCTGGCGGAAGTTGTGATGTACGGCCCTTTGAAAACCAAGGCATCTCACACGAAGGCTCATAGTTTCCAAATGTAGAGTTGGCATTTTGGAATCTCCAATCTGTGTCAACCTCATCCTTTCGCCTCGATTTTTCCCATGGTACACAAACATCATTGTACTCATATTATTGGTGGATTACATGGCTCGTTTGTAATATCTAAGTAATTTTTTATTGCATTTACCATGTTAATTAGTTCTTATAAATAAAATATCCCAACATGAATTACGTGTGGATGCTGGCAAAGAATCTTTTACAAATCATTTGTGTGTCACTTTGTGTGTTTTCGTCATTGTACAAAGGAATGGGAAGAATTTTCAAACATTTTATGATGGGAGATGCGTAAATGTCGGTAATTTAATTACAGGAAATGCAAATGGACTCAGGAAATCACGAAAATCGGTGTGTCATCGTGGCGTGATCTCGAGACACCGTGGGAAAAAATTGGTTATTATTGGCACAAGTTACGATGATCGCTCCTTGGAAACCATAGCATCTCATTAGAAGGATCATAGTTTCAAAGGGAGAAGAGGCAGATCGAACTCCAATCGATGCTGTCTTCATCGCCTCTCCTCCAACTTTTATCCCACGGTACTCAATCATCATTATACGCCAGGTTTGATTTTCTGGCGCATTTATGGGATCGTTTGATATTTTTTTCAGCATTTTTTATCATTTACGGGGCATTTAGTGCATATAAATCAAATCCAAGCTTCAACAACGTGTGTTGACGAGAGGTATAAGGACAGCCGTTCGATCTGGGTGAATCCTACGATGCAGACGTACGATCCGTATGGTTTGGGTTTTGGCCAATCAGAACGCACCACTCACTTTGTGCGCATTAAGTGTCATCGACCACGGTTTAGAAAGCACACGGTTTTAGTGAACCAATCGTGTGCTATTTATTTATGCACAACAATTATATTTTCATTTGAAATGAATTTGTGACTTCATCATTTCGCCTCGAATTATTTTCATCGGCAGACGATCACCTATTAACCCCTGTATTGATTTTCCGCTGCATTTCATGACTTGTTTGCTAATTTTAAGACATTTTTGCACCAACATTGGGCTTGTTAGTAATTGAATTGGAGGAAATGCAGATGTATTCCGAAAATCACAAAAATGGGCGTGTGACCGTGGCATGATGTGAATACCCCATGGAAAAAATTTGCTAATGTCTGGCGGAACTTGTGATGTACGGTCCTGTGAAAACCAAGGCATCTCACACGAAGGATCATAGTTTCCAAATGTAGAGTTGGCATTTTGGACTCTCCAATCTATGTCAACCTCATCCTTTCGCCTCGATTTTCCCATGGTACGCAAACATCATTGTACTCATATTATTGATCTTCTGGTGGATTACAAGGCTCGTTTGTTATATCTAAGTCATTTTTTGGCATTTACCATGTTAATTAGTTCTTACTCCCTCTGTTTCTTTTTAGTGTGCATATAAAATTTGGTCAAAGTCAAGCTATGCAAAGTTTGACCAAATTTATATCAAAAGATATCAACATCTACAACACCAAAGCTATATGCTATGAAAATTAACATCATGACACATCTAGTAATATTGATTTCGTATTGTGAATGTTGATATTTTTTCCTATAAAGTTAGTCAAAGTTTATGAAGTTTGACTTTTACCAAACCTAATATGCAAACTAAAAAGAAACGGAGGGAGTATAAATAAAATATCCCAGCCTGAATTATCTGTGGATGCTGGCAAAGAATCTTTTACAAATCATTTGTGTGTCACTTTGTGTGTTTTTCGTCATTGTGCAAAGGAATGGGAAGAATTTTCAAACATTTTATGATGGGAGATGCGTAAATGTCGGTAATTTAATTACAGGAAATGCAAATGGACTCAGGAAATCACGAAAATCAGTGTGTCATCGTGGCATGATCTCGAGACACCGTGGGAAAAAAATGGTTATTATTGGCACAAGTTACGATGATCGCTCCTTGGAAACCGTAGCATCTCATTAGAAGGATCATAGTTTCAAAGGGAGAAGAGGCAAATCGAACTCCAATCGACGGTGTCTTCATCGCCTCTCCTCCAACTTTTATCCCATGGTACTCAATCATCATTATACGCCATGTTTGATTTTCTGGCGCATTTATGGGCTCGTTTGATATTTTTTTCAGCATTTTTTATCATTTACGGGGCATTTAGTGCATATAAATCAAATCCCAGCTTCAACAATGTGTGTTAACGAGAGGTATAATGACAGCCGTTTGATCTGGGTGAATCCTATGGTGCAGACGTACGATTCGTATGGTTTGGGTTTTGGCCAATCAGAACGCACCACAAACATTGCGCGCATTAAGTGTCATCGGCCGGTTTAGAAAGCACACGGTTTTAGTGAACCAACCGTGTGCTATTTGTTTATGCCCAACAATCATATTTTCATTTGAAATGAATTTGTGACTTCATCATTTCGCCTCGAATTATTTTCATCTGCAGACGATCACCTATTAACCCCTGTATTGATTTTCAGCTGCATTTCAGGACTTGTTTGCTAATTTTAAGACATTTTTGCACCAACATTGGGCTTGTTAGTAATTGGATTGGAGGAAATGCAGATGTATTCTGAAAATCACAAAAATGGGCGTGTCACCGTGGCATGATGTGAATACCCCATGGAAAAAATTTGGTAATGTCTGGCGGAAGTTGTGATGTACGGTCCTGTGAAAACCAAGGCATCTCACACGAAGGATCATAGTTTCCAAATGTAGAGTTGGCATTTTGGACTCTCCAATCTGTGTCAACCTCATCCTTTCGCCTCGATTTTCCCATGGTATGCAAACATCATTGTACTCATATTATTGATCTTCTGCTGGATTACAAGGCTCGTTTGTTATATCTAAGTCATTTTTTTTGCATTTACCATGTTAATTAGTTCTTACTACCTCTGTTTCTTTTTAGTGTGCATATAAAATTTGGTCAAAGTCAAGCTATGCAAAGTTTGACCAAATTTATATCAAAAGATATCAACATCTACAACACCAAAGCTATATGCTATGAAAATTAACATCATGACACATCTAGTAATATTGATTTCATATTGTGAATGTTGATATTTTTTCCTATAAAGTTAGTCAAAGTTTATGAAGTTTGACTTTGACCAAACCTAATATGCAAACTAAAAAGAAACGGAGGGAGTATAAGTAAAATATCCCAACATGAATTACGTGTGGATGCTGGCAAAGAATATTTTACAAATCATTTGTGTGTCACTTTGTGTGTTTTTCGTCATTGTGCAAAGGAATGGGAAGAATTTTCAAACATTTTATGATGGGAGATGCGTAAATGTTGGTAATTTAATTACAGGAAATGCAAATGGACTCAAGAAATCACAAAAATCGGTGTGTCATCGTGGCGTGATCTCGAGACACCGTGGGAAAAAATGGTTATTATTGGCACAAGTTACGATGATCGCTCCTTGGAAACCGTAGCATCTCACTAGAAGGATCATAGTTCCAAAGGGAGATGTGGCAAATCGAACTCCAATCGATGGTGTCTTCATCGCCTCTCCTCCAACTTTTATCCCACGACACTCAATCTTCATTATACGCCAGGTTTGATTTTCCGGCGCATTTATTGGCTCGTTTGATATTTTTTCAACATTTTTTATCATTTATGGGCCATTTAGTGCATATAAATCAAATCCCAGCTTCAACAACCTGTGTTGACGAGAGGTATAAGGATAGTCGTTCGATCTGGGTGATTCCTACGGTGCAGACGTACGATCCGTGTGGTTTGGGTTTTGGCCATTCAGAACGCACCAATCACTTTGCACGCATTAGGTGTCATCGGCCACGGTTTAGAAAGTACACGCTTTTAGTGAACCAACCGTGTGCGATTGGTAAACCAAACTGCACATGTTCAGTTCATACATACCGGAGTGAGATCAGTTGAGCGTTCTAGCTATAGGGTAAATTATCATAAATATTTCAAATTCATTTCTACGGTTGACAACATATTAATCTAGATCAACATAAGGCTGGGCATAGCTCACAATACAATACATGGGAAAACTTCTAACACAACGAGCTCCGTACACATCGCTCACGATTTAGTAGAGTAGACATAATGATTAGTTTTTTGAATCAATTCCCATGTACATGGGGTGATCGCGATCATTAGGTTGACCACTAATGAACATAGGATTTCTAATGATTTTACGCTTCTCGTCTTTTATGTTGCATGGCCCCTCAGGTGGCAACTCATCATATTGATTGTACTCCTCCTCATCACAAATATTCTCGACGCCTAGTACCCTCCTCTTCCCATACATCACTACATGGCAGTGCGTATGCAAGAGGTCTGGCATAAAGAAAACCTGGGTAGCATCGCTGGCAAGAATAAATGGGTCCTTGTGATATGCCATAACTCTGCGGTCAACATATGTCTTCCTGCTGTAAGCATCAACCTTTACGCTACTAAGAGGGACCCATATACACTTGAATAATGCCACCTTCATTCACACATAGTTAAGCTCCCAAATCTCTTGGATGGTTCAATAGTACACCTGTTTATCATCCCCCTCTACAGTTAGGCATTCTATTCGAATAGAGCTGTTCTGATATGAGGTCTTAGCATCACGTTTCTCAGTGTAAAACATGTTGCCATTTATGTCGTACGCTTGGTACTTCATAATTGTCGTTGATGGCTTTTGTGCCAACCATGTTGCAAGGTCTTCATCGGATCTGCTTGTCAAACGATCCTTCAGGCATCTTACATAGTCCTTATTGTGTGCATTTGTCACGGCAGCTGGTGACAACACATTTGGTAAGTTGCTTCATCGTATCTCATCCATGTGTTCTTCAGCATAAGCGTCGAGTATCGGGCTGTTAAGCAGTACCGTCAAATGGTCTTGATCGGCCATTTCTCTAGGTGCACAAAACTGCGTGCCAGCAAGGACCGGCTTACCAGCCAGCCTTCCCTCATGGCGAGAGAGGGGCACACCTATAGGTCTAATTTTCATGTATTCGGTGCAAAACTCAACCACCTCCTCCGCAGTATAACCTTGTAGGATGCTTGCCTCTGGATGACATCAGTTCCGACAATAGAGCTTCAATATTCCCATGTACCGCTCGAAGGGATACATGTTTTGAAGAAAAACAGGACCACGATTCTTTATCTCATCCACGAGGTGCACAGTGAGATGGACCATGACATCAAAGAATGACGATGGGAAGAACATCTCTAAGTTTGACAATATTGTTGCAATATCAATTTGCATATTATCCAGCTTTTCAATATCTCCCACCTTCTGCCATTGTTTGTTGAAAATATCACAGAGATCAATCAATGTGTTTCTTATGTCTGTGTCCATCATATTCCTTATGGCCACCAGGAGGATTTGTGTCAACATTACGTGGCAATCATGTGACTTCATGTGAGACAACTTATTTCTAGCCAAGCTGTCATCCACGAGACTTCTAATGTTTGCAGAGTAGGGTGTCTTAATTGACAACAAAAATTGGAAGAACTCTTTTGCTTCCGCTGCAGTGAAATTGTAACTCTGGTGTTGCTGCAGGAATGGTCGAACAAGGAGGACGACGACGAGGACATCAACGATGATGGGGATGAAATTCCAACAGTCAGCGGCAAGAAGCATCCACGTCAAGACGATGGCGCGGGGCCATCTAACAACAACAAGAAGAAGTAAAACAGACTGTACTCCTTAAATCTGTTGTCATTTGCTCATATTTATTCCTTAACTCTGTCTACCCTCTCGAACTCATCGCAAACGGTTCATAATAAAGATTCGTCAATGATCATTCACAATATCGCACACATTTGGTTTCTTGAATTGTGTGCCCTGTCGAGCTCACAATTCAGAACGACAAATCATATGTGTTGTCCAAAATTATAGCACACAATTCTGATTATCGAATTGTTTGCAGCCTATCACACAGACCTTGTTACGCCGAACCATTTGTGTTCTTCCGTATCATCACAAACAGTTCATCTAAGGGACCTGTATGCCGTACATCACACACATCTATATTTTATTAACCGTTTGTGCCATTTTGCCTCATCACAAACAGTTCTTAAAAGTCAATTGTCTGCCGTAGATCGCACACGCAAATATTTTCTGAATCGTATTTGATGGATCCTCCATGGCACACAGTTCATGTCATTGGCGACGGAGCTTGAACTAACCGTTTGCGATTCATGCATCGCACACAGTTTCGTGGAAGGGTCTCTGATTGTAGTGGCGTGTTAGCAGCATCCTGTAGTAGTGTCACTACTCCTCATGGGACAAGCATATGAAGCATATATAATTTCATGTTTTATGACATTAAATTGATTCAACATTTTCTCTTAGGATATAAGTGAAGCACACGAAACATTCTACAAAGTCATACTCAAAAGTTTTAAGTGAAGCGCATGAAGCATTCTATAAAGCCGTACTCAAAAGATTTAAGTGAAGCGCATGAAGCATTCTATAAATAAGCCAATTATTATCTCATACCATCATGGTGCATAGAATAAAAAGGAAAAATAAGCACAAAAGATGCTCCAAGAATAGCACATGTGAACGAATAAAAACTTATGATCATCCTAGGCTAACCGATAATTGATGACGAAGAGAGGTGGGATGCGTAGCATCCCCAAGCTTAGATGCTTGAGACTTCTTAAAATATTGACTTGATGATCCTTGAGCATCCCCAAGCTTGAGAGTGTTGTATCTTGTTCAATCCTCTCATATCCCGGTTTCACCTAAGTCTCAAAAACTTTATCCACATAAAACTTGAAAAGAACTCGTGAGATAGGTTAGTACATATAAAAATAAATCAACACTTCATGTACTGCCAAGACAAGTTGCATAATAATTTTCAAACATTAGGTACTATATACTATCATTTCCACAATTTATATCTACCAATATAAGCCATGAAAACTGTAGGATAAGTAGATAACAAAACTATGACAGCAATCTGTCCAGACAGAACAGTCTGTAACAATTCATTTATAAAGTGTACTTCTGTTACTCAAAAAATTCTGAAAATTTAAGACAAGCTAAAGAATTTGTAGAACAGTACTTTGTAAAAATTTCAGAAACTTTCCTTGTTCCAGTAAAACATGAAAATTTAAACACTACAGCAAAAGTTTTTGTTCTTACACAGTCACACATTTAACATGCAATTGAGACATCTTAAGGCAATTTTTGGAACCTTTTATTGAAAAACATGATTATGGATAACATCTAGAGAAAAAAAATGACGATCCAAGCAAAACACATATTATGTGACGAATAAAAATATAGTTCCAAGTAAGGTATACCGATAGTGTTGAAGACGAAAGAGGGGATGCCTTCTGGGGAATCCCCAAGCTTGGACACTTGAGTCTTCCTTGGGTATTACCTTGGGGGTGCATTGGGAATCCCCAAGCTTAGGTTCTTCATGCTCCTTATTCTCCTCATGTTGGTATCTCACCCAAAACTTGAAAACTTCAATCACACAAAACTCAACAAAACCTTCATGAGATCCGTTAGTATAGTAAACATATCTAATACTTTAGGTACTTTTATAAATTTATTCTTATTTTATTATTGCACAATGTACTGTATTCTAATTTCTCTATGGCTTATACCCCCCAATACAATCCATAGCATCATCAAAACAAGCAAACTATGCAAACAAAAACAGAATCTATCTAATACAGAACAGTCTGTAAAGATCTTTAAAGAACCTATACTTATGTAACTCTAAATATTCTGAAAAACAAGGAAACCCGAATAATTTACATACCAATACTGTGTAAAAAATTCAGATCAAAAAGACATTCCAGTAAAACCAGAGAAATTCTACACTGGACGCAAAAGTTTCTATTTTTGCACCGTATCAATTCTACTTATCATCCAAATCATCCCAAAGGCTTTACTTGGCACATTATTGAAATAAAAGACACAAAACATGATTACTACAGTAGCTTAATCATGTGAACACTCAAAAGCAGAAAGGATAAGTATCGGTTTGTCTCCCAACAAGCGCTTTTCTTTAAAGCCTTTTAGCTAGGCATGAAGATTTTAATGATGCTCACATAAGAATAGTAGACGAAACATGCAAAAGAGCATCATGATCATTATTTTTATGGTACAATGGTATTTACAAGGAGATAATTATTTTTATGAGAAACTTTCATGAAAAATTCTACATTGTTTCCATGATCATGAACACAAGTGTTCAAGGTCGACCATCACTTCTTCAATGCATAACTTTCCAATCGCTTCTCTAAGTTTTTTTTTGTGTTTTTAATTTTTCAATTTTTTTTGTTCGTTTCTCCCACAACTAAAGAAAGAAAACAAAAATAACAGAAACAAAAGTAAAACAAAATCTACTTTGTGATAGAAGCAAACAAGCATACACGAAAAAATTAACCCCACGCTATGGCTCCCCGGCAACGGCTCCAGAAAAGAGCTTGATAATCCCCCCGTGCAAGGAATCATCGTAGCACTTTCCAAAGATGGAAATGATAAGTATGGAGTGTCGAACCAACAAGGATCTAAAGGTAAGGTCAATATTCTCTCAAGTCCTATCTGCCACCGATATGACTCTACATACAGTGAATGTTTGCTTCTATCCAGTAACAAGAAATAAAAGTGCGTTATGGGTATAAAGAGGATAGCTTTGCATGCTAATGGAGAACTAAAATATGAAAATAGTTGCTAACTAAATAAATTTAGATTATATATTACAATATATTACAAATAGCAAGTGTGGAATAATGATGGTATGGTGTGCGGAATCATCCTAGGCAATTGATAACAAGATCGATAATCATTCTTGCAAATTTATATGAGGGAGAGGCATGAACTAACATACATTCCATACTTGGATCATATGAACTTATGATTGGATCTCTAGCAAGCATGCGCAACTACTATAAATCATTAAGGTAAACCCAACCATAGCATTAAACATCAAGTCCCTTTTACTCCCATACGCAACAAGCCCCTTACTCGGGTGTAAGATTTTGTCACTCTAGCCACCCACTATAAGCGAATCATGAACATATGGCAACACCCTCGAGCATGGATACTTCACGTGTGCGCCTCACGGAAGGCACCTTAGGACAGCACCAAAATAAAACATACGCTCAAACCAATCAAGATCATCAATCAACCCAAAGGACAACATAGATCTACTCAAACATCATAGAATGGCAACACATCATTCATTAATAATATCTGGCATGAAACACCATGTTCAAGTAGGGGATTACAGTGGGGTGCGAGAGAGTGGACCGCTGAAAAGAGATGAGGAAGGTGATGAAGACGGTGAAGTTGATGAAGACGATCACCGCGGCGATGGCTCCCTTGGCGGCACTCCGACGCCACCGGAAGAGAGGGGGAGAGAGTCTCCCCCCTTAGGCCTCCTCTTCCATGGCCTCTCCCAAGATGGGGAGAGGTTCTCCCATCTGGTCCTTGGCCTCCATGGCTCCGGGAGGGGCGAGAGCCCCTCCAAGATTGGATCTCTCTCTCTGTTTCTCTCCTATTTTCGCTACTGTTTTCTCTCCAAATTGGTTTTTCCTTGATACAGAGAGTTGTGGCGATAAGGCGGAGGGTCTCTCTTTATTTCTGGGGTTTTTGGGATTTATTGGATTTTTCAGCGTTGGAATCACGCGCAACGGAGCTATGTGTGCCCCACAAGCTATCAGGGCGCGACCCCCCTAGGCCGCACCCTGTTGGCTTGTGGCCCACAGGTGGCTCCCTCCAGTGGTTCTTCGCTCCAATATTTCTTATTTCCTCGAGAAAAAATCATCAAAAAGTTTCGGGCAATTCCGAGAACTTTCATTTTCTGTACAAAAACAACTCCATGGTAATTCTGCTGAAAACAACGCCAGTCCGGGTTAGTTCTAAATAAATCATATAAAGTGGATCAAAACCATATAAAAGTATTGTAAACATAGGCAATCATGACATGAATACTTCAGAAATTATCGATACGTTGAAGACGTATCACATCGGTAGTAGGGGCGGTAGTAACAAGCGGTAGTACCACTGCCCCCTACTACTGCTTGGATGCCCCTCCCATAACGCCAGAGGTAGTACCGCTGGCAGGAGCGGTAGTTCCGCTCTGGCGGCACTACCGGCTACCTGACTGGGTCAGCTGTGGCTAGCAAGCAGGTCATCCGTGTGGGCGGAAGTACCGCTCCCTGGAGTGTTACTACCGCTGATGTGCGACTGGTGGGCAGGTAAAGGGCAGATTCCCCCCCCCCACACACACTATATAAGGGGGTCTTCTTCCCCAAAGAGACTCGCGTCTTATTCTCTCCAAAGCTCCATTGTTGCCCCCAAGCTCATTTTCACCCGATCTATCTCCGTAGCCAACAAAACTTGTTGAAACTCTAGGGTTTAGTTGAGAGGGCCCCGATCTACACTTCCACGAAGATAAATTTGATTCTACCCACTAATCCCTTGCGGATCTTGTTAGTCTTGGGTGTTTGAGCACCCTAGACGGAAGAGGTCACCTCGAAACCATATTCCATTGTGGTGAATCTTCATGGTGGTGTTGGGAGCCTCCAATTAAGTTGTGGAGATTTGTCGGGCCACTGGGATAGGGGGTACCCAGGCCCGTCTGCCTGAGGCCCATGTCACGACACAGGGCCTGGGCCTAGGATAGCCTGACCTAGCGGCATCACGCAGAGGGGCTTCGTGAGCCCCCCTCATGAGGCCAGCCCGCCAGTTCTCGAAGTGCCCTCCAAAGGTTTCCCGTTTGGTGTTAGACGGCCAAAGCTAGGGGTTCGCCAGGACGGAGGTAATCCCCGAGCCCACCAACACGTCATGGAGGGAGGCTTTGGCAGGCGTAGACCACTTTTGTCAAGATGAGCCACAGTCATGTCCCTTTCAAACCGGCGCTTGTGGCAACCCTTCCTGTCAGGTATTTTCGGGGAAGAGGACCGAGGCTGGTATAAAGGGAAGACGGCAGCAATCGTAGAGAAGGGCATCTTGTATTCACTCTCCACCACTAAGCAATCCAGACAAGCAGGAGTAGGGTTTTACACATTAGCGGTGCGCCGCCGCTCTTCAGCTCCGTTACGGCTCCATCCTCGCCAAACCCATGGACGAAGCCCGCCATGTGCGTGCTGAGCGCCGAGCGGCCCACATCATACAGACCGCGCCCGCGGGCCGTGACGGCCGCCGCCACTCCGCCGGTGCCGAAGCCGTCTCCATCAACCCTGCTGCACGTGAGCAGTAGGACTCCTCCATGCACCCATCCGTGCAGAGGGACGGCCGCACGGCCACGGCCTCCTACTCCCATGCTCGCCTCGAGCATGTGAATGCATAGGCTGCGCTGCTCATGGCGCACGAACTGCTCCGCTACCGCCTAGCAGACGCCGGCTACGACGCCTGGCTGGGCCGCATCACCGAGCTTGTCACTGCCGTCGGAGAAGCCCCGGTGCCCTCTCGATCGCTCCGCCCCCACCGTCTCGAGCTGGGGACGTGGCGCACGGACCGCCACCGCCGCCTCCCCTGCACGATGAGACGGCCGAGCCTCAGCGCGACGCGTGCCCGCGCGACCCGCCCTGCGAAGCGCCTCCGCCAGCACAGGACAAAGCTAGCTGCGAGATCATCCGTCGCGCGCCGCCCGATGCGCGGGTGATCCTCGAGCAGCAGCGCCAGCGCCAAGACAGGATCGTCCAGTACATCGCGGCCACAGGACGCCAGAACCGTGCCGGCCTCGCGAACGGCGTCCCCACCAGCACGTTGGGCTGCCGAGCATTCACTCGCGAGCTGCAGAGGGTAGTTTGGCCTTTCAAATTCAAGCCTGAGCTACCTTCGCGCTACGATGGAGTCCCCGATCCCATGGAGTTGCTCCAGCTCTACGCGCTAAAGCATTGAGGCGACGAACGGTGACGACAAGGTCATGGCGAACTGGTTCCCCATGGCCCTCAAGGAGAGTGCACGCTCTTGGCTCATGAACCTGCCCGAGGAGTCGATCTCTTCTTGGAGCAAGCATTGCAAGCTGTTCATCGCCAACTTCATGGGCACGCATGACCGCACGCTCTCCGTCAACGACCTGCGGCGCATGAAGCAGTGCCCCAGAGAGACCTTGCGCAAGTACATCCAACGCTTCAGCCAGGTGCGCAACAAGATCCCGCGTGCCTCGGACAACGCCATCATAATGGCGTTCACCAGTGTCCTCAAGGACGTCGGGATGTACGTAAAGCTCGCCATCAACGACGGACTCAGCTCGGCTCTGGAGCTCTTCAACATCGCCGACAAATGCGCCAAGGCCGAGGAAGGTCGCCTCTTTATCCATGATGACCCAGACGCCGTGGCAAACGACGGCAAGACGAAGGACAAAGAAGTCAAATGCAAGGGCCCATCCGTTCTGGTGGCCGAGCCCGAGCAAAAGCGCGGCCGCGACTGCGACACGCCCGAGAAGGACCGTCGCCCGTTTTGCATCTACCACGACGTGCACACGCACAACACCGAAGAATGCCAGGAGCTCAAGTCCCTCCGCGATGAGCGTGTGGGGCGACGTCCGGAACGCAACGATCGCAGCGCAGGTCGCGGAGGTGGTCACAGCAGAGGCAAGTGGGACGGTCGCGGCGGCAACCCTCGCCAAGGCTGGCACGAGCAGCCTTGTGAAGACAACTGCGTGGTCAGCCTTCTCAAGGACCGCCTTTGTCAAATCCGATCCGACTAAAGTAGGAGAGACAGACACCCACCAGCCATCTTTATGCAACGAAGTTACATGTCAGTTGATGGAACCGGTCTCACGTAATCGTACGAGTAAGGTTGGTCCGGGCCGCTTCATCCCACAATACCGCCGAATCAAGAAAAGACCAAGGGAGGAAGCACTCTGAATATCAACGCCCACAAACTCCTTTGTGTTCTACTCGTGATCTCATCTACACATAGACCTAGCTCAGATGCCACTGTTGGGGAACGTTGCATGGGAAACAAAAATTTTCTCGTACGCACACGCAAGATCTATCCATGGTGATGAGCATCTACGAGAGGGAGAGTGGATCTACATACCCTTGTAGATCGCTAAGCGGGAAGCGTTAAGAAACGCGGTTGATGTAGTCGAACGTCTTCGCGATCCAATCACGATCCGTCCACGAACTCCCGATCAAGTGCCGAACGGACGGCACCTCCGAGTTTACCACACATGCGGCTCGGCGGCGTCCTCTCCTTCTTGATCAAGCAAGCGAGAGAGAGGGGGTAGATGAGATCAGGACCAACACGACGGTATGGTGGTGGTGGTGGCAGCGGAATTCCGGCAGGGCTTCGCCAAGCGCATACCGGTGAAATGTGGGAGGAGTTGGGAGAGGTAACGGGCAAGGGTCGAAGGGTGGCTGCCCCCAACGCCTCCCCACCTTTATATAGGCGTGGAGGGGGCTGGTGGCTTGTCCTCGAAGGCCCTAGGGTCGTTGGCAAAAGGGGGAGGAAGGAAATCCCACCTTTACTTCCCCACCGATTGCTATCCCCCTTTTTTAGGGATCCTGATCTTATCCCCTTGGGATATGAATCTATTACTTTTAAGGGAGGATCTTGGTGCGCCTAGACCAGGGTTGTGGGGACTTTTCCCACTACCCCATTCATGTGGGTCCCCCATGCAGGTGGGCCCCACTCCGGAACCTTCTAGAACCTTCCCGGTACAATACCGAAAAAACTCGAACTTTTTCCGGAACCCCGATAACAACTTTCCATATATGAATCTTTACCTCCAGACTATTCCGGAGCTCCTCGTGATGTCCCGGATCACATCCGGGACTCCGAACAACCTTCGGATTTCCACTATTAATATCTCAATACTACCCTAGCGCTACCGAACGTTAAGCGTGCGACCCTACGGGTTCGAGAATCATGTAGACATGACCGAGACACCTCCACGGTCAATAACCAATAGCGGGACCTAGATGCCCATATTGGTTCCTACATATTCTACGAAGATCTTTATCGGTCGAACCACTATGTCAAGGATTCAGACAATCCCCTATGCAGTTCCCTTTGTCCATCGGCATGTTACTTGCCCGAGATTCGATCGTCGATATCTCCATACCTAGTTCAATCTCGTTACCGGCAAGTCTCTTTACTCGTTCCGTAATACAAGATCTCGTGACTAACTCCTTAGTCACATTGCTTGCACGCTTCTTGTGATGTTGTATTACCGAGTGGGCCCAGAGATACCTCTCCGTCATACGGAGTGACAAATCCCAGTCTCGATCCATGCCAACCCAACAGACACCCTTGGAGATACCTGTAGAGCACCTTTATAGTCACCCAGTTACGTTGTGACATTTGATACACACAAGGCATTCCTCCGGTGTCTGGGAGTTGCATGATCTCATGGTCGTAGGAACAGATTCTTGACATGGATAAAGCAGTAGCAATAAACTGACACGATCAACTGCTATGCTTATGGTTGGGTCTTGTCCATCACATCATTGTCCTAATGATGTGATCCCGTTATCAAATGACAACTCATGTCTATGGTCAGGAAACCTTGACCATCTTTGATCAACGAGCTAGTCTACTAGAGGCATACTAGGGACACATTGTTGTCTATATACCCACACATGTATTTAGTTTCCAATCAATACAATTCTAGCATGGATAATAAACAATTATCATGAACTAGGAATAATAATAACTAAATTATGATTGCCTCTAGGGCATATTTCCAACAGTCTCCCACTTGCACTAGAGTCAATAATCTAATTCACATCACCATGTGATTTACATTGTTATGAATCTAACACCCAATGAGTTCTGGGGTTCGATCATGCTTTGCATGTGAGAGAGGTCTTTAGTCAACGGTCTGCAACATTCAGATCCATGTGTTCTTTGCAAATATATACGTCGTACTGCAGATGCTACCATGCTCCACTTGGACCTATTTCCAAATGGCTGCTCCACTATACGTATCCGGATTGCTACTCAGAGTCATCCAGATTTAAAGCTTGCATCGACGTAACCCTTTACGACGAACTCTTTATCACGTCCATAATCGACAAATATTTCCTTAGTCCTCTATTTACTAAGGATAACTTTGACCGCTGTCCAGTGATCCACTCCTGGATCACTCTTGTACCCCTTGACAGACTCATGGCAAGGCACACACAGGTGCGGTACACAGCATGGCATACTATATAGAGCCTGTGGCTAAGGCATAGGGGACGACCTTCGTCCTTTCTATTTCTTCTGCCGTGGTCGAGCTTTGAGTCTCACTCAACTCCACACCTTACAAATCAGGCAAGAACTCTTCCTTTGACTGATCCATTTTGAACTCTTTCAAAATCTTGTCAAGGTATGTACTCATTGAAAGTCTTATCAGACGTCTTGATCTATCTCTATAGATCCTGATGCCCAATATTTAAGTAGCTTCATTCCAGGTATTCCTTTGAAAAACTCCTTTCAAACAACCCTTTATGCTTTCCAGAAATTCTACATCATTTCCGATCAACAATATGTCATCCACATATACTTATCAGAAATTCTATAGTGCTCCCACTCACTTTATTGTAAATACAAGTTTTTCATAAACTTTGTATAAACCCAAAAACTTTGATCACCTCCTCAAAGTGTATATTCCAACTCCGAGATGCTCGCTCTAGTCCATAGAAGGATCGCTAGAGCTTGCATACATTTTAGCATCCTTAGGACTGACAAAACCTTCTGGTTGTATCACATACAACCTTTCCTCACGGATACCGTTAAGGAAACGATGTTTTGACATCCATCTGCCAGATTTAATAAATGAAAAATGCAGCAACTGCTAACATAATTCCAACAGACTTTTAGCATCGCTACGGGTGAGAAAGTCTCATCGTAGTCAACTCCTTGAACTTGTCGGAAACTTCTTTGTGACAAGTCGAGCTTTATAAATGGTGACATTTACCATCAGCGTCTGTCTTCTTCTTAAAGGTCCATTTGTACTCAACGGCCTGCCGTTTAATGGGCAAGTCTACCAAAGTCCATACCTGGTTTTCATACATGGATCCTTTCTCGGATTTCATGGCTCCTCGCCACTTGTTGGAATCTGGGCCTATCATCTCTTCTCCATAGCTCGTAGGTTCATTGTTGTCCAAAAACATGACCTCTAAGACAGGGTTGCTGTACCACTCAGGAGCAGTACGCATCCTTATCGACCTACGAGGTTCGATAGTAACTTGATCCGAAGCTTCATGATCATCATCATTAACTTCCTCTTCAAGTAACGTAGGCTCCTCACAAACAACTTTCTGCGCTGCGCTACTCTCTGGTTGAAACAAAGGTTCAACAACCTCATCAAGTTCTATCTTCCTCCCACTCAATTCTTTCGAGAGAAACTCTTTCTCGAGAAAGGACCCGTTTTAGCAAAAATCACTTTGTGCTTGGATCTAAGATAGAAGGTTTTACCCAACTATTACGTTAGGGTATTCTATGAAGATGCATTTGTCCGCTTTGGGTTCGAGCTCATTAGGTGAAAACCCTTTTTCACTTAAGCGTCACAGCCCCAAACATTAAGAAATGACAGCATAGGTTTCCACCAAACCAAAATTCATACGGTGTCATCTCAACGGACTTAGATGGTGCCCCTTTTAAAGTGAATGTAGTTGTCTCTAATGCATAATCCCAAAACGATAGTGGCAGATCGATAAGAGACATCATAGTACGCACCATATCCAATAGTGCACGACTACGACGTTCGGACACACCATCACACTATGGTGTTCCAGGTGGCGTGAGTTGTGAAACATCTTCCACACTGTCTTAAGTTGTATACCAAACTCGTAACTCAGATATTCACCTCCACGATCATATCGTAGACATTTTATCTTCTTGTCACGATGATCTCAAACTTCACTCTAAATTTTCTTGAACTTTTCAAACGATTCAGACTTGTGTTTCATTAAGTAAATATACCCATATCTACTCAAATCATCAGTGAAGGTAAGAAAATAGCGATATCCACCGCACGCTTCAACACTCATTGGACCGCATACATCAACATGTATCACTTCGAATAAGTCACTTGCCCGCTCCATCAAACCGGAAAACGGGGTCTTAGTCATCTTGCCCATGAGGCATGGTCCGCATGTCTCAACCGATTCGAAATTGAATGAGTCCAAAGATCCATCGGCATGGAGTTTCTTCATGCGGTTTACACCAATATGACACTTAGTGGCAGTGCCACAAGTATGTGGTACTATCATTATTAACTTTGTATCTTTTTGCATTAATATTATGAACATGTGTATCACTACGATCAAGATTCAATAAACCATTCTCATTGGGTGCATGACCATTGAAGGTATTATTCATGTAAACAGAATAACCATTATTCTCTAACTTGAATGAATAACCGTATTGCAACAAACATGATCTAATCACGTTCATGCTCAACGCAAACACCAAATAACATTTATTTAGGTTCATCACTAATCCCGAAGGTAGAGAGAGCGTGCGATGGTGATCACATCAACCTTGGAAACACTTCCAACACTCATCGTCACCTCACCCTTAGCTAGCCTCCGTTTATTCCGTAGCTTTTATTTTGAGTTACTAACATTTAGCAACCGAATCGGTATCCAATACCCAGGTGCTACTAGGAGTACTAGTAAGGTACACATCAATAACACGTATATCAAATATACTTCTATCGACGTTGCCAACCTTCTTATCTACCAAGTATCTAGGGTTGTTTCCGCTTGCGACCGTTCTCCTCATAATAGAAGCACTTAGTCTCAGGTTTGGGTTCAACCTTGGGTTGTTCACTGGAGCAGCAACTGACTTGCCATCCATGAAGTTTCCCTCCTTGCCCTTGCCCTTCTCGAAACTAGTGGTTTTACTAACCATCAACACTTGATGCTCCTTCTTGATTTCTACCTTCGCGGTGTCAAACATCGCGAATAGCTCAGGGATCATTATTTCCATCCCTGGCATTTTATAGTTCATCATGAAGCTCTAGTAGCTTAGTGACAGTGACTTGGAGAACTATATCAATCACTATCTTATCTGGAAGATCAACTCCCACTCGATTCAAGCGATTGTAGCACCCAGACAATCTGAGCACATGCTCACCGATTGAGCTATTCTCCTTCATCTTGTAGGCAAAGAATCTTGTTGGAAGTCTCATACCTCTCAACACGGGCACGAGCCTGAGATCCCAATTTCAGCTCTTAGAACATCTCATATGTTCCGTGACGTTTAAAACGTTTTGGAGCCTCAATTCTAAGCCGTAATGCATGACACACTGAACTATCAAGTAGTCATCAAAATGTGCCTGTCAAATGTTCACAACATCTACAGACGACGCTTAAGGGGGTAGCACATCGAGCGGTGCATTAAGGACATAAGCCTTCTGTGCAGCAATGAGGACAATCCTCAGATCACGGACCCAGTCCGCATTATTACTACCATCATCTTTCAAATCTATTTCTCTAGGAACATATAAAAAATCACAGGGGAGCTACAGCGCGAGCTAGTGATCTACAACATAATTTGCAAAGACATTTTGACTATGTTCATGATAATGAGTTCAATTAATCATATTACTTAAGAGCTCCCACTCAAATTGACATCCCTCCGGTCATCCGAGTGTCACATGATCCAAATTCACCAACCCAAGTCCGATCATCACGTGAGATGAGGTGGTTTCAATGGTGAACATCTCCATGTTGATCATATCTACTATATGACTCATGTTCGTCCTTTCGGTCTCTTGTGTTCCGAGGCCATGTCTGTACATGCTAGGCTCGTCAAGTTTAACCCGAGTGTTCCGCACGTGCAACACTGGCTTGCACCCGTTGTATGTGAACGTAGAGTCTATCACACCCCATCATCACGTGGTGTCTCGAAACGACGAACTTTCGCAACGGTGCACACTCGGGGAGAACACAGTTTTATCTTGAAATTTTAGTGAGGGATCACCTTATAATGCTATCGTCGTCCTAAGCATAATAAGATGCATAAAAGGATTAACATCACATGCAAATCATAAGTGACATGATATGGCCATGATCTTGTGCTTTTGATCTCCATCTCCCAAGCACCGGCATGATCTCCATTGTCACTGGCATGACACCATGATCTCCATCATCTTGATCTCCATCAACGTGTCGCCATGAGGTTGTCGCGCCAAATATTGCTTCTACAACTATTGCTAACTCATAGCGATAAAGTAAAGCAAAAACGGCGAAAACAAATTAAAGACAACCCTATGGCTCATGCCGGTTGCCGTACTCATCGACATGCAAGTCGTGATAATCTATACAAAACATGATCATCTCATACATCACATATATCTCATCATGTTTCTGGCCATATGATATCACATCATACCCTGCAAAAACAAGTTAGACGTCCTCTAATTTGTTGTTGCATGTTTTACGTGGCTGCTATGGGTATCTAGCAAGAATGATTCTTACCTACGCAAAACCACAACGGTGATATACAAGTTGCTATTTCACCTTCTACAAGGACCGCCTCTGTCGAATCCAATTCAACTAAAGTGGGAGAAACAGACACCTGCCAGCCATCTTTATGCAACAAAGTTACATGTCAGTCGATGGAACCGGTCTCTCGTACGTGTACGAGTAAGGTTGGTCCGAGCCGCTTCATCCCACAATACCGCTGAATCAAGAAAAGACTATGGAAGTAAGCAATCTGAATATCAACGCCCACAAACTCCTTTGTGTTCTACTCGAGATCCCATCTATGCATAGACCTAGCTCTGATACCACTGTTGGGGAACGTTGCATGGGAAACAAAAATTTTCTCATACGCACATGCAAGATCTATCCATGGTGATGAGCATCTATGAGAGGGAGAGTGGATCTACATACCCTTGTAGATCACTAAGCGGGAAGCGTTAAGAAACGCGGTTGATGTAGTCGAACGTCTTCGCGATCCTATCACGATCTGTCCATGAACTCCCGATCAAGTGCCGAACGGATGGCACCTCCGAGTTTAGCACACGTGCGTCTCGGCGGCGTCCTCTCCTTCTTGATCTAGCATGCGAGAGAGAGGGGGTAGATGAGATCGGGACCAACACGACGGTATGGTGGTGGTGGTGGCAACGGAATTCCGGCAGGGCTTCGCCAAGCGCGTACCGGTGAAACGTGGGAGGAGTTGGGAGAGGTAACGGGCAAGGGTCGAAGGGTGGCTGCCCCCAACGCCTCCCCACCTTTATATAGACGTGGAGGGGGCTGGTGGCTTGTCCTCCAAGGCCCAAGGGTTGTTGGCCAAATGGGGAGGAAGGAAATCCCACCTTTCCTTCCCCACCGATTGCTATTCCCCCTTTTTAGGGATCCTGTTCTTATCCCCTTGGGATATGAATCTATTCCATTTAAGGGAGGATCTTGGTGCGCCTAGACTAGGGTTGTGGGGACTTTCCCCACTACCCACGTTCATGTGGGTCCCCCATGCAGGTGGGCCCCACTCTGGAACTTTCTAGAACCTTCCCGGTACAATACCGAAAAAACTCGAACTTTTTCCGGAACCCCGATAACAACTTTCCATATATGAATCTTTACCTCCGGACTATTCCGGAGCTCCTCATGATGTCCCGGATCACATCCAGGACTACAAACAACCTTCGGACTTTCCACTATTAATATCTCAATACTACCCTAGCGCTACCGAACGTTAAGCGTGCTACCCTACGGGTTCGAGAATCATGTAGACATGACCGAGACAGCTCCACGGTCAATAACCAATAACGGGACCTGGATGCCCATATTGGTTCCTACATATTCTACAAAGATCTTTATCAGTCGAACCACTATGTCAAGGATTCAGACAATCCCGTATGCAGTTCCCTTTGTCCATCGACATGTTACTTGCCCGAGATTCCATCGTCGATATCTCCATACCTAGTTCAATCTCATTACCGGCAAGTCTCTTTACTCGTTCTGTAGTACAACATCCCATGACTAACTCCTTAGTCACATTGCTTCCCAGCTTCTTATGATGTTGTATTACCGAGTGGGCCCAGTCATACCTCTCCGTCATACGGAGTGACAAATCCCAGTCTCGATGCATGCCAACCCAACAGACACCCTTGGAGATACCTGTAGAGCACCTTTATAGTCACCCAGTTACGTTGTGATGTTTGATACACACAAGGCATTCCTCCGGTGTCCGGGAGTTGCATGATCTCATGGTCGTAGGAACAGATACTTGACATGGATAAAGTAGTAGCAATAAACTGATACGATCAACTGCTATGCTTACGGTTGGGTCTTCTCCATCACATCATTCTCCTAATGATGTGATCCCGTTATCAAATGACAACTCATGTCTATGGTCAGGAAACCTTGACCATCTTTGATCAACGAGCTAGTCTACTAGAGGCATACTAGGGACACATTGTTGTCTATATACCCACACATGTATTTAGTTTCCAATTAATACAATTCTAGCATGGATAATAAACAATTATCATGAACTAGGAATAATAATAACTAAATTATTTTTGCATCTAGGGCATATTTCCAACACGCCTGGTGCGAACAGCGTCGCGAGGCGCGCCCTCAGGACAACGCAGCTCTCCCGCCGCTGCCTCCACCACCCAGAAGGAATGACAATGCCCAGTGGGACGAGGGGGCTGGGGGTTATCAGGAGCCTCGCGCGATAGCCTGCATCCTTGGCGGAGCCACGCCCTAGCGTCCAACCATCTGTTCAAGCAGTTCTCTCGCGAGGTGAACGCGGCCCTCCCGAAGCCAGAGGCCACGAGGCCCCTCAAGTGGTCGCAATACACCTTCTCCTTCGACGCTAGGGATGGCCTCAAGTCCATAAGAGCCGCGGGCGCGCTTCCGATGCTGTGCACCCCCACCATCAGCAACGTCATGGTCACCAAGACCCTCATCGATGGGGGTGTAGGCCTCAGCGTGCTCTCCGTGGAAACCTTCGAGACGCTTCAGGTGCCTTACGACCAGCTGACGCCGACAAGGCCGTTCTTGGGGGTAATGGCAGGCTCCATCGCCTCCCTGGGGCAGGTCCGCCTCCTAGTCACCTTCGGCTCGCGCGACAACTATCATACCAAGCTCATGGACTTCAACGTGGCGCACATCGGCCTCCAGTACAACGCGATCCTGGGTTACCCGGCGCTGGCCAAGTTCATGGCGGCGACTCATCACGGCTACAATGTCCTCAAGATGCCTGGCTATAGCGGTGTCATGACCATTGCTTGCGACGAGAAGGAAGCGGTTTGCTCCCTCGAACACGCCTACAAAGCGGCCGCGGCTGAGTATTCTGACGACGAGGGAAATGCCATGCCTCATGAGACCGCGCCCGCGAAGAAGAGCAGCTACTGCCCGCCCAAGGCCAACCCGAGGCGAGGAGTGTGGCTCCCGACAGTAGCGTCACGAACCCTGCGTACATCAAGGGGGGATCTTGAGTATCGTGCCTCAGGAGCCTTCACTAGTTCCCGAAGCCCCTCACCTCCTGGCGTTATCTAGGCATCGCGTCCTGACAACCGAGCAATGGCTGAGAAATGCGCGGGACTAGGCCCTGCCGACGCAGAGCACAAAGGCAAGCTTGAGGAAAACCAGACATGGAAGGAAAGCCCGCGGATAGTGGGCAGTCATTACAAGCTCATGATGTTCAATACATTAAAACCATTTTCTTACACGGTCGCGAGGCATATTCAGTCTTGTAGGTCGACGAAAGGAGTATCGGCACAATCGTCGCCGCAGTCGTTCAGGTAAACTTCTCAAGCAGCGTGCTCACAGGGCCCTCCACAGCTGCTTCCAGGCGGTCGTGAGATTCTTCAGGGACGAGGCCTGTCACCTCATCAAAGTTGAAGTTCGGGTTGCGGAGAAGGAGGTGGCTGAAGAGTCGAGTCGCTACCAAGAAGAACAGGTCTCGGTATTCATCCTCCAGGAAGCCGTCCACCTTCCGCGCCGTGTCCTCAAGCTCCCCCACAAGCCAGTGTCAGGGGTGGAGAGAGGAGCATCAAAGCCCCCCTGCACAATGATTGGAAGGCCTTGCGAGCCTGGAGCACAAGAGAAGAAAAGGCAGTGCTGTATGCCCCCGCATTCGCGTCGGCATCAGCCTGTACCTGTCGGATTTCGGGCTCCGCAAAACCCATAGAGGTTCGAACTCAGGGGCATGTGCGAAGATCCCAACCAGCTTTGTCCCCAAGCTCGCAGCTCCTAGGACTAGCCCAATCGACTCACTCAATCTCGGGGAAGAAGGCTAACACGCGGATTTACCCAGGTTCTTGCCGCTGCGAAGCATCAAACCCTACTCTTGCTTTTGGTGGATTGCCTCACGAGGAGGTTTCTGGATGAACTGGTATAGTGTGGGCAACCTCGCGAGGGCGCTCAGGTGGTTCTGGATTCGTCCCCGTCTACGGTGCAGCCTAGCCTCTATTTATAATGGCCCGGGTCCTCTTCCCTTATCGCACTGGCGGGAAGGGATCCCACAACGGCCAAATTCAAAGGGGGACAAGCTGTACACCTTATCCTGACGAAAGGTGGTCTTCACCTGCAAAGTAGCTGGTGGTGATGCGGAGGTGGGCTCGACGATGACGTCCGTCCTACGGGGCTCGCGGTCTTGGTCTTGTTACACCAGAATGGAAACCTTTGGGGGGCTGTCTTGCATGCGTCCTTGCCTCCTTTGCACCAAAGACAAAATTGTCTCTTCTAGGCCCGCTGGCTCCCGCCTGGCCCGGCTTGCGTCACCCCCAACCTCACGAGCCCAGGCGCTGCATATAAATTTTCACCCCTCGGGAGGCAACCTGGGGAGGCCCCCTCCCTCCGGGGGCCTTGGCGTCGTCCTCCTCGCGAAGGTGGGGCTCTCGCGAGGGCCTTGTCTTGAGTGATGTCACGCCGGGCCGTACCAGGCTGTCGAAATGGGCCACGCCTTGGGCCGCAGGCAGGCAGGTCTGGGTACCCCCGTTCCCAGAACGCCGACAGCAGCCCCCGGGCCCAAGGCGCGCTTGGGTTGGCTTCAGGGCGAAGCCGAAGGAGCCGACCTGAGCGTCGTGGGCCCCAACCGGCTGCGGGGCCAGCCTGATTTGTGGCGCGTAATGAGACGCGGACGCCTCCACTTCCCGAAGACTTCGGGAACCACTCCGAGTCAAGCTGACACGAAGCCTGCGCGCAGCCCCGGCCATCATTTCCCTACCTTGAATGTGGCCGTCTCCTTGTGTCTTCTTTCCCCTCGACCCACGCGGATGTGACCCAACGAGGGTAGGCGAGGCGACGTGAAGCAGAGCTGCACGCCGGCCGAGTCGGGCACGTGGCGCCCGGGGAGCATGCGCCGCCTCCACTCCCCATGACGCCCCATGGACGGCGGTTGTGCCTATAAACTCGCCCCGCCCGGGGGGTCATGCCATCCTGACACGTCCTCTCGCTCCCATCCTTCCGAGGATATCATCCTCTTCTCTTTCCTTCCCTTCCATGGCATCTGGGGGAAGTGTAGCAGGCTCGGGGAGGCGCACGGGGCCTCCGGCTCCACCATCGGCCTTTGGAGGCAGCGGCGGCGGGCCTTCGCGGCCGGCCCAGGCATGCCGGTGCTGGACCGTCACCGACGAGTGAGTGTTCCATCGCCCTCCTCCCTTTCTTGTGAAGCACTCCCGACATGCCGGATCTGATTGCCTCCTCCTCCCAGGGCGTCCACGCACAAGAGGCGCAAGCTCGACGAGCTCCAGGAGGAGGCGGACGCGCTCAGGGCCCAACTAGCGGACGCCGAGGCCGCCCTCCAGGCCGCGCTCAGAGGTGAGGAGGATGCCAAGGCAGAGCTGGCATCCCTTTAGGCCCAGATCAAGGGAGCAGCCGACGCCGTGCAGGCCGCCCAGGACGAGGCGGCACACGCGAGGATGCTGGAGGCGCAACGCGCCAAGCAGTATGTGGACATCGCCCACCGCGCAGTCGGTTCAGTTAGCCGGTTCGTCGGGGAAGCCCCCACGCTGCCGTGCGCACACGGCGATGGGGGTTATCTGAACTTCTTCGGCAAGGTGGTGGAGGCACTGGAGACTGGCGTCTCCCGAGTGGACGAAGACAATGAGTCCAGCACGCGCGACCTCCTGGACATCGTGCTGACGCTCGTCTTCTCCAACCTTCGCCGCCATGCCCTGGAGCTTGATCTCTCCCGCGTGATGGAGCCGATGCCCGAGGAGCTCCAGAGGCCCCTCAGGGATGAGGTGCGCCAGTAGGTGGAATCCCTGGTGGAGCGGTTCATCCAGTTCCCTTCCTCTGAAGAGGGCGGCGACTCCGGCGCCGTGGCTAGCGGGGGCCTCGATGGGAACAGCGGCTCCTCCACCTGAGTCTCCCCTGTTCTCTTCCTTTTGGTTCCTGTTGCGTCAAGAAACACCTGGCCCCTGGGGGCGTTAAACTTTTGTGTTATACCTTTGTTTTTTTAAATCGTCAATTGCTTGTTTTGTGCGGCGCTTCCTCATCTCTACCGCGGGGTTTTTTGCGCCGTCGTTGGTGTGCCTCCGCGCACCCCTTCGCGCCTTTGCTTGACTTGCTGTGCCGTTGCTCCACGCCTGGCGCTCCTCGGGGGGTCCGCGGTGGTATCGCACAGCGTCCAGCGATAGTAGCCTGCCGAGACCTCACGAGGTGGACACTCCTGAGGGGACGCGTGCCGCTCCAAGGCCGAGGTTTTAGCAGCGATGCCTAGAGAGGCCAAACTCCTTCCCTCGCGCCGTCCATCCTGTACCTGGGGCCACAGGAGGCCTCACGGGGGCACATAGTAAACCGTAGCGCCTGCATTCTCACGTTAGCGTTCCCGTCTCATACCACAATATTTGGGTTGTCATTAGATCAAAAAAATTGTTCTCTTTATGGTTGGGGTACTTAGCTTGGCGGGCCGTGGCGAGCTCGTGCGTTGTGAGGTGCAGCTGGAGCGCCTGGGGAGCTTGGGGATCTCGCCAGGGGGGTCTTCTTCCTTGCGAGAGAAGCGGTTTGTGAGCCCTCTTGGTGCTCTGCGTCGGCAGGGCCCAATCCCACGCATACCTCAACCGCCGTTGGGGTGTCCGGATTACCAGGACGAGACCAAGAGGCGAGGGGCTACGTGACCAGTGAGGCTCTTGAGTCACGTTGCTCAGGAGTCCCCATTAACGCTCAAGCGGCTCCCTTACCTTTCCTTGTCGGCTCCTTCCTCGAGAGGTGCCCAAGCTTCATGAGGGTCTATGATGGCGCGCCAAGCTATGGCTGGAGCCCCCGAGCGAGGGTCGATCTTCGCTGGTATGCTGAGTCGGGATGCTCAGCAAGGCCAGGAGATGGGTGCCACTGAGGCAGCATGCGCCTTTTGGCTCTCTCGAGAGTGCCGCACGAGGGCCAGGATGCCAAGGCCCTAGCAAGGTGTGCACACCGTGCCTATACAGCCCCCGCTCGCGGGGCGCGTGAGGGGGAGACCGACAGGTGTTGATTCAGAAAACGAGATTTCAAGACCAAAAAAGAGTGTAAAGAGAAAAAATTCCCACCCCTTTTTCAAATAAGGTTGTGAAACTTCGAGTTTCATTCCAAAAAGTGGCAATTCGAATACAAAAAGGAGCAAGGAACAGCCGCGTCCGGCACCTAGGCTAATCTTCGTCGTCGTCTTCCCCCCAGCGCGGAGCGTAGGGCTTCCACTAGGCGTGGGCATAGTCATTGGAGGACAGTGTTGTCCGCCAGCACGGAGCATGGGGCTTCCACTTGGGCGTGGGTGGGAACCCCTCCGCGTCCTCGGGGGGCTCCGGGCGTATACAGCCCACTCATTATAACGTGAGAGTGTCACGGTTGAAGATAGCTGGGCAAGCCCCCACGTGCAAGGCCTAGGTGCTCCCAACTCAGTCATGAGCCATCCCGCGCATTTCTGCGCGGTTGCGCGCCCCTACGGCCCAAACATGAGTGCATTGCTCCCCTCGTAGCCGCGGGATTGCGCTCCGGTGGCCCAAACATGAGCGCAATGCACCCAACACAGCCATAGGGGTGTTGTGTCGGTGAAGCCGCCTCGTGAGGCGTCCGGGCGCCGGCCAGGCCACGACCCGGAGGCCTCGCGAGGCCCCGCCTCCTGAGGGCTGCGCCGGTGCCCCCGGAGCCACGCGTGGCCTACGCTGCTCGTGTCTTGCCGGTCCCCTAGGTGGTGGCTCCTGCGACCCAGGGGCCCGACCACGCATTGCTTGCTCACGAGGGCGGCACCCGCAGCGCGCCCCCGCGCATCCCGGGACGCCCCCTTTCCAGCACCAACCTGGCCCGGTGCTCCCTCAGTGGGAGCCCCCGAGCCCAGTTTGAAGAGGGCGTCCGGGACACCTCCTTACTGTGGGAGGATGCTTCACCTGCGTTGGGCGCGTGACCCGCGGCGCCGTCCGCAGCTACGATGCTGCTCGGAACATAGGCCTCTGTGTAAAGGCCTTGGCTTCCTCCTGAGCCGTCTCCATGCGCCCCGCGGTCGGCCTCCCCGGGTGGCAAGACGACGCTGGCTGGGACGTGCTGTCGGATTTCAGGCTCCGCAAAACCCTTAAGATTCAAACACAGGGGCATGTGCGAAGATCCCCTGCAGCCTCGCCCAACCTAGCTCGCTACTCGACGAACACAACAACGAACTCGCGCGATGACGAGGAAGAAGATGAACACGACAGTTTACCTAGGTTCAAGCCACTGCGAAGCGTAACACCCTACTCCTGCTTTGGTGGACTGCCTCTCGAGGAGGTGGGGTGGATGAACAAGTACAGTGTTTCAGGGCCTCATAGGGCTCCCCATAGGTGTTTGGGGACCTCTGCGAGTTGGCGATGGATGAGTGGTGGAATGGATGCGGATCCCCTTCTACGATGCAGCCTACCCTCTATATATAGCGGTGGCTCGGGTCCTCTTCCCTTATCGCATTGGCGGGAAGGGTTCCCACAACGGCCAATTTTGAAGGGGGACAAGGGTGCGTGCTCGCCCTTCCCAAAGGCGGTCTTCGCCTGCAAAGTAGCTATCGACGGTGCAGGGACGGACTCAGCGATGACGTCTGTCCTGCGGGGCTGGTGGTTGCGGTCTTGTTGCACCGGAATGGAAACCTTTGGGGGGCGCTTTGGGAACCCGCGTACGCCTCCGCTCCCTTTGCACCAAAGGGGAAACTGCGCCGTCTGGCGTGCTGGCGCCCGCCTGTCCTTCCTTGCGTCATCTTTGACTCCTGAGGCCGGGCCTTGCATAGAGATCTCCGCCGCTCCGGAGGGGACCTGAGGAGGCCCATCCCTTGCCGGTATTGATGCTGTTCCCCCTCGCGAGCCTCGGGCCCTCGCGAGCCTCGGGCCCTCGCGAGGGCCTTGCCTTGGGTGTGGCCGCGCCCGGCTGCATTTTGTTGATGAGGTGGGCCACGGCCTGGGCCGCAGGCAGGCAGGTCTGGGTACCCCCGTTCCCAGAACGCCGATAGTAGCCCCCGGGCCCAAGGCGCGATTGAGACGGCCTCTGGGTGAAGCCCTGAGGGCGGCCCAAAGCGCCGCGGGCCCCATATGCCTGCGGGCCAGGACTGGCGTGCGTTATGCGGCTGATGTCGGGCACCCTTCGGCCTTTCAGCACCGCTCGAATTGTCAAGAGCCTGACTTCTAGCGTTGGGCCATTATTGCTTTCCCTTCTAGCACACCCGCTCTTGCTTTCCAGGTCTCCCACTCTAGCAGGTGCCTCTCCAGATCCGGTGCCGCTCCATCCTCCTCCTTGCGTCTTCGGCCCCGCGAGCTTCGTGATGGCTCCCGCCGGCAAGCAGAAGCCAGAGGCGCAGAGCTCTGCTTCCGCTCCCATCTCGCCGGTGCTCTTGGGATCCACCATCGCCAAGGACGAGGACCTCCTCCCAGTGCTCCCATGGACGGCGGATGGGTCCAACGAGAATGGGCGGACCTTGATATGGGGCGGCTCCTCGGCGAAGCGGCCCTCGTCCAAGGCGGTCTACCCCTTCTTCCTCCATAGCGTCTTCGCCGGGCTCGTCCCGTCCTTTTTTGCGTTCTTCACCGCCATGCTCGACTACTACGGGATCCAGGCCCTTCACCTCCAACCCAACTCCATCTTGCTCTTGTCCGTCTTTGCCTTCTACTGCGAGGCCTTCGTGGGCGTGCGGCCTTCGGTGGCCCTCTTCTGCCATTTCTTCAGCTTGCGCTTGCACGACGGCGCTCAACGGTCGGCGTGTGTCTCTTTCGTCGCGGTCTAGAGCGACAACATGCTCCTGAAGGCCGGGAAGAAAGTGTAGAACTTCAGGCACCGCTGGGTCCTCATGGATCTCAAGGACACCAACCCTTGGTTGAATCTGCGAAAGGGCTGCCGGAGAAGACCTCTGCTTGGAGCTCCGCGAAGCTTTCTGACCCCCGGGCCGGGCCCGTCCTGGAGCGCTTCACTCGCGATATCAGCGCCAGGAAGCTGACTGGGGGGATGATAGTGAAGGAGTTCCTGGCGCAGTGCCTGGCGCCCCTCTAGGCCCACTCTAGGCCCCTGTGGGACTATCAGGGCAGCGGCGACAACCTCAGGCTTCGGTCCGCATGCATAACCCCCGAGGAGCTGAGCAGGGCCGTGGTGAACCTCCACAATGGCGACCCTGGTGACCTCCCCGAGGCTCACTATCCGCTGTACTGCCGTGAGGACGGGGCCGATCTGGTTGCCGCGATGCTTGTCTTCAACGAACTGGGGCTTTTCCCAGCTCAGGGCCCTGGTCCGGTGATGGTGTCCTCCGGCGACACCACGTGCGGGGAGGACTCGGAGAAGACCGCCGAGGACGGTCCGGCGGGGGCGTTCCCCCCGTCGCAGGGCACCCTTCAGCGCGGGCTTGAGGTTGACGACAACGTTGGTGAAGTTTCTGCCGTGGGCTCCTCACGCGCCGCCAAAGCCTCTAGGGGGCTAGGGCCAGCCCCTCGTGCCATGCAGTCTATGTGCGTGTCGACTCCCCGGAATCGTGGAGCCGAGTCTCCTCCGGTGCAGCCTGCCTCTGCAGGCAAGGCGGCTGAAGTGCCGGCCTCGCCCTCGCCCGGACCGCAACTCGCGGGCGAGGCAGGCGAGGCCGGGGCCATGGTGATCCCTTCGGCGGCCGCCCTCACGGATAGCACCTCTGCTCCCCCGCGTGGGGGTCCCCTCTCCGTGGGAAGCTTGGGTGCCCCCGTCGTTGCCGGAACGGAAAGGAAGAGGAAATGGGTCGACGTTGAGGTGTAAGCAACCCGACTTGGCTTGGCTCACATGCCTATGGCTTGTGCATTGATAACCTCCCTTTGCTTGGTGACCAGGGATGCCGCTATGCTGAAGATGAGGAAGAAGAAGGCGGACGTTAACCCGAAGGCGACTTCCGATGCGCCGCCTACCCTTGCCGACACGCCGCCGCCTGCCGCTGAAGGCGAGGGGGCTCGCGAGGCAACCTCCCTGGCCGTCGTCGCGAGGCCCGTGAGCCCCCCATGCCTGTAGGCGTGGTCGCTCCTGCCCCTGAGGGCCAGCCGCCCGCCGGTTCGTCCGTGTCCGTGGTCGCCGAGCGACCTCCGGAGCCTCCTGTTCTTCGTGCTACTGCCTCCCCGGGGACGCCTCCCGCGACCACGCAGGGGACTCCTCAGGAGGAGACCTTGATGCCTCCGGTGCGTGGCCACGACGTCCTGGACGGGGCCTTCGCTGCTCTGTGTCAGGTTCGTGGCGGCCTCGGGGGTGCCGATGACCGCCTCGCGAGCGGGCGCCTAGAGCTCCTCTCAGGGTGGCTCCAGGCCGTCGCCTCCGCCGTGGCGATTTGGGGTTGGGCCGTGGCTGCCGCGGCGAAGAGCGAGAAGGAAGCCGTGGCCGCCCGGGCAGTGCGCGAAGAGGCGCTAATTGAAGCCGCGTCTGCTGCCAAGCGTTGTGAAGAGGTGGAAGCCCGTCTGAAGGCCTTCCATGAAGAGCAGGCCAAGCTTGCGGGGCAGCTTCGTCAGTGGGAGGAAGACCTCGAGGCCCGCGAGGCCAAGCTTGCCGCTCGGGACTCTGAGCTGTCCTAGGTGGCGACCCGCCAGGATGCGGAGCAGGTGTGCCTGGACGCGCAAGAGAAGGAAATTGCTTCGAAGAAGACCCTTCTTGACACCAGGGAGGAAACTTTTGCCACGATCGTGGAGAAAAAGGCCGCGGAGCTGAGCGCCTTCCCTGCCATCGAGTTCAAACTTCGCCAGGCACTCAATGCCCTTTGCTGAGATGGGTTCGCGGAGCCCCTGGCCGTTCCAGAGAGCGGCTTCGCGGTGCTCGCTTCAAAGCTCATTGAGGCACTGGAGGGCGCCATCGTCAAGGTGGAGAAGGTCTTGGAGAGTGAGTGCCGTGACCTCTTTTCTGAGGCCGCGACACGCGTCTTTAGCCATCTTCATCTTCGTGAGCCGGGGTTCGACTTCGACTCCGTGATCCGCCCGGTCGCCCCTGAGGTCCGCGTCAATGCTGCGGCGGCGGTGAAGGGCGCCGTGGAGACGCTGGTGAAGAGGTTCACCTGCATCACGGTTTCTCCGCCTCCGAATGCTGCTGGGGTTGGCGGCGAAGAAGACGACGCCAGCGATATCGACGACGAGTCCCCCGAGGGCGGGACGAATGGTGGCTGCGGTTCCTCCTGATTCCTTCCTCCTTCTCCTTACCTGCAATGCACATCGTGCCTCATGGAGGCGTTAAACTCGTTTGTGTTCGCGAAAACTTTTAATGCTTGTAATAACTGCTGGACTGTGTGATTGCTTTCTTCGCCTTGTTTCCTTCTGGCTTGCTATGATGCTCTGCGTCGGCAGGGCCCGGCTCGCGCATACCTCAACCGCCGTTGGGCCGACCGGATCACCAAGGACGGTCCAAGGGGTGAGGGGCTACGGGTCTAGTTAGGCTCCTGAGTCGCGATGCTCAGGAGTCCCCCTTGACGTGCGAGCAGCCCTCATGAAGGGAACACGGTGGAGATTGGTTTAACTTGAAATTTTCGAACACCTTTAGTGCTCTGCATCGGCAAGGCCCGGCCCGCGCATACCTCAACCGCCGTTGGGCCGACCGGATCACCAAGAACGGTCCAAGGGGTGAGGGGCTACGGGTCCAGTTAGGCTCCTGAGTCACGATGCTCAAGAGTCCCCCTTGACGTACGAGCCCCAGCATCCTCCTTAAGGGTTTTTGAGCTGTTTTTTGAGCGCTTCGAGCTCTGCGTCGGTAGGGCCCGGCCCGCGGATACCTCAACCGCCGTTGGGCCGACCGGATCACAAAGGACGGTCCAAGGGGTGAGGGGCTACGGGTCCAGTTAGGCTCCTGAGTCGCGATGCTCAGGAGTCCCCCTTGACGTACGAGCGGCTCCCATACCTTTCCTCGCCAGCTTTTCCGGGGGTGGGCACGTGAAGACCAGGTTTGGCAGACCTGGGAAGGTGGCGTGTACCAGGCTTGGCCGGGTAGTAGCCCTGTGCAGCCCCCTCACGTGTGCATCCCTGGGGAACGCAGCGAGAAAGGGGTTACGAGGGACCCTCCTGAGGTTGGATGCAGCCGCTGGGGCGCCCTCAGTTGTTTGTCCCCCGCACCGGGCATGGGCTTCCACCTTGCGTGGGCATAGTCATTGGTGGACCGTGTTGACCGCCAGCACGGAGCTGTGGCTTCCACATTACGTGGGCATAGTCATTGGTGGACCGTGTTGACCGCCAGCACGGAGCTGTGGCTTCCACATTGCGTGGGCATAGTTATTGGTGGACCGTGTTGACCGCCAGCACGGAGCTGTGGCTTCCACATTGCGTGGGCATAGTCATTGGTGGACCGTGTTGACTTCTCCGCCAGCGCTGGGCTGTGGCTGCCACATTGCGTGGGAAGGGACCCCTCCGCGTCCTCGGGGGGCCCCGGGCGTGTACAGCCCATAGAGTTCGTACGCGTGGCTGGCATGGTAGAACTGGGAGGTGTATCTAGGAGCTCGCGAGGGCGCTTTGGCCTCGCGATGTCCCTACCTCTAAGGCGGTTTGCGCCCGAGTCTTCTCGTAGATGGGGCCGTCCGAGGCCCCGCTGACTTCTTCTTCTTCATGAGTGAGGCAGGTTGGGGGTCCTTTTGGCACTCTACATCTATAGGTCCCGGTCCCGCACATTTCCCGACCGCCGTAGTGTACGACCGGATCACCAAGGATGCAACTACGGGGTTAGGCCCCGGCACCCTTGACGCCGACCGGATCACCAAGGACGACATCAAGGGGCGAGTGGCTTTATGACCAGTAAGGCTCCTGAGGAGCCCACTTTGACGCTCAAGTGGCTCTACGTCGGCAGGTCCCGGTCCCGCACATTTCCCCACCACCATTAGGTACGACCGGAAACCAAGGACGCACTTCACGGGGCGAGGCCCCGACACTCCTGATGCCGACCGGAAACCAAGGATGACACCAGGGGGGCGAGTGGCCTTATGACCGGTAAGGCTCCTGAGGCATGATGCTCAGGAGCCCCCTTTGACGCTCGAGCGACCCCCATTCCACCCTGTCGGCTACTGCCTCAGGAGACCATGGGGCCTCCCGAGACTCAATGCTGAGGCGACGTGCCACGGCCGGAGCCCCCGAGCGGGGGGTCGACCGCCCAAAGATGCAAGTCCCTGAGGCGACAGGGCCTTGCATCCCAGTTCTGTGGTGCCCCTAGAAGGGCCGCGGCGCACAGCCCCTTGCGAAACACCAACTCTGAGAGGGTGGTGAGGCAGCATTCATGCCGGCAAGGAGCCATGCAGGCAAGGTAGAACATTAGGAAACATACTAAATGCATGGGAAACTATTGAGATATGCATAAACGAGGCGACTGCAGGGGTGTGCCCTAATCACCTGAGGATAATGCGGCCCAGTGGGTGCCCTCGAACAGAGTAAACCAAAAATTACCTGGCAGCAGCCCACAAAAAGTCACCTGGCCAAGCCCGAAGCTTCCTGGGTGGGAGCCCCCGGGCTCGGTCCAAGAGGGGCGCCAAGCGCGCTTCCCTATGCGATAGGAGGTGGGGCCCCATCCCTGAACACCGAGCTTGAGGTTCCAGGACACTCTGCGGGAAGGAGTTGCTTCTTCCTCTTGCGTGGGTCCTCACGAGGCAGTGCGTCTTCCTCGTCGTCCGAGCGCTCGGCCGCCGTAGCGCGGTAAGAACGCTCGAGGGTACAGACAGCATCCTTCTCATCGCAAGCAATGGTGATGACGCCACCACTCCCTGGCATCTTGAGGACATTGTAGCCGTGGTGGGTCACCGCCATGAACTTGGCGAGAGCCGGGAACCCGAGGATCGCGTTGTACGGAAGGCGGATGTGCGCGACGTCGAAGACGATGATCTCGGTGTGGTAGTTCTTGCGCCCGCCGAAGGTGACAGGCAGACGCACCTGCCCGATGGGTACGGTTTATCCGTCTGTGACCCCCGAGAAGGGCTTGGTCGGCATGAGCTGTTCGTACGGTACCTGGAGCGTCTCAAACGTCTCAATGGAGAGGACGTTGAGCCCCGCTCCACTGTTGATGAGGGTCTTGGTGACGAGGACGTTGCTGATGGTTGGAGTGCACAGCATGGGGAGCTTGCCGGCCATAAACGAGCACCTGAGCTGATCCCTTGAGTCGAAGGTGATGGCTGTCTAGGACCAATTGAGGGGGCGCATTGCTTCGGGCTTCGGGAGAGCCGCATTCACCTCCCGTGTGAATTGCTTGAAGGCACGGTTTGAAACCGGGGTCTGGGCGCCGCCCAGGATACAGGCCACCGCCCTGACTTCCTGGAAGCACCCAGCCCCATCGTCCTGCCTATCCTCCTCCTTCCTTCTGGGTGGCGGAGGCAGTGGAGGTAGACCAGCCTCACGAGGGCGGGCCTCGCGATGCTGACCGCATCATGACCCCTCCGGAGGGTCGTCGCGCCAGCGGTCCTCACGAGGCGGGTCGCGCCAGCGGTCATCTTGAGTCTGATCGCGCCAGCGGTCCTCCTGAGGCTGATTGCGCCATCCTTGACGCGGCTGCTGGTTGTCCCAGCGGCCTCCACCGCGGCCGCCACCGCGCCCGAAGCCTCGGTCAGCTCGTCCGGGGCACCTGCCGAAGTGCTCGGCGCGGATTAGCCTGAGTTCCTGGCAGTCGGCGGTGTCGTGGTTGTTGGTGCCATGTAAGACGCAGGTCGGTCTTCCCCCTGGGGGGTGTTCTTCACCCCGACTGCGCTTCGCCTCAGGTTCGGCCGCAAGCACTGCTGGGGCCTTGCGCTTCGCCTCCTTGGCCTTGGTCTTCTTCTCTTCTGGCTCCGCCGCCGGAGGCCCGCGGAGCGACAGGCGGCCCTCATCGGCCTTGGCGCACTTGTTTGCCAGATTGCACATCTCCAGGGCAGAGCACAGTTCGTCATTCATGGCGAGCTCCTCCTTCATCTTGAGGTCAGTGACTCTGTCGGTGAATGCTGAGATGATGGCCTCGTCTGAAGCCCTCGGGATCTTGAGGCGCGTGGTCGTGAAGCCTTGTATGAACTTGTGCAGGGTCTCCCCATCCTACTGCTTGATACGCCGCAGGTCGTTCACGGTGGGCGCGCGGTCGCGGGTGCCTTGGAAATTGGCGATGAAGCGTTTGCGCAGGCCATCCCAGGAGGTGATACACGCCTCCGGGTGGTTGAAGAGCCAGGAGATCGCGCCGCCCTTGAATGCCATGGGGAACCAGCACGCCATGACCTTGTCATCTCCTCCTGCCGCACGGATGCTCAGGGAGTAGAGCTGTAGGAACTCGGCTGGATCGGGGGTGCTATCGTAGCGCGGGGGCAGATCAGGCTTGAACTTGCAGGGCCACGCGGTTGGGTAGAGCTCCGGGGCGATGGCGAGGCACCCCACTGGCTCGACGGGTGCTGCGTGCACTGGAGGGACCTGGTCTTGACGCTCCTGCAGGGCCACCTCGAGTGGTGACCGGTTGCGGCGTTGGGTCGGCAGTGAAGGCAACGCGCGCGTGTCGACGCGCGGCCGGGGAAGCTCCTGGCAGCTTACTTCATCTCCCGGCCTCGCCCGCGGTTCACGAGGCCAGACGCGGGGGTGCGCTTCCCGCCTTGGCTCGGGGTCAACGTCGCGTCGTGGAGGTGGAGGCGGCGCGTCTTGTGCCACGTCGTTCGCCAGGGACGGTTGGGGTCGAAGCGAGTAGGAGAGTGCCGAAGCGTCACTGGCAGCACTGACGAGCTCAACGATGCGCCGAAGCCAGTCGTCGTAGCGGTCGGGAGTGGGGCGGCATGATGCACCGAAGCCAGAAGTCGTCGTAGCACTGACGAGCTCGTTAGCCATGGCGAGCGCGCCCTGGACGCGCACCGGCCCGGGCCGAACATGGGAGGACGACCCGGAGGCTGGGACGATCGATGGAGTGCCGGTGTGGCCGTCGCGCTGCGCGGTGACCGGATGGGAGGAGTCTTGCTACTCGTGGGTGTCGAGGCCCGTGGCGGTGTTCGCCACAGGCGAAGGTGACCTGCGTGCACCGGCGCGGCCCACAGTCCCTGTCTGGGCGACACGGGTGGCTCGGCGCACAGCGCGGGCTCGGCGAGCGTCAGACATCGGAACGGCGAGGTGGGATAGGATCTTAGATTGAGGAAGACTCCGACACGCCCCCTACCTGGCGCGCCAAATGTCGGATTTCGGGCTCCGCAAAACCCTTAAGATTCAAACACAGGGGCGTGTGCGAAGATCCCCTGCAGCCTCGCCCAACCTAGCTCGCTACTCGACGAACACAACAACGAACTCGCGCGATGACGAGGAAGAAGATAAACACAACAGTTTACCCAGGTTCGGGCCGCTGCGAAGCGTAACAGCCTACTCCTGCTTTGGTGGAATGCTTCTCGAGGAGGTGGGGTGGATGAACAAGTACAGTGTTTCAGGGCCTCATGAGGGCTCCCCAGAGGAGTTTGGGGCCCTCTGCGAGTTGGCGATGGATGAGTGGTGGAATGGATGCAGATCCCCTTCTACGATGCAGCCTACCCTCTATATATAGCGGTGGCTCGGGTCCTCTTCCCTTATCGCATTGGCGGGATGGGATCCCACAACGGCCAATTTTGAAGGGGGACAAGGGTGCGTGCTCGCCCTGCCCAAAGGCGGTGTTCGCCTGCAAAGTAGCTGTCGACGGCGCAGGGACGGGCTCAGCGATGACGTCCGTCCTGCGGGGCTGGTGGTTGCGGTCTTGTTGCACCGGAATGGAAACCTTTGGGGGTCTCTTTGGGAACCCGCGTACGCCTCTGCTCCCTTTGCACCAAAGGGGAAACTGCGCCGTCTGGCGTGCTGGCGCCCGCCTGTCCTTCCTTGCGTCATCTTTGACTCCTGAGGCCGGGACTTGCATAGAGATCTCCGCCGCTCCGGAGGGGGCCTGAGGAGGCCCATCCCTTGGCGGTCTTGATGCTGTTCCCCCTCGCGAGCCTAGGGCCCTCGCGAGGGCCTTGCCTTGGGTGGGGCCGCGCCCGGCTGCGTTTTGTTGATGAGGTGGGCCATGCCTTGGGCCGCAGGCAGGCAGGTTTGGGTACCCCCATTCCTAGAATGCCGACACGTGCGGCCCATAGACCCTCCTATGCTGAGCCTCCGCTCGAAGTTGTTTGCCTCTGCCGTCGCCGCGAGGTTGGGTGCGTTCGTCTTGACGAGGGTTGTCTCCGTGGTCATCCGCCGCGCCTCCATTACAGTTGCCTGTTTGCTTGGAGGCTTGTGCCGCCTGGTCCCTGCGCCGGTTGGCGCGCTCGCGCCGGGACTACCCAGGCTGCTGATGGTCCACCGGGTCATGAGCGCATGCGATGAGGCGCGCGCGGAGTGTCCCGTCACCTTCTTCATATGTAACACCGGCAGGGCCGGGCGGTGCCCCGAATCCGCTCACCGGGACCCAGAGGAGAAGGAGCACTGCGTGACGCGGGACTTGCTCAGGCTCGCCCGGGCATGGGCCGGGCATGCTGTCAGTCGACGATGGGAGCTGTGTGGCGAATGAGCCCCTGGCGCCCAGTGTCAGGGACCAAAAGGGGAGGCGCGTCACCCAGGCCCTCCTCGCGATGGTGACAAGCTCGGCGATGTGGTCGGCCCAGGCATCGAAGACCCCGTCCGTTGAGCGATGACGAAGCAGCTCACTTGCCATCAGTAGCGCGTCGTGCGCGTTCAGATCTCCCACGTGGACACAGGGTGATGGTGATCCCGCGGGCGGTGCCACGAGGCGAGCGCTTTGCTGCGGCGGCGGGCGTGCGGAGCCCAGTGGCGCCTGGCCGGCACGAGCAGTGACGGTGGTGGCGACGACGCTGGTGGTCTGGTAACGACCGCCTAGCACCGAGCTGCTACAGCGCTTGCCATGAGAGGTGGCAGCAAGATTGGTGAAGGTGGAACTGCCGGGGCAGAAGAAAACTTGATGGGCATCGGCCATCGAAGCGGCGGAGTGATGAGGAAGCAAAGCTTGTGGAAGGATTCCGACACGCCCCCTACCTGGCGCGCCAAATGTCAGATTTCGGGCTCCGCAAAACCCAAAGAGGTTTGAACTCAGGGGCATGTGCGAAGATCCCAACCAGCTTTGTCCCCAAGCTCCAAGCTCCTAGGCCTAGCCCAATCAACTCACTCAATCTCGGGGAAGAAGGCTAACAAGCGTAAAGCCCTACTCCTTCTTTTGGTGGATTGCCTCACGAGGAGGTTTGTGTATGAACTGGTACAGTGTGGGTAACCTCGCGAGGGCGCTCGGGTGGTTCTGGATTCGTCCCCGTCTACGGTGCAGCCTAGCCTCTATTTATAATGGCCCGGGTCCTCTTCCCTTATCCCACTAGCGGGAAGGGATCCCACAACGGCCAAATTCAAAGGGGACAAGCAGTACAGCTTATCCTGACGAAAGGTGGTCTTCGCCTGCAAAGTAGTTGGTGGTGATGCGGATGAGGGCTCGACGATGATGTCCGTCCTGCGGGGCTCGCGGTCTTGGTCTTGTTACACCATAATGGAAATCTTTGGGGGGCTGTCTTGGGAACCCGCGTGCGTCCTTTCCTCCTTTGCACCAAAGAGGAAACTGTCTCTTCTGTGCCCGCTGGCGCCCGCCTGGCCCGGCTTGCGTCACCCCCGACCTCACAAGGCCAGGCGCTGCATAGAGATTTCCGCCCCTCGGGAGGCAACTTGGGGAGGCCCCCTCCCGCCGGGGGTCTTAGCGGCGTCCTCGTCGCGAAGGTGGGAATCTCGCGAGGGCCTTGTCTTGAGTGAGGCCGCGTCGAGCCGTACCAGGCTGTCAAAGTAGGCCACGCCCTGGGCCGCAGGCAGGCAGGTCTGGGTACCCCCATTCCCAAAACGCTGACAGTACCTTCTTCTCTCTGGGGTCCAGTGCGGTGTTCGTCTCGAAGACGCACGTCACGTGGGCTTCCTGGGCTTCGGTCACCTCGCACCGCAGCGTCTCCAGGTGCTCGTGTTCCGTGGCTGGAGCTGCTATGCCCGCGCGTCTCGTTCGTCCCGGAGCATTTTCAGGTTGGCCTCCGCTTCCTCGTAGTGCTTGGCGGCCTCCACCTTCGCGGAAAGGGTGCCCTCGCAGGCCGCCTTTGCTTCGGCGGTGCCCTTCTCACTCTTCGCGAGGGCGGCAGAGAGCCGCTTCAATAGGGTGGCGAGCTCCAGGCACTCCCCGACGAGGCGCGCTTCGGCATCCTAGGATGTCGGATTTCGGGCTCCGCAGAACCCTAAGAAGTTCGAACCCAGGGGCGTGTGCAAAGATCTCAAACAGCTTCACACCCTCCAAGCTCTCAACATGATAACCCCACTCGATGGCAAGGAAGAACATAACACACGAGAGTTTACCCAGGTTCGGGCCGCTGCGAAGCGTAAAATCCTACTCCTACCTTTGGTGGATTGCCTCACGAGGAGGTTTGTGGATGAACTAGTATAGTGGTGAGTTGCCTCGTGAGAGTGTTCGCGGGTGGTGTGTTGTCCCTCCTCTACCGAGCAGCCTAGCCTCTATTTATAGCGGCCCGGGTCCTCTTCCCTTATCGCAAGGGCGGGAAGGAATCCCACAACGGCCAAATTCGAAATACGACAGGAGGTACATCTTATCCTGACGAAAGGTGGTCTTCGCCTGCAAAGTAGTCGATGGTGATGCATAGGTGGGCTCGGTGATGACGTCCGTCCTGCGGGGCTCGGGGTCTTGGTCTTGTTGCACCGAAGTGGAAACCTTTGGCTGGGCGCCTTGGGAACCTACGCTCGTCCTTGTCTCCTTTGCACGAAAGAGGAAACTGTCCCCTCTGGCGCGCTGGCGCCCGCCTGGCCTGGCTGTCATGACCCTTGGTCTCCTGAGGCTGAGCGTTACATAGAGATCTCCGCCGCTCGGGAGGAGGCCTGGGGAGGCCTATCTCCCCGCGGGTCTCGGCGCCGCTTCCCTCACGAGCTCGGGGTCTCGCGAGGGCCTTGTGCTGAGTGAGGCCGTGCCTGGCCATACTTGGTCGTCGAGGTGGGCCATGCCCTGGGCCGCAGGCAGGCAAGTCTGGGTACCCCCATTCCCAGGACGCCGACAGTAGCCCTCGGGCACAAGGCGCGCTCGGGTTAGCTTCTGGGTGAATCCACGGAGGATGGCCCAGAGCGCCGTGGGCCCCAACGCTTGCGGGCCCATCTTGACGCGTGGCGCATGATGAGACGTGGGCGTCTCGGCTCCCCGAAAACGTCGGGAACTGCCCTGGGCCGAGCTGACGCGAGGCCTGCGCGCCTCCCCGTCCATCATTGCCTTCCTTGAACGCGGCTGTCTCCTTGTGGTCTCTCCCTCCCTCGTGCCACACGGATGTGACCCGACGAGAGCAGATGAAAAGACATGAGGCACCGTAGCACACCGGTTGAGTCTGGTTTGCGCTGCCCGAGGAGTGCACAGCATCTCCGCTCCCCACGACGCCTCGACAACCGCTCTGTCCGACCTTCAACCGGCGCACGTCGCGGGGCCATCATTACTCGGGGTAGGGAAAACGCCGGTTGGCCTCCATCCTGCTATAAATGGGCGGGGGAAACTGAGCCCCCAGCCCATTCTATCGGCGTTCCGGGAACGGGGGTACCCAGACCTGCCTGCCTGCGGCCCAGGGCAGGGCCCACCTCACGAGCCAGGCACGGCCTGGCGAGAACGCCCCCTAGACAAGGCCCTCGTGAGGGCCCTAAGCTCGCGAGGAAGAGCAGCGCCAAGACCAGCGAGGAGTGGGCCTCCTCAGGTCCCCTCCGGAGCGGCGGAGATCTCTATACAGAACCCAGCCTCAGGAGTCAAGGATGATGCAAGGAGGGACAGGTGGGCGCCAGCGTGCCAGGTGGTGCAGTTTCCCTTTGGTGCAAAGGGAGCAAGGACGTACGCGGGTTCCCAAAGCGCCACCCAAAGGTTTCCATTCCTGTGCAACAAGACCATGACCACGAGCCTCGCAGGACGGATGTCATCGCTGAGCCCACCTCTACATCATCAACAGCTACTTTGCAGGCGAAGACCACCTTTGGATAGGGCGGGGATGTACTCCTGTCCCCCTTTGAATTTGGCCGTTGTGGGATCCCTTCCCGCCATTGCGATAAGGGAAGAGGACCCGGTCCGCGGCTATATATAGAGGCTAGGTAGCACCATGGAAGAGGGAGGAGAGAGGAAAACACAACAAGAGAGGCAGGGAGACAAGAACACCACCTGAGTGCCCTCACGAGGCAGCTCCCAATTGTACTAGTTCATCCACCACACCTCCTCGTGAGGCAATCCACCAAAGCAGGAGTAGGGTATTACGCTTCGCAGTGGCCCGAACCTGGGTAAATCATCGTGTGCATCTTCTTCCTCGTCATCGTGCAAGCTCATTGTCCTAACCATCGAGTAGCGAGCTAGGTGGGGTGAGGCCATTGGGGATCTTCGCACATGCCCCTATGTTCGAACCTTGAGGGTTTTGCGGAGCCCGAAATCCGACATTTGGCGCGCCAGGTAGGGGACGTGTCGAAGTCTTCTTCAATCCTCGCTCTTTCCCCGCTTCACAGCTCCAACCACAGCGCGACACCCAGCATGGAGCCTCAGGAGGCCCCAGTGCCTCCTGAGGCAGCAGCCGGCAGGACGTAATGGGGGTCGCTCGAGCGTCAAGGGGGGCTCCTGAGCAGCGCCCCTCAGGAACCTTACCGGTCATATAGCCACTCGCCCCTTGATGTCGTCCTGGCGATCCGGTCGGCATCAAGGGTTTTGAGGCCTCACCCTGTAGTCGCGTCCTGGTGATCCGGACGTCGCTTACGGGGGACAAGGAAATGTGCGGGACTAGGACCTGCCAACATAGAGCTGCTTGAGCGTCAAAGGGGGCTCCTGAGCAGCGCGCCTCAGGAGCCTTACCGGTCATATAGCCACTCGCCCCTTGATGTCGTCCTGGCGATCTGGTCGGCGTCAAGGGTGTCGAGGCCTCACCCCTTAGTCACGTCCTGGTGATCCGGACGTCGCTTACGGGGGACAAGGAAATGTGCGGGACTAGGACCTGCCGACGTAGAGCAATGCTTGAGTGTTGAAGGGGGGGTTTCATGGGCACCGCGCCCCGGAAACCTCACAAATCATGTGGCTCCGTGCCCCCTGGTCACTTCCTGGCGATCCGGACGCTCCAGTGGCGGCTGAGGCCTCACCCCTTTTGGACTCGTCCAGGTGATCCGGACGCCCCAACGGTGGGCGACGTCTGCTCGTGGTTGAGTCCCGCGGACACAGAGCACCTAAAGGGGCCCCCAAACCGTCCCATAAACAAGGAGGAAGCGTCCCAGGTGGAATCGCGGACTATCTGGACAACCCGGCCGCACCTCGCGACGCATGAGATCGTCACCGCCCTACAAGCTAAGTAAACTACCGAACCAAGCAAGAGCCTCCTGATCTAATGGCGGCCAGAGGATGGGATAAGGGTTGTGCGTACTAATGTGAAGATGCAGGTACTGCAGGCCACCACGCGTGGCTACCGAGGTCCTAGAGGCCTGAGGCGCCAGGAAAAACAGCGCGAGGGGAGGGACCCTGGCGCGACGAGCAGCAAGGCCACGAACCCGGGAAGTGGCGGCCACGAGTGGCCCCTCAGGAGAGAACACCTCATGAGGGACCAGCGGGCCGCCGTCACCGGGCCGCATCGGCATCGGCACCAAGCCCCACACAAAGAAACTAAGTCACGTCACGGCAAGCAGGCGACCGGCAATTTAAGAAAAGGAAGGATGGAGACAAAGGTAATACGCAAAAGACTAATGCCCACAGGGGCCGAGTTCTTCTTAAAATATTACAGGTACCAGTAAAGGAAGACAGGGGATGCCTAGAGGGAGCAGTCGCTGTCGCCGCCCGCGCCGCCGGCCGCCTCGGCATCGGAATCGTCCTCCCTGCTGGACGCGGGCACCTGGATGAACCGCTCCACCAGGGACTCCACGTGCGGGCGCACCTCATCCTGGAGGGGCCTATGGAACTCGTCAAGCACCCACTCCCCGACGCGTCAGAGGTCAAGCTCCGGGACATGGCGGCGCAGGTTGGAGAAGATACACGTCAAGGCAAGGTCCAGGAGGTCACGCGCGTCGGACTCGTTGTCCGCGTTAACGCGGGAGACGCCGGTCTCCAGCGCCTCCACCACCCTCCGGAAGAAGTCAAGATAGCCCCCGTCGCCGTGCGCACACGGCAGCGCGGGGGGCTTCCCCGACGAACCCGCTCACCATGCCGGTCGCGCGGTGGGCGATGTCAAGATACTGCTTGGCACGCTAGGACTCTAGCATCTTGGCATGCGCTGCTTCGTCCTGGACGGCCTGCGCGGCGTCGGCTGCCTCCTTAACCTGGGCCTGGAGGGACGCCAGCTCCGCCCTGGCCTCCGCTTCTCCCCTGAGGGCGGCTTGGAAGGCGGCCTCGGCGGTCGTCAGCTGGGCCCACAGCGCGTCCACCTCCTCCTGGAGTTCGCCGAGCCTGTGTTTCTTGGCCGCAGGCCCCCTGGAAGAAGGAGAGGATAAGGCGAGTGCACTGGATGAGACAGCTAAGAAAGAAGGAGGCGGCGGAGTACTCACTCGTCGACCATGGCCCAGCGCCGGTGAACTTGCGCCGGCCCCGAGGGCCCCCCGCTGCTGCCTTCCGAAGAGGGCGAGGAAGCTGATGACCCCGCGCGCTTCGCCGTGCCGGCATCGCTTCCTCCAGACGCCATGGGGAATGGGGCTGAGGAGAGGAGAGGGTTTTCTCTGGAGCTAGGGGAGCACACGAGCACTTCAAGTTGGCAAGAACCCCCGGGGGAGGGCGGATTTATAGGCATAACCGCGGCCACGAGGCATCGTGGGAAAGCAGGCGTCGTGCGCCCCTCGGGCATCGAAGGGCTGGCTCGATCGGCGCACAACCCTGCTTCGCGCCGCCTCACCCTCCTTCGTCGGGTCACATCCCCGTGGCCCGAGGAGTGGAAGCCCAAGGGAGCAACAGCATTAAAGGAAGGGTAATGATGGCCGGCGGAGCGCACGGCTGTCGCGTCAGTTTGACTTGGGGCGGTTCGTGACGCCCTCGGGGAACGGAGGCGTCGGCGCCCTGACGCGCGACGCGAGTCGAGCCTGGCCCGCAGGCGTCTGGGGCCCGCGGCGCTTCGGGCCTTCCTCAAGGGCTTTGCCCAGAAGCCAGCTTGAGCATGCCTTGGGCCCGGGGGCTACTGTCGGCGTTCTGGGAATGGGGGTACCCAGACCTGCCTGCCTGCGGCCCAAGGCAGGGCCCACCTCATGAGCCAGGCATGGCCTGGAGAGAGCGCCCCCCAGACAAGGCCCTCGCGAGGGCCATAAGCTCGCGAGGAAGAGCAGTGCCAAGACCAGCGAGGAGTGGGCCTCCTTAGGTCCCCTCTGGAGCGGCTGAGATCTCTATACAGAACCTGGCCTCAGGAGTCAAGGATGACGCAAGGAGGGACAGGCGGGCGCCAGCATGCCAGGCGGTGCAGTTTCTCCTTTGGTGCAACGGGAGCAAGGACGTACGCGGGTTCCCAAAGCACCACCGAAATGTTTCCATTCCGGTGCAACAAGACCACGACCACGAGCCCCGCAGGACGGATGTCATCGCCGAGCCCACCTCTGCATCATCAACAGCTACTTTGCAGGCGAAGACCACCTTTGGACAGGGCGGGGATGTACTCCTATCCCCCTTTGAATTTGGCCGTTGTGGGATCCCTTCCCGCCATTGCGATAAGGGAAGAGGACCCGGGTCGCGGCTATATATAGAGGCTAGGTAGCACCGTAGAAGAGGGACGAGAGAGGAAAACACAACAAGAGAGGCAGGGAGCCAAGAACACCACCTGAGTGCCCTCACGAGGCAGCTCCCCACTGTACTAGTTCATCCACCACACCTCCTCGTGAGGCAATCCACCAAAGCAGGAGTAGGGTATTACGCTTTGCAGCGGCCCCAACCTGGGTAAATCATCGTGTGCATCTTCTTCCTCGTCATCGTGCGAGCTCATCGTCCTAACCATCGATTAGCGAGCTAGGTGGGGTGAGGCCGTTGGGGATCTTCGCACATGCCCCTGTGTTCGAACCTTGAGGGTGTTGTGGAGCCCGAAATCCGACACATTCCTTCTCCTTGCTCCCCCGCTTTCGCTCTTCATCTCCCCCACCATGACGCCTGTGAGTAGGTTCTCCGCCGCCGAGAAGGGAAAAGCCTGCCAGGGGGTGCCGGACCCACTCCCTCCCAAGAGGAGCAGGGGCCGCCCTAGCAAGTATGCTGGGACGTCGACGGCGATGCCCCGTGGGCGTGGGCGCCTCTCTGCGGGGTCCGGCGCTCCTGGTGGCGCAGCCGGAGGCGGCGTGTGTGGCGGCCACGGTCGGGGAGGGAGACCAGCAGCCGGCGCTCGGCCGCCGCGTCCGCAAGCCCGTACGTCCGACGCGGGCCTGGCGTTCCTGGTGCCGGTGGAGAGGCCGGCAAGCTCCTGGTTGCAGCTCCCGCGCTACTTCGCGGAGACGTTTCCGGTTGATGCACCCGCAGGTCTGTGGCTGCAGGACGACGGTTGTTGCAGCGGTACGTTGTGGGTGGAGGTTGAGGTTACCCCCGCAGGCAACGCCTTTTTGAGCCGCGGTTGGCAGACCTTCGCCTGCGCCCATGGCCTGGAGGGCAGGCCCACGCTCGACTTCATGCACAGCAGCGCCACGACGCTCTTCGTCAAGATCTTCGGTGAGGACGGTAGGCGCTTGGAGTGCTGCCCGGAGGGTGGCGGCAACGGCGATCTTGGAGGTGAGCTTTCCCTTGGCGACGGCCGCCATACTTCCAGCAGCAGCGATACCTCCTCCGAGGAGAGCCCGAGTGATGACAGCTACGACGCCCCGCCACGCCGGCGCACCCAGACATCAGGGGAAAGCCAGCCGCGGCGGCACCGCTCCCCCGCCGGGGAAGCGGCCACGCCGACGTTCCACCGCGGCGCCATCAAGGAGGAGGAGGACTCCGACTGAGGGCCGGCCCGCCGAGGCTTGGGCCTCAGGAGTAGCGGCCCCCGGGGAGGGGGCTCCTTCGTCTTCTTTTCTTTTCCTCTGCCTGTAATCAAAATCATGGGGGGCCCTTCCGGCTGTGTGATGAACTTTGGCACTTGCGCTCTTTTGTTAGCACGTTCATTACGTATTGCGGTCACTGTGTTACTGTTAACTAAGGCTTCCCCTTGATCGTGGTCAGAGAACTTAGCTCGATGCGTCCGCGGCGGGCTTCCGCGTCGTGAGGTTTGGCAGTGGCGCCTAGTGGGCTTGTGGTACTTGGAGAGCTTGGGGAGGTTCCTCCTTCCTGAGAATGAGGCGGCTTGGGGGGCCCCTATCAGCACTCTACGTCTGCAGGGCCCGATCCTGTGCATGCCCCGCCACCGTTGGGGCGTCCGGATCACCAGGACGAGACCAAAGGGGGCGAGGCCTCGACCGCCGTTGGGGCGTCCGGATCACCAGGACGAGACCAAGGGCGAGCGAGTAGCCACGCGATCAGTGAGGCTCCTGAGGCACGAACATCAGGAGCCCCCTTTGACGCTCAAGCAGCGCTCTACGTTGGCGGGGCCCGATCCCGTGCATGCCTCGACCACCGTTGGGGTGACCGGAACACCAGGACGAGACCAAGGGGGGCGAGGCCTCGACCGTCATTGGGGCGTCCGGATCACCAGGACAAGACCAAAGAACGAGCGAGTAGCCACGCAATCGGTGAGGCTGCTGGGGCACAATGCTCAGGAGCCTCCCTTGACGTTCAAGCGGCGACCAATCCTTTCTATCGGTTCTTGTCCCCAGGGGGCGTGAGCCTCCAGGGGTTTTTGAGTCAGCGCACCGAGCCGCGGCAGAGCCCCCGAGCGAGGGTGAGGCGGCGCGCGCCTGCTAGGTTGCTCGAGAGTGCCACGCGAGGACCAGGATGCCAAGGCCACGCGGGGACCAGGGCGCCAAGGCCTTGGCGAGGTGTGCGCACCGTGCCAGTAGCCCCCGCTCGCGGGGCGCGGGAGAGAGAGGTTGGCAGGAGTTGTCTCAGAGAAGGAAATATCAAGAGAGAGTACTGCAAGAAGAAAAACTTCCCACCCCTTTTCCATTAAATAGAGTCAATAAAAAACCTCGGACTTCGTTCCAGGAAAAACCGGCAAATTCGAATAAAAGAAAAGCAAAGAACAGCCGCGTCCGGCACCTAGGCTAGTCTTCGTCTTCCCCCAACGCGGAACATAGGGCATCCATGTTGCATGGGCATAGTCATTGGAGGAGAGTGTTATCTGCTAGCACGGAGCATGGGGCTTCCAGTTGGGCGTGGGTGGGAACCCCTCCGCGTCCTCGGGGTGCTCCGGGCGTATACAGCCCACTCATTATTATGTGAGAGTGTCACGGGTAGAACTTGCGGAGGTGCTGGATGTTCCAGGCGTTCTGGATGGGGACTCCGTCCTGAGTCTCCAGAATCACGGCGCCAGGTGTGGAGACGCGGACGACCTTGAACGGGCCTTCCCACATGGGCAAGAGCTTGTGCAAACCTTCCCTGGAGAGGACCTGCCTCAGGACGAGGTCTCCGACTTCGAGGGTCCTGGAGCGGATGTTACGGCAATGGTATCGCCGCACTGCCTGCTGGTACCTCGCAGCTCGGAGCGAGGCTTGGCGACGAATCTCCTCCTCGAGCACGAGGTCCGTTCCCCGCGAGGCATCCTGACGCTCCTCGTCAAATGCCAAAACTCGCGGGGATTGGTGCTTGACTTCGTGTGGGAGGACGGCTTCGGCTCCGTAGACGAGGAAGAACGGGGTCTCGCCGGTGGGCTTAGTCGTGGTGGTGCGGATAGACCACAACATGGACTGAAGCTCGTCGACCCAACCCTTGCCGCGGGCCTCGAGCTTCTTCTTGAAGCTCCTTGCCTTGAGGCCCCGTAGGACCTCCGCGTTGGCACGCTCTGCCTGACCGTTGCTCCGCGGGTGTGCCACTGAGGCGTAGCATATCTGCGTTCCAAGGTTAGCGCAATAGGTCTTGAAGAGGGTACTCGTGAACTGCGAACCATTATCGGTGATGATGCGGTTGGGGACGCCGAAGCGGCTCACGATGCCCTTGATGAACTTGATGGCCGACCCGGCGGGGATGGTGCAGACAGGCTCCACCTCCGCCCACTTGGTGAACTTGTCGATGGCGACGTAGAGGTAGCGATACCCGCCTGCTGCTCGTGGAAAGGGCCCCAGTATATCCAGCCCCCAGACCGTGAAGGACCAGGAGAGCGGAATGGTCTGGAAGCCCTGCGCGGGCTGATGAATCTGTTTGGCGTGGAACTGGCAGGCCTCGCAGGACCGGACCAGCTCGGTGGCGTCCTTGAGCGTTTTGGGCCAGTATAAGCCGGTGCGGAACGCCTTCCCCACAAGGGTGCATGACGAGGAGTGGTGTCCGCAGTCTCCTCCATGGATGTCGGCCAGCAGCTCGCACCCCTGTTCCCTGGATACGCACCGCAACGCGACGTGGTTCGGGCACCTGCGGTACAGCTCGCGTCCCGCAGACAGTAAGATGTGGCCTATCATACCACACGCTCCGCGTCTTCCTCCTTTTCCGGTAGCGTGCCACGAAGCAGGTACGCCCTGAACTCCTGTGTCTAGTCGTCGACTTGGGACTCCAGCGCCAGGAGCAGTCGAGCTCCTGAGGCCGGACCGCAAGGTGGGCCCCCTAAGGGTGCTGCTGGGGGTAGCCCTTCACTCCGCGGTGCCTGGTCCCCAACTGATGGCGCCGCTGATGGCTTGAAGAGCCGCTCCTCGAAGACGCCCGGCTCCTGGGGCTCGCGGCGCGACGCCCTCTTGGCGATGTCATTGGCCTCCTTGTTCGCGCCACGTGGAATGTGCTGCAATTCCAAGCCCCGAAAACGTTTTTCAATCTTACGTACCTCTTCCAAGTATGCCTCCATGTGCTCGTCCTTAGGCGTATACTCCTTGTTGGAGAAGTTGACGAGGAGCTGGGAGTCGCCCTTGATGGTGAGGCGTTGAATCCCCAATGCGGTTGCTGCCTTGAGGCTGGCGATTAAGCCCTCGTACTCCGCGATGTTGTTGGAGACCTTCTCGCCATGCTGGAAATAGAGTTGCACGGCGTAGCAGAGCTTGTCCCCGGTCGGGGAGACGAGTACAACTCCGGCCCCTGCTCCCCTGCGCGCGAAGGCCCCATCGAAGTGCATGACCCAACCCTCAGGCGCCTCGTCACCGGGGGCAAGGGACTGGCCCTCATCCAGCCCCCGGCCGGGAGTGTCCGTCCATTCGGCTACAAAGTCCGCCAGGGCTGCCCCCTTGATGGCCCTGGTCGTGCTGAACTCGATATTGAAGACCTGCAGCTCGATGTTCCATTCTGCCAGCCTCCCCGCTGCGTTGGGGTTGCGCAGCACCTTCTCCAAGGGGTACGCGGAGACGACCTTGATGGGCTGCCCCTGGAAGTAATGGCGCAATTTCCTTGAGGTGACAAGAAGTGCGAGCAAGAGCTTTTGCTGCATAGGGTAGCGCGAGTGTGCGTCCCGCAGCACGGTACTGACGTAGTACACCGGATGCTCGACGAGGGAGAGGCCTTCCGCGCCGCCCCTCTCTGTTGTGGGCTCATGAGGCCTGGTTGCCTCGGGGGCCGCAAGGGCGGCCGGGGCCTCGGGAGCGTTGTCTCGAGGAGGCGAACGCTCCTTGGCGCCTTGTGTGTCACCTTGCTCCTCGCCCAAGAGCCCTCTTGTGCTCGAAAGCGTAGCGCGCGTGCTGGCACGCTCTTCCCTGACCGCCACAAACGCAGCACTTGCAGAGTGCGGGGTGGCAGCCAGGTACAACAGCAGGGGCTCCTGGGGGCGAGGCGCCACCATTACTGGTCGGCTCGTGAGGTACCGCTTGAGGTCCTCGAATGCAGCGTCTGCCTCCGGAGTCCATTTGAAAGGGCCCTTCCTCTTCATGAGCTTGAAGAACGGCAGGGCCTGCTCGCCAAGCCTGGAGATGAAGCGTCCCAGGGAGGTCACGCAGCCCGCCAGCTTCTGCATTTCCTTGAGGGTCTGAGGCGGACTCATCTTGGTTATAGCCTTGACCTTCTCCGGGTTCGCTTCGATTCCCCGGTGGGATACCAAGAAACCGAGCAGTTTGCCCAACGGGACCCCGAAGACACACTTCTCGGGGTTGAGCCTCAGGTTCACCCGCTCAGGCTGGCAAACGTCTCTTGTAGGTCCTCGATCAATGTCTTGGCTTCTCGCGACTTGACCATGATGTCATCGACGTAGACTTCCGCGTTCCTCCCGAGCTGCTGCCCCAGGGTGATGTGCATCAGCCGCTGGAAGATTGGACCAGTGTTCTGTAGCCCGAATGGCATGCACGTGTAGCAGAACACACCGCACGTGGTGAGGATGGCCGTCTTCTCAACGTCTTCCACTGCTATCTTGATCTGATGGTAGCCTGAGAAAGCGTCCAGGAAGCATAACAGGTCGCACTCGGTGGTGGAGTCCATGACCTGGTCGATGCGCGGCAACGGGAACGGGTCCTGGGGGCAGGCCTTGTTGAGATTCGTGAAGTCGACACACATGCGCTCCTTCCCACACTTCTTCGGGACGACCACCAGGTTGGCGAGCCACTCCGGGTACTGCACCTCCCAGATAACTCCGGTCTCCTTCAGCTTGCCAACCTCTTGGGCGATGAACGCCTGCTTCTCCTGAGCCTGCCTCCTTGCCTTTTGCTTCACTGGGCGCGCATTGGGACACACCATGAGGTGGTGCTCGATCACATCCCTCGGGACCCCCACCAGGTCAGAGGCGTTCCACGCGAAAGCATCCTTGTTCGTGCGGAGGAAGGCCACCAATGCCTCTTCCTGCTCCTGAGGCAGGCCGGCGCCAATGGTGAAGGTAAGACCAGGATTCTCGCTGTCTACGGGCACTTGCTTCGTCTTAGCCCGCCTCTGAGAGAACAGCTGCTTTTTCTTCACCGGTGCGATGTCGATGACGTCCTCAATGCCCTCCGTGTCCTGCGTGACGTCCCCAGCATTGGGGCGCGCCACGGCCGCCGCTTTGTAGGCGAGCTTGAGCGCGTGGGCTGCGTCCTTGGTGTCTCTGGCGACGGAGAGCATGCCGCCGCTCCCTGGCATCTTGATGACGTTGTAGCCCGGGTGCATTGCCACCATGAACTAGGCGAGGGCGGGGTAGGCAAGTATCGCATTGTAAGGGAGGTGGATGTGGGCTACATCGAAGTCGACCTGCTCGATGCGGTAGTTGGAGCGGGTGCCAAAGGTGACGGGGAGGTGCACCCGACCCAAGGGGGCGGCGGAGCCCCCGGCTACCCCAGAGAAGGGCCTTGAAGGGGCGAGCTGGCCTTGGGGCACCTGTAGCGCGTTGAAGGTCTCCACAAACAGGACGTTGACGCCGGCCCCGCCATCTATGAGGGTCCTGGTGATGGCCACGATGTTTATGGTTGGTGTGCACAGCATGGGGAGCATACCGGCGGCAGCCGTTGTCCTAGGGTGGTCGTCGGGGACGAAGGTGATGTCGATCTCCGGCCACGTTCGATGCTGCGGGGTCTCGGACCGTGGCCGAATCGCGTTTGCCTGGCGGAGGAACTGCTTGACTTAACGGTTGGAGGCGGGCGCCTGCGATCCGCCGAGGATGCAAGCGACCGTATGGTCGATCCGTGGGCTGCCCGGCCTCGGGGGTCACGTCGGCCATGGGGCCGGTGAATCGGGGCTCGACTGCAGCCGTAGTTGGGGAAGCTTCGACACGCCCCCTACCTGGCGCGCCAAATGTCGGATTTCAGGCTCCGCAGAACCCTAAGAAGTACGAACCCAGGGGCGTGTGCGAAGATCTCCAACAGCTTCACCCCCTCCAAGCTCTCAACACGATAACCCCACTCAATGGCAAGGAAGAAGATAACACACAGGAGTTCACCCAGGTTCGGGCCGCTGCGAAGCGTAAAACCCTACTCCTGCCTTTGGTGGATTGCCTCACGAGGAGGTTTGTGGATGAACTAGTACAGTGGTGAGTTGCCTCGCGAGAGTGTTCGCGGGTGGTGTGTTGTCCCTCCTCTACCGAGCAGCCTAGCCTCTATTTATAGCGGCCCGGGTCCTCTTCCCTTATCGCAAGAGCGGGAAGGGATCCCACAACGGCCAAATTCGAAAGGGGACAGGAGGTACATCTTATCCTGACGAAAGGTGGTCTTCGCCTGCAAAGTAGTCGATGGTGATGCAGAGGTGGGCTCAGTGATAACGTCCGTCCTGCGGGGCTCGGGGTCTTGGTCTTGTTGCACCAAAGTGGAAACCTTTGGCGGGGCGCCTTGGGAACCTGCGCTCGCCCTTGTCTCCTTTGCACCAAAGAGGAAACTGTCCCCTCTAGCGCGCTGGTGCCCGCCTGGCCTACCTGTCGTCACCCTTGGTCTCGTGAGGCTGAGCATTGCATAGAGATCTCCGCCGCTCGGGAGGAGGCCTGGGGAGGCCTATCTCCCCGCGGGTCTCACCACCGCTTCCCTCGCGAGCTCGGGGTCTCGCAAGGGCCTTGTGCTGAGTGAGGCCGCGCTGGGCCGTACTTGGTCGTCGAGGTGGGCCACGCCCTGGGCCGCAGGCAGGCAAGTCTGGGTACCTCCGTTCCTAGGACGCCGACATGGGAGGCTCCCACAAATCGATCGAGCGCGGCCAAAGCATCGGACAGGGCCTCTTGCCTGAGCGGGACGCAATGGATCGTGAGCGCGAGGGCCGGGTAGAGCACCGTTGCCTCAGCACTGGTCGCCGCCACAACCGAAAGGGCCCCAGTGTTCTCCGACTGGGGCACCGGGAGCTCTGGATTTTCCTCAGCAGCCGGCCCCCATGGCGCATCGGGCGGGGCCGCCGTGTCAGCTCCATCGGCCCCAGGAGCAAGCCTATTCTAGGATGGCCCCTGGATGTTCACCGCACCATGCTCGGCTGTGGGGCCGGGGACACTTGACGAGGGCCGCGGCGCCAGCTCCAGCTCCGGCTCCATAGGCTGGGGGGCTACGGCTACGACGGGAGGTGGTGGGGGCTGCTCCCCCGCTGCCCCGACGATCGGTCCCCCGGGCGCAGAGGAGAAACTGGGTGTCGCTGCACCCGCCGCACACCCAGGTGTGGCATCGGCCTGGCGCAGGGCTCCCCCACGCCCTCCCAGATTGTGGCCTAGAGGCGACGTCACCTCCAGGGCACAGGTCACCTTGGCCATGGCGTCAGCCTTCTTTTTCTTCCCGTCGCCGCCGCCCCGGCGCCTGCGCAGACGAAGAATTAGCACGAACAAGCAATTCACAGGTGCGAGGCATAAGCGTGATTCGAGCACTTACTCGTCCTCGGCGGTCCACTTCAGCTTCTTCTCGGCGGCAGAGGGCTCGCCCCCGCCGCTCTCGGGCGCCCCCTTGGGGACACTGGAAGAGCGCTCAGTGTGACACCTGGTTGGTACGACCTGGTCCAAGTTCTTCCCAAGGGCCTAGGGGGCCCCTCGGAGAAGGGCAGTGGCTCCAGGAGTGTTGGCCGCCTCGCCGACTAGGGCTCCGGCACTCGGCACCTGGAAGCCAGTGGCGCGGGCTTCCGCTGCCACAGCCAGGTCAGAAGGCCGAGGAAGCATCGCCCGAGGCGGCACGTCGGCGTCGTCATCATCATCCTGGAAGCCACGCAGGGTCTGGTGGTGGCCTGGCGGGAGCCCTTGGCTGGCATCATCCTCCTCCTCTTCCCCGACGGTCGCCTCAGAATCCTCGCTGCCGCTATCCTCGGCGTAGGACGACGCCTTGATGGGGGAGTTCCACCGCGACCCTTCGCTCCCGCTCGACGCGAGTCCCCACTCGTCGAAGGCAGGCATGAGAGCGAACAGATCCGCTCGGTCGTCTTGGCCATACAGCGGGCCCGCGGCCTCGGGAGGATCATCGACCATGGAGCCGGGCAGGGCCATCATGGCCCCTTCAAAATCAGCGCGCGACAGGCCGGCAGGGTGCAGCCTCATCGGGACCTGCGCGCCCTCGAACTCCCACACGGGCCGCGCGTGCGCCTGGAGCGGTGCGATGCACTGCCCTAGGAACTCCTTGACGATTATCGCCCCCGACAGCTCTGTGTTCCCGTGCGAAGCAATCCGCTCCAGGACGGGCCCTGCTCCCCGGTCGAAGAGCGGCGCATGGCTCCATCCAAAGTGCTGCACCGGAAGGGCGGTAGGGATCCTTAGGAGCGGGTGGACTTGGAGGGCATCCAAGTAAACCTAGTGCTGCCGGTAGCCCTCCACCTTCTTCTCGACCTTCAAGCGGGTGCTAGTGCCTTTGACATCGACAAAGGAGACACACGTCGGGAGCTGGTCCCAGGCAGTGAACTGCAGGCTAAAGAAATAGCGGAAGAGCGCTACCGAGAACTTCACGCCCATGAAGGCTTTGAGTAAAAGGCGAAGATGGACAGGAGGAGAATTGAGTTGGTTGGAGGTGCAGGGCGTGAATCTGGTAATGGGTGAGGATGGCGTAGAAGAACTCGGAGAATGGCGAGACCAGCTCGGCGTAGACAGTGTGGAGGAAGAAGGTGTAGGCAGACTCCCCCAGATCGCTCCGTGCCACCTCACCCTGGCAGATCACGGTTTCCTTCCATTCATTCCGGTCGACCGCTATCAGCGGGCGCACCGGGTCCAGGTCCCCTTCCTTGGCGACGGAGGAACGTAGGAGAGCTGCCCCGATCTCCTGGGGGCTTGCGGCCGGAGCCCTGGACTTCGACTTCTTCCCGCCTGGGGCCATCCGAGGAACAGGGCTGCGAACGAGATGGGGAGGAGAGCACTTCGCTCGAGGTTGGATCTGGTGGAGTCTCAGGCGGAGGAAGGAGGCGCAACGAGACAGACGCCGGGCAAGGAAAGGTAATTATGGCCCAGTGTCGTGGGACGTCTTTATGCTAGCCTGGGCGGTTGTCGAGGCATCACATGGAGGTGGGGGCGCCCCGCGCCCCGACGCGCACCACGCATCGTGACTGGCCCACAGGCGGTTGGAGCCCGCACCGCTGCGCCCCTCTAGCTGGCGAGGACACGTGCACTGCAGGCTCGAGGGCTACTGTCGGGCCACTGGGATAGGGGGTATCCAGGTCCGTCTACCTGAGGCCCATGTCATGACGCAGAGCCTGGGCCTAGGATAGCCCGACCTGGCAAGGTCACTCAGAGGGGCTTCGTGAGCCCCCCCCCTCATGAGGCGACCTACCGGAAGGCCCCCCATCGGTCCTCGGAGGAGGGTTCACGAGGTCGCCTCCTAGGGTGCCCTCGCGAGACGCTCGTCCATGGTGGATCTGCAGGGCGCGCAGCCTGACCCGTTCCAAGGGCCGTACGCGCCCTGCCCAGCATCGTCCGGAGCCGCAGCAGGAAGACCTTTCCTCTCTAAAGTTAAGGGAGCAAGACCAGCCTGCCAGTTCCCGAAGTGCCCCCCAAAGGTTTCCCGTTTAGTGTTAGACATCCAAATCTGGGGGTTCGCCAGGATGAAGGTCATGCCAAAGCCCACCAGCACATCATGGAGGGAGGCTTTCGCAGGTGGAGACCACTTTTGTCAGGATGAGCCATAGTCCTGTCCCTTTTCAAACCGGCGCTTGTGGCAACCCTTCCCGCCGGATATTTTTGGGGAAGTGGAACGAGGCTGGAATAAAAGGAAGAAGGCAGCAATCGTAGAGAAGGGCATCTTGTATTCACTCTCCACCACTAAGCAATCCATACAAGCAGGACTAGGGTTTAACACCGCAAGGTGGCCCGAACCTGGGTAGATCATTGTGTTCCTCATCCCTCCCCCCAAGCTCAAGCACGCCGGAGCATCGTCGCAGGTTAGGGTGAGAGAACGAAGTTGGAGAGCCGGTGCACCCCAGAGTTCGAACCTCTCAAGGGTCCCCGTAGCCCCGATTCCGACAAGATTGCCCCAACCTTCTTTGTAAAGGTCCGGTTGCTGCCTTCAAGAGCACCACTAGTGTGAGGGAGTGAGGAGAATATGGTGTCCTTAGTGGCATCTTGGGGAGCATTGTGCCTCCACACCGCTCTAATGGAGACGTACTTCCCCTCAAAGGGAAGGAACTTCGGTAACACATCCTCATTTCCATCAGTTCCACTTGTGGTTACTTCTTACCTTTACTTTGTGCAAGCTTTACTTGTATTGCATCCTTTGCTTGCTTGTGTTGTTATTGTTGTTAGGATCATATAGGTTGCTCACCTAGTTGCATATCTAGACAACCTATTTGTTGCTAAACCTAATTTGCTAAAGAAAGGTTAAAAACTGGTAGTTACCTATTCCCCCCCTCTAGTCAACCATATCGATCCTTTCAATTGGCATCAGAGCTACATCTCATTATTAAGGGTTTTACCACCCGAAGAGTATGGTTAACGACGGGGATCGGTTTGTGTATTCACCCGAGGCCGGGGGCTTGAGCACGATCTCCCGAGAGGATTTAAATGAGGCAATGTTCTCACTTAAATCTTCTATGACGACCGAGGTCAAGTCCATGTTTAAAGATTTCCTTGATAGTCTCAAACTTTCTACCGATCCGACACAAGTGGTTACTCCCACTAACTCGATATCGGATGTCCACTTCGGTAAGGAGGGGGCTAGCACTGAGAAGAACAAGTTACCACAAGGAAATAGTGGGTCGGGTTCCTTTTCCTCAGTACCCCCTCCCGTGGTCTATGGAGGACCGGTGCACCCACCTCATATAGTTAGTCTTGGTCCTCCTCCTAAACTTGTTAAGAATGATTTTGCTAATTGGATTTTTTGTATCAAATCTCATTTGAATCACAACTCAACTCAACTTTGGAGAATCATTGAGCAACGATACTACCCGCATAATCCAAACAACCTCACCCCAAGAGAAGAGGCGGACAATCAACTCAATCACTCCACCTTGTTCATTCTTCAAGCTGCAGTGCCTCCCGAAGCTCTAGCTCACTTGCGTCCCTTCACTCGTGCTAAGGATTGTTGGGAACAAATTGTCTCATTACACAAGGGTAGCTCAAGCATCCAAAAGTCGAACTTTGAGGTAGTGCTTGATGAAAGTGCTGAGTTTGTGATGATTGAAGATGAGGACCCTCGTGAGCTTTACCGGAGAGTAGACCTGACCATTGGTCGGGCCGGGTCAGGTTCGGGCCGGGCTTTGCAAAGCCCGAAAAAAATCCAAAGCCTGAGCCCGGCCCGAAGCCCGGCCCGAAGCCCAAAAGCCCGGCCCGAATTCAATTTTTTATTGTTTGCATGTGTAAGCCCAGTAAGAAGCCCGAAAGCCCGGCCCGGAATCCTTAAAAAGAGAACCCCGAACCCGGCCCGAACTATCTTTCGGGCTGGAAAATGAAGCCCGAGCCCGGCCCGAATGCCAAGCGTGAAGCCCGTAGCCCAGTTTTTTCGGGCCAGGTCGTCGGGCTGGGCTGTCCATGCCCATGTTTATGGGAGAGTGACTACTCTTTCCATTGCTCTTCAAGATCATTGGAGGAAGGATACAGATGACAACTGGATCATCCGTAAGTTTCTCAAGGCCATCATGCCATTCAACAAGGCCATGTCCTCCGTTATCCGTCAAAGACCGGACTTTCATTCCCTGTCGTCAAGCAACCTGTTGGGTGAATTTATTGCAATGAACATCTTGAACAAGACCGCCGACAACACTCTAGCTCGTGTTCAAAGTTCAAAGAAATCATCACCCAACCTTGCTTTGAAGGCGATGGTCATTCAAGAAGAAGAAGAGCAAGAAGAGGAGGGTTGCCCCAAAGACACCAAATATGCTTACCATGAGCACATTGCTCTCACATCTAGGCAATTTTGGGGCAACAAGAGAAACACAAGGCCCAACTTCTCCAAGAACAATTCAAGCGGGTCAAAAGGCAAACAACGTGTGACGACTTGCCACAACTGTGGTAATGTGAGTCACTTCATGCTGGATTGCCCATATGAGAAGAGGGAAGGCAATGGTGGCAAACTCATCCGCAAAGATAAGGCCAAGTCCTTCCCCAACAAGAACAACTTCACCAAGAAGGCGCCTCACAAAGTGTTGGAGGCTCAAGAAGAGTATCCCTCCGATTATGATGTTGATGATGAATATACAAGTGGTGAAGGAATGGAAATTGCTACAGTGGCAATTGCATCCTCTACCCCAACCAAGGTGTCTCTCTTTGACGCCCCCAACGAGAACCACACTATTAGGTGCCTTATGGACAAAGGTATCACCAAGGTAACCCCCAATGTCAAAACCTCGAACATTACAACTTCAATTTCCACCACTCCTTTGTTTTATTGTGTGGATGAACATGAGGAGGCGAAGGAGGATGAGAATGAGTGTCGGTGCACTATGACTGGGGTACCCAGTGCCCTTGACTTATGCACAAGCAGTAGTAGCAGAACCCATCACCGTAAGTACGGTCAAAAGCAGTCCAAACCAGAGAATCCGCTCTACGTGAGATCAAGGAGCGCATCAAGAAGACGAAACTAGCATTCAAGACCAAGACTACGACAGGAGCAGCCTACGTTGGCCAAGCAACGCCGGCAAGGTCGATGCAACGGCCCAGAACGGGCCCGAACCACGCCAGTCACGTCTACGGTGCCTGCCGGGGACCGAGGCGCACACATCTTCAGGAAGACCCCGCAAGCCATCCCCCGGCAGGCGCGAGCCAATCGGCCACCGCTCCACTGCACTGCAACGCCAGTCATTTGTCGATGCGGTGTCGAGCTCTCAGGTGGCTAAGTGGCTTTCGCTAAGCAGGTGACGACTCGCTGGGAGACAGATCACGCCCAATTGACACCCCTCCAGAGGTGTGTCAAGATAGTGAGCAATAGTTAGCTAAAGCGGTGGTAAAAGCCTGCCGGGGATGCATCCCCCGCACGCCACCTAAACTAGCATTTATGGCATTTTGTCCTAAGTGCCAGAGTTAGGTATGATAGCACTATTGGCTATCTAATCACTAGATAATGTCAGTTTTGCCACTGTGGTTGCCCCTTGAGCTATAAAAGGAGGCCCAAGGCAACCTAGCTAAAGATTCGGACCTTTGGACACTTGTACTCGTGTAGCAGCTCTCCCGAAGGCAACCTTGCTAGGTTTGAGCACTGCGTGTGCTTCGTGTTCACCCGATCAATCCACCAAAGCAAGAGTAGGGTTTTACGCTTCCCAGCGGCCCGAACCTGGGTAAAACATCAGCGTCTTGTCGTCGTGCTACCTCACCACCTCTGCTCTTTGTGCAACGTGACCTCACTCCTGCCGAACCACAAAGGGGCCCGTGGCCCCATAGGTGATCTTGTGCATCGTGACCCGACATCTTTGGCGCGCCAGGTAGGGGGAGTGTCATTTGCGGGAACCTGAGATCGTGAGCGGCGGGTCGATCTTCATCGCCGTCTTGTTCATCTATGGCTCCCAAGAAGAAGACCGGCGCGACAGCGCATCCCTCCACTTCGAAGGCCCCCTCGCACGCAGTTGTCGACGCCGTTGGCAACGCGGCGACAACGAGTGAGGTGGGCGTTGTGGGCGACGCGACTGGCGTAGGCGGTGCCACCGTCGGTTCCCCCGTGGCCGAAACTGGAACGGGGAACGCTGAAGAGGAGCAACAGCAGCAACATTTTGGCAAGCTCGGCCCAAGTGTCGTGGGAGGAAGAAACGTCCAGTCTCCACCTCCCCGCCAAACTGGTGGCCACGACCGCAACAGCGGCGCCCAATCTGGGGCAAGCCGTGATCTTCTAGCTGCGCCTGTCACAGGCACGGTTGCTGGGCGCGCGCCTCGCCCTGAGCAAGATGGAGCGCCGAACAGGACCGTCGACCCACAAGTTTGACCCCTCCATGTCAAACCGCGCCAGCGATCGGTGCATGGCGACAAGAATGCAGCGACGCCCCTCTTGGTTCCACCAGGAGTCGAGCGACGTCGCTATCCGCCTCTCCAGCCATGCCGGCCACGGCAGCGGAAGTGATGGTGCGGGCCCAACTACTGTTAAATTTCCCGTCGGTGGCTGACAAGATGGACGAGTGGAGAGCCACCATCCAGAGTTTGATCGGCTTCGTCGAGGCCAGCAAATCAAAGCATACAGAGCCGTCACGATGCCCGCGGATGGCGACGGCGGCCCAGGCTGACGGTCATGTCGAGGGGCCCGCGCCAACGGTGCAATCCCCTCCGCGACAACAGACCCAGAGGCAGCCACAACGAGCTCGACATGCCGACGAGCCCGACGAAGCATCTATGGCCTCGTCTGGCCTGCATGATCGCCGGGACCTGCGGCGTGTCCTGGAAGACCGGTGGAGGGAAGACGCGCGCATCACCATAGAGCGATGCCGGGAAGCACACCGCCAATCCGACAGGCGTAACGGCCCAGATGCAGGCGACCCCGCGCCCAGTGCTAGTGGGTACCTGCCTTATGAGGTTGGGTGCCCTGCCTTCACTCGCGAGCTGCGACAGGTCCGGTGGCCATCTGCCCGAGCTTTCAAGCCTGAACTGACGGAGAAATATGATGAGAAGCTAAACCCGGCAGAATTCCTGGGCATCTATACGATAGCCATTCAAGCCGCCGGGAGAAGAGATGAGAAGGTGCACGCCAACTATTTCCCTTTGGCGCTCAAGCCAAATGTGAGATCGTGGCTGATGCACCTGCCGGAGAACTCTATTTCATCATGGGCTGACTTGTGCAACGAGTTTGTCGGCGCTGTCACAGGTGGCCACCAGGAGCCAAGACAGCCCAGCGACCTACAAGTCCTTCCGCAGAAGGTGGGAGAAACCTTGCAGAAGTACATCCAGAGATTCAGTCGAGTACACCGCAATATTCCAGAGATACACCCCGCAGCCGTGATTGCTGCGTTCCATTCGAATGTGCGCAACAGGAGGATGCGGGCCAAGATGAATGTTAGACTCCCCAAAAGTTTCAATGAGTTGTACACATTTGCGGACAAGTGTGCTCGTGCAGAGGAAGGAAGGCGACTCCCCGGAGAGGAGGATGGCGTCGAAGTCGACTTAGATGACGACGATGATGCCCCTGGCCCGAAGGGGAATATCCGAAGGCGCAATAAGAAGCATAAGGGAAAGGCAGTGTTGGCCGTTGAAGCTCTGGTAATCTCAGTGCCGGCAAGAAGGCCAAGGACGAGGCCCCCGGCAAGGGAACTATCGCGTGCGCTGATTGCCGGGAGGCCGCGGAGGCAGAGAAAACCGGAAAGTCCAACGGGCCATACTGCAAAATCCATTGCACCAAAGGTCATGATCTCCAACAATGCCACCAAGTTGAGCAACTTGCTGAGAAGCAGAAGTCTGAATATGAGAAGCGTGACAAGGAGAGAGGCCAAGATGGTGCTACCGGGAAGGGCCTGTCGGCGTTCTGGGACTGGGTGTACCCAGACCTGCCGGCCTGCGGCCCAGCGCGTGGCCCACCACGAAGGCCCGGTACGGCCCTGCAACGAGCCCCCAAGTCAAGGTCCTCGCGAGAGCCCCCACTTCGTGAGGAGGAAAGCGCCAAGACCTCTGGGGGAGCGGCACCACTTAAGGCCGCCTCCTGAGGGGCGGAGATTCCTATGCAAGTACCCGGCCTCGTGAGGCCGGGGTGACGTGGGTTCTGACCACCAAGCCAGGCGGGCGCCAGCGGGCGCAGAGGGAGGACAGTTTCCTCTTCGGGGCAAAGGAGATAGGGATGTATGCGGGTTCCCAAGGAACCCCCCAAAGGTTTCCTGCTCAATGCAAGAGGACCAAGACCTAGAGCTCGGCAGGACGGATGTCATTGCCGAGCCCACCGCTGCGTCACACCCGGAAGCTATGCAGGCGAAGACCACCTTTAGTCAGGATAGGGTGTAATACTTGTCCCCTTTCAAATTTTGCCGTTGTGGGATCCCTTCCCTCCTGTTCGACGGGGGAAGAGGACCGTGGCCCCTATAAATAGGGACGAGCTCCCATCGTAGAAGGAGGTGGAACCGGGTTGAGTTCTTCACCATCAAGAGCCCTCGTGAGGCCACCCAACCACTATACTAGTTCATCCGCAGCCTCCTCGAGAGGCCAATCCACCACAAAGCAGGAGTAGGGTTTTACACCGCAAGGTGGCCCGAACCTGGGTAAATCTCCGAGTCCATCGCCTTCCCCGCTCACACTTATTCGACGCAGCTAGGCCATAGGGTGACAAGTTGAGACCTTGAGCCGGTTGAGATCTCTGCACACGCCCCAGTGTTTGAACCTTGTTGGGTTTTGCGGAGCTCCGATTCCGACATTTGGCGCGCCAGGTAGGGGCGTGTCGAAATATCTCTCTGTTTCCACCCCGTCTCAGCTCCGTCGCTCCCATGGCCGACGTCCGCTGGGTTCGTGCCGGGCGCCCGGCCGCTCGCGTCGCCCAGATGACGCCCGGGGCCGCGGCGCCCCGTGCCGCTACATCCCTCCAGCAGCCGACGCTGCCATCGGTCGAGCCGCTCGAGGGCAACAGGACTCCTCGCTGTCTCCCCAAGCGCAGCGTGGCAGCCGCACTACTTCCCCGACCCCTGCTTCCACTAGGACGTCGACCTCCCACGCTCGCCCTGGGCCGGCAAGCGCGCAGGCCGCGCTACTCAAAGCGCGTAAAGGGCCTCGCGGCCGTCTCGTCGTGCGTCTCGCAGTCCTGGGCCTCGGGCGGTCGCTTGCATCCTCGGCGGATCATCAGAACCCGCGTCTGGCCGCCATGTCAAGAAACTCCTCTGCCAGGTGGGCGCGGCTCAGCCGCGACCAGAGGCCCGCGGGGTAAGACGAGGCCGGTGACCGACATCACCTTCGACTCCAAGGACCACCCCAGGGCTACGGTTGCCACTGGTGCAATCCCCATGCTGTGCACCCACACCATCAGCAACGTCGCGGTTACCAAGACACTCATCGACGGCGGCGCCAGCCTCAACGTCCTCTCTGGGAAACCTTCGACACGTTGCAGGTGCCCTATGACCAGCTTGCACCGAGCAGGCCCTTCTCAGGGGTGGCCCAAGGCTCCACCGCCCCTTTAGGGCAGGTGCGCCTCCCGGTAACCTTCAGCACTCGCGACAACTACCACACCGAGATGATCGACTTCGACGTGGCCCACATCGGCCTCCCGTACAATGCCATCCTGGGGTACCCAGCCCTCGCCAAATTCATGGCGGCGACGCACCCAGGCTACAACATGATCAAGATGCCGGGGAAAAGGGGCATCATCTCCGTGGCCGGGGACACCAAGGATGCGGTTCAGGCCCTCAGGCTCGCCTACAAAGCGGCGGAGGCCACACGCTCAGGTTCCGAGGGTGCTGCCCAGGCCCCGGGGGCTGGGGCGGCCCCGCGCCTCGACGATGGGGGCGACACCTCCGCTCTTGAGGCCGCAGCGGCCCTGAGCCCTGGCGCCGAGGGAGCGGTGCGGGATCTGGAGGCCGTGCCCGCGAATAAGAAACAACTGTTTTCTCAGGACCGAGCTAAGACGAAGCATGTGTTCGTTAACGGCGGAAGCTCGGGCCCCACCTTCACCATTGGCACTGGCCTTCCCCCGGAGCAAGAGAAGGCATTGGTCGACTTCCTCCGACCAAACAAGGACATGTTCACATGGGAGCCGACTGACCTGGTTGGCGTCCCGAGGGATGTGTTCGAGCACCAACTGATGGTGTGCCCTCATGCGCGCCCGGTAAAGCAGAAGGCGTGGCGACAGGCGCAAGAAAAGCAAGCTTTCATCGTCCAAGAGGTCCGCAAGCTGCAGGAAGCCGGCGTTGTTCGGGAAATACGATACCCTGATTGGCTGGCAAACCTCGTGGTTGTCCCCAAGAAGGGTGGAAAGGATCATTAGGCACCAGAGTCATGCACGCTCCCTGAGGAGCAGGGTGGCGCTGACGCTTCGCGCCTTGTCGAGCACCCGGTGTACTACGTCAGCTCCGTACTGCGGGATACGCGCTCACGTTACCCCATGCAGCAGAAGCTCTTGCTCGCACTCCTCGTCGCCTCAAGGAAGCTGCGCCATTACTTCCAAGGCCACCCCATCAAGGTGGTCTCTGCGTACCCGCTGGAGAAGGTGTTGCGCAACCCCAACGCTGCCGGAAGGGTGGCGCTGTGGAACATTGAGCTGCAGGCTTTCCACCTGGAGTTCAGCACAACCAGGGTCATCAACGGCGCGGCCCTCGCTGACTTCGTGGTGGAATGGACAGATGCCCCCGACCGGGGGCTGGATGAGGGCAAGTCCCTCGCGCCCGGTGATGAGGTGCCGGACGGCTGGGTCATGCACTTCGACGGTGCCTTCGCCCGACAGGGCTCGGGGGCTGGAGTCGTACTCATCTAACCGACCCAGGACAAGCTCTACTATGCAGTGCAGCTCTGCTTCCAGCACGGCAAGAAGGTCTCCAACAACATCGTGGAGTACGAGGGCCTGATCGTGGGCCTCAAGGCTGCCGCGGCCATGGGGATCAGTCACCTCACCATCAAGGGTGACTCCTAGCTCCTCGTCAACTTCTCCAACAAGGAGTACAAGCCAAAGGATGAGCACATGGAGGCGTAATTGGAAGAGGTACACAAAATTGAAAAGCGCTTCCAGGGCTTGGAATTGCAGCACGTCCCGTGCGACGCGAACAAGGAGGCGGACAACATCACCAAGAGGGCGTCGCGCCGCGAGCCTCAGGAGCCTGGCGTCTTCGAGGAAAGGCTCTTCAAACCATCGACAACTCCACCGACTGCGGGCCTGGCGTCACCTCGGGAGGAACTGCCGCAAGCTCCGCTCTCAGGCGCCCCGGCCTGTGGACCGGCCTCGGGAGTACGATTGCTCCTGGCGCTAGAATCCTAGGCTAGCGACTGGACAGAGGAGTTCAAGGCGTACCTACTCGGCGGCGCCCTGCCGGAGAAGGAGGTGGACGCGGAGCGCATGGTCCGCCAGGCCACAGCCTACTGCCTGAGGGACGGCAAGTTGTACCACAGGCGCCCAAACGATGTCTCGCTGCGGTGCATATCTGAAGAACAGGGGCGCGAGCTGCTGGCCAATATTAACGGTGGCGAATGTGGGCACCATTCTTTGTCTCGCACCCTGGTGGGAAAGGCATTCCTCAGCGGCTTCTACTGGCCCACGGCACTCAACGACGCCACTGAGCTTGTCCGATCTTGCGAAGCCTGTCAGTTCCACGCCAAGCAGATTCATCAACCCGTGCAAGGTCTCCAGACTATCCCGCTCTCCTGGCCATTCGCGGTCTGGGGGCTGGACATACTGGGCCCTTTCCCTCGGGCGGCCAGAGGCTACCGCTACCTCTACGTCGCCATCGACAAGTTCACCAAGTGGGCAGAGGTGGAGCCCGTGCGCACCATCCCCGCTGGCTCAGCAGTCAGGTTCATCCGGGGCCTCGTGAGCCGCTCCGGTGTCCCCAACCGTATTATTACTGACAATGGCTCACAGTTCACAAGCAACCTATTTAAGGAATATTGTGCTAACCTTGGGACGAAGATATGTTACGCTTTGGTAGCACACCCGCGGAGCAACGGCCTGGCCGAGCGCGCTAACGCGGAGGTCCTGAGGGGCCTCAAGGCGAGGAGCTTCCAGAAGAAACTCGAGGGATGCGGCAGGGGTTGGCTCGGTGAGCTTCAGTCCGTGCTGTGGTCCATCCGCACCACTGCGACAAAGCCCACCGGCGAAACCCAATTCTTCCTCATCCATGGAGCCACGGCGGTCCTCCCGCACAAGGTTAAGCATCGCTCCCCGCGGGTCTTGGCATTCGACGAGGAGCGTTAGGATGCCACGCGGGGGACAGACCTTGTGCTCCGGGAGGAGGCCCTCCACCAGGCAATACTCCGTGCAGCAAGGTACCAGCAGGCGCTGCGGCGATACCATTGCCGCAGCATCCGCTCCAGGACCCTCGAAGTCGGAGACCTCGTCCTGAGGCGGGTCCTCTCTAGGGAGGGCTTGCACAAGCTCTTGCCCATGTGGGAGGGCCCGTTCAGGGTCGCCCGCGTCTCCAGGGCTGGCGCCGTGCGCCTGGAGACTCAGGACGGGGTCCCCATCCAAAATGCCTGGAACATCAAGCATCTCCACAACTTCTACCCGTGGCACTCTCACGTAATAATGAGTGGGCTGTATACGCCCGGAGCCCCCCAAGGACGCGGTGGGGTTCCCACCCACGCCGAAGTGGAAGCCCCATGCTACGCGCTGGCGGACGACACTGTCCTTGAATGACTATGCCCACGCCCAGTGGAGGCCCCATGCTCCGTGCTGGGGGAAGACGGAGACTAGACTAGGCGCCGGACATGGCCGTTATTTGCTCTCTTTTTGTAACCAAATTTGCCGTATTTTTGAATGAAGTTTGAAGTTTTCGCGTCTTATTCAGAAATGGGGTGGGAACCTTCTTCTTGCAGCATTTTCTTGTTCTGAGTTCTTTTTACAAGGGTTTGACACCCGCCAGCTCTCCCTCACGCGCCCCGCGAGCGGGGGCTGGGCACGGTACGTTGTGCAGGTTCCGGGCCGCGCACGCTCCTCGCCAAAACTTTGACATCCTAACCCTCGCTCGACGCTCTCGAGGAGAGCTAGCGCAAAACATCACCTCCAAACCCCGGCCTCGGGAGCGCCCACCTCCTGGACTTGTCGGGCATCATGACCGGGCACACCGGTGGCGATCGACCCTCGCAAGGGAGCTCTGGGGGACGCACCCCCGCGACGCAGGAGCCTACTGCACGTGAGTCAAGTTAAGTTATCCTAATCAGAAGTCGCCCTAATCGCGGCGGGCGGTGACATTCCAAATTGCAGCGACATAAAAGCTGGGATGCGAGAAGAAAAATGCTAACATAAAGGCGCAAGCGCCGCAGTTCATCACACCCCCGCGGGTCCCTCCATGTTTTTTTGTGCAAGAAACAAAAGCAAAGGACGGCCTCCGGAGGACCACCACTCCTGAGGCCTGGCCCGGGCACCGCTCGCGCTCAGTCAGAGTCCTCCTCTTCCTTGACGGTGCCGCGGCGGCATGGCAGCTCTACGGCCTCTGGGCCCGCAGGCGTGCCCGCTTGTCGTAATCGTTGTCGGTCGAGCTCCCCCCGGAAGAGGCGTCGCTGCTGCTGGGGGTGCCGCGTCCGTCGCCAGGGGCAAGCTCATCGCCGAGGACACCGCCACTGTGATGGTCATCGTTGGCAGAGAAGTGGTCGCTGTAGACGCCGTCGCCCTCCGGACAGCACCCCAAGCGCCTACCGTCTCCCCCGAAGACCTTGACGAAAAGCGTCGCCACCCCATCGTTCCTGGAGTGGAGGGTACACCTCCCCTCCAAGCCACGGGCGCGGGCGAACGTCTGCCACCCGCGAGTCAAGAACACGTAGCCCGCGGGGGTGACCTCGACGTCCACCCATGAAGCTTGGCTGCAGCAACCGTCAGCCTACAGCCATAGGCCGGCGGGCCCTCCGGCTAGCAGCGCCCCCGCAAAGAAGCGCGGGAGCTCGACCCAGGAGACAGCCAGCCTCTCCTCCCACACCACAAACTCCTGGACCACGTCAGCCGAGTGAGATTGCGAGCGGGGCGGCCGGGCATCAGCTGCATACCTTCCTCCTCGACCACGAGCACCACGGCTACCGCTGCCGCCTACGCGGGAGAGGGCCCTCTCGCGGATGCCGGAGACGGCGCCGGCCCACGCCGGAGTGCGCCCGCATCCTCGAGGGGACACCACCGGCATCGCGGTGTTCTTACGGGGACGGCCACAACCTCTCTTGGGCGGTGGCGAGCCCGGTCCCTCCAGGCGGCCCTTACCCTTCTCGGCAGCAGAAAACCTCCTCACTGGCGTCATGGCCATGGAAGCGGCGGACTGAGGTGAGGAGGCAAGAAGATGAAGATGATCTAGGGGGGCTCCGCCCCCTCACCCATTTATAACTAATTGGAGGCCAACCGGGGTCTCTCCGTATGCCGGGAAATGATGGCTCCACAGCACACGCCAGCCCATGTCCGTCGGGGCGGTTACCTAGGCGACATGGGGAAGTGGAGGCGTCTGTGCCCCATCGTGCGCCACGTGTCAGGACTGGACGCAGGCAATTGGGGGCCCGCGGCGCTTCGCCCTTCGCTCCTTGCCTTTTCTCAAAGCCAAGGTTGGCACGCCTTGGGCCCGGGGGCTACTGTCGGCGTTCAGGGACCGGGGGTACCCAGACCTCCCTGCCTGCGGCCCAGCGCGTGGCCCACCACGAAGGCCCGGTACGGCCCTGCAACGAGCCCCCAAGTCAAGGCCCTCGCGAGAGCCCCCGCTTCGTGATGAAGACAGCGCCAAGACCTCCGGGGGAGCGGCACCACTTCAGGCCGCCTCCTGAGGAGCAGATATTCCTATGCAAGTACCCGGCCTCGTGAGGCCGGGGTGACATGGGTTCTGACAACCAAGCCAGGCGGGCGCCAGCGGGCACAGAGGGAGGACAGTTTCCTCTTTGGTGCAAAGGAGACAGGGACGTATGCGGGTTCCCAAGGAACCCCCCAAAGGTTTCCTTCTCGGTGCAAGAGGACCAAGACCATGAGCTCGGCAGGACGGATGTCATCGCCGAGCCCACCGCTGCGTCACACCCGGAAGCTTTGCAGGCGAAGACCACCTTTAGTCAGGATAGGGTGTACTACTTGTCCCCTTTCAAATTTGGCCATTGTGGGATCCCTTCCCGCCTGTTCGACGGGGGAAGGGGACCGTGGCCCCTATAAATAGGGACGAGCTCCCATCGTAGAAGGAGGTCGAACCGGGTCGAGTTCTTCACCATCAAGAGCGCCCGTGAGGCCACCCAACCACTATACTAGTTCATCCGCAGCCTCCTCGAGAGGTCAATCCACCACAAAGCAGGAGTAGGGTTTTACATCGCAAGGTGGCCCGAACCTGGGTAAATCTCCGAGTCCATCTCCTTCCCCGCTGACACTTATTCGATGTAGCTAGGGCATAGGGTGACAAGTTGAGACCTTGAGTCAGTTCAGATCTTCGCACACGCCCCAGTGTTTGTCGGCATTCTGGGAACGGGGGTACCCAGACCTGCCTGCCTGCGGCCCAGGGCATGGCCCACCTCACGAGCCAAGCATGGCCCAGCGCAGCCCCACTTGAGACAAGGCCCTCGCGAGGACCTGAGCTCGCGACGGAGGAGGCACCAAGACAAGCGAAGGGTGGGCCTCCTCAGGCCCCTCCGGAGCGGCGGAGATCTCTATGCGGAGCCCGGCCTCACGAGTCAAGGATGACGCAAGGAAGGGCAGGCGGGCGCCAGCGTGCCAGGCGGTGCAGTTTCCCCTTTGGTGCAAAGGGGGCAAGGACGTACGCGGGTTCCCAAAGTGCCCCCCAAAGGTTTCCATTCCTGTGCAACAAGACCACGACCACGAGCCCAGCAGGACGGATGTCATCGCCGAGCCCACCTCTGCATCATCGACATCTACTTTGCAGGCGAAGACCACCTTTGGATAGGGCGGGGATGTACTCCTGTCCCCCTTCGAATTTGGCCCTTGTGAGATCCATTCCCGCCATTGCGATAAGGGAAGAGGACCCGGGCCGCTGCTATAAGTAGAGGATAGGCTGCACCGTAGAGGAGGGAGAAAAGGACGAAGAGGAAAAAGAAGAGGACAACAAACAAGGAGAGAGCCAACAACACCACTCGAGCGCCCTCACGAGGCTCCTCACCATTGTACTAGTTCATCCACCACACCTCCTCCTGAGGCAATCCAACAAAGCAGGAGTAGGGTATTACGCTTCGGAGCGGCCCGAACCTGGGTAAATCACCGTGTGCATCTTCTTCCTCGTCATCGTGCGAGTTCATCATCCTAGCCATCGTGTAGTGAGCTAGGTAGGGTGAGGCTGCACGGGATCTTCGCACACGCCCCTGTGTTCGAACCTTTAGGGTTTTGCGGAGCCTGAAATCCGACATTTGGCGCGCCAGGTAAGGGGCGTGTCGAAGTTTTCCTCAAGCCAAGCTCTTCCTCCGCCTCGCCGCTCTGATGTCTGACGCTCGGCGAGCCCGCGCCGAGCGCCGCGCTGCCCGCGTCGCCCAGACGGCGCCCGTGGGCCGTGCTGCCGTGCGCCGGTCCCCCTCACCTGTGGCCAATGCCGCCACGGGCCCGGAGGCCCACGAGCAACAAGACTCCTCCCAGCCGGTCACTGCGCGGCGCGACGGCCTCACCGCCACTCCGTCGATCGTTCCGGCTACCGGGTCGTCCTCCCACGCTCGGCCCGGGCCTCCGTGCGGCTCGGGTGCTCTCGCCATGGCGCACAAGCTGCTCCGCTACCGCCCTGCCCCCGACCGCTATGACGACTGGCTTCGGCGCATCGCGGAGCTCGTCAGTGCTCCCGGCGATGCTTCAGCGCTCTCCTACTCGTTTTGACCCCAGCCCTCTCTGGCAGACGACGTGGCCCATGACGTGCCGCCACCTCCTCCACAACGCGACGTCGACCCCGAGCCCAGGCGTGAAGTGCGCCCGCGCGACCAGCCCCGCGAACCGCGGCAAGGGCGATAGATGAAGTAAGCTACCAGGTGGTGCCCAGGCTGCGCGTCGCCGCGCATTTGCTCCCCGCGCCGCCGAACCAACGTCGCGACCGGGCACCGCTAGAAGCGGCCCCTCAGGAGCGTCAAGACAGGGTCCCTCCCGCACACGCAGCACCCGTCGAGCCGGTGGGGTGCTATGCCATCGCCCCGGAGCTCCATCCAACCACGTGGCCCTGCAAGTTCAAGCCTGACCTACCCCCTTGCTACAACGGCACCCCGGATCCCGCCGAGTTCCTACAGCTCTACTCGCTGAGCATCCGGGCGGCCGGTGGAGACGACAAGGTCATGGCGTGCTGGTTCCCCATGGCACTCAAGAGCGGCGCGCTCTCCTCGCTCCTCAACCTCCCGGAGGGGTCCATCACCTCCTGGGACGACCTACGCAAGCGCTTCATCGCCAACTTCCAAGGTACCCGCGACCGCACGCTCACCTTGAACGACCTGCAGCGTGTGAAGCAGCAGGAGGGAGAGACACTGCACAAATTCATACAGCGCTTCATGACCACCCGCCTCAAGATCCCAAGGGCGTCGGACGAGGCTATCATCTCGGCGTTCACCGACGGCGTCACGGACCTCAAGATGAAGGAGGAGCTCGCCATGAACAACGAACTCTGCTCAGCCCTGGAGATGTTCAACCTGGCGAACAGGTGCGCCAAAACCGAAGAGGGCCGCCTGTCGCTCCGCGAGCCTCCGGCGGCAGAGCCAGAGGACAAGAAGACCAAGGCCAAGGAGGCGAAGCGCAAGGCCCCTGTGGTGCTTGCGGCTGAGCCTGAGGCGAAGCGCATCCGAGGCGAAGAACCCCTCGCAGGAGGGCGGCCGTCCTGCATCTTCCACGGCACCAACAACCACGACACCATCGATTGCCAGGAGCTTAGGCTGGTCCGCGACGAGCACTTCGGCCCGCGTCCTAGACGCGCGGACCGTTGCTTCGGATGCGGTGGAGGCCGCGGCGGAGGCCGTTGGGACAATCGGGAGCCGCGTCAGAAGTGGCGAGACCGGCCTCGGAAGGACCGCTGGCGCGATCAAGCTCGGGAGGACCGCTGGCGTGACGACCCTCCGGAGGGATCACGCCGTGGCAAGCCTCATGAGGCCCGTCCTTGTGAGGCCGGCCTACCGCCACTACCGCCGCCACCCAGAAGGAAGGAAGAGTACAAGCAAGACAATGGGGCTGGGGGTTTCCAGGAGGTTAGGGCGATAGCCTGTATCCTGGGCGGCGCCCATGCCCCGGCGTCGAACCGCATCTTCAAGCAGTTCACGCGGGAGGTGAACGCAGCTCTACCGAAGCCTGAAGCCATGCCCCCCTCAAGTGGTCCCAGACCGCAATCACCTTCGACTCAAGGGATCAGCTCAGGTGCATGGCCATGGCCGGCACGCTCCCCATGCTGTGCACTCCGACCATCAGCAACGTCCTCGTCAACAAGACCCTCATCGACAGTGGAGCAGGGCTCAATGTCCTCTCCATTGAGACCTTCAAGACGCTCCAAGTGCCGTACGTCCAGCTCATGCCGACCAAACCCTTTTCAGGAGTTACTGACGGGTCCAACGTCCCCATTGGGCAAGTGCGCCTGCCCGTCACCTTCGGCGGACGCAAGAACTACCACACTAAGATCATCGTCTTCGATGTCGCACACATCCACCTCCCGTACAACGCGATCCTTGGATACCCGGCCCTCGCCAAGTTCATGGCGGTGACTCATCATGGCTACAACATCCTCAAGATGCCAGGGAGTGGCGGTGTCATCACCGTCGCCTGCGATGAGAAGGATGTCGTCTGCTCCCTAGAGCATGCTTACCGCGCCGCAGCGGCCGAGCGCTTGGACGACGAGGAGGATGCCCTGCCTCGTGAGGATGCACGCAAGAAGAAGAAGCAGCTCCTCCCCGCAGGGCGCCAGGGGGCTGGGATCTCCAAGGACGGCGCCTCAGGCTCTGCGCCCAGGGATGGGGCCGCACCCTCCATCGCATAGGAAAGCGCGCTCGGCGCACCCCTTGGGTCTGGCTCGGGGGCTTCCATCCGTGGAGCCTCCGGCCTGGCCGGTGAGACAAGGAAGGCGCTCGGGCACAACATGAAGGCACGTCCTGACGCGGGTCTACCTGAGCCAGGAGCGCGGCGCGAGGCACTGAGCTCGCAAGAGTCCGTCATCAGAGCGATCGAGGAGCTTCAAGAGGCACAGGCCATGCGAGGCGGGAGCTGCCCTGCACCACCAAGCGTAGCTGCCATCGTCGGCCCGGTCAACAAGCCACGCGTCTGCGTCAACGCGCTCGCAATCAACAGGGCCGCGTCCCAAGGCCTCTTTTGGCCGACGTGTGCCGATCGCGGATGGGTCTGCCCGCACAACTACGTCTGCATGCCCTTCGTCCTGGCGAACGCAGGCACCACGTTCCAGCTCCTTGCCCGGGCCATGCTCGTACCTTGCGTGGTGAGGCGCGGCGAGGAGTTGGAGGAGATGCCCGGACCGAGGAGGGGTCCCGAGCCCCGGGAGACGACGGGCTCGTGAGGGTCACGCTCATGGAGGTGCAAGATCAGGCTACGACGGCAGCTTCGACTCTTCAGCGGCGTGGGCACCAGGTGATTTTTTGGTTTATGCCAGGTAACTTTTTGGTTTACTTCGTTTGAGGGCGCCCACCGGGCCGCATTATCCTCAGGCGACCAGGGCATACCCCTACAGCCGCCTCATTTACGCATGTTTCAGCAACTATTCATGCATGTGATCTATTTCCTAACGTTTCACCTTGCCTGCAAGGCTCTTTGCCGGTGTGAATGTCGCCATACCCGAATGATCCTACCTTCGACCGCCTCATGAGAGGACTGGGCACGTCGTCTGTGCTCGGGTCACTGGTGCTTGGCCCTCTCATGCGATGGCCCTCGGGAGCACATTCGGCGTAGGCTTCTCCAAAATTTGCAGGAGCTCGGACGGCGCTAACAACAAGAAGATCCAGGCGCAAACTGCCTTTGAGGTAGGGACCTCGCGAGGCCAAAGCGCCCTCGCAAGCTCCCTGATACACCTCCCAGTTCTACCGTGCAAGCCACGCGTACGAACTCAATGGGCTGTACACGCCCGGAGCCCCTGAGGACGCGGAGGGGTTCCTTCCCACGCAATGTGGAAGCCCCATGCTCGGCGCTGGCGGACAACACGGTCCACCAATGACTATGCCCATGCAAGGTGGAAGCCCCATGCCCCGTGCTGGAGGACAACACGGTCCACCAATGACTATGCCCACGCAAGGTGGAAGCCCCATGCCCCGTGCTGGCGGACAACACAGTCCACCAATGACTATGCCCACGCAATGTGGAAGCCCTACGCTCCGTGCTGGGGATAAAGAACTGAGGGCACCCCAGCGGCTGCATCCAACCTCAGGAAGGCCCCTCGCGGCCCCGTCTCGCTGCGTTCCCCTGGGATGTACGCGTGAGGGGGCTGCACGGGGGCTACTACCGGGCCAAGCCTGGTACACGCCACCTCCCCAGGTCTGCCAAACCTGGTCTTCACGCGCCCCTCTCAGGAAAAGCTGGCGAGGAAAGGTACGGGAGCCGCTCGTATGTCAAGGGGGACTCCTGAGCATCGTGACTCAGGAGCCTCACTGGCCACGTAGCCCCTCACCCCTTGGAACCGTCATGGTGATCCGGACGGCCCAACGGCGGCTGAGGTATGCACGGGGCCGGGCCCTTCCGACGCAGAGCTCAATGCACTCAAAACTCCTAAGGAGGACGCTGGAGCTCGTACGTTAAGGGGGACTCCTCAGCATCGCGACTCAGGAGCCTCACTGGCCACGTAGCCCCTCACCCCTTGGAACCGTCCTGGTAATCCGGACGGCCCAACGGTGGCTGAGGTATGCGCGGGGCTGGGCCCTACCGATGTAGAGCGCAAGGTGTTCAAAATTTCCAAGTTAACCCAATCTTCACCATGTTCCCTTCATGAGGGCTGCTCGTATGTCAAGGGGGACTCCTGAGCATCGCGACTCAGGAGCCTCACTGGCCCTGTAGCCCCTCACCCCTTGGCACCGTCCTGGTGATCCGGGCAGGTACACCAGCAAGTGTCGGATTTCGGGCTCCGCAAAACCCAAAGAGGTTCAAACACAGGGGCATGTGCGAAGATCCCCACCAGGTTCGGCATCAAGCCCACAGCTCGACAGCCCAGCCCAACAAACTCACTCAACCGTGGGGAAGAAGATTAGCACGCGGTGATTTACCCAGGTTCGGGCCGCTGCAAAGCGTAAAACCCTACTCTTGCTTTTTTGTGGATTGCCTCACGAGGAGGTTTGTGGATAAACTAGTACAGTGGTCAGTAACCTCGCAAGGGCGCTCGGGGTGGTGTTCGATCTCCCCCTCTACGGAGCTGCCTAGCCTCTATTTATAGTAGCCCGGGTCCTCTTCCCTTATCGCGATGGCGGGAAGCGATCCAACAACGGCCAAATTCGAAAGGGGACAGGAGGTACATCTTATCCTGACGAAAGGTGGTCTTCGCCTACAAAGTAGCTGGCAGTGACGCGGTGGTGGGCTCGCTGGTGACATCCGTCCTACCGAGCCCGCTGGTCCGGTCTTGTTGCACCGGAATGGAAAGCTTTGGTGGGACGCCTTGGGAACCCGCGTACGCTCTTGCCTCCTTTGTACCAAAGAGGAAACTGTCTCCTCTGCGCGCGCTGGTGCCAACCTGGCCCGGCCTGCGTCATCCTTGACCTCCCGAGGCCGAGCGTTGCATAGAGATCTCCGCCACTCTGGAGGGGGCCTGGGGAGACCTCCTCCTTCCGGGAGCCTTGGCGTTGTCCTCCTCGCGAGGGTGGGGCTCTCGCGAGGGCCTTGTGTTGAGTGAAGCCGCGCCGGGCCGTACGGACCGTCGAAGCGGGCCATGCCCTGGGCCGCAGGCAGGCAAGTCTGCGTACCCCCATTCCCAGGACGCCGCAGTAGCCCCCGGGCCCAAGGCGCGCTCGAGTTGGCTTTGGGGCGAAGCCGAAGAAGGCGGCCCGAAGCACCGCGGGCCCCTATCGCCTGCGGGCCAGTCCTGGCGTGCGGTGCGCGGTTGGATGCAGACGTCCCTGCTCCCGTGTCTCCTTGGCAACTCTCCGGACCGACAAAAGCCTGACGTCCGGTGTCGAGCCATTATTGCTCACCATCCCCATACTCTTGTTCCTTTGCCCAGATCCCCATCCTTTGCGAGAACCTCTCCAGATCTCAACACCGCACCGTCCTCCTTCTTTCTTTCTCGGCCTCTAGGACTTCTCGATGGCTCCCGCCGGTAAGTCGAAACCCGAGGCTCAGAGCTCGGCCTCCGCTTACATCTCGCCGACGCTCTCAGAGTCCACCATAGCCAAGAACGGGGACCTCGCCCCAGTGCTCCCGTCGACGGCGGATGGTACCAATGAGTGGGGGCGGACCTTGATATGGTGCGGCTCCGCGAAGAAGCTCCGCCTGGCTAATTCGGTCTACCCTTTCTTCCTCCATAGCATCTTCTCTGGGCTTGTTCCGCCCTTCTCTGAGTTCTTCACCGCCATCCTCGAGCACTACGGGATTCAGGCTCTCCATCTTCAACCCAACTCCATCCTGCTCTTGTCCGTCTTCACCTTTTACTACGAGGCCTTCGTGGGCGTGAAGCCTTCGGTGGCCCTCTTCCGCCATTTCTTCAGCTTGCGGCTTCACGACGGCACTCAGCGGTCAGCATGAGTCTCCTTCGTCGCGGTCCAAAGAGGGAACATGCTCTTAAAGGCCGGGAAGAAGGTGGAGAACTTTAGGCACCGCTGGGTCTTCTTGGATCTCAAGAGCCTCAACCCCCACCTGGAGCTTCCGAATGGCCTGCCGGAGAAGACTCTTGCGTGGAGCTCCGCGAAGCTCTCCGACCCCCGGGCCAAGCCCGTCCTGGAGCGGATCTCTCGAGACATCAACGCCAGGAAGTTGACCGTGGGGATGATAGTGAAGGAGTTCCTGACGCAACGCCTAGCGCCCCTCCTGTCTCACTCGAGGCCCATGTGGGACTACCAGGGCGGTGGTGTTGACATCAGGCTTCGGTCCGCACGCTTCACCCCCAGGGAACTGAAAAGGGCTATGGCGACCCTGCTCAACGGCGACCCCGGGGACCTTCCCAAGGCCTACACCCCGCTGTACTGCCGCGACGACAAGGCCGATTTGGTCGGCGCGATGCCCACCATCGACGAACTGGGGCTCTCTCCGGTCGAATGCCCTGGTTCCCCAGTGGCGGTCTCCTCCGACGACACCGCCGAGGAGGAAGATTCGGAGGAGACTGCGGATGACGATCTGGAGGAAGTGTCCCCTCCGTCACGGAACGCGCTTCTCCGCGGCTTCGAAGACGACGATGATGCCGGTGAGCCCCCTGCTGCAAGTCCTCCGCGACTCACCAGGGTCCTCAGGGGGCCAGGACCCACACCTCGGGCCACACGGACCGCCGACCGGGCGACCCCGAGGAAGCGCGAGGCCGGGCCTCCTCCGGAGTGCCCAGCTCGTGCCAGCAAGGTGGTTGAGGCGCCCGCCTCGCCCCTGCTCGCGCTGCAGCCTGTGGGCGAGGCGACTGCATCTGGGGCTGGTGTGGCTTCCCCGGCCGCGGCCCCTGCCGGCGGCACCTCTGCTCCCCCACGTGGCGGCGCCTCGCCGGAGAAGGGCGAGGGCACTCCTGCCTTCGCCGAGATCGAGAAGAAGAGGAAGTGGGTCGACGTCGAAGAGTAAGTAGTCCTGCTTGGTTTTCGGCCACCCGCCGGTGGCTTGTGTGCTGATGGTCCCTTCTTTGTTTGGTAACGAGGAGCGCTGCCATGATGAAGGCGAAGAAGAAGAAGGCGGTCGTCTAGTCGAAGGTGCCTTCCGACGCGACGTCCGTTCCCGGTGCCCTGCAGACGCCTGATGAGCCACCGGATGTCGTGGGCGAGGATGCTCGTGGGGCGACTATCCTTGTCACGGTGCGGAGCCCCTGGCGCCTGGTGGAGAGGTTGCTTCTGCCCTTGGGGGCGCATTCGCACTGCTGCCTGAGAGGCCAGCCCCCGAGGGCCGGCTGGCTGTGGGGTCGTCCGTCCCTGCCTTGTCTGCGGTCGTATCACAGCCTCCGGCGCCTTCGGCCCTCCATGCTTCCGCCCCCCTGGGGGCGTCTCTTGCTGCCGCGCAGGCATCACCTCTCGGCCGAGCCCTGGAGCCTTTGGCTCGTGGCCTTCTGGTCGAGTCAGGCGCCTTGGATGGGGCCTACGCCGCTCTGGATCAGGTCCGGGATGCCCTTGGGAGCGCCGACGGTTGCCTCGCGAAGGAGCGCTTGGGGCTCCATTCTGGGTGGCTCCAGGTCGACGCCTCTGCTGTGGCGGTTTGGAGCCAAGCCGAGGCCACCGTGGCTCAGAGCAGGAAGGAAGCTGCGGCAGCCAAGGCAACCCGCGATGTGGCGCTGGTCGATGCAGCGTCTGCTGTGAAAAGGTGTGGCGAGGCGGAGGTCCGCCTGAAGGCTCTTTAGGAGGAAAAGGCTGTGCTCGCGGAACGGCTTCGCCAGCGGGAGGAAGACCTCAAGACGTGCGAGGCCAAGCTTGCCGACCGTGACTCCGCACTGTCCAAGGCGGTGGCCGACCAAGCGACGGAGCGCAAGCACCTGGACAAGCTGAAGGAGGAAGTAGCTGCGGAGAAAGCTCGGCTCGACTCCAGGGAGAAGGCCCTTGTTGTGGTTGAGAAGAGAAAGGATGCGGAGCTTGACGCCCTTCCCTCCGTCGAGCTCAGGCTCCGTCAGGCGCTGAACTCCATCTGCCGGGGGGGGATTCGCAGAACCCCTAGTGGCTCCTGAGGGCGGCTTTGCGGGGCTCTCTTCAAAGCTCGTGCAGGTGCTTGAGGGTGCCGTTGCCAGGGTGGAGACCGTTTTGGAGAGTGAGTGTCGCGACCTTTTCTCCGCGGCCGCGACGCGCGTCTTCAGCCACCTCTACCTTCGCGAGCTGGGTTTTGACTTCGGCTCTATGATCTGCCCGGTTGATCCTGGGGTTCGCACCGCTATGGCGACGGCCGTGGAGGGCTCCGTGAAGGTGCTGATGAAGAAGTTCGCCTGCGTCACTGTTCCCTCGCCTCCTGCAGCTGCAAGGGTCAGTGACGACGATGACAACGGCAGCGATGTCGACGATGACCTCCCCGCGGTTGGGACGAGCGGTGGTGCCGGATCATCCTAGCTCCTCTGCCTGGGTCCTTTCCTGTAACGTTCATCATGCCTCGTGGGGGGCGGAGACATTTAATGCTTGTAATGACTGCTAAATTGTGTGGTTTCTTTCCTCCCCTTGTTTCCTTCCTGTTTGCTGTAGTGCTCTGCGTAGGCACGGCCCGGTCCCGCACATACCTCGACCGCCGTTGGGGCGTCCGGATCACCAGGACGGTCCCAAGGGGCGAGTGGCTACGTGACCAGTGAGTCACCTGAGTCGTGATGCTCAGGAGTCGCCCTTAATGTACGAGTAACCATCATGAAGGGAACGTGGCGAAGACGGGGTTGACTTGGAGATTTGGAGTGCCTTGAACTCTGCGTCGGCAGGGCCCGGTCCCGCGCATACCTCAACCGCCGTTGGGGCGTCCGGATACTTACATACCGTCTTACACAAATAAAGACCATGAAGGTCAAGCCTTACATAGATAGGGCCGCAAGGGCCAAACACTTAAACATAACAAGCAGCGGAAATTCTTGATCGGAAGCGTGAACCCATGCCATCTGCCTGAAACCTACATGCATTCTGACTGGGAAGCGTCCTAGTTCGCATGTTCGTCACCAACGAACTCTTCGCCATATTCCTGCTCTTCCATGCCTGGCCAATTAAATAACCAATGGCAAGCCAATGAGTACTTTCAATGTACTCGCAAGCAACCCAAGTTTTGGAACAAGGTATAACAATGCATGATATAGCACTAAGTGGGTAAGTTTTGCAGAAAGCTAATATTGAGTGCAATGATATGATCAAGTAACTTGAGTGAGCATGCATCATCGGTTGATAGGTATTCATGTGAACAAGTCTCAGTTATCATCACAAGCAGGGGTTGAACATCTCATGTTCACCATCGTGCCAAGTCTTCGGACTTAGCCCAAGTTTCATTCTTGTGTCGTCCACACACAAACACACACCAAGTTTGTCAAAACACCGGACGTAGTTTAAGCAGGACCTCCAAATGTCCATGACCGTGGACACGGCTATTCGAATAGTTTTACACTCTGCAGAGGTTGCACACTTTACCCACAAGACTCGGGGAACTTCTGTGTCATCCACGACTCGCGGTATATTACATACCCGAGGTAAGCACCCGAACAATGTCTTTCCCCTGACGATACTAAACAAAGAGTCCACTCGTTGGTCCACGTCTTCATGATGTACAAACACGAGCCTTGCTCTACATAGTACCATCCATGAAGGAACACAACGGTGTGCTCGGTGCCTGTAAAGAGAGCGCATGGTCGCCCTACCAGGCACGACCCCATATCGAGAGTGACCACGTCACTCCCGCCACTAGTAATGCAGGCTCTATGCAAGTACCCTTCAAAGTAATCAACAAAGCCCCGTCCCATAAGGGGTATTGTGGTTGTACATGTAAGGTTGGGATGGTCAGCAAATCTTAAAACTCTCCGTTATTGAAAACACACACACAACTTGCTCCGGTACACCACTTCTTTATCAAGTGGTTACCTAGCTCATCATCAACTCCCTCGGGCATTAGTGGCACCCGACGGGGTTTTTGAAAAGTCTTTGAAATCATTTTTGTATCCATCACCATGCATATTCCCATCCCATTTGCGTAGCATCTACTAAGCATTCTATCTACTCCCACCCACACAACCCTCATAAGGAGGTAGGGGCATTCACGATGCAAGTATCAACAAGAAAGTGTCGGAGGCATCCCACCGAAGGGAATACCACATCACCATGATCATCAACGGAACATAAAGTGCTATATGACATGCATGAAAAGTTTCTTAACATGGTCAAAGGGCTGCTTGCCTGGCTCAACAAACTCTTCGGGGTCTTCAAAGTCTTCGGGTCCAACTCCCTCATCAACAGCGCAATCTATCGCCGCGATAAATAACGATAATAATAAGCAGCACAACAAAACAGAGCACAAACTTTACTTCTAAAATGTTACCCTACTCTGATAAATACTACAAGCTATTCTAAAAATAGGTGCATAAGATTTTGTGGTGAAAAAGGTTATCAAAATCATTTTTAACAGAGGCAAAAATGCCTAAAAAGAGGTTTTTAAATAAAACAGTACACAAAAGGTTTTCAAAAAAATTCACAAATGGCACCAATAAATACTACACAATATTCTAGGAATTATGGTGGAAAAATAATTGGATTTGGGTAAATATTTTACTCTGTGGGATTTTTTGAATCTCACTGATAGAGGAAAAGGAAAAACGCCTCACAGCCAGCTGGACCAGAACAGACCCAGCTGGGCTGGGCTTCGGCCCACGCACACTGGCGGGCGGCCAGGGGGCCACGTCGAAGGCGGGGTGGAGGAATACGCCTCCACTTGCCGCGTCGCGCCCTTGGTCAAACCCGACAAGCGGGTCCGGGGGGCCCAATGACCAGCGGGAGAGAGGGGGGATGAGAGGGTGACAGACGGGCCCCACCAGGGTCGTCTTCAACCTCCAGACAGGGGATGGGGAGAGCTCACCGGCGGCGTTTCCGACGGCGGCTCGAGGCGCCGAGGGCACGGGGGTGCTCAGGAGGCTTGAGCACTTCCAGGGGAGGTCGAGTTCGTCGCCGGCGGCGACGGTTTCATCAAGGACAACGGACCCGAGCGGCGGAGCTCCTGTTCGAGGTCGAGCTGCTCGCCCTGGGCTTCCATGGGAGGAAAGAGGAGGGGAAACGGGGTCAGGGAAGCTCAGGGTCCTCGGATCAAAGGAGAACAGGGGCGGAGGAAGGCCATACCGCGTGTATTCCGGCGAGCCGAGGCGGCGAGCTCCGGCTCGATTCCGAGCGCCTGGTCCTCAAAATGGAAGGGGAGAGGTGCGGGGGCACGATTTGGTGAGGGAGAGGTTCAGAACGGAGGGAGAGACGCGGGGAGGCCTCTTTATAGGTGGACGCGAGTCCACCGTGGGCTTGTGCGCCGGCGAGGTCGAGGCCAAGGCTGCAGGCCACAGGGGCTTGCGGAGATGGGTCAGGGGTGTTCCTAGGCGTCGCCTAGGACTAGTGGAGGGAGGAGAGAGAGCTGGGGAGGAGCGAGGCATGCCGCGCGTGTGAAGCCACCGGTTGGCCGAACCGGGCGGCCGCGGTACGTGCGAGCGGAGCCGATGGAGGGAGAGGGAGGAGGGGGCCGACAGGGCGCCATGGTGCGGACGTCGAGGGGGGCCAAGTGGCGAGAGGGGGAGGCCCGAGGCTGTCGGGGCCATGCAGTGGGCGGCGGCTACAGTGCAGTTGGCACTGTAGCACGCTCTGGAGCGCGAATATGGCATGCCATGGCATGCCTTTGGCGGCTTCTGCGTGTCCTCCCGTGTCTAGGGGATCTAGGGGGGAGTAAGCAAGCAGGGGAGAGGCATTGGATGCTCTGGTGATCACTAGGGTGATTGAGGAGTGGAGAGAGAGATGGAATGCTACTGTCCAGAGGGGTAAAATGGGTTTTTACCCCACTTAAACATTGAGTCTTGGCCATAGAAAGTTACTGCAGGTGAGGTGCACTGCTAGTAAGCTGTGGTAAAAAATTTAACTCAAGGAGAACAGTAGAAGGGGGTCAAACAGAGGTTTTACCATTTTGGCAGAAGGTGTTTGATGGTGATTAGGGCAAGCAAATGGGCCTTGCTTGCCATAAGACTTGACAGGGTCAAACGGTGGTTAGAATTAGGGTTGATCACCAAGTTTGAGCTTGATTGAAGAAAGTTCACAATGTAACTTTGTAAAACCCTAGAAATCAACAAAATCAGATTTCTGTAGATCTAGGCATGCATTTCACTTCCCACAAATCCACCACTTGGTGTGGTGTCATTATTTGGTGTTTAACACATGCCCACAAAATTTGGGGTCAAGTGAAGAAACTTCACAATGTAAAGTTGCTCAAATTTGGCTGTGGACAGGAATGGTTTAGGAATATTTTGATGAAGCAAATCAATTGGTATTGAGATGAAACTTTGCAAGATCATCACATATGGCATGTGTGCCTTGCTGGAATTTTCTTGGAATTTTTTTGAGAATATTTCTTATAGAAATATTTCAAAAGCTTGATTTAAGCAGAAAGGGTTTTGAGGGGTTTTGCCCATGATTTTGAACATGACCATGTGTTGAAACTCATATATATGGAAAATATATGTCCACTGAGTTTCCTTAAATTTTGTCAAATATTTTCAAAGCATTTAAATAATTTTTCCCTATGAAAAACCATTTCTGGCTTTAAGAAAAAGCCTTTAAATAAAATAGAAAAATAATCTTTAAAATTAATATTTGGTGGTTTTGGGAAGTCATATATATAGTAGGTTCCAAATAAAGTCTTTGGGGAAAAAGGATCCACCCAATTTGAGGACTTGTAGTACAACCTCAATTCAGGGTCTTTTGAAAACCTAATTTGAATAAATCTTTTTTGGCCAAAATAATATTTGATAAAAATAGTTTTGCGTACTATTCACATGGCATGATCATTCGGCAAGAAGTTTGGATCAAGGAAGATGAATATGGAGAGGAGTAGAACCTAAGAGTGCCATACACAACAACCAAACAAGCAAACAAGCAACAATTCAAACAAGCATGCACTCCAAAAAGTTTTAATTGGTTCCAAATTTTACAAATCCTCATCATAGCAAACTGATACAAACACAGGGTGTGACAGACCTACCCCCCTTACAATAATCTCGTCCCCGAGATTCCTAGGCTAAGCGCTAAAAAGATAAGGGAACTCAGATCTAAGATAGTCTTCACGCTCCCAGGTTGCTTCAGCTTCAGTGTGATTGCTCCATTGAACCTTGAAGTACTTGATGGTGCGGCTTCGGGTGCAACGTTCAGCTTCATCCAAAATGCGAACTGGCCTCTCACAATAAGTTAGGTCTGGTTGAAGGTCAATGGCTTGATGATCGATGTCCTTGTAGAGGTCGAGGCGGTTGGGAACTTGAAGACACTTCCGGAGCTGTGACACGTGGAACACGTTGTGTACATCTGATAGCTCGGAAGGTAGCTCTAGCTGGTAGGCAACTTCTCCTCGCGTAGCGGTGATCTTGAAGGGGACGATGTATCTTGGTGCAAGTTTCCCTTGACATGGAAACTCTTGGTTCCCTTGAGAGGCGTGACTCGGAGATAGACATGGTCACTGACACAGAAGTTCACTTCTCGGCGGTGAGAGTCGGCGTTACTCTTCTGTCTTGACTTGGCGGTCTCCAGACATTCTCGGACAAGTTGAACTTGCTCTTCTGCATCGCGGAGGATGTCTGGCCCAAAGACTAGTCCTTCTTCGGTTTCTGACCAGTTGAGGGGAGTACGGCATTTGCGTCCATACAACACCTCAAATGGTGCCATCTGAAGACTGGACTGATAGCTGTTGTTGTAGGAGAACTCGGCGAATGGTAAGCAATCTTCCCACTTGGCTCCATATGCCAAAACACAAGCACTGAGCATATCTTCGAGTATCTGATTTACTCGTTCCGTCTGTCCACCTGTTTGGGGGTGAAAAGCAGTGCTGAAGGAGAGCTTGGTTCCCATTGCTTCTTGAAACTTCTTCCAAAACTTTGAGGTAAACTGGGTTCCCCGGTCTGACACAATCTCCTTTGGAACTCCATGGAGGCTCACAATACGCTCGATGTAAAGGTTGGCTAGCTTGTTTCCATCATAGGTGGTCTTGATGGGAATGAAGTGGGCTACCTTGGTCAGGTGATCGACAATGACCCAGATAGAATCATGTCCCTTCCTTGAACTTGGTAATCCGGTGATGAAATCCATCCCGATCTTGTCCCACTTCCATTCAGGCACTTTGAGAGGTTGCAATAGTCCAGCGGGTCGCTGATGCTCAGCTTTGACTCTCTGGCATATGTCACACTTAGTGACAAAGGTGCCTATCTCCCGTTTCATGCCATGCCACCAGAATCTTGCCTTGAGGTCTTGGTACATCTTGGTTCCTCCAGGATGGATGGAATATGGAGTGTCATGAGCTTCTTGCAAGATCAAGTTCTTGAGCTCTTCTTTGTTGGGTACGCAGATGCGCTTCCCAAACCATACGACTCGTTGCTCATCCACTGAGAATCCTAGGGCCTTGCCTACCTTGATCTTCCTCTTAATGCCTTCGATGCTCTCGTGTCCCTTCTGAAATTCCTTAATATCATCCATCAAGGTAGTCTTTGCTTCGAGATTGGCCAGGAATCCAGGTGCAACTAGTTCCAAGACGAAGCTTTCAAGTTCTTCATACAGGGCGGGTAGCCTTTCCTTAATCATAGCGTTCAAGGAACAAGCCTTTCTGCTTAAGGCGTTTGCTACCACGTTAGCCTTTCTGCGGTGGTATTGAACACTGAGGTCGTAGTCCTTGATCAACTCCAACCATCTTCGCTGCCTCATGTTCAATTCCTTCTGAGTGAAAATGTACTTCAAGCTCTTGTGGTATGTGTATATCTCACATCGCTTCCCCAGAAGGTAATGTCGCCATGTCTTCAAGGCATGAACTACGGCTGCCAACTCAAGATCATGAGTAGCGTAGTTCTCTTCATGAGGACGTAGCTGTCTGGATAGATATGCTACGACTCTGCCTTCTTGCATCAGAACACCTCCAAGCCCTGTTCTCGATGCATCACAATATATCACAAACTCTTTGTGAATATCGGGGGTGGCCAAAACTGGGGTTGTGGTCAATCTCTTCTTGAGCTCTTGGAAGCTTTCTTCACACTTCTCTGTCCATTCGAACTTCTTGTCCTTCTTCAAAAGCAGAGTCATGGGTCGGGCAATGCTCGAAAACCCTTCGACGAACTTGCGGTAATATCCCACGAGTCCGAGGAAGCTCCTGACTTCCTTCACATTGGTTGGGGATTGCCATTCAGTCACGGCTTCAATCTTGGCATGATCCACTGAGAATCCCTCAGCAGTCAACACATGACCCAGGAATCCAACTTCATGCAGCCATAATTCACACTTGCTAAATTTGGCATAAAGTTGGTGCTCTCGAAGCTTGTCTAGGACCATCCTCAAGTGTCGCTCATGCTCTTCTTCAGACTTGGAGAAGACGAGTATGTCATCAATGAAGACAACAACAAACTTGTCCAAGTAATCCATGAAGACCTTGTTCATGAGGTACATGAAGTAGGCAGGGGCATTGGTCAACCCAAATGACATGACCGTGTATTCATACAGGCCATACCGAGTTACAAACGCCGTCTTCGGAATGTCTTGGGGCCTAATCTTCAATTGGTAGTACCCTGACCTGAGGTCGATCTTGGAGAACACCTTGGCTCCGTTCAGCTGATCGAGCAGGTCTTCAATCTTGGGGAGTGGGTACTTGTTCTTTATTGTGACCTCGTTGAGAGAACGGTAATCGACAGGGAGTCAGATAGTTCCGTCCCTCTTTGACACAAATAGAACAGGTGATCCCCAAGGAGAGGCACTTGGGCGAATGAATCCTTTCCTAAGCTGCTCCACCAGTTGCTTCTTCAATTCAGCCAACTCTTCGGATCCCATTCTGTAGGGCTTCTTATAGATGGGTACTGCTCCGGGCATTAGCTCAATGATGAACTCAATGTCACGGTCAGGAGGCATTCCGGGCAGCTCATCAGGAAAAACATCGGGGTATTCGCATACCACTGGCACTTGATCCAACTCAATTCCCGATAGACAATTAACCTGAGGGGCTCGAGTGGAGGCAGGGTTGGGAACATACTTGACTTCTACTCCTTGGCTATTGGTTATGGTAACGATCCTCTTGGCACAGTCCAAGTAGCCTTGGTTCTTGGTCAACCAATTCATGCCAAGGATGACGTCCAAGCCTGGTGAATCCAGAACTATAAGGTCTGCTATGAAGTCTACCCCGTTGATGATAATCTCAACTCCTTTACATCCTATCTTGGACTTCATAACCGAACCCGGGGTTTGTATCAACATATGACTACCCAGGGGTGTAGGCTTCATACCACTCTCTAGTGAAAACCTTTGAGTGATAAAAGAATGCGAAGCTCCACAATCAAACAGTACGGTTGCTGGGGTTGAGTTGACGAGGAACGTGCCCAGTATGACGTCCGGGTCTTCCTGGGCTTCCTCAGCGGTGACGTGATTCACACGACCCTTGCCATTGTTGGGCTGGTTGCGGGGGGCTGGGTTCCTTGGTGGTGCTCCACGGCCATGACCTTGGTTGGGCGCATTGCGGCGCGGTGCATCTGGCTTCTTGTTAGGGCACTGCTTAGAGATGTGTCCAGGCTGACCACACCCAATGCAACTGACCTGACCATAGTTGTTGTTGTTGTTGTTCCTGCCACCGTTGTTGGTGTTGGGGTTGCTGTAGGCTGGCCTGGGATTGGCATACTGCTGTGGCTGGTAGCTCGGACGAGGTGCAGGAGGTCTAGCCTGCTGTGGCTGATAGGTTGGCTTGGCTGGGGCTGGCTGCCAGGGGTGAGGCTTCTGGTTGCTGGAACTACCCTTGCTGATCATCTTGCGCTTGCGAGTGTCGTCTATGGCACGACGCTTGTCTTCTAGCATGAGAGCCTTGTTCACCAGGTCGAAGAAGGTTCGACAGTCACAGACTATGAGCTGATACTGCAGGGTCAGCTGAAGTCCTTCCATGAAGCGTTCCATCTTAGCAGCCTCCGTGTTGACATCTTCAGGTGCATACCTTGACGGCAGGTTGAACTTCTGCATGTACTCCTTGACAGAGCCACTTCCTTGCTTCAGCGCTCGGTCTCTCTTCTTGATAGCCATGATCCCAGAAGGAATGTGGGCGGTGCGGAATCCTTCCTTGAAGTTATCCCAGGTGATCACACGATCGCCTTGCATGACCTTGAATCCATCCCACCAAGCTCTGGCGGTACCTCCGAGGCAGTGAGAGGCATACAACACCTTCTCACGATCCTCATTGCAATTCACAAGTGCAAGGAGGTCCTCAATGGTGCGGATCCAGTCATCGGCATCCAGTGGTTCAGCAGTCTCGGTGAAGGCTGGGGGCGAATTCCTCATGAACTCAGACATAGTGGAGCGGCCATTGCCGTTCCTGCCTTGCTGCTGGTTGTTCACAAGGACTTGGGCCATCTGCTGGATAGCAGTAGTGTTGGCTTGGCATTCCTCCCGGAGAACTTGGAGAAACTGAGCTATACTCATGTTCTCGGGTGGAGGTGATGGCGGGGGAATGTCGCCTTGTGGCTGCTCCTGGTGTCCTCCAGCCCGAGCAGTCCCACCAGCTCCCTGTTGCTAGCTGGAGTTGCCGGCTTCAGGGTTGGTGAAGAAGTTGTTGCGGGTTGCAGTCACCATCCTGTTTGGAGCAGCCAAGTCAAATAACTGGGATAGACGAGAGGGAAAGCTATAATGGAGAAAGCGCGCCTAAGGGGGTTGGTATAGTGTAAGTGTGGTAAAACGAAGGTCGAAAGACCGATACATATATTAAGATAAGATAGACGATGGAATCGCTTACACGTTGCCTAGGGCAAAAGTGCGACTTGCATCGGAACACAAACAACAAAAGCAAACAACCAGCACACATGGTTTCATATGAACCATTACATGGACTCGACTCCGCATGAGGGGTACATGACTGATCCTACCCTAGGGGTTCTCGGACTCAGGTGGTGGAGTGCTCTGCTTGCTGCCCAAGAGGAAGGAAGACTTGGCCGCTTGCTGGGACTCCTTCTGGCATGATGCCCATGTTTGTCATGCCCAAAACATGTGACGAAAATCCAGAGGTTGCTACTTGGCCTTGGTTCAAGAGGTCAGTGGTTTGGCGGAGTAGTTCTCGACTGTGGTGAAATTCCTGGTGGAGCTTCATGGACTCCTTAATCAGGTTGTGAACCAGACTATCGGCGGAGGCGCTAAAGTAGGTCTAAAATCTGAGGGGCACACCATCTTCCTTGGATGGAACCAGTGTCTGACTTCCGCCGATGTCGTCCTTTCTGATGGGTAGGTAACGAGTAGCGGGCTCGTCGGCCATCTCTCGAATGATGCCTCGAAGGTGGACAAGTGCCTTGCGTGCAGCTGTCTCGACTGCGAGTGCCAGGGTCTCCATCTGTGGTCCTTCAAAGAACCAACTCGTCGGGGAGTCGTTTGCCTTCATGAACACTTCAACGTGATACTCCTTTGCGATGGCATCGACCCAGTGCTCGTGGTAGAGGAAAACAGGTAGTTGGCGGAACTGGCACTTCTCCAGGCTATCCCCAAGGAGTAGGGAAAATACTGATGCTAGGAGGGCTTCGGGTACGAGGGCCATCTACAAGGTTTTGAATGGAGGAGAGTCAGCAAGAGTTTGAAATAGACTAGAAGAGAAGAGAGGTATAGAATTTGTGGCACCTAGCAACTAGGCACAATCTTGAAACGGTTTTTATCCTAACTAACGTCCATGCTAACTAAGGGCTTCCTATAGTAAGGATGGCTCTGATACCAGCTCTATGGGGACCCCGACTCATAAGTCGTGATCACCGAATGCACGTGTACAGTGATCCCAGAGATCAATGCTCACTGAACACACAGAAGCTGAATAACAAGAGTCTTACATCCACGTATAGCGTCTTACACAAATAAAGACCATGAAGGTCAAGTCTTACATAGATAGGGCCGCAAGGGCCAAACACTTAAACATAACAAGCAACGGAAAGTCTTGATCGGAAGCGTGAACCCATGCCATCTGCCTGAAACCTACATGCATTCTGACTGGGAAGCGTCCTAGTTCGCATGTTCGTCACCAACGAACTCTTCGCCATATTCCTGCTCTTCCATGCCTGGCCAATTAAATAACCAATGGCAAGCCAATGAGTACTTTGAATGTACTCGCAAGCAACCCAAGTTTTGGAACAAGGTATAACAATGCATGATATAGCACTAAGTGGGTAAGTTTTGCAGAAAGCTAATATTGAGTGCAATGATATGATCAAGTAACTTGAGTGAGAATGCATCATCGGTTGATAGGTATTCATGTGAACAAGTCTCAGTTATCATCACAAGCAGGGGTTGAACATCTCATGTTCACCATCGTGCCAAGTCTTCGGACTTAGCCCAAGTTTCATTCTTGTGTCGTCCACACACAAACACACACCAAGTTTGTGAAAACACCGGACGTAGTTTAAGCAGGACCTCCAACTGTCCATGACCGTGGACACGGCTATTCGTATAGTTTTACACTCTGCAGAGGTTGCACACTTTACCCACAAGTCTCGGGGAACTTCCGTGTCATCCACGACTCGCGGTATATTACTTACCCGAGGTAAGCACCTGAACAATGCCTTTCCCCTGACGATACTAAACATAGAGTCCACTCATTGGTCCACGTCTTCATGATGTACAAACACGAGCCTTGCTCTACATAGTACCATCCATGAAGGAACACAACGGCGTGCCCGGTGCCTGTAAAGATAGCGCATGGTCGCCCTACCAGGCACGACCCCGTATCGAGAGTGACCACGTCACTCCCGCCACTAGTAATGCGGGCTCTATGCTAGTACCCTTCAAAGTAATCAGCAAAGCCCCATCCCATAAGGGTTATTGTGGTTGTACATGTAAGGTTGGGACGGTCAGCAAATCTTAAAACTCTCGGTTTTCGAAAACACACACACAACTTGCTCCGGTACACCACTTCTTTATCAAGTGGTTACCTAGATCATCATCAACTCCCTCGGGCATTAGTGGCACCCGACGGGGTTTTCGAAAAGTCTTTGAAATCATTTTTGTTTCCATCACCAAGCATATTCCCGTCCCATTTGCGTAGCATCTACTAAGCATTATATCTACTCCCACCCACACAACCCTCATAAGGAGGTAGGGTCATGCACGATGCAAGTATCAACAAGAAAGTGTCGGAGGCATCCCACCGAAGGGAATACCACATCACCATGAACATCAACGGAACATAAAGTGCTATATGACATGCATGAAAAGTTTCTGAACATGGTCAAAGAGCTGCTTGCCTAGCTCAAAAAACTCTTCGGGGTCTTCAAAGTCTTCGGGCCCAAATCCCTCGTCAACAGCGCAATCTATCGCCGCGGTAAATAACGATAATAATAAGCATCACAAGAAAACAGAGCACAAACTTTACTTCTAAAATGTTACCCTTCTCTGATAAATACTACAAGCTATTCTAAAAATAGGTGTATAAGATTTTGTGGTGAAAAAGGTTTTCAAAATCATTTTTAACAGAGGCAAAAATGCCTAAAAAGAGGTTTTAAAATAAAACAGTACACAAAAGGTTTTCAAAAAAATTCACAAATGGCACCAATAAATACTACACAATATTCTAGGAATTATGGTGGAAAAATAATTGGATTTGGGTAAATATTTTACTCTGTGGGATTTTTGGAATCTCACTGATAAAGGAAAAGGAAAAAGGCCTCACAGCCAGCTGGGCCAGAACAGACCCAGCTGGGCTGGGCTTCGGCCCACGCACACTGGCGGGCGGCCAGGGGGCCACGTCGAAGGCGGGGTGGAGGAATACGCCTCCACTTGTCGCGTCGCGCCCCTGGTCAAACCCGACAAGGGGGTCCGGGGGGCCCAGTGACCTACGGGAGAGAGGGGGGATGAGAGGGTGACAGACGGGCCCCACCAGGGTCGTCTTCAACCTCCAGACAGGGGACAGGGAGAGCTCACCGGCGGCGTTTCTGACGGCGGCTCGAGGCGCCGAGGGCACGGGAGTGCTCAGGAGGCTTGAGCGCTTCCAGGGGAGGTGGAGTTCGTCGCCGGCGGCGACGGTTTCGTCAAGGACGACGAACCCGAGCTGCTCGCCCTGGGCTGCCATGGGAGGAAAGAGGAGGGGAAACGGGGTCTGGGATGCTCAGGGTCCTCGGATGAAAGGAGAACAGGGGCGGAGGAAGGCCATACCGCGCGTATTCCGGCGAGCCGAGGCGGCGAGCCGAGGCGGCGAGCTCCGGCTCGATTCCGTGTGCCTGGTCCTCAAAATGGAAGGGGAGAGGTGCGGGGGCACGATTTGGTGAGGGAGGAGAGGTTCAGAAGGGAGGGAGAGACGCGGGTAGGCCTCTTTATAGGTGGACGCGAGTCCACTGTGAGCTTGTGCGCCGGCGAGGTCGAGGCCAAGGCTACAGGCCACGGGGGCTTGGGGAGATGGGTCAGGGATGTTCTTGGGCGTAGCCTAGGACTAGTGGAGGGAGGAGAGATAGCAAGGGAGGAGCGGGGCATGCCGCGCGTGTGAAGCCACCTGTTGGCCGAACCGGGCGGCCTCGGTACGTGCGAGCGGAGCCGATGGAGGGAGAGGGAGGAGGGGGCCGACAGGGCGCCGTGGTGCGGACGTCGAGGGGGGCCAAGTGGTGAGAGGGGAAGGCCCGAGGCTGTCGGGGCCATGCAGTGGGCGGCGGCTACAGTGTGGTCGGCACTGTAGCGCGCTCTGGAGCGCGAATATGGCATGCCTTGGCATGCCTCTGGCGGCTTCTGCGTGTCCTCCCGTGTCTAGGGGATCTATGGGGGAGTAAGCAAGCAGGGGAGAGGCATTGGATGCTCTGGTGATCGCTAGGGTGAGAGAGGAGTGGAGACAGAGATGGAATGCTACTGTCCAGAGGGGTAAAATGGGTTTTTACCCCACTTAAACATTGAGTCTTGGCCATAGAAAGTTACTGCAGGTGAGGTGCAATGCTAGTAAGCTGTGGTAAAAAATTTAACTCAAGGAGAATAGTAGAAGGGGGTCAAACAGAGGTTTTACCATTTTGGCAGAAGGTGTTTGATGGTGATTAGGGCAAGCAAATGGGCCTTGCTTGCCATAAGATTTGACAGGGTCAAATGGTGGTTAGAATTACGGTTGATCCCCAAGTTTGAGCTTGATTGAAGAAAGTTCACAATGTAATTTTGTAAAACCCTAGAAATCAACAGAATCAGATTTCTATAGATCTAGGCATGCATTTCACTTCCCACAAATCCACCACTTGGTGTGGTGTCATTATTTGGTGTTTAACACATGCCCACAAAATTTGGGGTCAAATGAAGAAACTTCACAATGTAAAGTTGCTCAAATTTGGCTCTAGACAGGAATGGTTTTGGAATATTTTGATGAAGCAAATCAATTGATATTGAGATGAAACTTTGCAAGATCATCACATATGGCATGTGTGCCTTGCTAGAATTTTCTTGGAATTTTTTTGAGAATATTTCTTATAGAAATATTTCAAAAGCTTGATTTAAGCAGAAAGGGTTTTGAGGGGTTTTGACCATGATTTTGAACATGACCATGTGTTGAAACTCATATATATGGAAAATAAATGTCCACTGAGTTTCCTTAAAAAATTTCAAATATTTTTAAAGCATTTAAATAATTTTCCCTATGAAAAACCATTTCTGGCTTTAAGAAAAAGCCTTTAAATAAAATAGAAAAATAATCTTTAAAATTAATATTTGGTGGTTTTGGGAAGTCATATATATAGTAGGTTCCAAATAAAGTCTTTGGGGAAAAAGGATCCACCCAATTTGAGGACTTGTAGTACAACCTCAATTCAGGGGCTTTTGAAAACTTAATTTGAATAAATCCTTTTTGGCCAAAATAATAATTGATAATAGTTTTGGGTACTATTCACATGGCATGATCATTGGGCAAGAAGTTTGGATCAAGGAAGATGAATATGGAGAGGAGTAGAACCTAAGAGTGCTATACACAACAACCAAACAAGCAAACAAGCAACAATTGAAATAAGCATGCACTCCAAAAAGTTTTAATTGGTTCCAAATTTTATAAATCCTCATCATAGCAAAGTGATACAAACACAGGGTGTGACAGCTATCCTGAGGTTGGATGCAGCCGCTAGGGCGCCCTCAGTTGTTTATCCACCAGCGCGGAGCATGGGGCTTCCACGTTGCATGGGCATAGCCGCTGAGCTACAGTGTTGTCCGCCAGCGCGGAGCATGGGGCTTCCACTTGGGCGTAGGAATGGGGGGCCCCAGCTCCTGAGCCCCCCGGGCGTGTACATCCCATTAAGTTCGTACGCGTGGCTTGCATGGTAGAACTGGGAGGTGTATCTGGGTAGTCGTGAGCCAGCACGGGTCTCACGAGGCCCTACCTCAAAGGCGGGTTGCACCTGAGTCTTCTGGTAGAGGGCGTCATTGCAAGTCCTGTATATTTTCGAGAAACCTGCGCCGAATGAATTTCCAATGGCCATCGCATGAGCAGGACGAACACCAATGACCCCAGGAGGTGACGTGAACGCGGCCGGCCCGCCAGACAGGGCTCAGCCATTGGATTTATTGACGCTGCAGGGACGGACCCGAGCACAGACGTCGTGCCCAATCTTCTCATGCGACAACTCTGAGGAGAAAACACCCGGGGCACGGCTCACGCGGCGGCGAAAGGCCGACTGTGGTTGCTGGAACCGTGCCGCGCGCTTTGACTCACCCACTTCTGATTAGCTCATGCGAGGACGTAGCACCAAGGGCCACGGGAGGTGACGTGCACGGGGCTGGCCCGCGAGACAGAGCTCGACCACTTGGATTTGTCAACGCTGCAGGGACGGACCAGAGCACAGACGTCGTGCCAGCCCTTAATCACGAGGCGCTCAAAGGAAAGATCATTAGGGCGCGACGACATTCATGGTGGCGAACAACCGAGCATGCAGGTTGGAATATTTAGGAAATTGACCAAATGCATAAAATGTTCTGATACATGCGTAAACGACACGGCTGCAGGGATGGGCCCTAACCGCCTGAGGATAATGCAGCCCGATGGGCGCCCTCAAACTGAGCAAGCCAAAAAGTTACCTGGTATGAACCAAAAAGTCACCTGGCAGCAGTACCGATGGAGCATCGATGTAGTCGTCGGAGCCTGACCTTGCGTCTCTGTGAGCTTGGCCTTCATGAGCCCGGCGCCTCCCGAGGCTCGGGGCCCTCGCTCGGGCCTGTCGCCTCCTCCAGCACCTCGCGGTGTCTGACCCCATAGGGCGTGAGCATGGCCTGAGCAAGGCGCTGAAACGTGGCGCCCGCGTTCATCAGACCAAAAGGCATCCGGATGCAGTTGCATGGGTAGACTCCACCGCGACCGATGCGCGACGGCCAGAGGATGTCCTGGGATGCGGCCCTGTTGATGCTTGCTATGTCGACGCAGACGCGCGGCGTGTCGCCCGAGCCGACGATGGCAGCCGTGCTTGGTGATGCAGGGCGACGTCCGCCTCGCATGGCCTATGCTTCCTGAAGCTCCTCGATTGCGCTGGTGAAGAACTCCCGCGAACTCGGCGCCTCGCTCCGTGCTCCTTGCTTGCGTGGACGCGCGCCGAAACATGCCTCCAGGTTGTGCCCGAGCACCTCCCTCGTCTCACCGGTCAGGTCGGTGGCCTTCCAGGTGGAAGCCCCCAAGCCCGACCCAAGGGAAGCGTCGAGCGCGCCTTCCTATGCGAGGGACGAAGCGGCCTTGGCCCCGGGCGCGGAGCCTGAGGCGCCATCCTTAGAGGTCTCAGCCCCCTGGCGCCCCTTGGAGAGGAGCTGCTTCTTCTTCCTGGGGACATCCTCGCGAGGGAGGACGTCTCCTTCGTCGTCTGACTGCTCGGTCGCTGCGGCACGGTAGGCGCGCTCGAGGGAGCAAACGGCGAGTCACTACCATGAACTTGGCGAGTGCGGGGTATCCGAGGATCGTGTTGTACGGGAGGTGGATGTGGGCGACGTCGAAGACGATGAGCTTGGTGTGGTAGTTGTTACGCCCGCCGAAGGTGACCGGCTGGCGCACCTGCTCGATGGGGACAGTGGAGCCGTCAGTGACCCCTGAGAAAGGCTTGGTTGGCACGAGTTGGTCGTATGGCACTTGGAGCGTCTCGAACATCTCGATGGAGAGGACATTGAGCCCCGCGCCACCGTCGATGAGGGTCTTGGTGACGAGGACATTGCTGATGGTCGGCGTGCATAGCATGGGGAGCGCGCCTGCCATGGCCGAACACCTGAGTTGATCCTTGGAGTCAAAGGTGATGCCGCACTGGGACCACTTGAGGGGGAGCGCAGCCTCAAGCTTCGGGAGAGCCGCATTCAGCTCCCGCGAGAACTGCTTGAAGATGCGGTTAGACGCCGGGGCTTGAGCGCCGCCCAGGATGCAAGCTATTGCCGTGGCCTCCTGGAAGCCCCCAGCCCCATCATTCTGCCTGTCTTCTTCCTTCCTCCTGGGTGGCGGCGGCAGTGGGGGAAGGCCGGCCTCACGAGGGCTGGCCTCATGAGGCTGACCGCGACGTGACCCCTCCGGAGGCTCATCGCGCCAGCGGTCCTCCCGAGCCTGATCGCGCCAGCGGTCCTCCCGAGGCCGGTCACGCCACTCTTGGTGCGGATCTCGGCTGTCCCAGCGGCCTCCACCGCGGCCTCCTATGCGACCATAGCCACGATCGCGACGCCCAGGGCGGCGACCGAAGTGCTCGTCGCGGACCGACCTGAGCTCCTGACAGTCGATGGTGTTGTGGCTATTGCTGCCATGGAAGATGCGGAATGGTCGCCCTCCCGTGGGGGGTTCCTCGTCTCGACTGTGCTTCGCCTCAGGTTCCGCCGCCAGCACCGCAGGGGCCTTGCGCTTCGTGTCCTTGGTCTTGGTCTTCTTGTCTTCCGGGTCCACCTCCGGAAGCTCGAGGAGTGAGAGGCGACCCTCTTCGGCCTTTGCGCACTTGTTCGCCAGGTTGAACATCTCCAGAGCTGAGCATAGGTCATCGTTGATGGCGAGCTCCTCCCTCATCCTGTGTTTCCTGACGCCGTCGGTGAACGCCAAGATGATGGCCTCGTCTGACGCCTTCGGGATCTGGAGGAGGACAATCGTGAAACGCTGTATGTACTTGTGCAAAGTCTCGCTCGGCTACTACTTCACGCGACGCAGGTCAGTCACAGCGAGGGCGCGGTCGCGGGTGCCTTGGAAGTTGGCGACGAAATGCTCGCGCAGGTCATCCCAGGAGGTGATTGACCCCTCCGGGAGGTTTTGGAGCCAGGAGAGCGCACCACCCTTGAGGGCCATAGGGAACCAGCTGGCCATAACCTTGTCGTCTCCACCGGCCACCTAGATGCTCAGCGAGTAGAGCTGTAGGAACTCAGCGGGATCTGGGGTGCCGTCGTAGCGAGGAGGCAGGTCGGGCTTGAACTTGCCGGGCCACACGGCCGGATGCAACTCCGGGGCGATGGCGCGGCAACCCCTTGGACCCACGGGTGCCGCGCGCAAGGGAGGGGCCCGGTCCTGGTGCTCCTGCGCAGCTACCTCCAGGGGCGCCCGGTCGCGACGCTGGTGCAGTGACGCAGGGAGCGCGCGCGCGTCAGCGTGCGGCCGGGGCACCACCTGGCAGCTTAATTCATCTCTCACCCTCGCCGGGGGCCCGCGCGGGCGTGCTTCACGCCTGGGCTCGCGGTCGACGTCGTGCTGGGGAGGAGGGGGCGGTGCATCATGGGCCATGTCGCCTGGCAGAGAGGGCTGGGGCCGGAACGAGTAGGAGAGCACCGAGGCATCGCCGGCGGCACTGACGAGCTCTGTGATGCGCCCGAGCCAGTCGTCGTAGTGGTTGGGGGCAGGGCGGTAACGCAGCAGCTCGTGCGCCATGAGGAGTGCGCCCAACCCGCGTGCCGGCCCGGGGCGAGCGTGGGAGGACGACCTAGTAGCTGGAACGATCGATGGAGTGGCGGTGCGGGCATCGCGTCGCACGGTGACCGGCTGTGACGAGTCCTGCTGCTCGTGGGCATCTGGGCCGATGGCGGCATCGGTGTCGGGATCCCGATCCTAAGCCATATGAATCCAGCATGTAACATGTCACACCACTTTGCGGCCTCACGCACGGTAACCCACGGCTGCCACCTTACCTTGGCCGGGACCGTTTCCGCCTTTTGGCTCACGGATATGACCATGTCGCTATCATTCACACGTCCAAGAACCCGAGTCGACATGACTAGTTATAGACCCAAGTGACACAACCGTACAGGGACAGGCATACGTAACCCAACAATGCAGGTGTCGGTCATCAGCGTGTGTAGACGAGTCGTAGCAAGCTACAAGGACTCCATTACACGGCGTGACATTTCCCCGTAGGGACAGACACAACAGCAAAGAAGGATACACGCCGGTCAATCAATGTGTCCGGAGCAGTAGCAAACTACCAAGGCTCATGGAAGCACAAAGAGGCATTTCCCCGTAAAGAAGGCTACTAAAGGCACACAACTAGGTGTCGAATCCCACACATACCAATGCATTTCAATCATACCCGCACTATGCACGATATGCGTAGGTACAACATGGCATCACAACAAAACTCTACAACATAACATTTATTTAGGAGGCTCCGAAGAGCCAACATAGGATAATGTTACAAGCAGGAGGGGTCACAAGACCCACCATTCAGAGCATACAAGCAACAAGCGGAAGTTACATGTCTGGGTACAGACATCTAATAAAAGCGGCTGGAAGAGCCTGAAAAGCTATAATGACCCTACCATAGGAGCCAGACCTCTGTCTGGGATTCCCAAGCTAATCCGATCAACATTGAACTTCACGTTGTAAAAGTCACTAATGAGACTGACGTCTCCTCTGCAAAAACATAAATTAAGCAACCGTGAGTACAAGGGTACTCAGCAAGACTTACATCAGAAGTATCTACATATGCATCATTGTCAGCAAAGGGGGTTGTGGAGTTTATTGCAGCAAGCCAGCTTTGACTCTTGGCTAACCTGTACTACGACTACAAGTACTTTCTTTGAGGTGGGATAAAGCACACGAGTCCACATATTCACCAAATCAATACACCACTATGGATCCACTCCCGTCTCCCTATGAGAAGGCCATCCATAGCACTCACGCTTATCTTGCGCATTTTAGAGTATCCGTTTCACTTGTCTATGTACCACATAAGCAATCCAAGTAGTCCATATCCGAGGACGTGGCTATTCGAACAGATTAATTCACCCTGCCGGGGTATACTTCTTCACACACGCTCCCGCCACTTACCGCCATGTGCACGTAAAAAGGCACCTCGGCAACCTTCAAGCGGAAGCCCAGCGAGGGAGTCGGCCACGACCTGACTAACCACACAAGACTCTAGTCCAGGTTTATCGCCTATTATAGATTGAACCCGCAAGGAAGTCCGGCCGAAGTTTCCATTATGGCCCCAAACGATGTGTGCAGGGTTCCCAAGCCCACCTGTACGGATGGTACTATGCTTGGTACACCGGGCCACAGTGCATCTACCATGCCATAGCCTACCCCTCCGGTCAGCGCTATGCACGGCCGCCAGTACATCCTACAAGCACCAGAAACTAGTTGCAACTCCTAGACAGAGATCAAGGCGATTAATAAGCCGAGAGGGTCAATTAAGGATCCCAATGCGCGGTAGTATCTTGTCTTGGATAACATACACAGAACTCAGTTCTTAAGGACGGTCCCGATGAGACAACCCACCATGTTCTCCTAGATGGCCTCTCATCGCTACCTTTACCAAATCAGATTCACACACTTAGCTCTAACACCGCAGGACATGAACACAACCATTCTGATTCATCGCCCAGATGGATCAGACCCGACACGACACTAAGCATAGCAGGCACGGTAAGCAAGCATGGATGAGTAAGCACAACTAGGCTCAAGCAGTTGCTACTCATGCTAACTGGTTTCAACTATTTACTGTGACAAAGTCAGGTCATGCAAAGGAATGGGTTCAACTACCGAGAACATGTAACAGTTGAATCGTTGTTGTCCTAATGCAGTAAAAGTGAGCAGGAGCGAGAGAGTACGATTTTATCGAGATGCTCAAGGAGGGATTGCTTGCCTGACAGTTCTGAAGATATTACTTCTCTTCATTAGTGTCAATGGTTACAACGTTGGAACCATTGTCTACCGAGAAGGAACAAACACCGACAATACAAGAAAGGAACACATTCAATGCAATGCAACAAACATGATGTATGACATGGCATGTTAAGGTACTGAATTTACCTAGAGAAATAGTTGACCAAGTTAATTGAAGTGGAATTCAAACAAGTTTGAATTCCAACTCCAAATGACATTTCATACATTGCCCTATTTATAAAATGTCCTACTTGGTGATGTTAACTTTCTCAAACATGCATGATCATGGCATTAACAGATTCATTCGATTTTCCTGATCATTTTTCATATATAAATTATTTTCATCTGGGTTACAGATTAATTTCTATGATTTTTAGAAGTTTTAAACATTTTCTGAAATAAATAAATCAATTAAGATTTATTATAATTCCAGAAATGAATTACTACGTCAGCATTGTGTCACAGTGACGTGAGCTGGTCAACAGGGCCGGTCCAGGTCAAACCTGACCTGTGGGGCCCACAGGTCAGTGACTCACCTAGTTAATCACAGGATTAGGTTTAATTTAAATCCTAATTTGACTTAATTAGGGTCTAGGCCCACCGGTCAGTGTCCCATTTCGTTAACCAAAATAATTAGCACTAAACTCTAACTAAACAAAAATTCAAAAGGGCTGGGCCCGCCTGTCATTGACTCCTCGGGGTCAAATCCTGGTTAGCAGGGTCAAAGCCACCGGCGGCTCAATGCCGGCGACAGCAGACACGGCGGAGGGCGTCGGGTTTCGCCGCCCGGCAACCAATCGTCTCGTGGTTTGGCCCTACGGCATGCTGAATGTGCGCCGCATCCAACGGAGGAAGCCGCTGGGCGAGGGGAGGCCTGCAGCGATGGCGGCGACTACATCAACGGCGGCCGGAGCACGGGGTTGACGGTGACGTCGATGTGGTGCACCGTGGGTCGTGCAGGTGGGTGCATTGGCTCCCTGGGAGCATGGGGAACGCAGCGACGCGCTCAAAAGCAAGCGGACGCAGCGGTGGCCGCGCCGGCGACGTGGTCGTGTGGCGCCGGAATCGGCCTCGATGGGGCGATGGCCTAGAGGACGTGGAGAGGCCGGGGAAGAGGGGGAAGCAACGAGGTGGCTCACAGCGGTCCATTTGGCGCAGGCGACGAGGTCGGGGATGCGTCGACGCGGTCGAATCGATGGCGAGGACCTCCGGTGGCCGAAGCTTGAAGACGACGGCATCAGGGCGATGGAGGGCATCTGAGCTTGCGTGGCTAGGCTAGGACGACGATCAGGTCGTGGCGAAGCTCGGGGGCACGACTGACAGGCTCGGGGGTGGCTGTGGCACGACAACGACGAACGGCGGCGACGGAAGCGCTCGGCCATGGAAGGGAAAGGGCACCAGAGGAGGGGAGAGGCTACAGAGAGAGGGGGGAATGGCAGAGGAGGAGGAAGGGTTCTCTACGGCGCTTCGGATGGGCACGGGGAGGCTCGGGGGCGGCAAGCAGGAGGTGGACGTCGGCTGCGTGCACGTTACCACGGCGTTGTCCTCATGGCAGGAGGTAGGTGACGACTGGCAACGTGGGCTTGGCCGCCTGGCTGCCAGGTAAGTGGCCCAGGTAGGCATCTCCTCTCTTTTTTTTTAATTGTTTCTGTTTTCTATTTCTGCAAATTTGTTTTGGATTTGGTTTTCAAACCAAATCATTTTTGTTGCTTCTGAAAACAATTGTGGATGCAATATGAACTATTCCCAAAGCCCCACAAAAATATTCAGAATTATTGGACTTACATTTCTTTTATAGTAGATATAAATCCAATTCAAATAGCTATGATTTAAATCAAAGGCCACAGATTACATGCTTCTGTTATTCCAAAATTATTGGTTTGAATTGTAACCCTTGCCAATAATTTCAAAGTTTAACAGGAACATTTTCTTGGACACATTTGGAAGGATTGAACTTGATCATTTCTTTTTAATGATATCTGAGGATTTGAAAATTCCCTCAATTTACTTTCAGAGAGAAAAACATGATGACATGATGATTATGCAATGACAAGCAATGACTAAGCTAGGGCTGTGACAATCGGCCACAGTGGAGGCGGATCGACGTGCGGCGGTGCGGCCCACCGGCGCTGTCTGGGCGACACGAGCAGCACGGCGCTCGGCGTGGGCTCGACGAGCGTCAGCCATCGGAGCGGTGGAGGGGAGAAGGAGCGAAGCTTGAGGAAGACTTCGACACGCCCCCTACCTGGCGCACCAAATGTCGGATTTCGGGCTCCGCAAAACCTAAAGAGGTTCGAACACAGGGGCGTGTGCGAAGATCCCCACCAGCTTCGGCCTCAAGCCCACAACTCGACAGCCTAGCCCGACAAACTCACTCAACCATGGGGAAGAAGATTAGCACGCTATGATTTACCCAGGTTCGGGCCGCTGCGAAGCGTAAAACCCTACTCCTGATTTTTGGTGGATTGCCTCACGAAGAGGTTTGTGGATGAACTAGTACAGTGGTGAGTAACCTCGCGAGGGCGCTCGGGGTGGTGTTCGATCTCCCCCTCTACGGAGCTGCCTAGCCTCTATTTATAGTAGCCCGGGTCCTCTTCCCTTATCACGATGGCGGGAAGGGATCCCACAACGGCCAAATTTGAAAGGGGACAGGAGGTACATCTTATCCTGACGAAAGGTGGCCTTCGCCTGCAAAGTAGCTGGCAGTGACGCGGTGGTGGGCTCGCTGGTGACATCCGTCCTGCCGAGCCCACTGGTCTGGTCTTGTTGCACCGGAATGGAAACCTTTGGTGGGACGCCTTGGGAACCCGCGTACGCTCTTGCCTCCTTTGCACCAAAGAGGAAACTGTCTCCTCTACGTGCGCTGGTGCCCACCTGGCCCGGCTTGCGTCATCCTTGACTTCCCGAGGCCGAGCATTGCATAGAGATCTCCGCCACTCTGGAAGGGGCCTGGGGAGACCTCCTCCTTCCGGGAGCCTTGGCGTTGTCCTCCTCGCGAGGGTGGGGCTCTCGCGAGGGCATTGTCTTGAGTGAAGCAGCGTCGGGCCGTACGGTACGTCGAAGCGGGCCATGCCCTGGGCCGCAGGCAGGCAAGTCTGGGTACCCCCGTTCCCAGGACGCCGACAGCACGGACTCCGGGAAGCACGCCTCTTCGGAGTGCGCTGCACCCGTCGATGACCTGCCAGAAAGTTCCACTAGAAAGAGATCCAAAGTCACCAATCCCGCAACGAAAAAGGTCCCGGCAAGGCATGATGGCGCTGATGGTACGTTTACCATCAGTGCCACCCTTAATGACAAATAGGAAAGCGCGCTCGTTGCCATCCTGCGGGCGAATGTTGATGTGTTTGCTTGGGAACCATCTGACATCCCCAGTGTTCCCAGGGAGGTAATTGAGCACCACCTTGCTGTCTGCCCTCATGCCAGGCCCGTCAAGCTAAAAGATAGAAAGCAAGCCTTGGAGCGGCAGCAGTTCATCGCCGAGGAAATCAAGAAGCTCGAAGCAGTTGGTTTGGTCAGAGGAGTGTTGCATCCAACTTGGTTAGCCAACCGGTAGTGGTGCGCAACGCGAATGGGAAATGGAGGCTTTGCACTGATTTCACTAACTTGAACAAAGCATGCCGGAAGGACCCTTTTCCCTTGCCGCGCATCGATCAGATTCTTGATTCCACTTCCGGGTGTGACTTGCTTTCCTTCTTGGACACAAACTCCAGATAGATATTCATGGCTAAGGAAGATGAGGAAAAGACCGCGTTCATAACTCCGTGTGGCACGTACTGCTTTGTATGTATGCCCTTCGGGTTAAAGAGCGCTGGTTCTATCTTTGCAAGGGCCGTGCAAATTGGATTTGAACCTCAATTGCACAGGAACGTGGAAGCTTACATGGATGACATAGTAGTCAAAACCAGAGATGAAGCAACCCTCATACAAGACTTGGAAGAAACTTTTATGAACTTGCGCAAGATCAATTTGAAGCTCAACACTGAGAAGTGTGTGTTTGGTGTCCCATCCGGCAAGCTGATAGGGTTCTGTGTATCTCAGCGGGGAATAGAAGCCAATCCCGACAAGATCAAAGCAATCGAGTAGACACAAGCACCCAAGTCCGACAAGGACGTAAGACGATTGGTCGGATGCATTGCCGCGTTGAGTAGGTTCATCTACAAATACGCTGAACACGCCCTACCGTTTTTCAAGATTCTGAAAAAGGCCGGCCCGATGAAGTGGACCTCGAAAGAAGAAGCAGCGTTGCAAGATCTGAAAGCTTACCTTTCCTCCGCTCCCACCTTGGTCGCACCTGAACCGCAAGAACCGTTGCTACTATACTTGGTGGCAACGAATCAAGTGGTTAGTGCAGCGCTGGTGACACAGCGAGAAGTGGGTGAAGATGCAGCCACTGTGACTGATTTCACCAGGGGTGGAACCAAAGCTTTCGCGACAGGACCTGATACAAACCGAGGGGAACCTAAGCAAGCAAACGAAGGCAGTTTCAAGGAAGCAGCAAAGAAGAAAGTGGTGCATCGACCAGTATACTTTGTCAGCTCCTTGTTACAGGGCGCTAGGTCAAGGTACTCTAGAGTGCAAAACCTAATATTCGGCCTTCTCTTGGCCTCGAGGAAACTGCGCCACTACTTTCAAGGCCACGAGATCACAGTTGTCACCCGCTTTCCGCTGCAGCGTATATTGAGGAACCCCGAAGCCACTGGCAGGATAGTTGAGTGGGCACTAGAGCTGTCAAGTTTTGGTTTGAAGCATGAGAGCACATCCAAAGTTCAGAGCAGGGCGTTGGCTGAATTCATTGTGGAATAGACGCCCACGCCATACGAAGAGGTTCCGGAGACAATTCTCCCCGGCAAAGAAGCGCCTAAGGAATGGAACATGTATTTTGACAGTGCTTTCTCGCTTCAAGGCGCCGGAGCAGGTGTGCTCCTCATCGCCCCCACCGGAGAGTATCTCAAATATGTGGTTCAAATGCACTTTCCCCGGGAGGAGTCCACCAACAACACCGCTGAGTATGAGGGGCTCCTTGCCGAACTCAGAATTGCGGTGGAGTTGGGAATCAGGAAATTGATCATCCGAGGAGATTCTCAACTCGTGGTAAAACAAGTCAACAAAGATTATCAGAGTCCATTGATGGAAGCATACGTGGAAGAGGTGAGGAAGCTGGAGAAGCACTTTGATGGATTGCAAGCAGAGCATGTACCGCATGCAGAAAACAGCATCGCTGATCATCTATCAAAGTGCGCCATGCAAAAGCTTCCTGTGGAACCAGGAAATTTTGTCCTCCACCTCACTCAGCCATCAGTATCCCCGTCAACGATTACCAGGGAAAGGAGAAAGCTAAACTCCGGCAAGCATTTCCTGACAGAGCTTCCTGAAGCCGCTGGTAGAGAGGCTACCGGGGACAGTCTCGTTTCGGTTGGTGAGCAGCTCCCTCCTGCAGAACCCCAGGTTCTTGCGGTCGAGGTAAGCGCTCCCACGAACGAGGAGATGCCTTTAGTACTCATTGTCGAGCCACAAGCTCTAGCTTGGGCACAACATATAGTCCACTTCCTTCAAATAGGAGAACTTCCCGAAGAGCAGGAAGAAGCCCAAAAAGTAGCCCGTCAGTCAAGTATGTACCAGTTTGTCGATGACACTCTGTACAGAAAAAGACCAGACGGTGTGAAACTAAGGTGCATTCACTGGGAAGATGGACTGAAGTTGTTGGTAGAGATTCATGGAGGCATGTGTGGGTCTCACATTGGATCAAGGACCCTTGCCAGAAAAGCCTTCCAGTAGGTTTTCTATTGTCCCACTACCCTCCAGGATGCAACTGAGCTAGTCACCAAGTGTGAAGCCTGCCAGTTCCATTCCAAGAACATTCATCAACCAGCGCAGGCTCTCTAGACGATCCCTTTATCCTGGCCATTCTCGGTCTGGGGGCTCGATATTTTGGGCCCCTTTCCCCACGCTGTCTGGGGCTTTGAATTCTTGTTCGTAGCAATCGACAAGTTTACAAAGTGGCCTGAGGTGGAACCAGTGAGAAAGGTGATCGCGCAGTCAACTGTCAAGTTCCTAAAAGGACTAGTGTGCCGTTTTGCAGTGCCCAACAGGGTGATCACCGATAATGGCACCCAGTTCATGAGCCGCACCTTTATGCAATACATCAAAGCCTTGGAAGCAAGGTCTCCTTCGCCTCTGTTGCCCACCCGAGGAGCAACGGGCAAGCCGAGAGGATGAATGCTGAAGTGTTACATGGGCTCAAGACAAGAACTTTCGATAGACTACGAAGAAGTGGCAAGCGCTGGATAGACGAGCTGCCGGTGGTTCTTTGGTCTCTCAGAACGACACCAAATCGAGCTACCGGCCAGATGCCCTTCTATCTTGTATATGGGGCGGAAGCAGTTCTCCCCACGGAACTCATATATGGGTCACCTCGAGTACTTGCCTACGATGAAGTAGAGCAAGAGAAGCTACGGCACGACGATGCCATGCTCCTCGAGGAAGATCGTCTCCGGGCTGCTGTGCATGCTGCACGCTACCAGCAAGCCCTGCACCGCTATCATAGCCGTAGGGTCCACGCCCGGAGCCTTGAGGAAGGCGACCTTGTCCTTAGGCACATTCAGTCTGCCAAGGGTACCAACAAGTTGACGCCAAAGTGGGAAGGCCCTTACCGGGTAGCACGAGTCACCAGACCTGGCGCAGTCCATGTGGAGACCGAAGATGGCATCAAAATGCTTAACTCATGGAATATTGAGCATCTTCGTAAGTTCTACCTATAAGGCGCGGTCGCCGGGCTCAGTCCCCGGCAACCACCTTTTGTACAAGCCTTGCCGCGGTGCATGTAACCCTTTGTACAAAGCCAAGCGCAGACCCTGTGCACGCAATAATAAAGCTAGGCATTGCATCATACCATCGAACTGCATGTTTACTATGCATTTTTATGTTGCAGTGTTATCACTTTTAAGTTTTAGAAATTTGCTAGAGTACTTGATGAGCCTGTGATCCTTGTTACCGCATTCTCTCTCTCCAAAGGATAGAGGCCTCTTGCCCTACATGTTTGACCATCAGGAAAACAAGGAAGAAGGGCAAAGAAACAAGGACGGCGGCCTGTCGTACTCTAGAAAGGGATACTGCCTAAAAAGATAATTCTAATCACATATTCCAAATTCGATGCCATTTGCTCCCTTAAGGAAATCCTGGCTATCCTTTTTGACTGTGTACAATGGAGTCCTTCACGCAATGGAAACCCTCGTCAGGACGAGCCATCCCCCAACTCCTGTCGCTTATCATCTCTGGGGGGCCGCGCCGATACCGACAAGGTGCCTTGCCGGGGAATGATACTAGCCTGCTGCCGGGGGCTCACCCCCCCCCTTTGGCGCTCGCGGTTAGTACTAACCTAGCAAATAGTTCCATGCGGCAAGGACAAACATGCTGACACAGTATAAACAAGGGGAGAAAGAGATAGTACTTAAGGAACAGAAATAGCATTCTTTCATTCATTTTCGGTACAAAATGGATAAAGATTACATTATGATTGGCTAAAACTTGGCAAGCGCCTACATCTTTTGATTTATAAAAAGATAAGTGCCCCGTGATGCCTTTCTTGTCCCTGTCCTCCTAGGGATTGGGTGGAGAAGAAAAAGAGGGCAAAAGGAGCGCATGACTGGGATTCGGCGTTTCCCCGCCAGGGCCAGCGGGACACGTCCCCTGGAGAATCAGAGGGGCCCTGCCCCTAGGCAGGGCGGACGAAGCTGGCAGGAAGGAAGAAGATGGAGGCCAGGTGTAGATGGTGGTGCTGCCAAAGCACAGCCGGTGATGATGGTGCAGCCGGTAATCACGACGCGTCAGAGCTGTCGTCCCCGCTCTTGAAGCGTCATAGGGTGCTGCCGCCGTTATCTTCCTCATCGCCACCGCTTAGGGGAAGACCTCCGCCGTCGTCCGAGCCCTCGACGCGGCAGCCAAGGCAAACGCCAAGCCTCCCGAAGAGCCTCACAGAGAGCATGGTCGTCCCCGTCGGCCCGAGGCAGGGAAGACTCCCTGCCCTTAAGGGGTACACGCAGGCAAAAGGCTCCCACCCATGTGCAGGATACATAGTACCATGGGTAGGGAACTCTGCCACGACCCATGAAGAATCGCTGCTGCGACCACTCGCGCGCAGCCGACTTCCATACGGACGATCTTTCTCCATCGCCTTGAAGAAGGAGCGCAGAGACCGCAGTCGACCACAGCACTACGTTTCCGCTATGAACTCCAGCGCGGTATCGTCTACGTGGCGTTCTGCCAAGACTGAAGCAGCGTGCGACGCAGCGGTGGGTGTGCCACCGCAGCTGCCCCTGGTGCGGCCGCCGCGCCGCCCGCTCCCTCGTCCAAGGCCCCTCCTGCCAGCTCTCGGTCCAAAACCATCGACCCAAGCCGGGGGATGGGCACGGACACAAAAAGAAGATCCTGCAGTGGCAGGCACGTTCGCCTGACCCTTCCCCCTGACTATAAGGAGGGAAGGGACGGTCCGACGACGGGAGAAGAAGGGCAACCTATGTGAACCTAAGATCGAGCAGGAGAACGGAATTGATGAGCATCGCGCATTGTGACCCCCCAATTTATAGGGAAGGGCACGGGGGCTGGCTCTCGTCCGGTCCAAGGCAGCCGCCCATCTCCACCAATCCCACTACCCACGATCACGGGCGAACAGGTAACCGCCACATTGTTCCAATCCCTGGCACTGCAGTTTCTGCCACTCCCACGCCTTTGTGCCATACGCATCCACCGCAAACTCCCCGCAATGCATGCGGCGCGCCTGGCAAAAACGGCCTGAGTTAGTAGGTAAGTGCTAGCTTGAAAGTCGGCAGTTACTCCCTCATATTGCGCGCATGTGCATAAATTTTGGGCCTGAGCCAACGGTGCACTAGGACTGGGGTACCCAGTGCCCCTGACTTATGCACAGGCAGTAGTAGCAGAACCCATCAACGTAGGTACGGTCAAAACCAGTCCAAACCACAGAAGCCGCTCTACGTGAGAACAAAGAGCGCATCAAGAAGACGAAACCAGCATTCAAGACCAAGACTCTGACAGAAGCAGCCTACGCTGGCCAAGCAACGCCGACAAGGTCGATGCAATGGCCCAGAACGGGCCCGAACCGCGCCAGTCACGTCCCCGATGCCTGCCAGGGACCGAGGCGCACAAATCTTCATGAAGACCCGGCAAGCCATCCCCCGGCAGGCGCGAGCCGATCGACCACCGCTCCACCGCACCGCAACGCCAGTCATTTGTCGATGCGGTGTCGAGCTCTCAGGTGGCTAAGTGGCTCTCGCTAAGAACGTGGCGACTCGCTGGGAGACAGATTTTGCCCAATTGACACCCGTCCAGAGGCGTGTCAAGATATTGAGCAATAGTTAGCTAAAGCGGTGGTAAAAGCCTGTCGGGGATGCATCCCCGCACGCCACCTAGACTAGCATTTATGGCATTTTGTCCTAAGTGCCAGAGTTAGGTATTATAGCACTGTTGGCTATCTAATCACTAGATAATATCTATTTTGCCACTTTGGTTGCCCCTTGAGCTATAAAAGGAGGCCCAAGGCAACCTAGCTAAAGATTCGGACCTTTGGACACTTGTACTCGCGTAGCAGCTCCCCCGAAGGCAACCTTGCCGGGTTTGAGCATTGCTTGTGTTCGTGTTCCCCCGATCAATCCACCAAAGCAGGAGTAGGGTTTTACACTTCCCAGCGGCCCGAACCTGGGTAAAACACCAACGTCTCGTTGTCGTGCTGCCTCACCACCTCTGCTCTTTGTGCAACGTGACCTCACCCCTGCCGAACCACAAAGGGGCCCATGGCCCCATAGGTGATCGTGTGCATCGTGACCCGACAATGAGTTTCACAAATTCTTATTTAAACTCAAAGGCAAATCCACGAAGCGCTTTGTTACTCTTTTGAAACAACATGGTGAGGCCAATGATATCATTGAGTCTCAAGAGGAATCCCTTGTGGAGTTGAAGGGGCATAGTCGTGATTATGTCGATGAGATAGCAGATCTTTCCATTTCTCTTGAGGAAGAGCGAGGTCTTCGTTTGGCTCGTGAGGAGTCACAAAATGCTGACCTTGCTAAATTACGTAAAGATCATGATCATGCTATTGTTCTTATTCATGTGCTCAAAGCTGATAAGGTTGCACTTGGGGTTGGTCATGATAGACTCAAGGAAGAGTTTGACGCACTTGGCAAGGCTCACAAGGCTTTGAAGGGTGCTCATGCCTCTCACAAGGATTCTCATGATCAACTCCATGTAAAACTTCCCAAGGAAATAGCCATATTTCCTCCTTTTGTGTTAATTGATATTGCCATTTCTACTAACCCTTGTTGTGATCATGCGCACCTTGTGGAGAAAAATGCTAAGTTGAAAGTGAAAGCACAACTTCTCCCTAGGTGGTTTTGGTAATTAATAACAACGTATACCTCATTGGACTAATGCTATCCACTAAGTATATCTCAGGAAAATGTTCAATGATGGCTTCGCAAAGGATTGTGAGGAGATACCCCAAGATGCAAGGAATGGATTGGCAAAGCTTCAAGCTAGAACACTCTACATTTTACTTTGTGAGGAATCACTTTGAGTCCATAGGAAAGCCAATACTATTAAAAGGGGGTAAGGTATTGTTGGTGAACAAATTGCTCCACGTGCACAAGTGCTAGTCACCAAAAACACCCACAAGCTGTCACACAAATATTCGGTCTAAATATCCTTACACTCAAAATCGGTGCTACCAACTTTCATATGGGCTACGCCGAGTTTACCAAGTTTTGTATCGGTGCCACTGAGTTTCAGTGACCAACTTTTGGTTAGCAGTTTCACAAGAATCGGAATTTCTGAGAATTATGAATCTGTCTCACCGAGTTTGGAAACTGCCCTCGGCCACTCACATCGTTACCACCAATATTCGTATATCGGTCTCACCGAGATTCCTAAAGTTGCCACATTTTGAACACTTCGGTGCCACCGAGTTTTCACTTCGGTTTCACCGAGTTGCTCAATAATGGTGTAACGGTTGGATTTTTGGGGATGCCTATATATACCCATCCACCACCATTCACTCGCATGAGAAGCACTCAGAACTATTCCATACCTGCCCCATCCAATTTTCTGAGAGAGAACCACCTACCCTTATGTTGAGATCAAGATCATCCACTCCAACCATATGGATCTTGATTTCTAGCCTTCCCAAGTTTCTTTCCACCTAATCAATCTCTTCTACCAAGCCAAATCTGTGAGAGAGTGATTGTGTGTTGAGGAGTCTATCATCTTGAAGCACAAGGGCAAGGAGTTCATAATCATTATCAAGCCTATTACCTTTTGGAGGGTGGTGCCTCCTAGATTGGTTAGGTGTTGCTTGGGAGCCTCCTACTTCATGTTGTGGAGTTGAACCAAGAAGTTTGTAAGGGCAAGGAGATCGCCTACTTCGTGAAGATCTGCCAATAGTGAGGCTAGTCCTTCATGGACGGCAGCCGTTATGGAATAGTCAAGGTTGCTACTTCGTGGACACTTATGGTTGGAGCCCTCCGTGGACTCTCGCGACCGTTACCCTCCGTGGGTTGAAGACTCCATAAACGTGGATGTACGATAGCACCACCTATCGGAACCACGGGAAAAAATCCTTGTGTCTACAATTGCGTTTAATCTTCTAACCCTTATCTCTACTACATGTGCTTGTCTTTACTTTCCGCTGCTATACTCTTAGACATGCATGTGTAGGGTGTGCTTGACTTGTTATCATTGCTAAAATCTGCCCACAACTGAAATTGGGAAAAGGTAGATTTTTAATTGGTCAAGTAGTCTAATTACCCCCCTTCCCTCTAGACATACTTGCGATCCTACAAGTGGTATCAGAGCATTGGTCTCCATTGCATTGGTTTCACGACCTAGGAGAGTATGGCGTCTAGTGAGGGAAGTTACCACCGTAGAGGTCCGTACTTTAATGCCACAAATTTTGCTAGTTGGAAGCATAAGATGAAAATGCATATTCTTGGGCATAACCCGGCCGTTTGGGCTGTTGTTCGTGTTGGCTTGCAAGGAGAATTCTTTGGTGATGGAAAGGAACTAGATCGTGAAGCGACCGCGGTTGAATTGAAGGTGTTGCAATACAATGCTCAAGCATGTGACATTATTTTCAATTGCCTCTGCCCCAAAGAATTCAACAAAATCAGCCGTCTTGAGAATGCAAAGGAAATTTGGGATACTTTGGTTGATATGCACGAAGGTACTGATTCCGTCAGAGAATCTAAGTTGGATGTGCATCAAAGTCAACTTGACAAGTTCAAAATGAATGATGATGAAGGAGTTGCGGAGATGTACTCTAGGCTAGCTCTCATTACCAATGAGATTGCCAGCTTAGGAAGCGAAGAAATGACCGACAAGTTCATCATCAAGAAGATACTTAGAGCTTTGGATGGAAAGTGTGACATCGTGTGCACATTGATCCAAATGATGCCCAACTACAAAGATCTCAAGCCTACGGAAGTCATTGGTAGAATTGTTGCTCATGAAATGTCAATCAAAGACAAGGAAGAACTTCACAACAAGTCAAGCGGTGCTTACAAAGCCACAAGTGATGTTCCCAATACCTCAAGTGACAACCTTGTTACCAATGAAGATATAAGCCTCATGGTCAAGAAATTCAACAAGTTCTACAAGAGTAGAGGCAAAGAGACAAACTCCAACTCAAGATATGAAGAGAAGCGTTCATCTAGTCGTGATCAGAATTGTTACAATTGTGGAAGGCCCGGACACTACTTAAATGAGTGCACGGCCCCCCACAAAAGAAGGGAAGAGTCACCTAGAAGAAAGAGCTCAAGAGATGAATCACCATGAAGAGAGAGAAGGAGTACAGATGATCTTATGAACGGAGACCCTCAAGGAGAAGTAGGGATTTGGAGAAGAAGGACAAGTACACCAAGAGCTACTCAAGAAGAAGAAATCAAGCTCATGTTGGTGAATGGGTTTCCGGCTCCAATTCCGATGACCACTCCGAGAGAAGCTATCACTCCGACTCCGACTATAGTAAAGATGAAGGTGTTGCCAGACTTACACTTGTTTCCTCCAACTCCTATGACATATTTGATTCACCGAATGAAGGGAGTGGAAGTTGCTTCATGGCTAAAGGTCCCAAGGTACCACACCCCGAATATCTTGATTTCGATAGTGATGAGGATGACTTATTTGGAGATGATGACTTCCTATGTGATAAAGCTAGTGATACTAGTCAAAATGTGCTAGATGATGATCATGCTAATCAAGATAAGTCGTGTCATGATGATAAGAAGGAAATAGAATGACTAACTAAAGAATTAAACACTCTTAAGTTAGCTCATGAATCTACTTTAGAAGATCATAGAGAGCTTGTAAGAACTCATGAGAAGCTACGCTTCGAGAAGCTCAATTTGGAGCAAGAACATGAGTTTAATACAATCAATGACGATCTCCGAAAGAAGACTTCTTCTTATCAAGCCGAACAACTACTTGATACGTCTCCAACGTATCTATAATTTTTGATTGTTCCATGCTATTATATTATCTGTTTTGGATGTTTTATATGCATTAATATGCTATTTTATATTATTTTTGGGACTAACCTATTAATCTAGAGCCTAGTGCCAGTTTCTGTTTTTTCCTTGTTTTTGAGTATTGCAGATAAGGAATATTAAATGGAGTCCAAACGGAATAAAATCTTCAGAATGATTTTTCTTGGACCAGAAGAAACCTGCCAGACTTGGAGATGAAGGCAGGAGACCTTCCGTGGAGTCACAAGCCACCAGGGCGCGCCCTAGGGGGGGGGCCTGGCTTGTGGCCACCCAGCAGGTCTCCTAACCCTATTCTTCGGCCTATAAATTCCCAAATATTCCCTGGATACCAAAAAGAGGCACGAAAATACTTTTCCGCCGCCGGAAGCCTCTATTCCCGTGAGATCCAATCTTGGAGCCTTTTCCGGTAATCTGCCGGAGGGGGATTCGATCACGGAGGGCATCTACATCAACTCCATTGCCCCTCCGATGATGCGTGAGTAGTTCACCACAGACCTTTGGGTCCACAGCTAGTAGATAGATGGCTTCTTCTCTCTCTTTGTTCTTCAATACCATGTTCTTCATGATCTTCATGGAGATCTATCCGATGTAATACTCTTTTGCGGTGTGTTTGTCGAGATCCGATGAATTGTGGATTTATGATCAGCTTATCTATGAATATTATTTAAATCTTCTCTGAATTCTTATATGCATGATTTCATATCTTTACAAGTCTCTTCGAGTTATTGGGTTGGTTTGGCCAACTAGATTGGTAATTCTTGCAATGGGAGAAGTGCTTAGTTTTGGGTTCAATCTTGCGGTGTCCTCACCCAGTGACAAAGTAGGGGTAGCGAGGCACGTATTTGTATTGTTGCCATCGAGGATAAAAAGATGGGATTTTCATCATATTGCTTGAGTTTATCCTTCTACATCATGTCATCTTACCTAATGCGTTACTCTGTTCTTCATGAACTTAATACTCTAGATGCATGCAGGAGTCGGTCGATGTGTGGAGTAATAGTAGTAGATGTAGAATCATTTCGGTCTACTTGACACGGATGTGATGCCTATATGCATAATCATTGCCTTGGATATCGTCATAACTATGCGCTTTTCTATCAATTGCTCGACAGTAATTTGTTCACCCACCGTATTATTTTCCTTCATGAGAGAAGCCTCTAGTGAAACCTATGGCCCCCGGGTCTATTTTCCATATTATATTTTCAGATCTATAAACCAAAAATATCAAAAATACCTCACTGCATTCTTTTTACTTTTGTTTTACTTTTCGTTTTAGCAATCTTTTATATCTATCTCTATCAGATCTCATCCTTGCAAATAACTATGAAGGGATTGACAACCCCTTTTAGCGTTGGGTGCAAGAGTTTGATTGCTTGTGTAGGTGCGAAGATTGGGGACTTGCTTGTATCTCCTACTGGATTGATACCTTGGTTCTCAACAACTGAGGGAAATACTTATCTACTTTGCTGCATCACCCTTTCCTCTTCAAGGGAAAACCAACACAAGCTCAAGAAGTAGCACTACTCTTGTCTACATTTATTCCACAAGTTAAGACTAAGCAATCTAGTAACAAAGGCTAGAAAGGTTCTTCAACTAGTAGCAATAAAATGATAAATCCAATGATATTGCTTCTAGTAGTTCTATTGATTCCACTAACGATTCTCTTAGCCAAGTTACACTTGAGCAAGAAAATGATCTATTGAAAGGGATTATAGAGAAAGGTATCTACAAAAGTCTTGCCGGATGTAAGCAATTTGAGGAGATTGTACGCAAGCACGGAGGATACCGGAAGAACCATGGCATTGGATACTTCAATGCAAATGGAGTTGAATGGGAAGAAGGTCAATACCCCAAGCCCAGGTTTGTTCCTCAAAGGGGGAAGTATGAACATACTCTTCCCAAGGGAACAAAAGCTCAAGATGACCTTCCTCCATAAGATCACAAGGTCAAGGGCAAGGACAAGCTTCAAGAGGAGATTGACTCACATGAACATGATTCCCAAGCTTTGGTCAAGTGGGTTCCCAAGGCTTCTACAAGCTCAACTTCTACAAGTGCCACTTCAACACCAAGGATTCCCATCAAGTTGATGTGGGTCCCCAAGAAGAAGAACTAGAGAAGTTCTTGAGGGGTGACTCCACCAATAAAATTCACTCATATTCATTATTGGCAAGAACTAGTTGCAATCAAAATCAACATTATGCAACAGTTCAAAGAGTCACAGATTCACTCAAAGGTAAGTGTCAGATTTCGGGCTCCGCAAAACCCTCAAGGTTCGAACACAGGGGCATGTGCGAAGATCCCCTGCAGCCTCGCCCTACCTAGCTCGCTACTCGATGGCTAAGACGATGAACTCGCACGATGACAAGGAAGAAGATGAACATGGTGGTTTACCCAGGTTCGGGCCGCTACGAAGTGTAATACCCTACTCCTGCTTTGGTGGATTGCCTCTCGGGGAGGTGTGGTGGATGAACTAGTATAGTGTTTGGGAGCCTCGTGAGGGCGCTCCTGAGGCGTTCTAGGCCCTCTGCTAGGGTTGTGGTGGATTGATTGGTCGCTCGGGGATTCCTCTCTACGGTGCAGCATAGCCTCTATATATAGAAGTGGCCCGAGTCCTCTTCCCTTATCGCAATGGCGGGAAGGAATCCCACAACGGCCAAATTTGAAGGGGGGCAGGAGTACATCTCCGCCCTGCCCAAAGGCGGTCTTCGCCTGTAAAGTAGCTGTCGATGATGCAGAGGTGGGCTCGCCGATGACATCCGTCCTACGGGGCTCGTGGTTGTGGTCTTGTTGCACCGGAATGGAAACCTTTGGGGGCTGCTTTGGGAACCCGCGAACGTCCTTGCTCCCTTTGCACCAAAGGGGAAACTGCAACGCCTGGCGCGCTGGCGCCCGCCTGTCCTTCCTTGCGTCATCTTTGACTCCTGAGGCCGGGCTCTGCATAGAGATCTCCGCCGCTTCGGAGGGGGGCTGGGGAGGCCCATCCCTTGCTGGTCTTGATGCTGCTCCCCCTCACAAGCCTAGGGCCCTCGCGAGGGCCTTGTCTTGAGTGGGGCTGCGTCTGGCTGTGATTGGCTGGCGAGGTGGCCCGTGCCCTGCCGCAGGCAGGCAGGTCTGGGTACCCCCGTTCCCAGAACGCCGACAGTAGCCCCCGGGCCCAAGGCGCGCTCGAGCTAGCATCCGGGCGAAGCCTTGAAGCCATCCCGAAGCGCCGCGGGCCCCAAACGCCTACGGGCCAGGCTTTACACGCGTCGAGCGCCTGAGCGGCGACGCCCCCGCTCCCCGAGGGTATCACGAACCACCCCAAGTCAAATTGACGCGGCGCCCATGTGCAGTGCCGGCCATCATTGCCCTTTCTTGAATGCTGCTGCTGCTCCGGGCCTCTACTCCTCGGGCCACGCGGATGTGACCCTTCAGAAGCCGCGTGCCTCCCCGGACGCGAGGGGGCGCCAGTTGGCCCTTGGTTGTATATAAGCGGGCGAGGGTGTGGAAACCCTCAACACATCTTCGTGTTCTTTGCCTGCCAATCTCCAAGTCGCCGCTCTCCCAGTCATGGCTTCAGCGAAGAAGTTCTCCGCTGCCGAGAAAGGGAAGGCCTCCAAGGAGAGCCCTGCCTGTCCGCTGCCCAGGAGGGGCCGCGGTCGTCCCTGGAAGCATGGCGCGACGCCGGCGGTGGTTCCCCATAGGTGCGACCATGCTTCGACGCGGCCCGGGATTACCATCGGCGGCCGCGGTGGGGGTTCGTCCAGCGCAGGCGGCCGCAGTAGTCGAGGTGGTGGCGCCCGCGACGGGAGGATGGCGGTGGCCACCCGGCCGCCGCGGCCGCGGCTCCATTTGGCTGACATGGCCCAGGAGTTCATGGTGTGGGCGGAGAGGCCGGAGGCCGCTTGGTTTCAACTCCCGCACTTCTTCGTGGAGGCGCTGTCAGTCGGGGGGCCTGCTGGCCTATGGCTGTAGGCCGACGGCTGCTGTAGCGCGGCGTCGTGGGTGGAGGTCGAGGTCACCTCCGGGGGTTACGTGTACCTGAACCGCAGGTGGCAGACGTTCGCCCGTGCCCGTGGCTTGGAGGCGAGGCGCACCCTTCACTTCAAGTACGATGGGGTGGCGACGCTCCTTGTCAAGATCTTTGGGGGGGAGGGCGAGCACCTAGGGTGCTGCCCGGAAGACGACGGTCGCGGAGATCTTGGAGATGAGCTTGCCCTTCACGATGGGCGCCGCGCCTCTAGCAGCAGTGACACCCCCTCCGAGGGGAGCCCGAGCGACAGCAGCGATAGCAGCTACGACGCGCCGCCATGCCGGCGCGCCCGGACCTCGGCGGGTAGCCAGCCGCCGCGGCGTCGCTCCTCCGCTCCAAGAGCGTCCGTGCCGGCGCGCCTTCATGGGCCTGTGAAGGAAGAGGAGGACACCGAGTGAGCGCTGGTGCGCCGACGCCGGGGCTCCTGGGGTAGGAGCCCCCGTGGGGGCTTTCTCACTTTCTTTCTCCTCCTCTTTTCCTGTTCCTGCAATCAAAGAACCAAGGGAGGCCCTGCGGGCGTGTAATGAATTTGGGCGCTTGCCTCTTTTTTATCAGCACTTTCGTTATGTGTCTTGGTCTTTGTGTCTTGTTGGTTGAGACCGCCTTCCGGTCGTGATTAGGGTACTTAGCTTGGCATGCTCGCGGTAGGCTCCAGGGTTGGGGAGGCGTGGCTACGGTGCTTGGGGAGTCCGGACGTCCTGTGGACTTCTTCTTCTTTATGAGTGAGGCAGGTTGGGAGCCCTTTCGGCACTCTGTGTCTACAGGCCCCAGTCCCGCACATTTCCCTATCACCGTAATGTATGACCGGATCACCAAGGACGCAACCACGAGGTGAGGCCCCAACACCCTTGATGACGACCGGATCACCAAGGACGACATCAATGGGCGAGTGGCTATATGACCGGTAAGGCTCCCGAGGCATGCTGCTCAGGAGCCCCCTTTGATGCTCAAGCAGCTCTACGTCGACAGGTCCCAGTCCCGCACATTTCCCTACCACCGTAGTGTATGACCGGATCACCAAGGACGCAACCACGAGGTGAGGCCTCGACACCCTTGATGCCGACCGGATCACCAAGGACGACATCAAGGGGCGAGTGGCTTTATCACCGGTAAGGCTCCTGAGGCGTGCTGCTCAGGAGCCCCCTTTGACGCTCAAGCGGCTCTCGAAAAATTATGTTTCCTGCCCCAAGAGGGGCGGGCCTCCCGATGCTCCGAGTTGACGCTCAAGCAGCTCTACGTCGGTAGGTACCAGTCCCGCACATTTCCCTACCACCGTAGTGTATGACCGGATCACCAAGGACGCAACCACGAGGTGAGGCCTCAACACCCTTGATGCCGACCGGATCACCAAGGACGACATCAAGGGGCGAGTGGCTTTATGACCGGTAAGGCTCCTGAGGCGTGCTGCTCAGGAGCCCCCTTTGACGCTCAAGCGGCTCCTTAAAGAAATTTTTTGTTTCTTGCCCCGGGAGGGGCGGGCCTTCCGAGGCTAAAAGATGGCGCGTCCGGCCGTGAGTGGAGCCCCCGAGCGAGTATGACGCGGCATGCGCCTGCTGACTCATCCATGAGTACCACGCGAGGATCCGGGCGCCAAGGCCTTGGCGAGGTGCGAGCACCGTGCCCCCCAGCCCCCGCTCGCGGGGTACGAGGGGGAGGGGATCAGGCGAGTGCTCGACTCGAAGAGAGAGAACCCAAGATAGGAAAAGGCGATGAAAACAAATCTGATTTTCTTTAAAACATGATTTTGGCAAAGACCCCGAGTTTTGTTCCAAGAAAGTCGGAAAATCCAAACATCAGAAGAGCAAATAACAGCCACGTCCGGCACCTAGACTAGTGCTCATCTTTGTCTTCCCCCAGCACTAAGCGTAGGGCATCCACGTTGCATGGGCATAGCCATTGGAGGGCAGTGTTGTCAGCCAGCGCGGAGCTGTGGCTTCCACATTGCGTGGGAAGGGACCCCTCCGCGTCCTCGGGGGGCCCCGGGTGTATACAGCCCATTCATTATTATGTGAGAGTGACACGACCGTAGATAGCTGGGCAAGCCCCCAGGCGCACGGCCTGGTTGCTCCCCTCTCCGTCAAGAGCCATCCCGTGCATTTCTGCTCGTTTGCGCGCCTTTATGACCCAAACCCGAATGCATTGTTCCCCACGTTGCCGCAGGATTGCGCTCCCGCGGCCCAAACATGAGCACAATGCATCCGGCGCAGCCATAAAGGTGTTTTGTCGATGAAGCCGCCTCGTGAAGTGTCCGGGCGATGGCCGGACAATGTCTTGAAGGCCTCGTGAGGCCCAGCCTCCCGAGGCTGCGCCGACGCTTCAGTTGCCGCGGGTGGCCCGCGCTGCTTGTGTCTTGCTACTCCCCCCAGGCCAGTCCTCCTGAGGCCTCGGGGCTTGGCTCGGCGTTGCTTGCTCGCGAGGGCGACGGCTTGCGCCGCGCCCCGCGGGCCCGGGGGCGTCCTCCCTCTTTCTCCCGCTCGCGTCGTCCAGGCCCGGTGCTCCGCCGGCGGAAGCCCCCAGGCCCGGCTCGGGGAGGACGCCCAGGGTGCTCCCTACTCTTGGGAGGTGCTGGCGCCTACGGCAGGTGCCTGACCCACCCCACCGTCAGGCGGTACGACGTAGCATGGTACATAGGGCTCCACATAAGGGCTCGGTTCTCCTCCTGAGCCGTCCGGCCGGGCGCCGGGGACGGCCCCTCCGGGTGGCGGCGGGGCGCCGCCCTGTGCGCGCAGCCCGCAGACCCTCCTGCGACGAGCCTCAGAGCAAAGTTGCTTACCTCTGCCACCGCCTTTGGGTGGGCCGCGCGTCTCCTGGTGTGGATTGCTTCCTCGGCAATCTGATGCGCCTTCGCCGTTGTTGCTTGTTTGTCTGGACGCCTGCGCCGCCTGCTCCCTGCGCAGGATGGCGCGCTCCCGCATGGTCAATCCAGGCTGTTGAAGGTCCACCGGGTCACAGAGGCGCATGTTGGTGCGCGCGTGGGGCGCCCCATCGTTTCCTTCGTGCGCCCGGTCATCGTGGCCGGGCTGTGCCCTGAAACCGGTCACCAGGATTCGAAGGAGAAGGAGCACTGCGTGCGGCGGGCCCCGCTCGGGCTCGCCCAGTGCCGGAGGGGGGCACACCGCCGGCAGACTGGGGGACAGGCGCGGCGGACGAGCCCCCGGCGCCTGGTGCTTGCGGCCTTGAAGAAGAGTGAGGAGCTCTGCGACGTGGTCGGCGCATGCGTCGAAGCCCCCGTGCGTCGGGCGGTGGCGGAGCATCTCGCTTGCCAGCAGCAGCGCATCGGGCGCGTCGAGGTCCCCCACGTAGGTGCGGCGCGATGCCGGTACTGAGGGCGCTGCCCGCCCGCCGTGTGTTTGGGCGGTGCGAGAGCCGGCGACGGTGGATACGATGCTAGTGGCTTGGTATTGGCCGTCCAGCACTATGCCGCTGGGGCGCGGGTCTCCGGCGGCAGCGGGGGGTTCGATGGGAGCTGATGCGCTGCGGCCGGGGGGAGCTTGCTGGGCGCCGGCCATCGGAGCTGTGAAGCGTGAGAAGAGTGAGGCTTGGAGAAGACTCCGACACGCCCCCTACCTGGCGCGCCAAATGTCGGATTTCGGGCTTCGCAAAACCCTCAAGGTTCGAACACAGGGGCATGTGCGAAGATCCCCTGCAGCCTCGCCCTACCTAGCTCGCTACTCAATGGCTAAGACGATGAACTCGCACGATGATGAGGAAGAAGATGAACACGGTGGTTTACCCAGGTTCGGGCCGCTGCGAAGCGTAATACCCTACTCCTGCTTTGGTGGATTGCCTCTCGGGAAGGTGTGGTGGATGAACTAGTACAGTGTTTGGGAGCCTCGTGAGGGCGCTCCTGAGGCGTTCTAGGCCCTGTGCTAGGGTTGCGGTGGATTGATTGGTCGTCTGGGGGGTCCTCTCTACGGTGCAGCCTAGCCTCTATATATAGCAGTGGCCCGAGTCCTCTTCCCTTATCGCAATGGCGGGAAGGGATCCCACAACGGCCAAATTTGAAGGGGGACAGGAGTACATCTCTGCCCTGCCGAAAGGCGGTCTTCGCCTGCAAAGTAGCTGTCGATGATGCAGAGGTGGGCTCGGCGATGACATCCGTCCTGCGGGGCTCGTGGTTGTGGTCTTGTTGCACCGGAATGGAAACCTTTGGGGGTGCTTTGGGAACCCGCGTAGGTCCTTGCTCCCTTTGCACCAAAGGGGAAACTGCACCGCCTGGCGCGCTGGCGTTCGCCTGTCCTTCCTTGCGTCATCTTTGACTCCTGAGGCCGGGCTCTGCATAGAGATCTCCGCCGCTCCGAAGGGGGCCTGGGGAGGCCCATCCCTTGCTGGTCTTGATGCTGCTCCCCCTCGCGAGCCTAGGGCCCTCGCGAGGGCCTTGTCTTGAGTGGGGCTGCGTCTGGTTGTGATTGGCTGGCGAGGTGGGCCATGCCCTGGGCCGCAGGCAGGCAGGTCTGGGTACCCCCGTTCCCAGAACGCCGACAGTAAGCAAGGGACAAGGTAATTAATGAATCCCTGGACATCATCTTATATGCTTTGCACTCCATGTCCATAGATATCCTTGTATTTGTCTCTTGTGCTTGGGACTAACCCATGTAGGTGAGAAGAGTAAGGAAACAACAAGGATGCTCCCGACTCAAAATGATCTTCATCAACCTTGAGCATCAACCACTACACCACCCACATGAAGTCTTCTACGACAAACCCAAGGCTAGTTTATCCCTCTTATGGGGGGATGTCACATCAAGGGGGAGCTTTACTCTAAGACTTGAGTTAAAGCATCTCTTAAGAATGTGACAATATTAAATGCTTTATGTAAAAGTGGTAACCCCACTTGTGCTTAAACGATGAGTATGACCTATGATCAAGTATTCTTACTTGACTCCTAAGTCAATATACTCATATATAGATGACTCCGTCATCGCCAAAGTGGTTGGTAGATACTAGAGTGGTTTTGCATGTTTGCCATGATTTCATTGGACATCTTATTGTGTGAGCATGCAGGTTTGCATATCTTTTATCATTCGAGGACATCCAATTGTTGCTATTTGGACTTTATTTTCTCTTTTGCCAATTGGATGGACAAGAATGCCTAGGACCCCTCTCTAGCTATCTATGCTTTCTCGTCTCATATTCTATTCTTGCTACATCACAAAACTTGAACAAGTACTTATTGATCTCTCTGTGTGAGGAGGACTCAGAGTTCCGTATCGACAAGGACTAACAGCCAAAACCTCCCAAGTGCGTCTCGGTGGAACCAACACAAAAATCTTGGTCTCACCGATGCCTAGGGTTGATCTGGTTTTCCAATCTCGGTAACACCGATTCCATCTTCTCGGCTTCACCGAGTTTCCCTGTCAGCTGACAGTTGAGGAACTTGGTGGCACCGATAATTTTGAACCGGTGTTACCGACAGCGATGGGTACTTAATCTGGCGGACCCGACTTTTCAAATCACTTCTTCAAACGTCCGGTACCTCCAAACCCTAGCTGCCATTCGTGGACCCCTGGTAATCGCCTTTGTCTTCCCGAGCGCCTCCGCCATTGCAATTCGCCGCCGTCGATGGAGTCATCACAACTGTCGTCGCCGTAGCGGACTCGTCAACAAGTTAGGGTACGAATCTGACCCCTTTTGCGCTCCCCTTTCCAATTCATGCGCATTAGGATCATTCCATTGATAACCCACAGTTTGAGATCATTCTATCCTCAAAAGTTTTCCATTAGAATAGGGAATAACGAATTTTTAGGTTTTGCCATCCGCAATCCGAATCTCGGTGACGCCGAAGCACAAAAATCGGTTGTACCGATTTAGTTTTTAGGTCTAATGAGGACAGTCTCGGTGAAACCGAGCATCCATTTTTGGTGAAACCAGAGTGGTTGCCAAGTTTCTGTAAAGCAGACTGTGAGTCTCGGTGGATCCGAAAATTGTGACTCGATGGTACTGAAATTCCCTTTAAAGAAAGCAAACCTTAAGAATTCTAAGTTCAAATTTGAGAAAACCTCTGCATTTTGTGATGATCAACCTATCTACTCTTCTATGCTCTATTCACAGGGTCAGCATGTCAGGCTCAGATGACAGTCGGAACAACTTCAGGGAAGGAAATGTGGACATGAGCTCAGGCACTAGTCCTGAGGGTAGCTCATCTTCCTATGATGATGTGCCCAGCTCACCTGACTTGCCCAAGGCTGCCACAAGGGCAAGGAGGAAGTTAAACTCAGATGAATAAGATGCATATTTTGTGCCTGAGGAGCCACCCAAGAAGGACAATACTGCCAAGAGCACAACTGATGCTGCTACCTCAACCAACAAGAAGGTAGTAAAGAAAGTCTATGCCAAAGCTGATTCTACCAGGGCACCTGAGAGTGCCAGGGCAAGCATGACCATTGATGCCCCTATGAGCTCCAAGCCCAATAAGGCAGGTGACAAGAAGAGACCTAGGAAGAGGATAGTTAAGGTCATCGGCAGACCTACCTCTATGTATGAGGATCCAGAGGATGCAGTAGAGGAGGATGAGGAGGAGGAACAAGCTGCCCAAGCTCCTCCCTCCAAGAAGAAAAAGATTGTTGTAGATGCTATGCCCAAGTAGGCCCCTTCCAAGAGCAAGAAGTCCGCCCCACAGAAGCAGGTTGCTCCAAGGTCCAAGAATACCACTAGAGACATTCCTCAAGCAGCAAAGAATAAGAGTTCTGCTTCCAGAGATGAAGAAGAGGACAGACCAGTTTTGAGGAAGCTGAGGCCACACATGGCTTTGCACAATGATGCCCATCCCATTGCTGAGGACATGAAGAAAAGAAAGGATTCATGACTGAGATTACGGAGAGCAAATGACCCCTATGCCTCAAGGAAAAAGACAGCTGTTGATCCAAGGTTTCACACCAAGGAACAACAAGATTTCTATGAGACTGTCCTTTTGGACAAGAGCCCAGCTGTCAGTGATATGAGATATGTAGACTGGGACTACATCAAGAAGAATGAAGATTTCTTCCCAAGTGCGCAAGACAACTTCCAGTGCTTTGACATTGCTAACTTTGTTGGAAGAGAGTTTTCTGCCTGGAATGATGAGATGATTATGCAATTCTACTCCACTGCTCACTTCTATCCAGGTCGCTGGATTGTTTGGATGACAGAAGGGACGAGGTATGAATCCAAAGTCGATGAGTGGGCTACCATCTTAGGAGCCCCACCAGTCCAAGATGGTGATTTGGATGTGTACTCTGAGGCCAAAGCATATCACAACTCCATGGCTCAGATGTACAAGGAAATCCCTGCTAATTATGTGCATTCACATAAGCTTGGATCAGTTTACTATCTACAAGCAGGATTGCCTACCACCAACACTATTCTGAGGCATACCTTCATGCCTAAGTCTGGAGATGACATGATGATCCAAGGCTACTCCATCAATATGCCGCAACATGTTGACTCCCACACCAGGATTAGGGTGATGGATCTGATAGTCGAGACAGTAAGGAGGACAGCTGCTGACCAGAAGAGATCTTGTGGCTATGCACCGTACATTCAAATGCTTATCAACTCTAAGCTAGAGAAGAATGTGTATGCACTTGATCGTCTACATTTGCCCCTTCAGCCAGAGTTTGAAGACAATGTAGTGGTGATGGACCCCAGTCATCCCACCTCAACCACTGCACAGGTAGCAGATGAGGCAACCAGAGCCACTAGTGCTCCAGTGCCAAGGACAAGGAATGAGCAGATGGATCTTCTGATTAGTATAGTTCAGGGCATGCAGAAGGATATCAAGGACATTCTGGCAAATCAGCATAGTCTTGTGAGGATCATGGAAAACAGGATCAAGACGCTCAATGACAAGGTAGATGGACTGGCCAAGATAGTGAATGAGCTATAGCAGGAAGTGGATGGAGTGCCTAAACCTCACACTACATCTGACAGTGGTGATGATGGCTCACCTCTCAGGCCATGCACCCAGTTCAGGACCCAAGCGAGGACTCCTACAGTGCCAGCACCAGAGTTGAGGCCGTCTTCTTCAGCACCTGCTACAGCCCCATCAGTTCCAGCACCTCCAGTGTCCACTCCACCATCGCAGAGAAGTTCAGCTGAGGCCTTCGTGGATGCTCTTCTGTCGACTCCATCGACAGCTACAGGCACAGCTGCATCATCTCATGGAGGAGATCCAGCCCAGAGCGACGTTTAGCTCTATAGCTTTGAACTTTTTGGTAACTTGTTGCCAAAGGGGGAGAAGTTATAGATTATAGAGCTTTGAGAGAGAGAGTGTTCGTTCGTTTTCTCTCTGCACTTTTGAAAACAATTGGTTCTATCGTTTGATGTTGCAAACTTTATCGGTGTTTGATCATATACTCTTGTGTGATGTCACTATTGCCTATCTTTTAGATATCTATTGATGATCATTCACTTAATGTTTTGGTGTGATGTGCTTATGTATTTCATTCATATTAATTTTGGTGCACCACCAAGTTGTATGTGACATGGAAGAGTGACCCATGATCCTAATCGATTGTGCATTTGCATTCAAACGCAAATTTAAAATAATGCACAAATTTAGGGGGATCTCTTGCTTATCACATACCTCTCAAAGCGACGATGCTATTAATTGTTTATATCTCTCATCAAAGCTTTTATCTATATGTTGTCATCAATTACCAAAAAGGGGGAGATTGAAAGCACAACTTCTCCCTAGGTGGTTTTGGTAATTAATAACAACATATACCTCATTGTACTAATGCTTTCCACTAAGTATATCTCAGGAAAAAGTTCAATGATGGCTTGGCAAAGGATTATGAGGAGATACCCCAAGATGCAAGGAATGGATTGGCAAAGCTTCAAGCTAGAAGACTCTACATTTTACTTTGTGAGAAATCACTTTGAGTCCATAGGAAAGCCAATACTATTAAAAGGGGGTAAGGTATTGTTGGTGAACAAATTGCTCCACGTGCACAAGTGCTAGTCACCAAAAAAACCACAAGCTCTCCCACAAAGATTCTGTCTAAATATCCTTTCACTCAAAATCGGTGCTACCAACTTTCATATCATCTACACCGAGTTTAAACACTAGACAGAAACCCTAGCCACAAACCAATCTTGGCACTACCAAGTTTTGTGTCGGTGCCACTGAGTTTCAGTGACCAACTTTCTGTTAGCAGTTTCACAAGAATCGGAATTTCCGAGAATTGTGCACCGAGTTTGGAAACTGCCCTCGTCCACTCATATCGGTACCATCGAGATTCGTATATCGGTCTCACCGAGATTCCTAAAGTTGTCACATTTTGAACACTTCGGTGCCACCGAGTTTTCACTTCGGTTTCACCGAGTTGCTCAATAATGGTGTAACGGTTGGATTTTTTGGGATGCCTATATATACCCCTCCACAACCATTCACTCGCATGAGAAGCACTCAGAACTATTCCATACTTGCCCCATCCAATTTTCTGAGAGAGAACCACCTACCCTTGTGTTGAGATCAAGATCATCCACTCCAACCATATGGATCTTGATTTCTAGCCTCCCCAAGTTTCTTTCCACCAAATCAATCTCCTCTACCAAGCCAAATATGAGAGAGAGTGATTGTGTGCTGAGGACTCTATCATCTTGAAGCACAAGAGCAAGGAGTTCATCATGATTATGAAGCCTATTGGAGGGTGGTGCGTCCTAGATTGGTTAGGTGTTGCTTGGGAGCCTCCTACTTCATGTTGTGGAGTTGAACCAAGAAGTTTGTAAGGGCAAGGAGATCGCCTACTTCGTGAAAATCTACCCATAGTGAGGCTAATCCTTCGTGGACAGAAGCCATTATGGAATAGTCAAGGTTGCTACTTCGTGGACCCTTATGGGTGGAGCCCTCCATGGAATCTCACGACCGTTACCCTCCGTGGGTTGAAGACTCCATAAACGTGGATGTATGATAGCGCCACCTATCAGAACCACGGGAAAAATCCTCGTGTCTACAATTGCGTTTGATCTTCTAACCCTTATCTCTATTACATGTGCTTGTCTTTACTTTCTGCTGCTATACTCTTAGACATGCATGTGTAGGTTGTGCTTGACTTGTTATCATTGCTAAAATCTTCCCACAACTAAAATTGCGAAAAGGTAGATTTTTAATTGGTCAAGTAGTCTAATCATCCCCCTCTAGTCATACTTGCGATCCTACAGAAAGAGGAACTTGAGAAAGGCCTTGTGACATGTATCCAAGGTGAGAAGAATCTCAATGACCTTTTGAGCAATCAAAAGGAAGTTGTATCAAAGGAAGGGATTGGATTTGCACCCAAGTCTAAGAAGAAGAAGAAGTTGAAGACCAAGCAAGCTCCCCCGCTCAAGGAAACCTTTGTCAAAGCGGGGCAGGCCACTCATGAGAAGAAGAAGGACAATGTTGCTGGTGGTAATGCCAGGAAGGGCAAGACCACCTCCACCAACAAGGCCGGCGATTTTAATCCCTCTTATGTTTCATGTCGTGCTAGTGATGGGCATGTTTATACCAAATATGTTGGTTCTTCTTATGAGTACATTGAATGGTCTATTTGGGTTCCTAAGACCCTTGTTACTAACATGAAAGGACCCATTAAAGAATGGGTACCTAAATACAAGCATTGATCTATTGTAGGAGTTTGCTTCCGAAGGGGTGTCATGGTTGCTTGATAGTGGAGCAACAAATCATATGACCGGAAGCAAGTACTTGGTGGTGGAAGTTCGACCCGATGAATCTTTGGCCACTAAAGTCTCTTTTGGTGATGACACAATTTCAAAGGTATTGGGTCTTGGCAAGGTGGTTATCTCTCCAGACTTAACTATTGAGAGAGTCATGCTTGTTGAGACCCTTGCATAAAATTTACTTTCCATTCATCAACTTGCACTGATGGGTTTTAGTACCTTCTTTGTCATTGATACCGTGACCCTTTTGTGGAGAAAGACTCTTGAAGTAGCCTTTGTTGGGCATGTCAAAAACGTTCTCTATGTGATTAACTTCTCGGAGCGACCCACTAAGACCGCGACTTTCCTAATGGCTAAAGTTGATGTGGGATGGATTTGGCATCGCCGGCTAGCCCATGTCAATATGAGATCTTTGCAAAGTCTCCTCAAAGGGGAGCACATTCTTGGACTAACAAACGTAAGTTTTGCCAAAGATCATGCTTGCAGTGCTTATATCGAAGGAAAGCTACATGAGAAGGCTCATCGACCCACGACTACCATCAACTCGAAGAGTACCTTGGAGCTCCTTCACATGGATCTCTTCGGTCCCCCATCTTTTGATAGTCTTGGGGGAAGAAAGTATTTCTTGGTGATTGTGGATGATTACTCAAGATACACAAGGGTATACTTCTTCAAGAAGAAGAGTGAGACCCAACAGACCATCATCAACTTTGCAAATGAAGTTCAACGCCAACATGAAGCAAAGATTTTGAAGATTAGAAGTGACAACGGCACTGAGTTCAAGAACTACACCTTGGATGAGTTTCTTAGTGATGAGGGGATAAAGCATCAATATTCCACACCAAATACCCCTCAACAAAATGGTGTTGCGGAGAGAAACAACGGGATGTTAATGGATGCAACAAGGACCATGATGGCGGAGTTTAAATCTTCATACAACTTTTGGGCCGAAGACATCAACACCGCATGTCATGCATCCAATATGCTCTACCTCGGCAAAGGCTTGAACAACACTCCATATGAGATACTTACCAGCAACAAGCCCAACCTCAAGTACTTCCGGGTGTTCGGTTGTAAGTGTTTCATTCTCAAGAAAGGTGTTTGTTTGTCTAAATTTGAATTTAGAGCTCATGAGGGCATATTTGTTGGTTATGCTACAAACTCTCATGCTTACCATGTTCTCAACAAGTCCACATAACTCATTGAGGAGACGAGTAATATAGAGTTCAATGAAAATAATGGCTCCCAAGTGGAGCAAAGTGGTCTTTGTGATGTAGGTGATGAAATTCCTCCCCTAGCCATAAGAAGAATGGGTGTGGCACACTTCCTACCTGTTGAGAAATCCCTTGTGGCTGAAGGAGAAGGACAATGTTCCACACAAGTGGAACCATCACCGACACAAGACCCACACTCTTCCGAAGAACAAAGTGAAGGCCCTCAACCTCGTGAACAAGATCAAGGGCAAGATCAACCTCATGGTGATGATGATACATCACAAGATGCTTAAGATCAAGTTCACAACCCCGAGCAAGCTCAAGATCAAGATCATTCTCAGGTCCAAGAGCAAGCTAGTGATGGCTCTCAAGTTCGTCAAGATGATACACCGCAACCTTCCATGGAAGAGATGTTAGAAAGACGAGCTGCCAAGATTGCTTCCAAGCTTAGAAATAAGAAACACATTCTAGAGAACCTCTACGGAAGCTTGAATAGAGGGGTAACCACTCATCGTCAATTAACAAACTTCTGTGCACATCACGCGTTTGTTTCTTGCATTGAACCCCTCAAGGTACAAGAGGCGCTCAAGGACACGGAATGACTTGAAGCCATGCACGATGAACTCAACAACTTCGAGCGCAAAAAAGTGTGGCCATTGTTGCCAAGACCAAAGGAGAATCACAATGTCATTAGAGCCAAATGGAACTTTAAGAACAAGCAAGATGCGAACTGTGTAGTCATTCATAACAAGGCAAGATTGGTGGCTCAAGGCTACTCCCAAGTCGAGGGTATCGACTACGGTGAAACTTTTGCTCCCGTCGCTCGCCTTGAATCTATTCGAATGATGCTTGCATATGCATCTCATCATGATTTCAAATTATATCAAATGGATGTGAAAAGTTCTTTTCTTAATGGTCCACTTAAGGAGTTGGTATATGTCAAGAAACCCCCGTGGTTCGAGGATCCTAAGTTCCCCAATCATGTATATGTTCTCGATAAGGCACTCTATGGCCTTAAACAAGCCCCACGTGTATGAGAACCTTACCGTGATGTTGCAAGACCGTGGGTTTGAAATTGGGAAAATCGATCCCACTCTTTTCACAAAGAGGGTTAACGGGAACTTGTTCGTATGCCAACTATATGTTGATGATATTATGTTTGGTTCTTCTAACAAAGTTTCAATGATGAGTTTGTCGCACTAATGACCAAAGAGTTTGAGATGTCCATGATGGGAGAGTTGAAGTTCTTCCTTGGATTCGAAGTCAAGCAACGAAGTCAAGGAACCTTCATCAACCAAGCAAAATATACTCAAGACATGCTCAAGAGGTTCAAGTTGGATGATCTCAAGCCGGCCAAGGCCAACACTCCCATGCCGCTCAAATGCCAACTTGATAGTGATCCCAATGGTAAAGCCGTGGATCAAAAGGTATATCGTTCCATGATTGCATCCCTTCTTTATCTTTGTGCATCTAGGCCGGATATCATGTTGAGTGTGGGAATTTGTGCATGATTTCAATCCGCACCTAAGGAGAGTCACTATGTGGCTGTCAAGCGAATCTTTCGATATTTGGCTCATACCCCAAGCTTTGGCTTATGGTACCCCAAAGGTGCTTCATTTGATCTCATAGGATATTCATACTCGGATTGGGCGGGAGACCTTGTGGAGAGGAAGTCAACTTCCGGAGGTTGCCAATTCCTTGGTCGCTCTTTGGTAAGTTGGTCTTCGAAGAAACAAAACCGTGTTTCTCTCTCGTCCACCGAGGCCGAGTAAGTAGCTGCAGCAAGTTGTTGTGCACAGTTACTCTAGATGAGGCAAACTTTAAAGGATTACGGTGTCACTTGTGACAAAGTACCCCTCTCTTGTGACAATGAGAGTTCTATCGGGATCTCAAACAACCCGGTTCAACATTGCAAGTCGAAGCACATTGAGATTCGTCATCACTTCATCCGGGATCACATCAAGCGCGGAGAAATTGATCTTATCCACATCAATACTAATGACCAACTTGCAGATATTTTCACGAAGCCATTGGATGAAGCAAGATTTTGCGAGTTAAGGCATGAGCTAAATATCATTGATTCGAGCAATGTGGCTTGACTTATTGCACACCCACCACACTCTTCATTATGTCATGTTTAGATGTAGGCATGGACATAGGAGGGGTGTAGTTTTCTCAATGAACCATTCCTCCCCTTATTATGCATAAATTGATCAAATCTTTCACATTAGCTATTTTTATGGTACTTGTGCTTCAAAGACGAGTTTTGGTCGTGGGCCCAAGGTTAAAATCTTCGCGGTGCCATACCAAGTGAATCAAACATAGGTGGTTCCGGCCACCACCCCCTCCTACTGAGGTATTTGCTTTTGAAGAGCTTATTTGTGTTTTGTGTCACTCCAAGTCTTATTTTCATTCCGTTTTTCCTATACTTGGAGTGTTATATACCATTTTCTGGCCTTTGTGTCTCCGAACTATTCAAAATTTGCATATGCCACCCCTTATAGGTTCTTTTTCTGCCTTGTGGTCGCCCAGAGCGGTACTACCGGTGGCAAGGGCGGTAGTAACAAGCGGTACTACCGCTGGAGAGGTACTACCCGGCCTTCTGTCGCGCTATAGTACCGGGGCGATACTACCGCTTGGGAGTTACCACGAAGGGTTATGGGGTGGGGCAGGGGAAGTTTTCACTTCCCCATACCCATTCCTCTCTCTCGTGGCTCTCTCTCTCCAGGCGACTCCAGGGCCGCGGAGGCCACCACTGGACCTCTGTTTCCGGCCATTCTTCCATGATTCCAACCGCGATTCCCACCCTCTCCTATTGCCATGGATGCCGGTATTGTCTCCGTTCTTCTCTCCTATGGTTCTCCTTTTCGAATCTAGGTTTTGGATAATACTAGATGCATTCGTCGGTTTTTAGTCAAATCGAGGAATGAGATCGTTGTGGAAGATGGCTAGGGAGTTGATGTGTAGTTCTAGTGGACAATATGTGCATTTGACGTCACCGGTAGTACCGGATCTGACCTGTCATAGTAGTTGCCCCTGTGGCCTCTGCCCGTGCGGTACTACCGCTCCTCCTGGAGCGGCACTACCTCTTGTGGGCGGTACTACCGCATGTGCTGCCAAATGCCCATGTTTTCTCACTTTCAATATAGATTTGCTCAATCTTTTTCTTATGGCTTATGCAACTATTTTACACTTTCTTTTCCTCGCTTGGTGTTTTTGGGTTCAAGGTGGTAGCAACTCTGCTCGACAGGAGCGTAGGGTGAATCCCAACTGTGATGGTGGCTCAAAGCGCCATCACACCTCAGAGGAGGACAACTCATCGAACCCCAATGCTCCTCCCAAGCAGAAGCCAAAGAAGGCTGCTAGCAAGAAGCAACCATCCCTGAATCAGATACCCACCAAAGATTTCTGGCATCTTTGCCGTCAAGACCCGTATGTTATTCCTCAAGACTCTGCTTTTCGCACCTGTCCCTTCTGGACCCAGCAGCAAATGTCTATCTATAATGATGTGCTCCTGTTCAAGGAAAACCGGTATGTGCCACATGTCAAGTCTATTGATATGGAGTTCTTGTAAAAGAATACCCAATACTTTGGAGAGGTTCTTGAACTCTGTGAGAAGCTAGGAATTACTCATATTATGCAGTTAAACAAGGACTTTGATGCAGAGATGGTGGTAGTGTTTTATGCTACAATTCATCTTGGGATTGACGAGGCCCGGACCTTGACTTGGATGACAAATGGGAGGAAGATGACTGCCACTTGGAAGGATTTCATGGACTTGCTACACATTGAGGATAAGGGGCTCCATGACGGATTTCACCCCCACAAGGAAACAACAACCACTTACAAGAGGCATCTCTGGCCCTACAGCACTAAGAAGATCTCCTCCACCGCTGGCAAGTCATCCTATGTGCTTCAGCCCTTTCTTGATATTATGCACCACATCTTCCGGAACACTCTTTTAACTCGTCTTGGAAACTTGGACATGGTACACTCCTACCTGGTGGATCTATTGCTCTTTTGTCAGGGTATGAGGCCGTCTAGCGAGGTGCCAGTTCTGTATGTTTCACATATCATGTGGTCTGAACTACTCTCTACAATCTCTGACCGCAAGGTTCCTATCTATGGTCCATACTTGATGCATTTGATCGAGCACTTGGGCCAAGACCCTTCCAGGCATCCACTTTGAGCATGGTGAGGTGCTTTCCCATAAGGTTGTGCAGCTCCGCCGGAAGGACAAGTGGGCGAACTATGTTACTCCCGAGGCGGACTTGCCTGATGTTGAGGATGAGGACGATGAGGATGATGAGGATGATGAGAACTTTGAGGTCCAGGGTGGCACTGCTCCTCGTTTTGCGCTCTCTTGTGCTGAGCCATCTTGGGCTCAGAAACATAAGGAGAAGATGAAGAAGCTCTTTTGTCTGCAGGCTCACGGTTAGTACAAGGCTCATGTTGCTGAGAAGAAGGCTATCAGTCGTCACAAGGCACTTGACAGGCATGTGGGATTGGAGGTTAGGAGTGGGTCTGAGGACAACATCACCGATGAGGATGTCTGGATATCATGTCACTGGCAGTGGGATTCAGACGATGCTCCGCCTCGTTCTTTTGCTCCACCTAGTTCTTCAGCTCCGGTCCTGCTGGCACCACTGGCTACAACTCGGAGTCCAGCGAGTATTGATGATAGTCCCCTGAGCTCCTACCACCGTGTGCCGTTTTAGTCCTCTCTGCCCTTTTGGTGTCTCGATGCCAAAGAAGGACAGAGTGTAGGGGATTTCCCGAGTCACAAGTGTTTGTTTTAGCTGCTTGTGTTTATTTGCTCGTGAACTGTTTTATCATTTGCTTTGGTTTGGTTTGCGTTTGTGAGACTTTTAAGACCAAGTCGTATTGTCTGAGACATATGCTACCCTACTATTATCCTTTAATGTCTTAATATGTGATGTGAGTTATACTTATCATGTGCCCTTTACTTATACACACTTAACTTATCTTGTATTCATGCTTCACTCTTCTTTATCAATGCAAGTAGTTGTCGGCCTATAAAATATAGGGGGAGTGTTGAACCTAGTGTGTGCACTTTGCATTCCAAAAGCATATTTAAGAATAGTGCACACATCTAGGGGGAGCCCATCTATATTTTCTAGACTTTGGGGTTTGCTTTTACTTATTATGATATCCTCTATGCAAATCCCGTGTTGTCATCAATCCACCAAAAAGGGGGAGATTGTAAGGGCATATTTCTACCCTAGTGGTTTTGGTGATTGACGCCAATGCATTTGCGGACTAACCGTGTGCATTAAGCTTTTAGAGATTATCAGGTGGCACGAGACGGTTATTTTCCCCTCCGGTGGGTAAAAGAGAAGACTGTTATTTTTCGATGATTTAGTGTTGGTGGACTTGAGTCGTAGGAAAATCCGTACTATCAAGAGGGGGTCCGCATGTGGAAAGGTTGGGTGGAATCAACAAGTACACATTTGCATCCCGTCCTTTCTCGGCAATATGGAGCTACTGCCCTGTGCCCTTGGGTGCCTCAAAGTTGTCTGAGCAGTTGTACCGCTGGCTAGCATGGTAGTACCGCTGGTAGGGGCGGTAGTAACAAGCGGTAGTACCGCTGCTCCCCTACTACTACTGCAGTTGTTGCTCAGGCACTCGTCGCAGGGCACCAGACACCCTCGTGTATGGTGTCTGATGACCCGCGCCACTCGAGCTGTAGTAGGGGCGGTAGTAACAAGTGGTGGTACTGCTACCCCTACTACTACTTGGATCTGTCCCTCCCACAGCCAGCGGTAGTACCGCTCCGGTGGCACTACCGCCTCCCTGACTGAGTCAGCTATGGCCAGCGAGGAGGTCTTCAGTGCGGGCAAAAGTACCGCTCCCCGGAGCGGTACTACCGCTGATGTGCGGCTGGTGGGCAGGTAACGGGAAGATTCCGTCCCCACTATATAAGGAGGTCTTCTTCCCCAAAGAGACTCGCCTCTTATCCTCTCCAAAGCTCCATTGTTGCCCCAAGTTCATTTTCGCCCGATCTCTCTCCTAGCCAACAAAATTTGTTGAAACTCTAGGGTTTGGTTGAGAGGGCCCCGATCTACACTTCCACCAAGAGAAATTTGATTCCCCCCACTGATCCCTTGTGGATCTTGTTACTCTTGGGTGCTTGAGCACCCTAGACGGAAGAGGTCACCTCGAAGCCATATTCCATTGTGGTGAAGCTTCGTGGTGGTGATGGGAGCCTCCAATTAAGTTGCGGAAATTGCCCCAACCTTGTTTGTAAAGGTCCGGTTGCTGCCTTCAAGAGCACCACTAGTTGAATCACGACATCTCAGATTGTGTGAGGGCGTGAGGAGAATACGGTGGCCTTAGTGGCACTTGGGGAGCATTGTGCCTCCACACCGCTCTAATGGAGACGTACTTCCCCTCAAAGGGAAGGAACTTCGGTAACACATCCTTGTCTCCATCGGCTCCACTTGTGGTTACTTCTTACCTTTACTTTGTGCAAGCTTTACTTATATTGTATCCTTTGCTTTCTTGTGTTGTTATTGTTGTTAGCATCATATAGGTTGCTCACCTAGTTTCATATCTAGACAACCTATTTGTTGCTAAACCTAATTTGCTAAAGAAAGGTTAAAAACTAGTAGTTGCCTATTCACCCCCCCTCTAGTCAACCATATCGATCCTTTCAAAAGCAATATGACAATGAATGCTCAAGTCATGTATATGATGATGATGGAAGTTGCAGAACTATATATCTCGGAATGGCTATGAAAATGCCATAATATGTAGGTATGGTGGCTGTTTAGAGGAAGATATAAGGAGGCATATGTGTGATAGAGCATATCATATCACGGGGTTTGGATGCACCGGCAAAGTTTGCACCAACTCTCGAGGTGAGAAAGGGCAATGCACGGTACCGCAGAGGCTAGCAATATGCGGAAGGGTGAGAGTGTGTATAATACATGGTCTCGCATTAGTCATAAAGAAGTCATATACTCATTGTGAAAATTTCAAAGCCCTCGAAGCAAAGTATTATTCGCATGCCCCTATGTACGAGGTTGAGAGGAGTTAACCATCGTGTGCCCCCGATTAGAACAACACAAAGAATCAATTAATGATAAATTATGCTCTGACCTCACTGCTAATATCAGCGGCCACCACGTTACATGCGTGAGGATTTACTTGGGTAAAGACTTACTTCCGTCAAAACCATTATTAATACACAACTTGAATTCTTTTACTAGCATGCCACAATATTACCAACTCAACATCACAAAACTATTGCAAGAAATCAAACATATACAAGTTTTATGTAGGATTTTATGACTAACCATGTGAATGACCAATTCCTGCTAACTCTCTAAATATATATAAGTGAAGCATGAGAGTTTAATTATTTCTACAAAAGACCTGTGCACGCTCTAATAAATATAAGTAAAACAAAAGAGCATTCTACAAATGTCAGTGTACTAAAGAACAAACCCTTTAGCCCCATGACTTGTGCACAGACGACAGCAGACTCCGGCCCGGCAACCCTTGCCTGTGAAATACTGCACTCACGACAACATCAAGTGAAGACCAAGCCACCGGCAAGCCTCCTTGCTAGTGAGGTAGACCCGACAACATGTACATCCGGCAAGATGCCACTACCATGCCACCAATCTACCTCATCGGGATGATTATCCACGTCAGTTAGGTGTCGAGCGGGCAGGCGGTTAGGTAGAGCTTGTCGGGACGCGGGGCGATACCGGAGGATTATAGCAGCTTTAATGACACCCGTCCTAATGGCATGGTGGAAGAATAAGAGGAACCTACTCAAATGGCATAGAAGGAGAGACGATACTTGCCGTGGAGAGGTGCCGGGGCGACACCTCATGGCGCATTTAATGTGTCTGTCCTAATCCGCCAGGGTTAGGTATTTCCCACTGTTGCTAGTGTCAGTAGTTGGGCCACTCTTACATCCACTATTAAGCCTTGTGTAATTTCCTTTTTAGTCACTGTGGTAAACCCTTGGCCTATAAAAGGAGGACCATGGCTACCTTCACTAGGGTCGAAACCCTATCCATTTGCACGTGTAGCAGCACTCTCAAGCACTCTTGCCGGGTTGTTGCGCTCCCTTTACCTTGGACATAATCATACAAACAACCACACATGACGTAGGGTATTACACGTCCGGGTGGCCCGAACCTATCTAAATCCTGCAGTGCACTTTGGTTGGTGTTGCTCTTTGTGTGCGTAGATCCCCACAGTCGAACCACAAAGGGGCCATGCCGGTCCCATAGATTGTCGCACCTCCACATCTTTGGCGCGCCAGGTTTGGGGACTGCGTGCGTGAATCTTCACCAGCTTCTGCGCATCTTCATCAGCATCTTCACCGACATCCATGGCTCCCAAGAAGGCCAAGGGCACGTTGGCAGTCACCCCGTCAACGTCCAAGCTACCCTCACAGGTGGCTACAGCCGACAGTGATGGAGGTGCCCACCGCACTCACCGCGCCGGTCAACGCAGCCACAACACCGCACGGAGCTCCACGAGCCGTGACCCGGACCCCGTCGTTGTGCCATCCAGAGACGCACCGGTGGTGTCCGGGGACAACGCTGTGGCTACAGCGGCAGAGACAACAACAGTGGCGGCGGCGAGACCTCCACCACGCCCTTCCCAAGATAACCATGACCAGCACTCGCAGAACAACAATGATCCCGCGCAACATGCGGACAAGACCCCTGTGCGTCACTCTCAGGATGCGCAGGGCCAAACCCGTTGTCAGACCCTGTGTTTGTACCACTTTGCTATGCTATGAGTTTATAGAATTTGGACCCAATTAAAACTTTTTGAGTTCTTGTGATGATTTGCTTAAGTGCTATTTGCTTGAATGTTTGTTTGTGTTTTAATTCAGAAGAATTCCCCTCCTCTCTATGCTCACCTACTTGATCAAAATTCTCTGCCCAATGATCATGCCATGTGTATAGGACCTCTCAAACTATTTTTATCAAATATTATTTTGGCCAAAAAACATTTATTCAATTTAGGTTTTCCAAAACCCCTGAATTGATGTTTGTACTACAAGTCCTCAAATTGGGTGGAATGTTTTGCCCCAAAGATTCTATTTGGAACCTACCATACATAAGACTTCCCAAAACCACCAAATATTATTTTTAAAGATTATTCTCATATTTTATTTAAGGGCTTTTTCTTAAGGGCATAAATGGTCTTTCATAGGGAAAAAATATTTCCATGCTTTCAAAATATTTGAGAAAATTTAGGGAAACTCAGTGGATAAATATTTCCATATATATGAGTTTCAACACATGGTCATGTTCAAAATATTGGACAAAAACCTCCAAAACCCTTTCTGCCTATTTCAAGCATTTGAAATATTTCTATAAGAAATATTCTCAAATAAATCCAGGAAAATTCTAGCAAGTCTCACATGCTATGTGTGATGATCTTGCTAAGTTTCATCTCAATCCCAATTACTTTGGTTCACAAAAGTGCCCCAAAACCCTTCCTGTCCAGATCCAAATTTGAGAAACTCTACATTGCCAACTTTCTCCAATTGATCTAAAACTTTGCGGGCATGCTCTAATCCCTCAATAATGCCACCACACCAAGTGGTGCATTTAGGAGAATAGATTAGCACGACTGGATCTGAGAAAATAAGTTTGTGCTCATTTCTAGGGTTTACCAAGTTTACATTGGAATTTTCTTTCAATTGAGCTCAAACTTGGTGATCCACCCTATTTTAATCTCCTATTTGACACTGTGAAATCTCACTGCAAGTAGGGGAGCTTGTCTTGCCCAAACCAGCATCAAACACCTTCTGGTGATTTGGTAAAAACCATATTCTGACCGCTTCCACTGTTCTCCTTGAGCCTCACTTTTTACCACAGCTCTACCTAGACCCAATGCACCCCCAGTAAATTTCCTGGCGCCCAGGTGCATGATTACATGGGGTAAAACCCCCATTTCCCTCTCTGGACAGCCCCAATTCTCTCTTCTCTCTGCTCTCCCTCACTCATAGCCATCCCAGAGCATCCAATGTGCTTTTCCAGTATAATACTCCCCCTGCAGCTAGTGGACGCAAATGGGCATGCCAGAGCGCGTCAAAAGCCCTGGCATGCCGGCCAAAGTCGCACTTTGGAGCACACTGTCGCGCTCCAGAGGGTTGACCTCTCAACCCTGGCCACCTCGGGCCTTCGCCGTGCGCCAGTCGAGGTCCCTCGGTGTCTTGGACACGCCACGACCCTGACCCCCTCCTCTCTCTCCCTGCAACGGCTCTCCACAGTGCGTGCCTGACACCGCCCGAGACGGCCAATGCGTGATCTCGCACGCGCGAGCGCAAGAGCCAGGCCGTGCCTCTCCTCTCTCTTTCCTATGTCGTGGACAACCCCCACCATGTGGGGACCCCAACTCATCAGTCGTGATCACCGAATGCACATGTACAGTGATCCCAGAGATCAATGCTCACTGAACACACAAAAGCTGAATAAGAAGAGTCTTACAACCATACATACTGTCTTACACAAATAAAGACCATCGAGGTCAAGTCTTACATAGATAGGGCCATGAAGGCCAAATAGCAAACATAAACTCGCAACAGAAATCTTGAAAGATAGCATAGACCCATGCCATCTGCCTTAACCATACAGGAATTATAACTGGGAGGCGTCCTAATTCGCATGCTCGTCACCAATGAATTCTTGACCATATTCCTGCTCTTCCATGCCAGGCCAATTAAATAACCAGTGGCAAGCCAATGAGTACTTTGAATGTACTCGCAAGCAACCCACGTTTTGGAACAAGGTATGACAATGCATGATATAGCACTAAGTAGGTAATTTGCCGAAAGCTAGTTTTGAGTACAATGACATGATCAATTGTATTGTGATGGCATGCATCATGAGGATACAAATATTCGTATGAACAGGTTACGGATATCAATATAAACAAGGTTTGAACATCTCATGTTCAATCATCACGTCAAGTAATCAGACTTGACTCAAGTATCCTATTTGTCTCACACACCCACACACGTGAAGCTTTTGTAAACAATGGATGTAGCACAAGAGCGGTCATCTAACTGTCCTTGACCATGGACACGGCTATTCGAATAGTTTTACACTCTGCAGAGGTTGCACACTTTACCCACAAGACACGGGAAACTTCCATGTCAAGCCAGGACTCGCGGTATTGTACATACCCGAGGTAAGTACCCGAACAATGCCTTTACCATGACAATACTAACAAAGAGTCCACTCATTGGAACACAGCCCGCATGATGTACATCACAAGTATCATCCATGAAGGGGCCAACGGTGTGCCCGGTGTCTGTAAAAATAGCCTATGATCGTCCTTTGCGGCACGACCCCGTATCGAGAGTGACCACATCACTCCCGCCACTAGTAATGCGGGCTCTTTGCTTGTACCCACCAAAGTAATCAACAGAGCCCCGTCGCATAAGGGGTATCATGGTTGTACATGTAAGGTTGGAGTAACGGTCGCAACTTAAACCAATCCGTGTCAAAAACCACACACACTAGCCTTGGTACACCACTTCTTTATCAAGTGGTCACCTAGCTCAACATCTCCCTCAGGCATTAGTGGCACCCGACGGGGTTTTCGAAAAGTCTTTGAAATCATTTTCTTTTTGACACCATGCATAATCCTGTCCCATTTGCGTAGCATCTACTTTAGCAACCTAACTACTTCCCACCCAACCTAACTACTTCCCACCCACAAAGTGCAAGTATCAACGGGTAAAAGTATCGGAGACAACCCATGAAGGTGGTAACCATAGCATCATGATCAACATATAAAAAATAAAGTGCTATATGCCATGCAATAAAATGGTTTCTTAGACATGGTCAAAGGGCTGCTTGCCTGGCTCAACAAAGTCCTCGGGGTCTTAAAAGTCTTCTGGTCCAACTCCCTCGTCAACAATGCAATCTATCGTCGCAATATTAACGGGCAAAAATAAGAGCACCACAAAAACAGAAAAAAAAATCACTTCTAAAATATCACACCACCTTGTATAATACTATACTAAAAACTAAAAATATTAGTTTCTTGTTTTGAGGTGTAAAAAGTTTTGAAAACTATTTTTAACAGTGGTTTTAAATATTCAAACTAGGTTTTAAATAAAACCAGTACATGAAACTATTTTCAAAAAGTGCACAAGTGGCATCATTAAATAGTACATAATATTACAAGATTTGTGGAGTTGGAATTATTAGATTTGGGGAAATATTTAACCCTGTGGAAATTTTGGAAAACTGAAAGAAATAAAAAAGAAAAAGGCCACAGTGCTCTGGGCCAGAGTCAGCCAGTAGCTGGGCCGGCCCAGATTAAATCGGCCTGAGCCGAACCAGTGCGCCCGCGCTCGCAAGGTTCAAACCTGTCGGGCGGGGCCCGGGTGCCAGCGAGAGGGAGACAGAGGCGGGGCGAGGCAAAGGCTAACGAGTGGGCCCCCTTTCCAGGGCCGCCGTCAACCTCTATCCAGGGGACGACGGCACTCACTGGCAACGACAGGGGCCACTGCGGATTGAGCTGAGCACGGGAATGGATCCGGGGGACTGCCGCCGTCTCGGAGAAGGTGGAGTTGGTTGTCGGGGCTCAGGGACTCGCCGGCGATGAGGTGGCCACGACGGAGGGACTCGAGAAGAGGTCGCCGCCGACGTTTCCTGCAGCAAATCACACAGGAGAAAGGGCGAAAGGATCAGGAAGCACATAGGGGTCCAAAGGAGAAGGCAACGGAGCCGGTGCGAGGCCCTACCCGGAGATCAGCGAAGCTCAAATGCGGCGGAGCTCGGCTCGATTCCGAGCACCAGAGCTTCGAGAGGAGGAACTGGTGGTGCGGGCGTTCGATTTGGATGAGGAGGGAGCGATTAGAGGCGAGGAAAGGCTCGGGGAGGCCATTTTATAGGGCCACGACGGTCCACTGAACGTAGGTGCACCGGCTAGCTCGGGGCCAAAGCCAGAGGCCACAGGAAGACGAGCGGGGGTGTCTGTGGTCTTCCTGGGGTTCGTCCACGACCAGGGGAAGCAAGAGGGGAAGCAGGGGTGTGCGCCCGTGTGAGGCCCACTGGAGGTCGCCGGAGAGAGAATGGAGAGGGGGCCGACACGTTGGAAGGTTGCGGACGTCAAGGGGAATCCAGGGAACATGAGGGGGAGTCCCAAGGCTGTCGGGAGAGGTGATTGGGGGGTGGCTATAGTGCGGGAGCACACTATAGCGCGCTCCAGAGCGTAGTTTTGGCATGCCAGGCCAGCCTCACGTGCTCTGGGGGTGCCCTCCCTTGTCCACTAGCTCCTGGAGGCTCTAGTGATGCTCCTTGGATGCTTAGGTGCTAAGGGAAGATGTAGAAAGTAAAAATGGGCGAGGAGAGGGGTGTTGCCATGGCTGTCCAGCTTGAAAAATAGGGGTTTTACCCCCTTCAATGATTGAGACTTGGCCATGGAAACTTACTGGAGGTAGAAGGTGCCTAGGTGGAGCTGTGGTAAAAAGGGGGAGTCAAGGAGAACAAGTTAAAAGGTGAAACCAGTAACTTTAGGTTTTAACTAGAAGGTGTTTGATGTAGATTTGGGAAAGCAAAACGAGTTTGCTTGCCATGATATTTACGAGGATCAAATGGATGCTAAAAATGGGGTTGGCCACCAAGTTTGAGATTATTTGAGAAAAGTTGGCAATGTAAACTTTGTAAACACCAGAAATTAACAGAATCAGATTTCTATAGATCTAGGCATGCAAATCTATTCTCCTTAATGCACCACTTGGTGTAGTAGCATTATTTGGGAATTAGATCATGGCCAGAAACTTTGTTGTCAATAGGAGACAGTTGGCAATGTGGAGTTGCTTAAATTTGGATTTCGACAGGAATGGTTTTGGGATATTTTGTTGAACCAAAATAACTTGGATTGCGAGGAAACTTTGCAAGATCATCACAATAGGCACATGTGACTTGCTAGAATTTTCCTGGATTTAGTTGAGAATATTTCCTATGGAAATATTTCAAAACCTTGAACAAACAAAAAGAGTTTTGGAAGGTTTTGTCCAATATTTTGAACATGGCCATGTGTTGAAACTCATATATATGGAAAATATATGTCCACAGAGTTCCCCGAAATTTTCTCATATATTTTTAAAGCATAGAAATAATTTTACCCTATGAAAGACCGTTTCTGGCCTTTAGAAAAAGCCTTTAAATAAAATAGTAAAATTATCTTTAAAAATAATATTTGATGGTTTTGGGAAGTCATATATATAGTAGGTTCCAAATAAAGTCTTTGGTGCAAAACATTCCACCCAATTTGAGGACTTGTAGTACAAACCTCAATTCAAGGGTTTTGAAAACCTAATTCGAATAAATCCTTTTTGGCCAAAATAATATTTGATAAAAATAGTTTTAGGTACTATACACATGGCATGATCATTCGGAAAGGGGTTTGGATCAAGGAAGTGAGTATGGAGAGTTGGAGGAAGAAGAATCCTTGAGTGCTAAAACTCAACCAACCAAAGAGGAAGTCAAACAATCAATTCATGTACAAGCACTCAAAAGTTTTAAATGGGTCCAAATTTAAAAAAATCATAGCATATCAAAGTGATACAACACATGGTGTGACAGACCTACCCCCCTTACAAGAATCTCGTCCCCAAGATTCCTAGGCTAAGTGCTAAAAAGATAAGGGAACTCGGATCTAAGATATTCTTCATGCTCCTAGGTTGCTTCTGCTTCAGTGTGGTTGCTCCATTGGACCTTGAAGTACTTGATGGTGCGGCTTCGGGTGCAACGTTCAGCTTCTTCCAAAATGCGAACTGGCCTCTCACGATATGTGAGGTCTGGCTGAAGGTCGATGGCTTGATGGTCGATGTCCTTGTAGAGGTCGGGCCGGTTGGAAACTTGGAGGCACTTTCGGAGTTGTGACACGTGGAAAATGTTGTGCACATCGGATAGCTCGGAAGGTAGCTCCATTTGGTAGGCAACTTCTCCTCGTCTATCCATGATCTTGAAGGGGCTGATCTATCTTGGTGCATGCTTTCCCTTGACGTGGAAACACTTGGTTCCTTTGAGAAGCGTGACTCGGAGATAAACAAAGTCTCCAACATGGAAACTCATGTCTCGGTGGTGTGAGTTGGCATAGCTCTTTTGTCTTGATTTGGCAGTCTCTAAACGCTCTCTGACGAGTTGAACTTGCTCTTCTGCTTCGTTGAGAATATCCGGTCCAAAGACTAATCCTTCTCTGGTTTCTGACCAGTTGAGGGGAGTGCGGCACTTGCGTCCATACAACACCTCAAATGGTGTCATCTGAAGACTGGACTGGTAGCTGTTATTGTAGGAGAACTCAGCAAAAGGCAGGCAATCTTCCCACTTGGCTCCGTACGCAAAAACACAGGCACGAAGCATATCTTCGAGTATCTGATTTACTCTTTCCGTCTAGCCTCCGTTCTGAGGCTGAAAAGCAGTGCTGAAGGATAACTTGGTTCCCAAGGCTTCTTGGAATCTATTCCAGAATCTCGAGGTAAACTGGATCCCTCGGTCTGACACGATCTCCTTAGGAACTCCATGGAGGCTCACGATGCGGTTGATGTAGAGGTTGGCTAGCTAGCTGGTTCCCATTGTAGGTGGTCTTGATGGGAATGAAGTGGGCTACCTTGGTCAGGTGATCGACAATGACTAAAATGGAATCATGTCCCTTGCTTGACCTGGGTAATCTGGTGATGAAGTCCATCCTGACTTTGTCCCACTCCCATTAAGGCACTTTGAGAGGTTGTAACAATCCAGCGGGTCGCTGATGCTCAGCTTTGACTCTCTGACATATGTGACACTTAGTGACGAAAGTGGCTATCTCTCTCTTCATGCCATGCCACCAGAATCTTGCCTTGAGGTCTTGGTACATCATGGTTCCTCCAGGGTGGATGAAATACGGAGTGTCATGAGCTTCTTTTAAGATCAGATTCTTGAGGTCAACTTTGTTGGGCACGCAGATGCGAGTCCCAAACCATACAACTCCTCACTCATCCACTGAGAATCCTGGGGCCTTACCCTTCTTAATCTTCCTCTGGATGCCTTCAATGTTGTCATGACCCTTCTGAGCTTCCTTAATATCATCTATCAAGGTAGGCCTTGCTTCGAGGTTGGCTAGGAAACCAGGTGCAACTAGTTCCAGGCCAAAGCTTTCAAGCTCTTCATACAAGGCTGGTAGACTTTCCTTAATCATAGCATTCAAGGAACAAGCCTTTCTGATTAAGGCGTCTGCTACCACATTAGCCTTTCCAGGGTGGTATTGAACACTGAGGTCGTAGTCCTTGATCAATTCCAACCATCTTCGTTGCCTCATGTTCAACTCCCTTTGAGTGAAAATATACTTCAAACTCTTGTGGTCTGTGTATATCTCACACCGCTTACCAAGAAGGTAACTTTCGCCATGTCTTCAAGGCATGAACTACAGCTGCCAGGTCAAGATCATTAGTGGTGTAGTTCTCTTCATGAGGACGTAGCTGTCTGGATAGATATGCTACGACTCTGCCTTCTTACATCAGAACACCACCAAGCCCGGTTCTTGATGCATCACAATGTATCACAAACTCCTTGTGAATATCGGGGGTGGCCAAAAATGGGGCTGTTGTCAATCTCCTCTTGAGCTCTTGGAAGCTTTCTTCGCACTTCGTTGTCCATTCGAACTTCTTGTCCTTCTTCAAAAGCTGAGTCATGGGTCGGGCATTGCTCGAGAATCCTTCGACGAACTTGCGGTAATATCCCGCGAGTCCGAGGAAGCTTCTGACTTCCATCACATTGCTTGGGGATTGCCATTCGGTCACGGCTTCGATCTTGGCAGGATTCACTGACAATACTTCTGCAGTCAACACATGACCCATGAATCCAACTTCATGCAGCCCGAATTTGCACTTATTGAATTTGGCATAAAGCTGGTGCTCTCGAAGCTTGTCTAGGACCAATCTCAAGTGTTGCACATGCTCTTCTTCAGACTTGGAGAAGACGAGTATGTCGTCGATGAAGACAACGACAAACTTGTCCAAATACTCCATGAAGACTTTGTTCATGAGGTACATGAAGTAAGCTGGGGCAATGGTCAACCCAAATGACATGACCGTGTACAAGTACATGCCATAGCGAGTCACGAATGCCGTCTTCGGGATCTCTTGGGGTCTGATATTCAGCTGGTAGTACCTGGACCTGAGATCGATCTTGGATAACACCTTGGCACCATTCAGTTGATCGAACAGGTCTTCAATCTTGGGAAGTGGGTACTTGTTATTTATTGTGACCTCATTGAGAGAACGGTAATTGACACAGAGTCGGATAGTTCCGTCCCTCTTTGACACAAATAGAACAGGTGATCCCCAAGGAGAGGCACTAGGGCGGATAAATCCTTTCATGAGCTGCTCAGCCACTTGCTTCTTCAATTCAGCCAACTCTTCGGATCCCAGTCTATAGGGCTTCTTATAGATGGGACCTGCTCCGGGCATTAGCTCAATGATGAACTCAATGTCACAGTCGGGAGGCATTTCGGGCAACTCATTAGGAAAGACATCTGGGTATTCACATACCACAGGCACTTTGAGAGGTTGTAACAATCCAGCGGGTCGCTGATGCTCAGCTTTGACTCTCTGACATATGTGACACTTAGTGACGAAAGTGGCTATCTCTCTCTTCATGCCATGCCACCAGAATCTTGCCTTGAGGTCTTGGTACATCATGGTTCCTCCAGGGTGGATGAAATACGGAGTGTCATGAGCTTCTTTTAAGATCAGATTCTTGAGGTCAACTTTGTTGGGCACGCAGATGCGAGTCCCAAACCATACAACTCCTCACTCATCCACTGAGAATCCTGGGGCCTTACCCTTCTTAATCTTCCTCTGGATGCCTTCAATGTTGTCATGACCCTTCTGAGCTTCCTTAATATCATCTATCAAGGTAGGCCTTGCTTCGAGGTTGGCTAGGAAACCAGGTGCAACTAGTTCCAGGCCAAAGCTTTCAAGCTCTTCATACAAGGCTGGTAGACTTTCCTTAATCATAGCATTCAAGGAACAAGCCTTTCTGATTAAGGCGTCTGCTACCACATTAGCCTTTCCAGGGTGGTATTGAACACTGAGGTCGTAGTCCTTGATCAATTCCAACCATCATCGTTGCCTCATGTTCAACTCCCTTTGAGTGAAAATATACTTCAAACTCTTGTGGTCTGTGTATATCTCACACCGCTTACCAAGAAGGTAACTTTCGCCATGTCTTCAAGGCATGAACTACAGCTGCCAGGTCAAGATCATTAGTGGTGTAGTTCTCTTCATGAGGACGTAGCTGTCTGGATAGATATGCTACGACTCTGCCTTCTTACATCAGAACACCACCAAGCCCGGTTCTTGATGCATCACAATGTATCACAAACTCCTTGTGAATATCGGGGGTGGCCAAAAATGGGGCTGTTGTCAATCTCCTCTTGAGCTCTTGGAAGCTTTCTTCGCACTTCGTTGTCCATTCGAACTTCTTGTCCTTCTTCAAAAGCTGAGTCATGGGTCGGGCATTGCTCGAGAATCCTTCGACGAACTTGCGGTAATATCCCGCGAGTCCGAGGAAGCTTCTGACTTCCATCACATTGCTTGGGGATTGCCATTCGGTCACGGCTTCGATCTTGGCAGGATTCACTGACAATACTTCTGCAGTCAACACATGACCCATGAATCCAACTTCATGCAGCCCGAATTTGCACTTATTGAATTTGGCATAAAGCTGATGCTCTCGAAGCTTGTCTAGGACCAATCTCAAGTGTTGCGCATGCTCTTCTTCAGACTTGGAGAAGACGAGTATGTCGTCGATGAAGACAACGACAAACTTGTCCAAATACTCCATGAAGACTTTGTTCATGAGGTACATGAAGTAAGCTGGGGCAATGGTCAACCCAAGTGACATGACCGTGTACAAGTACATGCCATAGCGAGTCACGAATGCCGTCTTCGGGATCTCTTGGGGTCTGATATTCAGCTGGTAGTACCTGGACCTGAGATCGATCTTGGATAACACCTTGGCACCATTCAGTTGATCGAACAGGTCTTCAATCTTGGGAAGTGGGTACTTGTTATTTATTGTGACCTCATTGAGAGAACGGTAATTGACACAGAGTCGGATAGTTCCGTCCCTCTTTGACACAAATAGAACAGGTGATCCCCAAGGAGAGGCACTAGGGCGGATAAATCCTTTCATGAGCTGCTCAGCCACTTGCTTCTTCAATTCAGCCAACTCTTCGGATCCCAGTCTATAGGGCTTCTTATAGATGGGACCTGCTCCGGGCATTAGCTCAATGATGAACTCAATGTCACAGTCGGGAGGCATTTCGGGCAACTCATTAGGAAAGACATCTGGGTATTCACATACCACAGGCACTTGATCCAACTCAATTCCCGACAAACAATTAGCCTGAGGGGCTTGAGCAGAGGAAGGGTCGGGGACATACTTGACTTCAACTCCTTGGCTATTGGTCATAGTAACAGTCCTCTTGGCATAGTCTAGCAAGACTTGGTGCTTGGTTAACCAATTCATGCCAAGGATCACATCCAAACCTGGCAAATCCAAAACTATGAGGTCTGCTAGGAAGTCTACGCCGTTCATGCTGATCCCGGCTCCTTTGTATCCGACCTTGGACCTCATTACTGAACCTGGGTTTGTATCAACATATGGCTGCCCAGGGGTTTAGGTTTCATACCACTCTCTAGTGCAAACTTTCGTGGTAACAAAAGAATGCGAAGCTCCACAATCAAACAGAACGGTTGCTGGAGTTGAGTTGACGAGGAACGTACCCATTATGACGTCTGGGTCTTCCTGGGCTTCCTCAGCGGTGACATGTTTCACATGACCCTTGCCATTGTTGGCCTGGTTGCGGGGAGCTGGGTTCCTTGGTGGCGCTCCACGGCCTTGACCTTGGTTTGGCGCATTGGCGCGCGGTGCATCTGGCTTCTTGTTGGGGCATTGCCTAGAGATATGTCCTGGCTGACCACATCCAAAGCAAGTGACCTGACCTGAGTTGTTGTCGGTGCCACCATTGTGGTTATTGGGGTTGTTGTAGGCTGGCCTGGGATTAGCATACTGCTGAGACTGGTAGCTCGGACGAGGTGCAGGAGGTCTAGCTTGTTGAGGATGATAGGTTGGCTTGGCTGGGGCTGGCTGCCATGAGCGAGGTTTCTGGTTGCTGGAAGTACCCTTGCTGATCATCTTTCCCTTGCAAGTGTCTTCCATGGCATGGCGCTTGTCCTTGAGTATGAGAGCCTTGTTCACCCGGTCGAAGAAGGTCCGGCAGTCGCAGTCGATGAGCTGATACTGCAGGGTTTGCTGGACTTCTTCCATGAAGCGTTCCATCTTAGCGGCCTCAGTGCTGACATCTTCGAGGGCATACCTGGACAGGAGGTTGAACTTCTACATATACTCCTTGACAGAGCCACGTCCTTGCTTCAGCGCTCGAAATTCTCTCTTCTTGATAGCCATGATCCCAGAAGGAATGTGGGCAGTGCGGAATCCTTCCTTGAAGTCAGCCCAGGTGATCACACGGTCGCCTTGCATGACCTTGAATCCATCCCACCAACCTTTGGCGGTACCTCCGAGGCAGTGAGAGGCATAAAGCACCTTCTCAGGATCCTCACTGCTGTTGACCAATGCAAGGAGGTCCTCGATGGTGCAGATCCAGTCATCAGCATCTAAAGGTTCTGCAGTCTCGGTGAAGGTTGGGGGCGAATTCCTCATGAACTCAGACAGAGTGGAGCGGCCATTGCCATTCCTGCCTTGCTGCTGGTTGTTCACAAGGACTTGAGCCATCTACTGGATAGAAGCAGAGCTGGCCCGGCGTTCCTCCCGGAGAACTTGGAGAAACTAAGCTATGGTCATGTTCTCCGGTGGAGGTGGTGGCGGGGGAATGTCGCCATGTGGCTGCTCCTAGTGCTCTCCAGCCTGAGCAGTCCCACCAGCTCCCTGTTGCTAGCTTGAGTTGCCGGCTTCAGGGTTGGTGAAGAAGCTGTTGCGGGTTGCAGTCACCATCCTATTTGGAGCAGCCAAGTCACACAACTGACATAGATGAGATGGAAAGCAGCAATAGGGAAAGCGCGCCTAAGGGGGTTGGTACAGTGCAAGTGTGATCAATCATAGGTCGAAAGTCCAAACATATTATATTAAGATAAGATAGATGATGGAGTTGCTTATATGTTGCCTAAGGCAAAAGCGCGACTTGCATCGGAGCACAAACAACAAAACAAACAACAAGCACACATGGTTTCATATGAACCATTACACGGACTTGACTTCGCATGAGGGGTACATGAGTGATCCTACCCTAGGGGTTCTCGGAGTCGAGTGGTGGAGTCCTCGGTCTCGTACTCATGCTCCTCTGGATCTTCCTCCAGATCGTCATCCGTATGGGCGTCGTCTTTGGTTAAGGGGGTCGGAGAGCGGGGAGGTCCACTCTGACGACACTTCGCCGGTGGTGCGGTGAAGAGCTCACAGTACTCCCTCGCACTCTTGCGATGACGACGTGTGGGTGCATCTCTAGCTGGGGGTACTCCTCCTCTGTAAGCGATAGCTGGTCGTCCCTCAGGGGCTCCATCCTTCTTGATCTTGTCTGGCCTCATCTTGGCTTGACGGAGTAGCTCTCGGGTGTGGTGAAGTTCCTTGTGGAGCTTCACAGACTCCTTAACCAGGTTGTGAGACAGACTGTCGGCGGAGAGGCTGAAGTAGGTCTGGAACCTGAGTGGCATCCCATCCTCCTTGGATGGAATCAACGTCCAACTCTTGCCATTCTCATCCTTCTTGGAAGGGAGGTAGCGAGTGGCTGGCTCATCAGCCATCTCTAGAATGATGTCTCGAAGGTTGATAAGTGCCTTGCATGCAGCCATCTCGACTGCGAGCGCCGGGGTCTCCATATGTGGTCCTTCAAAGAACCAACTTGTCGGGGAGTCGTTTGCCTTCACAACCACATCAATTTGGTACTCCTTCATGACGGCATCGACCCAGTGCTCGTGGTAGAAGAAAACGGGAGGTCGACAAAACTGGCACATCTCCAAGCTATCCTCAAGGAGTAGGGGAAAGCCGGATGCTAGGAGGGCTTCGGGTACGACGGCCATCTACAAAGGTTTGAAGGGATGAGAGTGTTGAGACAATACTAGAAGAGATAAGAAGTGCAGAAACTCCTAAGTATAGGTACTAGGTGTAGTTTTGAAAAAGGTTTTATCCTAACTAACGTCCATGCTAACTAAGGCTTCCTACAGTCAGGCTGGCTTTGAGACCAGCTCTGTGGGGACCCCGACTCATCAGTCGTGATCATAGAATGCACGTGTACAGTGATCCCAGAGATCAATGCTCACTGAACATACAAAAGCTGAATAAAAAGAGTCTTACATTCATACATACCGTCTTACACAAATAAAGACCATTGAGGTGAAGTCTTACATAGATAGGGCCATGAAGGCCAAATAGCAAACATAAACTCGCAGCGGAAATCTTGAAAGATAGCGTAGACCCATGCCATTTGCCTTAACCCTACAGGCATTCTGACTGGGAAGCATCCTAATTCACATGCTCGTCACCAACGAATTCTTCACCGTCTTCCTAGTCTTCCATGCCTGGCCAATTAAATAACCAGTGGCAAGCCAATGCGTACTTTGAATGTACTCGCAAGCACCCCATGTTTTGGAACAAGGTATGACAATGCATGATATAGCACTAAGTAGGTAATTTGCGGAAAGCTAGTTTTGAGTGCAATGACATGATCAATTGTATTCTGAAGGCAGGCATCATGAGGATACAAGTATTCGTATGAACAGGTTACATATATCAATATAAACAAGGTTTGAACATCTCATGTTCAATCATCACGTCAAGTCATCCGACTTGACTCAAGTATCATCTTTGTCTCACACACCCACACACGCCAAGCTTTTGTAAACAATGGACGTAGCCCAAGAGCGGTCATCCAACTGTCCTTGACCGTGGACATGACTATTTGAATAGTTTTACACTCTGCAGAGGTTGCACACTTTACCCATAAGACTCAGGAAACTTCCGTGTCAAGCCAAGACTCGCGGTATTGTACATACCCGAGGTAAGTCCCCGAACAATGCCTTTCCCTTGACGATACTAATAAAGAGTCCAGTCGTTGGCACAAAGCCCGCATGATGTACATCAAAAGTTTCATCCATGAAGGGGCCAACGGTGTGCCCGGTGTCGGAAAAAACAGCCCATGATCGTACTTTCCGGCACGACCCCGTATCGGGAGTGACCACGTCACTCCCGCCACTAGTAATGCGGGCTCTCTGCTAGTACCCACCAAAGTAATCAACAGACCCCCGTCCCATACGGGGTATCGTGATGTGGGGACCCCGACTCATAAGTCGTTATCACCGAATGCACGTGCACAGTGATCCCAGAGATCAATGCTCACTGAACACATAGAAACTGGAATACAAGAGTCTTACATCCTTACATACCGTCTTACAAAAATAGAGGCCAGCTAGGCCAAGTCTTACATAGATAGGGCCGCAAGGGCCAAATACTTAAACATAACATGCAGCGGAAATCTTGATCGAAAGCGTGAACCCATGCCATCTGCCTTAAACCTACAGGCGTTCTGACTGGGAAGCGTCCTAGCTCGCATGTTCGTCACCAAGATATTCTTCATCGTGTCCTGTTCTTTCATGCCTGGCCAATAAAATAACCAGTGGCAAGCCAATGAGTACTTTGAATGTACTCGCAAGCAACCCATGTTTGGAACAAGGTTCAACAAAGCATGATATAGCACTAAGTAGGTAAGTTTTGTAGAAAGCTAATTTTGAGTGCAGTGACATGATCAAATAACTTATGTAAGCATGCATCAACGGTTGGAAGATATCTATATGAACAAGTTACAGATATCATCATAAGCAGGGGTTGAACATCTCATGTTCAGTCATCATGTCAAGTCATCCAACTTAACTCATGTATCATCTTTATGTCATCCACACACACACACACCTAGTTTAGAGAACACTGGACATAGCACAAGAGCGGTCATCCAACTGTCCTTGACCGTGGACACGGCTATTCGAATAGTTTTACACTCTGCAGAGGTTGCACACTTTACCAACAAGATTCGGGAAACTTCCGTGTCAAGCCAAAACTCGCGGTATTGTTCATACCCGAGGTAAGTACTCGAACAGTGCCTTTCTCCTGACGATACTAAACAAAGAGTCCACTCGTTGGTCCACGTCTTCATGATGTACAAACACGAGCCTTGCTCAACATAGTACCATCCATGAAGGAACACAACGGTGTGCCCGGTGCCTGTAAAGAAAGCGCATGGTCGCCCTACCAGGCACGACCCTGTATCGAGAGTAACCATGTCACTCCCGCCACTAGTAATGCGGGATCTCTGTCAGCACCGACCAAAGTAATCAACAAAGCCCATTCCCATATAGGGGTAGATTGGTTGTACATGTAAGGTTGGAATAACGGTCGCAACTTACACCAATCCGTTTTCGAAAACCACACACACTCACTTGCTCCGGTACACCACTTCTTTATCAAGTGGTTACCTAGCTCATCATCATCTCCCTCAAGCAATAGTGGCACCCGACGGGGTTTTCGAAATGTCTTTGAAATCATTTTTTGTTTCCATCACCATGCATATTCCCATCCCGCTTTGCGTAGCATCTACTAAGCATCCTATCTACTCCCACCCGCACAACCCTCATAAAGATGGTAGGGTCATTCACGATGCATGTATCAACGGTAAGTATCGGGGGCATCCCACCGAAGTGGTCACCACATCATCTTGATCAACACAATGAAATAAGGTGCTATATGAAAAGCATGAAAATGGTTTATTAACATGGTCAAAGGGCTGCTTGCCTGGCTTATCAAAGTCTTCGAGGTCTTCACACGCTTCTCGTCCACTTCGAGCACTTCGTCTACTTCGTCAACTATTGCCGGAAACAACCGCAATAAGCAACACAACAAGCAGAGAAATAAAAGTTCTCTATAAATAGGAGTTTTATTTTTCTTGGACACCTCTGTTCATGAGAAAAATAACCAAGGAGGTTTTATTGGATGAGGGTCAAGGGGGAGTTTTGAATGGTGGAAATGAAGGAAATGATGATCCTATAAGTTGTCCACAGAAAATATTTTTGTAAAAAGGAGTGGATGGTCCCAACAAATAGGGCATGATTTTAGAAACATTTAGGAATTGGTTTCACTGGATTTGCAGTTTGGAAGAGTTTCCTATGATTTTCCTCAGATGGAATAATGGAAAGGGAGCTATTTAATAGGTATATCAGATAAAAGATATGGCAAAAATGTTAATCCAAGGCTAGAAAAATAGGGCATGACTTTTAGTGTCTCTGGAAATTTGAATCACTCCATTTGGAGTTCATATGAATTCCCTAGGAATTTGCAAAGTGGGGTTCTACATGGTTCAAATTCAAATTTGAATTTGAACATAACAGAAAAGTTTTCTGAAAAAATGTGCAGTGCACATATTTGGATAGCACATGATTTTAGGAATCTGCTGGAATTTGAATCACCAAAATTTGGAGCTGATATGAATATTCTATGAATTATTTGCCTCTCTAAAAAAAGAAAAAGGCAAATAAAAGAAATTACCAAAAATAGCTAACCCGCGCACTGAGCGCGAGATAGCACTGGGCCGGCCCTGCAGGCCGACTTCGCCCGCGGAGGAGCCACGCTGAAGGCGTATTCAAGGTAATACGCCTTCCCCTTGAGGGAGCGGCTCCTGGCTGGGGCTATTTCCACTTAAAGGGACCAGGCCCACCAGTCAGCCTGGTCGGCTAACCGACAGGCGGGGCCCGCTGGTTAGGATCATCCCCCACCTCCCGCTCGTACATGGGAGAGACAGGGGAGGCAGGTCTGATCACGCCCCGGTGTCGTTCTGGCGACTCAGGACGCCTCCGGCGGAGCTCCAGCCACCGGCGTGATCGGGGCGAATAGCCGCACCTGCCTGGGGGTCCTATCTTGGCCGGGGTGCATCGGGGGCAGAGGAACCGCGACCGTGGCGGAGGCCGACGACGACGGCTGTGGCAGCGGCGCTCCGGCTACCGAGGGAAGGAAAAAGGGGCGCGGGGAGGCTAGTGGTGATGCCGGCGGTTCCCAGGTGAGGCCTAGAGGAGGAGAGCGCCGGCGAGGAGCTCGAATCCGGGTGAGGTCGTGGTGGAAGGGCTCCAGCCATGGAGATGGATGGGGGACATGGGAGGGCAAAGGGGTCGGTCCAGGGGGTCTATGGGAGAGAGAGGGGCTAAGGGGGCTGAGAGGGGCACTCCAGAGGGCCTCTTATAACCGGTCCGGAGCGCACCATGGACCATGTCCACGGGGGTGCTTGGGCATGCTCTGTCGGGGAAGGAGGAGGGCAAGGGAGGATGGGCGCGATAGTGTGGCGTGTTGAGGACGTCGAGGCGACCTCGGGAGACACCACCGTGAGGCCCAAGGTTGTCGGGAGGCTCGGATTGGGCAAGCTACAGTGAGGCGGAGCACTGTAGCATGCTCCAGAGCGCGAGCTTTGCATGCCCATGCACGTATTTGGCATTTAGGGCGCGGCCATTCGTGTCTAGGGCATCTAGGAGGGAGTATACAAAGTGGAGAAATCATTGGATGCTGTTGGGGGTTCCTTGGTTGAGGAGAGAAGCTGAGAGAGAGGGGGTAACTGCTATCCAGAGGGGGTAAAATGGGGCTGTTACCGCACAAATAATTGAGCTATGCACATGAAATAGTTACTGGAGGTAGAGGGAATGACGGAAGGATATGGTAAAAATTTAGGCCCAAGGAGAACTCATATGGTGCTCCAATCATTGATCACAAAATTGTTGCAGAAGGTGTTTGATGGATGTTTGGGCAAGCAAATGGTGTTTACTTGCCATGATATTAACCAGGATTAAATGGGAGGTAAAAATGAGATAAGTCACAAGATTTGAGCCCATTTGAGGAAAGTTGACAATGTAAACTTGGTGAACCCTAGAATGGGCAGAATTGGAGTTTCTTAGATCTTGCTAAGCAAATCCATTCTCCTTGATGCACCACTTGATGTGGTTGTTGGGGAACGTTGCATGGGAAACAAAAAAAATTCCTACGCACACGCAAGATCTATCCATGGTGATGAGCATCTACGAGAGGGAGAGTGGATCTACATACCCTTGTAGATCGCTAAGCAGGAAGCGTGAAGAAACGGGGTTGATGTAGTCGAACGTCTTCGCGATCCAAATCGCTAGCCGTCCCGCATCCAATCACGATTCGTCCCGATCTAGCGCCGAACGGACGGCACCTCTGTGTTCAGCACACGTACAGCTCGATGACGATCTCTGCCTTCTTGATCCAGCAAGAGGGGTCGGAGAGGTAGATGAGATCTCCAGCAGCACGACGGCGTGGTGGTGGTGATGGTGGAGTTATCCCATCAGGGCTTCGCCTAAGCACTATCGTAATTTATTTGGTGGAGGAACTAGAGAATAGAGAACTAGCACGTGGCCGTGGGTTTTGGGGCTCTATTACTCTAGTATATATAGGAGGGAGAGGGAGGAGCAAGCCTCCCTAGGGTTTCCCCTAGGGGTCGGCCGAACCAGGGCAAGGAGGAGTCCAATCCACTTCCTACTAGGAAGTGGATTCATATTAGGAAGGAGTCCTATTCCTTCCTATCTCCACCTTTTTTTCCTCTTGGGCATATGGGCCCTTATGGGGTCAGTTCCCCAGCCCATTAGGGGCTGGTGCGCCACCTCTTGGGCCCATGTGGCCCCCCGGGGTGGGTGGGCCCCACCCGGTGGACCCCCGAAACCCATTTGTCACTCCCGGTACACTACCGGAAATACCCGAAACTTTTCCGGAACCCAAATACCACTTTCCTATATAGAAATCTTTACCCCCGGACCATTCCGGAGCTCCTCGTGACGTCCGAGATCTCATCGGTGAGTCCGAACAACCTTCAGTCACCAACACATATATCTCAATACTACCGAAACGTCACCGAACGTTAAGTGTGCAGACCCTGCGGGTTCGAGAACTATGTAGCCATGACCGAGACACCTCTACGGTCAATAACCAATAGCGGGACCTGTATGCCCATATTGGTTCCTACATATTCTACAAAGATCTTGATCGGTTGAACCTCTATGTCAAGGATTCAGTTAATCCCGTATGATGTTCCCTTTGTTCTTCGGTATGTTACTTGCCCAAGATTCGATCGTCGGTATCTCTATACCTAGTTCAATCTCGTTACCGGCAAGTCTCTTTACTCATTTCGTAATACAAGATCCCGTGGCTAACTCTTTAGAAACTTTGCTTGCAAGGCTTATTGTGATGTTGTATTACCAAGTGGGCCCTGAGATACCTCTCCGTCACACGGAGTAACAAATCCCAGTCTTGATCCATGCCCACTCAACAGACACCTTCGGAGATACCTATAGAGCATCTTTATAGTCACCCAGTTACGTTGCAACGTTTGATACACACAAGGTATTCCTCCGGTGTCAGTGAGTTGCATGATCTCATGGTCATAGGAACAGATACTTCACATGCAGAAAACTATAGCAATAGACTGACACGATCATATGCTACGTTCATAGTTTGGGTCTTGTCCATCACATCATTCTCCTAATGACGTGATCCCGTTATCAAATGACATCTCATGTCTATGGCCAGGAAACCTTGACCATCTTTGATCAACGAGCTAGTCTACTAGAGGCATACTAGGGACACAGTGTTGTCTATGTACCCACACATGCATTTGAGTTTCCAATCAATACAATTATAGCATGGATAATAAACGATTATCGTGAACCAGGAAATATAATAATAACCACTTTATTATTGCCTCAAGGGCATATTTCCAACAGTCTCCCACTTGCACTAGAGTCAATAATCTAGCTCACATCACTATGTGATTTACATTGTAATGATTCTAACACCCATATAGTTCTGGTGTTGATCATGTTTAGCCCTTGGAAGAGGTTTAGTCAACGGGTCTGCGACATTCATATTCGTGTGTACTTTGCAAATATTTATGCCATACTGCAGATGCTACCACGCTCCACTTGGAGCTATTCCAAATGCCTGCCCCACTATACGTATCCGGATTGCTACTCAGAGTCATCCGGATTGGTGTCAAAGCTTGCATCGACGTAACCCTTTACGACGAACTCTTTATCACCTCCATAATTGAGAAACATTTTCTTAGTCCTCTAGTTACTAAGGATAATTTTAACCGTTGTCCAGTGATCCACTCCTGGACCACTCTTGTACCCCTTGACAGACTCATGGCAAGGCACACACCAGGTGCGGTACACAACATGGCATACTATATAGAGCCTATGGATAAGGCATAGGGGACGACCTTCGTCCTTTCTCTTTCTTTTGCCGTGGTCGAGCTTTGAGTCTCACTCAACTCCACACCTTACAAATTAGGCAAGAACTCTTTCTTTGACTGATCTATTTTGAACTCTTTCAAAATCTTGTCAAGGTATGTACTCATTGAAAGTCTTATCAGACGTCTTGATCTATCTATATAGATCCTGATGCCCAATATTTAAGTAGCTTCATTCAGGTCTTCCTTTGAAAAACTCCTTTCAAACAACCCTTTATGCTTTCCAGAAATTCAACATTATTTTCGATCAACAATATGTCATCCACATATGCTTATCAGAAATTCTATAGTGCTCCCACTGACTTTCTTGTAAATACAAGTTTCTTATAAACTTTGTATAAACCCAAAAGCTTTGATCACCTCATCAAAGCGTATATTCCAACTCTAACATGCTTGCTCCAGTCCATATAAGGATCGTTGGAGCTTGCATACATTTTAGCATCCTTAGGACTGACAAAACCTTCCTGTTGTATCACATACAACCTTTCCTCAAGGAAACCGTTAACGAAACGATGTTTTGACATCCATCTGCCAGATTTCATAATCGAAAAATACAGCAATTGGTAACATAATTCCAACAGACTTTAGCATCGCTACGGGTGAGAAAGTCTCATCGTAGTCAACTCCTTGAACTTGTCGAAAACTACTTTGCGACGAGTCGAGCTTTATAAATGGTGACATTTACCATCAGCGTCTGTCTTCTTCTTAAAGGTCCATTTGTACTCAACGGCCTGTCGTTTAACGGGCAAGTCTACCAAAGTCCATACTTGGTTTTCATACATGGATCCTTTCTCGGATTTAATGGCTCCTAGCCATTTGTTGGAATCCGGGCCCACCATCGCTTCTTCATAGCTCGTAGGTTCACTGTTGTCTTAACAACATGACCTCCAAGACAGGATTGACGTACCACTCAGGGGCGGTATGAGTTCTTGTCAACCTACGAGGTTCGGTAGTAACTTGATCCGAAGCTTCATGAACATCATCATTTGCTTCCACTTCACTTGGTGTAGGCGTCGTAGAAACATCTTTCTGTGTCGTGCTACTATCCAACTGAAGTGACGGTTCATCAACCTCATCAAGTTCTACTTTCCTCCCGCTCGATTCTTTCGCGAGAAACTTTTTCTCGAGAAAGGAACCGTTTTAAGAAGCAAACATTTTGCCCTTGGATCTGAGATAGAAGGTATACCCAACTGTTTCCTTAGGGTATCTTATGAAGATGCACTTTTCTGCTTTGGGTTCGATCTTATCAGACATAAGCGTCGCATTCCCAAACTTTGAGATATGACAGCTTAGTTTTCTGCCAAACCAAAATTCATACGGTGTCATCTCAATGGACTTAGATGGTGCCCTTATTTAAATTGAATGTAGTTGTCTCTAATGCATAACCCCAAAACGATAGTGGCAAAACGATAAGAGACATCATAGTAGGCACCATATCCAATAGAGCACGACTACGACGTTCGGACACACCATCACACTATGGTGTTCCAGGTGGCGTAAGTTGTGAAACAATTTCCACATTGTCTTAAATTGCATACAAAACTCGTAACTCAGATATTTACCTCTACGATCATATTGTAGCCATTTTATCCTCTTGTCACGATGATCTCAAACTTCACTCTGAATTTGTTTGAACTTTTCAAACGTTTTAGACTTCTGTTTTATTAAGTAAATATCCCCATATCTACTCAAATCATCAATGAAGGTAAGAAAATAGTGATATCCACCGCACACTTCAACATTAATTGGACCGCATACATCAACATGTATCATCTCCAATAAGTCACTTGCCCGCTCCATCAAGTCGGAAAACGGGGTTTTAGTCATCTTGCCCAAGAGGCATGGTCCGCATGTCTTAACCGATTCGAAATCGAGTGAGTCCAAAGATCCTTCAGCATGGATTTTCTGCATGCGTTTTACACCAATATGACCTTTAGCGGCAGTGCCACAAGTATGTGGTACTATCATTTTTAACTTTGCATCTTTTGGCATCAATATTATGAACATGTGTAACACTACGATCGAGATTCAATGAACCATTCACATTGAGTGCATGACCATTGAAGGTATTATTCATGTAAACAGAATAACCATTATTCTCTAACTTAAATGAATAACCGTATTGCAATAGACACGATCTAATCACGTTTATGCTCAATGCAAACACCAAATAACATTTATTTAGGTTCATCACTAATCCCGAAGGTAGAGAGAGCGTGCGATGGTGATCACATCAACTTTTGAAACACTTCCAACACACATCGTCACCTCGCCCTTAGCTAGTCTCCGTTTATTCCATAGCTTTTATTTTGAGTTACCAACATTTAGCAACTGAACCGGTATCTAATACCCAGGTGCTACTAGGAGTACTAGCAAGGTACACATGAATAAAACGTATATCAAATATACTTTTGTTGACGTTGCCAGCCTTCTTATCTACCAAGTATCTAGGGCAGTTCCGCTTCAGTGACCGTTCTCCTCATAATAGAAGCACTCAGTCTTGGGTTTGGCTTCAACCTTGGGTTTCTTTACTAGAGCAGCAACTGGCTTGCCATCCATGAAGTATCCCTCCTTGCCTTTGCCCTTATCGAAACTAGTGGATTTACTAACCATCCACACTTGATGCTCCTTCTTGATTTCTACCTTCGCGGTGTCAAACATCGCGAATAGCTCGGGGATCATTATTTCCACCCCTGGCATTTTATAGTTCATCACGAAGCTGTAGTAGCTTTGTGGCAGTGACTTGGAGAACTATATCAACCACTATCTTATCTGGAAGATCAACTCCCACTCGATTCAAGCGATTGTAGCACCCAGACAATCTGAGCACATGCTCACCGATTGAGCTATTCTCCTTCATCTTGCAGGCAAAGAATCTTGTTGGAGGTCTCATACCTCTCAACACGGGCACGAGCCTGAGATCCCAATTTCAGCTCTTAGAACATCTCATATGTTCCGTGACGTTCAAAATATTTTGGAGCCTCAATTCTAAGCCGTAATGCATGACGCACTGAACTATCAAGTACTCATCAGAACGTGCCTGTCAGATGTTCACAACATCTACAGACGACGTTTGAGGGGGTGGCACACCGAGCAGTGCATTAAGGACATAAGCCTTCTGTGCAGCAATGAGGACAATCCTCAGATCACGGACCCAGTCCGCATTATTGCTACCATCATCTTTCAATTCTATTTTCTCCTGGAACGTATAAAAAAACAGAGGAGCTAAAGCGCGAACTATTGATCTACAACATAATTTGCAAAGTCACTTTGACTATGTTCATGATAATGAGTTCAATTAATCATATTACTTAAGAACTCCCACTCAAATCAACATCCCTCAGGTTGTCTAAGTGTGACATGATCCAAATCCACCAACCCATGTCCGATCATCACGTGAGATGAGGTGGTTTCAATGGTGAACATCTCCATCTTGATCATATCTACTATATGACTCATGTTCGACCTTTCGGTCTCTTGTGTTCCGAGGCCATGTCTGTACATGCTAGGCTCGTCAAGTTTAACCCGAGTGTTCCGCACGTGCAACACTGGCTTGCACCCGTTGTATGTGAACGTAGAGTCTATCACACCCGATCATCACGTGGTGTCTCGAAACGACGAACTTTCGCAACGGTGCACACTTGGGGAGAACACAATTTTATCTTGAAATTTTAGTGAGGGATCACCTTATAATGCTACCGTTATCCTAAGCATAATAAGATGCATAAAAGGATTAACATCACATGCAAATAATAAGTGACACGATATGGCCATGATCTTGTGCTTTTGATCTCCATCTCCAAAGCACCGGCATGATCTCCATCGTCACCGGCTTGACACCGTCATCTCCATCATCTTGATCTCCATCAATGTGTCGCCATGAGGTTGTCGCACCAACTATTGCTTCTACAACTATTGCTAACTCACAGTGATAAAGTAAAGCAAAACAGCAAAAATAAATTAAAGACAACCCTATGGCTCCTGCCGGTTGCCGTACTCATCGACATGCAAGTCGTGATAATCTATACATAACATGATCATCTCATACATCACATATATCTCATCATGTCATTGGCCATATCATATCAAAACATACCTTGCAAAAGCAAGTTAGACGTCCTCTAATTGTTGTTGCATGTTTTACGTGGCTGCTATGGGTATCTAGCAAGAACGATTCTTACCTACGCAAAACCACAACGGTGATACACAAATTGCTATTCAACCTTCTCAAGGACCGCATTTGTCGAATCCGATCCAACTAAAGTGGGAGAGACAGACACCCGCCAGCCATCTTTATGCAACAAAGTCACATGTCAGTTGATGGAACCGGTCTCTCGTAAGCGTACGAGTAAGGTTGATCCGGGCCGCTTCATCCCACAATACCGCTGAATCAAGAAAAGACCAAGGGTGGAAGCAATCTGAGCATCAACGCCAACAAACTCCTTTGTGTTCTACTCGTGATATCATCTACGCATAGACCTAGCTCATGATGCCACTGTTGGGGAACGTTGCATGGGAAACACAAAAATTTCCTATGCACACGCAAGATCTATCCATGGTGATGAGCATATACGAGAGCGAGAGTGGATCTACATACCCTTGTAGATCGCTAAGCGGGAAGCGTTAAGAAACGCGGTTGATGTAGTCGAACGTCTTCGCGATCCAAATCGCTAGCCGTTCCGCGATCCAATCACGATCCGTCCTGATCTAGCGCCGAACGGACGGCACCTCCGCGTTGCGCACACGTACAGCTCGATGACGATCTCTGCCTTCTTGATCCAGCAAGAGGGGGCGGAGAGGTAGATGAGATCTCCAGCAGCACGACGGCGTGGTGGTGGTGATGGTGGAGTTATCCCGGCAGGGCTTCGCCTAAGCACTACCGGAATCTATTTGGTGGAGGAACTAGAGAATAGAGAACTAGCACGTGGCCGTGGGTTTTGGGGCTCTATTCCTCTAGTATATATAGGAGGGAGAGGAAGGAGCAAGCCTCCCTAGGGTTTCCCCTAGGGGTAGGCCGAAGCAGGGCAAGGAGGAGTCCAATCCACTTCCTACTAGGAAGTGAATTCATATTAGGAAGGAGTCCTATTCCTTCCTATCTCCACCTTTTTTCCTCTTGGGCATATGGGCCCTTATGGGGTCGGTTCCACAGCCCATTAGGGGCTGGTGCGCCAGCTCTTGGGCCCATTGAGTGAGTCCTAGACTAAGGGGTCCTCAGGCCGCCGGCCTATCTCTCATAGGCCGGCTCGGTGGGCCGCTCTCTGGTTGTCATAGGAAGGGCTGGGGTATACGGCGACCCCGTATTCTAGAAGGATACCTCTGAAGGCGCGGCGTGCACTCCAAGTCAAGATGAGAGGATAGGCGTCTTTACATCCGGCTAGAGACTTACCAAGTGTAAACCCTAGGTACCCCCGGTGTCTATATAAACTGGAGGGTTTAGACTGTAGAGGGCAGACAAGCTCATCTAGGGTTTTTCACTACTTGATCTCGAGGTAGATCGACTCTGTAAACCTCATACACATCAATATAATCAAGCAGGACGTAGGGTTTTACCTCCATAGGAGGGCTCGAACCTGGGTAAACATCGTCTCCTTCGTCCCCTGTTACCCATCGATCCTAATCTCACAGCTCGGGACCCCCTACCCGAGATCCGCCGGTTTTGACACCGACATTGGTGCTTTCATTGAGAGTTCCGTTGTGGGATCGCGAGAGGAATTGATGGCTCGCTTAATCATTAGCAATGAAGTCCGCAACGGGGGCTCCTTCTCCCCCAGACAGATCCTCGCTTTCGGCAGCTTCGTGCTGCGTGCTGACCCAACTGGCCACCCCGGCCGGACAGGGATTCTCGCCCCCGATCAAGAGATCTAATTCGGGAACCTAGAGTTCTTCGTAGACTCCCGGGGCGATCTTTCATTCTCAGGGCTCGCGGTAACATCTGGCGAGCCCAGAGTCTCTGAAGCCTTAACTTCAGATCTCCCTCTTGACTACATCCTCGGGTCTATCCCTATCGACAATCTGGCCCTTAATCCGGATCCGGTTACAGTACCTGAGGGCCAGGGGTCGGCTCCTGCTGAGCACACTTTTTGTACGGACACCATGGAGGTCAACTCCGAAAGTCCTAGGCAGATCGATCCGGTCAAGCTCTCGGTGCTCAGCGAGGCGTTGGGTCGGTGTGACGCCCCCAATTTCGACCGTACGCTAATCAAACACGCAATGCGTACGACCAAGATTAGGGACTCACTAATTAATATCACAACACAACACTAGACACAAATTAAAGTCATACAACTTCATATTACAAGCCAGGGGCCTCGAGGGCTCGAATACAAAGCTCGACAAGCACGAGTCAGCGGAAGCAAATAATATCTGAGTACAGACATAAGTTAAACAAGTTTTGCCTTAAGAAGGCTAGCACAAACATAAGCAGCGGATCGAAAGAGGCGAGGCCTCCTGCCTGGGAACCTCCTAACTACTCCTGAGCGTCGGCACTCTCCACGTAGTAGTAGGCTCCTGTGGTGGTGTAGTAGTCGTCTCCGGCGTACTCCATCTCCTGGGCTCCATCGTCTGAACGCGGAATCGTATCGAGGGGGAAAGATAAAGCAAAGCAGCGGTGAGTACTCATCCAAAGTACTCGCAAGACTGACATTAGAACTATGCTAAGTATGCATCAGTATCAAGGAATGGGGTTATATCTGGGCTGACTGCAGAAAGCAAGAATAGGGGGAAGGCCTAGTCCTATCGAAGACTACCATCTTCAGCATCTTGCAGCATTTAGAAGAGAGTAGACTGGTATCTCATATATAGTCATATTATTGTAGCAATTTTATTAAGTAACCACGCCCAGAGATTCTTCCTCGACTCCCTGCGAGGAAGCAATCTCGGAGCCAACATTCATTTCAAATTAAATCACAATTATAGTTGTAGTAGGTCAAGGTACAACTCCAAGTCGTCCTGTTACCGTGGACACGGCTATTCAAATAGATTATTCATCCCTGCAGGGGTGCACCGCATTTCCAACACGCCTGATCACCTCCGGCCGGACACACTTTCCTGGGTCATGCCCGGCCTCGGGATAGTAACACGTCGTCGCCCCACCTAGGCTCAACGAAGAGGCCAGCCCGCCGGTCTAAATCCTAAGCACACAGGGGTCGTGGGCCCACTTGCCCTACGCGCTCCTGCACGATGCGAACGCGGCCGGAAGCAGACCTAGCACACTCCAGTCCAAGAGTCGTACCGTCCAGTCCAATCCGTCGCGCGCCGCTCCATTGCTGACGTCCGAAGAGCTTCGGCTGATACAACGACGCTGAGTACCCATAACTTCTCCCACGCGATGGTTTGGTGCGTAAAAAGGCCAACGACCCAACTCAGATCAAATACCTAACCCATTAGCATTTTATTAATGCGGGGCAAGCGCGACCCATGAAGTGCGGACCCGTCACCCCGTCTCGAGGATGTGTGGCAAGGGCCTCTCCTGCCCGTCCACGCCTCAACATAACCATTTGGATGCCTTACCGGCGCATCCCACCACATCTCACACACGGGTACCCTTGGGGCCGACCCGTCTCAAGACCGTCGGGAACTTAGGTCCACCTCAACCAGGGTGGTACCGCCTGTCCCTCCAGTCCCGTCTTTCACATGTAAACAATGTCAAGTTAAAGTAACTGTGTGTTTATACACCAAGTGGAAATCCGAGGAATCACCCTCGATGGATACCACTCGAGGTATGTGTATGGCAAGAGTCGCTATCGATAAATGGAAAGGAGGAATCACCCTCGATACCCACGACCGATTAGTTACGCTACAGAATTAACACCGGGAGTGCTAAGTGAGGTATCACCCTCGGCACTCGATAGTAGCTCTGCAGTGCCATACTTAAGGGGTGTGCGGTGATGTGAGGGGCCTGGCTCGTCGGTCGGTTGACCGAGTCTTCGGGTCTTCGAGTCGTCGAGTCGTCGATGAAGAAGCAGGGGCAACTGGGACTAAGGGGGTCACAGGGGATTCACTGATCAACCTATACTAAGTAGTTGATATGATTGCAGGTACAGTAGCAGTTTATCAAAAACAGGCTATGCATCAGAATAGGAGCTAACTAATACAGTAGCAAAATATAATGCAAGACTGAGAGGGAAAGAAATGGGCGATACCGGAATGCTCAAGGGGGGGTTGCTTGCCTTGCTGCTCTGCTGCAAAAGGCTGATCGTCAACGGTGTAGTCGTACCCAGCAGCACCGTCAGTCTCGGGGTCTACCGGTAAGAAGAGGGGGGAGAAACAATAAATATAAAGCAGACAAATGCATCACGATGCATGACATGGCAATATGCAGAGCTAGACATGCACTAACGCAGTACTACACGCCGCAGACGGGTCGGAAGAATATCTGACGATATTTTCCTGGGTCTCGGGATACTACCGGAGAGATGATCCTAAGGCTAAATGTCCATGTTCATTATGCTAGGAGCATGTGACAGACTAACGGACTGCGTATTCGGATTCATGGGATTTTTCTGATCAACTTTCATGTATAAAACTTTTTCATCTGAGTTACGGACTAATTTATACGATTTTTCAAAGATTTAATCAATTTCTGAAATTAACAGATTTAATACTAATTCGAAAAATACTTTATGATGTCAGCATGACATCATCACTGCATCAGCAGTCAACAGTCTCAGCTGACTGGTCAAACTGACATGTGGGGCCCTCTTGTCATAGACTCAGGGTTAATCCAGTCTTATATTAGTCTAAACAGAGATTAATTAGTGAGTGGCGTCCATCTGTCAGTGGGTCATTAGTCTAATTAAACACGTTTAATTAATTTAACCCAAACAGTAAATGGTGGGGCCACTTGTCAGTGACTGGCCCCAGTCCAGTCAGCACATTGACCCGGTCAAAGGGGTCAACTGGGCCCGCGGGACCCAGCTGCCAGTGTCCTTGGCAGTGGCCCCAGTCGGGCCACGTCGGCAATGGAGGCGCTGGGTCGCCGGAGGGGCTCCGGCGAGCACCAGAGAACATGGCGGGGCTCGGAAATCCTCTATGGCGCACCAAATCGAGCAACTCCTGGAGCGTTCGCGAGGTAGCATCGTCGCGCGTCCATTCCAACCATCGGGAGCTGCTGCGGTGGCTTGTGCTGAGCGCTACGTCGACGGCGGCGGAGGCGAGCTTCGGGCGTCGATGGCAAATCGAGCACCAGCACGCCTTCGAGCTATCTAGCAGCACTACACGAGCCGACGCGATGCACTGAGTCAAACGGTGGCGTCGATTGGACCAAATGGTCACCGGAGACTCGCCGGCGTCGAGCTCAGGCGGAGGTGTGTTCGGGCTCCGATGAAATCTGACGCTACGGGCACGGATTCGTCAAGGAGGGAGAGGGGAAAGGAGTAGGAGCTCACAGGGGTCCTGCAGGTGTGCTCAGTGGACTCGGGGGAGGCCTGGAGTAGCCGGAACGGTCGCCGGAGCGCAGCGGCAATCCGGGGAAGAAGAAGCTCGTGGCCGTCGTTGCAGGGGCGATGAGCTCGAACGACAGGGCGCAGACGATACAGGGGGTCGCGGTGGTTCTTTCTGGCTTGCTGGCAACGCGCGGGAGGCTCAGTGGGCGCGACTAGCCATCGGCCATGGCGGCGGTGGCGCTCGGGAGAGGGTGGCGCGGGCGAGAGAGAGAGCGGGAGGAGTGACAGAGGCGTCCAGAGAGGTGCAGGGGGCGTTCTTATCCATCCACGCCAGCAGCGGCAAAAGATCTCACGAGGGGGGGCCTGGCGAGCGACCGCCTCCTCCCTGCTCGACAGCGCGCGAGAGAGAGAGAGGCGGGAGGTGGGAGACAACGGCGCTAACGGGCTGGGCTGTGCACTGTAGCTATGGGCTTAAGTGCACATTCCGTTTTTCCTTTTTCTTTCTTTTTCCTTTTCTGTTTTCTTCACAGCTTCTGTTCCATTTATTTTTGTCCACATTTCTTCATTGCAAAAATGTGTGACATGGCCCATCAAATACCTTGCAATATTCCCCATAGCCACCACAAGTTTGAGGATTTTTGAAATCTGTTTGAATTTTCCAAATGAATTTAAGAGCACTTTAAAATGCTTTAGGGTGCTGTTTTGGATGGCGGGGTCCAGACCAACATCAAGGTGATGTTGTTTTCCTAAACAACATTGGTTTTCTGATTTTTCACAATTGTGCATCATTTTATTCTTGCTGTTTGCAACTTTATTTTATCACAATAAAATTCAAGGCCTTTTGAAGTGGAATTGGAAATGAGATATGAAATTCAACTTGACCATATCCTATTTAGCAAAATGATTTGTTGTTGATCATGGTCACAGTTGGATGCTATCCATAAAAACTACAGACAACCCATCCTCGACCCATACTCAGATCGGTCTGGAGGCGGGTCATGGGGAATTTTTTGACCCACCCACCACCCACTTGGTAGCCACTATCGAAGACTTAACCGATATGCTGGACTACGCCTCCGAGGAGGCAGAAGACATGGATGAAGAATACGGCACCCCCGCCCCTATTAACACTGGGTGATGGACTGCCACCTCCACCGACGACGTCTACATGGTAGACACCCCCGACGATAAGGGAGATCGCACCCCTAAGAAGAATGGCGACAAATTCGGTGAGGCGCTGTCAAGGCGCCAGAAACAACGCAAACGATCTAAGGCAAACAAGGGAAGGGAAGCCATTACAGGCACCGGGGAAAAACGACACCCCGGAAGACCTCGGCGACCCCGAAGATCCCGAATAGCCACTGGAGGACCAGGAAAGGCCCGATGATCAGCGCGACACCGAGGATCCTAATGATTCCGAAGACGACAACTACCTTCCCCCTATCGAGGAGGAAGACAGTCTGGAAGCCGAAGACCTCACCGTCCTCGACAACCCTGCGGATCAGGAATGGTTTAGGTGGCAGCTCTTAGCCACCGCCCGAAGCCTGAAGGCAAAAGAACAACAGCTCAAGGCCTAACATGACACCATCAATGATAGCTGGACGAGGGTCTTGGAAGCCGAAGAAGGATACGGTACCGATCTACCGGACCAACCCAAAAGCTACCCGCGCTGGCGGCTGCTGCCGCAATTAGATGATGAGGCCCTTGAAACATCGCCTCCCAGGCATACTCCATACGACCGGTCGGACCGCCCTCCCCGAGGAAAGGATAGAACGGCCGGCGAGGCCGAGTATAGACCTGCGGTGCCCCGCAGGAGAAGAAAAGAGCCAACAGAGCCTGAGGACAAATATGACCTATGACAAGACTTGGACTACGGAGGAGGCCGCACAAGATCCATCTACGGATCTAGAGGGTACTCCCCCGCCCCCCGCGCTAGATGGGACGGGCACCTGTCTTGGCTCGACCGCAATGGTAGAGGTCGGGAACAATACCGGGTCCGACCTACCGCCGATAACAGGCATGATATAGCTCGGGTCACAGGCGCTGCCCACCCACTGTGCTTCACAGACGAGGTGATGCAGCGTCAGTTCCCTGAAGGGTTTAAACCCGTTAACATAGAGCAATACGACGGGACAACAGACCCAGCCGTGTGGATTGAGGACTTCCTCCTCCACATTCATATGGCACGAGGAGATGATCTCCACGCCATCAAATATCTGCCCCTGAAACTTAAGGGGCCAGCTCGGCACTGGTTAAACAGTCTCCCCGAGAATTCTATCGGGAGCTGGGAAGAGCTCGAGGACGCCTTCCGATCTAATTTCCAGGGCACTTATGTTCGGCCACCGGACTCCTCCGACTTGAGCAATGTTGTCCAGAAAGTAGGAGAATTAGCTCGGCAATTCTGGAATCGGTTCTTGACCAATAAAACCCAGATCGTTGACTGCCTGGACGCCGAGGCAATAGCCTCCTTTAGACATAACATCCGAGACGAGTGGCTAGCTCGTCAGCTCGGCCAGGACAAGATGAGGACAATGTCTGCCCTCACGTCACTTATGACCCGCTTTTGCGCGTGTGAGGATAACTGGCTAGCTCGACGAAGCCATAACCCTGAAGACCCCGGCACCTCCGAAGTCCGGGATGGAAACGGGAAACCACAGCGCAACAAAAACAAACGCCACCACAACAACGGCGATGTGGAGGACACGGCCATCAATGCCGGTTTCCGCAACCCAAAATACGGACAGCGGAAGAAACCTTCTAAAGGTAATAGGGACGGACCTACCATGCTGGACAAAATAATGGATAGGCCATGCCAGATCCACGGCACCCAAGACAAGCCCGCTAACCACACCAACCGTAATTGTTGGGTATTCAAACAAGCTGGCAAACTCGCAACCAAGGAGCAAGGCAAGAGCCCACGCAGCGAGGATGATGACGAGCCCCGCGGTCCAAGCAATGGAGGACAAAAGCAGTTCCCTCCAGAGGTAAAAACTGTGAACATGATATATGCCACTCACATACCAAAAAAGGAGAGGAAGCGCGCCCTTCGGGAGGTCTACACCGTAGAACCCGTATCCCCGAAGTATAACCCATGGTCGGTGTAACAGCCCGGGACCGACGCTCCAGAAGATTCCCGTTTTATTCCATTGTCGTCGTGTGATTCGGTTGGTTGTCGCATTCATCATCGCATCATTCGCATGATCTGCATAGCATCGTCACTCGTTTTTGAAAACTTGCATTCGTTCGTGTTCGCCTGTTCTCTCAGTTCGTGTCGTTGTCCGTCTCGAGTCCAACCACACACGCACGCGCCCGCGGCATCGATAAAATATTGTTTTAAAAGTGCGTTTAAAACTTTCTTGGATTCGGTCGAAAGATGGCGTGCGGTCTTATTACATTGTAGGTAGACCGCCTACCAAATTTCGTCGCAATCAGAGGTCAGTTGATACCCGAACGGTCGACCGTAGCGGCACCGTCATCGGTTTATTCGTCGGACGTTTTCGGTGTTTTAAAAACTTGATGCCGGGCTATCCGTTTCCCTCTCATCCTTGCCTAGCCCCTCTCCACAGTGCACAGACCCCTCGCACGCACACCGCCTGGGTCAGATCTGCTACTGGGGTTGCACAGTGTGCAATATTTGGCCCATATGTATTTATTTTTTTGGTCCGCTGCGAATTATCAAATTGTCTAGGATTTTGCAAAATGTCATTATTTTGCATTGCTCTTAAATCATTATCCATGCATCGGTTTAAGACACTTTATATATGAAACTTGACTAGAATTTCGTGTAGATTCACAATTTCCAACTCTCACATGTGTTTAAAATGTTTAACTTGCTGTTTTCATGCAATTGCGTAAAATGCCATGTTAAAATGGTTTATTTCATAACTACAAAACCGTAGCTCCGATAAAAATATTCCACATATGTAACTTGACTAGAAAAACATGTAGAATCTCATGGCACGCTTTATTTTCCTGTTTAATAAACATAAAATATGCTTAGAACAGATCTGGACCAAATTAATAATTTGCATGTGGGGTCATTTTGGAAATACTATATGTTGTTTCCGGTCTCATTTAAAATGCCTAGGTGATGTAGTTGTGTATGCTTCACCTCTCGCCATGATAAACAACATTTAAAATGATTGTTAGTTAAACAAAATTAACCATATTCTATTAGTATGAAGAGTTACTATTTGGTTATATGCATGTTCTCCTTCTCCATTTAAAATTGCGTCATTCCATCTTCACCTTATGCCATGACCACCCATGTTAACAACATTTAATATTGATGAGTACCTAATGAGAGTGAACTAAATATTTGAACGTGGAGTTTCGTCAATATGCAACTCGTTGCATATTGAGCTTCACTTAATGTGTAGCATTTGATTGTTGTGTTTTCCCATGCCTTGCATAATTAAACCGGACATGCATCATGTTTGTTTGCGCATCATGTCATGCATATGTTGTGGTGTATCGTGTGTTGATTGTTGTTTTCGGATTGCTTCTTCTCGATAGATTTCCGGAAGCGTTCGGAGTGTGAGGATTCGTTCGACTACGTTGGCTCGTCTTCTTCATGGATTTGTTCTTCTTCCAAGCGGGATCTCAGCCAAGATGATCATTTCCCTGGATACCATTACTATCATTGCCATGCTAGATGTCTCGTTTCTATCGCTGTCTCGCTACCTACCACTTGTTTGTCAAGCCTCCCAGATTGCCATGATAAGCCTCTAACCCACCACTTCCCAGCAAACCACTGTTTGGCTATGTTACCGCTTGCTCAGCCCTTCTTATAGCGTTGCTAGTTGCAGGTGCAAGTTGATCCATGTGTCAACATGGATATCCTTTTCTCATATCACAATAATGTTGCTATTTAATTTAATGCACATATATACTTGGTAAAGGGTCGAAGGCTTGGCCTTTCGCTCGGTGTTTTGTTCCACTCTTGCCGTCCTAGTTACTTGTGTACCGGTGTTATGTTGCATATTGAGTGCTCCTAACATGCTCGGGGTTGTTATGGGGACCCCCTTGATTTTCGTTTTAGGATAAAAGTTGTCTGGCAAGGCCCAACATTGGTACTACCTTTGCTCAACATAATAATACTGAACACCGTTAGTAATGCATAGGGAGTTAGCACTACCCGCGGATTAATCAACATAATACAGGGGGGCCAGTGTTGATGGTGTTGGTCCCAAAGGGCAGACCGCGGGGCCACCACGGGGAAACCCGAGGTTTGGTTTGACTCGTAGTGTGACCCATCCGGTTGTGCCCTGAGAATGAGATACGCGGCTCCTATCGGGATTGTCGGCACGTCGGGGGGCCTTGCTGGACTTGTTTTACCTTTCTCGAATGTCTTGTGCGAGGAATTCCGAGAATACTTCAGGCTATCTCGAGGTTACGGTTTTCCAGTGGAATTGCCTAGGAAGATCACGAGATTCGTGGTCGAGGTTATTCCCACGGCATGTGGTTAGTTTTTGATGGATGAGTTGGAGCACCCCTGCAGGGTTTAATCTTTTGGAAAGCCGTGCCCGACGTTACGTGGCAAGTTGGAAACTTTGTTTAACACCCGGTCATAGTAAACTTGAAGTAAACTCAAATAAAATACACCAACCATGTGCGTAACCGTGACTGTCTCTTCTCGTGAGTCCTTATCCGAGAGAGAACACAGTGGGGTCATGTTTGACGTATGTAGGTGTTCAGGATCTCTTAGAGATCATTACTAGTTCACATCCGTTTATTCGACAATCATCCCCCTTTATTCTTGTACTCGTAAGTTAGCCACTCAAATAAATGCTTAGTGCTTGCTGCAGCCTCGCCACTTAACCATATCTCACCCATTAAGCTTTAATAGTCTTGATACCCTTGGAAATGAGATTGCTGAGTCCCCTGTGGCTCACAGATTACCACAACAACAGTTGCAGGTATAGGTAATGCGATGCATTGATGTGAGAGCGATGCTTGTTTGATTTGGAGTTCTTCTTCTTCTTCTTCATCGATCTAGGATGGGTTCCAGGCGGCAGACTGGGATAGCAAGGATTGATGTCATTTTATCGTTTGATTTCGTCCGTAGTCGGACCCTGCTCTTCTGTATGATGTTTGTATATGTTGTTGTATTGATGTGATATTGATGTAGCTTGTGGCAAGTGTAAGCCAATTCCATATACTCATCTCTTCTTTACATGTACTTGTAATGATATCCATTCTTGCGAAACGATGAGATGTGCTTCTATCCCTGTCGAGGCCCTCGTGCCAAAATAAGGATAGGATCGCATCTTGGGTGTGACAAGTTGGTATCAAAGCCTGTACCGACCTAGGAGCCCCCTTGATTGATCGAACTTGGCCGAGTTGAGTCTAGTGAAAAACTATTTAGAGTCTAGTTATAAATTGGAGAGTAGGTTTCTTTTACTCCTCTTCTATGCTCTGGTGAGGTATTTGACTTAGGTCTTCTCGCTCAAAAAAAATTTAGGATCACGTGGGTATTTTGGAAACTATATGATGCCGATGTCAAAGAATTCTGTCTTGGTGCCTCCTGTTATCGAGGAGTAGAGCTCCGAGGGATTTTTGCACATCGTTATCATTCAGTTTCCTTAGTATCTAAGGACGGAGGATGTTCGAAATTGCTTCAATACTTTTCGTGGCGAGATAAGTTTGGAGTCACCCAGTACTGGGGAGAGCGTCCAGGATACTGCCATGTTTAGTATCATTGTGATTACGAGTGTCTGAGGTAGACGAGTTTGCGGAGTTTCTTGGATTATGGTGTCGAAGGTTGTAGGTGCAGTTGTAGCTGATTACCTTGGGTACGTTCCTGGGTCCGCAACCCGAATCGCATAAACAAGAAAGACTTCGGAAGTTCTTAGGTGGGAATTCAAGTAGTTACCTAGGATTGTCCTTCCAACAAATGCAAATGGGTTAGGTATTTATTTCCGGCTTAATTTTCAAGCCCCATCCTTTGTTTTGTTGGAATATAGTAATTCAAGTTGCTTCGATGTCAAACATTGATTTCATATCTTTTCTAAGCGGTGTTCTCATAATTCTATGGCAATGCTAATCCCTTTGCTCAATCAAATTGTCTTGTCAATTCCTTTCCACCCGGAGTGCTTCTCTCCAAGTGAATTCAATCTTTTCCAATATTCGCAAGATCTATCCTCTTATTTCATCCGGGAGTTCTTTTCATCCGTCTAAGTTGTCTTCTTCTTTTGCCCACCCTCCCACCCTTTTTATTCAACAATTAAATTCGCATCCAAGTGCCTTTCTTTTCATTGATGCTTTCGCTATCTTTTCTTCCGTATTGTTTCTGGTGATTCATTGTGAAGTTGCTTAGGTGTTAAGTTCATCATTCCTCGTTCTTGTTTTCTTTCCCGATGGATTCAATTCAAGCTTTCAGTGCTCATCATATCCTTTTCATTCTCTAAATGAGTTCCCATGTTGGAATTCTTGTCCAAACCTCTCTTGTTTATTCCTCTCTCTATTCTATCCGGAGTGCTGAAGATATCTTAGAAGTCTAGTGTATTCATGCAAAATCCTTTCAAATATTTCAAGGTTCTCAACCTCATCAAGTTTTCATTCGTACCAGTGCAATCTCTTTGTCTAAGTAATTGTATCAACAGTGTTTCCTTTCAGTGGGCCCATAACCCACAGGTTGTCCCCAGGATCTTACCTGGCTCTTCTAATCTTTTCTAGAGATACCCTCAAGTGCTTGTAAATATGACGTAAGAATGAATCTCATCAGTCTTATTCCTTCTCCAAGATCGCTTAGAATTGTTTTCATCGTGGCTCAACCTTTCCTTATTCGTTGTTCCAGAGTGTCTCAGTAATTCTTGATGTTCTCTCTTGTCATCATTCTCAGCCTTGAAGACCGAAGGAGTGTTTCTCTTAAATCTTTGCTCATTCTCTTGAAGATTCGAGTTTCTAGCTTGATGCTATTCTTTCATATTGTTTTCATTCATTAAAAATTTCTTCCTTGTTATCCGGAGCATTTCAGAGTTGTTTTCATTTCTCGATTCTCCGAAGGCCATCATTCAGAAGACTTCTTCGTTCTCAAATTCTTCTCAATTGTTGTCTCTTCATTCGTCTCTCAATTATTGCGGTGCTTCGTTCAAGTTTTCTGCTAGGTGGATTGTGATCTCTTCGTTCTCATGTATCTCAATTCATTCTTGGTATCCTCATTCGTTTGTGAATTCTACCGGTGGTTCGTTCAAGACTTCTTTAAGCTTGTCTAATCTCTATTCAATCTTTTTCAAGAAGAATAAGTAGTATGCATAATCCGTTGCTTGTCGTCAATTTAACTTGATGAAGGATATGCATAACATAATTCTTATTGTTGTTCTTCAAAGTGATTTCAATCCTTCTTCCGGAGTTTTTCACGGTATCAAATTCTTGGTTCTAAGTGTTTCATATTCTCTTTTTCTGAGTTCCAAGTTTTCTCAAGTATATCATCGCGAAGCTTCATCTAAATCTTGCAACGTCATAATCTATCCTTTTCAACCTTCATTTCTGTTGATCATTCTTTCGTATACGGAGGTCCTCATGGTGTTTCTTCAAGGATTTAATTCCTTCTCGAAGTGTTCTTCAATATTCTTATTGGAGTAGCTCAAGTATTCTTTATCTTGCATTCCAAATTGCAATTCATTCTCTCTTATCTTTTGAGATGGTGTTATAACATTCTTGATTATGAGGTGTCTCGAGGAGTATTTGCCAAGAATGAGATATTTAAACCCATCATTTCTTCCTTGGAATTATCTTGGATTGGATTTCACCTAAAGCGTTTCCTAAGAATTGTTGCTATCGTGGTGTGACGTCTACTACGCAACTTTATTCTTATAGACTTTGTTGGGCAGTAGCAATTTTCAACCAAGTGGATGACCTAAGGTTTATCAATCCGTGGGAGGTGTAGGATGAAGATGGTCTCTCTCAAACAACCCTGCAATCAAATACAAGAAATCTCTTGTGTCCCCAACACACCCAATACAATGGCAAATTGTATAGGTGCACTAGTTCGGCGAATAGATGGTGATACAAGTACAATATGGATGGTAGATATAAGTTTTTGTAATCTGAAAATATAAAAACAGCAAGGTAGCAAGTAACAAAACTGAGCAAAAACGGTATTGCAATGCTTGAAAACAAGGCCTAGGGTTCATACTTTCACTAGTGCAAGTTATCTCAACAATACTGACATAGTTGAATCATATGTAAATCCCTCACGTGCGACAAAGAGTTCACTCCAAAGTCACAAATAGCGGAGAACAAACGAATAAATTATTGTAGGGTACGAAACCACCTCAAAGTTATCTTTTCCGATCAATCGTATGAGCTATCCCTATAAGTGTCACGAACAGCCCTAGAGTTCGTACTAAAATAACACCTTAAGATACACATCAACCAAAACCCTAATGTCACCTAGATACTCCAATGTCACCACGAGACTCATGGGCTTGATTATACGATATGCATCACACAATTTCAGATTCATCATGTTCAATCCAACACAAAGAACTTCAAAGAGTGCCCCAAAGTTTCTACTGGAGAGTCAAGACGTAAACGTGTGCCGACCCCTATGCATAGATTCCCAAGGTCACAGAACCCGCAAGTTGATCACCAAAACATACATCAAGTGGATCAATAGAATATCCCATTGTCACCACGGATATCCCATCGCAAGACATACATCAAGTGTTCTCAAATCCTTTAAAGACTCAATCCGATAAGAAAACTTCAAAGGGAAAACTCAATTCATCACAAGAAGATAGAGAGGGGAAAACTCCATATGATTCATCTATATTAATAAAGCTCGCGGTACATCAAGATCGTATCATCTCAAGAACACGAGAGAGAGAGAGAGATCAAACACATAGCTACTGGTACATACCCTCGGCCCCTAGGGTGAACTACTCCCTCCTCGTCTTGGAGACCGCCGGGATGATGAAGATGGCCTCCGGTGATGGTTTCCCCCTCCAGTAGGGTGCCGGAACAGGCTCCCGATTGGTTTTTCATGGCTACAGAGGCTTGCGGTGGCGGAACTCCCAATCTAGGTTTCTTTCTGGGGGTTTTAGTATTTATAGGAATTTTGGGCGTCGGTAACAAGTCAAAGGGGGCCACGAGGCGGTGACAAGCCAGGATGGCACACCCTAGGGGGGCGCGCCCTGCAGGCTTGTGGTGGCCTCGTGGCTCTTCTAGCCCAACTCCAATGCTTCGGGGGTCTCTTTTGCTCCATAAAAAATCACCGTAAATTATCAGCCCATTCCGAGAATTTTATTTCTGCACAAAAACAACACCACGGTAGTTCTGCTGAAAACAGCGTCAGTCCGGGTTAGTTCTAATCAAATCATACCAAAATCATATAAATTTATTGTAAACATGGCATGAATAATTCATAAATTATAGATACGTTGGAGACGTATCAGCATCCCCAAGCTTAATTCCTGCTCGTCCTCGAGTAGGTAAATGATAAAAGAAATAATTTATGAAGTGTGAATGCTAGCAAGTGCACAAGTTTGATCAATGATAAGTCCAATCACTTTTTCTAGCATCAATATAAACCATAAACAGTAGCTCATCTCATAAAACTTTTCATGATCAAGTAACAAGCTATTCACATGTTAAAGTATAGACCAGAAAGTTTCTTGAAAACTAACATACCATATTCCTAGTCATCGAACAATTGGAATTCATCTTATTTTCAGGAAGGGTCTATGTAAGAGCTTTGATTTAGCAAATTCCACATACTCAACTATCATATAGTCTTCCATGATTATTGACACTCAAAGCTTATTTTTAGAACAAATAGCATCCATCGAACACAGAGAAAGATAGGGGCTTTATGTTTCGCCTCCCAACTTATTTATCATATAGATAATTGTCAACAATAATAATTCATGATCAAATATATTTGTGTGGATATATATGTCTAGATCATTCCCCAACACATGACGCTGGCCAAGAGAAAAAGGCGAAATATAGGAAGTGGTGAAGATCACCATGACTCTTGCATAAAGGTAAGTACTAGAAAGTAAAAGATAGGCCCTTCGCAGAGGGATGCATTGATTTGCAAAGGTGCCAGAGCTCGAGCTTTTAAAACAGAGATGAATAATAATTTTGAGCGGTATGCTTTCATTATCAACATAACAACCGAGAGATCTAGGTATCTTCCATGCTAGATACATTATAGGCGGTTCCCAAACATAATGGTAAAGTTTTTACTCCCCCTCCACCAATCAATCACACTCCACGGCGAGCCGAATCCACGGGTACCGTCCATACAAACAACAATCTTGGGGGAGCTTTGTTTCATTATATTTTGATTTGATTTTTGAGCATGGAACTGGGCATCCCGAATACCAGCCACTTTCTCGTGAATGATAGTGAATCAACACATATCGTGAGAATAACCCACCTAGCATGGAAGATACTGACATCCCCTAGTAACTATATGAGCGATTCGGGCATACAAAACAGAATATTATTTGAAGGTTTAGAGTTTGGCACATGCAAATTTACTTGGAACGGCAGGTAAATACCGCATATAGGTAGGTATGGTGGACACATATGGAACAACTTTGGGTTTAAGGGTGTTTGGATGCACAAGTAGTATTTCTACTTGGTGCGGAAGTTTTGGCTAGTATGAGATGGAAGCAAGCACCACATGTTGGAGGATCCATAACAATATAACTTCTATACAAATATACCCAAACATAACTCATTAAGTTGTCTTCCTTGTCCAATTTTAACTAATTTGCTCGAGTTTGAAAATAATTAATGAGCTCACAATCATATAATATGTCCAAGAAAGTATATTTATATGTGGAATCTCTCTTCCTTCAATATTCTTTCATGAATTGTTCAAGTGACCAATGCGGTGTTTGCTAACTTTCCATAAATTTTACCACCTATACTTATTATGTGTGAAGTCATTACTCCCCATGGGATAAGTGTATGAAGCATATTTAATTTCAGATTTATGATATTCAATTCATTCAACCATTTAATCATAGGATATAAGTGAAGCACGAAAGTAAATGACAAAACTACTCCAAAACATATAAGTGAAGATCAATGAGTAGTCAAACAATTAAGTAACTATGTGAGGACTTTCTCATCTAAGAATTTCAGATCCTAAGTAATTTATTAAACAGCAAGCAAAAGAAAAATAGCACTACAAGAATAGCACCCATCATGTGAACGAATAAAAATTTAGGCTCAACATAGGCTAACCGATAATTGTTGATGAAGAGAGGTGGGATGCGTAGCATCCCCATGCTTAGATGCTTGAGACTTCTTGAAATATTTACTTGGTGTGCCTTGGGCATCCCCAAGCTTGAGCTTTTGAATCTCGTTCAATCCTCTCATATCATGGTTTCACCTATTCTCAAAAACTTCATCCACACAAAACTTGAAAAGAACTCGTGAGATAGGTTAATACACATAATAATAAATCAACTCTTTTTGTACTGCCAAGACATGTTGCACAATAATTTTCAAACATCATTTACTGTTTACTCTCGTTTCCACAATTTATATCTACCAATATAGGCTATGAAAACCATAGGATAAGTAGATAACAAAACTATGACATCAATCTGTCCAAACAGAACAGTCTGTAGCAATCTATTAAACCAGTGTACTTATGTATCTCAAAAAATTATGAAAATTTGGGACATGCTATAAAATTTATATGACAATACTGTGTAAAAATTTCAGAAACTTTCCACGTTCCAGTAAAATATGAAAATTCAACCACTACAGCAAAAAGTTTTCTGTTTATACACAGCACACATCAAACATGCAATTCAAGCATCCTAAAAGGCAATTCTTGGAAATTTTTATTGAAAAATAAGATTATAAATAACACCTAACAATAAAATAAAATGACGCTCCAAGCAAAACTCATATTATGTGACAAATAAAAATATAGCTCCAAGTAAGATATACCGATAGTGTTGAAGATGAAAGAGGGGATGCCTTCCGGGGCATCCCCAAGCTTAGGAGCTTGAGTCTTCCTTGGATATTACCTTGGGGGTGCCTTGGGCATCCCCAAGCTTAGGTTCTTTTCACTCCTTATTCTCCTCATATCGGTGTCTCACCCAAAACTTGAAAACTTCAGTCACACAAAACTTAATGGAACTTCGTGAGATGGGTTAGTATAATAAAGATAAATCATTCACTTAGGTACTGTCAAGACAAGATTCATAATTGTTCCCACGTCATACCTACTGTATTCTATCATTCCCATAATTTATATCACTCAATATAAGCTATAGAAACACTAAAACAAGTAAACTATGCATGCAAAACAGAATCTGTCAAAAACAGAACAGTCTGTGAAGATCTGTAGCGTAACCATACTTCCCTGTCTCTAAAAATTCTGAAAAATTAGGAAAATCTAGGAAATTTGTATATAAATCATGTTTTAAAAATTCATATAAAAATCACGTTCCAGTGAATTTACAAAATTCCTGGACTGAGAGCAAAAGTTTCTGTTTTTGCACAGAATCAAGTCAACTATCATCCACACTATCCCAAAGGCTTTACTTGGCACTTTATTGAAACAAAAGCTATAAAACATGATTACTACAGTATATTAATCATGTGAACACACTAAAACAGTAAGGATAAATATTGGGTTGTCTCCCAACAAGCGCTTTTCTTTAATGCCTTTTAGCTAGGCATGATGATTTCAATGATGCTCACATAGGAATAGTGTTTGAAACATGTAAGAGAGCATCATGAATCTCATGAAAAGCATATTTAAGTCTAACCCACTTCCTATGCATAGGGATTTTGTGAGAAAACAATTTATGGGAGCAAGAATCAACTAGCATAGGAAGGCAAAACAAGCATAACTTCAAAACTTTGAACACATAGAGAGGAAACTTGATATTATTGCAATTCCTACAAGCATATGTTCCTCCCTCATAATAATTATTAGTAGCATCATGAAGGAATTTCACAACATAACTATCACATAAAGCATTATCTTCATGATCCACAAGCATCGAAAATTTGTCACTCTCCACATAAGCAATTTTCTTCTCATCAATAGTAGTGGGAGCAAACTCAACAAAATAACTATCATGTGAAGCATAATCCAATTGAAAATTAAAATCATGATGACAAGTTTCATGGTTATCATCACTCTTTATAGCATACATGTCATCATCATAATCATCATAAATAGGAGTCATGCTTTCATCATAATAAATTTGCTCATCAAAACATGGGGGACTAAACATATCATCTTCATCAACATAGCATCCCCAAGCTTGTAGCTTTGCATATCATTAGCATCATGAATATTCAAGGAATTCATACTAACAACATTGCAATCATGCTCATCACTCAAAGATTTAGTGCCAAACATTTTAATAACTTCTTCTAACACTTGAGCACAATTTTCCTTTCCATCATTTTCACGAAAGACATTAAAAAGATGAAGCATATGAGGCAACCACAATTCCATTTTTTGTAGTTTTCTTTTATAGACCAAACTAGTGAAAAACAAGAAACTAAAAGATTTAATTGCAAGATCTAAAGATATACCTTCAAGCACTCACCTCCCCAGCAACGGCGCCAGAAAATAGTTTGATGTCTACTACGCAACTTTATTCTTGTAGACTTTGTTGGGCCTCCAAGCGCAGAGTTTTGTAGGACAGTAGCAATTTTCCCTCAAGTGGATGACCTAAGGTTTATCAATCCTTGGGAGGTGTAGGATGAAGATGGTCTCTCTCAAACAACCCTGCAATCAAATACAAGAAATCTCTTGTGTCCCCAACACACCCAATACAATGGCAAATTGTATAGGTGCACTAGTTCGGCGAAGAGATGGTGATACAAGTACAATATGGATGGTAGATATAAGTTTTTGTAAGCTGAAAATATAAAAACAGCAAGGTAGCAAGTAACAAAAGTGAGCAAAAATGGTATTGCAATGCTTGAAAACAAGGCCTAGGGTTCATACTTTCACTAGTGCAAGTTCTCTCAACAATACTGACATAGTTGAATCATATGTAAATCCCTCACGTGCGACAAAGAGTTCACTCCAAAGTCACAAATAGCGGAGAACAAACGAAGAAATTATTGTAGGGTACGAAACCACCTCAAAGTTATCTTTTTCGATCAATCGTATGAGCTATCCCTATAAGTGTCACGAACAGCCCTAGAGTTCGTACTAAAATAACACCTTAAGATACACATCAACCAAAACCCTAATGTCACCTAGATACTCCAATGTCACCACGAGTACCCATGGGCTTGATTATACGATATGCATCACACAATTTCAGATTCATCATGTTCAATCCAACACAAAGAACTTCAAAGAGTGCCCCAAAGTTTCTACCGGAGAGTCAAGACGAAAACGTGTGCCAACCCCTATGCATAGATTCCCCGGAACCCGCAAGTTGATCACCAAAACATACATCAAGTGGATCAATAGAACATCCCATTGTCACCACGGATATCCCATCGCAAGACATACATCAAGTGTTCTCAAATCATTTAAAGACTCAATCCGATAAGAAAACTTCAAAGGGAAAACTCAATTCATCACAAGAAGATAGAGAGGGGAAAACTCAATATGATTCATCTATATTAATAAAGCTCGCGGTACATCAAGATTGTATCATCTCAAGAACACGAGAGACAGAGATCAAACATATAGCTACTGGTACATACCCTCAGCCCCGAGGGTGAACTACTCCCTCCTCGTCATGGAGACCGCCGGGATGATGAAGATGGCCTCCGATGATGGTTTCCCCCTCCGGTAGGGTGCCGGAACGGGCTCCCGATTGGTTTTTCGTGGCTATAGAGGCTTGCGGCGGCGGAACTCCCGATCTAGGTTTCTTTCCGGGGGTTTTGGTATTTATAGGAATTTTTGGCGTCAGTAACAAGTCAAGGGGGGCCACGAGGCGGCGACAAGCCAGGAGGGCGTGCCCTAGGGGGGGGTGCCCTGCAGGCTTGTGGTGGCCTCGTGGCTCTTCTGGCCCACCTCCAATGCTTCGGGGGTCTCTTTTGGTCCATAAAAAATCACCGTAAATTTTCAGCCCATTCCGAGAACTTTTATTTCTGCACAAAAACAACACCACGGTAGTTCTGCTGAAAACAGCGTCAGTCCGGGTTAGTTCTAATCAAATCATACCAAAATCATATAAAATTATTGTAAACATGGCATGAATACTTCATAAATTATAGATACCTTGGAGACGTATCATGGTGCTTATCATGATCCAAGTTTTCTCCTCCTCTTGGTGAAAGAAGTTTTCATCTCTTCGTGGTCTCAATGAAACCAATTGTTTCCGTTAGTGGCCGGTTGTCACCTCATAATTTTGAGATGTTTTCCATAAGCCCACAACAAGTTCTCTTTTCGTTGTTGGATCTCCAATAACTCCGTTCAACCATTCTTTGTAAGGATGCTTTCAATTCATTTGTGGTAGAAGTTGTCATTTCCTTCTTCGTTCTTTTCTTTCAACGATCTAGTTTCTATTCTCAGTTCCGGAGGCATGGTGATGTTGCTCCCTTCGAACCGTCATCTTGTTTTGTCAAGATCATGTTCATTCCTTGCTTATCTTTTAACCGGAGTGTTGTTTTCTCTTTTCAAGTTCTCTCCATCTTATCAAATTTTGCCTCTCTATCCTACCGAAGTGCTGCCAAAATTTCTTTTGAATTCTTGCTTGTTTCTCATATCATTCTTCATCTCTTCCAACCTTCATGTTTCTATGGTTTCACTCGTTTGTCAAAGAAGCAACTAAGCTTTACCTCTTCCTTTCGTCTTCCTCTTCCCCTTCTCATTCTAAGATCTCAGGTCGAGATCTCTTGTAAGTGGAGGAGAGTTGTAACAGCCCGGGACCGACGCTCTAGAAGATTCCCGTTTTATTCCATTGTCGTCGTGTGATTCGTTTGGTTGTCGCATTCATCATCGCATCATTCGCATCATCTGCATATCATTGTCACTCGTTTTCGAAAACTTGCATCCGTTCGTGTTCGCCTGTTCTCTCAGTTCGTGTCGTTGTCCGTTTCGAGTCGAACCACACACGCACGCGCCCGCGGCATCGATAAAATATTGTTTTAAAAGTGCGTTTAAAACTTTCTCAGATTGGGTCGAAAGTTGGCGTGCGGTCTTATTATATTGTAGGTAGACCGCCTGCCAAATTTCGTCGCAATCAGAGGTCGGTTGATACCCGAACGGTCGACCGTAGCGGCACTGTCATCGGTTTATTCGTCGGACGTTTTCGGTGTTTTAAAAACTTGATGCCGGGCTGTCCGTTTCCCTCTCATCCTTGCCTAGCCCCTCTCCGTAGTGCACAGACCCCTCGCATGCACACCGCCTGGGTCAGATCTGCTACTGGGCTTGCGCAGTGTGCAATATTTGGCCCATATGTATTTATTTTTTCGGTCCGCTGCGAATTATCAAATTGTCTAGGATTTTGCAAAATGTCATTATTTTGCATTGCCCTTACATCATTATCCATGCATCGGTTTAAGACACTTTATATATGAAACTTGACTAGAATTTCGTGTAGATTCACAATTTCCAACTCTCACATGTGTTTAAAATGTTTAACTTGCTGTTTTTCATGCAATTGCGTAAAATGCCATGTTAAAATGGTTTATTTCATAACTACAAAACCGTAGCTCCGATAAAAATGCTCCACATATGTAACTTGACTAGAAAAACATGTAGAATCTCATGGCATGCTTTATTTTGCTGTTTAATAAACATAAAATATGCTTAGAACAGATTTGGACCAAATTAATAATTTGCATGTGGGGTCATTTTGGAAATACTATATGTTGTTTCCGGTCTCATTTAAAATGCCTAGGTGATGTAGTTGTGTATGCTTCACCTCTCGCCATGATAAAAAACATTTAAAATGATTGTTACTTAAACAACATTAACCATATTCTATTAGAATGGAGAGTTACTATTTGGTTATATGCATGTTCTCCTTCTCCATTTAAAATTGTGTAATTCCATCTTCACCTTATGCCATGACCACCCATGTTAACAACATTTAATATTGATGAGTACCTAACGAGAGTGAACTAAATATTTGAACGTGGAGTTTCGTCAATATGCAACTCGTTGCATATTGAGCTTCACTTAATGTGTAGCATTTGATTGTTGTGTTTTCCCATGCCTTGCATAATTAAACCGGACATGCATCATGTTTGTTTGCGCATCATGTCATGCATATGTTGTGGTGTATCGTGTGTTGATTGTTGTTTTCGGATTGCTTCTTCTCGATAGATTTCCGGAAGCGTTCGGAGTGTGAGGATTCGTTCGACTACGTTGGCTCGTCTTCTTCATGGATTTGTTCTTCTTCCAAGCGGGATCTCAGCCAAGATGATCATTTCCCTGGATACCATTACTATCATTGCCATGCTAGATGTCTCGTTTCTATCGCTGTCTCGCTACCTACCACTTGTTTGTCAAGCCTCCCAGATTGCCATGATAAGCCTCTAACCCACCACTTCCCAGCAAACCACTGTTTGGCTATGTTACCGCTTGCTCAGCCCTTCTTATAGCATTGCTAGTTGCAGGTGCAAGTTGATCCATGTGTCAACATGGATATCCTTTTGTCATATCACAATAATGTTGCTATTTAATTTAATGCACATATATACTTGGTAAAGGGTGGAAGGCTTGGCCTTTCGCTCGGTGTTTTGTTCCACTCTTGCCGTCCTGGTTACTTGTGTACCGGTGTTATGTTCCATATTAAGCGCTCCTAACATGCTCGGGGTTGTTATGGGGACCCCCTTGATTTTCGTTTTAGGATAAAACTTGTCTGGCAAGGCCCAACATTAGTACTACATTTGCTCAACATAATAATACTGAACACCGTTAGTAATGCATAGGGAGTTAGCGCTACCCGCGGATTACTCAACATAATACAGGGGGGGCAGTGCTGATGGTGTTGGTCCCAAACGGGCAGACTGCGGGGCCACCACGGGGAAACTCGAGGTTTGGTTTGACTCGTAGTGTGACCCATCCGGTTGTGCCCTGAGAACGAGATACGCGGCTCCTATCGGGATTGTCGGCACGTCGGGCGGCCTTGCTGGACTTGTTTTACCTTTCTCGAATGTCTTGTGCGAGGAATTCTGAGAATACTTCGGGCTATCTCGAGGTTGCGGTTTTCTAGTGGAATTGCCTAGGAAGATCACGAGATTCGTGGTCGAGGTTATTCCCGCGGCGTGTGGTTAGTTTGTCATGGATGAGTTGGAGCACCCCTGCAGGGTTTAATCTTTTGGAAAGCCGTGCCCGCGGTTACATGGCAACTTGGAAACTTTGTTTAACACCCGGTCATAGCAAACTTGAAGTAAACTCAAATAAAATACACCAACCGTGTGCGTAACCGTGACAGTCTCTTCGCGTGAGTCCTTATCCGAGACAGAACACAATGGGGTCATGTTTGACGTATGTAGGTGTTCAGGATCTCTTAGAGATCATTACTAGTTCACGTCCATTTATTCGACAATCAACCCCCTTTATTCTTGTACTCGTAAGTTAGCCACTCAAATAAATGCTTAGTGCTTGCTGCAGCCTCACCACTTAACCATACCTCACCAATTAAGCTTTAATAGTCTTGATACCCTTGGAAATGAGATTGCTGAGTCCCCTGTGGCTCACAGATTACTACAACAACAGTTGCAGGTACAGGTAATGCGATGAATTAACGTGAGAGCGATGCTTGTTTGATTTGGAGTTCTTCTTCTTCTTCTTCATCGATCTAGGATGGGTTCCAGGCGGCAGCCTGGGATAGCAAGGATGGATGCCATTTTATCGTTTGATTTCGTCCGTAGTCGGACCCTGCTCTTCTGTATGATGTTTGTATATGTTGTTGTATTGATGTGATATTGATGTAGCTTGTGGCGAGTGTAAGCCAATTCCATATACTCATCTCTTCGTTACATGTACTTGTAATGATATCCATTCTTGCGAAACGACGAGATGCGCTTCTATCCCTGTCGAGGCCCTCGTGCCAAAATAAGGATAGGATCGCATCTTGGGCGTGACAGTCGGCTTGCCCAATCACCTTTGATCGACGGGATCATCCGACCAGTATCCGTCACGGAGGTTCGGCAGCCCTCGTCCTAGACAACATTATCGATGGGTATCACCTCACTAGAGTCCTCATGGACGGAGGAAGTAGCCTTAATCAGATTTACTCAGACACAGTGAAAAAGATGGGTATAGTTTCGTCAAGGATCAAACCCAGCAAAACTACCTTTAAAGGAGTGATCCCAGGCGTCGAAGCATGCTGCTCGGGTACCGTGAATATGGAAGTAGTGTTCGACTCGCCCGATAACTTCCGCAGCGAAGACTTGATCTTCGACATTGTCCCGCTTCGCAGCGGTTATCACGCCCTACTCGGTCGCACGACATTTGCTCACTTTAACGCCGGGCCCAGGGGGTCATTACTGTCAACGGCAACACAGAGCGGTCTCTCCGAACTGAGGAACACACAACGGCCCTGGCAGCCGAATCCTAGTGCGGCTATGAAAGGCCGACGCTGAAATCAGCCATAAAGGCACGACATGATAGCAAGCGAGTTCGGTCTCAAACCGAACTCCCGGAATCATCTTCCGCCCTACCAAAATAGGGATACGCGCCCCACAGCACATCCCTAGTTCCCGTAAAATATGTGCCAAGAAGGCACAACTTCGCGCTCAAAATACCATGGCTCCTGTGGGGACCCACTATGAAAGGCAAAGAGCTCGGCTGGACCGAACTACTGCCAACAAATGTCTTCAGACAAACCACAGGTACCATCTAGGACCTCCCACGCGTAAAGCTCATCCACACTTCGGCTACTTCTCAAGATCTTCTCCCCAAGGTCCGTTCGCTGATAGCAATCACCTTTAAAGGAATGCAACTCCCTCGGGAGCAAAGGAGCAGGCATGCGACAGGGCAAATTGAGGACGTCAAACCACCTATCGAAGACCCAGGGTAAAACCTCTCCTTTGTAAATTTTACTTTTCATTTCAAAATACCTGTGACAGTTGCTTCGGCAGATTGAGTTGTAAGAATTCATCAGAAATAAAGACTATCTTTTACGGCCTCCTTGCTGTATCTTATGTCACATACTCTATTCTCTTCTCACCAACACCGATAGCAAAGCTGTTCAGTACACGTTACGATGCGACCGGCTAATAGACCGGGGGCTTGACTATAAAAATCGCCCTAAGCATCACCCCGGCACTATTGTTTATGTGTTCGGCATCTCGGATGTCGCGTTATATGAATTTGTTCCGAATTATGTCTTGGGTCAATGGTTGGGTTGCCAAGCTCCTGTGTTTTCCCTCTTACATTCCGCACGTTCGGCTAAAAGGGTAAAGGGAGAACCACTGCGATTGTGCTTCCAGCTCGCCTGGTCAAGTACCTCAGTGGAGAAAGCCAAAAACTGACTGTCATAATAAGCGAGAACTGGTCTGCAATCCGAGCATAAGTGTCAAACTAAGAATCGATAGAAGTTATTCCGTGTTATACGAAGGGTTTGTACTATTACAAACCATGTGATGCTGGTTTCAATCTCGGTGTATCCGAATATCACACAATACTGGGGGCTAGTCATCAGCCCCCGCAGTCAAGCTCCTACGGCTAAGTGAAAGCACTAAAGCAACATAGTCTGATTGCCTTGTTCCCCTCGCACTACCGCCTTCGGGCACCGATACATCGGCTAAGGGTCATAGTGCGGAGGTAGGAACACCTAGTGTAGTATCTGCACGGGGGCGGAAACCGACGACTCGCAACTTTCAAATAAAAATGGCCACACAGGAGTCAAAATAATACAAAGCTTAAAGACATGATAAACCATGCAAATCGCATTATAAAGCGGAACAGTCATCGGATACATGACAAAACGTTCATTCATACATTACATCCTTAGGGCATTGAGTCTCTATCGCCCGAGCGCCATCCATCACGGTGGCAAAGTATTTCTTGAGGCGCCTATGCTCCTTCCCAGGGGGCGGAGGCGCGGTGTCCATCTCGGTTGGCTTGATCTTTGGCCAGCGCACCATGATCCTTGCAAAGGCCACCCGAGCCCCCTCGATGCACATAGAACGCTTTATTGCATCAATCCGAGGCGCAGCGTCGCGTAGTTTCTGCACCAATCCGAAGTAACTGCTCGGCAACAGCTCTGCAGGCCACAGCCGGATGCAGAGGTCCCTCATGGCCGGCTCCGCCAACCTGTGCAGCTCCATTAGCTGTTTCATCTGCTTGCTCAGGAGGGGAGGGTGCTCGGGGGCTTGAAATTGCGCCCAGAACAGCCGACGCTCGACATCCCCATCCCGAGAGGCAAAGTATCTGTTCGCGTCCGTTGCACTCCTCGGGAGGTCCGTAAAAGCGCCTTAGGAACGCCACACCCGGGTGAGCAATGCAAACTTGTTACCACCAAAGGCACACTGCAGTAAGTACGGCTTACCATCTACGATCGCCTTGACTTGGAGGAGCTCTTCTTTGAAAAACCACCTCTCAACTCGCTCCGACTTGAGTTCGGATTTCAGCGAGGATAGTTCGGTGGACTGGTCCCCGTTCTTTTGCTCAAGGGCCTCGCACTTCGTGCTGGCATCCTTGAGCTCTAGCTGCACCTCTACCACCCGGGCCTCATGCTTGTCGCTCACGGCTTTTAACGCCGACAGGTCGACTGCCGCTCGTTCGGCCGCCACTTTCTCATCCGCGGCCTCCTGCCTCGCCTTTTCCAACTCGGCCTTGAGTTTATCGATCTGCGCGGCCACGGCTGTGGTAGTAAAGGGAAGATAACACACAGAGATAACAATTGGGATATCTCGGTCAATGAGGATAGACCGTATCCCGAATAATACAATGCAGACTCACCTTGCGCCTCGTCAAACTCTTGTTTAGGCGATCGAGCTCTTCATCGGAGCTCTTGAGCTTGCGATTTAGCTCGGCAAGCTCCATTGCGTTGGAGGACGCCGCCGCCGACGAAGCCTACAAAACAACTTATGCGCATTAAAACTCCCGAGCTGTCTGATTCAGACCCTCTGCTACGTACTCTTCGGAGCTCTTAGAATAGTAAGGACCAAGGGGTGCTTTGAGCATCATTTCTGATTTTCAGACATTCGACCCACGGGTGGGTTTTTCAAACTCACCCAGGGCTCGGGGGCTACTACACTTATAAGAGTTGCATAAATTCGGTAAGTTAACCTTTTCAGGAAGAAAGAATATTACGTGGCTCACCTTGAAGCCCGTCAGGAGACCGTTGAAGGCGTCTTTCAGTCCGCTGTCAACGGACTGAATGCCTTGCAAAACTGCACCCATAAGGGCGCGGTGATCTTTGGCAATGGAGGAGCCAGATAAAGCTTCCTCCATCATGGCCGGCCACCCAGTCATTGGCGGCACCGGTGTTGACCCGCTGGCCCTCCCTCCGATCGGGGACTGGGCTGGTACTTCCGGAGGCGTAGAGCGCTCTAGAGATACCCTCGGAGGGGGCTGGGCTGAGCCCCGTCCCCCCTCTTTAGTTGCCCGGGGAGCTTGCTTCTCCCGGTCTTCGGCGGCCGAGGTATTAACCTCAGCTATGACGTCGTCACCCCCACCACCGGTGTTCGGCTCAGAAGGAGCCCGACGCGATAACACCTCTGCGGCCTCCTTCGAGACCTCAGGAGGCGTAGGATGTGACGCAGTCCCACTTTCCACCAGTTCCGCGGGTGGAGACTCCCCGTCTGAAACCTGATCGGTTGGGAGATCGCGTGAAGGGCTGCATATTGGAAGACGTTCGCCCATTTAAGCATTAAAAGCTCAATATAAGGGACCCAGAGGGCAATTCGAATTTGTACCTTTCGGTTGGGGGCTTAACCCTTGGGTTCCTTCGAGGAGCCCTCTCAAAATCCTCAGACTCCCTATCGGAGTCTGAGTTATCATCAGCCAGGACTGCCTTGGTCCGGCATGCCCTCTTTGGGGGAGGAGGAGGTAGGTCCTCCGCGGCGTCCGCTGACGCCGCCCTTTTCCTTGTGAGGGGGGAGCCACATTCTCCCCCCTCCTCATGCTCTTCCTCGTGAGTGGAAGAAGCATGGGTCTGCTCGGACTTAGAGTCCGGAAGGCCCCTTTGACGAAGACCCTCTCAGGCCTCCTTCTTCTCTTCTTTCTTCTTCTCCGTCCTCTCTGGCGCCGAATACGGCGCCACGACGAGCATCTCCACCAACAGATCCGACCAATGGTCCTCGGGCTGCGGGGCCGGACAGTCGATGTGCTCGGCCTTGCTCAGCCATTTCTGCAAAGATGTGGGAGAGGGGGATCAGCTCTTTGTTAAAAAACAGAGCCGGAAAATTGAAAGTTGTGTCATACCTTGGTGGGAGGAGTTTCGGCGTCCAGACCGGTGTCCTCCTCCTCGGCTGGCCAGCTCTTCTGGGGCTTGAACAACGCTCTCCACTTTTTCTCGTGGGTAGTGCGGAAGAACCGGCTCACGGTGGCCGAGTCCTCGAGCCGGTTGGCCCACATTGGGGAGGCCCGGTGCTAGCAGGGAAGGAGGCGGCGGCAGAGCATAACCTGGATCACGTTGACCAGTTCGATCTTGGCCTCAATCATCGAGGCGCTTCTGCGGCATTTTCACCTCTGTGGCCGACCCCCAGTCAAGTCCTTTCTTGAGCCACGAGGTTAGCCTCGCGGGGGGTCCGGATCTGAACTCGGCAGGCGGCCCCCAAACCGTGTTCCTTGGTTCGGTGATGTAGAACCACTCCTTTTGCCAGATCTTGACCGTGTCGATGAAAGTGCCGTCCGGCCACTCGACACGGGGGAGCTTACTGATCACCGCCCATCCACAATCTGCATGCACGCCCGCAACCTTCTTGGGCTTGACATTGAATACTTTGAGTCACAGGTCGAAGTGCGGTTGTACCCACAGGAAAGCTTCACAAACGGTGATGAACGCCGAGATGTGCATGAAGGAGTTCGGGGGGAGGTCATTGTCGGCGTTCTGGATACCAGGGTACCCAGACTTGCCTGCCTGCGGCCCCAAGCGTGGCCCACCTCAAAGACCAATTACGGCCCGGTGTGGCCCCGCTCGACACAAGGCCCTCACGAGACCCCGTTCATGCGAGGGAAGCAGCGCCAAGACCCGCGGGGATGTAGGCCTCCCCAGGCCCCCTCCTGAGCAGCGGAAACTCCTATGCAACACATAACCTTAGGAGGCCGAGGGTGACACCAGCCAGGCCAGGCGGGCGTCGGCACGCCAGAGGGGATAGTTTCCCCTTTGGTGCAAAGGAGGCAGGGACGCACGCGGGTTCCCAAAGCACCCCCCAAAGGTTTCCACTTCTGTACAACAAGACCAAGACCCCAAGCCCCGCAGGACAGGCGTCATCACCGAGACCACCAATTCATCACCGTCGACTACTTTGCAGGCGAAGACCACCTTTCGTCAGGATAGGGTGTACCTCCTGTCCCCTTTCAAATTTGGCCATTGTGGGATCCCTTCGCGCCATTGTGATAAGGGAAGAGGACCCGGGCCACTATAAATAGAGGCTAGGTAGCTCGGTAGAAGGCAGAGCAACCACCCCACAAACACACCGCTATACTAGTTCATCCACAAACCTCCTCGCGAGGCAATCCACCAAAAGGCAGGAGTAGGGTTTTACGCTTCGCAGCGGCCCGAACCTGGGTAAACTCTCGTGTGCCATCGTCCTCCTCGCCATCGAGCGGGGTTATTGTCTTGTGAGCTTGGACGGGGCGAAGCTGTTGTGGAATCTTCGCACACGCCCCTCGGTTCGAACTCCTTAGGGTTTTGCGGAGCCCGAAATACGACATTTGGTGTGCCAGGTAGGGGCGTGTCGGGGTCCTTACTGAAACTTCGCCTCGCCTCCGCTCGGTGCTTCCATGGCCAAGGAACGCCGAGCGCACGCCGAACGACGGGCCGCCCGTGTTGCTCGGGCGACGCCGCCAGACCTCGGCATCCCGTGCTACCCCGCTTCCCCGTCGGAAGGCGCCATCTTCAGCCCGGCCTTGGACAGGCACCGGGGGCTGTCGCCATCGTCAACCGCGCGACGAGCCCTCACTGCCCTGAACTTCCCTAGCGTCCACGTCGTGTCATCATCACCCCGGGCTCGCCGCGACCCGGCACGCGGGCGAATCGCGCTCCTTGTAGCCCGTGAGCTGCAGCCTTTCCGCGTTGCTCACGGATGCTATGACAGTTGGATATGCTGCGTGGCCATAGGCGCCACCCCGACGGGCGCGGCCCGGGCGCTCACCCTTGGGACGGCCCAGGAGTGGGCTCGCGCCCATGAGGTCACTCAACCAGCCGCCGAGGCGCCGGGGGCATGTGGGCGCGCCGGAGACATGCGACGCGACCCGCACCGGCCGGAGGTGCGGCCTGGCTCGTCGGGCACGTAGGAGTTGGCCCTTGGCGCAGGCGTGGGCCGAGGGGAGCTGCCAGCCGCGGGGGGTAGGCGCCATAACGCGGCCCCCGGCACTCCCGGCGGATTGAGGTAGGGCGTCCGGCGACTCACCTACACCAACGCCTAGGGGCTCACGCGACTCTACCACGACCATGTCGGCGAGCGCCCGGGCCACGACAGGAACGGCGCCAGCTACCGCGACCGCAGGAGGAGCGTGCGCGGTTTCGCGAGCGGCTCTCGTCGAGGCTGATGCGAATAGCCTCGTGAGAGCGGCTGGCGGGGCCGGCCTCTGAGAATGCCAGGCACTGGCAGCCTCGTGAGGCGCGCCCACTGGTAGGGGCCTATCCATGGCAAGCGCTTGGGTCTGCGGACCGGGGGTCGATTGCCTGGGGACGGAGGGTGGAACACACGCCCATGTCCTCAGGCAGGGCAGCACCAGCCAGGAGACGGAGGGTGAAACACGCGCCCATGTCCCCAGGCCAGGCGTTTCCAACCTGGAGACGGAGGGTGGAACACACGCCCATTTCTCCGGGCTAGGCGCCCCCAGCCAGGAGACGGAGGGTGGAACACACGCCCATGTCCCCTGGCAGGGCGAATCCTACCCGGAGACGGAGGGTGGAACATACGCCCATGTCTCCGGGCCGGGTTTCGCTCGACCAGTGGCGAGAGCTCACGTACTCACTCATGTCTTCGGGCCTGGTTCGCCCCACCCGGGGACGGGCGGTGGGGTACCTACGCGGGGCTCCCGGGCACCCCAGCGAGGTGCGCTAGGACACCGCCTTGGGTGAACGCCCCGCATGCGATGGAGGGCCCCAGCACCAAGCCCCGCCCGCGGCGCAAGGGGCTGCGGCGCCGCTACAACGACGACATCCGTCCCCGGGCTTCGGAGGGCCCGAGGCCCTGCTCCGGAATGGGCTCTCCCTGCGAAGGGCGTGGGGGTCTCGCCCCACGCTCGAGGGCCCATTCGGGACCCACCCCACGTCGCCGCACCACGCTTGGGGGATGGGAGCGGGCTCCATGCCAGGGAGGCATGGGGCCCTCAGCGCACCCCCAGGCTCGACCCGTGACACTCTCACGTAATAATGAGTGGGCTGTATACGCCCGGAGCCCCCCGAGGACGCGGAGGGGTTCCATCCCACGCCCAAGTGGAAGCCCCATGCTCCGCGCTGGCGGACAACACTGCCCTCCAATGGCTATGCCCACGCAACGTGGATGCCCTACGTTCCACGCTGGGGGAAGACGAAGGCAAAGACTAGCCTAGGTGTCGGACGCGGCTGTTGCTTGCTTTTTTTTGTGTGTTCGTATTGCCACTTTTTGAAATGAAGTTGAAGATTTCACAAATTTATTTGAAAAGGGGGATGGGGACTTTTATCTCTTCGCAATTCCTCCTTCTGGTCTTGAAGTCTTTTTCCTTTTGGATTGACACCATGTCAAGCACGGCTCGCGCCCTTTGGCCCCTCTTCGTGGCCTCTCAGAGCAGGCCGGCAAGGGCCTGTCGCCTCGGGGGCACTCACCGCTTAAGCGGTCGACCCCCTGCTTGGGGGCTCCAGCCACAGCCCGGCATGACATCACAGAACCTCGGGAGGCTCAGGCGGCTCCCGAGGTGGTAGCCCGCGGAAAGGTAAGGAAGTCACTTGAGCGTCAAGGGGGATTCCTAAGCAACGCGCCTCAGGAGCCTCACCGATCGCGTAGCTCCGCGCCCCTTGGTCTCCTCCTGGTGATCCGGACGCTCCAATTGCGGCCGAGGCCTCGCTCCCTTTGGTCTCGTCTGGTGATTCGGATGCCCCAACAGCGGTCGAGGTCTGCTCGGGATCGGGCCCTGCCAACGCAGAGCGCCACTTGAGCGTTAAAAGGGGGGTTCCCAGGCAACACGTCTCGGGAACCTCACTGATCGTGCAGCTCCACGCCCCTTGGTCTCGTCCTGGTGATCCGGACGCTCCAATTGCGGCCGAGGCCTCGCCCCGTTGGTCTCGTCCGGGTGATCCGGATGTCCCAACGGTGGTCGAGGTCTGCTCAGGATCGGGCCCCATCGAAGCAGAGTGCAGAAAGGGCTCCCGAATCACCCCGAAAGCAAGGAAGAAGCTCTCCCAGGCAGGATCCTCGACCTCCCTGGACGCTCCGCCTACGCTTCATTACACTCGGCCTCGCCGCGACCCAATGAGCTAAGTACACACGCCTGACAAGGGCAAAACCTTCTAGTCGACTAATGGCCCCAATGCCGGGCAGGAGGCATGAGCGCTAACGTGAAAATGCAGGCGCTACGTCTGCTACGTGACCCCATCGGAATTCTTGTGGTTCCAGGAGCAAGGGAGAGCAGCGCGAGGGAAGGAACCCAGTGATACGTCTCCAACGTATCTATAATTTATGAAGTATTCATGCCATGTTTACAATAATTTTATATGATTTTGGTATGATTTTATTAGAACTAACCCGGACTGACGCTGTTTTCAGCAGAACTACCGTGGTGTTGTTTTTGTACAGAAATAAAAGTTCTCGGAATGGGCTGAAAATTTATGGAGAATATTTTTGGAAAATATAAAAAATACTGGAGCAAAAAGCTGGGCCAAGAAGTGACCGAGGAGGCCACAAGCCTGGGGGGTGCGCCCCCCCTCGGGCGCGCCCCCCTAGCTTGTGGGCTCCTCGGGCACCGCCTTGACGTGAGACCGACGCCAAAAACTCCTATAAATCGAGAAACCTCCAGAAAGAAACCTAGATCGGGAGTTCCGCCGCCGCAAGCCTCCAGAGCCACGAAAAACCAATCGGGAGCCCGTTCTGGCACCCTGCCAGAGGGGGAAACCATCACCGGAGGCCATCTTCATCATCCCGGCGGTCTCCAAGACGAGGAGGGAGTAGTTCACCCTCGGGGCTGAGGGTATGTACCAGTAGCTATGTGTTTGATCTCTCTCTTTCTCTCTCGTGTTCTTGAGAAGACACGATCTTGATGTACCGCGAGCTTTATTAGTATAGATGAATCATATGGAGTTATCCCCTCTCCCTCTTCTTGTGATGAATTGAGTTTTCCCTTTGAAGTTTTCTTATCAGATTGAGTCTTTAAGGATTTGAGAACACTTGATGTATGTCTTGCGATGGGATATCCGTGGTGACAATGGGATGTTCTATTGATCCACTTGATGTATGTTTTGGTGATCAACTTGCGGGTTCCGTGACCTTGGGAATCTATGCATAGGGTTTGGCACACGTTTTTGTCTTGACTCTCCGGTAGAAACTTTGGGGCACTCTTTTAAGTTCATTGTGTTAGATTGAAAATGATGAATCTGAAATTATGTGATGCATATCATATAATCAAGCCCATGGATATTCGTGGTGACATTGGGGTATCTAGTTGACATTAGGGTTTTGGTTGGTGTGCACCTTAAGGTGTTATTTTAGTACGAACTCTAGGGCTGTTCGTGACACTTATAGGGATAGCTCATAAGATTGATCAGAAAAGATAACTTTGAGGTGGTTTCGTACCCTACAATAATTTCTTCGTTTGTTCTCCGCTATTTGTGACTTTGGAGTGAACTCTTTGTCGCACGTGAGGGATTTATATATGATTCAACTATGTTAGTATTGTTGAGAGAACTTGCACTAGTGAAAGTATGAACCCTAGGCCTTGTTTCTAAGCATTGCAATACCGTTTGTGCTCACTTTTATCATTAGTTACCTTGCTGTTTTTATATTTTCAGATTACAAAAACCTATATCTACCATCCATATTACACTTGTATCACCATCTCTTCGCCGAACTAGTGCACCTATACAATTTACCATTGTATTGGGTGTGTTGGGGACACAGGAGACTCTTTGTTATTTGGTTGCCGGGTTGTTTGAGAGAGACCATCTTCATCCTACGCCTCCCACGGATTGATAAACCTTAGGTCATCCACTTGAGGGAAATTTGCTACTGTCCTACAAAACTCTGCGCTTGGAGGCCCAACACAAGTCTACAAGAAGAAAGTTGCGTAGTAGACATCAAGCTCCTTTCTGGCGCCGTTGCCGGGGAGGCTAGGTAAGCGGCACTCACATCCCGTCAATGAAGCTCTTTTCTGGCGCCGTTGCCGGGGAGGTGAGTGCTTGAAGGTATATCTTTAGATCTTGCAATTGAATCTTTTAGTTTCTTGTTTTATCACTAGTTTGGTTTTATAAAAGAAAACTACAAAAAATGGAGTTTAGGTTGCATCAATTGGTTCGTCTTTTTAATGTCTTTCGTGAAAATGATGGTTTGGAAAATTGTGCTCAATTGGTAGAGGAAGAATTTTTTAAAATACTTAATGAGAATTCCTTGAATGATGAGCATGATTTCAAAACTACTAGTATGAATTCTCTGAATATCCATGATGCTAATGATATGCAAAGCCACAAGCTTGGGGATGCTATGTTTGATGAAGATGATATTTTTAGTCCCCCAAGTTTTGATGAGCAAATTTGTTATGATAATGACATGCCTACTATCTATGATGATTATGATGATGACATGTATGCTATAAAGAGTGATAGTAACCATGAAACTTTTCATCATGATTTTAATATGCAAAGTGGTTATGTCAATCAAGTATCTCATGATTGTTATTTTGTTGAGTTTGCTCCCACTATTATGAATAAGAAGAAAATTGCTTATGTGGAGAGTGACAAAATTTCTATGCTTGTGGATCACGAAGATAATGCTTTATGTGATATTTATGTTGTGAAATTCATTCATGATGCTACTGAAAATTATTATGAGGGAGGAGTATATGCTTGTAGGAATTGCAATAATATCAAGTTTCCTCTCTATGTGTTCAAAGTTTTGAAGTTATGCTTGTTTTGCCTTCCTATGCTAGTTGATTCTTGTTCCCATAAATTGTTTGCTCAAAAAATCCCTATGCATAGGAAGTGTGTTAGACTTAAATGTGCTTGTCATGAGATTCATGATGCTCTTTTGCAAGTTTCAAATATTATTCCTATGTGAGCATCATTGAAATCATCATGCCTAGCTAAAAGGCATTAAAGAAAAGCGCTTGTTGGGAGACAACACAACACTTTAAATTTCTGTTTTTGTGTGTTCACATGATTAAGCTACTGTAGTAATCATGTTTCTTGCCTTTTATTTCAATAAAGTGCCAAGTAAAGCCTTTGGGATGACTCACAAGATGAGTAGAATTGATGCTGAACCAAAACAGAAACTTTTGACTCCAGTACAGGAATTTTAATTTTTTATTGGAGCGTGATAATAATCTGAAATTTTTACACAATCTTAATATACAAATTTCCCAGGTTTTCCTAATTATTCAGAATTTTTAGAGACAGGGAAGTATGGTTACACTACAGATCTTCACAGACTGTTCTGTTTTTAACAGATTCTGTTTTGCATACATAGTTTGCTTGTTTTAGTGTTTTCATAGCTTATATTTAGTGGTATAAATTATGGGAATGATAGAATACAGTAGGTATCATGTGTAAACAATTATGAATCTTGTCTTGACAGTACCTAAGTGGATCATCTTTGTTTATTATACTAACCCATCTCACGAAGTTCCGTTAAGTTTTGTGTGATTGAAGTTTTCAAGTTTGGATGAGACACCGATATGAGGAGAATAAGGAGTGAAAAGAACCTAAGCTTGGGGATTCCCAAGGCACCCCCAAGGTAATATCCAAGGAAGACTCAAGTGCCTAAGCTTGGGGATGCCCCGGAAGGCATCCCCTTTTTCGTCTTCAACATTATCGGTATATCTTACTTGGAGCTATATTTTTATTCATCACACAATATGAGTTTTGCTTGGAGCATCATTTTATTTTGTTGTTCTATGTTAGGAGTTATTTATAATCTTGTTTTTCAATAAAAAGTTCCAAGAATTGCATTAGGATGCTTGCATTGCATGTTTTGATATGTGCTGTGTAAAAACATAAACTTTTTCTGTAGTGTTTGAATTTTCATATTTTACTCGAACGTGGAAAGTTCCTGAAATTTTGACACAGTATTGTCATATAAATTTTATAGCACGTCCTAAATTTTCATAATTTTTTGAGTTACAGAAGTGCACTGTTTTCATAAATTGCTACAGACTGTTCTGTTTAGTAAGATTGCTGTAATAGTTTTGTTATCTACTTATCCTATAGTTTCCATAGCCTATATTGGTAGATATAAATTGTGGAAATGATAGTATACAGTACCTAATGTTTGAAAATTATTGTGCAACATGTCTTGGCAGTACATGAAGTGTTGATTTATTCTTATGTGTACTAACCTATCTCACGAGTTCTTTTCGAGTTTTGTGTGGATGAAGTTTTTGAGAATAGGTGAAACCATGATATGAGAGGATTGAACAAGATACAAAAGCTCAAGCTTGGGGATGCCCAAGGCACCCCAAGTAAATATTTCAAGAAGTCTCAAGCATCTAAGCTTGGGGATGCTACGCATCCCACCTCTCTTCATCAACAATTATCGGTTAGCCTATGTTGAGCCTAAATTTTTATTCGTTCACATGATGCGTGTTATTCTTGGAGTGCTATTATTTTTCTTTTGCTTGCTGCCTAATAAAATTCTTAAGATCTGAAAATATTTATTGAGAGAGAGAGAGAGAGAGTCCTCACATAGCTACTTAATTGTTTGACTACTCATTGATCTTCACTTATATCTTTTGAGAGTAGCTTGTCATTTCCTCTCATGCTTCACTTATACCTTTTTGAGAGATGAAATTTTTATGCTCCTGTACTTCACTTAAATTTGTTTGAGCTTGCCAAAAAGCAATAGCAACATATGAAACTAGTCCCAAAGTGATAGATATCCAAGGAGGATATAATAAAAACTTTCATGAAGATCATGGGACAAATTAAACTTGATTCTTTGTAATAGTTTTGAAACATGATGATAGTAATATGTGAGTCATGTTAGTGAGTTATTATGCTTTAGTAGGAATATTGGTGTTAAGGTTTGTGATTCCCTATGCAAGTACGAAAGTCAATAGTTATGTTACATACTACTTGTGGTGCATTATTCGGTTTTGGTTATGTTCAATGCTCACTTATGTGAATTTTCGTTTCTTGGCTTGGTTGCTTCCCAATCTATTTGCTAGCCTCCATTTGTACTAAGTAGAAATACTACTTGTGCATCCAAAATCCTTAAACCAAGTTTTGCCTTATGAGTCCACCATACCTACCTATATGCGGTATTTCCATGCCATTCCAAGCAAATTTGTATGTGCCATCTCTAAATTTTCAAAATAAATTTTCTCTTTTGTGTGCCCGTACCGCTCATGAAACTATGGGGAGTATCCAATATTTTTTCATCCTAGGTGTGTTATTCTCACGATATGTGTTGATTCACTATCATTCACGAGAAAGTGGCTGGTATTCGGGATGCCCAGTTCCATGCTCAAAATTCAAATCAAAATATAATGAAACAAAACTCCCCCAGGATTGTTGCTTGTATGGATGGTACCCGTGGATTCGGCTCGCCGTGGAGTGTGATTGATTGGTGGAGGGGGAGTAAAAACTTTACAATTCTGTTTGGGAACCGCCTATAATGTATCTAGCATGGAAAGTATTGTGAGCTACTTTGTTGTTTTCGTTGACAGGAAAAGCATGCCACTCAAAATATTTTTCTCTCTCAATTTAAACCTTGAGCTCTGGCACCTCTACAAATCCCTACTTCCCTTTGCGAAGGGCCTATCTATTTACTTTATGCAATTTTTATTTTTGCTTTGAGTCTCCATCTTCTCTTATAAGTACCAACTAGGGGGCACTATGATCGAACTTGAGCATTGGGCATAGCTAATATTTGAGTGTGTTTCATGAATGAATTGATGATTGAGCATGATGTGCTAGGGATAGCTTTCTTTAGTGTTGATATTTTGAAAGACATGGTTGTTTGTTGACATGCTTGAGTATTGAAGTCATTATGTTAAAACTAGACTATTGCTTTGAATCATTTACATGTCCAAATGTCCATGCTATATAAAGAAGAATAGAATATGATGAATGTTAGGTAGCATTCACACTTCATAAATTATTTCTTTTATCATTTACCTACTCGAGAACGAGCAGGAATTAAGGTTGGGGATGCTGATACGTCTCCAACGTATCTATAATTTATGAAGTATTCATGCCATGTTTACAATAATTTTATATGATTTTGGTATGATTTGATTAGAACTAACCCGGACTGACGCTGTTTTCAGCAGAACTACCGTGGTGTTGTTTTTGTGCAGAAATAAAAGTTCTCGGAATGGGCTGAAAATTTACGGAGAATATTTTTGGAAAATATAAAAAATACTGGAGCAAAAAGCTAGGCCAGGAAGTGACCGAGGAGGCCACAAGCCTGGGGGGCGCCCCCCCCTAGGGCGCGCCCCCTAGCTTGTGGGCTCCTCGGGCACCACCTTGATGTGAGACCGACGCCAAAAACTCCTATAAATCGAGAAACCTCCAGAAAGAAACCTAGATCGGGAGTTCCACCGCCGCAAGGCTCCAGAGCAACGAAAAACCAATCGGGAGCCCGTTCCGGCATCCTGCCAGAGGGGGAAACGATCACCGGAGGCCATCTTCATCATCCCGGCAGTATGCATGACGAGGAGGGAGTAGTTCAGCCTTGGGGCTGAGGGTATGTACCAGTAGCTATGTGTTTGATCTCTCTCTCTCTCTCGTGTTCTTGAGATGACACGATCTTGATGTACCGCGATCTTTATTAATATAGATGAATCATATGGAGTTTTCCCCTCTCCCTCTTCTTGTGATGAATTGAGTTTTCCCTTTGAAGTTTTCTTATCGGATTGAGTCTTTAAGGATTTGAGAACACTTGATGTATGTCTTGCGATGGGATATCCGTGGTGACAATGGGATGTTCTATTGATCCACTTGATGTATGTTTTGGTGATCAACTTGCGGGTTCCGTGACCTTGGGAATCTATGCATAGGGGTTGGCACACGTTTTTGTCTTGACTCTCCGGTAGAAACTTTGTGGCACTCTTTGAAGTTCTTTGTGTTGGATTGAACATGATGAATCTGAAATTATGTGATGCATATCGTATAATCAAGCCCATGGATACTCGTGGTGACATTGGGGTATCTAGGTGACATTAGGGTTTTGGTTGATGTGTATCTTAAGGTGTTATTTTAGTACGAACTCTAGGGCTGTTCGTGACACTTATAGGGATAGCTCATAAGATTGATCAGAAAAGATAACTTTGAGGTGGTTTCGTACCCTACAATAATTTCTTCGTTTGTTCTCCGCTATTTGTGACTTTGGAGTGAACTCTTTGTCGCACGTGAGGGATTTATATATGAGTCAACTATGTTAGTATTGTTGAGAGAACTTGCACTAGTGAAAGTATGAACCCTAGGACTTGTTTCTAAGCATTGCAATACCGTTTGTGCTCACTTTTATCATTAGTTACCTTGCTGTTTTTATATTTTCAGATTAGAAAAACCTATATCTACCATCCATATTACACTTGTATCACCATCTCTTCGCCGAACTAGTGCACCTATACAATTTACCATTGTATTGGGTGTGTTGGGGACACAAGAGACACTTTGTTATTTGGTTGCAGGGTTGTTTGAGAGACACCATCTTAATCCTACGCCTCCCACGGATTGATAAACCTTAGGTCATCCACTTGAGGGAAATTTGCTACAGTCCTACAAAACTCTGCGCTTGGAGGCCCAACACGAGTCTACAAGAAGAAAGTTGCGTAGTAGACATCACCCAGCCACTCTAGGCGGCAGGGCTGAGGGCCTGTCCTTGCGGCCAGCACGCTCCCCCTCAGGAGGGCCCGCCCCGTGAGGGTTTGTACCAGTAGCTATGTGTTTGATCTCTCTGTCTCTCTCTCTCTCTTGTTCTTGAGATGACACGATCTTGATGTACCGCGAGCTGTATTGATATAGATGAATCATATGGAGTTTTCCCCTCTCTAACTTCTTGTGACGAATTGAGTTTTCCCTTTGAAGTTTACTTATCGGATTGAGTCTTTAAGGATTTGAGAACACTTGATGTATGTCTTGCGATGGGATATCCGTGGTGACAATGGGATGTTCTATAGATCCACTTGATGTATGTTTTGGTGATCAACTTGCGGGTTTCGTGACCTTGGGAATCTATGCATAGGGGTTGGCACACGTTTTTGTCTTGACACTCCGGTAGAAACTTTGGGGCACTCTTTGAAGTTCTTTGTGTTGGATTGAACATGATGAATCTGAAATTGTGTGATGCATATCGTATAATCAAGCCCATGGGTACTCATGGTGACATTGGAGTATCTAGGTGACATTAGAGTTTTGGTTGATGTGTATCTTAAGGTGTTATTTTTGTACGAACTCTAGGGCTGTTCATGACACTTATAGGGATAGCTCATAAGATTGATCGGAAAAGATAACTTTGAGGTGGTTTCGTACCCTACAATAATTTCTTCGTTTTTTCTCCGCTATTTGTGACTTTGGAGTGAACTCTTTGTCGCACGTGAGGGATTTACATATGATTCAACTATGTCAGTATTGTTGAGATAACTTGCACTAGTGAAAGTATGAACCCTAGGCCTTGTTTCTAAGCATTGCAATACCGTTTGTGCTCACTTTTATCATTAGTTACCTTGCTGTTTTTATATTTTCAGATTACAAAAACCTATATCTACCATCCATATTACACTTGTATCACCATCTCTTCGCCGAACTAGTGCACCTATACAATTTACCATTGTATTGGGTGTGTTGGGGACACAAGGGACTCTTTGTTATTTGGTTGCAGGGTTGTTTGAGAGAGACCATCTTCATCCTATGCCTCCCATGGATTGATAAACCTTAGGTCATCCACTTGAGGGAAATTTGCTACTGTCGTACAAAACTCTGCGCTTGGAGGCCCAACACGAGTCTACAAGAAGAAGGTTGCGTAGTAGACATCAAGCTCTTTTCTTCCAAAACCCTTTTTAGCAAATCCGTTATTTCCTTTCTTTCCTTTCTAATAGGAGAACTTAGTTCATGATAAGGACTTTGATTACTATTGGGGTTCATGGAAGATACTGACAGCCCCTAGTCACTACATGAGCAATTCAGGCATACAAAACAGAATATTATTTGAAGGTTTAGAGTTTGGCACATGCAAATTTACTTGGAACGGCAGGTAAATACCGTGTATAGGTAGGTATGGTGGACTCATATGGAACAACTTTAGGTTTATGGAAATGGATGCACAAGCAGTATTCCCGCTTAGTACAGGTGAAGGCTAGCAAAAGACTGGGAAGCGACCAACTAGAGAGCGACAACAGTCATAAACATGCATTGAGATTAACCAACATTGAATGCAAGCACGAGTAGGATATAAATCACCATGAACATAAATATCTTGGAGGCTATGTTGATTTTGTTTCAACTACATGCGTGAACATGTGCCAAGTCAAGCCACTTGAATCATTCAGAGGAGGGTACCATCCTATCATACTACATCACAACCATTTTACAATGCATGTTGGCACTCAAGACAAACCATTATACATTCTTAGCTAATTAAGCATGGCATGAGTAACTATAATCTCTAATTGTCATTGCAAACATGTTTCATCCATAATGAGCTGAATCCAGAATGATGAGCTAATCATATTTACAAAAACAAAATAGGTCGAGTTCATACCAGCTTTTCCCCATCTCAATCACTTCATCATATATCGTCATTATTGCCTTTCACTTGCACGACCGAACAGTGTGAATAATAATAAGAGTGCACGTGCATTGGACTAAGCTGGAATCTGCAAACAATAACTCAAAGGAGAAGGCAAGGTAATATGTGCTCTTTGTAAGATAAACAATAAAGCAAATGAGAGCCATTCAACATTTTCATTGTGGTCTTCTCCTTACGACCCAAAGAAAAGAAATTTCAAAACAAGAACGAGAAAAACTATTTACACGGGAAAGCTCCCAACAAGCAAAAGAAGAACGAGAAATATTTTTGGGTTTTCTTTTAATACTACAACTAGACAAACTAAAAAGTAAAGCTAGAACTAATTTTTTTGTATTTTTCTCAAGGTTAATTAAACACAGAAGAAGAAAGCGGAAAGAAGAAATAAAATGCCATGGATGATACAATGAAAAAGTATGAACACCGACAACTGAGATGAGTGTGTGAAGATGAATGTAATGTCGGTGAGAAATACGTACTCCCCCAAGCTTAGGCTTTTGGCCTAAGTTGGTCTAGTGCCATGGCTGGAAATAACCATCTCCTGGATACTCCGGAGGGTCCTGAGGGTTCCACTGGTTGGCGAGCTCCTGTGGCTCCCACTGAAAAACCGGATCCTGATACGGATCAAGGGCTGGTGCCGGCTCAGGTGCTGGGGGTTGCGACAGACCCCAATATCTGTAGATGTCCTCGGGCATAATAGTGTACCTGCCTGAATGGATATCGAACAAAGAAGAAGCAGGCAGAGCAATAATTTCACAAGTACCCTGACTAAATACTAAGTTGTAAAGCAGCCTCTTATCATTATCCTTCCTAATAAAATCATGTGCTACCATACTGTCATAGTCTAAATATCTTGTAGGTAGCAACATTTCCTCTTCCTCGTCAAGCCTAATGGGTATCTTAAAGTGTTTGGCTAGACGAGATGCATAGATACCTCCGAATATGGGGCCCTTCGAACGGTTTAAGTTCAACCGTTGGGCCACCATAGCGCCCAGACTAAAAGTTCTATCAGCAAGTAAAGCGTGGCACAAAATGGCGAGTTCGGGAGCACTAAGGCTTCCACTCTCCCCACGACCAACTAAACATCTCCCCGCAAATAATGAATAATAGCGTAGAACAGGAAAATGTAAACTAGCTGCTCTTGCCTTTGACACCCCTCTCTCTTCTCCCACAGTGGTTGCGGCAATAAAGTCCTCCATGTCTCTAGGACGTGGTTCACTGATGCTGCCCTCATAAGGTATTTTGCAAATTTTGCAAAAGTCGTAAAGTGACATCTTCTTAGGCACATCATACAAGTAAAACTCTACCATGGGAGGATCCTTCCTAGGATAAAAGTGAAAGTTTTGCACGAAGATATTAGTGAGTAGGAGGTACTGGTCACACTTATCGTTTAGGAAGTCGGTGATGCCTGCATTCTCTGCCAAATAATAGAAATCTTCATAAATTCCAGCCGCCCTCAAGAATGCATCACTTGGCCATTCACATGGCCGAACCTCCGCGGTGCGGGGAATATTGTATCTGGGCTTCTCATTTTCATTTTCTTTAGAACCCCGGCTTGAAGAGCCTCTTAACAATCTCCTCATCATTTCTTTCTCTGAAAAATTTCTGTAATTTTAGTGACTCAAAATAAAAGTGAACAAAACTCAACAAAACTTATAGCAACTACTCCCACAAGTGCCTAGAGGCTATATCATGCATCAAAACTACTTGGGACCATACAAATTTGACATCCAAGCTCAAGAACAAGGTCACCACAGCAGCAAAAATTTGCAATATATAAAGCACTAAGGCAAAAACTAATTGGACCATTGGAGGAGTCACATACCGAAGATCCGTCCCCCAAAACAGTTTTGTAAATGGAGCTTTGCACAAGGAGATCGAAAATGGCAGCAAAATGAGCTAGAACACGGGTTTGAGCAATGGTGGGATTTTTTCTGGAGGAAGACGAAGTGGATGGGTGCTGGAATAAGTGAGGGGGGCCTACGTGGGACACACAAGCCAGGGGGGCGCGCCCAGGGGGGTGGGCGCGCCCTGTAGGCTTGTGGCCCACTGGTTCAGCCCCCTGATGTGTTCTCAGTGCCAAAAATTCTTAAATATTCCAGAAAAAATCATACTACATTTTCAGGGCATTTGGAGAACTTTTATTTTCAGGTCATTTTTTTATTGCACGGATAAATCAGAAAACAGAAAAATAATAGCATTTTTGCTTTATTTAATCTAAACAATAGAAAGTAAAAGTTGGGTACAGAAGGTTGTGCCTCCTAAATTCATCCATCTCATGCTCATAAAAAAGAATCCATCAATAAGGTTGATCAAGTCTTATTGACAAACTTTTTTCGAATGACACGGAACCGGAGAATTTTCGAATAACACTAGGTTACCTCAATGGGGATATGCATGTCCCCAACAATAAGTATATCATATTTCTTTTTGGCAGTAGGGAGAGGGAATTCAAAATCTCCAATAATAATCGTTGAAATTTTTCCAATGGAGTTGATACTATGAACTTGAGGTTGTTTCTTCGGAAAGTGTACCGTATGCTCATTACCATTAACATGAAAAGTGGCATTGCCCTTGTTGCAATCAATAACAGCCCATGCAGTATTCAAAAAGGGTCTACCAAGGATAATTGACATATTGTCGTCTTCAGGAATATCAAGAATAACAAAGTCCGTTAGGATAGTAACATTTGCAACTACGACAGGCACATCCTCACAGATACCGATGGGTAAAGCAGTAGATTTATCAGCCATTTGCAAAGAGATTTCAGTAGGTGTCAACTTATTCAAATCAAGTCTATGATACAAAGAGAAAGTCATAACACTAACACCAGCTCCAAGGTCACATAAAGCAGTTTTAACATAGTTTCTTTTAATAGAGCAAGGTATAGTAGGTACTCTGGGATCTCCTAGTTTCTTTTGTATTCCACCCTTAAAGGTATAATTAGCAAGCATGGTGGAAATCTCAGCTTCCGGTATCTTTCTTTTATTTGTCACAATATCTTTCATATACTTAGCATAAGGAGACATTTTCAGAATATCAGTCAAGCGCATACGCAAAAAGACAGGTCTAAGCAATTCAACAAAATGCTCAAAGTCCTCATCATCCTTTTTCTTGGATGGCTTTGGAGGAAAGGGCATGGGTTTCTGAACCCAAGGTTCTCTTTATTTACCATGCTTCCTAGCAACAAAGTCTCTTTTATCATATCTTTTATTCTTAGGTTGTGGGTTATCAAGATCAACAGCAGGTTCAATCTCCACATCATTATCATTACTAGGTTCAGCATTAACAGGAACATCATCATTAATATTATCAATAGGCTCATGTTCATTACCAGATTGTGTCTCAGCATCAGAAATAGAAATATCATTTGGGTTTTCATGAGTATCTATAACAGGTTCACTAGCAGCATGCAAAGTCATATCCTCATTCTTTTTCCTTTTATTACTGGGACGACTAGGTGCATCAGTATTAATTCTCTGAGAATCTTGCTCGATTCTCTTAGGATGGCCCTCAGGATACAAAGGTTCCTGAGTCATTTTACCACCTCTAGTCACAACTCTAACAGAATGATGATTGTTCTTACCATTCATCTCATTAAGCAAATCATTTTGTGCCTTAAGTACTTGTTCTACTTGAGTAGTTATCATGGAAGCATATTTACTAATAAGCTTAAGATCATTGATAATTCTACTCATTTAATCACCTAAGCGATCAACCATGTAAGCATTATGTTTCAATTGTCTACTAACATAAGCATTGAAATTTTCTTGCTTGACAATAAAGTTATCAAACTCATCCAAACATTGGCTAGCAGACTTATTATAGGGAATATCACCTTCATCAAATCTACGGAGAGAATTTACCTCTACTACCTGTGTCGGGGTATCAAGACCATGTATCTCTTCAATAGGTGGTAGATTCTTAACATCTTCAGTTTTAATACCTTTTTCTTTCATAGAATTCTTTGCCTCTTGCATATCTTCAGGACTAAGAAATAGAATACCTCTTTTCTTCGGAATTGGCTTTGGAGGTGGTTCGGGAATAGTACAATCATTATCATTGCTCAATATATTATTCAATAGTAGTTCAGCTTGTTCAACAGTTCGTTCCCTGAAAACACAACCAGCACAACTATCTAGGTGGTCCCTAGAAGCATCGGTTAGTCCATTATAAAAGATATCAAGTATTTTGTTTTTCTTGAGAGGATGATCAGGCAAAGCATTAAGTAATTGGAGAAGTCTCCCCCAAGCTTGTGGGAGACTCTCTTCTTCAATTTGCACAAAGTTAAATATTTCCTGCAAGGCAGCTTGTTTCTTATGGGCAGGAAAATATTTTTCAGAGAAGTAATATATCATATCCCTGGGACTACGCACACAACCAGGAGCAAGAGAATTAAACCATATCTTAGCATCACCCTTTAATGAGAAAGGAAACAACTTAAGAATATAGTAATAACGAATTTTTTCCTCATGAGTAAATACGGTGGCTATATCATTCAATTTAGTAAGATGTGCCACAACAGTTTCAGATTCATAACCATGGAAAGTATCAGATTCAACCAAAGTAATTAACTCAGGATCGACAGAGAATTCATAATCCTTATCAGTGACAAGGATGGGTGAAGTAGCAAACTTAGGATCATATTGCATTCTAGCATTCAAAGATTTTTCCTTCCACTTGCATAGCAATTTCTTAAGATCATCTCTATCCTTACAAGCAAGAAAGTCCCTAGCTACCTGTCCCTCCATAACATAACCCTTAGGTATATTAGGCAATTCATATCTAGGAGAGCTAGGTCTAGCAGGTGTCTTATAGTGTTCAGTTTCAATAATTTCATCAGTTTCAGAAATATCATCAGTTTCAGAAATATCATCAGTTTCAGCATTGACTCTAGCAATTTGTTCATCAAGAAATTCACCCAGTGGCACAGTATTATCAAGCAAAGTATCATCATAAGCATCATGCATAGCATAAGTGGCATCATTAATTACTTCCGACATATCAGAATCAATAGTAGGTGGTGGTGTCGCAAATTTTCTAATAACAGAAGGTGAATCAAGTGCAGAGCTAGATGGCAGTTCCTTACCTCCTCTCGTAGTAGAGGGATAGATCTTGGTTTTTGGGTCTTTCAGATTCTTCATAGTGATCAACAGATATAAATCCCAAGTGACTCAGAGAATAGAGCTATGCTCCCCGGCAACGGCGCCAGAAAAAGGTCTTGATAACCCACAAGTATAGGGGATCGCAACAGTTTTCGAGGGTAGAGTATTCAACCCAAATTTATTGATTCGACACAAGGGGAGCCAAAGAATATTCTCGAGTATTAGCAGCTGAGTTGTCAATTCAACCACACCTGAAAGACTTAATATCTGCAGCAAAGTATTTAGTAGCAAAGTAGTATGGAAGTAACGGTAACGATGGCAAACGTGACAGTAGCAGTTTTGTAGTGATTGTAACAGTAGCAACGGAAAAGTAACTTAGCAAAGATCAATATATGAAAAGCTCATAGGCAATGGATCAGTGATGGATAATTATGTCGGATGGCATTCATCATGCAACGGTTATAACATAGGGTGACACAGAACTAGCTCCAATTCATCAATGTAATGTAGGCATGTATTCCATATATAGTCATACGTGCTTATGGAAAAGAACTTGCATGACATCTTTTGTCCTACCCTCCCGTGGCAGCGGGGTCCTAACGGAAACTAAGGGATATTAAGGCCTCCTTTTAATAGAGAACTGGACCAAAGCATTAGCACTTAGTGAATACATGAACTCCTCAAACTACGGTAATCGCCGGAAAGAATCCCAGTTATTGTCACCCTGGGGGATGCGGATCATAACTCGTAATAGGTGTCTACAACTTGCAAGATAGGATCAAGAACACATATATATTCATGAAAACATAATAGGTTCAGATCTGAAATCATGGCACTCGGGCCCTAGTGACAAGCATTAAGCATAGCAAAGTCATAGCAACATCAATCCCAGAACATAGTGGATACTAGGGATCAAACCCTAACAAAACTAACTCGATTACATGGTAAATCTCATCCAACCCATTACCGTCCAGCAAGACTACGATTGGATTACTCACGAACGGTGGAGAGCATCATGAAATTGGGGATGAAGGATGGTTGGTGATGACGACGGAGTCGATTTCCCCTCTCCGGAGCGCAAAACGGACCCCAGATCTGCCCTCCCGAGGAAGAACAGGAGGTGGCGGCGGCTCCGTATCGTGAAACGCGATGAACTCTTCTCCTTGATTTTTTCTCCCTGAATAGGAATATATAGAGTTGGAATTGAGGTCGGAGGAGCTCCAGGGGGCCCAAAAGACAGGGGGGCGCGCCCTGGGGGGGGGGGGCGCCCCCCTGGCTTGTGACCAGGTGGTGGACCCCCTCCGGTTGATTCTTTCGCCAGTATTTTTTATTAATTCCAAAAATATTCTCCGTAAATTTTCAGGTCAATCCGAGAACTTTTATTTCTGCACAAAAATAACACCAAGGCAATTCTGCTGAAAACATCATCAGTCCGGGTCAGTTCCATTCAAATCATGCAAATTAGAGTCCAACACAAGGGCAAAAGAGTTTGGAAAAGTAGATACGATGGAGACCCACCTCCCAGCGTGGTCGCCATGCTGATACGTCTCCAACGTATCTATAATTTATGAAGTATTCATGCCATGTTTACAATAATTTTATATGATTTTGGTATGATTTTATTAGAACTAACCCAGACTGACACTGTTTTCAGCAGAACTACCTTGGTGTCGTTTTTTGTGCAGAAATAAAAGTTCTCCGAATGAGCTGAAAATTTACGGAGAATATTTTTGGAAAATATAAAAAATACTGGAGCAAAAAGATACCGGAGAGGAGTCCCGAGGCAGCCACAAGCCTAGGGGGCGCGCCCCCCTAGGGCGCGCCCCCCTAGCTTGTGGGCCCCTCGGGAGTCCCCCTGACTTGATTCGAACACCAAGTACTCCTATAAATACCCAAACCCCCAGAAAGAAACCTAGATCGGGAGTTCCGCCGCCGCAAGCCTCTGTAGCCACGAAAAACCAATCGGGAGCCCGTTCCGGCACCCTGCCAGAGGGGGAAACCATCACCGGAGGCCATCTTTATCATCCCGGCGGTCTCCATGATGAGGAGGGAGTAGTTCACCCTCGGGGCTGAGGGTATGTACCAGTAGCTATGTGTTTGATCTCTCTCTCTCTCTCTCGTATTCTTGAGATGATACAATCTTGATGTACCGCGAGCTTTATTAATATAGATGAATCATATGGAGTTTTCCCCTCTCTATCTTCTTGTGATGAATTGAGTTTTCCCTTTGAAGTTTTCTTATCGGATTGAGTCTTTAAGGATTTGAGAACACTTGATGAATGTCTTTCGATGGGATATCCGTGGTGACAATGGGATGTTCTATTGATCCACTTGATGTATGTTTTGGTGATCAACTTGCGGGTTCCGTGACCTTGGGAATCTATGCATAGGGGTTGGCACACGTTTTCGTCTTGACTCTCCGGTAGAAACTTTGGGGCACTCTTTGAAGTTCTTTGTGTTGGATTGAACATGATGAATCTGAAATTGTGTGATGCATATCGTATAATCAAGCCCATGGGTACTCGTGGTGACATTGGAGTATCTAGGTGACATTAGGGTTTTGGTTGATGTGTATCTTAAGGTGTTATTTTAGTACGAACTCTAGGGCTGTTCGTGAGACTTATAGGGATAGCTCATAAGATTGATCGGAAAAGATAACTTTGAGGTGGTTTCGTACCCTACAATAATTTCTTCGTTTGTTCTCCGCTATTTGTGACTTTGGAGTGAACTCTTTGTCGCACGTGAGGGATTTACATATGATTCAACTATGTTAGTATTGTTGAGAGAACTTGCACTAGTGAAAGTATGAACCCTAGGCCTTGTTTCTAAGTATTGCAATACCGTTTGTGCTCACTTTTATCATTAGTTACCTTGCTGTTTTTATATTTTCAGATTACAAAAACCTATATCTACCATCCATATTACACTTGTATCACCATCTCTTCGCCGAACTAGTGCACCTATACAATTTACCATTGTATTGGGTGTGTTGGGGACACAAGAGACTCTTTGTTATTTGGTTGCAGGGTTGTTCGAGAGAGACCATCTTCATCCTACGCCTCCCACGGATTGATAAACCTTAGGTCATCCACTTGAGGGAAAATTGCTACTGTCCTACAAAACTCTGCGCTTGGAGGCCCAATAAAGTCTACAAGAATAAAGTTGCGTAGTAGACATCAAGCTCTTTTCTGGCGCCGTTGCCGGGGAGGTGAGTGCTTGAAGGTATATCTTTAGATCTTGTAATTAAATCTTTTAGTTTCTTGTTTTTCACTGGTTTTGTTTTATAAAAGAAAACTACAAAAAATAATATGGAATTGAGGTTGCCTCATATGCTTCATCTTTTTAATGTCTTTCGTGAAAATGATGGAAAGGAAAATTGTGCTCAAGTGTTAGAAGAAGAAGTTATTAAAATGTTTGGCACTAAATCTTTGAGTGATGATCATGATTGCAATATTGCTAGTATGAATTATCTGAATATCCATGATGCTAATGATATGCAAAGCCACAAGCTTGGGGATGCTATGTTTGATGAAGATGATATTTTTAGTCCCCCAAGTTTTGATGAGCAATTTTGTTATCATAATGACATGCCTATTATCTATGATGATTATGATGATGACATGTATGCTATAAAGAGTGATAGTAACCATGAAACTTGTCATCATGATTTTAATATTCAAAGTGGTTATGTCAATCAAGTATCTCATGATAGTTATTTTGTTGAGTTTGCTCCCGCTATTATGAATGAGAAGAAAATTACTTATGTGGGGAGTGACAAATTTTCTATGCTTGTGGATCATGAAAATAATGCTTTATGTGATAGTTATGTTGTGAAATTCCTTCATGATTCTACTGAAAATTATTATGAGGGAGGAGTATATGCTTGTAGGTATTGCAATAATATCAAGTTTCCTCTCTATGTGTTGAAAGTTTTGAAGTCATGCTTGTTTTGCCTTCCTATGCTAGTTGATTCTTGCTCCCATAAATTGTTTGCTCACAAAATCCCTATGCATAGGAAGTGGGTTAGACTTAAATGTGCTTGTCATGAGATTCATGATGCTCTTTTGCATGTTTCAATTATTTTTCCTATGTGAGCATCATTTAAATCATCATGCCTAGCGAAAAGGCTTTAAAGAAAAGTGCTTGTTGGGAGACAACCCAACACTTTTACTTTCTGTTTTTGTGTGTTCACATGATTAAGCTACTGTAGTAATCATGTTTTATGCCTTTTATTTCAATAAAGTGCCAAGTAAAGCCTTTGGGATGACTCACAAGATGAGTAGAATTGATGCTGAACCAAAACAGAAACGTTTGACTCCAGTACAGGAATTTTAATTTTTTACTGGAGCGTGATAATGATCTAAAAATTTTACACAGTATTAATATACAAATCCTTCAGGTTTTCCTAATTTTTCAGAATTTTTAGAGACAGCGAAGTATGGTTATACTACAGATTTTCACAGATTGTTCTGTTTTTGACAGATTCTGTTTTGCATGCATAGTTTGCTTGTTTTAGTGTTCCCATAGCTTATATTCAGTGATATAAATTATGGGAATGATAGAATACAGTAGGTATTATGTGAGAACAATTATGAATCTTGTCTTGACAGTACCTAAGTGAATGATCTTTATTTATTATACTAACCCATCTCACGAAGTTCCGTTAAGTTTTGTGTGATTGAAGTTTTCATGTTTTGGGTGAGACACCGATATGCGGAGAATAAGGAGTGAAATGAACCTAATATTGGGGATGCCCAAGTCACCCCCAAGGTAATATCTAAGGAAGACTCAAGCGCCTAAGCTTGGGGATGCCCCGGAAGGCATCCCCTCTTTCGTCTCCAACATTATCGGTATATCTTACTTGGAGCTATATTTTTATTCGTCACATAATATGAGTTTTGCTTGGAGCGTCATTTTGTTTTGTTGTTCTGTGCTAGGTGTTATTTATAATCTTGTTTTGCAATAAAAAGTTCCAAGAATTGCCTTAGGATGCTTGCATTGCATGTTTGATGTGTGCTGTGTAAAAACAGAAACTTTGGCTGTAGTGTTTGAATTTTCATATTTTACTGGAACGTGCAAAGTTCCTGAAATTTTTACACAGTGTTGTCATATAAATTATTTAGCATTTCCTTAATTTTCATAATTTTTTGAGTTACATAAGTACACTGTTTTCATAAATTTCTACAAACTGTTCTGTTTGGACAGATTGTTGTCATAGTTTCGTTATCTACTTATCTTATAGTTTCCATAGCCTATATTGGTAGATATAAATTGTGGAAATGATAGTATACAGTACCTAATGTTTGAATATTATTATGCAAACTGTCTTGGCAGTACATAAAGAGTTGATTTATTATTATGTGTACTAACCTATCTCACGAGTTCTTTTCAAGTTTTGTGTGGAAGATGTTTTTGAGAATAGGTGAAACCATGATATGAGAGGATTGAACGAGATAAAAAAGCTCAAGCTTGGGGATGCCCAAGGCACCCCAAGTAAATATTTCAACAAGTCTCAAGCATCTAAGCTTGGGGATGCTACGCATCCCACCTCTCTTCATCAACAATTATCGGTTAGCCTATGTTGAGCCTAAATTTTTATTCGTTCACATGATGCGTGCTATTCTTGGAGTGCTATTTTTTCTTTTTCTTGATCTTTAATAAAATACTTAAGATCTGAAATTCTTAGATGAGAGAGTCTTCACATAGTTATTTAATTGTTGGCTACTCATTGGTCTTCACTTATATCTTTTTGGAGTAGTTTGTCATTCACTCTCGTGCTTCACTTATATCCTATGAGTAAATGGTTGAATGAATTGAATATCATAAATCTGAAATTAAATATGCTTCATATACTTATCCCATGGGGAGTAATGACTTCACACATAATAAGTATAGGTGGTAAAATTTATTGAAAGTTAGCAAACACCGCATTGGTCACTTGAACAATTCATGAAAGAATATTGAAGGAAGAGAGATTCCACATATAAATATACTATCTTGGACATCTTCTATGATTGTGAGCTCATTAATTATTTTCAAACTCGAGAAAATTAGTTAAAATTGGACAAGGAAGGCAACTTAATGAGTTATGTTTGGGTATATTTGTATAGAAGTTATATTGTTATGGATCCTCCAACATGTGGTGCTTGCTTCCACCTCATACTAGGCAAAACTTCCGCACCAAGTAGAAATACTACTTGTGCATCCAAACACCCTTAAACCCAAAGCTGTTCCATATGAGTTCACCATACCTACCTATATGCGGTATTTACCTGCCGTTCCAAGTAAATTTGCATGTGCCAAACTCTAAACCTTCAAATAATATTCTGTTTTGTATGCCCGAATCGCTCATATAGTGACTAGGGGCTGTCAGTATCTTCCATGCTAGGCAGGTTATTCTCACGATATGTGTTGATTCACTATTATTCACGAGAAAGTGGCTGGTATTCGGGATGCCCAGTTCCATGCTCAAAAATCAAATCAAAATATAATGAAACAAAACTCCCCCAGGATTGTTGTTTGTATGGACGGTACCCGTGGATTCGGCTCGCCGTGGAGTGTGATTGATTGGTGGAGGGGGAGTAAAAACTTTACCATTCTGTTTGGCAACTGCCTATAATGTATCTAGCATGGAAGATACCGAGGTCTCTCGGTTGTTATGTTGACAATGAAAGCATACCACTCAAAATTATTATTCATCTCTATTTTAAAAGCTCGAGCTCTCGCACCTTTGCAAATCAATGCTTCCCTCTGCGAAGGGCCTATCTTTTACTTTCTAGTACTTACCTTTATGCAAGAGTCATGGTGATCTTCACCACTTCCTATATTTCGCCTTTTTGTCTTGGCAAGCATCATGTGTTGGGGAATGATCTAGACATATATATCCACACAAATATATTTAATCATGAATTATTATTGTTGACAATTATCTATATGATAAATAAGTTGGGAGGCGAAACATTAAGCCCCTATCTTTCTCTGTGTTCGATATATGCTCTTTGTTCTAAAAATATGCTTTGAGTGTCAATAATCATGGAAGACTATATGATAGTTGAGTATGTGGAATTTGCTAAATCAAAGCTCTTACATAGACCCTTCCTGAAAATAAGATGAATTGCAATTGTTCGATGACTAGGAATATGGTTTGTTAGTTTTCAAGAAACTTTCTGGTCTATACTTTAAGATGTGAATAGCTTGTTACTTGATCATGAGAAGTTTTATGAGATGAGCTACTGTTTATGGTTTATATTGATGCTAGAAAAAGTGATTGGAATTATCATTGATCAAACTTGTGCACTTGATAGCATTCACACTTCACAAATTATTTCTTTTATCATTTACCTACTCGAGGACGAGCAGGAATTAAGCTTGGGGATGCTGATACGTCTCCAACGTATCTATAATTTATGAAGTATTCATGCCATGTTTACAATAATTTTATATGATTTTGGTATGATTTTATTAGGATTAACCCGGACTGATGCTGTTTTCAGCAGAACTACCATGGTGTCATTTTTTTTGTGCAGAAATAAAAGTTCTCGGAATGGGCTGAAAATTTACGGAGAATATTTTTGCAAAATATAAAAATACTGGAGCAAAAAGATACCGGAGAGGGGTCCCGAGGCAGCCACAAGCCTAGGGGGCGCCCCCCCTAGGGCGCGCCCCCTGGCTTGTGGGCCCCTCGGGAGTCCCCCTGACTTGATTCCAACGCCAAGTATTCCTATAAATACCAAAACCCCCAGAAAGAAACCTAGATCGGGAGTTCCGCCGCCGCAAGCCTCTGTAGCCACGAAAAACCAATCAGGAGCCCGTTCCAGCACCCTGCCGGAGGGGGAAACCAAAACCGGAGGCCATCTTCATCATCCTGGCGGTCTCCATGACGAGGAGGGAGTAATTCACCTTCGGGGCTGAGGGTATGTACCAGTAGCTATGTGTATGATGTCTCTCTCTCTCGTTCTTGAGATGACACGATCTTGATGTACCGCGAGCTTTATTAATATAGATGAATCATATGGAGTTTTCCCCTCTCTATATTCTTGTGATGAATTGAGTTTTCCCTTTGAAGTTTTCTTATCGGATTGAGTCTTTAAAGGATTTGAGAACACTTGATGTATGTCTTGCAATGGGATATCCGTGGTGACAATGGGATGTTCTATTGATCCACTTGATGTATGTTTTGGTGATCAACTTGCGGGTTCCGTGACCTTGGGAATCTATGCATAGGGGTTGGCACATGTTTTCGTCTTGACTCTCCGGTAGAAACTTTGGGGCACTCTTTGAAGTTCTTTGTGTTGGATTGAACATGATGAATCTGAAATTGTGTGATACATATCGTATAATCAAGTGCCAAACATTTTAATAACTTCTTCTTCTAACACTTGAGCACAATTTTCTTTTCCATCATTTTCACGAAAGACATTAAAAAGATGAAGCATATGAGGCAACCTCAATTCCATATTTTTTTTGTAGTTTTCTTTTATAAAAACCAAACTAGTGAGAAACAAGAAACTAAAAGATTTAATTGCAAGATCTAAAGATATACCTTCAAGCACTCACCTCCCCAGCAACGGCGCTAGAAAAGAGCTTGATGTCTACTACGCAACTTTATTCTTGTAGACTTTGTTGGGCCTCCAAGCGCAGAGTTTTGTAGGACAGTAGCAAATTTCCCACAAGTGGATGACCTAAGGTTTATCAATCCGTGGGAGGCGTTGGATGAACATGGTCTCTCTCAAACAACCCTGCAACCAAATAACAATGAGTCTCTTGTGTCCCCAACACACCCAATACAATGGTAAATTGTATAGGTGCACTAGTTCGGCGAAGAGGTAGTGATACAAGTGCAATGTGGATGGTAGATATAGGTTTTTGTAACCTTAAAATATAAAAACAGCAAGGTAGCAAGTAACAAAAGTGAGCAAAAACGGTATTGCAATGCTTGAAAACAAGGCCTAGGGTTCATACTTTCACTAGTGCAAGTTCTCTCAACGATACTGACATAGTTGAATCATATGTAAATCCCTCACGTGCGACAAAGAGTTCACTCCAAAGTCACAAATAGTGGAGAACAAACGAAGAAATTATTGTAGGGTACGAAACCACCTCAAAGTTGTCTTTTCTGATCAATCTTATGAGCTATCCCTATAAGTGTCACGAACAGCCCTAGAGTTCGTACTAAAATAACACCTTAAGATACACATCAACCAAAACCCTAATGTCACCTAGATACTCCAACGTCACCACAAGTACCCATGGGCTTTATTATACGATATGCATCACACAATTTCAGATTCATCATGTTCAATCCAACACAAAGAACTTCAAAGCGTGCCCCAAAGTTTCTACCGGAGAGTCAAGACAAAAACGTGTGCCAACCCCTATGCATAGATTCCCAAGGTCACGAAACCCGCAAGTTGATCACTAAAACATACATCAAGTGGATCAATAGAACATCCCATTGTCACCACGGATATCCCATCGCAAGACATACATCAAGTGTTCTCAAATCCTTTAAAGACTCAATCCGATGAGAAAACTTCAAAGGGAAAACTCAATTCATCACAAGAAGATAGAGAGGGGAAAACTCCATATGATTCATCTATATTAATAAAGCTCACGGTACATCAAGATCGTGTCATCTCAAGAACACGAGAGAGAGAGATCAAACACATAGCTACTGGTACATACCCTCAGCCCCGAGGGTGAACTACTCCCTCCTCGACATGGAGACCGCCGGGATGATGAAGATGGCCTCCGGTGATGGTTTCCCCCTCCAGCAGGGTGCCGGAACGGGCTCCCGATTGGTTTTTCGTGGCTACAGAGGCTTGCGGCGGCGGAACTCCCGATCTAGGTTTCTTTCTGGGGGGTTTTGGTATTTGTAGGAATTTTTGGCGTCGGTCTCACGTCAAGGGGGTGCCCGAGGGGCCCACAAGCCAGGAGGCGTGCCCTAGGGGGCCGGGGCCCATAGGCTTGTGGCTGCCTCGGGACTCCCCTCCGGTATCTTTTTGCTCCTGTATTTTTTATATTTTCCAAAAATATTCTCCGTAAATTTTCAGCCCATTCCGAGAACTTTTATTTCTGCACAAAAAACGACACCATGGTAGTTCTGCTGAAAACAGCGTCAGTCCGGGTTAGTTCTAATCAAATCATACCAAAATCATATAGAATTATTGTAAACATGGCATGAATACTTCATAAATTATAGATACGTTGCAGACGTATCAGCATCCCCAAGCTTAATTCCTGCTCGTCCTCGAGTATGTAAATGATAAAAGAAATAATTTATGAAGTGTGAATGCTAGCAAGTGCACAAGTTTGATCAATTCCAATCACTTTTTCTAGCATCAATATAATCCATAAACAGTAGCTCATCTCATAAAACTTCTCATGATCAAGTAACAAGCTATTCACATGTTAAAGTATAGACCAGAAAGTTTCTTGAAAACTAACAAACCATATTCCTAGTCATCGAACAATTGCAATTCATCTTATTTTCAGGAAGGGTCTATGTAAGAGCTTTGATTTAGCAAATTCCACATACGCAACTATCATATAGTCTTCCATGATTATTGACACTCAAAGCATATTTTTAGAACAAATAGCATCCATCGAACACAAAGAAAGATAGGGGCTTAATGTTTCGCCTCCCAACTTATTTATCATATAGGTAATTGTCAACAATAATAATTCATGATCAAATATATTTGTGTGGATATATATGTCTAGATCATTCCCCAACACATGACGCTTGCCAAGAGAAAAAGGCGGAATATAGGAAGTGGTGACGATCACCATGACTCTTTCATAAAGGTAATTACTAGAAAGTAAAAGATAGGCCTTTCGCAGAGGGAAGCATTGATTTGCAAAGGTGCCAGAGCTCGAGCTTTTAAAACAGAGATGAATAATAATTTTGAGCGGTATGCTTTCATTGTCAACGTAACAACCGAGAGATCTCGGTATCTTCCATGCTAGATACATTATAGGCGGTTCCCAAACAGAATGGTAAAGTTTTTACTCCCCCTCCACCAATCAATCACACTCCACGGCGAGCCGAATCCACGGGTACCGTCCATACAAACAACAATCCTGGGGGAGTTTTGTTTCATTATATTTTGATTTGATTTTTGAGCATAGAACTGGGCATCCCGAATACCAGCCACTTTCTCGTGAATGATAGTGAATCAACACATATCGTGAGAATAACCCACCTAGCATGGAAGATACTGACAGCCCCTAGTAACTATATGAGCGATTCGGGCATACAAAACAGAATATTATTTGAAGGTTTAGAGTTTGGCACATGCAAATTTACTTGGAACGACAGGTAAATACCGCATATAGGTAGGTATGGTGGACTCATATGGAACAACTTTGGGTTTAAGGGTGTTTCGATGCACAAGTAGTATTTCTACTTGGTGCGGAAGTTTTGGCTAGTATGAGGTGGAAGCAAGCACCACATGTTGGAGGATCCATAACAATATAACTTCTATACAAATATAACCAAACATAACTCATTAAGTTGTCTTCCTTGTCCAATTTTAACTAATTTTCTCGAGTTTGAAAATAATTAATGAGCTCACAATCATAGAAGATGTCCAAGATAGTATATTTATATGCGGAATCTCTCTTCCTTCAATATTCTTTCATGAATTGTTCAAGTGACCAATGCGGTGTTTGCTAACTTTCAATAAATTTTACAACCTATACTTATTATGTGTGAAGTCATTACTCCCCATGGAATAAGTATATGAAGCATATTTAATTTCATATTTATGATATTCAATTCATTCAACCATTTACTAATAGGATATAAGTGAAGCATGAGAGTGAATGACAAACTACTCCAAAAAGATATAAGTGAAGATCAATGAGTAGCCAACAATTAAGTAACTATGTGAAGGCTCTCTCATCTAAGAATTTAAGATCTTAAGCATTTTATTAAACAGTAAGCAAAAGAAAAATAGCACTCCAAGAATAGCACGCATCATGTGACCGAATAAAAATTTAGTCTCAACATAGGATAACCGATAATTGTTGATGAAGAGAGGTGGGATACGTAGCATCCCCAAGCTTAGATGCTTGATACTTCTTGAAATATTTACTTGGGGTGCCTTGGGAATCCCCAAGCTTGAGCTTATGTATCTCGTTCAATCCTCTCATACCACGGTTTCACCTAAGTCTCAAAAACTTCATCCACACAAAACTCAAAAAGAACTCGTGAGATAGGTTAGTACACATAAGAATAAATCAACACTTCATGTACTGCCAAGACATGTTGCACAATAATTTCCAAACATCATCTACTGTTTACTATCGTTTCCACAATTTATATCTACCAATATAGGCTATGGAAACTATAGGATAAGTAGATAACAAAACTATGACAGCAATCTGTCTAAACAGAACAGTCTGTAGCAATTTATTAAACCAGTGTACTTATGTAACTCTAAAAATTATGAAAATTTAGGAAACAATATAAAATTTATACGAAAAAACTGTGTAAAAATTTCAGAAACGTTCCACGTTCCAGTAAAATATGAAAATTCAAACACTACAGCAAAAGTTTCTGTTTTTACACAGCACACATCAAAACATGCAATGCAAGCATCCTAAGACAATTCTTGGAACTTTTTATTGAAAAACAAGATTATAAATAACACCTAACAGAGAACAACAAAATAAAATGACACTCCAAGCAAAACTCATATTATGTGACGAATAAAAATATAGCTCCAAGTAAGATATACCGATAATGTTGAAGACGAAAGAGGGGATTCCCCGGAAGGCATCCCCAAGCTTAGGCGCTTGAGTCTTCCTTGGATATTACCTTGGGGGTACCTTGGGCATCCCCAAGCTTAGTTTCATGTCACTCCTTATTCTCCTCATATCGGTGTCTCACCCAAAACTTGAAAACTTCAATCACACGAAACTAAACGGAACTTCGTGAGAAGGGTTAGTGTAATAAAGATAAATCATTCACTTAGGTACTATCAAGACAAGATTCAGAATTGTTCCCACATGATACCAACTTTATTCTACCTTTCCCATAATTTATACCACTAAATATAAGCTATGGAAACACAAAAACAAGCAAACTATGCATGCAAAACAGAATCTATCAAAAACAGAACAGTCTGTGAAGATCTGTAGCGTAACCATACTTCCCTGTCTCCCAAAATTCTGAAAAATTAGGAAAACCTGAAGGATTTTCATATTAAGACTGTGTAAAAATTTCAGATCATTATTACACTCCAGTAAAAAATTAAAATTCCTGTACTGGAGTCAAAATTTTCTGTTTTGGTTCAGCATCAATTCTACTCATCTTGTGAGTCATCCCAAAGGCTTTACTTGGCCCTTTATTGAAATAAAAGGCATAAAACATGATTACTACAGTAGCTTAATCATGTGAACACACAAAAACAGAAAGTAAAAGTGTTGGGTTGCCTCCCAACAAGCGCTTTTCTTTAATGCTTGTTTTGCCTTCCTATGCTAGTTGATTCTTGTTGCCATAAATTGTTTGCTCACAAAATCCCTATGCATAGGAAGTGGGTTAGACTTAAATATGCTTGTCATGAGATTCATGATGCTCAAAAGAGCTTGATGTCTACTACGCAACCTTCTTCTTGTAGACTCGTGGTGGGCCTCCAAACGCAGAGTTTTGTAGGACAGTAGCAAATTTCCCTCAAGTGGATGACCTAAGGTTTATCAATCCGTGGGAGGCGTAGGATGAAGATGGTCTCTCTCAAACAACCCTGCAACTAAATAACAAAGAGTCTCTTGTGTCCCCAACACACCCAATACAATGGTAAATTGTATAGGTGCACTTGTTCGGCGAAGAGATGGTGATACAAGTGTAATATGGATGGTAGATATAGGTTTTTGTAATCTGAAAATATAAAAACAGCAAGTTAACTAATGATAAAAGTGAGCACAAACGGTATTGCAATGCTTAGAAATAAGGCCTAGGGTTCATACTTTCACTAGTGCAAGTTCTCTCAACAATACTGACATAGTTGAATCATATGTAAATCCCTCACGTGCGACAAAGACTTCACTCCAAAGTCACAAATAGCGGAGAACAAACGAAGAAATTATTGTAGGGTACGGAACCACCTCAAGGTTATCTTTTCCGATCAATCGTATGACCTATCCCTATAAGTGTCACGAACAGCCCTAGAGTTCGTACTAAAATAACACCTTAAGATACACATCAACCAAAACCCTAATGTCACCTAGATACTCCAATGTCACCACGAGTACCCATGGGCTTGATTATACGATATGCATCACACAATTTCAGATTCATCATGTTCAATCCAACACAAAGAACTTCAAAGCGTGCCCCAAAGTTTCTACCGGAGAGTCAAGACAAAAACGTGTGCCAACCCCTATGCATAGATTCCCAAGGTCACGAAACCCGCAAGTTGATCACTAAAACATACATCAAGTGGATCAATAGAACATCCCATTGTCACCATGGATATCCCATCACAAGACATACATCAAGTGTCCTCAAATTCTTTAAAGACTCAATCCGATAAGAAAAATTCAAAGGGAAAACTCAATTCATCACAAGAAGATAGAGAGGGGAAAACTCCATATGATTCATCTATATTAATAAAGCTCGCGATACATCAAGATCGTGTCATCTCAAGAACACGAGAGAGAGAGAGATCAAACACATAGCTACTGGTACATACCCTCAGCCCAGAGGGTGAACTACTCCCTCCTCGTCATGGAGACCGCCGGGATGATGAAGATGGCCTCCGGTGATGGTTTCCCCCTCCGGCAGGGTGCCGAAACGGGCTCCCGATTGGTTTTTCGTGGCTACAGAGGCTTGCGGCGGCGGAACTCCCGATCTAGGTTTTCTTTCTGGGGGCTTTGGTATTTATAGGAATACTTGACATTCGACTCAAGTCAGGGGGACTCCCGAGGGGCCCACAGGCCAGGGGGGCGCGCCTTAGGGGGGGCGCCCCCTAGGCTTGTGGCTGCCTCGGGACTCCTCTCTGGTATCTTTTTGCTCCAGTATTTTTTATATTTTCCAAAAATATTCTCCATAAATTTTCAGCCCATTCCGAGAACTTTTATTTCTGCACAAAAAACAACACTATGGTAGTTCTGCTGAAAACATCGTCAGTCCGTGTTAGTTCTAATAAAATCATACCAAAATCATATAAAATTATTGTAAGCATGGCATGAATACTTCATAAATTATAGATACATTGGAGACGTATCAGCATCCCCAAGCTTAATTCCTGCTCGTCCTCGAGTAGGTAAATGATAAAAGAAATAATTTATGAAGTGTGAATGCTAGCAAGTGCACAAGTTTGATCAATGATAATTCCAATCACTTTTTCTAGCATCAATATAAACCATAAGCAGTAGCTCATCTCATAAAACTTCTCATGATCAAGTAACAAGCTATTCACATGTTAAAGTGTAGACCAGAAAGTTTCTTGAAAACTAACAAACCATATTCCTAGTCATCGAACAATTGAAATTCATCTTATTTTCAGGAAGGGTCTATGTAAGAGCTTTGATTTAGCAAATTCCACATACTCAACTATCATATAGTCTTCCATGATTATTGACACTCAAAGCATATTTTTAGAACAAATAGCATCCATCGAATACAGAGAAAGATAGGGGCTTAATGTTTCGCCTCCCAACTTATTTATCATATAGATAATTGTCAACAATAATCATTCATGATTAAATATATTTGTGTGGATATATATGTCTAGATCATTCCCCAACACATGACGCTTGCCAAGAGAAAAAGGCGAAATATAGGAAGTGGTGAAGATCACCATGACTCTTGCATAAAGGTAATTACTAGAAAGTAAAAGATAGGCCCTTCGCATAGGGAAGCATTGATTTGGCAAGGTGCCAGAGCTCGAGCTTTTAAAACAGAGATGAATAATAATTTTGAGCGGTATGCTTTCATTGTCAACATAACAACCGAGAGATCTCAGTATCTTCCATGCTAGATACATTATAGGCGGTTCCCAAACAGAATGGTAAAGTTTTTACTCCCCCTCCACCAATCAATCACACTCCACGGCGAGCCGAATCCACGGGTACCGTCCATACAAACACAATCTTGGGGGAGTTTTGTTTCATTATATTTTGATTTGATTTTTGAGCATGGAACTGGGCATCCCGAATACCAGCCACTTTCTCGTGAATGATAGTGAATCAACACATATCGGGAGAATAATCCACCTAGCATGGAAGATACTGACAGCCCCTAGTCACTATATGAACGATTCGAGCATACAAAACAGAATATTATTTGAAGGTTTAGAGTTTGGGACATGCAAATTTACTTGGAACGGCAGGTAGATACCGCATATAGGTAGGTATGGTGGACTCATATGGAACAACTCTGGGTTTAAGGGTGTTTGGATGCACAAGTAGTATTTCTACTTGGTGCGGAAGTTTTGGCTAGTATGAGGTGGAAGCAAGCACCACATGTTGGAGGATCCATAACAATATAACTTCTATACAAATATACCCAAACATAACTCATTAAGTTGTCTTCCTTGTCCAATTTTAACTAATTTGCTCGAGTTTGAAAATAATTAATGAGCTCACAATCATAGAAGATGTCCAAGATAGTATATTTATATGCGGAATCTCTCTTCCTTCAATATTCTTTCATGAATTGTTCAAGTGACCAATGCGGTGTTCGCTAACTTTCATAAAATTTACCACCTATACTTATTATGTGTGAAGTCATTACTCCCCATGAGATAAGTACATGAAGCATATTTAATTTCAGATTTATGATATTCAATTCATTCAACCATTTACTCATAGGATATAAGTGAAGCACGAGAGTGAATGACAAACTACTCCAAAAAATATGTAAGTGAAGATCAATGCGTAGTTAACAATTAAATAACTATGTGAAGACTCTCTCATCTAAGAATTTCAGATCTTAATTATTTTATTAATCAGCAAGCAAAAGAAAAATAGCACTCCAAGAATAGCATGCATCTTGTGAACGAATAAAAAATTTAGGCTCAACATAGGCTAACCGATAATTGTTGATGAAGAGAGGTGGGATGCGTAGCATCCCCAAGCTTAGATGCTTGAGACTTGTTGAAATATTTACTTGGGGTGCCTTGGGCATCCCCAAGCTTGAGCCTTTTTATCTCGTTCAATCCTCTCATATCCCGGTTTCACCTATTCTCAAAAACTTCATCCACACGAAACTTGAAAAGAACTTGTGAGATAAGTTAGTGGACATAATAATAAATCAAATCTTTATTTACTGCCAAGACAAGTTGGAAAATAATTTTCAAACATCATCTACTGTTTACTATCGTTTCCACAATTTATATCTACCAATATAGGCTATTGAAACTAGAGGATAAGTAGATAACAAAACTATGACAGCAATCTGTCCAAACAGAACATTCTGTAGCAATTTATGAAAACAGTGTACCTCTGTAACTCATAAAATTATGAAAATTTAGGAAATGCTAAATAATTTATATGAAAACACTGTGTAAAAATTTCAGGAACTTTCCACGTTCCAGTAAAATATGAAAATTCAAACATTACAGCAAAAGTTTTTGTTTTTACACAGCACATATCAAACATGCAATTCAAGCATCCGAAAGGGCAATTCTTGGAACCTTTTATTGAAAGACAAGATTATAAATAACACCTAACAGATAACAACAAAATAAAATGACGCTCCAAGCAAAACTCATATTATGTAACGAATAAAAATATAGCTCCAAGTAAGATATACCGATAGTGTTGAAGACGAAAGAGGGGATGCCTTCCGGGGCATCCCCAAGTTTAGGCGCTTGAGTATTCCTTGGATATTACCTTGGGGTTGCCTTGTTCATCCCCAAGCTTAGGTTCTTTTCACTCCTTATTCTCCTCATATCGGTGTCTCACCCAAAACTTGAAAATTTCAATCACACAAAACTTAACGGAACTTCGTGAGATGGGTTAGTATAATAAATAAAGATCATTCACTTAGGTACTGTCAAGACAAGATTCATAATTGTTCCCACATCATACCTACTGTATTATATCATTCCCATAATTTATACCGCTAAATATAAGCTTTGGAAACACTAAAACAAGCAAACTATGCATGCAAAACAGAATCTGTCAAAAATAGAACAGTCTGTGAAGATCTGTAGTGTAACCATACTTCCCTGTCTCTAAAAATTCTGACATATTAGCAGAACCTGAAGAATTTGTATATCAAGACTGTGTAAAAATTTAAGATCATTATCACGCTCCTGTAAAAAATTAAAATTCCTGTACTGGAGTCAAAAGTTTCTGTTTTGGTTCAGCATCAATTCTACTCATCTTGTGAGTCATCCCAAAGGCTTTACTTGGCACTTTATTGAAATAAAAGACGCAAAACATGATTACTACAGTAGCTTAATCATGTGAACATATAAAAATAGAAACTAAAAGTGTTGGGTTGCCTACCAACAAGCGCTTTTCTTTAATGCCTTTTAGCTAGGCATGATGATTTCAATGATGCTCTCATAGGAATAATAATTATAACAGGCAAAAGAGCATCATGAATCTCATGACAAGCACATTTAAGTCTAACCCACTTCCTATGCATAGGAATTTTGTGAGCAAGCAACTTATGGGAACAAGAATCAACTAGCATAGGAAGGTAAAACAAGCAAAACTTTAAGATTTTCAACACATAGAGAGGAAACTTGATATTATTGCAATTCCTACAAGCATATACTCCTCCCTCATAATAATTTTTAGTAGCATCATGAAGAAATTTCACAACATAACTATCACATAAAGCATTATCTTCATGATCCACAAGCATAGAAAATTTGTCACTCTCCACATAAGCAATTTTCTTCTCATTCATAATAGTGGGAGCAAACTCAACAAAATAACTATCATGAGATACTTGATTGACATAACCACTTTGAATATTAAAATCATGATGACAAGTTTCATGGTTACTATCACTCTTTATAGCATACATGTCATCACAATAATCATCATAAATAGGAGGCATGCTTTCATCATAATAAATTTGCTCATCAAAACTTGGGGGACTAAAAATATCATCTTCATCAAACATAGCATCCCCAAGCTTGTGGCTTTGCATGTCATTAGCATCATGGATATTCAGAGAATTCATACTAACAACATTGCAATCATGCTCATCATACAAATATTTAGTGCCAAACATTTTTAATAACTTCTTCTTCTAACACTTGAGCACAATTTTCCTTTCCATCATTTTCATGAAAGACATTAAAAAGATGAAGCATATGAGGCAACCTCAATTCCATATTTTTTTTGTAGTTTTCTTTTATAAAACCAAACTAGTGAAAAACAAGAAACTAAAAGATTTAATTGCAAGATCTAAAGATATACCTTCAAGCACTCACCTCCCCGGCAACGGCGCCTGAAAAGAGCTTGATGTCTACTACGCAACCTTCTTCTTGTAGACTCGTGTTGGGCCTCCAAGCGCAGAGTTTTGTAGGACAGTAGCAAATTTACCTCAAGTGGATGACCTAAGGTTTATCAATCTGTGGGAGGCATAGGATGAAGATGGTCACTCTCAAACAACCCTGCAACTAAATAACAAAGAGTCTCTTGTGTCCCCAACACACCCAATACAATGGTAAATTGTATAGGTGCACTAGTTCGGCGAAGAGATGGTGATACAAGTGTAATATGGATGGTAGATAAAGGTTTTTGTGATATGAAAATATAAAAACAGCAAGGTAACTAATGATAAAAGTGAGCACAAACGGTATTGCAATGCTTAGAAACAAGGCCTAGGGTTCATACTTTCACTAGTGAAAGTTCTCTCAACCATACTAACATAGTTGAATCATATGTAAATCCCTCACGTGCGACAAAGAGTTCACTCCAAACTCACAAATAGCGGAGAACAAACGAAGAAATTATTGTAGGGTACGGAACCACCTCAAAGTTATCTTTTCCGATCAATCATATGAGCTATCCCTATAAGTGTCACGAACAGCCCTAGAGTTCGTACTAAAATAACACCTTAAGATACACATCAACCAAAACCCTAATGTCACCTAGATACTCCAATGTCACCACGAGTACCCATGGGCTTGATTATACGATATGCATCACACAATTTCAGATTCATCATGTTCAATCCAACACAAAGAACTTCAAAGAGTGCCCCAAAGTTTCTACCGGAGAGTCAAGATGAAAACGTGTGCCAACCCCTATGCATAGATTCCCAAGGTTACGGAACCCGCAAGTTGATCACCAAAATATACATCAAGTGGATCAATAGAACATCCCATTGTCACCACGGATATCCCATTGCAAGACATACATCAAGTGTCCTCAAATCCTTTAAAGACTCAATCCGATAAGAAAACTTCAAAGGGAAAACTCAATTCATCACAATAAGATAGAGAGGGAAAACTCCATATGATTCATCTATATTAATAAAGCTCGCGGTACATCAAGATCGTGTCATCTCAAGAACACGAGAGAGAGAGATCAAACACATAGCTACTGGTACATACCCTCAGCCACGAGGGTGAACTACTCCCTCCTCGTCATGGAGACCGCCGGGATGATGAAGATGGCCTCCGGTGATGGTTTCCCCCTCCGGCAGGGTGCCGGAACGGGCTCCTGATTGGTTTTTCGTGGCTATAGAGGCTTGCGGTGGCGGAACTCCTGATCTAGGTTTCTTTCTGGGGGTTTTGGTATTTATAGGAATATTTGGCATTGGACTCAAGTCAGGGGGACTCCCAAGGGGCCCACAAGCCAGGGGGGCGCGCCCTAGGGGGGGCGCGCCCCCTAGGCTTGTGGCTGCCTCGGGACTCCTCTCCGGTATGTTTTTGCTCCAGTATTTTTTATATTTTCCAAAAATATTCTCCGTAAATTTTCAGCCCATTCCGAGAACTTTTATTTCTGCACAGAAAACGACACCATGGTAGTTCTGCTGAAAACAGCGTCAGTCCGGGTTAGTTCTAATAAAATCATACCAAAATCATATAAAATTATTGTAAACATGGCATGAATACTTCATAAATTATAGATACGTTGGAGACGTATCACCCCACGAAGGCCCGACCGGACGCCGTCGCCGGTCTTAGTGCAATACCCTCGCGGACTTCACGGGGGGCACCTCTGCGCGTCGGCGATGACGCAAGGCCCCGCAGGAGAAGCAGGGACGCGCCACGCGAAACAAACAATCAACAGCTCTAAAAGGAGGAGGAACACGAAGGTAAAAACGCAAAAGTTAATGCCCCCAGGGGCCAGGTGCTGCTTGACATGACAGGAGCTAGGAAAAGAAAACAGAGGAGGACTATGCGGAGGAGCCGCTGTCGCCGTCCGGGCCGTCGCCCGCCGCGTCGCCGGAGTCGTCGCCCTCGTCGGGGAGGGGCTCCTGGACGAACCGCTCCACCAAGGACTCCACGTGCGGGCGCGTCTCGTCCCTGAGGGGCCTCTGGAGCTCCTCGGGCACCGGCTCCATGACGCGGAGGAGGTCGAGCTCGGGGACGAAGCGGCGAAGGTTGGAGAAGACGCGTGTCAGCGCGAGGTCCAGGAGGTCGTGCGCACTGGACACGTTGTCCTCGTCAACCCGGGAGACACCGGTCTCCAGCGCCTCCACCACCTTGTCGAAGTTGAGGTAGCCCCCGTCGCCGTGCGCGCACGGCAGCGCAGGGGCCTCCCCGACGAACCGGCTCACCGCGCTGATCGCGCGGATGGCGACGTCCCGATACTGCTTGGCGCGCTCCGCCTCCAGCATCTTCGCATGGGCCGCCTCGTCCTGGGCGTCCTGAACGGCGTCGACGGTCCCCTGGACCTGGGTCTGGAGCGACGCCAGCTCCGCCCGAGCGTCCGCCTCACCCCTGAGCGCGACTTGGAGGGCGGCCTCGGCGTCCGCAAGATGGACCCGCAGCGCATCGGCCTCCTCCTGGAGTTCCTCGAGCCTGCGCCTCTTGGGCGCGGGCGCCCTGGGAGGAGGAAACGATCAAGACCGGCGCGGCCATCGCGATTACAAGAGAAGAAAGCAGGAGACAAGGAACTTCCTCATCAAGAATGGCCCAGCGCCGGCGGACTTGGGCTGGCCTTGAGGGCCCCCCACCGCTGCCTCCGGGGGCCGCCTGTGAAGCCGGGGGCTCCGGACGCTTCCCAGCACCTGCCGCATTTCCGCCAGACGCCATGAGTGAGCAAAGGAAAGGAGGAAGACAAGGAAGATAACTCGGAAGGAAAAGAAGCGAGAGGGCGCAACAAGATGGCAAGGCCCTCCGAGCGGGGCGGGTTTATAGGCGCAACCACTGCACGCGGGGCGACGTGGGAAGTGGAGACGCCAGGCACCTCGAGCGGCACGTGCCAGACTAGACTGGCGTGCTCTCCTATCTCACGTCGTTTCCCCTGCCCCCGTCAGGTCACATCCGCATAGCCCTAGGCGGGAGAGGATGCAAGGGGTCAAACAGCATTCAAAGGACGATAATGATGGCCAAGGAGGCGCGCAGGCCAGGCGTCAGCCCGACCCGAGGCGTTTCCTGACGTCCTCAGGGAGCCGAGACGCCCACGTCTTGTGGTGCGCCACGCGTCGAGTCGGACCCGCAGGCGTTTGGGGCCCACGGCGCTCCGGCCCACCCACCGTGGCTTCGCCCCAAAGCTAGCTCGAGCGCGCCTCGGGCCCGGGGGCTACTGCCGGCGTTCTGGATACCAGGGTACCCAGACTTGCCTGCCTGCGGCCCCAGGCGTGGCCCACCTCAAAGACCAATTACGGCCCGGTGCGGCCCCGCTCGACACAAGGCCCTCGCGAGACCCCGTTCGTGAGAGGGAAGCAGCGCCAAGACCCGCGGGGATGTAGGCCTCCCCAGGCCCCCTCCTGCGCGGCGGAGACTCCTATGCAACACATAACCTCAGGAGGCCGAGGGTGACGCCAGCCAGGCTAGGCGGGCGCCAGCACGCCAGAGGGGACAGTTTCCCCTTTGGTGCAAAGGAGGCAGGGACGCACGCCGGTTCCCAAAGCGCCCCCAAAGGTTTCCACTTCTATACAACATGACCAAGACCCCAAGCCCCGTAGGACAGGCGTCATCACCGAGCCCACCACTGCATCACCGTCGACTACTTTGTAGGCGAAGACCACCTTTCGTCAGGATAGGGTGTACCTCCTGTCCCCTTTCAAATTTGGCCGTTGTGGGATCCCTTCCCGCCATTGCGATAAGAGAAGAGGACCCGGGCCGCTATAAATAGAGGCTAGGTAGCTCAGTAGAAGGCAGAGCAACCACCCTGCAAACACACCGCTGTACTAGTTCATCCACAAACCTCCTCGTGAGGCAATCCACCAAAAGGCAGGAGTAGGGTTTTACGCTTCGTAGCGGCCCGAACCTGGGTAAACTCTCGTGTGCCATCATCCTCCTCGCCATCAAGTGGGGTTATTGTGTTGTGAGCTTGGAATTTTCGCACACGCCCCTGGGTTCGAACTCCTTAGGGTTTTGCGGAGCCCGAAATCCGACAGTCATGGAAATCCAGTCCGTAAAAGAACATGAGGCCCCTAACGAAGGGGTGGAGCGGAAAGCCCAGTCCCCAGATGAAATGGGGGACGAACACCACCCTCTCGCCCGGCTTCGGTGTAGGCACCACCTGGTTCGCCTCTGGGGCGCGGTGGGCGATGTCGGCGGAGAGGTAGCCGGCGCGCTTGAGCTCTTGGATGTCGTTGTCGGTGACGGAGGAAACCTCCCACTTGCCCATGGAGCCGGAACCAGCCATGGCCGAGCTCGGAGAAGAGCATGAGGAAGAACTGGATCTGGGCTCTCGGAGCTTGGAAAGATTGAGGAGGCAAGGGGTGCGGATTTGGAGCGTGAATAGGCCTTGGGGGTTTTCTCCCTTTTTATGGGGTGTCGTAATACCAAGAGCCACCCTTTACTGCGCCGCAGGCCTCGCCACTTCTCGAAATAATCGTGTCATTAAGCATGCGTGAGATAACCCACGGCATTGGGCATATCCCGTAATAAACGGGACACGATCTACACGTTGATAGGACATGCCAATGGAGAAACGGCCTCGAGCCGCGAATCGAGTTTGGGTAACCGACTCAGCAGTCGTGATAGGACACGACCCTTTGTCTGAAAGGTTGTCAGGAAATACTGTTCATACTTTGACGCTTCAGCCTTCGAGCTTAAGCGATTTAAGGCGCCTGGATGAACTATATGTTCGGATAATTACATATCATCGGCGGCCGAACTGGAGCCAGCCGATCATAGAGGGAAACAAGAACTCACCCCGCAAGCCGGAGACTCCGATCATTCTAAGCTGCTAGTGTCATGACACCTGGCGTTGGGGGCTAGTTCGGGGGCTACTGAGGGAGTCCTGGACTAAGGGGTCCTCGATCGGGCCACCAGCCTATCTCTCATAGGCCGGCTCGGTGGGCCGCTCTCTGGTTGTCACAGGAAGGGCCGGGGTATGCGGCGACCCCATATTCTAGAAGGAAACCTCCAAAGGCACGGCGTGCACTCCAAGTCAAGATGAGAGGATTGGCGTCTTTACATCCGGCTGGAGACTTACCATGTGTAAACCCTAGGTACCCCCGGTGTCTATATAAACCGGAGGGTTTAGACTGTAGAGGGCAGACAAGCTCATCTAGGGTTTTGACTACTTGATCTCGAGGTAGATCGACTCTGTAAACCTGATACACATCAATATAATCAAGCAGGACGTAGGGTTTTACCTCCATAGGAGGGCCTGAACCTGGGTAAACATCGTCTCCTTCGTCCCCTATTACCCATCGATCCTAATCTCACAGCTCGGGACCCCCTACCCGAGATCCGCCAGTTTTGACACCGACACACATATGCCCCCCCCCCCCCCGGGGTGGGTGGGCCCCACCCGGTGGACCCTCGGAACCCATTCGTCACTCCCGGTACACTACCGGAAATACCCGAAACTTTTCCGGAACCCAAATACCACTTTCCTATATATAAATCTTTACCTCCGGACCATTCCGGAGCTCCTCGTGACACCCGGGATCTCATCCGCGACTCCGAACAACCTTCGGTCACCAACACATATATCTCAATACTACCGAAACGTCACCGAACGTTAAGTGTGCAGACCTTGTGGGTTCGAGAACTATGTAGACATGACCGAGACACCTCTACGGTCAATAACCAATAGCGGGACCTGGATGCCCATATTGGTTCCTACATATTCTATGAAGATCTTTATCGGTTGAACCTCTATGTCAAGGATTCAGTTAATCCCGTATGTTGTTCCCTTTGTTCTTCGGTATGTTACTTGCCCAATATTTGATCGTCGGTATCTCTATACCTAGTTCGATATCGTTACCGGCAAGTCTCTTTACTCGTTCCGTAATACAAGATCCCGTGGCTAACTCTTTAGTCACTTTGCTTGCAAGGCTTATTGTGATGTTGTATTACCGAGTGGGCCCTGAGATACCTCTCCATCACACGGAGTAACAAATCCCAGTCTTGATCCATGCCCACTCAACAGACACCCTCGGAGATACCTGTAGAGCATCTTTATAGTCACCCAGTTACGTTGCGATGTTTGATACACACAAGGTATTCCTCCGGTGTCAGTGAGTTGCATGATCTCATGGTCATAGGAACAGATACTTGACCTGCAGAAAACTATAGCAATAAACTGACACGATCATATGCTACGTTCATAGTTTGGGTCTTGTCCATCACATCATTCTCCTAATGACGTGATCCCATTATCAAATGACATCTCATGTCTATGGCCAGGAAACCTTGACCATCTTTGATCAACGAGCTAGTCTACTAGAGGCATACTAGGGACACAGTGTTGTCTATGTACCCACGCATGCATTTGCGTTTCCAATCAATACAATTATAGCATGGATAATAAACGATTATCATGAACAAGGAAATATAATAATAACCACTTTATTATTGCCTCTAGGGCATATTTCCAACAGTGGTGGCATAATTTAGGGATTAAAACATGCACAAAAAGTTTGGGGCGCAATGGGGAAACTTGGCAATGCAAACATTCCCAATTCTTGAAATCAACAGAAATGGGTTTGAGGGGATTTGGACAAGTGAATCTGTTCTCCTTGATGCACCACTTGGTGTGGAGGCATTATTGGAGGATTAGAACATGTCCACAAAGATTAGGAATAATAGGGGACATTTCGCAATGTAGACTTGCTCAAATTTGGATCTGGACAGAGTGGGTTTTGGGATATTTTGGTGAAACAAATTAATTGGGATTGAGATGAAACTTGGCAAGATGACCACATATGTCATATGTGACATGCTAGAATTTTCTTGGACTTATTTGAGAATATTTCTTATAGAAATATTTAAAAAGCTTGATTTAAGAAGAAAGGGTTTTGAGGGGTTTTGCCCATGATTTTGAACATGACCATGTGTTGATACTCATATATATGGAAACTATATGTCCACTGAGTTTCCCTAAATTTTCTCAAATATTTTGAAAGCATTTAAATAATTTTTCCCTATAAAAGACCACTTCTGGCCCTAAGAAAAAGCCTTTAAATAAAATAAGAAAACAATCTTTAAAAATAAAATTTTGTGGTTTTGGGGAGTTATATATATACTAGGTTCCAAATAAATCCTTTGGGGCAAAACAATCCACCCAATTTGAGGACTTGTAGTACAAACCTCAATTCAGGGGTTTTTGAAAAACTAAATTGAATAAATGCCTTTTGGCCAAAAATAATATTTGATAAAAATTAGTTTTAGGTCCTATACACATGGTATGATTATTGGACAAGAGTTTAGATCAAGGAAAAGAGTTTTGAGAGTAGGAGGGAGTTTTATGAATATAGAGCACCAGCAAGCAATCAAACAAGCAAGCAAATAGCACAAAAGTCAAGCATTATTAGGCACTCAAAAAGTTTTAACTGGCCCTAATTTTTGAGTCATGATAACTTAGTCATGAGGCAAAACATAGGGTGTGACACGTGATTGTACATGTAAGGTTAGAGTAACGGTCGCAACTTAAACCAATCCGTTTCAAAAACAACACACTCACTTACCTCGGTACACCACTTCTTTATCAAGTGGTTACCTAGCTCAACATCTCCCTCAGGCATTAGTGGCACCCGACGGGGTTTTCGAAAAGTCTTTGAAATCATTTCCTTTTTGACACCATGCATAATCATGTCCCATTTGCGTAGCATCTACTTTAGCAACTTAACTACTTACCACCCGCATAACCCTCATAGGAAGGTAGGGTCATGCTCAGTGCAAGTATCAACGAGTAAAAGTATCAGAGACAACCCATGAAGGTGGTCACCATAGCATTATGATCAACATATAAAAAATAAAGTGCTATATGCCATGCAATAAAATGGTTTCTTAGACATGGTCAAAGGGTTGCTTGCCTGGCTCAACAAAGTACTCGGGGTCATCAAAGTCTTCTGGTCCAACTCCCTCATCAGCAACGCAATCTATCATCGCAATATTAACGGGCAAAAATAAGAGCATGGCAAAAACAGACAAAATAAATCACTTCTAAAATGTCACACCACTTTGTAAAATACTATACTAAAAACTAAAAATATTAGTTTCTGGTGTTGAGGTGTAAAAAGTTTTGAAAACTATTTTTAACAGTGGTTTTAAATATTCAAACTAGGTTTTAAATAAAACCATTACATGAAACTATTTTCAAAATGTGCACAAGTGGCATCATTAAATAGTACATAATACTACAAGATTTGTGGAGTTGGAATTATTAGATTCGGAGAAATATTTAGCCCAGTGGAAATTTTGGAAAACAGAAGAAATAAAAAAGAAAAAGGCCACAGTGCTCTGTGCCAGAGTCAGCCAGCAGCTGGGCCGGCCCAGATCAAATCGGCCTGAGCCGAACCTGACGGGCGGGGCCCGGGTGCCAGCGAGAGGGAGAGAGAGGCGGGCCGAGGCAGAGGCTGACGGGCGGGCCCCCTTGCCAGGGCCGATGTCAACCTCTGTCTAGGGCATGGCAACGCTCACCGGCAACGGCAGGGGCCACGGCGGAGGGAGCTGAGGACGGGAATGGATCTAGGGGACTACCGTCGTCTCGGAGGAGGTGGAGTTGGTCACCGGGGCTCAGGGACTCGCCGGCGACGAGGTGGCCGCGGCAGAGGGGCTCGGGAAGGTGTCGCCGACGACGTTTCCTGCAACAAATCGCACAGGAGAAAGGGGGAAAAGGATCAGGAAGGAGATAGGGGTCCAAAGGAGAAGGCAACGGAGCCAGAGCGATGCCCTACCCGGAGATCAGCGGAGCTCTGATGCGGTGGAGGTCGGCTCGATTCCGAGCACCAGAGTTTCGAGAGGAGGAACTGGTGGTGCGGGCGTTCGATTTGGGTGAGGAGGGAGCATTTAGAGGGGAGGAAAGGCTCGGGGGAGACCATTTTATAGGGGCACGGCGGTCCATCGAATGCAGGTGCGCTGGCGAGCTCGGGGCCGAAGCTAGAGGCCACGGGAAGACGAGCGGGGGTGTCTACGGTCTTCCTGGGATTCGTCCACGACCAGGGGAAGCGGGGGTGTGCGCGCATGTGAGGCCCGCGGTTGGCCGAACCGGGAGGTGTCGGGCATGCGCGCTGGAGGTCGCCGGAGAGAGAATGGAGAGGGGGCCGACACATTGGAAGGTTGCGGACGTCGAGGGGAATCCAGGGGACACGAGGGGGAGTCCCAAGGCTGTCGGGAGAGGTGATTGGGGGGGTGGCTACAGTGCGGGAGCACACTGTAGCGCGCTCTAGAGCGCCGTTTTGGCATGCCAGGCGTGCCTCACGCGCTCTGGGCGTGCCCTGCCTTGTCCACTAGCTCCTGGAGGCTCTGGTGATGCTCCTTGGATGCTTAGGTGCTAAGTGAAGAGGTAGAAAGTAAAAATGGGGGAGGAGAGGGGTGTTGCCATGGCTGTCCAGAGGTCAAAATAGAGGTTTTACCCCCTTTAATGATTGAGACTTGGCCAGGGAAACTTACTGGAGGTAGAAGGTGCCTAGTTGGAGCTGTGGTAAAAAGGGGGAGTGAAGGAGAACAAGTTAAAAGGTGAAACCAATAACTTACTTTAGGTTTTAACCAGAAGGTGTTTGATGTAGATTTGGGCAAGCAAAAGGAGTTTGCTTGCCATGATATTTACCAGGATCAAATGGATGGTAAAAATGGGGTTGGCCACCAAGTTTGAGATTATTTGAGAAAAGTTGGCAATGTAAACTTTGTAAACCCTAGAAATTAACAGAATCAGATTTCTGTAGATCTAGGCCTGCAAATCTATTCTCCTTAATGCACCACCTGGTGTAGTAGAATTATTTGGGAATTAGAACTTGTCCACAAAGTTTGGGGTCAATAGGAGACAGTTGGCAATGTACAGTTGCTTAAATTTGGATCTAGGCAGGAATGGTTTTGGGATATTTTCGTGAACCAAAATAACTTGCATTGGGATGAAATTTTGCAAGATCATCACAATAGGCATATGAGACTTGCTAGAATTTTCATGGATTTATTTGAGAATATTTCCTATAGAAATATTTCAAAAGCTTGAAACGGACAGAAAGAGTTTTGGAAGGTTTTGTCCAATATTTTGAACATGACCATGTGTTGAAACTCATATATATGGAAAATATATGTCCATTTAGTTTCCCTAAATTTTCTCCAATATTTTGAAAGCATCGAAATAATTTTTCCCTATGAAAGACCATTTCTGGCCTTAAGAAAAAGCCTTTAAATAAAATAGTAAAATAATCTTTAAAAATAATATTTTATTGTTTTGGGAAGTCATATATATAGTAGGTTCCAAATAAAGTCTTTGGTGCAAAACATTCCACCCAATTTGAGGACTTGTAGTACAAACCTCAATTCAGGGGTTTTTGAAAACCTAATTTGAATAAATCCTTTTTGGCCAAAATAATATTTGATAAAAATAGTTTTAGGTGCTATACACCTGGCATGATCATTGGGAAAGGAGTTTGGATCAAGGAAGTGAGTATGGAGGGTAGGAGGAAGAAGAATCCTTGAGTGCTAAAACACAACCAACCAAACAGGAAGTCAAACAATCAATTCATGCACAAGCACTCAAAAGTTTTAATTGGGTCCAAATTTTATAAAATCATAGCATAGCAAAGTGACACAACAAAGGGTGTGATAGAACAGCACCCCATACACACCCACGCCTCCTCCCGTGGCCTCTGGCCTCGGCCACGCCCGTGCCGGCGCACCAGCGAACGGTGGACCGTGGGCCACCTATAAAACGTCCTCCCCGAGCCCTTCTCTCCCCTCTGGTCTCCCTCTCCTCCACTCAATTACACCCCGAGGCCTTCTTCCTCTTCCCAAGACCTCCTGAGATCGAGATCGAGCTCGGACCCTGTCGGCGTTTTGGGACCGGGGGTACCCAGACCTTCCTGCCTGCGGTCCAGTGCGTGGTACACCTCGAAGGCCCGGTACGGCCAGCAACAAGCCCCGCAAGTCAAGGCCCCCGCGAGATCCCCCGCCTCGCGAGGAGAGCAACACCAAGACCTCTGGAGAAGTGGCATCCCCCTAGGCCACCTCCCGAGGAGCGGAGATTCCTATGCAAGTACCCGGCCTCGTGAGCCCGGGGTGACGTGGGTTCTGGTGGCAGAGCCAGGCGGGCGCAGAAGGGGGACAGTTTCCTCTTTCATTATAAGGAGGCAAGGATGTACATGGGTTCCCAAGGAACCCCCCAAAGGTTTCCTTCCTAGTGCAAGAGGACCAAGACCACGAGCTCGGCAGGACGGACGTCATCGCCAAGCCCACCGCTGTGTCACACCCTGGAGCTTTGCAGGCGAAGACCACCTTTAGTTAGGATAGGATGTACTTCTTGTCCCCTTTCAAATTTGGCCGTTGTGGTATCCCTTCCCACCTGTGCGATATGGCGAGAGGACCATCGCCCCTATAAAGAGGGAGGAGCTCCCACCTTGGGGGAGACCAGTTCATCATTAGCAAGAGCCCTCGAGAGGCCACCCAACCACTGTACTAGTTCATGCTCAGCCTCCTCGTGAGGCCAATCCACCACAAAGCAGGAGTAGGGTTTTACACCACAAGGTGGCCTGAACCTGGGTAAATCTCTGTGTCCGTCTTCTCGTTCGCTCACACGCATTCGGCAAGGCTCGGCTGGGGAGAGGCGAGCTTGAGGCTTTAGCTGGTTGAGATCTTCGCACGCGCCTCAGTGTTCGAACCTCGTTGGGTTTTGCGGCGCCCCGATTCCGACATTTGGCGCGCCAGGTAGGGGCGTGTCGAAATCTTTCTCCGGTTCCACCCCGTCTCAACTCCGTCGCTCCCATGGCCGACGCCCGCCGAGTTCGTGCCAAGAGTCGGGCCGCTCGCGTCGCCCAGACGACGCCCGTGGGCCGCCGCGCCCCGCGCCGCTCCTTCTCTCCGGCCGCCAACGCTGTCACCGGCCGAGTTGCTCAAGAGTAGCAGAACTCATCGCTACCGCCCCTATGACAGCGTGGAGGCCGCACTGCTTCCCCGACCCCTGCTTCCGCTATGGCGTCGACCCCCCACGCTCGCCCCGGGCCGGCAAGCGCGCAGGCCGCGTTGCTCAAAGCGCATAAGAGGCCTTGCGGTCGTCTCATCGCACGTCTTGCAGCCCCCGGGCCCCGCACGGTCGCTTGCATCCTCGTCGGATCGCAGGCACCCGCGTTCGGTCGCCACGTCAAGCAGCTCCTCCACTGGGCGGGCGCAGCTCAGCCGCGACCTGAGGCATCGCGGGGTAGGACGAGGCCGGCGACCGACATCACCTTGGACTCCAAGGACCACCCCGGGACTACGGTTGCCGCTTGGTGCAATCCCCATGCTGTGCACCCCCACCATCAGCAATGTCGCGGTTACCAAGAAACTCATCGACGGCGGTGCTGGCCTCAACGTCCTCTCTGTGGAATCCTTCGGCATGCTACAGGTGCCCTATGACCAGCTTGCGCCCACCAGGCCCTTCTCGGGGGTGGCCAAAGGCTACACCGCCCCTTTAGGGCAAGTGTGCCTTCCGGTCACCTTCGGCACTCGCGACAACTACCGCATCGAGATGATCGACTTCGACGTGGCCCACATCGGTCTCCCGTACAACGCCATCCTGGGGTACCCGGCCCTCGCCAAGTTCATGGTGGCGACGCACCCTGGCTACAACATCATCAAGATGCCACGGAGCAGCGGCATCATCTCCGTGGTCGGGGACACCAAGGATGCGGTTCAATCCCTCAGGCTCGCCTACAAGGCGGCGGCGCCCACATGCTCAGGCGCCGAGGGCGCCGCCCAGGCCCCGGGGGCTGAGGCGGCCCCGCGCCTCGACGATGATAGCGACACTTCCGCTCCTGGGGCTGCAGCGGCCCTGAGCCCCGGTGTTGAGGGAGCGGTGCAGGCTCTGGAGGCCGCGCCCGCGAAGAAGAAACAATTGTTTTCTTAGGACCGAGCTGAAACGAAGCAGGTGTTTGTTAACGGCGGAAGCTCAGGCCCCACCTTCACCATCGGCACTGGCCTTCCCCAGGAGCAGGAGAAGGCATTGGTCGACTTTCTCCGCGCGAATAAGGATGTGTTCGCGTGGGAGCCGACTGACCTGGTGGGCGTCCCGAGGGACGTGATCTAGCACCAATTGATGGTGTGCCCTCACGCACACCCGGTAAAGCGGAAGGCATGGCGATAGGCGCAAGAAAAGCAAGCTTTCATCATCCAAGAGGTCCTCAAGCTACAGGAAGCCGGTGTTATTCGGGAAGTGCGGTACCCTGATTGGCTGGCCAACCTTGTGGTTGTCCCCAAGAAGGGTGGGAAGGAGCGCATGTGCGTCGACTTCACGATTCTCAGCAAGGCTTGTCTGCGGGACCCCTTCCCGCTCCCGTGCATCGACCAGATCGTGGACTCCACCGCCGAGTGCGCCCTGCTGTGCTTCTTGGATGCTTTCTCAGGTTACCATCAAATCAAAATGGCAGTGGAAGACGCTGAGAAGACGTCATTTCTATCCCTGTGCGGCATATATTGCTATACATGCATGCACTTCGGGCTGCGGAATGCGGGCGCGACCTTCCAGCGGTTGATGCTGTAACACCCTGGATTTTGCCCATTTCTTTTTCTTTTGATTTTGGTCTGGTTTTGCTTTTCTGTGGCTTGGTAGTCTTGGAACCTGGAGGGATCACCCTTGATTCCTCTTCCCTAGTGGCTTGCCAACCTCTAAACCATCCCAAGACCTTGTCATTTCCATCTTGAACCAATCCCAATAATCTTTTTCATGGGAATATTCCTTTTTCGTATTAAAGGAATAAACCTGTTGCCTTGGGTTGTGAAGCAACCCACATTTCTATCATTCCAAAAATTCCCAAATAATTCTCATAAATTGTTTGGGTCATATCTTCCTCAGATATGTCAAAATACTTTCTTGCCATGTTCAAGAATATTTCACCAATATTCCCTTTCTGATTGTGCTCTAGCTCTCAAGTTGAGAAGCAAGTACCCTTTATATCCACTTGCTTGCTATTAAACTTTTTGTCCACTCTTTCCTATCCATATCATTTCCACATGCCAAAATTCAACCTCATTTGGCTAGTAAGTCTTCCGTGGCAAATTTCCAAAGTTTCTGATCAACTGGAAGCTTTGTGAAGCAAGTGCTATCTAGGTTGATCCAAATGAGTTGAAATTTTGCCATGATCTCAATATGCGCAAATTAACACTCTACACAAAATTTGAGCGTCATCCCTTCAGCTATGTGACGACAACATCAAATCTTTGTTTCTGGTCATAATTTTGGGTTGTGAAGCAACTATATTTTATGTTGCTCCATAATTTCTGAAATTTTACCAGGACATTCTCCTACCTATATAACACATCTCCACTAAATTTGGGGTCATTCCATCTACCCAATAATTCCCTAGAATTTTTCTAAGATTCTGTCCAATAGGATGCTGTGTGAAGGAAGTACCATTTTGGTTTATCCAAATGGTATGAAACTTTTACAGTATCTTCATATGCCTATATTACTCATCTCCTCCAAATTTAAGCTCCATCCAAGCAAGTATGTGAGTGCCAGTTCATACTTTGCAATTCTATCCAGTAGAGTCCATTGAACTGCAAGTGCTATTGATCTTCATCCAAATGAGCTGCAAATTTGCAGAGATGATCACCCTAGTATGTGATCACCCTCAGCAAAAAAACCAGAGTCTATCCCCTGCTCAATCTCTCTCATTTCATTTCAAGCACCTTGCTATTCCTGTGGTTGCCAGCAAGCTCTAGTCACCTCCTTGGCTACTGTGCTTGTTCCTTTGCATTTTGGCACTCACCGACCTCTATTACACCGCGTTGACAAGGCCTGGCAGTGGCTGGGTGCCGCGGACGCGTGGTGCCGGTGGTGACCACGACTCTAGTCGGCAGCCACAGTGCTCTGTGCACTGGAGTCGTTGGGAAGCCACCTCCGGCCAGCCCTAGCACGTCCGCGAGCGACGGAGAGCTCCCCACCGCATGTGTGTGCCCTCTAGACCCCTCTCCCCTTCGTCTTCTAGGTTTGGTTGGTTGTGCCGACGCGGTCGGGACACTGTTGGGACGCGGCCGCGGTACCGCGTGCCCACAGGCCTGCCCTCACCAGCTAACTCGCTCCAAAGTCTTCTCCGTGGCTATATATAGCCCCCTCGTGCTCCCCCGCAGCTCATCCACCTCTCTCCCGCCATCCTAGCTCACTGGAGCTCTCTCCCGACGCCAGGGCCGCCGCCTTGGCCTCACCCAAATTGGCACAGTGCCGCGCCTCCCCTCCCCTCTCTTCACCACCAGAAGGTTCCCCGTGGCCCGCTGAACCTCCCCAGCCCTCCCCTGTAGGGGAACGCAGCAGAAAACAAATTTTTCCGACCAACGCACTAGCCCAGGACCACTATGGAAACTGCGTACAAGGTTTGATCTTTTTTGTTACCGACTCGTAGCGCAGGGGAAGTAGAGTCGATGATGATCGGCGGTGCAGATCCCCGCAGCTAGGATTTACAACCTCCCAACCGCGAGGATGTATACCCTCATCTGCCCCTCGGACAGCCCTCCGGGAGGCGGCCAGACAGTCCCCCGGACGGTGTTGCGGACAGCCCTTCGGGAGGACCTTCAAAACTCGGACGGTCACTCGGACACCCCTTCGGGACGACATTCGAAACTCGGACGGTCACACGGACAGCCCTTCGGGAGGTACTCTCGAACTAAGACCGAAACTATGATCTCTCTACAGAGTTGCACACATACGGTGTCATCTATCCGGCAGGGCTTCGCCGTCCAGAACTAGTTCCTGCCGGATCCCAGACAGCCTTTCGGCTCTACAAAACTATTTCGCGGGGAGGGAGAGAGAAGCTAGACAAGTCAAATGGCATGTGTATGTGAGAAGGGATGAGGTTTGGGCAGCCCCCCCACCTCCTATTTATAGGGAAACCAAGGGGTAGAGTTGCCATTCCAAAAACCCAAAAATGCCCCCACTTTATGTCATACACAAAGGGCATAAGAGGGAAAAGGGATGCCATGTGGAGCTCCATGGAGCTCCACTCACCTTGGCCGGCCACCCCCTTGGGGGCCCCCCATGAGGGGATTCCTTGGCCCCCAAGGCCTTCTAGAAGCCTTTTGGGAAATATCCCAAAAGGTGGTTTTCCAAAAATATCCAAAAAGCACTTTCACTATTCACGATGACATTTTTCAGCGTCCGTTCGAACTGAAAATATTTATGTGGGCTTAGAACATTTCCAGTACCCACTAAAATAAATTTCAATGCGTTCCGGAACAATTCCGGATTAGTGATTTTCATCTGCGAAAAGCATCCGAAGCGGTTCCGGCAGCTCCGGAACATTTCCGGTTTTTCTGCCGAAAAATTCCCAGAAGTTTCCAGAATGATTCTGGCACCCTCCAAGAATTATCAGGCATGTGCCGAAACCAATTTAACTTAATGGTATCCCCTGAAACAACTTTTCAGTTTTACCGAAACTGTTCCGGTGTTCTCTCTGCGGAACTTTTCCGCTGTCCGAAACTTTTCCGGTGTCCGAAACTTGTCTGGTGATTTTCTCTCAGGCTCCCTGTCTAGTATTCAGTAGATAGATGACCCTTAAGCGTGTGACCCTATAGGTTCGGTGAAGTATAGACATGACCCGGAACCCCTTCCGATCAATGATCAACATCGGAGCCGTGGACACCCATATTGACCCCTATACCCACACGAAAGAATATTCGAGTGAACCTCCAGTTGCCGTGTGCTATTCCTGTTGCTTCGCGATATGTTACAAATACCCAAGGTGAGACATGTTGGCATCCCTGTGGATCAACATCTTGTCCATTATGCCAGTTACCTCGTTACCGGTATTGTTCTCTTTTCTCGTTCCGTGTTCCGGCATCCCCGTGATCAAATCACAAAGTGTCTGGCCAGACGATGATGGATACCGTAACACCGAGAGGGCCCAAAGATATCTCTCCATCGTCGGAGGAGCAAATCCCAATCTTGAGCTATCTTGTTACTTGCCATACTTTTCCGTGAACCCGTAAGCCGCCGTAATAGCCACCCAGTAACGGATGACCTTTAACAAACCCCAAAGTTCACGAAGCAAGCACGAAGGAACTCGATACTCTCATGGTCTAAGGAATTATGCAAACATTAACTATCTCTGTGTTATTAACCATTAACTTGTGACGAATGTATCTCATAGCATAACATCAATTCGGGTTGATTCAACACAAGTGTTCTACCAACATTGCGCCCTCAAAATTGCCAGCATAGCCATGCCCATGATCAGGAAAACAGGATCATCATGCAATACTTGAGCCAGTCTTAGAGGAAAATACATTTTACCGTTTATTATACCACACGTGCAAATGAGTTTCCCTCCGGGCCTCGTGGATATTGCAGACTCGAGAATCATGGTAGTTATAGCATGGAATATAAACTTAATTAGGAACATGGGGATAAATAATAACATTTATTATTGCCTCTTGGGCATATCTCCTACAGTCAATAATCTAGTCAATGCTAATGCACTTTACACCTATGGCATACTGGTGTAAAATATGCTTCGCTTGTGGTATACCCCGATGTCCAACGGATCTGACAACTTCAGCTCCGTGTGTACCTTTGCATATCCTCGCATTTTCATGCTTTCACAAAATTCATATTTTGTGTGGACTTGGCTTTGTATATGTGTGAATCATAGGTCGAAACCTGATTCCTCAGACTGAGCTATGGAGCAACTATCTGCAATAGTGTCCCATTGACCAAAGCCTTTTTGGAACCATACTAAGTTCATGAATGAACTATATGATTCAACAACTTCTTTGTCACTTCCAAAGCGTCAACATACTTACTCTTTGTTATAGAATTCGCCACAGTAACCTGTTTGGAACAATTTCCAACTACCGTGCCACCATATTGTGTATTACACAAAACCCTTAATTTAAATCGAAAATCGCATGGAGCATAGATAAAGACTGTATCGATGTAACCTTTTACAACGAACTCTTCATGATCTCCGCTTGTGAGAAAACATGTCATCAGTGCTACTTTAGTACTCAATGACATATTTCACTATTGTCCTTTGATCAGTACTTTGATCACTTTGGTATCTATACTCGCAACAGTTTGGGAGTATCAGACATATCTGGTTGTTTTACATACCATGGAATACATGATTAATTCAAACACAAGAGTGTGTGGAATCTCCATCATGTATTTTGCTCATCAGTGTTTTGGGACACCGAGTCTTACAAAACTCTTTCCATGTGACTTCGGCAAGAATCACTCCTTTGCGGTTTTAGTGCTAAATTGTTTTAGCATCTTGTCAATATGTATTTTTGCTTAGCCCCACTAGGAAAATCTATCTTCATAGATCATTATGCCTAATAGCAAGGCTATTTAGCCCAAGCACTTCATCAAAAACTATTTTCAAATGAAGTCCTAATTCGTGTCAAGAAATTTATTTCTAGTTAACAATGTGTCAAGCACACAAGGTTTTTAGAAATATTATTATGCTCCCACTTACTTTCTTGAATCACAAGCATCTTCGTTACCCATTGATGAAGTCAAAACCCTCTTGACCATTTCATCAAAACATGAAGATTCCAACTCCATTTTGCTCTCTTCTGTCCATCGCTGGATCTCTGAAGTTTGCATACTTACTAGCATGCTCTGGACTAAAAAAATACCTTGGACTGTAACACATGCAAGTCCTTAGTTTCATTTCCATCTTTGAAATATGTATTAATTGCTAGTTCAACCCGAACCGACTTTAAGCATCGCTACGGTGAAATAACCTCATCGTAGTCAACTCCTTTAACTTGTTATTGCAACAAGTCGAGCTTTATGGATAAAACATTTTTATCCATATCAGTTTTTAGTTCCATAAATATTCGTTAGACTCTAAGTCTTCCGAAAGGTGTATCAAGATTTTAATCTTGAATCACTTATATGGAAACCATGTCGGATTGTATTGGCATTTAGCCAATTCCAGAGTCAAGGCCCATCAACGCTTCCTTGTGTATCGTAGGTATACTGTTGTCTAACAAAAATATCTCGTATGCGCACCTGAGAGGTTTGCACGAGTTTTTCCTACGTGGTTCAGCTACAAGTTTGACCGAAGTCCATACATCTCATGTAGAGGCTTCCGTATCAGTCGCAGTAGGAAACCTTGGAGTCACTTCCAAGGTTCCTTTCCCTTGATCTGATGACGAAGATACTGGTTATCTCGTCGAGTTGCACTGTCCTCCCACTCACCTTTTGCAAGAACTATTCTCATTAAAAGCATACCATTTTGTGGCAAAATCCTTTGCCTTGGTATAGTGGTGGGGAAATACCCAATGACTTGGGATAACCTACAAAATAGCACTTGTCTGATTTGGAATATGTTTGTAACCTTTTACACAAGCCCCATATTCCAAATGTTAAGAAAAGATAGAACATGGTTGGGCGTACCATACCATGGCGTCATTTCAACAGACCTGATGGAGCTCTTTTCAGTGTAAAAGCCACAGTCTCTAAAGCATCACTCCTTAAAAGGGATAATGGCAAATTTATTTATGTCATCTTTGATCTTACCATGTCATAAATGGTTCGATTACATCTTCATGGACTTTCCACTTGCAGTGGTGTTCCAGGAGGTGCAAGTTATGAAACCTCTTTCATAACTCATCAGACATTCTCTAAACTTGTGACTCAAATATTCCTTTCTGCAATCGAATTGTAGAAACATAATTTTCTTGTTACAATAACTTCTACTTCATTTTTGAAAACCTTTCGAATGATTTCAAAAGATCCAGACTTACGTCTCATCAAGTAAATATCCATATATCTACTTGAGTCATTTCTGAAGATAGATAAATCCACTACTTGCAATAACATTTATTGAACTACACACATAAAAAATGTATGATCACCAATAAGTTTGTTGCTCGTTCCTTATGGACTGTGAATGGTATTTCAGTCACTTCACCTTTCGGAGGAAAGTTGCAAGTGTCAGATGATTCAAAATCAAACGACTTCAAAATCCATCATAATGGAATTTTCCATGTGGGTTTCTCCAATGTGACCAAATGCAGTGCCACACATATGTGGTATTCTTTTAGTCTTGCGACATTTAGCGTCAGTGTTATGGATGTATCATATTACCATCAATATTCATAACATACATCCCATCCTGGATGGAAGCATGGCCCTTCATGTTATTCATAACATCGAACATCAAAAGTTCTCTTATGAATAACCTTCTTGCAAGATACCTTATGCAAAAGGGCTAGAGTATATGAAACTCTCAATGAATTATGAAAGTAAATATAGAGGTAATGTATTATTATCAATATTCATAACATACATCTCATTCATAATGAAAGTATGGCCCTTATGTTTATTCGTAACACCAAACATCAAAAGTTCTCTTATAAACAACCTTCTTGCAAGATACCTTATGCAAAGGGCTAGAGTGTGTAAAGCTCTAAAATGAATTATGAAAGAAAATACATAGGTAATACATAGATGGAAGGTATAGTAACTTTTACTATGTTCCCAACGTGTATCAAGACCTCATTCCTGGCTAGTCTTTCAGGCCATAGTAGTTTTTGCATCGAGTGGTAACAGAATGCAATCGAGCGGGTATCTTTGTGATCAACTCAAAATACCCAAGAATTAGTGATTAACATGTTTAACCATAATTCCTAAGAACTATATCTTTGACCAGCCTTCTATACATCAAAAACTTGTATGACATTCATACATGAGCTGGATATTCCAGTCTTCTTTCTTTCTGCCTTTATACTTCTAATAGTTTAACTTTTAGTATTTCTCCTACTCTCAGAAGAAGCACCCAACTTAAGAGTGGCGTTTAGCCCCGGACTTCCTAGGCGTGAAAGTTTCACTAACACCCTTCGGACACTTCCTTTCTCTTTAAGTTGTTGTTTTATTCACCTTCATTTACATGACAGGCGTTCTCCTGGATCCCTCTCTTATCAGTCTAATGCATAGTAAACACCTTTACTAATAGTTTGCAAACAAAAATTGCTTTGGATATTTCATATCTTTCAGCTTTTGTTTGTATCTAAAAATTAATTTTCAGTTCCATGAATATCACATAACTATCCCAAAACTTTTGAAGTTCGGGTCTCATGGAAGCAAATGTATTGCACTTGACTGAAACGGAATTCTAGCTTTTGGTTCGAAGGACGAGAGTCACATGATCCATAGCATTAGCGGGAGAATACCGAAAGCATGCGATAGGACAAACTCCTTCTCAGCACTCTTGAGGACAATCCTCTCATTACATTATCAACCGTAAAGTTTTAACCAGATATATAACAGCTATTCAATTTTAATTGGGAAGGTGGAAATGCGAGCCATTATTCTACAACTATTATGCAAATCACACTTAGACAGTGTTCAAAATTAATTGTACTAAGAATTAAAAGAATTAATTCTAAAGTGCGCTCCCACTCAAATCAATATCTCTCATAATTGATTGTGAGTGATTCAAGACACGAGTTTTGATTGTTCGCCACGATGGTAGCATCACAGATGACGAAAATCTCAACCGGTAGGCCATCTTGCCTATCACATCTTTATATGATTCTTGTTCATCTTTCGATGCATGTGTTCCGAGCTCAGGACTTTCCTGCCTGAACATCAAGAAAACCAAGTGATCTTGCAGTGAGGTCTGACCTCACCCGCCTTACACTTTCCAGTCGTTCGTGCCCATGGTAGCATGTGGCACCCCGAAAGGATACATGCTGTGACGGTGCTACACTTGGGAGAACACTAACTACTTGATATTTTAAGTGAGAGATCACCCTAATAAAAGCGACTACCGCGCAATCAAGAAGGGTGCATCATAAGGGATAAACATCTCAGGCAATATATAATAGCATGATATGGTATAGCCCCTTCTGACGGAGAAGTCAAGTATTTCTTCGTCTTCGGCATTCGCATCGGTGTTCACCTTCGCGAAGATTGCCACTACCTTGTTGATGCACCAGATAATATTGCTCTCTCTATAGCTAATAAAATGAGTGCATTACATAGGGTTGACACGCAGGTCATTAAAGTGCAATCATATGGCTCCAGCCATCATGCCGAATCATGACACGCAGGTCATGTTACTCAAATTACATCATATAGTCATCTCATACATAATCGACTTAATATGAGAGTTGCTATACCACATCACATGCAAACCATCCTGCAAAACCAAGTTATACGCCTCTAATCGTTTTATACAAAATTTTATTTTATGTGGCTTCTAAGGTTTTGACTCAAACCGCAGCTACCAACGTTTATCATCAAGTATGATTTATTCAAGTCGCTAGATTAACTTTCCAGGGTGTATGAAACACGAGATAATAAAATCTCGAGCCCCATACTAAACTTCGTCATACGCGTGACCCCCGTGCAGATCATATCTGCATTGCCCTTTTGTCTGCGAAATTTCATCTTTCTTTTTAACTACAGTGGAATTCAATGAACTCTTAGCACTTCGTTGATCAATCAGGATCGCGGATTGCCAGAACATTGAAACTCCACCATGTTGTTATCAAGATCAGAAATATGCAAATCCCAGGGAAGCAACAAGAACATTGGGTAACAGATTTCATCTGCTACCCGCACAAATAATTTTCAGTAATAGAACTCATCTACAACCTAATTATATTGTGCAACACCCATACATCTCTATGTGTTCTAGATTGCAACCTGCATCTACGCATAGCACGGCTCATCATGCCACTGTAGGGGAACGCAGCAGAAAACAAAATTTTCCGACCTACGCACCAGCCGAGGACCACTATGGAGACTGCATACAAGGTTTGATCTTTTTCGTTACCGACTCGTAGCGCGGCGGAAGTAGAGTCGATGACGATCGGCGGTGCAGATCTCCGCAGCTAGGATTTACAACCTCCCAACCGCGAGGATGTATACCCTCATCTGCCCCTTGGACAGCCCTCCGGGAGGCGGTCAGAGAGTCCCCCGGACGGTGTTGCGGATAGCCCTTCGGGAAGACCTTCAAAACTCGGACGGTTACTCGGACAGCCCTTCGGGAGGACCTTCGAAACTTGAACGGTCACACGGACAGCCCTTCAGGAGGCACTCTCGAACTAAGACCGAAACTATGATCTCTCTACAGAGTTGCACACATACGGTGCCATCTATCCGGCAGGGCTTCGCCGTCCAAAACTAGTTCCTGCCGGAACCCAGACAGCCTTTCGGCTCTACGAAACTATTTCGCGGGGAGGGAGAGAGAAGCCAGACAAGTCAAATGGCATGTGTATGTGAGAAGGGATGAAGTTTGGGCAGCCCCCTCACCTCCTATTTATAGGAAAACCAAGGGGTAGAGTTGCCATTGCAAAAACCCAAAAATGCCCCCACTTTATGTCATACACAAAGGGCATAAGAGGGAAAAGGGATGCCATGTGGAGCTCCATCGAGCTCCACTCACATTGGCCGGCCACCCCCTTGGGGGCCCCCCATGAGGGGCTTCCTTGGCCCCCAAGGCCTTCTAGAAGCCTTTTGGGAAATATCCCAAAAGGTGGTTTTCCAAAAATATCCAAAAAGCACTTTCACTATTCACGACGACATTTTTCAGCGTCTGTTCGAACTGAAAATATTTATGTGGGCTTAGAACATTTCCAGTACCCGCTAAAATAAATTTCAATGCGTTCCGGAACAATTCCGGATTAGTGATTTTCATCTGCGAAAGCATCCGAAGCGGTTCCGGCAGATCCAGAACATTTACGGTTTTTCTTCCGGAAAATTCCCAGAAGTTTCCAGAATGATTCTGGCACCCTCCAAGAATTATCAGGCATGTGCCGAAACCAATTTGACTTAATGGTATCCCCTGAAACAACTTTTTAGTTTTACCGAAACTGTTCCGGTGTTCTCTCTGCCGAACTTTTCCGCTGTCCGAAACTTTTCTGGTCTTCGAAACTTTTCCGGTGATTTTCTCTCAGGCTCCCTGTCTAGTATTCAGCAGATAGATGACCCTTAAGCGTGTGACCCTATTGGTTCGGTGAAGTATAGACATGACCCGGAACCCCTTCCGATCAATGATCAACATCGGAGTCATGGACACCAATATTGACCCCTATACCCACACGAATGAATATTCGAGTGAACCTCCAGTTGCCGTGTGCTATTCCTGTTGCTTCGCGATATGTTACAAATACCCAACGTGAGACATGTTGGCATCCCTGTGGATCAACACCTTGTCCACTATGCCAGTTACCTCGTTACCGGTATTGTTCTCTTTTCTCGTTCCGTGTTCCGGCATCCCCATGATCAAATCACAAAGTGTCTGGCCAGACGATGATGGATACCGTAACACCGAGAGGGCCCAGAGATATCTCTCCATCATCGGAGGAGCAAAACCCAATCTTGAGCTATCTTGTTACTTGCCATACTTTTCCGTGAACCCGTAAGCCGCCGTAATAGCCACCCAGTAACGGATGACGTTTAACAAACCCCAAAGTTCACGAAGCAAGCACGAAGGAACTCGCTACTCTCATGGTCTAAGGAATTATGCAAACATTAACTATCTCTGTGTTATTAACCATTATCTTGTGACGAATGTATCTCATAGCATAACATCAACTCGGGTTGATTCAACACAAGTGTTCTACCAACATTGCGCCCTCAAAATTGCCGGCATAGCCATGCCCATGATCAGGAAAACAGGATCATCATGCAATACTTGAGCCAGTCTTAGAGGCAAGACTAGGAAAACATTTTACCGTTTATTATACCACACGTGCAAATGAATTTCCCTCCAGGTCTTGTGGATATTGCACACTCGAGAATCATTGCAGTTATAGCATCGAATATAAACTTAATTAGGAACATGGGGATAAATAATAACATTTATTATTGCCTCTTGGGCATATCTCCTACATCCCCCTCATCGCCGAAGTTAGTGTGGCCGCGTGCCCACAGCGGCCGCCGCCCGCTTCCACGGCCACCGCGCGAAACCGCTTCTCCTCCCCTCCCCGGCACCCGTGCTGCAGCTGGTTGGGTGCGGTGCTCCTTCGTGGTGCTGTCGGTGGTCTCCTCTCGGCCACAGACGGCCGGAGCCGACCGCGCATCTCGCCGGAGCCTGCCACTGCCGCCCGCCGTAGCCGTCGTCTCCACCCTTCCCCGCCGCTGTTGTTGCCTCCCCTGGACGCGGCGCCATCTCCCGAGCCCGCCGGTGGCCTCCCCTTGGCCGGAGTTGGCTGGAGCCGGCCAGGCCAGTCGCCAGCCGAGCCTCCCCGCCCCTCCTCTGTTCGCCGTTGGGAGGAGGAAGATGGAGGCGAGAGAGAGAGAGGTCAGCCGCAGGCCCCTCCTGTAAGCCTCTCCAACCGCGGGCCCGCGCAGAGTAAGTGGAGGCGTAGTTCAGCTGAATACGTTTTCATTTGTTGAAAGCGTACTTTCAATCCACTTCGGTTAAAAGGCGCTTTCCAGTGCAGGAGGCCTATTCTACTCAAAGGCGCTTTCTGTTTTCAGGCGCCAGGGACCTGTTTGTGAGGAATCTTTTGTAGATTGGTCCCTGAACTTCGTCTGGCTATAAGTTTTTACCCGTAACTCCGATTGAGGTGATCCCAAAGCCCACTTCTTCATCTCTTCGAGCCCATCATGTTGGTAACATTTTCATACTGTTTTGACATAGTGAAAATGACCATTTTGCCCTTGGCCATAAACAGCCCCCTTCGAGAGAGAACTGTTTCCGGCAATCATTTCCGCGGACTCTCCGCACTTCTTCCCGATGGTTCCTTCACCCCAGGCAAGCCACAACCCTCATCTGCATAATTGCGTTGCAATATCATAGTTAAACCAATTACTTTAATCGCAAGTATGATTATTTGTAATATGGATTAGCTTATGCAATGTTTGAGTAAATTCTTGAATGGGTGACTACCATGTTGAGGATTGGATTGTTAGTAGTTTGCCCCCTTGATGATGCCATGACGTGGTTGGATTAAGAGATTAATGTCTATGATTATTTTGGGTTTCATCTGGCAGTTTGTCGATATGAATCAGTAGCAGTGGCCTGAGCTTGTTGGTTATTGGATTACTATGATATCGGAGTGTCAGCTATGACGGAACGATTACTCGGTTATAGGATACTTCATGGTTGATCGAGAGTCAGCTGTCCGCACTTATCCGTGCAGCCACATTTGCCGGTATGGGACGGCCTTGACTTGGTCTGGCGTCGTGCTCTTTTATCAGTACCACCAAATAGGGAAGGTTATGCACGCGTGCTACCCTGGCCCGGTAGGCGGCGATAACCTTGTGAGCCCAGTTGTGTTATTTGGATCCAGGTCCCCGTTTGGGACAGTTTGTTCGGCCACGACGGTGGCAGGTGTCATGAGGTGACACAGGGGCCACCCAGGGCATGACTCTGAAGGAGAATGATTGTCGGTGGTACGGTAGAGGAGTCACGGGTCAGGCGGGTTTCGTTGGAGCAACACTGGTCCACCCGAATGGGATCATGAGGCCAGGTGCTCCATGGTGTGGGTAAAGTGCGCAACCACTGCAGAGTGTAAAATCTATTCGAATAGCCGCGTCCATGGTATTGGACAGTCCGTCCAGGCCTCACTAGGTGGTCAACCACATCAGTGACCATAATGATGGAAGAACTTGTCTGAGTATGGTAGCAGTTGGGCATCATGCCACTGGCAGGTCTTGGTAACAATCTTGAGGATATTCGCTGGATGTTCTTGGAGTGATCACGAGTTGGTCACCAGAGTACAGGGAGAATAGCCTGTTATTGTTATTTTCAACTATCCCTTCGGTAATGATAAACCTTTACCTAATCTTGATTGCTATGATGTTGTCTTGCCTTAATGCTGATGTTTGTTGTGAGCTTGCGAGTACATTCAAAGTACTCACCTGGCGTGTCATGCTAGTTTGCAGGTCATGCCATGATTGCTTGTTTGTCGAGGATCCCGAGTTTGCGAGCTAGGATACGCGTTCCAGCCAGAGTCCCTGCGGAGTGGAGTCCATCACCACTGCCGTTGTTCCGCTGCTAGTGTAGAACTACCCTAGGCAGGCGTAGTATCGCCGTGCCGATGTAATCCATGTACCCTTGTAACTTTATCCATGGTAATAAAGAGCTGATTTGTTCTATGCCAGTAGTGTCGTATTCCAGAAGACTTGTCCCTGGGCTAGAATACGGGGCGTTCCGGTCTCCTTTGAGCCGGGGTGCCACAAGCGTTGGTATCAGAGCCAGGTTTGGCTGTAGGACGCCCTAGACCACGCGAGCGTTAGTAACCGGTAGTATAGGGTCTAGTTGGTTTGCTGCACTTGCTTGTTGCATTTGTTTGTGCATAGCATGCATATAGACTATTTATTTTATCACTAACGATGGATCTGGTGAATGTAGGTGGCATCAGTTTCGATTCACTACCTGCACTCTCCAGTTTGCATACTGGTTCCTTGGTGCGGTGTTATCTTCGCCCCAGCGGAGTGACACAAAGGTGCCTAGTAGTGTCGATCCCTTGCAGGACTGATGCACCGGTACCACACCAATATATTCTCTTCCGACATCCTATTGTTTCAGTGATAGACATGTTTCTATCCCGGATCTTGCCCTTCCATTAGCCACATTGGCAACCCTTACTGATCTTTATTATCGGAAAAGGGCAATGCCCGCAAGCCCTTCTTTCCATCGCCATCCCTCCCTGCCACCCATCCTCTGGACAAGTACGGTTTTCTTCCGTCCGCTTGATGATGATGTGGCCGTGACCCCCGTGTTCCGACCCACGATCACCAAGTTCGTCCTCGCCACCGTGTCCGTTCAGATGGAACCGGTGTTAAGTCCGTGTTTGGTGAAGCTTTGTTTACACCAACTTCCTTCCACACATTGATTCACTTTCGTGCACACCGCCACAGCATGTTAGACCGTAACACCGGAGTTCTTGCGAGATTTGTGTGCTTAAGTAGGCATGCATATTATTGCTGAGAGTAGCTGTAAAATTATGATATTGCTTGTGTGTGATCTTGTGTGCTTTTGCTTTAGTCGTTTCTTTTCCTTCTTCCTTTGGGCCCTTGGTGTTACCTTATTTTCCCCTTATGGAAGTTGCTCTCCGACACTGGACTCAAAGAAATCAGTGAAGAGACAGTCATTTGGAAGCTCAGTTCAGCAATATAGAATTTTTAGTAGACTGCATAATATCGGGAATATCGGGCATGAAAATAAATAATATCCTGGCTGGACCGATTATCAGCATCAAAGTATACACCAGTTCAACCTTCACATCAGTAATCATCGAATCAGCAAGAAGGCAAAGTGTGTGCATAATCGACAGCACATTTCGAGTGAAAGGTATGATTCATATACGTGGTTGAGTCTGCTATGAGCACAATTTGAACCCTGCTATGTCCTGGAATCAAGCCAGAATGTGCTATGAACTTAGTGCTCAGCAAGAAGAATAGTCGAACAACTTTCTTCATACAACGAGTAACCGACAGCAAAAACATTAAGGGATATATATATGCACTTAGCTTGCATATGGCAAAAAGAAAGCTTCAGGTGTAAGCAACCCAGTCTTTCTCCGCAAGCTACCAGAGAAGCTTACGACGCAAGGTTCCTGCGTCTTCCTCGATACGACACACGGATATTTGCCCATACAAGACACCCATGCTTCTCCAGTAAGCTATCACAGCAAGCTTCTGGCATAAGGTACCGAGTCTTCCCCAGCAAGCCTTTAAGGGGGGAAACGTCTGAGGTATGGTACCCAGTCTTCTTTAGCACGATATCCCAGCAGAAGCTTCAAGCGCAAGCTATTCAGACTTCCTCAACAAGATACTCTCGTTGGCATCCAACACAAGCTAAGCAACCTTCGCCAGTAAGGAATTACATCCTCACAAGTACAAGCTACTCCACCGACAGTTGGTAGCATATGACCATGCATCCTCAGAGTCAGATCCGCAATAGTTGGTCTGAATGCAAGAATCAGTCAGGACACAGGCCCATTTCAAAAACCAAATGCTCAGCTGCATATACTCAATAGATATGGTGGACATGCTACCAAGGTCATACGAGTCAATCATACAATGATGTCAGCCCGATGAGAATCCGGCTATCACCTAAGTTATGCAAGAAAGAGAAAGACAGTTATACACCTCAGTATGATGCAAGATAAAAAGCCAGACAAAGTTGAGACAACAATTTTTGCAGTGATTATCAAGGCCAGGCTCCTCACGCCTGACAAAGTGATATCATTAACCTTTGTCAGTGTTTGCATGGTTGACGATAGCCTGGAGTTATGAACCTGGGTTCGGATGATCATTGTCCTACGAATAAAGCGTGGAGGATGAGAAAGCTGGTCATGTAAGCAAAGATACCCTGTCAGGGGGATCAGGATAAGATATGCCTGCCGGAATCTTGCACCTGACAACACCTATGGCCACACGAAGAATCAAGAGCATACGAAGACAAGTTCTTTCAGCCAAGGATCCAGGCAAAGAGAACCATAATGAAAGAACAAGATCGTCCATACATGGATCGGTACCGATCACCATGGGTACACACCCATGGGGTCTATTCCATCTGCAAGGACCCCATATCGAGTCAACCCGCCCAGCTCAACCAGATATGCTCAGAATCGTTAGAAGGAGAATATTCGAATCTGTCAGGTCAATTCGGCAGTTGGATTCCGGCAACCGTGTCAAAGCATTACACGGTCTACTATTCACTTAAAGGTGCCGGCAGACGAAACGATCAGAATGTTGGACAACAACCTCGGAGCATGTGTCCTCACATGTGGGAATGAGTTAAAGGGCAGCCTGCCGTGAACAAGATTCGTCAGCCAAAACCACCATCAGCCAAGTCTGCAGAAAATACCGTTATAAGGGCATACACCTATGCGCCGATCACGACAGGTGACAGTCAAATATTTGGTAGGAATTTTATACCCGAGAAAGTGGAGATTTCCAAGATGACTCAGCAAACCGTGCGAGAAGTCAGATTCCACCAGGAAAATGGTATGATTCACAGTACTGTTTAAAACCTGGGGAACACATACCCCTTTTTGAAGCAGCCCAATGCAATGAGTAAAAGATTTTTGTGTCCACCAAAAGAATATGTTCACAACTCAATGGACGGTCGTCCGTATTGGAATTCATCACAACCCGTCCATGAGGAACAACTCCCGGACTTGCAAGAAGGACAGGTATTTCAGTCAAGGTAAGCCATTGCACCCAGATAAGTCAACAGACATAAAAGGAGTGAAGTCAGAGTAACATATGAGTTAAGATTTGCCCGAAAAAGGATCCAGTAAAGCAAACCACACTGAAGCCAGGCAGTGCGTCAGATAAAATCCAGCGGGAGCATTGTACAAAGGCAAAAAGGAAACCCGAGTTGGAAACGGTTTCCTCAAGTGGGGATATTTATGTTTAACCCCTAAGCAACCAAATCTCGAGGACGAGATTTCTTTAAGTGGGGTATGTTTGTAACACCCTGGATTTTGCCCATTTCTTTTTCTTTTGATTTTGGTCTGGTTTTGCTTTTCTGTGGCTTGGTAGTATTGGAACCTGGAGGGATCATCCTTGATTCCTCTTCCCTAGTGGCTTGCCAACCTCTAAACCATCCCAAGATCTTGTCATTTCCATCTTGAACCAATCCCAATAATCTTTTTCTTGGGAATATTCCTTTTTCCTATTAAAGGAATAAACCTGTTGCCTTGGGTTGTGAAGCAACCCACATTTCTATCATTCCAAAAATTCCCAAATAATTCTCATAAATTGTTTGGGTCATATCTTCCTCAGATATGTCAAAATACTTTCTTGCCATGTTCAAGAATATTTCACCAATATTCCTTTTCTGATTCTGCCCTAGCTCTCAAGTTGAGAAGCAAGTACCCTTTATATCCACTTGCTTGCTCTCGAAACTTTTTGTGCACTCTTTCCTATCCATATCATTTCCACATTCCAAAATACAACCTCATTTGGCTAGTAAATCTTCCCTGGCAAATTTCCAAAGTTTCTGATCAACTGGAAGCTTTGTGAAGCAAGTGCTAGCTAGGTTGATCCAAATGAGTTGAAATTTTGCCATGATCTCAATATGCTCAAATTAACACTCTACACAAAATTTGAGCATCATCCCTTCAACTATGTGACCACAGCATCAAATCTTTGTTTCTGGTCATAATTTTGGGTTGTGAAGCAACTATATTTTATGTTGCTCCATAATTTCTGAAAATTTACCAGGACATCCTCCTACCTATATAACACCTCTCCACCAAATTTGGACTCATTCCATCTACCCAATAATTCCCTAGAATTTTTCTAAGATTCTGTCCAGTAGGATGCTGTGTGAAGGAAGTACCATTTTGGTTTATCCAAATGGTATGAAAATTTTACAGTATCTTCATATTCCTATCTTACTCCTCCAAATTTCATCTCCATCCAAGCAAGTATGTGAGTGCCACTTCATACTTTGCAATTCTGTCCAGTAGAGCCCATTGAACTGCAAGTGCTATTTATCTTCATCCAAATGAGCTGGAAATTTGCAGAGATGATCACCCTAGTATGTGATCACCCTCAGCAAAAAAACCAGAGTCTATCCCCTGCTCAATCTCTCTCATTTCATTACAAGCACCTTGCTGTTCCTGTGGTTGCCAGCAAGCTCTAGTCACCTCCTTGGCTATTGTGCTTGTTCCTTTGCATTTTGGCACTCACCGACCTCTTTTACACCTCCTTGACAAGGCCTGGCAGTGGCTGGGTGCCGCGGACACGTGGTGCCGGTGGTGACCACGACTCTAGTCGGCAGCCACAGTGCTCTGTGCACTGGAGTCGTCGGGAAGCCACCTCCGGCCAGCCCTAGCTCGTCCTCGGGCGCTAGAGAGCTCCCCACCGCACGCGTGTGCCCTCTAGACCCCTCTCCCCTTCGTCTTCTAGCTCTGGCCAGCTGTGCCGACGCGGTCGGCACACTGTTGGGACGCGGCCGCGGTACCGCGTGCCCACAGGCCTCCCCTCGCCAGCTAGCTCGCTCCAGAGTCTTCTCCGTGGCAATATATAGCCCCCTCGTGCTCCCCTGCAGCTCATCCACCTCTCTCCCGCCCTCCTAGCTCATTGAAGCTCTCTCCCGTCGCCATGGCCGCCGCCTTGGCCTCACCCAAATTGGCGCAGTGCCGCGCCTCCCCTCCCCTCTCTTCACCACCAGAAGGTTCCCCGTGGTCCGGTGAACCTCCCCAGTCCCCCCCCCTCATCGCCGGAGTTAGTGTAGCCGCGTGCCCACAGCGGCCGCCGCCCGCTTCCACGGCCACCACGTGAAGCCGCTTCTCCTCCCCTCCCTGCCGCCCGTCACTACTAGAAAAAGGGCTGTTAGTGGCGCACCTGTTTTTGCTATTAATGGCGCACTACAGGTGCGCCACTATTAACACGCCACTAGTAACAAATAGTAATGGCGCACCTCTGGTGCGCCACTAGTATCCCAGATAATAGTGGCGCACCACACAGTGCGCCATTACTATGTCCACCAGTGTGCCATTACTATGCCTCCCAGGGGGCCATATTTACCTTGTGCTCTGGGTTATTAATGGCGCACTTCAAGATAATGCGCCACTGGTGTGTTTATTGCAGTGCACCACTAAAGTGCAATATGGTGCGCCACTACTATGAATATTAGGAATGTTTTTTTCTTTTCTGATATTTGCACAGGTTACAAAATACATTACTGCACAGAATATAGACAACACAACATATAAACAGCAGATTTATCAAAGACAATAGAAGATTAGTCTTCGAATACAATTCATCATATTAGTCTCCGAATTCAAAATACCGAACAAAGTTAGAACATTACAAGTCTCGAGACCGCGAGTAGCGAGTTTGTCTTCACATTACAAGTCGATGTCGATCATCTAAACTACCATCACATAGAAGAGAGCTGCGGTCATCACGATGAGCATCATCGCGATGAAACTGGTCTTCATCCGGTTCCTCCAACGCTCCCTCCTCTCTCCCGCTAGATAGCGCGCGTATCTAGCTTCCGCCTCCGCCCTAGTGGTGTACCCTTTGTAACTGTTACCGCTGAAACGGTGAACCTGTGTCCGACACTCCTCCCAGTCGTCGTAGACTCCGGGAACCTTACCCTTGTACACGACATACGACGGCATCTCTATGCACTAGACAAACAAAACGTTAGTAGCAATTCACGGACAATACATAAGCAATATATAAGTATGCAACAAAAGGATCGGAAGAGAAAAGCAACACATTAATAGCACAATTCATGGGCCTACTAATAAATAGCATCGATTACATATAAGTTGAACGACTGTCCAAACTAAAGAGACATACAAGTTCATTAAAGTTTAATTACAACATGAGCTAATTGATATTTCAGAACTACATAGCATCACTACTTTTGACTCGACTCAGGGACCGGAGCGTGGATGAAGCCGCCGTCTATCGTGATGGTCATGAAATCGCGGTCGTTGTCAGCCTGCATTTGTAGCGTTGTTTCTATCTCTTCGGTTGCCTCTTCGGTTGGCTGCCATCTGTGCGTGCGCTGCCATCATCAGTGGTGGCATCCTCGGCGGCACCATCAGTGGTGTCATCCCCGACGCCACTAGGGATTGTGTAGTCGGGATCGGTGTCTTCCGCGGCGTCCTCATAGCGGTGAGGTTCTTCCTCCATCTCCTGGGACAGCTCCCAGAATTGCTTGCCCGAACCGCCGGCCTCATCGTTGTGGGCCATGTTCGCTCTAAATAGGAAAAAAGTTTGGTCAAAAAGTTGGTTATTGTCAAGGAACAAGATCTCTTAGTTGACCAAATAACCTAATTCTCGAGGAATGTCGCCAAAAAGTTGGTTATTGTCAAGGAACAATTGAGAGATGTTTGTGATATTGCCTAGGTGTTTTGGGATGGAACCTGTTAGTGTGTTGTTGCTAAGGTCCAAGTCCACGTTCTCAAGGTCTAAGATAATTTAATCAGGGCAGTGGCAGTGGATTTGTGCACAAGCTAAGCTAGCTAAGACAGTAGCTTCCTTGCAACCCACAAAAGACAAAGGAAAAGGGGTGAAAAGGGGGAGATGGTTAGCTTTGATGAGCAGGCAGCATCTTCCTAACCCCCTTCTTCTTGTCTCCTCTCACTATCTCTCTCACACACATGGCAAGCAAGGGTGTCTGAGTGTGTGAAAAAATACTAAACTAATCCAACCACTAAAGCACTAGATCACTACTATTGTATAATCTTTTTATAGCTTTGTATATATGTATGGCTCCAATGGGTGCCACTGCCATGCATCCCTCTCCTATCATTTAATCATGATTAGCCCATCATTTTGACCAGAGATTAGTTTTGGTTAATTAATTAACTAGTGTGTGCCACAGCAGAGCACAGATCTCCATCTAGCTAGTAGGAGTAGCTTTCCAAGGCCTCTTTCCAAAGCCACAACTCCTCTAATTTTTGTTGGTTGATGTCAAGATACATGCTGATTAATTTTTGTTTCGGTTGAGAATCGGGCACCTTCTAGGTCAAGAAAATTGGGCATGACCTTTGCTAATTTTCTTGACCTAGGAGTGCCCCATTCTCAACCGAAACGGATATTAATCAACATTTCAGGAGAAAGGGGTCATTTCAGAAGATCACAAGTAGCAGCAGCATCACAAGTAGACAAAATCACAAGTAGCAGCAGCATCACAAGTAGTACATCAGCAGCATCATCACAAGTAGTACAGCAGCATCATCACAAGTAGTACAGCAGCATCATCACAAGTAGCAGCAAAATCACAAGTAGCAGCAGCATCACAAGTAGTACAGCAGCAGCATCACAAGTTGACAAAATCACAAGTAGCAGCAGCATCACAAGTAGTACATCAGCAGCATCATCACAAGTAGTATAGCAGCATCATCACAAGTAGTACAGCAGCATCATCACAAGTAGCAGCAAAATCACAAGTAGCAGCAGCATCACAAGTAGTACAGCAGCAGCAAAATCACAAGTAGCAGCAGCATCACAAGTAGTACAGCAGAGAAAGGACAGGAAGTACCCTAGCAATTTATGAAGTGTCCAGTACACTAAACTCCAACTCCAGTACCAGAGGAAATGGGCAGTAGATGGGCAGCCTACAACAGATGCAGCTCTAGCTCCTTGACGTGCAGATGTAGCTCTAGCTCCCTGGAACCAACAAACAAAATTGAGCAAACAGCAAACAGCAAGAAATTTGACCTCTTTCTAAAATCCTCCAGCATTAACCCAAAAACACAGGCACTCATACACAGAAACTCGGCGACATCTACTGCAGCAAGAAATATGTGATTTATATTAGGAAATATTCCATGTTCCTATATACGGTCATCAGTTGATTTATTACTACTAGTATCGATTTCGTCGAGCAACTTGCTAGAGAATTTCAATGTCCACAAAAAATAGCAGAGAATCGTTGAATCGTTCAATACGTAGCGTGGTTGGGTTGTGACACATGGAACCTTGTTTATCGTGCTTGCTCATTATAAACAAAATCAATGTCGATCTGATTCTCATCGTAAAAAAATAGTCAATTCGGTTCACGGGTTACATGCTCAATCACGTTCACGAAATCTGGACGGCAAGTTTATTATGTAGTTCGTCAGATCATCTATCTAATAATTTATATATTTTATATGGTCTAAGATATAATTTTATCCACGTGTTTTGGGAACTATCGTCAGTTCACATGTCCAGGAGTTGCCCTTTGGTGGTTATGGATCCATTCAACCAACCTCTTTTTCTAGTAGTACATACAGTAGGTCTCTGAATCAGCACTTGCAACTACTAAGCTAATCCTAGTGACCAGTATAGCAAGCTAATGCACATGCGTAACATGCTCCCGTGTTAGAATAGTAAGTGTGATATAACTAGCATGCATGCTCATGTCACATGCACCAGAGAATACTACCACGACAGATAATTAACATGATTCCACTTAGGGAATTGTAGAATGCGTGGAAGCTGAACTCACATCTCAGTGATATTAATCCACTTTTACGACTTAGTGCGTGTACTATCATGTGCAATGGCAATACCTTTTCCACAATCATGAACTCACAAGCTGAACTCACATGAATATTTCCTAATATAAATCACAAACTGCAGCGACAACGCAGCGGCGAGGCAACGCAGGAGCTCGGCGACGGCGGCTACGGCAACGAACCCGACGGGGGAAGGGGGAAATCGGTCGAGGGTCTCACCGAGGTGCTCGATGACGAGGTGGACGAGGGCGGCTGAGGTTGTGGAAGACGGCGATGGCGACGATACGGTGCAGCTCCGGTCGATTGAGAGCCCGTAGATGAAGAAGCAGTCGACGGCGGTCCTCCTGGACGTCTCCGTGCGGCGCGGGGTGACTGGTGGCGGCGCAGTGGGTCGGGGCGAGGCGGAGGTTGCGGCGCGCGCGGGCGAGGGCGAGGTTGGTGTCGGCCCTGCGGCGCTGCTCCGGCGAGAGCGGGGTGGGGTCGGAGGCGGAGGAAGGGGAGGATGGGGAGAGGGAGGCGGCGGGGGCGCGGATTGGGAGCGGACGCGTCCCACGGGCGAGGACGGCGGCGCACGTAGGGGCGGCGGCGCAGTGGGTCGGGGCTGAGTGAGAGATGTGAGATTGGGGATCGGGGATTGGGGATTTTAGTGGGGGGAGGGTTAGCAATGGCGCACCTTCTCCTGGTGCGCCATAAGTACCTTGATAGCAATGGCGCACCTGCTAGCGGTGCGCCATTAGTAACTTTTTTTTTTGGATTTTTAGTCGCAAAACATTTGTGAATTGGTAAAACATTTATGAATATGAAAAAATATCATCAAATTTGAAAAAATATTCATGAATTCAAAAAGTGCCCATGAAATTTTAAAATATTCATGAGTTCAAAAAATATTAACAAATTCAATACTTTTTGTGAGTTAGAAATTCAATAACAGAATAAACCTAATTAAATAAAAATTGGTATACTAATGGCGCACCTCCTAGGGGTGCGCCATAAGTACCTTGATAGCAATGGCGCACCTTCTCCTGGTGCGCCATTAGTAACTTTTTTTTTGGATTTTTAGTTGCATTCATTTGTGAATTGGTAAAACATTTCACCGCGGTTGTCTTGCTGCCCTTCCTCATTTCTTGCCCGGCCCCCATGGACGACTTCATAATCATCTTCATCACCTTGCCACCGATAGCCATCCATGAAACCACGCAAGAGCAGGTGGTCCCGCACCTGTACGGAATCCGGGTCCATAAGGCACTTCAGCTTGCATCTTCGACACGGACATCTTATCTCCGTCTCGTTCTTTTGAAGCATCTCGGCCTTCGCCGAGCTCAAAAACCTATTCACGATGCCTTCGGTCATCGTGCGGACCATGGTCGCCTGCGGGGTAGAGCAAAACGATATTTTAGAACAAAAAAAAATTTGGCATGACTTTGCCTAAAAATAGGACCAAAAAGAATGCATAGTGCCAAATTCTCGCCGAAACGGAAATGAATCAACATTCCGGCAAAATATTGGCAACTATCGCATTTCAAATACCGGTACCTGCAAACACAAACATATGCAACACCACAAACATATGCAACACCACAAACATACATAGATCTAGGCCATAAAAAGTGCATGTGCACGTTGTTGGAGGGAGAAAAAAGTAGATCTACAACATAAAGAAAGCTTTCCCCTTACTTACCTATCAAAAAAAGGAAATTTAACCACTTAATTTGGGTGAATCTATGGTGCAAATGAGGTGAGGAGGAGGAGGCACCCGAGACAAGCTTGGAGGAGGAGGTGGAGAGAATGAAGTGGGGAAAGTGAGTGTGGTAGGTGGCTGTCCAAAATATCTAGCTGCTCTCAGGTTACCAATGGCGCACCGCCTAACAATGCGCCATTAGTAACCCTGGTTACTAATGGCGCACCAGTTATGTGGTGCGCCATTACTAGTTTTGCAAAAAAAATAAAAAAAATAATTGTTAGTAGTGGCTCACCGCGGTTGTGGTGCGCCATTACTAGTTTGAACTAGTAATGGCGCACTATACCCAGGTGTGCCATTACTAGTTTTGAAAAATAAAGTAAAAAAAAATTGTTAGTAGTGGCGCACAGAGTGTGTGGTGCGCCATTACTAGTTAAAACTAGTAATGGCGCACTATACCCTGGTGCGCCATTACTAGTTTTGAAAAAAAATTGTTATTAGTGGCGCACCGTGGGTGTGGTGCGCCATTAGTGATATGGACAATAATGGCGTATCTACACATGGTGCGCCACTGCTATATAGCAGTGGCGCACCACATATGTGGTGCGCCATTAATGTTCATATTAGCTATAGCCCTTTTCCTAGTAGTGCGTGCTGCAGCTGGTTGGGTGCGGTGCTCCATCGCGGTGCTGCCGGTGGTCTCCTCTCGGCCGGAGATGGCCGGAGCCGCCCGCGCATCTCGCCGGAGCCTGCCATTGCCGCCCGCCGTAGCCGTCGTCTCCACCCTTCCCCGCCGCTGCTGTTGCCTCCCCTGGACGTGGCGCCGTCTCCCAAGCCCGCCGGTGGCCTCCCCTTGGCCGGAGTTGGCCGGAGCCGGCAAGGCCAGTCGCCGGCCGAGCCTCCCCGCCCCTCCTCTGTTCGCCGTTGGGAGGAGGAAGATGGAGGCGAGAGAGAGAGAGGTCAGCCGCGGGCCCTGCCTGTAAGCCTCTCCAGCCCTGGGCCCGCGCAGAGTAAGTGGAGGCGTAGTTCAGCTGAATACGTTTTCATTTGCTAAAAGCGTACTTTCAATCGACTTCGGGTAAAAGGCGCTTTCCAGTGCAGGAGGCATATTCTGCTCAAAGGCGCTTTCTGTTTTTAGGCACCAGGGACCTGTTTGTGAGGAATCTTTTGTAGATTGGTCCCTAAACTTCGTCTGGCTATAACTTTTTACCCGTAACTCCGATTGAGGTGATCCCAAAGCCCACTTCTTCGTCTCTTTGAGCCCGTCATGTTGGTATCATTTTAATACTGTTTTGACACAGTGAAAATGACCATTTTGCCCTTGGCCGTAAACAGCCCCCTCCGAGAGAGAACTATTTCCGGCAATCATTTCCGCGGACTCTCCGCACTTCCTCCCGATGGTTCCTTCACCCCAGGCAAGCCACAACCCTCATATGCATAATTGCATTGCAATATCATAGTTAAACCAATTACTTTAATCGCAAGTATGATTATTTGTAATATGGATTAGCTTATGCAATGTTTGAGTCAATTCTTGAATGGGTGACTACCATGTTGAAGATTGGATTGTTAGTAGTTTGCCCCCTTGATGATGCCATGACATGGTTGGATTAAGAGATTACTGTCTATGATTATTTTGGGTTTCATCCGGCAGTTTGTGGATATGAATCAGTAGCAGTGGCTTGAGCTTATTGATTATTGGATTACTATGATATCGGAGTGTCAGCTATGACGGAACGATTACTCGGGGATAGGATACTTCATGGTTGATCGAGAGTGACCTGTACGGACTTATCCGTGCAGCCACATTTGCCGGTATGGGATGGCCTTGACTTGGTCTGGCTTCGTGCTCTTTTATCGGTACCACCAAATAGGGAAGGTTATGCGCGCGTGCTACCCTGGCCCGGTAGGCGGCGATAACCTTGTGAGCCCAGTTGAATTATTTGGATCCAGGTCCCCGTTTGGGACAGTTTGTTCGGCCACGACAGTGGCAGGTGTCATGAGGTGACACAGGGGCCACCCAGGGCATGAATCCAAAGGAGAATGATTGTCGGTGGTACGATAGAGGAGTCACGGGTCAGGCGGGTTTCGTTGGAGCAACACTGGTCCACCCGAATGGGATCACGAGGCCAGGTGGTCCATGGTGTGGGTAAAGTGCGCAACCTTTGCAGAGTGTAAAATCTATTCGAATAGCCGCGTCCACAGTATTGGATAGTCCGTCCAGGCCTCACTAGGTGGTCAACCACATCAGTGACCATAATGATGGAAGAACTTGTCTGAGTATGGTAGCAGTTGGGCATCCTGCCACTGGCAGGTCTTGGTAACAATCTTGAGGATATTCGCTGGATGTTCTAGGAGTGATCACGAGTTGGTCACCAGAGTACAGGGAGAATAGCGTGTTATTGTTATTTTCAACTATCCCTTCGGTAATGATAAACCTTTACCTAATCTTGATTGCTATGATGTTGTCTTGCCTTAATGCTGATGTTTGTTGTGAGCTTGCGAGTACATTCAAAGTACTCACCTGGCGTGTCATGCCAGTTTGCAGGTCATGCCATGATTGCTTGCTTGTCGAGGATCCCGAGTTTGCGAGCTAGGATACGCGTTCCAGCCAGAGTCCCTGTGGAGTGGAGTCCATCACCACCGTCGTTGTTCCGCTGCTAGCATATAACTACCCTAGGCAGGCGTAGTATCGCCGTGCCGATGTAATCCATGTACCCTTGTAACCTTACCCATGGTAATAAAGAGCTGATTTGTTCTATGCCAGCAGTGCCGTATTCCAGAAGACTTGTCCCTGGGTTGGAATACGGGGCGTTCCGGTCTCCTCTGAGCCGGGGTGCCATAGATGCACATCGCCTTGGGGCAACAACTCGGGAGGAATGCAGAGGCGTACGTCGACGACATCGTGGTCAAATCGCGGGAGGCGAGGACCTTGATCGAGGACCTGGAAGAGACATTCGCCAGCCTATGTCGGGTGAACCTGAGGCTCAACCCGGAGAAGTGTGTTTTCCGGGTCCCATCCGGCAAGCTGCTTGGTTTCTTGGTATCGCACCGAGGGATCGAGTTAAAGCCAGAAAAGATAAAGGCAATTGAAAATATGAGCCCGCCTCAGACCCTCAAGGAAATGCAGAAGCTGGCGGGTTGCGTGACTGCCTTGGGACGTTTCATCTCCAGGCTCGATGAGCGGGCCCTCCCCTTCTTCAAGCTCATGAAGACAAGGGGCCCTTTTGAGTGGACCCCAGAAGCATAGGCGGCTTTCCAAGAACTCAAGCAGTACCTCAGGAACCCTCCCGTCATGGTGGCACCCCGCATTCGCGAGCCTTTGGTGCTCTACTTAGCAGCAACCCCCCACTCGGCCAGTGCGGCGCTCGTGGTGACCCGGGAGGAGTGCGCCGGTGCAGGCGCAAAGAAAGGTGGTTCACAAGGGGCGGCACAACAATCGCCATCTCAGGGCGGCGCTCCTGAGGCCCTTGTCGCCTCACTGACTCATGAGGCACCTGAGTCCTGCACGCCCCCTGAGGAGCAGGGCGGCGCCGATGCTTCGCGCCTCGTCGAGCACCCCGTGTACTACGTCAGCATCGTGCTACGGGATGCGCACGCATTACCCCATGCAGCAGAAACTCCTGCTCGCGCTCCTCGTTGCCTCAAGGAAGCTGCGCCATTACTTCCAAGGCCACCCCATCAAGGTCGTCTCTACGTACCCCCTGGAGAAGGTACTTTGCAACCCCAACGCTGTCGGAAGGGTGGCGGAGTGGAACATCGAGCTGCAGGCCTTCCACCTGGAGTTCAGCACAACCAGGGTCATCAAGGGCGCGGCCCTCGCTGACTTCATGGCGGAGTGGACGGATGCCCCCGACCGGGGGCTAGATGAGGGCCAGTCCCTCGCGCCCGGCGCTGAGGCGCCCGACAGCTGGGTCAGGCACTTCGACGGCGCCTTCGCGTAAAAGGGCTCGGGGGCTGGAGTCGTACTCATCTCACCGACCCAGGACAAGCTCTACTACGCCGTGCAGCTCTGCTTCCTACATGGCGAGAAGGTCTCCAACAACATCGCGGAGTACGAGGGCCTAATCGCGGGCCTCAGGGCCGCCATAGCCATGGGGGTCAAGCGCCTCACTGTCAAGGGCGACTCCCAGCTCCTCGTCAACTTCTCCAACAAGGAGTGCAAGCCGAAGGACGAGCACATGGATGCGTACTTGGAAGAGGTACGCAAAATTGAAAAACGCTTCTAGGGCTTGGAATTGCAGCACGTCCCGCGCGGCGCAAACAAGTAGGCAGACGACATCGCCAAGAGGGCGTCACACCGCGAGCCTCAGGAGCCTGGCGTCTTCGAGGAAAGGCTCTTCAAACCATCGGCGGCGCCACCGGCCGCAGGCCTGGTGTCGCCTTGGGAGGAGCTACCACCGGCCCCGCTCTCAGGCGCCCCGGCCCGCGGACCAGCCTCGGGAGCACGTTTGCCCCTGGCGCTAGAACCACAGGCCGACGACTGGATGGAGGAGTTCAAGGAGTACCTGCTCGGCGGCGCCCTGACAGAGAAGGAGGAGGACGCTGAGCGCATGGTTCGCCAGGCCACTGCCTACTGCCTGAGGGACGGCAAGCTGTACTGCAGGCACCCAAACGATGTCTCGCTGCGGTGCATATCTGAGGAGCAGGGGCGCGAGCTGCTGGCCGATATCCACGGTGGCGACTACGGGCACCATTCTTCGTCTCGCTCCCTTGTGGGAAAGGCGTTCCGCAGTGGCTTCTACTGGCCCATGGCACTCAACGATGCCGCCGAGCTGGTCCGATCTTGCGAGGCCTGTCAGTTCCACGCCAAGCAAATTCATCAACCTACGCAATGTCTCTAGACCATCCCGCTCTCCTAGCCCTTCGCGGTCTGGTGGCTGGACATACTGGGTCCTTTCCCTCGGGCGACCGGAGGCTACCGCTACCTCTACGTCGCCATCGACAAGTTCACCAAGTGGGCGGCGGTGGAGCCCATGCGCACCATCCCTGCCGGCTCAGCAGTCAAGTTCATCCGGGGCCTCGTGAGCCGGTTCGGTGTCCCCAACCATATCATTACTGATAATGGCTCACAGTTCACAAGCAACCTCTTTAGGGAATATTGTGCTAACCTTGGGACGCAGATATGCTACGCTTCGGTGGCACACCCGCAGAGCAATGGCCAAGCCGAGTGCGCCAACGCGGAGGTCCTGCGGGGCCTCAAGGCGAGGAGTTCAAGAAGAAACTTGAGGCCTGCGGCACCACTACGACTAAGCCCACCGGCGAGACCCCATTCTTCCTCGTCTACAGAGCCGAGGCGGTCCTCCCGCACGACGTCAAGCATCGCTCCCAGCGGGTCTTGGCATTCGACGAGGAGAGTCAGGATGCCACGCGGGAGATAGACCTTGTGCTCGGGGCGGAGGCCCGTCACCAGGCCTCACTCCGTGCTGCGAGGTACCAGCAGGCGCTGCGGCGATACCATTGCCGCAGCATCCGCTCCAGGACCCTCGAAGTCAGAGACCTCGTCCTGAGGCGGGTCCTCTCCAGGGAGGGCTTGCACAAGCTCTCGCCCATGTGGGAGGGCCCGTTCAGGGTCGCCCGCGTCTCCAGTCATGGCGCCGTGCGCCCGGAGACTTAGGATGGGGTCGCCATCCAGAATGCCTGGAACATCCAACATCTCTGCAAGTTCTACATGTGACACTCTCATGTAATAATGAGTGGGTTGTATACGCCCGGTGTCGGATTTCGGGCTCCGCAAAAACCCTTAGGAGTTCGAACCCAGGGGTGTGTACGAAGATTCCCCAAAAGCTTCGCCTCCTCCAAGCTCACAACAAGGTAACCTCGCTCGACCGCGAGGAAGAAGATGGCACATGAGAGTTTACCCAGGTTTGGGCCGCTGCGAAGCATAAAACCCTACTCCTGCTTTTGGTCGATTGGCTCACGAGGAGGTTTGTGGATGAACTAGTACAGTGGTGAGTTGTGTCGCAAGTGCGTTCGCCCCCCCTTTCCTCCGAGCAGCCTAGCCTCTATTTATAGCGGCCTGGGTCCTCTTCCCTTGTCGCAATGCCGGGAAGGGATCCCACAATGGCCAAATTTGAAACGGGACAGGAGGTACATCTTATCCTGACGAAAGGTGGTCTTCGCCTACAAAGTAGGTGGTGGTGACGTGGTGGTGGGCTCGCTGGTGACATCCGTCCTGCCTCGCTCGCTGACCCGGTCTTGTTGCACTGGAATGGAAACCTTTGGCTGGGCTCCTTGGGAACCCGCGTTCGTCCTTGTCTCCTTTGCACCAAAGAGGAAACTGTTCCCTCTAGCGCGCTGGCGCCCGCCTGGCCTGGTTGTCGTCACCCTTGACCTACAGAGGCCTAGCATTGCATAGAGACCTCCGCCGCTCGGGAGGAGGCCTGGGGAGGCCTCCCCCTTTCGCCTTGGCGATGTCCTCCTCACGAGGATGGGCCCCTCACGAGGGTCTTGTCTTGAGTGAGGCCGCGCGGGGCCGTACGGACCGCCAGGTGGGCCACGCCCTGGGCCGCAAGTAGGAAAGTCTGGGTACCCTGGTATCCAGAACGCCGACAGTAGCCCCCGAGCCCAAGGCGCGCTCGAGTTGGCTTCGAGGGGAAAGTTGAAGGAGATGGCCCGGAGCGCCGCGGGCCCTTATTGCTTGCGGGCCAGTTTTGGTGTGCGGTGCTTGGTTGGGCGCGGGCGTCCCCGCCCCCGTGTCTCCTCGGCAACTGCCCGAACTGACAAAAGCCTGACGCCCAGCGCTGAGCCATTATTGCTTTCCTCTTCCACGCCCTTGCTCTCCTTTCCAGATCTCCATCCTTTGTGGGAACCTCTCCAGATCTCAACACCGCTCCGTCCTCCTTCTTGCTCCCTCGGTCCCAAAGGCTTCTCGATGGCTCCCGCCAGCAAGTCGAAACCTGAAGGCCAGAGCTCGGCTTCTGCTCCCATCTCACTAGCGCTCTCGGAGTATACCATAGCCAAGGACGGGGACCTCTCCCCAATGCTCCTGTCAACGGCGGATGACACCAATGAGCGGGGGCGGACCTTGATATGGTGCGGCTCCGCGGAGAGGCATCGCCTTGCCAAGTCGGCCTATCCCTTCTTCCTCCACAGCGTCTTCTCCGGGCTCGTCCCGCCCTTCTCTGCGTTCTTCACCGCCGTCCTTTAGAACTACGGGATCCAGGCCCTCCATCTTCAACCCAACTCCATCCTGCTTCTGTCCGTGTTCGCCTTCTACTACGAGGCTTTTGTGGGTGTGAAGCCTTCGGTGGCCCTGTTCAGCCATTTCTTCAGCTTGCGGCTTCATGACGGCACCCAGCGGTCGGCATGCGTCTCCTTCATCATGGTTCAGAGCGGGAACATGCTCTTCAAGTCCGGGAAGAAGGTGGAGAACTTCAAGAACCGTTGGTTCTTCTTGGATCTCAAGAGTAGCAATCCTCGCCTGGAGCTCCCAAAGGGACTGCCGGAGAAGATCCCGGCATGGAGCTTCCCGAAGCACTCCGACCCCCGGGCTAAGCCCGTTTTGGAGCGGGTCCTTCGAGACATCAGCGCCAGGAAGTTGACTGGGGGAATGATAGTGAAGGAGTTCCTGGTGCAATGCCTGGCGCCCCTCCAATCCCATTCTAGGCCCATGTGGGACTACCAAGGTGGTGGCAACGACATGAGGCTCCGTTCTGCGCTCCTGACCACCGAGGAGTTGAACAGGGTTATGGCGACCCTGCTCAACGGCGACCCGAGGACCTTCCTGAGGCCTACGCCCTGCTGTACTGCCGCGACGACAAGGCCGACCTGGTCGCCATGATGCCCAGCTTCGACGAGCTGGGGCTGTCTCCGACCGAGAGCCCCGGCGCCCCCGTGGCGGCGTCCTCCGACGACACCGCAGATGAAGAGGACTCGGAGGAGATGGCGGGTGACGACCTGGAGGAAGTATCTCCTCCATCGCGGAGTGCACTTCTCTGGAGCTTCGATAATGACGACGCCGGCGAGCCCCCTGCTGCAAGTCCTCCGCGACTTACCAGGATCCTCAGGGGGCCGGGCCCCACACCTCGGGCTGCACGATCCGCCTGCCGGGTGACCCCGAGGAAGCGCGAGGCTGGGCCTCCTCCGGAGCCCCCAGCTCGCGCCGACAAGGTGGCCGAAGCGCCCGCCTCACTCCTGCCCGAGCCACAGCTTGTGGGCGAGGCGGCCGCGTCCGGGGCTGGCATGACCTTGCCGGCCGTGGCCCCTTCGAGTAGTTCCACCGCACTCGCCGAGGTGGAAAGAAGGAGGAAGTGGGTCGACGTCGAGGAGTAAGTAACTTCGCTTGGTTTCTGGCCGTCTTCCGGTGGTTTATATGCTGATGACCCCTCCTTTGCTTGGCAATCAGGGGCACCCCCTTGCCGAAGGCGAAGAAGAAAAGGCCGACATCAAACCGAGGGCGCCTTCCGACGTGATGCCCGTTCCTGGTGCCTTGCCGATGCCGGATGAGGCACCGGATGTCGCGGGCGAGGGGGCTCACGAGGAGACCCTCCTTGTCACGGCCGCGGAGCCCCCGATGCCCGCTGGAGTGGCCGCGTCCGTCCTTGGGGGCGCGTCCGCACCTCTGCCCGACGGGCCAGCCCCCGAGGGCCAGCTAGGTGCAGGGCCGTCCGCCCCTGCCTTGCCTACGGTAGTGGCGCAGCCACTGGTGTCTTCCGCTCCCCACGCCCTTGTGTCTCCGGAGGCAGCTCCTGCCACCGTGCGGGCGCCACCTCCGGGCCGTGCCTTGCCGTCACCGGCTCGTGTTCCTCCAGCCGAGTTGGGTGCTCTGTACGGGGCCTATGCCGTCTTGGGTCACGTTCGAGACGCCCTTGGGAGCACCGACGGTCGCCTTGCAAGAGAGCGCTTAGGTCTTCTTTCCGGGTGGCTCCAGAGTGACGCCTCAGCCATGGCGGTTTGGGGCCTAGCCGAGGCCACCGCGGCTGAGAGCAGGGAGGAGGCCGCGTCGGCCAAGGCAGCCCGAGACGCTGCCCTGGCTGACGCAACGTCTGCCGTGAAGCACTGCGACGAGGCGGAGGCCTGCCTGAAGGCTCTCCAAGAGGACAGGTCCGCGCTTGCGGAGAGGCTTTGCCAGCGGGGGGAGGACCTCAAGACCTGCGAGGCCAAGCTTGCCGACCGTGACTCCGCACTGTCCAAGGCGGCGGCCGACCAAGCCACTGAGAACGAGCAGCAGGACAGGTTGAAGCAGGAAGTGGCTGCGGAGAAGGCCCGGCTTTCCTCCAGGGAGAAGACCCTTGCAGAGGCCGAGGAGAAGAAGGCTGCGGAGCTCAACGCTCTCCCTTTCGTTGAGCTCGGGCTTCGCCAGCTGCTGCAGTCCATCTGCCACGGGGGATTTACAGAACCCCTGGTAGCCCGTGACAGCGGCTTTGCGGGGCTCTCCTCAAAGCTCGCTGAGGTGCTTGAGGGTGCCGTCGCCAGGGTGGAGAACGTCTTGGAGAGTGAGTGCCGCGACCTCTTCTTCGCGGCCGCGATGCGCGTCTTCAGCTACCTCTACCTTCGTGAACCGGGTTTCGACTTTGGCTCCGTGATTCGCCCGGTCGATCCTGGGGTTTGCGCCGCTACGGCGACAGCCGTGGAGGGCGCCGTGAAAGCGCTGATGAAGAAGTTCGCCTGCGTCGCCGTCCCCTCACCTCCTCCTATGGCCGCGAGGGTTGGCGACAATGATGACAGCAGCAGCAACGTTGACGACGAGCTCCCCGCGACCAGGACGAGCGGTGGTGCCGGCTGATACTTCTCCACCGTATCTACTTTTCCAAACTATTTTCCCTTGTTTTGGACTCTAATTTGCTTGATTTGAATGGAACTAACCCGGACTGACGCTGTTTTCAGCAGAATTGCCTTGGTGTTATTTTTGTGCAGAAATAAAAGTTCTCGGATTGACCTGAAAATTTACGGAGAATATTTTTGGAATTAATAAAAAATACTGGCGAAAGAATCAACCGGAGGGGGTCCACCACCTGGCCACAAGCCAGGGGGACGCCCCCCCTAGGGCGCGCCCAGCAGGCTTGTGGGCCCCCGGAAGCTCCTCTGACCTCAATTCCCACTCTATATATTCCTATTCGGGGATGAAAAAATCAAGGAGAAGAGTTCATCGCGTTTTACGATACGGAGCCGCCGCCACCTCCTGTTCTTCCTCGGGAGGGCAGATCTGGGGTCCGTTTTGGGCTCCGGAGAGGGGAAAACGACGCCGTCGTCATCACCAACCATCCTTCATCACCAATTTCATGATGCTCTCCGCCGTTCGTGAGTAATCCCATCGTAGTCTTGCTAGACGGTGATGGGTTGGATGAGATTTACCATGTAATCGAGTTAGTTTTGTTATGGTTTGATCCCTAGTATCCACTATGTTGTGAGATTGATGTTGCTATGACTTTGCCATGCTTAATGCTTGTCACTAGGGCCCGAGTGCCATGATTTCAGATCTGAACCTATTATGTTTTCATGAATATATATGTGTTCTTGATCCTATCTTGCAAGTTGTAGACACCTATTACGAGTTATGATCCGCATCCCCCAGGGTGACAATAACTGGGATTCTTTCCGGTGATTACCGTAGTTTGAGGAGTTCATGTATTCACTAAGTGCTAATGCTTTGGTCCGGTTCTCTATTAAAAGGAGGCCTTAATATCCCTTAGTTTCCATTAGGACCCCGCTGCCACGGGAGGGTAGGACAAAAGATGTCATGCAAGTTCTTTTCCATAAGCATGTATGACTATATATGGAATACATGCCTACATTACATTGATGAATTGGAGCTAGTTCTGTGTCACCCTATGTTATAACCATTGCATGATGAATGCCATCCGACATAATTATCCATCACCGATCCATTGCCTACGAGCTTTTCACATATTGATCTTTGCTAAGTTACTTTTCCGTTGCTACTGTTACAATCACTACAAAACTGCTACTGTCACTTTGCCATTGTTACCATTACTTCCATACTGCTTTGCCACTACTAGGGAAAATCCTAGTAGTAGCACGGGTTTGACGCCTACTAGTAGCGCGGGTGCCTGCGCTACTAGTAAGGCGCTACAGCTATAGCTTAGCAGTAGCGCTGGTTACACGCGCTGCTGCTAAGACGTATAGCGGTAGCGTGTGTAATTACCAGCGCTGCTGCTAAGCTAACTATTAGTAGCGTCCTTCCAAAACCGCGCTACTAGTATTCTGTTTTTCATTTTTTTTTAATTTTATTTTATTTATACGCCGTTATACAAATTTTGATACAGTACCAATTCAACTTATGGTCACTTTTGATCCATCCACATGGATTAGATTCATTTGGATGAATCAAAAGTGATCAAAAGTTGAATTAGGACGACGATCCTACTAATTCAACTTTAGCTAGCTAATAATAATCATTATAGTCATCACCACCAAAAGTGATCAAAAGTGATCAAAAGTGTAGCTATCTCATCACCACCAACACTAGCTAATAATAATCATTATAGTCATTACCACCAACACTAGCTATTTAATCATTATAGTCATCACCACCAACACTAGCTATTTAATCATCATAGTCATTACCACCAACACTAGCTAGCTAATCACTTTTACTGCTCTCTCAGGTAAAATAGCATAAAACATGTGTAGCACTCCTGCTTCATCATATTGGAGCATGCAGATGAACCTGTCTTCTAAATGTGGGTTGCGCTTCTGATTGCTACCCCCTAGTACTTCTCTACGATCCTTCACAATTTTGCTCCAGTCTTTGACTATTAAGACTTGCTCGCTTTCAGAAATGCAGAATGCACTCATGTGCATTGTAGGATCTCTTGGCCGTAAGCTAATCATTCTCATGTGACCTTTATGCTTGATCCAACGAGGCACAACACTCATAGGGAGTCCCTGTTGAAGAACATCGTAGTAACATACTTAGCAATGAAGTTTAGCTTAAAAAATAATGTATGCAAAAGATGCACTGAGGACAAATAGTAAAAATCTTACCATCTTTCCTAGATAGATGTGACCGTAGTTCAATACGCACACTAGTGGTCGCACGTATTGAGTACTAATATCTCAAAGTCCAGGAAAATAATTTGTCTTGACAAGATCAAGATCCTCAAGCCATGAAACATAATGACTTATCTCCTCGCAGTTTAGTTCAACCCCGGGACAGTAGTAGGTGTTGTCTACCAAGAGCCGGACATGTTTACTTGAATGGAAATAAGCTGTCAGTAGAAATTAGTTGTCAACTATTTTCAAATAAACAATATAATTTACTTAATAAATATGGTTGAGAAACTCACGTAGAGGTAGAACTGGAGGCGTCTGCACATCGACCCAGATGTCGATATTACCTTCATATTCATCTTCAGGACGAATATCAAAGGTGATAAGCATATTAGGCTCAAATGCATACGCCTTGCATAGTGCTCTCCAATTTGAGCATTCAAAATAGGAGTAGTTCTCTGCATTGTATAATTTTACGGAAAAAGCATAGCCATGCTCGGTCCTCAAGTGAACTCTCTTTACCTCCATACTGCACATATCTGAGAAACCAATCTTATCCAAGACATAATGTCTTGCATGGCAGGGGATACGCTAGTAGAATTTTAAAAAATTAAAATTATAAGTTGAAGCAAAAGAAGCAGAAGTCATGCTTAATTACGAAAAAAGACTTGTCGTTGTGACTTACTGTATCCACTTCAAAGTTCTCATCCAGCATGATGCTGAATCGCATACCATCTTCTAGGTGAGGCCTGTCGCACAGACCGCGCTCGTCTTCGCAGTATTGGCACATACCGAATTTCCTTTCGCTATCGTCGTCAGACATTTCCTATGTTCATAGTTGAAACAGTTGTGCATTCAATAAGCAAAACTAAATCATAAAACAAATTAGTATTCAAATTAGCATGCATTCAATAACCAAAACTAAATCATCTCTTGCGTCCGTACATCGTCGAATATTATCACTAATACATCTCGAATAGTATCATACATATAACATCACTAATACAGTTAGAACCGTAGCGAACGACGGGTATCGGCGCGGGCGGTGGACACCCAAAGAGAAGGAACCATCACAGGATCATAGCTCCAGTGAGATCTCTGAAGAACCTGCCAGGTATTGTCGAACCTGCCCTCCAACACAACCATGTAGCGACGGACGTGCTCGTCCTCCTCGCTGACACGGTGACGTACCACCTCCGCGGGGGACGAAAGCCTCCACACCGTCACTAGCACACGCGACCGCCACCAAAGAAGGTCAGGGTCGACGACGGGCTGCCTCCTCACCAATCTGTGCGCCCCGGAAGGTAGCACCTCCCAGTACCAGCCCGGCGGAGCCCAGTCCCGGACATGGCCCCTATAATCAAGCAGGCCTCCTCCGCCGAGTCGACGACGAGGATGCGGGCCAGGCATCGTCGACGTCGAGAACAAATGCTTAATTATGAAAACAAAATTAATAAACACTTAGCAGACCTAAAGTCAACCCGTTCCATATATCGAGCAATGACATAGAAAAAATGCCTTTGCTTAAATTAATAAACATCTAATATTATGCTAAAATTCATGAAAAAAATTCGGCATGACCTTTGCTTAAAACAGGACATATCGAGCGCCTGAAATTTGCCGGAACGGAAACGAATCAACATTCCGGCAAAACATAGGCTACTCGGAGGTACATTGCAAACAAGACCACCAAGACAGAATGCATCATCATCGACATCAATGACATCAACGACGGTGGTCGTGGAACGGCGGCGGCGGCGGACGACGGGGGGTGCGGGGGAGAGTGAGATGAGTGGCGCGGATTTCCTATTTGTTTCTTCTATTGTCTTTTCCTTTATTTTCTCTTCCTTTTCTTTTCTTCTTTTTCTTTTCTTTTCTTTTCTTTTTCTTTTCTTTTCTTTTCCTTTTTTCCGCGACGATTTTTCGACCGTCGATGATGGTCGCTACTCCTCCTTCCACTAGTGCATAACAAATATCTAGCACACGGAGAAGAAGGAGAAGCGACCCCACGACAACAGTCGGCATTCTTCTTCTCTCATATATGGTGGACACTCCCTCACCGATTTTACGACCGTCGATGATGGTCGCTACTCCTACTTCCCCTAGTGCATAACAAAGGTCTATTAAGCACTTACTATAAATAAACTATTTCTATTAAACACTTATAAAAAACAGTAAAAAAACTACATTATACAAGAACAGTAAAAAACAGTTTAGGGTTTAGGAGAGATGGAGGGAGGAGGGGGTGGGAGGAGGGAGGAGAGAGGAGGGCGATGGGAGGAGGGAGGAGGAGGAATGAGGAGGGGGTGGGAGGAGGGAGGAGAGAGGAGGAGGGGGAGGAGGGCGGTGGGAGGAGGGCTGCCGGCGGTGGGCTTGGCCGGAGGAAGAGGGAGGAGGGGGCGGCCGGAGGAGGAGGGAGGGGCGCGGAGGGAGAGGAGGGCGGTGGGAGGAGAGAGGAGGAGGAGGGAGGAGGGAGGAGGAGGGATGGAGGGACTACCTCAGTGGAGGAGGACCAGGAGCGTCGGCGGTGGCGGGCGACGACGGTGGTCGGGGAACGGCGGCGGCGGCGGACGACGGGGGGTGTGGGGGAGAGTGAGAGTGGAGTGGAGAGGGGAGAGTGAGGGGCAGCCGGTTGGAGGAGTTGGAGAAGATAGGCTTTAGCAGTAGCGCTCTTTGGAATAAAGCGCTGCTGCTAAACGACATAGCAGTAGCGCGTTTATAAAACAGGCGCTACTTCTATACCTAGTCTGGCGGCAAGGTCGTGGCAATTGTAGTAGTAGCGCTCTTTCCTCCTGACGCACTACTGCTATGCGGGTATCAGTAGCGCGTTCTTTTGTAGCGCGCTACTGATAAGTAGCAGTAGCGCCTTATTTTACACCGTGCTACTGGTAAGATTCTGTCTATAAGGTTTTCCCTAGTAGTGTGCTACTGAATACTTTGCTGTAGATACTAAGTCTTTCAGGTGTGGTTGAATTGACAACTCAGCTGCTAATACTCGAGAATATTCTTTGGCTCCCCTTGTGTCGAATCAATAAATTTGGGTCGAATACTCTACCATCAAAAACAGTTGCGATCCCCTATACTTGTGGGTTATCAAGACCTTTTTCTGGCGCCGTTGCCGGGGAGCATAGCTCTATTCTCTGAGTCACTTGGGATTTATATCTGTTGATCACTATGAAGAATTTGAAAGCTGCCAAAACCAAGATCTACCCCTCTACTACGAGGGCAGGTAAGGAACTGCCATCTAGCTCTGCACTTGATTCACCTTCTGTTATGAGTAAACTTGCGACACCACCACCTGCTATTGATTCTGATATGTCACAAGTAGTTAATGATTCCACTTCTGCTATGCATGATGCTTATGATGATACTTTGCTTGATACTACTGTGCCACTGGGTGAATTTCTTGATGAACAAATTGCGAGAGTCAATGCTCCAACTGATTATACTTCTAAAACTGATGAAATTATTGAAACTGAACACTATGAGACACCTGCTAGACCTAGCTCTCCTAGATATGAATTGCCTAATATACCTAAGGGTTATGTTATGGAGGGAGAGGTAGCTAGGGACTTTCTTGCTTGTAAAGATAGAGATGATCTTAAGAAATTACTATGCAAGTGGAAAGAAAAATCTTTGAATGCTAGAATGCAATATGATCCTAAGTTTGCTACTTCACCTATCTTTGTTACTGATAAGGATTATGAATTCTCAGTCGATCCTAAGTTAATTACTTTAGTTGAATCTGATCCTTTCCATGGTTATGAATCTGAAACTGTTATGGCACATCTTACTAAATTGAATGATATAGCCAACCTATTTACTCATGAGGAAAAAATTCGCTATTACTATATTCTTAAGTTGTTTCCTTTCTCATTAAAGGGTGATGCTAAGATATGGTTTAATTCTCTTGCTCCTGGTTGTGTGTGTAGTCACCAGGATATGATATATTACTTCTCTGAAAAATATTTTCCTACCCATAAGAAACAAGCTACCTTGCAGGAAATATTTAACTTTGTGCAAATTGAAGAAGAAAGTCTCCCACAAGCTTGGGGGAGGCTTCTCCAATTACTAAATGCTTTGCCTGATCATCCTCTCAAGAAAAACAAAATACTTGATATCTTTTATAATGGACTAACCGATGCTTCTCGGGACCACCTAGATAGTTGTGCTGGTTGTGTTTTCAGGGAACGAACTGTTGAACAAGCTGAACTACTATTGAATAATATATTGAGCAATGATAATGATTGTTCTATTCCCGAACCACCTCCAAAGCCAACTCCGAAGAAAAGAGGTATTCTATTTCTCAGTCCTGAAGATATGCAAGAGGCAAAGAAATCTATGAAAGAAAAAGGTATTAAAGCTGAAGATGTTAAGAATCTACCACCTATTGAAGAAATACATGGTCTTGATAACCTGACACAGGTAGTAGAGGTAAATTCCCTCCGTAGATTTGATGAAGGTGATATTCCTTATAATAAGTCTGCTAGCCAATGCTTGGATGAGTTTGATAACTTTATTGTTAAGCAAGAAAATTTCAATGCTTATGTTAGTAGACAATTGAAACATAATGCTTACATGCTTGATCGCTTAGGTGATTATATGAGTAGAACTGTTAATCATCTTAAGCTTATTAGTAAACATGCTTCCATGGTAACTACTCAAGTAGAACAAGTACTTAAGGCACAAAATGATTTGCTTAATGAGATGATTGGTAAGGACAATGATCATTCTGTTAGAGTTGTGACTAGAGGTGGTAAAATGACTCAGGAACCTTTGTATCCTGAGGGCCATCCTAAGAGAATTGAGCAAGATTCTCAGAGAATTAATACTGATGCACCTAGTCGTCCCAGTAATAAAAGGAAAAAGAATGACGATAGGACTTTGCATGCTGCTAGTGAACCTGTTATATATACACATGAAAACCCAAATGATATTTCTATTTCTGATGCTGAGACACAATCTGGTAATGAACATGAGCCTAGTGATAATATTAAGGATGATGTTCATGTTGATGCTCAACCTAGTAATGATAATGATGTGGAGAGTGAACCTGCTATGGATCTTGATAACCCACAACCTAAGAACAAAAGATATGACAAAAGAGACTTTGTTGCTAGGAAACATGGTAAAGAAAGAGAACCTTGGGTTTAGAAACCCATGCCTTTTCCTCCTAAGCCATCCAAGAAAAAGGATGATGAGGATTTTGAGCGCTTTGTTGAAATGCTTAGACCTGTCTTTTTGCGTATGCGCTTGACTGATATTCTGAAAATGTCTCCTTATGCTAAGTATATGAAAGAAATTCTGAAAAATAAAAGAAAGATACTGGAAGCTGAGATTTCCACCATGCTTGCTAATTATACCTTTAAGGGTGGAATACCAAAGAAACTAGGAGATCCTGGAGTACCTACTATACCATGCTCTATTAAAAGAAATTATGTTAAAACTGCTTTATGTGACCTTGGAGCTGGTGTTAGTGTTATGCCTTTCTCTTTGTATCGTAGACTTGATTTGAATAAGTTGACACCTACTGAAATCTCTTTGCAAATGGCTGATAAATCAACTGCCTTACCCATCGGTATTTGTGAGGATGTGCCTGTCGTAGTTGCAAATGTTACTACCCTAACGGACTTTGTTATTCTTGATATTCCGAGGACGACAGTATGTCAATCATCCTTGGTAGACCCTTTTTGAATACTACAGGGGCTGTTATTGATTGGAACAAGGGCAATGTCACTTTTCATGTTAATGGTAATGAGCATACAGTACACTTTCCGAAGAAACAACCTCAAGTTCATAGTATCAACTCCATTGAAACAATTTCAACGATTATTATTGGAGACTTTGAATTCCCTCTCCCTACTGCCAAAAAGAAATATGTTATACTTATTGTTGGGGACATGCATATGCCCATTGAGGTAACCTAGTGTTATTCGAAAATTCTCCGGTTCCGTGTCATTGGAAAAAAGTTTGTCAATAAGACTTGATCAACCTTATTGATGGATTCTTTTTTATGAGCATGAGATGGATGAATTTAGAAAGCACAACCTTCTGTACCCAACTTTTATTTTCTGTTCTTTAGATTTAATTTAGTAAAAATGCTATTATTTTTCTGTTTTCTGAATTACCCGTGCAATAGAAAAATGACCTGAAAATAAAAGTTGTCAGAATGCCCTGAAAATGTAGTATGATTTTTTCTGGAATATTTTAGAATTTTTGACACCGAGAACACATCAGGGGGCTGCACCAGTGGGCCACAAGCCTACAGGGCGCGCCCACCCCCCTGGGCGCGCCCCCCTGGCTTGTGGGTCCCACGTGGGGCCCCCTCACTTATTCCAGCACCCATCCACTTTGTCTTTCTCCAGAAAAAATCCCACCATTGCTCAAACCCGTGTTCTAGCTCATCTTGCTGCCATTTTCGATCTCCTTGCTCAAAGCTCCATTTGCAAAACTGTTTTGGGCGATTGTTCTTCGGTATGTGACTCCTCCAATGGTCCAATTAGTTTTTGTTCTAGTGCTTTATATATTGCAAATTTTTGCTGCTGTGGTGACCTTGTTCTTGAGCTTGCATGTCAAATTTGTATGGTCCCAAGTAGTTTTGATGCATGATATAGCCTCTAGGCACTTGTGGGAGTAGTTGCTATAAGTTTTGTTGAGTTTTGTTCACCTTTATTATGACTCACTAAAAATTTCAGAAATTTTCTAGAGAAAGAAAAATGTTGAGGAGAATTTACCAAGGTGGTTCCTCGAGCAAGAAGACCCCGAGACTCATGATACGTGAGCCCGACTTTGAACCACCGAGGGAAGCTGAAGTGCAGCCTTGTGAATGGCCGTCGAATCAATTCATGGCTCAAGCCGGTTTCAAGGAAGAATTCTACGCGTACATACAAAATGCTGGCCTTGAAGATTTCGTTTCAGACCAATGCAAGCAATATTATCAACTCACTGATTTCATCGTGCGGAGGTTTGAATTTTCATCCAGGCGTAATAATCATTCTGTTCTATTTAATCTTTATGATGAATCATATACCATGGACCTAGAAGATTTTAATAATGCATGCAAAATTCTGCAATGGGGCAGCCATGGTGATCCTCACAAAACTGAATATAATGATTTCCTTGCTAGCATCACTGTGGTAGAAACTAGAAACATTACATAGGCTACCTTGGGGAGCATTCATTTTCCTGCCATACATTATTTTGCTCTCTTCATAGGTAGATGTATTAACGGTAAACATGATCATAGCCACCTTTGCGTACCTAATCTTAGTATTCTTAAGAGTGCGGTCATGGGTGATAGACGATATAACTTGGGAGCTATTATTGCTAGGAGTCTACATAAAAATGCTAAGGATGGATATTTCTTTGGCGGGATTTACGCCACCCGTGTAGCTAATTATCTTAGGGTACCCATAAGGGGAAATGATATTGAGTTACCACCTGCTTTTCTTGATTATGAGGCTATGGTGCGCTACCAGTTTCTTGAGAGAAACGAACAACCCCTCCTGTACCGACTAATTTTTGACAGACAGCGTGCTGTCCATATTACCCTTCCTGCTCCTGCCTTCTTTAACTTTCAGGAAAAACGGAGACACTTTATAACCAGAGAGGAGGCAAACGAGTATGAGAGAGAGGCGGAAGCCGCTCGCCTCCGCGCTGCAGCCGCTCACATAGTAGTTGTCGCAGCCCAGTACAACCCCAACTATGACTTTGGATATTATCCGGGCCAGCCATGGCCCTAGACCAACTTAGGCTAAAAGCCTAAGCTTGGGGGAGTACGTATTTCTCACTGACATTACATTCATGTTCACACATTCATCTCAGTTGTCGGTGCTTATACTTTTTCAATGTATCAATCCATGGTATTTTATTTCTTCTTTTCGCTTTCTTCCTGTGTGTTTAATTAACCTTGAGAAAAATCCAAAAAAAATAGTTCTAGCTTTACCTTCTAGTTTGTTTAGTTGTATCGTTAAAACAAAACCCAAAAAGATTTCTCGTTCTTCTTTTGCTTGTCGGGAGCTTTCTCGTGTAAATAGTTTTTCTCGTTCTTGTTTTGAAATTTCTTTCCTTTGGGTCGTAAGGAGAAGACCACAATGAAAATGTTGAGTGGCTCTCATATGCATTATTGTTTATCTTACAAAGAGCCCATATTACCTTGCCTTCTCCTTTGAGTTATTGTTTGCAGATTCCAACTTAGTCCAATGCACGTGCACTCTTATTATTATTCACACCATTCAGTCGTGCAAGTGAAAGGCAATAATGACGATATATGATGAAGTGATTGAGATGGAGAAAAGCTGGTATGAACTCGACCTATTTTGTTTTGTAAATATGATTAGCTCATCGTTCTGGATTCAGCTCATTATGGATGGAACATGTTTGCAATGACAATTAGAGATTATATTTACTCATGCCATGCTTAATTAGCTAAGAGTGTATAATGGTTTGTATTGAGTGCCAACATGCATTTTTAAATGGTTGTGATGCAATATGATAGGATGGTATCCTCCTCTGAATGATTCGAGTGGCTTTACTTGGCACATGTTCACGCATGTAGTTGAAACAGAATCAACATAGCCTCCACGATGTTTATGTTCATGGTGATTTATATCCTAATCATGCTTGCATTCAATGTTGGTTAATCTCAAAGCATGTTTATGACTGTTGTCGCTCTCTAGTTGGTCGCTTCCCACTCTTTTGCTAGACTTCACTTGTACTAAGCGGGAATACTGCTTGTGCGTCCATTTCCATGAACACAAAGTTGTTCCATATGAGTCCACCATACCTACCTATACGCGGTATTTACCTGTCGTTCCAAGTAAATTTGCATGTGCCAAACTCTAAACCTTCAAATAATATTATGTTTTGTATGCCCGAATTGCTCATGTAGCGACTAGGGGCTGTCAGTATCTTCCATGCTAGGTGGGTTATTCTCACGATACGTGTTGATTCACTTTCATTCACGAGAAAGTGGCTGGTATTCGGGATGCCCAGTTCCATGCTCAAAAATCAAATCAAATATAATGAAACAAAACTCCCCCAGGATTGTTGTTTGTATGGACGGTACCCGTGGATTCGGCTCGCCGTGGAGTGTGATTGATCGGTGGAGGGGGAGTAAAAACTTTACTATTCTGTTTGGGAACCGCCTATAATGTATTTAGCATGGAAGATATTGAGATCTCTTAGTTGTTATGTTGACAATGAAAGCATACCACTCAAAATTATTATTCATCCCTGTTTTAAAAGCTCGAGCTCTGGCACCTCTGTAAATCAATGCTTCCCTCTGCGAAGGGCCTTTCTATTTTACTTTACTATTGAGTCATCCTCCTCTTATAAAAAGCACCAGTTAGAGATCACCACCATCATTTATATGCTTTGTTATTTAATTGATATTGAGTATGATTGTGACTGGATCTCTTTTACCATGAATTACAATGTCTAGTTAGTCCTTGTTCTTCAGAGGTGCTCTGCATTTATGTTTTGCGGTCTCAGAAAGGGCTAGCGAGATACCATTATATCATATTGTATCACCATTGTTTTAATAAAATTGTTGTCATCCGAGACTAATTATTATTGCTCGCTAGTTGATTATGCCATTGATATGAGTAAATGTGAGACCTAAATGTTATTGTGAATGTGGTTAGTCTATAATCTTTGTTGAAAATCTGAACATCAGTTAGACATATTTACAACAACAAAATCAAACAGAGTTTGTAAAAGTTTTTCTTTATCACTTTCAGTTTGTCAACTGAATTGCTTTAGGACAAGCAATAGGTTAAGCTTGGAGGAGTTGATACGTCTCCATCGTATCTACTTTTCCAAACTCTTTTGCCCTTGTTTTGGACTCTAATTTGCATGATTTGAATGGAACTAACCCGGACTGACGCTGTTTTCAGCAGAATTGCCTTGGTGTTATTTTTGTGCAGAAATAAAAGTTCTCAGATTGACCTGAAAATTTACGGAGAATATTTTTGGAATTAATAAAAAATACTGGCGAAAGAATCAACCGGAGGGGGTCCACCACCTGGCCACAAGCCAGGGGGCGCCCCCCCCCCCCCACCCCAGGGCACGCCCAGCAGGCTTGTGGGCCCCCTGAAGCTCCTCCGACCTCAATTCCATCTCTATATATTCCTATTCAGGGAGAAAAAAATCAAGGAGAAGAGTTCATCACGTTTTACGATACGGAGCCGCCGCCACCTCCTGTTCTTCCTCGGGAGGGCAGATCTGGGGTCCGTTTTGGGCTCCGGAGAGGGGAAATCGACGCCGTCGTCATCACCAACCATCCTTCATCACCAATTTCATGATGCTCTCCGCCGTTCGTGAGTAATCCCATCGTAGGCTTGCTGGACGGTGATGGGTTGGATGAGATTTACCATGTAATCGAGTTAGTTTTGTTAGGGTTTGATCCCTAGTATCCACTATGTTCTGAGATTGATGTTGCTATGACTTTGCCATGCTTAATGCTTGTCACTAGGGCCCGAGTGCCATGATTTCAGATCTGAACCTATTATGTTTTCCTGAATATATATGTGTTCTTGATCCTATCTTGCAAGTTGTAGACACCTATTACGAGTTATGATCCACATCCCCCAGGGTGCCAATAACTGGGATTCTTTCCGGTGATTACCGTAGTTTGAGGAGTTCATGTATTCACTAAGTGCTAATGCTTTGGTCCGGTTCTCTATTAAAAGGAGGCCTTAATATCCCTTAGTTTCCATTAGGACCCCGCTGCCACGGGAGGGTAGGACAAAAGATGTCATGCAAGTTCTTTTCCATAAGCACGTATGACTATATATGGAATACATGCCTACATTACATTGATGAATTGGAGCTAGTTCTGTGTCACCCTATGTTATAACCGTTGCATGATGAATGCCATCCGACATAATTATCCATCACCGATCCATTGCCTATGAGCTTTTCACATATTGATCTTTGCTAAGTTACTTTTCCGTTGCTACTGATACAATCACTACAAAACTGCTACTGTCACTTTGCCATTGTTACCGTTACTTCCATACTGCTTTGCTACTGAATACTTTGTTGCAGATACTAAGTCTTTCAGGTGTGGTTGAATTGACAACTCAGCTGCTAATACTCGAGAATATTCTTGGGCTCCCCTTGTGTCGAATCAATAAACTTGGGTTGAATACTCTACCCTCGAAAACTGTTGCGATCCCCTATACTTGTGGGTTATCACCGGCTCCTCTTAGCTTTTTTTCCTGGGTCTTCCCCTGTAATGTTTATCGTGCCTCGTGGAGGCGTTAGAGTTGTTTGCATTTCCGGAGACATCTTAATGTTTGTAATGACTGCTAAGCTGTGTGATTCTATTTCCTCGCTTCGTTTCCTTCCTGCTTGCTGTAGCGCTCTGCGTCGGCAAGGCCCTGTCCCGTGCATACCTCGACCGCCGTTGGGGCGTCCGGATCACCAGGACGTACCAAGGGGAGAGGGGCTACGAGACCAGTGAGGCCCCTGAGTCATGATGCTCAGGGGTCCCCCTTGACGTACGAGCAGCCCTCATGAAGGGAACGCGGCGAAGACGGGGTTGACTTGGGGATTTGGAGCACCTTGAGCTCTGCGTCGGCAGGGCCCGGTCCCGCGCATACCTCGACCGCCGTTGGGGCGTCCGGATCACCAGGACGATGCCAAAGGGCGAGGGGCTACGAGACCAGTGAGGCCCCTGAGTCGCGATGCTTAGGGGTCCCCCTTGACGTACGAGCGGCTCCCATACCTTTCCTCGCCAGTTTTCGTCCGAGGGGGACGTGTGAAGACCAGGTGCGAGGGACCTGGTGAGGTGGCGTGTGCCAGGCCTGTCCTGAGCATAGCCCCCACGCAGCCCCCTCACGCGTGCATCCCGGGGGAATGCTGCGAGATGGAGCCGCGAGGGGTCATCCTGAGGTTGAATGCACCTGCTAAGGCGCCCTCAGTTGTTTATCCCCAGCGCGGAGCATAGGGCTTCCACGTTGCATGGACATAGCCATTGGAGGGCCGTGTCGTCTGCCAGCGCGGAGCATGGGGCTTCCACTTGGGCGTGGGAATGGGGGGCCCTGGAGCCTGAGCCCCCCGGGCGTGTACAGCCCGTTAAGTTCGTACGCGTGGCCTGCACGGTAGAACTGGGAGGTGTATCTGGGCGTCGTGAGGCAGCTCAGGCCTCACGAGGCCCTACCTCAAAGGTGGGTTGCGCCTGAATCTTCCGGTGGGAATCGGTCCTGTACATTTTTGAGAAACCTGCGCCGAATGGATTTCCAAGGGCCATCGCATGAGAAGGCCAAACACCAATGACCCCAGGAGGTGACGTGAACGGGGCCGGCCAGCCAGACAGAGCTCAGCCATTGGATTTATCAACGCTGCAGGGATGGACCCGAGCACAGACGCCGTGCCCAGTCTTCTCATGTGACAACTCCAAGGAGGAAACACCCGGCGTGCGGTTCCCACGGCGGCGAAAGGCCGGCCGAAACCGTGCTGCGCGCCCTGATTCACCCATTCCCGATTAGCTCATGCGAGGGCGAAGCACCGAGGGCCATGCGAGGTGACGTACACGGGGCTAGCCCGTGAGACAGAGCTCGACCACTTGGATTTTTCAACACTGTAGGGACAGACCCGAGCACAGACGCCGTGCCAGCCCTTAATCATGAGGCGGTCGAGGGCAGGCTCATTAGGGCGCAACGACATTCATGGCGGCGAGGCACCGAGCATGCAGGTTAGAATACTTAGGGAAATAAATCGAAAGCATGTAAAGGTCCAATTCATGCGGGAAAGACGCGGCCGGGATGAGTTCTAGTCGCCTGAGGATAATGCAGCCCGATGGGCGCCCTCAAACTGAGCAAACCAAAAGGTTACCTGGTACGGGCCAAAAGGATCACCTGGCGGCGATGCCGCTGAAGCATGGAGGTAGTCGTAGGAGCTTGGCCTTGTGCCTCCGCAAGCTTGGCCTTCACGAGCCCGTTGCCTCAGGAGGCTCGGGGCACCCGCTTGGGCCTGGCGTCTTCTCCAACTCCTCATGGTGCCTGGCCCGGTATGGCGCGAGCATGGCCTGGGCAAGGCGCCGGTACGTGTCGCCCGCGTTCGCCAGCCCGAAAGGCATGCGGATGTAGTTGCACGGGTATGCCCTGCCGTGACTCATGCGCGTCGGCCAGAAGACGTCCTGTGATGCGGCCCTGTTGATGCTGGGTATGTTGACGCAGATGCGCGGCGCTCCGCCCGGGTTGATGATGGCTACGGCGTTGGGTGGTGCAGGGCCGTGCCGACCTCGCACAGCTTGTGCTTCCTGCAGCTCCTCGATTGCTCTGGTGACGAGCTCCCGCGAACTTGACGCCTTGCTCCTCACTCGGATGGGTACGCGCCGGCACGCGCCCCCAAGTTGTGCCTAAGCGCCCCCCTTGTCTCACTGGTCAGGTCGGTAGTCCTCCGGGTGGAAGCCCCCAAGCCCAGCCCAAGGGAGGCGCCGGGCGCGCCTCCCTATGCGAGGGAGGAAGGGGCCTGAGCCCCTGGCGCGGATCCTGAGGCGCCGTCCTTAGGGTTTTCAGCCCCCTGGCATCCCTTGGAAAGGAGCTGCTTCTTCTTCCTGGGGATGTCCTCGCGGGGCAGGATGCCTCCTTCATCGTCCGAGTGCTCGGCCGCCGCGGCACGGTAGGCGCGCTCGAGGGAGCAGATAGCGTCCTTCTCATCGCAGGCGATAGTGATGACGCCACCACTCCCCGGCATCTTGAGGACATTGTAGCCGTGGTGGGTCACTGCCATGAACTTGGCGAGGGCTGGGTACCCAAGGATCGCGTTGTACGGGAGGTGGATGTGGGCGACGTCAAGGACGATGATCTCGGTGTGGTAATTGTTGCACCCGACGAAGGTGACGGGCAGGCGCACCTGCCCGATGGGGACCGTGGAGCCGTTAGTGACTCCTGAGAAAGGCTTGGTTGGCATGAGCTGGTCATAAGGCACTTGGAGCGTCTCGAACGTCTCGATGGAGAGGACATTGAGTCCGGCGCCGCCATCGATGAGGGTCTTGGTGACGAGGACGTTTATGATGGTGGGCATGCACAGCATGGGGAGTGCGCCCGCCATAGCTGAACATCTGAGTTGATCCTTGGAGTCGAAGGTGATGGCACACTGGGACCACTTGAGGGGGCGCGTGGCCTCAAGATTTGGAAGAGCCGCGTTCACCTCCCGCGAAAACTACTTGAAGAAGCGGTTCGATGCCGGGGCTTGTGCACCGCCCAGGATGCAAGCTATTGCCCTAACCTCCTGGAAGCCCCCAGCCCCATCGTTCTGCCTATCCTCTTCCTTCCTTCTAGGTGGCGGCGGCAGCGGGGGAAGGCCGGCCTCGCGAGGGCGGACCTCACGATGCTAGCCTCGACGCGACCCCTCAGGAGGTTTGTCACACCAGCGGTCCTCCCGAGCTTGATCGCGCCAGCGGTCCTCCCGAGGCTAGTCTCGCCACTCCTGGCGCGGGTCTCGATTGTCCCAGCAGCCTCCACCGCGGCCTCCACCTCGTCCATAGCCTCGGTCACTACGCCCAGGGCGCCGGCCGGAATGCTCGTCACGGACCACCCTAAGCTCCTGGCAGTCGATGGTGTTGTGGCTGTTTGTTCCATGGAAGATGCAGAATGGTCGCCCTCCCATGAGAGGTTCCTCATCCTGGCCGTGCTTTGCCTCGGGCTCAGCCGCCAGCACCGCAAGGGCCTTGCGCTTTGGATCCTTGGCCTTGTTCTTCTAGTCTTCGGGTTCCGCCTCCTGGAGCTCGCGGAGGGAGAGGCGGCCCTATTTGGCCTTCGCGCATTTGTTCGCCAAGTTGAACATCTCCAAGGCCGAGCTCAGGTCATCATGGATAGCCAGCTCCTCCCTCATCCTGAGGTCCCTAATGCCGTCGGTGAACGCCGAGATGATGGCCTCATCTGACACTCTCGGGATCTTGAGGCGGGTAGTTGTGAAGCGCTGTATGAACTTGTGCAGGATCTCGTCAGGTTGTTGCTTCACGCGACGGAGGTTACCAACTCCAAGAGCGTGGTCACGGGTGCCTTGGAAGTTGGCGACGAAGCGCTCACGCAGGTCTTCCCAGGAGGTGATTGACCCCTCCGGGAGGTTGAGGAGCCAGGAGAGCGCACCACCCTTGAGCTCCATGGGGAACCAGGTTGCCATGACCTTGTCTTCCCCGCCGGCCTCCTGGATGCTTAGCAAGTAGAGCTGTAAGAACTCGGCGGGATCTGGGGTGCCGTCGTAGCGCGGAGGTAGGTCAGGCTTGAACTTGCAGGGCCACACGGCCGGATGGAGCTCCGGGGCGATGGTGCGGCAACCCACTGGGCCTACAGGCGCCGCGCGCTCGGGAGGGACCCGGTCTTGATGCTCCTGCACCGGTGTCTCAAGGGGCGCCCGGTCGCGTCGCAGACGCAGCGGTGCGGGGAGCGCGCGCGTGTCAGCACGCGGCCGCGGCACCACTTGGCAACTTACTTCATCTCTCACCCTCGCCGGGGGCCCGCGTGGCTGGTCATGCGGGCGTGCCTCACGCCTGGGCTTGGGGTCGATGTCGCGCTGCGGAGGAGGAGGCGGCACGTCGTGGGCCTCGTCGCCTGCCAGGGAGGGTTGGGGTCGGAATGAGTAGGAGAATGCCGAAGCATCGCCGGCGGCACTGCCGAGCTCCGCGACGCGCCCGAGCCAGTCGTCGATGCGGTCGGGGGCAGGGCGGTAGCGCAACAGCTCGCGCGCCATGAGGAGTGCACCCGACCCACGCGCCGGCCCAGGGCGAGCGTGGGATGATGACCCGGTAGCCAGAACGATGGACGGAGTAGCGGTTCGGCCGTCGCGCCGTGCGGTGACCGGCTGCGATGAGTCCTGCTGCTCGTGGGCTTCCGGGCCTGTGGCGGCGTTGGCCACAGGAGAGGAGGATCGACGCGCGGCGGTGCGACCCACCGGCGCCGTCTGGGCGACGCGAGCAGCACGGCGCTCGGCGCGAGCTCGGCGAGCGTCAGACATGGGGGCGGTGAGGCGGAGGAAGAGCGAGGCTCAAGGAAGACTTCGACGCGCCCCCTACCTGGCGCGCAAAATGTCGGATTTCGGGCTGCGCAAAAACACTTAGGAGTTCGAACCCAGGGGCATGTACGAAGATTCCCCAAAAGCTTCGCCTCCTCCAAGCTCACAACAAGGTAACCTCGCTCGACCGCGAGGAAGAAGATGGCACACGAGAGTTTACCCAGGTTCGGGCCGCTGCGAAGCATAAAACCCTACTCCTGCTTTTGTTGGATTGCCTCACGAGAAGGTTTGTGGATGAACTAGTACAGTGGTGAGTTGTGTCGCAAGTGCGTTCGTCCCCCCTTTCCTCCGAGCAGCCTAACCTCTATTTATAGCGGCCCGGGTCCTCTTCCCTTGTCGCAATGGTGGGAAGGGATCCCACAACGGCCAAATTTGAAAGGGGACAGGAGGTACATCTTATCCTGACGAAAGGTGGTCTTCGCCTGTAAAGTAGGTGGTGGTGACGCGGTGGTGGGCTCGCTGGTGACATCCGTCCTGCCACGCTCGCTGACCCAGTCTTGTTGCACCGGAATGGAAACCTTTGGCTGGGCTCCTTGGGAACCCGCGTTTGTCCTTGTCTCTTTTGCACCAAAGAGGAAACTGTTCCCTCTGGCGCGTTGGCGCCCGCCTGGCCTGGCTGTCGTCACCCTTGACCTCCTGAGGCCTAGCGTTGCATAGAGACCTCCGCCGCTCGGGAGGAGGCCTGGGGAGGCCTCCCCCTTTCGCCTTGGTGCTGTCCTCCTCACGAGGATGGGCCCCTCGCGAGGGTCTTGTCTTGAGTGAGGCCGCGCGGGGCCGTACGGACCGCCAGGTTGGCCACGCCCTGGGCCGCAAGTAGGCAAGTCTGGGTACCCTGGTATCCAGAACGCCGACACCCGGAGCCCACCGAGGACGCGGAGGGGTTCCCACCCATGCCCAAGTGGAAGCCCCATGCTCCGCGCTGGCATACGACACTGTCATTCAACGACTATGCCCACGCCCAGTGGATGCCCCATGCTCCGCGCTGGGGGAAGACTAGACTAGGCGCCGGACGCGGCTGTTATTTGCTCTCTTTTGTAACCAAATTTGCTGCCTTTTTGAATGAAGTTTGAAGTTTTTGCATCTTGTTCAAAAATGGGGTGGGAACCTTCTTTCTGTAGCATTTTCTTGTTTTGAGTTCTTTCTAAAGGGGTTTGGCACCCGCCAGCTCTCTCTCGCGCGCCCCGCGAGCGGGCGCTGGGCACGGTACGTTATGCAGGCTCAGGACCGTGCACATACCTCGCCAAAACTTTGGAGTCCTAATCCTCACGCGACACTCTCGAGGCGAGCTAGCGCACAACATCACCTCCGGACCCCAGTCTCAGGAGCACCCATCTCCTGGCCTCGTCGGGCATCATGACCTGGCACACCGGCGGCGATCGACCCTCTCAACGGGGCTCGGGGGCTCTGTGGTTAAGGAAAGAAGCTCCGGAGGGGAGCGCCCCCACGACGTAGGAGCCTACCGCGGGTGCGCCAAGCTAAGTTATCCTAATGACAGGTTACCCTAATCGCGACGAGCAGGGACATTCCAATTCGCAGTGACATAAAAACTAGGGTGCAAAAAGAAAACTGCCAACATAAAGGCGCAAGGGCCGCAGTTCATTACACGCCCCCGAGGGGCCCTTCATGGTTTTTTATGTAGGAAACAAAAGCAAAAGATAGCCTCCCAAGGACTGTCACTCCCGAGGCCTGGCTCCGGCGCCGCTTGCGCTCAATCGGAGTCCTCCTCCTCATTGACGTAGGCGCAGCGACGGGGCGGCTTGGCGTCCTCCTGGGCAGGGACACGGCGCTGCGGCGGCTCGTCGGCCTCCCTGATCCGGGCGCGGCGGCACGGCGGCTCATCGTAGTCGTCGTCTCTCGAGCTTCCACCGGAGGAGGTGTCGTTGCCGCTGAAGGAACTACGACCATCGCCAAGGCCAAGTTCACCACCAAGGGCGCCGCCGTCACAACGGACGTCGCTGGCGGGAAGGCGGTCGATGTCGCCGTCATCGCCCTCTGGGCAGCACCTCAAGCGCCTGCCATCTTCCCTGAAGATTTTGACGAAGAGCGTCGCCGCCCCGTCGTGCTTGAAGTGGAGGATGCACCTCCCCTCTAGACCTCAGGCACGGGCAAACGCCTACCACCCGCGGGTCAGGAACACGTAGCCCGCGGGGGTGACCTCGACCTCCACCCACGAAGCCGCGCTGCAGCAGCCGTCGGCCTGCAGCCATAGGCCAGCAGGTCCCCCGGCTGGCAGTGCCTCTGCGAAGAAGCAGAGGAGCGAGAACCAGGTGTTCGTCGAACTCTGGGCCCACACCACAAACTCCTGGATGGTGTCGGCCGAATGGAGTCGCGGACGAGGCGGTCTGACGGCCGCAGCAAGCCTCCCCCTCGGGCGCGGCCACCGCGGCCACTACGGCCGCCTGCGCGGGAGGGAGCCTGCCCACGACTACCGAAGGTGCCGCCGACCAGCGCGGGAGTATGCCCACGCCCTCGGGGGGCCACCGCTGGCGTCGTGGTGTACTTCTGGGGGCGGCCGCGACCACTCTTCGACCGCGGAGAGCCCGGTCCCTCCAGGGGGGCCTTCCCTTTCTCGATAGCGGAAAACCTCCTCACCGGCGCCATAGTTGTGGAGGTTGTAGCTTGAAGGAAGGATGCAAGAAGATAAAGATGGGATGCGAGCTTCGCCTCCTTCGCCCACTTATAGCCGGCCAAAGGCCGACCGGCGTCTCTCCACATCCCAGGCACTGATGGCCCCGCGGCGCGTGCCGGCCCGTGTGTGTCAAGGCAGTTATCGAGGTAACGTGGGGAAGTGGAGGCATCCACGCCTCGTCGTGCACCACGCGTCGATCCTGACCCGTAGGCGGTTAGGGCCCGTGGCGCTTCGGTCTTCCCCCTTGGCTTCGCCTCAAGGTCAGCCCGAACATGACTTGGGCCCGGGGGCTACTGTCGGCGTTGTGGGACTGGGGGTACCCAGACCTGCCTGCCTGCAGTCCAGCGTGTGGCCCACCTCGAAGGCCCGGTACGGCCAGCAACAAGCCCCCCAAGTCAAGGTCCTCACGAGATCCCCCGCCTCGCGAGGAGAGCAACACCAAGACCTCCGGAGAAGTGGCATCCCCCCAGGCCGCCTCCCGAGGAGCGGAGATTCCTATGCAAGTACCCGGCCTCGTAAGCGCGGGGTGACGTGGGTTCTGACGGCAGAGCCAGGCGGGCTCCAGCAGGCGCAGAAGGGGGATAGTTTCCTCTTTCATGATAAGGAGGCAAGGACGCACGTGGGTTCCCAAGGAACCCCCCAAAGGTTTCCTTCCTAGTGCAATAGGACCGAGACCACGAGCTCGGCAGGACGGACGTCATCGCCTAGCCCACCGCTGCGTCACACCCTAGAGCTTTACAGGCGAAGACCACCTTTAGTCAGGATAGGATGTACTTCTTGTCCCCTTTAGTCAAATTTGGCCGTTGTTGGATCCCTTCCCGCCTATGCGATAAGGGGAGAGGACCGTGGCCCCTATAAAGAGGGAGGAGCTCCCACCTTGGGGGGAGACCAGTTCATCATTAGCAAGAGCCCTCGAGAGGCCACCCAACCACTGTACTAGTTCATCCACAGCCTCCTCGTGAGGCCAATCCACCACAAAGCAGGAGTAGGGTTTTACACCGCAAGGTGGCCCGAACTTGGGTAAATCTTTGTGTCCGTCTTCTCGTCCGCTTACACGCATTCGGCAAGGCTCGGCTGGGGAGAGGCGAGCTTGAGGCTTGAGCTGGTTGAGATCTTCGCACATGCCCCAGTGTTCAAACCTTGTTGGGTTTTGTGGAGCCCCGATTCCGACAGACCCGCCGTTGCGGCTCGCCGGAGAATGCACGATACGAGCCTCCTCTGCCCCCGTTCTACCTCGATCCGTATTCCCAGCAGCTCTTTGATGCAAACCCCTCTCTCTCGGTCGAATTGCAGCACCAGGCGGCGGCGGCGACCTCCTCCCGAAGCCCTCCGACGCTGTTGCTCGTCGTCGGCGACTCCCTGCACACCGGCGACCCTCTCCACCTCAACCAGAACTACGGCACCTCCCCGACTCCATTCCCATGCTCGCCAGCGCTCAGGCGGAGATTCACTCTCCCTCTCGTAGATGCTCATCACCATGGATAGATCTTGCGTGTGTGTAGGAAAATTTTTGTTTCCCATGCAACGTTCCCCAACAATCACCTGGGGTGATTTCAAGGAAGGATTCCGCACAGCCCACATTCCTTCTGGGATCATGGCCATCAAGACGAGAGAATTCCGAGCGCTGAAGCAAGGAAGTGGCTTTGTCAAGGAGTATATGCAGAAGTTCAACTTGCTGTCGAGGTATGCCCCTGAAGATGTCAGCACCGAGGCTGCTAAGATAGAACGCTTCATGGAAGGACTCCAGCAAGCCGGACCTTCTTCGACCTGGTAACCAAGGCTCTTATGCTCGAAGACAAGTGTCGTGCCATGGAAGACACTCGCAAGCGCAAGATGATCAGCAAGGGTAGTTCCAACAACCAGAAGCCTCGCTCATGGCAGCCAGCCCCAGCCATATCAGCCTCAGGAGGCTAGGCCTCCTGCACCTCGTCCGAGCTACCAGCCTCAGCAGTATGCCAATCCTAGGCCAGCTTACAACAAACCCAATACAACAATGGTGGCAACAACAACATCGGCTCAGATCAAGTCACTTGCTTTGGATGTGGTCAGCCAGGAAACAACTTTAGGCAGTGCCCCAACAAGAAGCTAGATGCACCGCGCCACAATGCACCAAACCAAGGTCAAGGCCGTGGAGCACCACCAAGTAACCAAGCTCCCCGCAACCAGCCCAACAATGGCAAGGGTCGTGTGAATAACGTCACCGCTAAGGAAGCCCAGGAAGACCCGGACGTCATACTGGGTACGTTCCTCGTGAACTCAACTCCAGCAACCGTTCTGTTTGATTGTGGGGCTTAGTACTCTTTTGTCACCCAAATGCTTGCTCTATAGAGTGGTATGAAGCCTACACCCCTGAGTAGTCATATGATGGTACAAACCCCAGGATTGGTTATGAGAACCAAGATAGGACGTAAGTGAGTTGAGATCAACATCAACGGGGTAGACTTCCTAGCAGACCTCATAGTGTTGGATTCGCAAGGTTTGGATGTGATCCTTGGCATGAATTGGTTCTCCAAGCACCAAGGCTTGTTAGACTGTGCCAAGAGGACTGTTACCATGACCAATAGCCAAGGAGTTGAAGTCAAGTATGTTCCTAACCCTGCCTCCACTCAAGACCCTCAGGTTAATTGGATGTCGGGAATTGAGTTGGATCAAGTGCCTATGGTATGTGAACACCCAGATGTCTTTCCTGATGAGCTGCCAAGAATGCCTCCTGACCGTGACATTGAGTTCATCATTGAGCTAATGCCCAGAGCCGGACCCATCTATAAGAAGCCCTATAGAATGGGATCCAAAGAGTTGGCTGAATTGAAGAAGGAACTGGCAGAGCAGCTCAGAAAAGGATTTATTCGCCCTAGTGCCTCTCCTTGGGGATCACCTGTTCTATTTGTGTCAAAGAGGGACAGAACTATCCGACTATGTGTCGATTACCGTTCTCTCAATGAGGTCACAATAAAGAACAAGTACCCACTTCCCGAGATTGAAGACCCGTTCGATCAGCTAAATGGTACCAAGGTGTTTTCCAATATCGATCTCAGGTCCGGGTACTATCAGCTAAAGATCAGACCCCAAGACATTCCGAAGACAACATTTCTAACCCGATATGGCCTGTATGAATACACGGTCATGTCATTTGGGTTAACCAATGGCCCAACCTACTTCATGTACCTCATGAACAAAGTCTTCATGGAGTATTTGGGCAAGTTTGTCGTTGTCTTCATCGATGACATACTCGTCTTCTCCAAGTCTAAAGAAGAGCATGAGCAACACTTGCGATTGGTCCTGGATAAGCTTCGAGAGCACCAGCTTTGTGCCATGTTCAGCAAGTGCGAATTATGGCTGCATGAAGCTGGATTCTTGGGTCATGTGTTGACTGCAGAAGGATTGTCAGTGGATCCTGCCAAGATCGAAGCCGTGACTGAATGGCCATCCCCAAGCAATGTGAAGGAAGTCAGAAGCTTCCTCCGACTCGCGGGATATTACCGCAAGTTTGTCGAAGGGTTCTCCAGCATTGCTAGACCCATGACTCAGCTCTTGAAGAAGGACAAGAAGTTCGAATGGATGCCAAAGTGCGAAGAAAGCTTCCAAGAGCCCAAGAAGAGATTGACAATAGCCCCAGTTATGGCCACCCCCGATATTCAGAAGGAGTTTGTGATATATTGTGATGCATTAAGAACCGGTCTTGGAGGTGTTCTGAAGCAAGAAGGTAGAGTCGTGGCATATCTATCTAGACAGCTGCGTCCTCATGAAGAGAACTACGCTACCCACGATGGTGAGTTGGCAGCTTTAGTTCATGCCTTGAAGACATGGCGACATTACCTTCTAGGGAAGCGATGTGAGATATACACAGATCACAAGAGTTTGAAGTATATTTTCACTCAAAGGGAGTTGAACATGAGGCAACGAAGATGGTTGGAGTTGATCGAGGATTATGACCTCAGTGTCCAATACCACCCTGGAACGGCTAATGTGGTTGCAGACGCCTTAAGCAGAAAGGCTTCTTCCTTGAATGCTATGATTAAGGAAAGGCTACCCGCCATGTATGAGAGCTTGAAAGCTTTGGCCTGGAGCTAGTTGCACCTAGATTCCAAGCCAACCTCGAAGCAAGGCCTACCTTGATGGATGATAATAAGGAAGCTCAGAAGGGACACGAGAGCATTGAAGGCATCAAGAGGAAGATCAAGAAAGGCAAGACCCCAGGACTCTTAGTGGATGAGCAAGGAGTTGTATGGTTTGGGACTCGCATCTGCGTGCCCAACAAAGTTGAGCTCAAGAATTTGATCTTGCAAGAAGCCCATGACACTCCGTATTCCATCCATCCTGGAGGAACCAAGATGTACCAAGACCTCAAGGCACGATTCTGGTGGCATGGCATGAAAAGAGAGATAGCCACTTTTGTCGCTAAGTGTGACATATGCCAGAGAGTTAAAGCCGAGCATCAGCGACCCGCTGGATTGTTAGATCCTCTCAAAGTGCCTGAATGGAAGTGGGACAAAGTCGGGATGGACTTCATCACTGGATTACCCAAGTCAAGCAAGGGACATGATTCCATTTGGGTCATTGTCGATCACCTGACCAAAGTAGCCCACTTCATTCCCGTCAAGACCACCTACAATGGGAACCAACTGGCCAACCTCTACATCAACCAGATCGTGAGTCTCCATGGAGTTCCTAAGGAGATCGTGTCAGACCAAGGAACCCAGTTTACCTCGAGGTTCTGGAATAGATTCCAAGAAGCTATGGGAACCAAGTTATCCTTTAGCACCGCTTTTCACCCCCAGGCCGGAGGATAAACGGAGCGAGTAAATCAGATACTCGAAGATATAATTCGTGCATGTGTTCTGGCATATGGAGCCAAGTGGGAAGATTGCCTACCATTCGCCGAGTTCTCCTACAACAACAACTATCAGTCCAGCCTTCATATGGCACCATTTGAGGTGCTATATGGACGCAAGTGCCACACTCCCCTTAACTGGTTAGAGACCGGAGAAGGACTAGTGTTCGGACCAGGTATCCTCCGCGAAGCAGAAGAACAAGTTCAACTCATCAGAGAGCGTTTAGAGACCGCCAAGTCAATACAGAAGAGCTACGCTGACTCACACCGCCGAGACATGAGTTTCCGTGTTGGGGACTATGTCTATCTCCGAGTCACACCTCTCAAGCGAAACCAGCGCTTCCATGTCACAGGAAAGCTCGCACCAAGATATATCGGCCCCTTAAAATCACTGACGGATGAGGAGAAGTGGCCTACCAGCTAGAGCTACCTTCCGAACTATCCGATGTGCACAACGTTTTCCATGTGTCACCACTCCGGAAGTGTCTCCCAGTTCCCAACCGCCCCGATCTCTACAAGGACATCGATCATCAAGCAATCGACCTTCAGCCAGACCTCACTTAGCGTGAGAGACCAGTTTGCATCTTGGATGAAGCCGAGCGTTGCACCCGTATCCGCACCATCAAATACTTCAAGGTCCAATGGAGCAACCACACTAAAGCAGAAGTAACCTAGGAGCGCGAAGACTACCTTAGATCCGAGTTCCCTTGTCTTTTTAGCACCTAGCCTAGGAATCTCGGGGACGAGATTCTTGTAAGGGTGGTAGGTCTGTTACATCCTGTGTTTGTACCACTTTGCTATGCTATGAGTTTATAAAATTTGGACCCAATTAAAAGTTTTTGAGTGCTTGTGATGATTTGCTTAAGTGTTATTTGCTTGAATGTTTGTCTGTGTTTTAATTCACAAGAATTCCCCTCCTCTCTATGCTCACCTACTCGATCAAAACTCTATGCCCAACGATCATGCTATGTGTATAGGACCTAAAACTATTTTTATAAAATATTATTTTGGCCAAAAAGCAATTATTCAATTTAGGTTTTCCAAAACCCTGAATTGAGGTTTGTATTACAAGTCCTTAAATTGGGTGGAATGTTTTGCCCCAAAGATTCTATTTGGAACCTACCATATATAAGACTTCCCAAAACCACCAAATATTATTTTTAAAGATTATTCTCAGATTTTATATAACGGCTTTTTCTTAAGGCCAGAAATGGTCTTTCATAGGGAAAAATTATTTTCATGCTTTCAAAATATTTGAGAAAATTTAGGGATACTCAGTGGATATATATTTTCAATATATATGAGTTTCAACACATGGTCATGTTCAAAATATTGGACAAAACCCTCCAAAACCCTTTCTGCCTATTTCAAGCATTTGAAATATTTCTATAGGAAATATTCTCAAAAAATCCAGGAAAATTCTAGCAAGTCACACATGCTATGTGTGATGATCTTGCTAAGTTTCATCTCAATCCCAATTGCTTTGGTTAACAAAAGTGCCCCAAAACCCTTCCTATCCAGATCCAAATTTGTGCAACTCTACAATGCCAACTTTCTCCAATTGATCTAAAACATTGTGGGCATGCTCTAATCCCCAAATAATGCCACCACACCAAGTGGTGCATTTAGGAGAATAGATTAGCATGACTAGATCTGAGAAAATCAGTTTTTGCTCATTTCTAGGGTTTACCAAGTTTACATTGGAATTTCTTTCAATTGAGCTCAAGCTTGGTGATCCACCCTATTTTCATCTCCCATTTGACACTTTGAAATTTTACTGCAAGTAGGGGAGCTTGTCTTGCCCAAACCAGCATCGAACACCTTCTGGTGATTTGGAAAAAACCATATTCTAACCCCTTCCACTATTCTCCTTCAGCCTCACTTTTTACCGCAGCTCCACCTAGACCCACAGCACCCCCAGTTAATTTCCTGGTGCCCAGGTGCATGATTGCATGGGGTAAAACCCCCATATCCCTCTCTGGACAGCCCCAATTCTCTTTGCTCTCTTTGCTCTCCCTCACTCATAGCCATCCCAGAGCATCCAATGTGCTTTTCCAGTATAATACTCCCCCTGCAGCTAGTGGACGCAAGTGGGCATGCTAGAGCACATTAAAAGCCCTGGCATGCCGGCCAAAGTCACGCTCTGGAGCGTGCTGTCGCGCTCCAGAGGGTTGACCTCTCGACCCTGGCCACCTCCTGCCTCCGCCATGCGCCAGTCGATGTCCCTCGGTGTCCGGGACACGCCACGACCCTGGCCCCCTCCTCTCTCTCCCTGCAACGGCTCTCCACAGCGCGTGCCCGACGTCGCACGAGCTGGCTAATGCGTGAGCTCACACGCGCGAGCGCCCGAGCCAGGTCGTGCGTCTCGTCTCTCTTTCCTACGTCGTGGACAACCCCCCAACACCCCAGACACACCCATGCCTCCTCCCGTGGCCTCTGGCTTCGGCCACGCCCTCGCCGGCGCACCAGCGTATGGTGGACCACGGGCCAACTATAAAATGGCCTCCCCGAGCCCTTCTCTCCTCTTTGGTGTCCCTCTCCTCCACTCAATTACACACTGATCCTTCCTTCTTCTTCCCAGGAGCTCTTGAGCTCGAGGTCGACCTCGGGACCCGCCGCTGCGGCTCGCTGGAGAACTCGTGTACGAGCCTCCTCTGCCCCCGTTCTACCTCGATCCGTATTCCCCGTAGCTCTCTGATGCAAACCCCTCCCTCTCCCGGTCGAATTGCAGCTGCAAGCATCGGTGGCGACCACCTCCCGAAGCCCTCCGACGCTATTGCTCGTCGTCGGCGACTCCCTGCACACCGGCGACCCTCTCCACCTCAACCAGAACTGCGGCACCTCCCCGACTCCATTCCCTTGCTCGCCAGCCCTCGCCGTGCTCACCTCTGCTGCCGGTGAGCTTGCCGGCCCTCTGGACAGGGGTTGACGACGGCCTGCCAGTGGGGCCCGTCTGTTAGCCTCCCATCACTCCCTCCCCCTCTCCCTCTGTCGCTGGGCGTTGGGCCCAGCGCGTCAGGTTCAAACCCGACGGCGCGTGCGTGCCAGGCTCTTGTGGGCCGGTTTCGCTGGCTGGGCCAGCTCGGCCAGCTACTTCTGGCCTAATGGTACAGTAGCATTTTTCCTTTTTATTTTCTGGCATTTTTCTAAAAATATTTGCCCAAATCCAGTGATTCAAATTGTAAAATCTTGTAATAATGCCACCAATTCAATGATTCCAGTTGTGCAACCTTTTGAAAATAATTTCTATATTTTTTGTATTTAAAACCTAGTTTTCAATATTCAAAACCACTGCTAAAATGCTTTTCACCACTTTTGACACTTCAAAACCAGAAACTAATAATTTTAGTATCATTAGTTTTCACCCTAGTATTTTACAAAAGTAGTTTGACATTTTTCTGAGTGTTTTTATTTTCCTGTGTTGTGCTATTGTCTTATTCTGTACCCGTTACTTGCGACGTTAGATTACGAAGTTGACCAAGGAGCTTGACCAGAGACATTTCAAGACACCGAAGACTTTGTTGAGCCAGGCAAGCAGCTCCATGACCATGCCAAAGAAACTTTTTCATGCAAGTCATATAGCACCTTATGTTTTGATGAATTGATCATGATGATGTGGTGGCCACTTTGGTGGATGCCTCGTTACTTTCTCATTGATACTTGCATCGCGCATGGCCCTATCTCCTTATCAGGTTTATGCGGGTGGGAAGTAGATAGGTTGCTAAGTAGTGCTACGCAAATGGGATGGGAATATGCATGGTAATGGAAACAAAAGTACTTTCAAAGACTTCTTGAAAACCCCGTCGGGTGACACTAATGCCCGAGGGAGATGTTGAGCTAGGTGACCTCTTAATAAAGAAGTGGTGCACCGAGGCAAGTGTGTGTGTTGTTTTCAAAAATGGATTGTTATAAGTTGCGATCGTTATTCCAACCTTACATGTACAACCACGATACCCCTTATGGGACGGGGCTTTGTTGATTACCTTGGTCGATGCTAGCGGAGAGCTCGCATTACTAGTGGCGAGAGAGCCAGAGTTACTCTCTCGATACGGGGTCGTGCCAGGTAGGGTGACCATGGGCTGTTTTTACAGACACCGGGTACACCGTTGGTCCCTTCATGGATGATACTTGTGATGTACATCCTGCGGGCTGTGTGCCCACAAGTGGACTCTTTGTTTAGTATCGTCAGGGGAAAGGCATTGTTCGGGTGCTTACCTCGGGTATGTGATATGCCACGAGTTGTGGCTTGACACGTAAGTTCCCCGAGTCTTGTTGTGCAACCTCTACAGAGTGTAAAACTATTCAAATAGCTGTGTCCACGGTCAAGGACAGTTGGATGACCGCTCTTGGGCTACGTCCATTGTTAATAAAACTGTGTGTGTGTGTGTGTGTGTGTGAAGAAAGGAATACTTGAGTCAAGTCGGATGACTTGACATGATGGTTGAACATGAGATGTTCAAAACTGTTTATATTGATAGATGTAACATGTTCTTACGGATACCTGTGACCACATGATGCATGCTTACAAGTTGTTTGATCATGTCATTGCATTCAAAAATTAGCTTTCCGCAACTTCGTACTTAGTGTTATATCATGCATTGTGATACCTTGTTCCAAAACATGGGTTGCTTGCGAGTACATTCAAAGTACTCATTGGCTTGCCACTGGTTATTTAATTGGCCAGGCATGGAAGAGCAGGAATATGGTGAAGATTTCGTTGGAGATGAACATGCGAATTAGGACGCTTTCCAGTCAGAATGCATGTAGGGTTAAGGCAGATGGCATGGGTTCACGCTTTTGTTCAAGATTTCCACTCCTAGTTATGTTTCGTGTTTGGCCTTCATGGCCCTATCTATGTAAGACTTGACCTTGATGGGTTTATTTGTGTAAGACAGTATGTATGGATGTAAGACTCTTGATTACCCAGCTTCTGTGTGTTCAGTGAGCATTGATCTCTGGGATCACTGTTCAGGTGCATTCCATGTTCACGACTTGTGAGTCGGGGTCCCCACAGAGCTGCTATCAGAGCCATCCTGACTATAGGAAGCCTTAGTTGGCATGGACGTTAGTTAGGATAAAGCCCCTTTCAAAAACTACACCTAGTGTCTATACTTATGAGTTTCTGCACTTCTTACCTCTTCTAGTCTACTTTCAAACTCTACTGACTCCCCTCCCCTTAAACCTTGTAGATGGCCGTCGTACCCGAGGACCTCCTAGCATCCAACTTTCCCCTACTCCTTGAGGACAGCCTGGAGAAGTGCCAGTTTCGCTGACCTCCCATTTTTCGCTACAACGAGCACTGGGTCGATGCCGTCACGAAGGAGTACCACGTTGACGTGGTCGTGAAGGCAAACGACTCCCCGATGAGTTGGTTATTTGAAGGACCATAGATGGAGACCTTGGCGTTCGTAGTCGAGACGGCTGCACGCAAGGCACTCATCCACCTTCGAGACATCGTCCCAGAGATGGCTGACGAGCCAGCTACTCGCTATCTACGTTTCAGGAAGGATGATCTTGGCGAGAGTTGGACGTTGGTCCCATCCAAGGAGGATGGCACACCACTCAGATTCCAGACCTACTTCGGCCTCTCCATCGACAGTCTAGCTCACAACCTGATTAAGGAGTTCGTGAAGCTCCGCAAGGAACTTCACCACACCCAAGAGCTGCTTTGTCAAGCCAAGGTGAAGCCCGACAAGATCATGAAGGATGGAACCCCCGAGGGACGACCAGCTATCCCTTACCGAGGAGGAGTACCCCCAGCTAGAGATGCACCCACACGTCGTGGTTGCATGAGTGCGAAGGAGTACCGTGAGCTCTTCACCGCACCACCAACGAAGCGTCGTCAGGATGGACCTCCTTGTTCTCCCATCCCCTCGACCGAAAATGACGCCCGTACGAATGATGACTAGGAGGAAGATCATGAGGAGTGTGAGTATGAGATCGAGCACTCCACCACTTGAGTCCGAGAACCCCTAGGGTAGGATAAGTCATGTATCCCTCATGAGAAGTCGAGTCCGTGTAATGGTTCATATGAAACCATGTGTGCTTGTTGTATGTTTTTGTTGTTTATGTTCCGATGCAAGTCGCGCTTTTGCCTTAGGCAGCATGTAAGCGACTCCATCGTCTATCGTATCTTAATATTACGTGTTTGGTCTTTCGACCTCTGTTTATTCAAACTTGCACTATACCAACCCCCTTAGGCGCATCTCCTCTATCCTTGCTTTTATAATGTCTATCCTAGTCATTTGACTTGGCCGCTCCAAACATGATGGTGACCACTACCCACACCAGCACCTTCCCCAAGCCCAATGCTGCCGCCTCTAGCCAGCAGCAAGCGGCTAGCGAATCTGTTGAAACTGGAGTTCACCAGGAGCAGCCACATGGAGACATTCCTCCGCCACCACCTCCACCGGAGAGCATGACCATAGCTCAGTTCCTCCAAGTTCTCCGGGAGGAGCGCCAGGCCAACTCCGCTGCTATTCAGCAGATGGCCCAGGCCCTTGTGAACAACCAGCAGCAAGGAAGGAACGACAATGGCCGCTCCACTCTGTCGGAGTTCATGAGGAATTCGCCCCCAACTTTCACCGAGAGTGCTGAATCCCTGGATGCCGATGACTGGATCCACACCATCGAGGACCTCCTTGCACTGGTCAATTGCAATGAGGATCGTGAGAAGGTTCTTTATGTCTCTCACTGCCTCGGAGGTACCGCCAGAGCTTGGTGGGATGGATTCAAGGTCATGCAAGGCGACCGTGTGATCACTGTTGGAAATATGCCCTAGAGGCAATAATAAATTTGTTATTATTATATTTCCTTGTTCATGTTAATCGTTTATTATCCATGCTATAATTGTATTGATTGGAAACTCAAATACATGTGTGGATACATAGACAACAAAGTGTCCCTAGTAAGCCTCTACTAGACTAGCTCGTTGATCAAAGATGGTTAAGTTTTCCTAGCCATAGACATGAGATGTCATTTGATAACGGGATCACATCATTAGGAGAATGATGTGATGGACAAGACCCAAACTATGCACATAGCATATGATCGTGTCAGTTTATTGCTATTGTTTTCTGCATGTCAAGTAGCTGTTCCTATGACCATGAAATCATGCAACTCACTGACACCGGAGGAATACCTTGTGTGTATCAAACATCACAACGTAACTGGGTGACTATAAAGATGCTCTACAAGTATCTCCGAGGGTGTCTGTTGAGTGGGCATGGATCAAGACTGGGATTTGTTACTCCGTGTGACAGAGAGGTATCTCAGGGCCCACTCGGTAAAACAACATCACAACAAGCCTTGCAAGCAATGTGACTAAAGTGGTAGCCACGGGATCTTGTATTACGGAACGAGTAAAGAGACTTGCCGGTAACGAGATTGAACTAGGTATGGAGATACCGACGATCGAATCTCGGGCAAGTAACATACCGAAGAACAAAGGGAACATCATACGAGATTAACTGAATCCTTGACATAGAGGTTCAACCGATAAAGATCTTCGTGGAATATGTAGGAAACAATATGGGCATCCAGGTCCCGGTATTGGTTATTGACCGTAGAGGTGTCTCGGTCATGTCTACATAGTTCTCAAACGCGCAGGGTCTGCACACTTAAGGTTCGGTGACGTTTCAGTAGTATAGAGTTATGTATGGTGGTGACCGAAGGTTGTTCGGAGTCCCGGATGAGATCCCGGATGTCACGAGGAGCTCCGGAATGGTCTGGAGGTAAAGATTGATATATATGAAGTCCCGTTTTGGTCACTGGAAAGTTTCGGGCATTTCGGTAGTGTACCGGGAGTGCCGGGAGGGTACCGGGGGACCATCGGGAGGGGCCTTTCGCCCCAAAGGGTCTCATGGGCTGTGGGAGGAGTCAAACCAGCCCCTGGTGGGCGGGCCGAACCCCCCCACTAAGGCCCATGCGGCTAGGGGTGGGAAAACCCAAAGGTGGAAAGGGTTTCCAAGTGGGGGAGGAGGAATCCTACTCCTAGCAGGATTGGAGTTGGACTCCTCCACCTCCCCACTTCGTCCGCACCAAAGGGGCAGCCCTAGGGGCGCCGGCCTCCCTCCCCTTCCTCCTATATATACTAGAGGGAGAGAGGGAAAAAGCACTTCAACCCAAAAGGCCATAGTGCAGCCCTCTCTCCCGATAGATTGATTCCTCTAGTTTTCAGCAGCGCTCAGGCGAAGCCCTGCTGGAATAGTTCCACCACCACCGCCACCGCGCCGTCGCACTGCCGGAGAACTCATCTACCTCTCCTCTCCCTCTTGCTGGATCAAGAAGGCGGAGATCATCATCGATCTGTACGTGTGCTGAACGCGGAGGTGTCGTCCGTTCGGCACTAGATTGGAAGGACCGTGATTGGATCGCGGGACGGATCATGATTGGATCGCGAGACGGATCGTGATGGGATCGCGGGACGGCTTGCGATTTGGATCGCGAAGACATTCGACTACATCAACCGCGTTTCTTAACGCTTCCGCTTAGCGATCTACAAGGGTATTTGAACATGGGCTGTTTTTACAGACACCGGGTACACCGTTGGTCCCTTCATGGATGATACTTGTGATGTACATCATGTGGGCTGTGTGCCAACGAGTGGACTCTTTGTTTAGTATCGTCAGGGGAAAGGCATTGCTCGGGTGCTTACCTTGGGTATGTGATATGCCGCGAGTCGTGGCTTGACACGGAAGTTCCCTGAGTCTTGTGGGTAAAGTGTGCAACCTCTATAGAGTGTAAAACTATTCAAATAACCGTGTCCATGGTCAAGGATAGTTGGATGACCGCTCTTGGGCTACGTCCACTGTTAATAAAACTATGTTTGTGTGAAGAAAGGAATACTTGAGTTAAGTCGGATGACTTGACATGATTGTTGAACATGAGATGTTCAAAACTGTTTATATTGATAGTTGTAACCTATTCTTACGGATACCTGTGACCACATGATGCATGCTTACAAGTTGTTTGATCATGTCATTGCATTCAAAAATTAGCTTTCTGCAACTTCGTACTATTGTCTTATTCATGCATGTCATATACCTGTGACATTTTTCTGAGAGTTTTTATTTTCCTGTGTTGTGCTATTGTCTTATTCTGTACCCATTACTTGCGACGTTAGATTACGAAGTTGACCAAGGAGCTTGACCAGAGACATTTCAAGACCCTGAAGACTTTGTTGAGCCAGGCAAGCAGCTCCATGACCATGCCAAAGAAACTTTTTCATGAATGTCATATAGCACCTTATGTTTTGATGAATTGATCATCATGATGTGGTGGCCACTTTGGTGGATGCCTCGTTACTTTCTCGTTGATACTTGCATCGCGCATGGCCCTATCTCCTTATCAGGTTTATGCGGGTGGGAAGTAGATAGGTTGCTAAGTAGTGCTACGCAAATGGGACAGGAATATGCATGGTGATGGAAACAAAAGTACTTTCAATGACTTCTTGAAAACCTCGTCGGGTGACACTAATGCCCGAGGGAGGTGTTGAGCTAGGTGACCTCTTAATAAAGAAGTGGTGCACCGAGGCAAGTGTGTGTGTTGTTTTCGAAAATGGATTGTTGTAAGTTGCGATCGTTATTCCAACCTTACATGTACAACCACGATACCCCTTATGGGACGGGGCTTTGTTGATTACCTTGGTCGATGCTAGCGGAGAGCCCGCATTACTAGTGGCGAGAGAGCCAGAGTTACTCTCTCGATACGGGGTCGTCCCAGGTAGGGCGACCATGGGCTGTTTTTACAGACACCGGGTACACCGTTGGTCCCTTCATGGATGATACTTGTGATGTACATCATGCGGTCTGTGTGCCCACAAGTGGACTCTTTGTTTAGTATCGTCAGGGGACAGGCATTGTTCGGGTGCTTACCTCGGGTATGTGATATGCCACGAGTTGTGGCTTGACACGTAAGTTCCCCGAGTCTTGTTGTGCAACCTCTACAGAGTGTAAAACTATTCAAATAGCTGTGTCCACGGTCAAGGACAGTTGGATGACTGCTCTTGGGCTACGTCCATTGTTAATAAAACTGTGTGTGTGTGAAGAAAGGAATACTTGAGTCAAGTCGGATGACTTGACATGATGGTTGAACATGAGATGTTCAAAACTGTTTATATTGATAGATGTAACATGTTCTTACGGATACCTGTGACCACATGATGCATGCTTACAAGTTGTTTGATCATGTCATTGCATTCAAAAATTAGCTTTCCGCAACTTCGTACTTAGTGCTATATCATGCATTGTGATACCTTGTTCCAAAACATCGGTTGCTTGCGAGTACATTCAAAGTACTCATTGGCTTGCCACTGGTTATTTAATTGGCCAGGCAAGGAAGAGAAGGAATATGGTGAAGATTTCCTTGGAGACGAACATGCGAATTAGGACGCTTCCCAGTCAGAATGCATGTAGGGTTAAGGCAGATGGCATGGGTTCATGCTTTTGTTCAAGATTTCCACTTCTAGTTATGTTTGGTGTTTGGCCTTCATGGCCCTATCTATGTAAGACTTGACCTTGATGGTCTTATTTGTGTAAGATGATATGTATGGATGTAAGACTCTTGATTACCCAGCTGACGTGTGTTCAGTGAGCATTGATCTATGGGATCACTGTACACGTGCATTCGATGATCATGACTTATGAGTCGGGGTCCCACACCCATCATCGACCTCCTGGCGAGAACAGGCCACAGACATCGGGGCTGGACATCGTTATTCCTCACTCTGTTAGAAGGAGTGCGATCCAGGCCTCGCGCCATGCCATGCCTAAGACCATGGAGGAAGCTCTGGCGCAAGCCCAACTCTTGCTGGACTTTCCCCCCGCACCGGAGAATACGGAAGACTGGAGGGCCACCAGATGTGTTATTCTCAAGATGAGTGTTTATTCACTTGTCATTGCACGACAGTGCGGCGGTAATAGAGATGCCCATTCCCGAAATGAAAATGAAAAAAATATTTACTATATGTTGTCAAATAATAAATTCCTTGGAAAGTGTTGGTATGGAAGGCAACTGTGGATACGGCTCGCCATGGAAAATGAAAGTTTGGTGGAAAAAGGAATAAACTTTATTTTCTATTTGGGAACCGCCTATGATATATCTAGCATAGAAAGTATTGTGAGCTACTTTGTCGTTTTCGTTGACAGGAAAAGCATGCCACCCAAAATATTTTTTATCTCTCAATTTAAAACTTTGAGCTCTGGCACCTCTACAAATCCCTACTTCCCTCTGCGAAGGGCCTATCTATTTACTTTATGCATTTTTTATTTTTACTTTGAGTCTCCATCTTCTCTTATAAGCACCAACTAGGGGGCACTATGATCGTACTTGAGCATTGGGCATAGTTAATATTTGAGTGTGTTTCATGAATGGATCAATGATTGAGCATGATGGGCTAGGGATAACTTTCTTTAGTGTTGATATTTTGAAAGACATAGTTGCTTGTTGACATGCTTGAGTATTGAAGTCATTATGTTAAAACTAGACTATTGCTTTGAATCATTATAAGTCCAAATGTCCATGCTATACAAAAATAAAGGAATATATGATGAACATGTTAGGCAGCATTCCACATCAAAAATTCTATTTTTATCATTTACCTACTCGAGGCCGAGTAGGAATTAAGCTTGGGGATGCTGATACGTCTCCAACGTATCTATAATTTTTTTCGTGTTCCATACTGTTATATTATCATTCTTGGATGTTTTACAATCATTTTATAACAACTTTGTATCATTTTTTGGGACTAACCTATTGACATAGTGCCAAAGTGCCAGTTGCTGTTTTTGCTTGTTTTTTACTTCGCAGAAAATCAATACCAAACGGAGTCCAATCGCGACGAAACTTTTTGGAGATTTTTTCTGGACCAGAAGACACCCATTGGGCCAAAGAAGTGCCAGGGGAGTGGGCCGAGGAGACCACAACCCACCAGGGTGCGCCAGGGGGGCACGGCGCTCCCTGATGGGTTGTGCCCTCCTCGGGGCCCCTCTCCACCGCCTCTGATGCCTATAAATTCCCAAATATTCCAAAAACACTAGGGGAGTCGACGAAACAGAATTCCAGCCGCCGCAAGTTCCAGAACCGCAAGATCCAATCTAAACACCATCACGGAGGGGTTCATCTTCTTCATAGGTGCCTCTCCGATCATGCGTGAGTAGTCCACCATAGACCTACGGGTCCGTAGGCAGTAGCTAGATGGCTTCTTCTCTCTCTCTTGTGATTCTCAATACAATGGTCTCTTGGAGATCTATTTGATGTAAAGTTTTGCGGTGTGTTTGTTGGGATCCGATGAATTTTGAGTTCATGATCAGTTTCTATCCATGAATATTATTTGAGTCTTCTTTGATCTCTTATATGCATGATTACTTATAGCCTCGTATTTCTTCTTCGAATCTTTGGTTTAGTTAGGCCGACTAGATTGATTTTTCTTGCCATGGGAAGAGGTGCTTTGTGATGGGTTCTATCTTGCGGTGTTCTTTCCGAGTGACAGAAGGGGCAGCAAGACACGCATGTATCGTTGCTATTAAGGATAACAAGATGCGGTCTATTCCTACATGAATAGATCTTGTCTACATCATGTCATCATTCTTATTGCATTACTCCGTTTTTCCATGAACTTAATACACTAGATGCATGATGGATAGCGGTCGATGTGTGAAGTAATAGAGGTAGATGCATGCAGGAATCGGTCTAACTATCTTGGACGTGATGCCTATATAATGATCATCGCCTTGGATATCGTCATGACTATTCGATTTTCTATCAATTGCACAACAGTAATTTGTTGACCCACCGTGCGCTATACTCATGAGAGAAGCCACTAGTGAACCCTACGGCCTCCGGGTCTACTTTTCCAACATATTGCTTTCAGATCTATTTTTTTGCAATCTTTGTTTTCATATCTACAAAACCAAAAACCCAAAAACATATTGCTGCATATTTACTCTTTTATTTTGTGTTCTTGAGATATCTATCTCTCCTATCCATCAGTACCTAATCTATCTTATTACCATAGAGAGATTGACAACCTCTCTTTCGCGTCGGGTTGCAAGTATTTGTTGTTTGTGTGCAGGTGCTGCTTATTGGGTGGTGGTGATCCTCCTACTGGTTCGATAACCTTGGTTTCATAACTGAGGGAAATACTTACCGTCGTTGTGCTGCATCATCCCTTCCTCTTTGGGGAAATACCGACGCAGTCTCCAGCCACGTCAGAGCTCACCGTGGTCTCGTGTGCCGACTCGGTCACTGCCGCTGCTGGAGGGCTCGGGGGGCATGGGAGCGAGTCCGGGGCGTTGGTGGAACTTGTCCACGACGCATGGGAGTGAGAGAGAGAGCGGGGCGTGCACCAGGGCCTCGCGCATGTGAGGCCGGCCACTGGCAACGGCGCCGGGTACGCGCGATAGAGGAGAGAGGAGGGCAAGGGAGGAGGGGGCCGACACGCTGTCGTGCCATGGACGTCGAGGTGGTCTCAGGGGACACGAGGGGGAGGCCCTAGGTGGTCGGGAGCAGGGATTGGGCAGCGGCTACAGTGCGGTCGGGCACTGTAGCGCGCTCTGGAGCGCCGTTTTGGCATGCCATGGCATGCCATTGGCAGCCTGGGTGCGGCCAAACTTGTCTAGGGGTTCTAGGGAGGTTTAAACAATATGGGAATGGCATTGGATGCTCTGGTGATCCACCATGGTGAGAGAGGGGTGGAGAGAGAGATGGTTTTCTGCTGTCCAGGAAGGGAAATTGGGGTTTTACCCCACTTAACCATTGAGCTGAGCCATGATATTATTACTGGGGTTAGAGGGGGCATCCTAGTGACTGTGGTAAAAGTTTGGGATCAAGGAGAATAAGTTAGAGGGTGAAAACAGTGACTTTTAGAAATGACCAGAAGGTGTTTGATGGTGATTTGGCCAAGTCAATGAATTCTACATGCCTTGAGATTTAACAGGATCAAATGGTGGTTAAAAATAGGGTTGACCACCAAGTTTGAGATTAGCTGAAGAGAGTTGCCAATGTAAACTTGGTAAACCCTAAAAATCAACAGAAATAGGTTTTTATAGATCTGGTCATGCTAAGCTATTCTCCTTAATGCACCAATTTGTGTGGTGGTATTATTTGGATATTAGAGCATGCCCAAAAAATTTGGGGTCAAAAGGAGAAACTTGATAATGCAAAAGTTTCCAATTCTTGAAATCAGCAGAAAGTGGTTTGGGGGGATTTGGACAAGTATATCTATTCTCCTTGATGCACCACTTGGTGTGGATGCATTATTAGAGTATTAAAACATGTCCACAAAGTTTTAGATCAATAGTAGACAGTTGGCAATGTAGAGTTGTTCAAATTTGGATCTGGACAGATAGGATTTTGGGATAGTTTGGTGAACCAAAATAGTTGTGATTGAGATGAAACTTGGCAAGATGATCACATATGTCATATGTGACATGCTAGAATTTTCTTGGATTTATTTGAGAATATTTTTTATAGAAATATTTCAAATGCTGGATTTTAGCATAAAGGGTTTTGTCCAATATTTTGAACATGACCATGTGTTGAAACTCTTATATATGGACAATATATGTCCACTGAATGTCCCTAAACTTTCTCAAATATTTGGAAAGCATAAAAATATTTTTTCCCTATAAAAGACCATTTCTGGCCTTAAGAAAAAGCCTTTAAATAAAATATGAAAATAATCTTTAAAAATAATATTTGGTGGTTTTGGGAAGTCTTATATATAGTAGGCTCCAAATAAAGTCTTTGTGGCAAAACAATCCACAAAATTTGAGGACTTGTAGTAAAACCTCAATTCAGGGGTTTTGGAAAACCTAATTTGCATAAATCCTTTTTGGCCAAAATAATATTTTATAAAAAAATAGTTTTATATACTATACACATGGCATGATCATTGGGCAATTATTTGGAGCAAGCAGATGAGTTTTGAGAGTAGGAGGGATCTTATGAATATAGAGCACAAGCAAGCAAACAAGCAATCAACAATCAAGTCAAGCATCACAAGCACACAAAAAGTATTAATTGGCCCTGATTTTTGAGCTATGTCAACTTAGTCAGGAGAGGCAAAACACAGGGTGTGACAGTCAGCCCCGAGCAGTTACCGAGGCGTCCTGGGAGTGGAGGGGCCTCAAGCCCCGTCATGCGCCACGTGCTGCAAACTCCCATGCGGTTCGGGCCCGCGCCGCTCCGACCTCCCCCCGCTGGAGGAGCCATAACCGCCGCGAGCCCGTGGACCGCATCACCAGGCCCGCAGGGCTGGCGCATCTAGGCCCAGCTGCATGCGGCCCAAGGCGCAGCATATGCCGCCGACTGAACCTGGCCCACCAACGAGCTCCGCAAGATGGACCCCCGCGAGGGTCCCGCCCCCTTGGCTCGTGTCGACGGCCGTCATCAGGGGCCTCTGTGGAACCTCACGAGGGCCTCGGGCGATGAAGTTTCGCTCACGGGGCCCGAGCGTAGGCTGATGGGCACATGGACTCCCGGGAAAGCTTCCCGAGGAAGGACGGGTGAAGGACAACGATCTGTCAAGGCACGGGCTAGGTACTGCAGGCCTCAGGGGTTGTCGCCCGGGGTCACGTCATGCGCCAAGGGTAGGAACCTCGAGCGCCGCGTGCCATGGGTTTCCACCGGCCACGCTGGTCCCTGCCCCCTGGCGTGGGGGCTCGTGCTCAAAAGAACCCTATCTACAATGCGAGGCCCGCCATGGAACGGCCCCTAGCCAGCTGGGGCATGGGGGCTGCGTAAAAGAAAACAGAAAACCCCGTGAGGGGAGCAAGGGTGTCCCAAGTACGATAAGTGGCTACCAAATTAAGCAAAAGTAACTTGCAAATGTCTTTCGCCCGCACGGGGCCTGGTGGTTCATAACATTACAGGGAGAAGCATAAAAACTTAAGCGGAGGAGGCGTCGTCTTCGTCATGGTCGCCGGAGCTCGCGGCGCCGAGACTCCCACTCTCCCCGGAAGGCACGTCCTGGGCAAACCGCCCAACCAGCGACTCCACGTGCTCGCGCACCTCCTCCCTGAGGGGGTGCTGGAGCTCCTCAGGCACCGGGTCCATCACGCTGGAGAGGTCGAAGGCGTGATCATGGCGGCGCAGGTTGGAAAAGATGTGCATCAGCGCGCAGTCCAGGAGGTCGCACGCACTTGACTCGATGTCCTCCTCCATCTTGGGGACGCTCGACTCCAGCACCCCCACCACCTTCGAGAAGAAGTCGAGGTAGCTGCCATCACCGTGCGCGTGCGGCAGCTCCGGGTCGTCCCTAACGAAGCGGCGGAGCACGCCGCTCGGGCGACTCGCGACGCCCAGGGACTGCTCAGTGCACTGCGCCTCCATCAGGCGCGCCCGCGCCGCGTCGTCCTAGGCCAACTGCACGGAGTCAATTGCTTCACCGATCTGGGCCTGCAGCGCTGCCAGCTCCTCCTTGACGTGCTCCTTGGTCGCGAGGGCACCCTGGAGATTGGCCTCGACGCTCTGCAGCCAGGCTCGGAGCGCGCTCACCTCCCCCTGAAGCACGTCGCAACGTAGCTGGAGCCGGGCCTTCTACCGGGCCAGCTCGCCATGATACTCCTCCAGGGAGGCCTCCCGCTCCCGAGCCACCCTCGTGTTAGCGTTGGCATGAGCCTCCTCGCGCACTGCTGCGAGGGTGGCTTCATCGGCAAGGACCCAACCTTCCAGGGTCTCAAGGCGTTCGCGCTCCGCTTCCTGATAAAAGGCGGTCCGGTCGGCCTCCCGCTCACGGAGGGCCACATCTGCCTCCCGCTCGGCGACGGCCACCTCCCTGTGGGCCAGCTCTGCTTCGCGCTCGGTGCCTGGCGCAGCGTGGGCACCGGCGCGGTGTGCGTGCCCACCGGGCCCCGCCGGGCCGGGCGCGGGAGCGGAGACCTCACCAGCAGGCTGCGCGCGGGAGGAGGCACCAGGCGAGGCGTCCCTCCGCCTCTTGGGCATGGGCGCCCTAGGAATCACGGCGGTTAGGTTCGCCGACCAGTATGGAAACACAAGAAGAGACCAAGATGGCTGCATACTTACTCGTCGTTGGCGGTCTAGCGCCGTCGCGTCAGAGCTAGCCCTGAGCGCCGGCCTCCGTTGCCTCCGAGGGATGAGGGTGGCGCTGAAGGCCCCGCCGTGCTCCGGCGTTCAAAAAATCTTTCTTTGCCGCCATGACCAAGAAGCAGGGAGGAAGGCGAAGATCGGGCGAGGGAGTGAAAAGGAAGAAGCGGCGAGAGGAGGAGGCGTACCGAAGAAGCCGAGCGGCGAGGGTTTTTATGCCTGGCAGGCCTGACGGTTTGCCTAGACAGAGGCGCGGTTCCCGGAGCGTCATCAGGGAGTGGAGATGACGCATGTCTCACCAAGCGCCACACGTCGTGCCTGGCCCACAGGCGGTGGGGGCCCGCGTCGCTTCGGCCCCTCCAACACGCGGATTCCTTCATGCCACCGGCCTGGGGGCTATTGTCGGGCCTCTGGGATTGGGGGTGCCCAGGCCCGTCTGCCTGCGGCCCAGGACGCGAAGATTGACTTGAGCACTGAGTGGCCCCACCCACGGGTTTCATGGAGCTGGTTCTCGTGAGGGCCAACGCCTCGCGAGGCGCGAGGCAGCGTCACCACCAAGCACTTCACGGGGCCTCCCTACGAGGTTGTCCATCGCACCCTAAGCACACGGGTCTGCCTGGGGCCGGCCGGGCAGGGCCCCACAACCTTACGCCCGCACGTGAGTGACGCGCGCCGCGCCAGGCGGTGCGGGAGTGGTGACAACGGGCACGGACAGAGAGGATTTCCTCTTTGGTGATAAGGGAAAGGCGCCAGCTCGCGGGTTCCCAAAGCGACCTCCAAAGGTTGCCCTTCGAGTGCAAGAGGACCAGGACCAAGGACTCGGTAAGACGGAGGTCATCCCCGAGCCCACAGACGCGTCACGGCGAGGAACTTTAGCAGGCGAAGACCACCTTTTGTCAGGATAGGCTGCAACCTTGTCCCCTTTCAAATTGGCCATTGTAGCAACCCTTCCCGCCCGATATTTTTGGGGAAGAGGACCAGGGTTGATATAAGGAGGAAAAAAACCAGCCACCGTAGAGAGGAGAGACACTTTTGGTTGGCAAGAACACACCTTGTACTCATTTTTCACCTCAAGCAATACACCAAGCAGGAGTAGGGTCTTACACCGCAAGGTGGCCCGAACCTGGGTAAACTCTATGTGCCCTTGTGCATCTTCCTTAGCTCAAGCCGCCGGAGAGTCGCCATGTGGTTGCGAAGTAGAGTAGGGTAGGAGAGCGATCGCACCCCAGTGTTCAAACCTTCTTGGGTCTGCGGAGCCCCGATTCCGATAATATGTCTTGCATGTGGATACTCGTGGTGACAATGGGGTGTTCTATTGATTCACTTGATATATGTTTTGGTAAACAACTTATATATTCCTGCGGTGACATTGGGGTAATCTATGCATATGGGTTGATACACCTCCTTGTCCTACTTTCTTCGATAGAAATCATGGGGTACTCTTTGAAGTTATTTGTGTTGGATTGAATATGATGAATCTGAAATTGTTTGATACATGTTGAATAATTAACCCACGGATACTTGTGATGACATTGGAGTATGTAGGTGACATTAGGGTTGATTCATGCGTATCGTAGGTGTTATTCTAGTACAAACTCTAGGGCTATTTGTGACACTTATAGGGATGGCTCAATAGATTGATCGGACAGGATAACTTTGAGCTGGTTTTGCTACCTACAACAATTCCATCTTATGTTCTCCGCTAGATAGGAACTTTGGAGAGATTCTTTGTCACACGTTGAGGAATGGTTATATGATTCAACTATGTTAGCATTGTCGAGAGATTCCACTAGTGAAAGTGTGAACCCTAGGCCTTATTTGCAACCATTAATATAACATTCTGCTCACTATTTACTATTTCTTACCTTGCTGTTTTTATATTTTCAGATTAGAAAAACCTATTTCTACTATTCATACTACAATTGTATCACCATCTCTTCGCGAAACTAGTGCACCTATAAAATTTGCCACTTTATTGGGTGTGTTGGGTACACAAGACATTTCTTGTATTTGATTGCAGGGTTGTTTGAGAGAAACCATCTTCATACTACACCACCCTCGGATTGATAAACCTTAGGTCGTCCATTTGAGGGAAAATTGTTATGTCGTACAAAACTCTGCGCTTGGAGGCCCAACACGAGTCTACAATTATAAAGTTGTGTGGTACACATCAAGCTCTTTTCTGGCACCGTTGCCGGTGAGGTGAGTAATTGAAGGTATATCTTTAGATATTGCAATTGAATCTTTTAGTTCCTTGTTTTATCACTAGTTTGGTTTATAAAATAAAACTACAAAAAATGGAATTTAGGTTGTCTCATATGCTTCATCTTTATAATATCTTCTGTAAAAATGATGGTTCAGAAAATTGTGCTCAAGTGTTAGAAGAAGAATTCAATAAAATGTTTGGCATTAAATTCTTGAATGATGAGCATGATAGCAATGTTATTAGTGTGTCTTCTCTTAATATCCATAATGCTAGTGATGATTGCTCTAGCCATGATAAAAAAAAGTTTCCTATAAGCATGTCAATTTTTGTGGAGTGATAAAAAATTGTGAAGACATGCCTTATAGGGATGATAGATTTTGTAAGAAGCATAAACATAATAAAAACCAATTGGTGGCTTAAAGGGGTAGATGAATTTGCAATGCTCTCTTCATCCAACTACTTGTGAACTTTGCAACAGGGTTGTTCATCTTAATTTGCAATGCATAATTTTCCATGATCGAATCGTGACCAAATATTTGTAACAATTTGATCACCCATCAACTTTATAATGAACTTTGTTTATTTTTGGGGTGTGAAGAACTGACAGAAAAAAAATAGTTGGTTTGAAGCATTCTTTGTCACAGACTATTTTGAAACTAGTTGTCACATCCCTGGTTTTCCCCCTTTTGCTTTGTGCTAGCATGTGTGTTGCATCATGTTTAAATTTCCGCTAAACTGAAATGGGGATCAACAAACCCTAGCACCTCACTTGAAACAAACCAATTCAAACAATTGTGATTCTCAATGAATCCAAAATGTTCACTATATCTGGAAATTGTTGGCAACAATATATCAGACGTGAATCTTATTTTTGCAGCCCTTTTGAAAAATAATACATCAGAGGTGAATCCAAAATTCTTAATGAATTTTATAAAACTCAGCAAAGCTTTTGAAAATAATCAATAAATGAATTATAATTATTTAGTTGCTCTGAAATTGCTGAAACTTCTTCTGGGAGTTTGAAATATTCAAACTACATCCCATAAAACATCTCAGTATTTTTGTGCTAAGGAAGTATGCCTACAGAAAATAAAACAAAAGTCATAAATTAGAAAACAGAAACAAAAGAAATAAAATAAGGAAAGAAAGCTCACCTGAGGCCCAGGGGCAGGCCGGCCCATCTGGCACGTGCCAATCGCCCCCTACCTCTGCCAGTAGGCAGAGGCGAAGGGAGGCACGACGAGCGCGGCCTGGGCGCTATGCCTCATGCCTGCCTGGCCTCCCCCGTCGCGCTGGCGAGCCGGATAGGCTCGGGGAGAGCCGCCCGACACTACAAGAAATATGTCAACTTACGACCATCAATATTGGTCATTGAATGGTCACTGTTTTCCATTTGTGACCTTTTTACGACCAAAAACAGTTGGTGAAAAGCTGGCCGTCTTTAATGAAACTTAACGACCTTTTTTGTGAAATGGTCGTAGGCGGTTATGACCAAAATAAAAGGTCGTAGACTCTACGACCAATTGTGTTGGTCACTGGCACCCTGCCCAGACCACGTCAGATCCAACGTGGCAAGCTGACGTGGCAAAATTTTGACCAAATGAATTGGTCGTAGATTAGAATCAGCCGGGTCCAGTTTGGCCATCTATATGGGCCGAGCCCAATAATTCTGCCCTTTTAATATATATATTTTTATTAATTTTGATTAGCTACACGGGCCTGGCCCAACTTTTTAGCCATTTTTGTTTTCTGGGACGTGGTATTTCTTTTTTGGGCTTAAGCCTTTTACAATCCATTTCCTTTGGCGGCCTCAGCCTTTTTACAATCCATTTTTTATTGGGCCACGACCTTTCCCACTTCAGTTACTTTTGGGGCCTTGGCCTTGTTGGTTCAACTCATCAGCTTTCTTTTTCTCATATTTTCACAGTACACAAATGACAAACATTTCAAACGAAACAAATTGAATTCTTCAAACGATAGCCAAAATTAGCCTATCACAGTCTTTACATCATGTTCATACAACCAGATATGCTGCTGAGTACAATATAGTACAATATAACCAATCTGGAGGGCTTGAGCAATCACTTTCCCCGGATTGCCTGCATCGTTGGGAAGAAGCATCGTGTTCGTCTGTAGAGTTTTTGCAAAACACACATGTGTTAGTACAATCTTTCCATATCAGCTACCAATCGCCAAGAATGTACATCACATAACTCGAATTACCATAGCAGCAGCAGTTCAAGCCATATAAATCCACAAAAAAAATTCACAAACCAAAATTAATTTAATTATCCTTGTTACTTGTATGCATATTGATTCTATATGATCAGGACTACGGGTTGTCCACTTTACCAGTAATGAGATTAATTTATACTAGAAAACAATAATGAAATGAAACATATATTTGCAAACAAGGTGACAGCAATAGTAACCGAAACCCTTCCACATGTGTAGCAACAATTCATCAGCTCGCACGAGAATACAACTTTAACTTATTACATGGGTTAAGAAATTACTTAATGGTTATTAAACAAGCTCGCGTTTCTTGCATTTAATATAAGATGGTTTCCTGCATTTAATATAAGATGGGCGAGAAGGCATGGGATAAAAGTGTGTATGTGTGTGTGTGTGTGAGAGAGAGAGAGAGAGATCTTGCATTTAATACATGTCTTTAAACTCAATTTCCTCTCAAAACAGGTTAACTTCATGGTGACGATTGATATAATCGAACGGCTCCCAAATGGACTATATATCTAATAGGCATCCACCCCTTTATCAAAGAAAATGAGACATCCATGAACAGAACGGACCAAACAAGAGGAGTATAGTTCTACTAAACAACAGAGCAGACCAAACAATGCAGCACAATACTTAAAAATGTTTCTTGATTTTGTTTGACATGCAATGCATCAAGTTCCTTGGTTGCAGACTCAACCACAGCCATTTGTGTACTTAGGCAGATCACTCATACCTGAATCAGTAGAATTAACAAACTTGTAGAAACGAATATATCTAAGGAAAGATGTTGTAATGCAAATAGGTAATACTTTCCAATGCCATACAAAATTTTCAGCATCATTTACAATCAGAAAGAATGGTGATAAATAGTATTATGCTTAGTTACCAGTGTTGGACTCATTCCACCAAGTAAATAGTCAAATTTAAAGTCAGGTTAAGTCACCATCAGATTCACCATTCCAATTGTCCAGATGTACAATAATATTCATGTAATTTACTTTCTTTAACTTAATAATTAACATACATGTTTGTAAACCGAATCAGAGACAGCATAACAGTTTGCTTTAGAAAGTGACATTCAAGCCAACAAACTAGCCAGAGTGTACATACTTCTGCATTTATGTATCTCATTGACAGAAGAATTCCTAGTGTGCGATAATGATATGGGTGGGGGTACTCACTGGTTAATATAGCAAACAGCACAATAGAGGCCATAATTCAGCAATACACAAAGGATAATTTAGCCTTATAACACAACTATGTACAATAAAAACATCATGTAGCACCCATAATGGCAGGAACGTCACAATTTTACACATGGGTCAAGAATGAACGATTACATGTAAGAAATCATGTTCCATGTTGCATAGAAAGAGCATTAGTTTTTCATCACATATGCCATGGAATACGAAAAAAGTGGAACTGCTGCACCAGAGTACTTACATGTGTTTCTTGATTTTCTTCAACATGCAATGCCTCAAGCACCTTGGAACTGCTGCACCAGAGTACTTACAAAAATCAATTTTATATACACCCTGTACAGGATCAGGATAACATGAATTTCAGAGGAATAAAAACTGAGAACCCATTGTGGTAGTACCTGGGTTGCACCTACACTACAAGGCAGATAGACAGCGGGCGAATTAGCTGTTGCACCTGGATGACGTGGCATGAAAATGACATCAAAGTCATCTAAGACAAGCCAGAAGCAAATTAGTTGTTGCAGAAATACTGCTAAAAAGGCCTTTTTCATCAAACTCATATGCATCAAAGTTGAAACAAAATAGGCCTTTTTCCCCAAACATTTCTTAGAAAAAAATCGCAATTCTGGCATCCAAAGTGGGTGCCCACCGTTTGGTTGGAGTGCGGTGATAAGCCAAATGGAAGCAAACGACAAAGTGACATTGTCAACATCAAAACCTAAATGATGATCTAAGTTCAACGTCAAATCATCGAATCTGCTAAAAAGGCTTGAAGGATATACAGTAAAAATTGATATTGCACACCAAAATCTATCTGTACCGAGCAGTAAAACAAGTTTTCACCAAACAAGAAAGTTAAAATCTATCTGTACAGTATAGAGCAGTAAAGCAATGAAACCTTCAGGCTTGGGACGAAATCACAATGCTAACATGAGTCCGAATAACTATGTCTGGCCTGACCTCGCCGAGCGCTTAAAATCATATCGCTTCCTTGAAATAATTCAGGAAGATTTCTCTCGACAAGAATGCACGGAGAATTTCGACTTTCCTCACCTAAATCTTCACACCAAACATGCGAGTAACCAACTCCGCCGAACGGAAACCGACCGAACGCACGCCGCAAGACTTAACTGATGCATAACTCGAATTTGATCAATTCCAAAACATCAGAGAAGAACACAAGAAGTTTCAGACTCAAAACTTTCTCTTTTTCTTCAGACCCCTTGATTTCTTACATCCCACACCCCCAAGAGACACGAAGTGACTGATAGATTTCAGTTCCAAGACATCACAAGAACCAGAAAAGAGTATTCAGATTCAACCCTTCTCTCTTGTTTCGTCAGAATTCTACATACTACTGTATCACAGAAGAACAGTGTTCCAAACTAAATCCTCCCTTACTGCAGAAACTTACTACTGTCAAACCTGAAACAACACAACATCTCACAGAAAGATAGATCCAAATTCAATTCAGGCAACTTTCATTAGGAGAACTTAATGCCTAACTCGAATTTTTCAAAGGGCAGTTTCATCTTCAGAACATCACAAAAGAACACAAAAGTTTCAGACTTAAACCCTTCTATTTATCTAGGGAATTTGACTAGACAGGGAAGAAACTCCCTTCAGTTTGCGGGCGAGCGCTGGTGACCGAGAGCGGTGTGCAGTGAGTGCCCCATGGAGAGAAGGGGGTGGCGGCCGGCGAGCGCTGCTGGTGCAGCAGGTAGGTGTGGGTGCGGATCCGGCGCCGGCGCAGGATTGGAGAGGCATAGCGAGTGCCAGGGCGCCATGCAGGTCGCACACCGCAGCAGCTCGACCTCCAGCGGGGCCGCCGCACCGCACACCATGCACACCCCGTCTGCGTCGCAGGACGCGCGGGGAGCCGGCGACAGCATGGCATCGCAGGACGCGCACCCCACGCTGCTCGAGCACATGGGCCGGGCCGGCGCGCCCGCCGACCTCGCCATCCTCGTCGTCCACATCCAGGCCACCTGCGAGGCAGGCCGGCGGCGGAGACGAGGCCGTGCCCCAAACCCTAGCCGCGGGGGATTGGTTGAGCACGAGTGTTGGAGACGGGGAGGGACGGCTATGGATGGAGGGATCGACGAAGCGGGGCGTGGTGAGCTCCGCAGCATGCTGCGCGCAGGCCATGGCAGCCGGAGCTCGCCGGAATAAGGTCGGCGGTGGCGGCGGCTAACCCTAGGGCGCGGGAGAGTAGAGAGGAGATGCGGGGGAGGAGTGCGATGGGAGGAGCTAGGGTTTGGGTAGTTGCCAGCGGGTGGGAGTTTTCCTTTTTCAATTCTTTTTTTCCTCTTTTCTGTAGATAGATGGCTGGATAGATGTCGGATGGAAAGATGGATGGATGGATGGGCACCTTGTCATCGAACCGTGTGATAACTAATTCCACCAATGAGAATAGAGCACATGTAATTCAGTTTTTCCTTTTGTTTTTCTTCTAATTTTTAACATTAAAAATTCAAAAATGATCTTTTATTATACACAGGGGTGCATATTGTAATGGCAAACAATGTTTTTAAAGGGAGTTTTCATTTTCTTTGCATGAAAATTTCGTTTTTCATTTTTTGAGTGTCCAAAATGAGTTTTTTTATGAAGGACCTACCAAATCTTTGTTGCCAATTTAGACCAAATCAATTTTCTAAAATACTAGGCCATATTTAATATACAATTGACCAAATGGTTGGGTGTCAAAGGCTTTGATCCACCTCTCATGAAAAGGACAAATTTCAACTGATTCAGTTGGAAGCGGGTCAAATTTGAACTGCAACTGCCTTATAGTTTGCTCTTTATTTTTTCCAAAAATCGTTTTTAGGTACACAAGTATCTATTTCATCATAGAAAGACCAAAAGTTTCACAAGATTCCACCCATAAATAAGAACGGTCATACTGGCAAACTTGATCGCATTTTGAAATCGGCATAAGAAATTCAAAAAAATCAAAAAAAATTGAAAACCTTCGCATTGTGTCATTATATGTGACCTAGTATCCAGGGAAAATAACAATCTTGGACTACGACAAATGTCTTAAAAAAGTGTTCTTAGAAATGACCTATCATGTATGAAGAACCATGGCTTCTAAGGAAAATAACCACTGCTATGGCAACATTCATGGCATATTTTGTTCAAATTATATCATATTTTGCACAAGGGTGCATCTTGGAATGGCAAACAATGTTGCCTAAGAATTGTTTTCATTTTCTTTGGATGAAAATATCATTTTCCATTTTTTGAGTGCCCAAAATGAGTTTTTTTGTGAAGGACCTACCAAATCTTTGTTGCAAAATTGGACCAAATAAATTTTCTAAAATACTATTCCATATTTAATGTACAATTGACCAAATGGTTGGGTGTCAAAAGCTTTGATCCACCTCTCGTGAAAAAGACAAATTTCCGTCGATTTAGTTGGAAACGAGTCAAATTTGAACTGCAGCTGCCTCATATTTGCTCTTTATTTTTTGGAAAAATCATTTTTAGGTACACAAGTATCTATTTCATCATAGAAACACCAAAAGTTTCACCAGATTCCACCCGTAGATAAGAACGGTCATACAGGCAAACTTGACCGCATTTTGAAACCGGCATAAGAAATTCAATAAAATCAAAAAAATTGAAAACCTTCGCATTGTGTCATTATATGTGACCTAGTATCCAGGAAAAATAACAATCTTGGACTACATCAAATGTCCTAAAAAAGTGTTCTTAGAAATGAGCTATCTTGTATGAAGATCCATGGCTTCCAAGGCAAATGACCACTGCTATGGCAACATTCATTGCATAGTTTGTTCAAATGATATCATATTTTGCACAAGGGTGCATCTTGGAATGGCAAACAATGTTGCCTGAGAATTTTTTTCATTTTCTTTGGACGAAAATTTCATTTTCCATTTTTAGAGTGCCCAAAATGAGTTTTTTTGTGAAGGACCTACCATATATTTGTTGCAAAATTGGACCAAATAAATTTTCTAAAATACTAGGACATATTTAATGTACAATTGACCAAATGGTTGGGTGTCAAAAGCTTTGATCCACCTCTCGTGAAAAAGACAAATTTCCGTCGATTCACGTGGAAGCGGGTCAAATTTGAACTGCAGCTGCCTCATAGTTTGCTCTTTATTTTTTCCAAAAATATTTTTTAGGTACACAAGTATCTATTTCATCATAGAAACACCAAAAGTTTCACAAGATTCCACCCCTAGATAAGAACGGTCATACCGACAAACTTGACCGCATTTTGAAACAGACCTAAGAAATTCAAAAAAAATCAAACAAATTGAAAACCTTCGCATTGTGTCATTATATGTGACCTAGTATCCAGGAAAAATAACAATCTTGGACTACGACAAATGTCTTAAAAAAGTGTTCTCAGAAATGAGCTATCATGTATGAAGATCCATGGCTTCCAAGGCAAATGACCACTGCTACGGCAACATTCATTGCATAGTTTGTTCAAATGATATCATATTTTGCACAAGGGTGCATCTTGGAATGGCAAACAATGTTGCCTGAGAATTTTTTTCATTTTCTTTGGACGAAAATTTCATTTTCCATTTTTAGAGTGCCCAAAATGAGTTTTTTTGTGAAGGACCTACCATATATTTGTTGCAAAATTGGACCAAATAAATTTTCTAAAATACTAGGTCATATTTAATGTACAATTGAACAAATGGTTGGGTGTCAAAAGCTTTGATCCACCTCTCGTGAAAAAGACAAATTTCCATCGATTCGCGTGGAAGCGGGTCAAATTTGAACTGCAGCTGCCTCATAGTTTGCTCTTTATTTTTTCCAAAACTATTTTTAGGTACACAAGTATCTATTTCATCATAGAAACACCAAAAGTTTCACAAGATTCCACCCCTAGATAAGAACAGTCATACCGACAAACTTGACCGCATTTTGAAACAGACATAAGAAATTCAAAAAAATCAAAAAAATTGAAAACCTTCGCATTGTGTCATTATATGTGACCTAGTATCCAGGAAAAATAACAATCTTGGACTACGACAAATGTCTTAAAAAAGTGTTCTCGGCAATGAGCTATCATGTATGAAGATCCATGGCTTCCAAGGCAAATGACCACTCCTATGGCAACATTCATTGGATAGTTTGTTCAAATGATATCATATTTTGCACAAGGGTTCATCTTGGAATGGCAAACAATGTTGCCTAAGAAATTTTTCATTTTCTTTGGACGAAAATTTCATTTTCCATTTTTCGAGTGCCCAAAATGAGTTTTATTTGTGAAGGACCTACCATATATTTGTTGCAAAATTGGACCAAATAAAATTTCTAAAATACTAGGCCATATGTAATGTACAATTGACCAAATGGTTGGGTGTCAAAAGCTTTGATCCATCTCTCATGAAAACGACAAGTTTCCACCGATTCAGCTAGAAGCGGGTCAAATTTGAACGGTAGCTGTCTCATAGTTTGCTCTTTATTTTTTCCAAAAATCATTTTTAGGTACATAAGTATGTATTAAATCATAGATAAATGGTCTGCTGGAGATACATCGAGGTTTGGACGGTGGTCGAGGGCCCCAACTCTAGAGCGTGTAAACTGGCATGCCAGCCGCGTGGTCACTGCGTGACCGTGGCGTTGCCATGCATTCTGGGTGGCCTAGGCATGTCTGGTGGGTTGGTCACTCCCCCTGTAGGTTTTAGGAAGAATAATACAACAGAAGAATCCCACGAGGAGACTGAACTAAGCTCAGACAAGAATTAGCAGCAATGTGTTTGATTAGCGGTGGGGGAAGTGCACATGGCCAATGGGTGTGAGTTTTGTCTGAGGATGATCATCTACTAAGGAGACTGTCCTGGCAAATTTGCAGCTCAAATGGAGAAGCGTAGGTGGCACTTGCTTTGCAAAGTACAACACTGGACAGAAATATGGATGTTGAAGCTGGGCTCAAATTAATTAATGGATTGAGTTGAAATTTTGTGGAGGATAGTCATTTGAGCATAGTAAAGCACTCTAAAAATTTGATACCATTTGGACATGCCAAAGTGGTACTTACTTCACAATGCTCTTCTCTGGACAGAAACTTGGGAAAATTATTGAGAGAAATTGGCTAAATGAAATAAGCTCAAATTTGGTGGAGGGAAGTTATATATGTAGAAACATGCCCTGGTAAAGTTTCAGCAATAATTAAGCAATATAAAACATAGTTGCTTCACAAACTGAAAATATGTCCAGAAGAAAAGATTGTATGATGAGATCACATGGATTGATGGATAAAGCTCAAATTTTGTGGAGAGTGATTACTTGAGCATATGAAAGATTTGAAAAAAATCTAAGATCATTTAGATAATCCTAGATAGTATTTCCTTCACAAAGCTTGTGTGTGGATAGAAACTTTGGAAATTTGCTAAAGAAGATTTACTAGGCAAATAAAGCTGAATATTGTCATATGGCAATTAATTGGATATGTAAGAGTGCCCAAAAAGTATGAGGGCAATAAGAGGGATCTTGATATCACTTGCTTTGCAACATGCCAATCTAGCCAGAAAATAGAAATTGAAGCTGGGCTCACATAGGTGATTGGATTGATCTGCAATTTTGACGATGATAATTTGGTCAAATGAAGGCACTGTAAAAATTGCATACCATTTGGATAATAAAAAGGGTACTTCCTTCACAATGCTCTCCACTGAACTGAAAATTGGGAAAAACATTGAGGGAAATTTTCTAAATTAAAATGAGCTAAAATTTGGTGGAGGGAGGTTCTATTGGCAGAGTCATGTCCTAATAAATTTTCAGCAATTATAAAGCAATATAAAACATAGTTGCTTCACAAACTGAAAATATTACCAGAAAACAAAGATTGGATGGTGAGCTCCCATGGATTATTAGATGGGGATCAAATTTTGTGGATAGCTATGATTTGGGCATATGGAATATGTGGAAAAAATTCAGATCATTAGGAGATGCCTAGATAGTACTTACTTCACAAAGCTTCTAGCTGAACAGAAACTTTGGAAATTTGCTGAGGAAGATTTGATAGGCAAATGGAGCTGAATTTTGTCATTAAGCAATGATTTGGATAGGAAAGAGTGCCCAAAATTTTTGAGGGCAATCCAAAAAATATAAATAGCACTTCCTTCACAAAGTGCTGTTCTGAACAGAATAGAAAAATGAATATTCCTGAATTATTTTTGAACTAGGAAAGGAAGGCTTTTGACATATTTGAGGAAGATTTGATCCATAGAATTTATGAGAATTTTTTGGGAATTTTGGGAATGACAGAAATGTAGGCTCCTTCACAACCTAGGGCAAAAATTGACACATGGACATGACACATAGGCCAAACTGATGATGTGGCGCCTAGTCATAGCAATGCACCACAATTTACAAGGCTATGACCATCTATATTGGTCATGATTAGCTTGAAATAAGGGAGCGGACTAGTGATGTCTGCTTTACGACCATTTCGTGTAAGGAAATTACGACCTTTCTGACCAAATTGGTCGTTCTGGTTTAGCGTTTGGAGCCCCCCGAACAGCTTACGACCAAGTGGTCTCAAATGGTCGTAGATTTATGACCATTTCTTCCAGGGTCACTGCCAGAAGGTCACAAGTTGACATATTTCTTGTAGTGTGATTGGCTCCACCCCGCCAATCGCCCCCCTACTCTCTCCTTCGCCCCCTGTCACCATGGTCGGCCGCACCCGCAAGCTCGCCACCGTCGCCGTGTAGCCACAATGCCCCCCCCCCTCGCCTCCGACCAGCTCCACAGCTCCGCCTCGAGCTACTGCTGCTCCTCGCCAAGCCACGCATCGCCGGAGCCCCTGCAGCGCCGCCCCTAGCTCTTCTTACTCCTCGGCTCTGACAGCTGCCGCCGTCGATTCGCCGTCACCAAGCCGCCCCCGAGCCCGCTCTCGACGTCTTCACACCTGCCGTGAGCCCCTGGATCCATCCCCTCCTTTCCCGCAGCCATTTGCTCGATGTAGCCCCCGAATCGCCTGTGCCCAAGAGCTCCTCGCCGCCGGCAATGGTTCTGCCGTATCCACGGCCGCAGAAGCTCAAACCTGAGCAAGTAGTTGTGCTCAGGAAGACTCCAGGAGCGCGTAGATGCCTTCGGCTCCTCCCTTAGCTGCCGGTGGCGTCGGCTTGATCGACGCTCGAACTCTGGCGTCCGCCAAGGTCGTTGTCGGTGACGTTCTGGGCCACCCCAGCCCCGGGGGTGTGTTCCATTGGACGTGCGCGCATGTGCTCGTTCCAACGACGCTCTCCAACATCGATTTGGTCGTAGGTGGACAAAATCCGAACCCCTCCGCCGTGCCTGTGGTCGCCGGCGGCTCACGCCGGCGAGCGCGACCCTTTAAACCACGGGGTTGACCCCCTGGGGTCACCGACAGGTGGGGCCTAGCCCTGGTCAAATCTGGTTTAAGCCAGAAATAATTAATTGATTTAATTAGCACTAATGACTCACTGACAGTTGGTCCAGCCCTGCTAATTAGCAATTACATGTTAATCTAAACCCTGCTTAGTGCCTGTGTCATTGACCAGTGGACCCCACTGGTCAGGTTTGACCTAGCAATGGTCTGTTGACCTGCTGAGGTCATGCTGATGCAGTGCTAACGCAATAAATGATTATCTGATTTATAGAAATTCCAGAAAATAGTTAAAACTTCGAAAATTCATAGAAATTAATCTGTAACTCAGATTGAAATAATTTATATATGAAAATTTATCAGAAAAATCCAATGAATCCATTGATGCTATTATCATGCATGATAGAGCAACCTAAATAAGAGAACATTGACATTTTGCATAAAAGCAATATGTGGCATAATACATGGAGTTTGAATTTGAACCTAGTTTCAAACCAACTTCATTTAAACTTGATGCTAGGTGCATTAGCTGATCCAAATCATGTTGCCATGTCATGATCATGCATCATATTGTTGCACTTGCCGTGTATTGATTGTTACTCTATCTATGTCGCGGTAAGTCCTGCTTCCGAGGATACACGTGAGTATCCAGCTGAAGGGCAGTACCCTGCCACCAACCTGCAAGGCAAGCAACCTCATTGATCATTCGCATAACATCCCACTCTCTCGCTCCTACTCTCGTTTATTGCATTAGGACTAATCGATTTAACTGTTACCTGTTTCGGTAGTTGAACCCATTCCTCTGCATGACCTGTCATTGTCACAGTAAATAGCTAAACCAAGCAACCTAGCATACCTGGTAGATGCTTGAGCCTTGATGTACTTTACCCTGCTTGCTTGCTATGCTTAAAGTTGTGTCAGGTGTGATTCATCTAGGTGATGAACAGGAGTTAAACGGTGTTGTTCTGATGTGATGAACTAAATGATGAACCCGATTTTGTAAGGGTAGCGATGAGAGGCTATGTAGGAGTACATAGCGGGTTATCTCATTGGGACCGTTCTTACAAACTGAGTTCCGTGTTTGCGATCCAATACTAGCTACTACCACACGTTGGGATACTTAATTGACCCTCTCGACTGATCAACCGCCTAGTCCTCGGTCCTGGAGTTGCAAGTAGTTTCTGGTGCTTATAGCAATGCTGGAGGCCGTGCATGGTGCTGATCCTAGGGGTTGGATACGACGCGGTAGGCAGTGGCACGTTGTACCAAGGGTCACCCGGATGGTGGGCTTGGGAACCCTGTCCACATCGTTTGAGGCCATAGCGGAAACTTCGGCCGGATTTCCATGCGGGTTCAGTCTCAAATAGGCGATAGCCTAGACTAGGGTCTTGTGTGATTGACGGTCGTGGCCTACTCCCTCGCTAGGCTTCCGCTTGAAGGTTGCTGTGGTGCCCTTTTACGTGCACATAGCGATAAGTGGCGAGAGCGTGTGTGAAGAAGTACACTCCTGCAGGGCTGAATCTGTTCGAATAGCCACATCCTCGGATATGGACAACTTGGAAACATATGCTATTCATAGACAACTTTGATGGCTACTCATAAAAGTATCAAGACAAGTGTGAGTACCGTGGATGGCACTCTCGTAGGTGACGGGAGTAGATCCATGGTGGCGTATTGATGTGGTGTTAGTGAACTCGTGTGCGTTATCTCAAACTTGTTCAAAGAACTAGTAGTCGTAGTAAAGGTTAGCCAAGAGTCAAAGCTGGCGTGCTGCATGAACCCCACTACTCCCCTTGTTGATACATGAGCATGAATAGACTAGGTCTGATATAAAGACATGTTGAGTACGTTTGTACTCATGTTTTCTTAATAACTTTTGCCGATGAGAACCAGGACCCATCTGTTGGGTTCTATCTAGACGTCAATGACAACGAGTAGCTGGTATCCCAGCTACGATCTCATGCCCTGGCTTGGGCTGTAGATAGTCAGGCTTTATGGCTTTTTACCTTTCATATGTCTGTACTCAGACAGCTTTAAGCTTCCGCATGTCTTGTATGACTTGAGTGTCGGGTCATGTGATCCCTACCTGTATGAACATATTATGCAAGGCTCTTCCGAGCCTTCTAAATAAATGTTGTGTTGTTGTATGGTTATGTTGTGATGCCATAGTTGTATCTATGCATATCGGGCATGTCGTGCGTATGTGTAATGTGCAACGGTATGTATGGGATTCGACACCTAGTTGTGGGCCTTTAGTAGTACTATTTATAGGAAAATGCCTCATTGTGCTTCCACCGAGCTTTGGTAGCTTGCTACTGCTCCGGACACATTGATTGATCGGCATGTATCCTTCTTTGCTGTTGTGTCTGTCCCTTCGGGGAAATGTCTCATAGCGTAATGGAGTCCTTGTGGCCTGTTATGACTCATCTACACGCAGTTAATGACAGAAATGTCTTATGGCGTAATGGAGTCCTTGTAGCTTGCTACAACTCGTCTACACACGTTGATGACCGACACTTGCATTGTTGGGTTACGTATGCCTCTTCCTGTACGGATGTGTCGCTTGGGTTTATGACTAGTCATGTCGACCCGGGTTCTTTGACATTTGAATGCTAGTGACATATTCACATTCGTGAGCCAAAAGACGCAAACGGTCCCGGCCCAGGTAAGGTTGAAGCCGTGGAGATAACCGTGCCTAAGGCCGCAAAGTTATGTGAGGTGTTACATGCTGGATTTTTATGGCTTAGGATCGGGGTCCCGACAGCGTTGGTATCAGAGCCTAACTGACTGTAGAATTACCAAGCCAAACTGGCCGAAGTTGAGTCTAAAAATGCTATTGTTATGTAAGGGAATTGATTGTGGAAGGGAATGTAAGGCTCTTTTTACTCCTCTTCTCAAGTCATTCTATTCTGAGTCACCGTCTTCTTTTCTACGGGTTAATAGCTAGGCTTCTTATCTACCTCTCAGGATGACGAGTTACTAACCATGGACTTGTAGACAAAGTTGCTTGAGAGTCAACTCTAGTTATCAAGTTTTGCTTCTGTGTGACAATCAGTTGGTTAGAATCTTGAAGCTAGAAAGTTGAGTGGTTATGCTATCCAATCTTTTTCAGGATGTCTTAAAATTGTTTTTGAGCATTTACAGCCGTTATGCTGTCCGATTTCTGCTAGGATCTCTAATGCACTTTGCATTATCCTCTGTTTCAGATGCCTTCTCGTCCTTCTCATCAGGTGGTCCGTTTGATCAGGTGCATTGATGTACCGGGTGACATGGCTATGTTGGTCAGAGTCATGATGGAGACCGGTTAACGCTGATACCCCGAGTACACAGTGAAGGAGCAGTACCGCGAAGAGTCAGTACCTCTGTACTATTAGGATTTATCCATCTTACCCTAGAGCTCCGGAGCCGCTCCATTGGGCGTATGGACTAGGAGTTACCATTGATATGGTAGTTTAGGAGGCCGCTTATATGATGCTGACCATCATGAGAGCTAACCATGGTCTACTTCAGAATACAGAGTTCTGCTATATTCTAGCATCACTAGGAGGAGAGGAGGGTTATTTGAGTGGAGCCTACTATGATCACTCTCATGAGGACCCTAGGCTTTAGGTGCCTACTCAGTTGGTGGAGAACTGGGATCATGATGCCCGTGCTCTTCGCATGGAGCTTTATGCTACACGTGCACGTCTTTGGACAGCTTTGACACAACTAGCTCCAGTCGTCCAGACTGGATATGGAGATATGGATATGTTGTGCCCGCTTCGGACTCATCATCCAGCTCGTGTAGACTGGCCTGATGTTGGAGGCATTGTTCCTCTTCAAGGACCACTGTTGCCGCCAGCCAGGGGACCTAAGCCACATCCGTGTCCCTATGGACCCCAGGGATCTAAGGCTAGGGTGTTTCCAGACCCTCAGGTTCAGCACCCAGGTCACAGAGGTAACCTCTATGAGATGTTCTACGCAGACGCTTGAGTTCGTGAGTGGAGGAAGTAGTATTGTAGCAGTTGTATATCCATAGTCATGCGTGTCTTGTGGAATATGACTAAGGAATGAGTTGAGTTCCAGAGGTGTAGAAAAATAATGTATAGGAAGCTTGTAATGCCTCCGATGAGTTGTATCATCTTCTCATTAGCTTGTAATTCAGCTTGGGCTTGTACTGAACTATATCATGGTGTGTATGAATCATGGTGTATATATGGCAGTTTGCTTGTTACCATGTTGTTTGGGTGTTTACCCCTGCATTCCATGTTGTCCAGTACATTCCGCATCTCCTATGTTAGAGTTGATGTGTTCCTTGTCTAAGATGTGGGTTTTCTTTTCCCAGGATGGTTTCCACTAGGAACAACCCCGCTCCTGCTTATGAGCAGGGCAAGGGCAATGGAGCAAGGCAAGAGAACCTGCCTCACCCGCCATCTTTGGAAGAAGTGATGCTTGAGGCAGAGAGGAACAAGAGAGAGACCAACCGACTACTAGAGCGTATTGAACAGAACACTACACGATAGCCACACAATGACGCAGTGTCCTTGAATGATTTGTGAAGCTGTACCCGCCAAAGTTCCATCATTCCGTCGATCCCCTCGATGCGGATGATTGGCTTTCCTGTATGACTCACAAGATTCGTTCTGCCAATGTGGCAAAAGCTGACAAGGTGACCTTTGCCACGTATTTCCTTGAGGGCCCCGCAAATCAGTGGTGGGAAAATTATGAGGCTATGCGCCCAGAGGGCCCAGCAACAACCTGGGCTGACTTCAGCAATGCCTTCCGCGCCCACCATATTCCAGAAGGTTTTATGGACCAAAAGAGGGAGGAGTTATGTGCCTTCACTCAGGGTAAGCTGATAGTCGACTCTTACAGCCGTGAGTTCGGCAATCTTGCCCGCTATGCACCGGAGGAGGTGTCAACTGATGCCAAGAAGCAAGCTAGGTTCCGCAAGGGACTCAGCTCCGAGCTCCATCATGATCTGCGCCTACACGAGTGTGCCAGTTTCCAGGCTCTTGTCAACAAGGCTATCGATGCCGAGACTGGACAGACCGACTACGAGGCAACCAAGAAGCACTCTCGTGACTTCAGCTCCTCATCCGGCTCAGGATCCCTTAAGCGCCGGGTGTGGGTGCCCAACACTGCCCTACTATCGAGGTACACCGCGAGGCCATCCTATGAGGCGCCTCGTCCAACTCAGACCAACCCTCCAGCTAAGACCTATGGTGGTCCTGCTGCTAATGCTGCTCCGAGGACTTCAACTGTGATCTGCTACACATGCGAAGAGCGAAGTCACTTCTCTCGAGAGTGTCCGCAGAACAATGCCAAGACTGCTCAACGTGGAAAGCTAGGCAAGGCTTATTATGTGAAGCCAACTCCTGCTCGTGGACGAGTGAACAACGTCACCCTTGAGGAAGCCCATGATGACCCCGACGTTGTGCTTGGTATGCTCCTTGTCAATAGTCATCCAGCATCTGTTCTTTTTGACACTGGTGTATCTCATTCATTCATCCCGCAAAGTTATGCACAGTTGCATAACATGTCTTTTTGTGATATGCCCACTCCATTAGTAGTTCAGACTCCTGGATAAAAATGGCAAACTTCTAGTGTGAGCCATGACAATGAAATTCTCATGCATAGGATAGTCTTCCTAGCTTCTCTGATAGCTCTTAAGTCTTCAGACATCAATATCATCTTGGGTATGGACTAGATGTCAGCTCATTATGCCAAGATTGATACTCATACTAGGAATGTTCAACTTACACATCCATCAGGTGAGATAGTCAATTTCTCAACTCGAGTGGCTAAGCGCCAACTCTATTCCCTCAATGCTAGCCCTCTTCCAGAACTTGAGGACATTCCGGTGGTCCGTGACTTCCCGGATGTCTTTCCAGAGGAACTGCCAGGAATTCCACCAGACAGAGATGTAGAGTTTGTGATAGATCTCATCCCAGGGACTGTCCCAATAGCCAGAAGACCCTATAAGATGGCACCCTTAGAACTAGCCGAGCTAAAGAAACAACTCGATGAGGCCTTGAAAAAGGGATTCATCCGCCCTAGTTCTTCTCCTTGGGCTTGCCCCGTCATCTTCGTCAAGAAGAAGGATGGAACGGACCAGATGGTTGTAGACTATCGATTGACGTGGCTTTAGACTGCGCCGGTATTTCCCCAAAGAGGAAGGGATGATGCAGCACAGTGACGGGAAGTATTTCCCTCAGTTATGAAACCAAGGTATCGAACCAGTAGGAGGATCACCACCACCTAATAAACAGCACCTGCCCACAAAGAACAAATACTTGCAACCCGACGCGAAAGAGAGGTTGTCAATCTCTCTACGGTAAAAAGATAGATTAGGTATGATAGATTGGAGATATAGATCTCTCAAGAACACAAAATAAAAAGAGGAAATAAAAAGTGCAGCAATGTATTTTTTGGTTTTTGGAATAATAGATGTGAAAACAAAAGCGGCAAAAAGATAGATCGGAAAGCAATATGTTGGAAAAGTAGACCCGGGGTGTAGGTTTCACTAGTGGCTTCTCTCATGAGTATAGCACACGATGGGTGAACAAATTACTGTTGGGCAATTGATAGAAGATCAAATAATCATGACGATATCCAGGATGATGATCATTATATAAGCATCACGTCCAAGATAAGTAGACCGACTCCTGCCTGCATCTACTACTATTACTCCACACATCGACCGCTATCCAGCATGCATCTAGTGTATTAAGTTCATGGAAAAACGGAGTAATGCAATAAGAACGATGACATGATGTAGACAAGATCAATTCATGTAGGAATAGACCCCATCTTGTTATCCTTAATAGCAACGATATGTGCGTGCCTCGCTGCCCCTTCTGTCACTGGGAGAGGACACCGCAAGATCGAACCCATCACAAAGCACCTCTTCCCATGGCAAGAAAAATCGATCTAGTTGGCCTAACTAAACCAAAGATTCGAAGAAGAAATATGAGGCTACAAGTAATCATGCATATAAGAGATCAAAGAAGACTCAAATAATATTCATGGATAGAAACTGATCATGAACTCAAAAATTATCGTATCCCAACAAACACACCGCAAAAGTTTACATCAAATAGATCTCCAAGAGACCATTGTATTGAGAATCATAAGAGAGAGGGAGAGAGTAAGCCATCTAGCTACTACCTACGGACCCGTAGGTCTATGGTGGACTACTCATGCATCATCGGAGAGGCACCAATGAGGATGATGAACCCCTCCGTGATGGTGTTAGATTGGATCTCGAGGCTCTGGAACTTGCGGCGGCTGGATGTGTTTTTTGTCGACTCCTCTAGGATTTCTAGAATATTTGGGAATTTATAGGCGTTAGAGGTGGTGGAGAAGGGTCCCGAGGAGGGCACAACCCATCAGGGCGCGCTTGGGGCCTCTGGCGCGCCCTGGTGGGTTGTGGTCTCCTCAACCCTCCCCTCTGGCACTTCTTTGGCCCACTAGATGTCTTCTGGCCCAAAAAAAATCTCCAAAAAGTTTCGTCGCGATTGGACTCCGTTTGGTACTGATATTCTGCAAAGTAAAAAACAAGCAAAAACAGCAACTGGCACTTTGGCACTATGTCAATAGGTTAGTCCCAAAAAATGATATAAAGTGGCTATAAAATGATTGTAAAACATCCAAGAATGATAATATAACAGCATGGAACAAGCAAAAATTATAGATACATTGGAGATGTATCATCGACCAGTGAACCTGGTCACCATAAAGAACAAGTATCCGCTCCCCAGGATCAACGACTTGTACGATCAACTCGCTGGATCATCAGTCTTCTCCAAGATGGATTTGAGGTAGGATTACCATCAAATCAAGATCAAGAATGTGGACATTCCAAAAACGGCCTTTGTTACTCGTTATGGCCAATACGAGTACACCGTTATGTCCTTCAGATTAACCAATGCCCCAGCCACCTTCTCTCGCTTGATGAACTCTATCTTCATGGAGTACCTTGAAAAATTCGTCGTGGTCTATCCCGACGATATTCTCATATACTCGAAGATAAAACAAGATCATGCCGAGCATCTCAGGCTGGTATTGACGAAACTTCGAGAGCATCGCCTGTATGCCAAATTCCCCAAGTGTGAATTTTGGTTACCAGAAGTGACCTACCTAGGCCACGTAATCTCTGGCAAGGGTATTGCTGTCAATCCCGGGTGATTTCAGGCCGTCCTTGATTGGACTCAACCTCAATTGGTTAAGCAAGTTTAGAGTTTCCTTGGCTTAGCGAGCTATTGTTGTCGCTTTGTCAAGAACTTCTCCAAGGTTGCAAAGCCTCTCACTGAACTCCTCAAGAAAGATAAAAAGTTCGAGTGGACCCCACAATGCGAGCACAGTTTTCAGGAACTGAAAAGACGCCTGACTTCTGCTCCCGTATTGGTGCCACCAAATTTTTCTAAGGACTTTGTTATCTACTGCGACGCCTTGCGACAAGGATTAGGTTGCATTCTCATACAAGATTGTCATGTGATTGCATACGCATCTCGACAGTTGCGTCCACATGATAATTATCCAACACATGATCTTGAGCTTGCAGCTGTAGTCCATGCACTTAAGACATGGCGACATTACCTTCTCGGTAATCGTTGCGAGATTTACACTGATCACCAAAGTCTGAAATATATTTTCTCCCAGCCGGATTTGAATCTCAGGCAAAGACGGTGGGTTGATTTGATCACAGATTACGACTTAGGGATAACTTACACCCCGGGGAAAGCCAATGTCATGGCTGATGCACTAAGTCGTAAGTCTTATTGTAACAATATGATGTTACAACAAAGTCAACCGCATCTCTATGAGGAATTTCGGAAGCTAAACCTTCACATTGTTCCTCTAGGATTACTTTCCACCCGGGTGGCGAAACCTAACCTTAGGGATCAAATCATACCTATTCAGAGGTATGATAAGGGTATATCTCGGATCAAGGAGAACATTGCTAGTGGTAACGCTAAAGATCTCCAAGGATTTCCAGAACCGCTTGGTGGTTCCCAAGAGCCAACATCTTCGGCAGCTGATCCTTAAGGAAGCTCATGATTCTCCTCTCATGATTCATCCTGGTAGTACCAACATGTATCAGGACCTATGCCAGAGGTTCTGGTGGACCAGAATGAAGAGAGAAATTGCTCAGTTCGTTGCTAACTGCGACGTCTGTCGTCGCGTTAAGGTAGAACATCAAAGGCCTGCTAGCACCCTTCAACCCTTAGCTATTCCTTAATGGAAATGGGACAAAGTCGGTATGGATTTCATCACCGGTTTTCCCAGGACCAAGAGAGGGAATAAAGCTATCTTCGTGGTCATTGACCGCCTTTCCAAAGTGGCTCGTTTTCTTCCTGCTCGGGAGAGTATAATCGATAGCCTGCTAGCGGATCTATATATTTCTCGAATAGTCTCTCTTCATTCTGTTCCTTTAGAGATTAACTCAGACCGTGGAACTATCTTCACTTCCCGATTCTGGGAAAGCTTCCAGAATGCTACGGGGACTCATCTCTCTTTTAGCACTGCTTTCCATCCGCAGTCAAGTGGTCAAGTGGAGCGAGTCAATCAAATCCTGGAAGACATGCTCAGAGCTTGTGTTATCTCTTTCAGCATGGATTGGGAGAAGTGCCTTCCATTTGCTGAATTTGCTTATAACAATAGTTATCAGCCAAGCTTGGGCAAAGCCCCGTTTTAAGTTCTCTATGGACGAATGTGTCGAACACCTCTTAAATGGTCAGAAACCGGAGAGAGGCAACTCTTTGGCCCAGATATGATCCAGGATGCAGAGGAGCAAGTTCGCATTATTGGTGAAAAGTTGAAAACAGCTCAATCTCGTCAAAAGAGCCAATATGACCGCCATCATAAGGCTGTGACCTTTGAAGTTGACGAGAAGGCTTACCTTCGGGTTACACCTATGAAGCGTACCCAACGATTCGGTATCCAGGGCAAGTTGGCTCCTCGTTACATTGGTCCTTTTCGCATTCTTGCCAAACGAGGATAGGTTGCCTACCAATTGGAACTACCACCGCATCTTTCTAAGGTTCATGATGTTTTCCACGTCTCGCAACTCACGCGTTGCTTCTCGGAACCAGTCCATGAAGTAGACCACGAAACGCTTGATCTCCAAGATAACCTTACTTATCGAGAATACCCTGTTTGTATCCTCGATCAAGCTGAGCATACCACTCGACGTCGAAACATCAAGTTTCTCAAGGTTTAGTGGTCACACCACTCCGAGAAGGAAGCCACATGGTAAAGGGGGGACCGCCTTCAACTAGAGTACCCTGCACTCTTCCCGACGACTCCTAAATCTTGGGGCGAGATTGTTTTGAGTGGGGGTGAGTTGTCACATCCCTAGTTTTCCCCCTTTTGCTTTGTGCTAGCATGTGTGTTGCATCATGTTTAAATTTCTCCTAAATTGAAATGGGGATCAGGGAACCCTAGCACCTCACTTGAATCAAACCAATTCAAATAATTGTGATTCTCAATGAATCGAAAATGCCCTTCAAAAATGTTCACCATATCTGGAAACTGTTGGCAACAACATATCAGAGGTTAATCTTATTTTTACAACCCTTTTGGCATTTTATAAACTCAGCAAAGCTTCTGAAAATAATCAATAAATGCATTATAATTATTTAGTTGCTCTGAAATTGCTGAAACTTCTTGTGGGAGTTTGAAATATTCAAACTAAATCCCATATAACATCTCAGTATTTTTGTGCTAAGGAATTATGCCTACACAAAATAAAACAAAAGTCAGAAATTAGAAAACAGAAATGAAATAAGGAAAGAAAGCACACCTGAGGCCCAGGGGCAGGCCGACCCATCTGGGCCGTGCTAGTCGTCCCCTACCTCTGCCAGTAGGCAGAGGCGAAGGGAGGCATGGCGAGCCCAGCCAGGGCGCCACACCTCCTGCCTGCCTGGCCTCCCCGTCACGCTGGCGAGCCGGATAGGCTCGGGGAGAGCCATCCCGATCGGCTCCACCCCGCCTGTCGCCTCCCTGCTCTCCCTGTCGCCATGGGCGGCCGCACCCGCAAGCTCGCCGGCGTCGCCGCGTATTCACAGCGCCCCCCCTTGCCTCTGACCAGCTCCACAGCTCCGCCTTGAGCTGCTGCTGCTCCTCGCCGAGCCACGCATCATCGGAGCCCCTGGAGCGCCGCCCCCGAGCTCTTCTTCCTCCTCGGGTCCGACAGCTGCCGCCGTCGATTCGCCGCCACCAAGCCACCCCCGAGCCCGCTCTCGACGTCTTCACACCCGCCGTGAGCCCCTGGACCCATCCCCTCCTTTCCGCAGCCGTTTGCTCGACATAGCCCCCGAATCGCCTGAGCCCGAGAGCTCCTCGCCGCCGGCGATGGTGTTGTCATAGCTACGGCCGCAGAAGCTCAAACCTGACCACGTAGTTGTGCTCAGGAGGACTCCAGGAGCGCGTAGATGCCTTCGGCTCCTCCCTTAGCTGCCTGTGGCATCGCCTTGATCGACGCCCGAACTCCGGTATCCGCCAAGGTCGTCGTCGGCGACGTTCTGGGCCACCCCAGCCCCGGGGGTGTGTTCCATTGGACGTATGCTCGTTCCAACGACGCTCTCCGCCGTCGATTTGGTCGTCGGTGGACAAAATCTGAACCCCTCCGCCGTGCCTGTCGTCGCCGGCGGCTCAACGCCGGCGAGCGCGACCCTTTTGACCACGGGGTTGACCCCCTGGGTCACCGACAGGTGGGGCCTAGCCCTGGTCAAATCTGGTTTAAGCCGGAAATAATTAATTGATTTAATTAGCACTAATGACTCATTGACAGTGGGCCCAGCCCTGCTAATTAGCAATTAAAATTTAATCTAAACCCTGCTTAGTGCCTGTGTCACTGACTAGTGGACCCCACTAGTCACGTTTGACCTAGCAACGGTCTGTTGACCTGCTGAGGTCATGCTGATGCAGTGCTGACACAATGAATGATTATCTGATTTATAGAAATTCCATAAAATAGTTAAAACTTGAAAAATTCGTAGAAATTAATCTGTAACTCAGATTGAAATAATTTATATATGAAAGTTTATCAAAAATATCCAATGAATCCATTGATGCTATTATCATGCATGATAGAGCAACCTAAATAGGAAAACATTGACATTTTTCATAAATACAATATGTGACATAATACATGGAGTTTGAATTTGAACCTAGTTTCAAACCAGCTTCATTTAAACTTGATGCTAGGTGCATTAGCTCATCCAAATCATGTTTCCATGTGATGATCGTGCATCATATTGTTGCACTTGCCGTGTATTGATTGTTACTCCGTCTATGTCGCGGTAGGTCCAGCTTTCGAGGATACATGTGAGTATCCAGCTAAAGGGCAGTACCCTGCCACCAACCTGCAAGGCAAGCAACCTCATTGATCATTCCTATAACATCCCACTCTCTCGCTCATGCTCTCGTTTATTGCATTAGCACTACTCGATTCAACTGTTGCCTGTTTCGGTAGTTGAACCCATTCCTCTGCATGACCTGTCATTGTCACAGTAAATAGCTAAACCAAGCAACTTAGCATACCTGGTAGATGCCTGAGCCTTGATGTGCTTTACCCTTCTTTCTTGCTTTGCTTAAAGTTGTGTCAGGTCTGATTCATCTGGGTGATGAACCGGAGTGAAACGGTGTTATTCTGATGTGATGAACTAAATGATGAACTCGATTTGGTAAAGGTAGCGATGAGAGGCTATGTAGGAGTACATAGCGGGTTGTGTCATTGGGACTGTTCTTAGGAACTGTGTTCCATGTTTCTGATCCAAGACTAGGTACTACCACACGTTGGGATACTTAATTGAACCTCTCGACTTATCAACCGCCTAGTCCTCGGTCCAGGAGTTGCAAGTAGTTTCTGGTGATTATAGCAATGCTGGAGGCCATGTGTGGTGCTGACCCTAGGGGTCGGCTATGACACGGTAGGCAGTGGCACGGTGTACTAAGGGTTACCCGGATGGTGGGCTTGGGAACCCTGCTTACATCGTTTGAGGCCGTAGCAGAAACTTCGGCCGGACTTCCGTGCGTGTTCAGTCTCAAATAGGTGATAGCCTGGACTAGGGTCTTGTGTGATTGACGGTTCTGGCTGACTCCCTCGCTAGGCTTCTGCTTGAAGGTTGCTGCGGTGCCTTTTTACGTGCACATAGCGATAAGTGGCGAGAGCGTGTGTGAAGAAGTACACCCCTGCAGGGTATGAATATGTTCGAATAGCCGCATCCTCGGATATGGACAACTTGGAAACATATGCTGTTCATAGATAACTTTAATGGCTACTCATAAAAGTATCAAGACAAGTGTGAGTACTGTCGTGGTTTTGTCACGGCAGATGTCCGAAGACTTAGGTTCGAGGCCATCGCTGAGGCGGTGGACTCAAAGGGGTTGGTCGAGATGAGGGACACGAATTTACCCAGGTTCAGCCCCTCGAGAAGAGGTAAAAGCCTACGTCTTGCTTGTGTTGTATTGATTGGTGTATCGATTACAGGGGAGCGTATTCGCTTGACCTAGTTCTCGATTGATTAGTTTCTGTATAAGCCGCACCAGGGTCTCACCTTTATATAGGAGGTCAAGGCCCTGGGGTACACGAGTCCCAAACCGACTCACACAACGTAATTAATCCTACCTCTAAGCCGCCTTGCCATATTGGGCAAGCCGTCTCCGGGCGGCTCAACCGCCCGGGTCTCACACCATCTTCTGTCTCTGGGCCTTCGTCTTGGCCCGCCTGGTAAGCCGCCATGCAGCCTGGCCTTCATCTTCCGGCCCACCATAAGGGTCTTGCTTATGAGCCGCTAGGTATGACCCGGCCCCTCCTGGGCGGGTCTTACCACGGGGTTATATCCCCAACATTAGGCCCCAGATTGATTTGAGCCTGTTCATGTCAATCTTTAAACTCACTTGGCAGCGAGTTACACATTTTCGTTACCTGAACAAGAAAACTCATAACCCGCCGTGACGTCACGTCGAATATGCTAAAAAGATTCCATGACGTTCGTAATTGATCTTCTCATTAAACGGTCGGCCTGAAAATCGAGGCGCCCCCTCCGGTCAATCATCACTGCACCTCTTCGATTTTTATGCGCACTGTTGCCATCCCATCTCTTAAATAGGGACACGGGGGCCCCCCTTTCCTTTCTCTGTCGCCACCGTCCTCTTCTTCCTCCTTTAGACTCGCGCCTTCAGAGCTCCGCCGCGCCGACCGGACCTTACTACCGTCCCCAATGCCGGCCGCTGCATCAACCTGATTCAGACCAGAAAACTCGCCAGCCCGTCCGCATCCGCAAGGTATCATTCTCAGCCCTTGTTGAATCTGTAGTCATCTTATTTAAGATATCCCCGAGTTCATCGGAGTTCTTTGTGTTCTTCGCTGTTCGTCAGATCGTTCTTCGTAATGTAGATTGCTAAGTATCCCCTTGAATCCCACATTGCTGTTTATCCGTCGCGGTCTTCCGCTCGATGTTAATATCCGCTAACCATATATCTGTACCTCACTCTTCTCAGCGCACTGTCCGCCTGTTCTTCCACTGCCTTTTTAGGTTTTGGAATACATTTCATTTTATCTTCGCCTGTAGATCTTACAGCCATGGTTGCAATGTGTGAAACCTGTTTATCCACACTTAACAATATTTTTTGCATCGCCTTGTCCACTTAACCCGCCATTGCATTGCCGGCTCTCTGATAAAATATGTCGGCGGCTTAACGCCTCATCGTCATACTGACCATATCTTCCTTTGACGTTTTTCCTAACCCGCCACATTCTGCGCCTTCTCACAGTTTGACCCGCCACCATGTCGAGAGCACCTGCATCTTGTGATTGGGTTGGCTCCAGAGTCACCGAGCAGCTTTTGCTTGACTTCATAGAATCGGGTATCTTGCCAGCTCAGGACGTTATACATTGGCGGGTTCCAGCGCCAGAAATAAGACCCACTCCTCAGGAAGGAGAGGTTGTCGTATTCACGGATCACCTCCTCCGTGGTTTTAGCGCTCCCGGGTCAAAAAAATTCCGGGACGTTCTTCACTCCTTCAAACTTCACCCTCAAGACATAGGCCCAAACTTTGTCACCAATATGTGTCAGTTTCAAGTTTTATGCGAAGTTTACCTGCAAGAAGAGCCATCGGTTGACCTCTTCCGAGATTACTTTTATGTCAACCGCCAAACTGAAGTGGCGGCTGGACCAAGTTTGGAGCTTGGCGGCGTTTCTATCCAGAGGCGGAGAGACTTGCCCTACCCAGCAGCTGTCTTACCAAGTCACCCCAAAGACTGGAACAAGACCTGGTTTTATTGCAAGGACACATCTCCCAAAGAAGAGAACCCACTGCCGGGTTATCGTCCTACCCGGCTTTGCACCTCCGGAGAGCTTCCTGATCGGATGTCCGCCGCAGAACGAGCGAAATATGCTCCGGCCTTCGCGAAGATCAGGGCCTTAATGGCGAACGGCTTGACTGGCGTCGACTTAACCCGTTGCTGGGTTTCCTGGAAAATCTTTCCACTGAGCCGGCGTAGACGACTCATGTATGAATTTACGGGTGAACCCAATGACCCTCTCTGTTTCAACGCCACCCCCCTGACAGAGCAAGACATCAACTCTTCCGTCAAGTCACTTCTCGGCGAAAATCAAGAGATTTGCAAAAAGATTGGTCTGAAGCCTTTTTGCGTCAAGAACCCAGCTCCAGCCGTAAGAAACCTTTTTCCACAAAACTGCTCATTCCTGTCTTGATCTTTTGCCTTGCTCCCTTTGACCTTTTTGGTGGCTTATGCATAGGCCGGCTCTTCTTTCTGGAAGAAGAAATATAACCCTCCTGTGAGGAAGCCTAAGGCGGGTAAAACCCGCGCCCATAAGAAGAAGAAAACTTTTGCTCAGGAACTGCCTGATCCTGACGACTCAAAGGTAGAACTTGATTCCCTTGGCCGTCTCTTTATGCAACTTATTGACAACAATTATTCACAGGAGGAAACGGAGACCAGCCATGCGGACGCCCCTGAGGTAACTTTCATCTCCTCTGATTCAGAAAACTTCCCCCAAGAGAGAACATGGCAGGTCATCCGGAAAGTTCCATTTTCTCACCCTCTTGCTTATTTAGACCCCAACTTTCTTTTGAAAAAGCAACAGCACAACTCTAGACGTCAGACCCGGAGCACCGGCTCTGAAGAGCTTTTGACCGGCTTACCAAACTCTCCGGCTCCTCGGAAACGGCCTGCTGAGGTACTCTTTTAACCAAGTCCGATTTTTAACAGTCTTGCATTGCAACCTTACTCTATTTTTATTGCCTTAACTTTTTCAGGAGACGCCCCCTTCGTCTGGTGATTCCACTGCATCCAAGCTGCCTCCTCTGAAGATCAACCCGGAGTGCGTACCTTTGTATTTGCACCATACCTTTTTACCATCCTTGTCCTCTATGTGACAATCTTTTTGTTTCCAGGGCTCAAGCAAAACGAAGGAAGACAAGCGGGTCTACCGCTGCTCCTGCTACCCAAGAGCCGGAGGCTGCTAAGCCGGACTCCCCTGCAACTTATGCTGAGGCTACTGAGGCTAGTAAAGATGCGCCTGAAGACGCTCCTCAGCCCTCTGAGCCGGCTGATGACAACATGGCCACTCCTGAAAGTCCTCCAAAGGCTGATCCTAAGCCGCCCAGCCCTTCAACAGCCGTCGAAGATACAGCTCATCCAGAAGTTGTTGTCACTGGGATGGGTTATCATTCTCCTGAACCCCATGTGTTAACGAAGCACACCAGCAAGGCTGAAACATGCTCACCAAAAAAACTTGATTTTGAATTCCCCGTGTTAGAAAAACTGACTGTAGATGAACTACATGCTGGTTATCTGAATCGCCTCTCCACAAGCCGTAATATGGAGTTGAAACTTGTTGGACTGATGAAGAAAAAATATGAGGTACTCCTCTCTTATTCTTCCTTATACCCTTATGTAGCCCCCAAGAGCTGGTTTAGTATTGCAAATAGTAGACCGGGTCTTCCAATCTTTGTCATTCTCCAGATAGCTTAGCTGGTAGCCCCCAAGTATCGGGTTAAAATAAATAATAAGTCGGTACTTACTTGAAAACTAGATCCAAGTGTAGCCCCCAAGTCCGGGTCATTATAGTAATGATGAGCCGGAGCTTCACTGATAACAAACTCACGAATCATAGCCCCCAAACTCCGGCTTAAAAAATGAGCTGGAGAAGACTGCATTGTTTAGAAGCGCCGTGTGTAGCCCCCAAGTGCCGGCTTAACTTTATGAAGCTGAGCCGGAACTTGTTTGTAATGTGCGAGAGAAAACACAAACATTAGCCCCCAAGTGTCAAGTATATTGCTTGCAATCTGCTTGAGACTTGTATCATAACAGCTTCATCACTTGTCTACTAATATCTCATCTTGGCGAATTAAACCTCCTGTACTTTCTTGCTTTTGTATGATACAGGAAGCTTTGGATGTGGCTGAGTCTGATCTGACCAGCCTAAGGGAAAATGTTGCTTCGCAACAAACCGCCCGGACTGAGGCGGAAGAAAAATGGCGGGTTGCCGTTGAAGAGCTTACGAAGGTTGAAGCTGACTTTGCTGCCTTCAAAAAGACTGCTGAATCTACACAAGCCGCCCTGACCAAGCGCGCAGACGACGCTGACCAGCGGCTCAAGCTTGTGTCAGAGGAGCTACAAACCCTCAAGCGTCATATATCCAGAATGACTTCTGCTATCTTTGGTAAGTACTGAATACTTAGAAAATTTCCTTGCCTTGTCGAAACACTGCACGAGCGGCTTATAATGCCCCACTTCCTTGCAGGTCAAAGAAGCCGCCAATTATCTTCTGATAGCTTGTTGATGCTGAAAGCAGTATACACCTTAACAGAACAGCTATACTGTAGGACCCTTTGCACCATCAAGGCGATGTTGACTGAAAAAAGCATCCCCAAATTCATGAAGGGAGTGATAGAACTCTTGTCGACTCTGCCCAAGCAAATTGATGAGCTCAAACGATCAGCCGCCAGAAAGGGAGCGATGGTCGTGCTAAGCCGGTCCCTGGCCTTTGCCCCTGAACTGACCACAGAAGAGATGATGGATGGCTTTCCATCCAAGAAAGATGACGGCTCGGAATTTACCGAAGCTGATTATGCCAAGTGTCACGCCCAAGATGCGATCCTATCCTTATTTTGGCACGAGGGCCTCGACAGGGATAGAAGCGCATCTCGTCGTTTCGCAAGAATGGATATCATTACAAGTACATGTAAAGAAGAGATGAGTATATGGAAATGGCTTACACTCGCCACAAGCTACATTAATATCACATCAATACAACAACATATCCAAACATCATACAGGAGAGCAGGGTCCGACTACGGATGAAAACAAACGATAAAATGACATCCATCCTTGCTATCCCAGGCTGCCGCCTGGAACCCATCCTAGATCGATGAAGACGAAGAAGAAGAACTCCAAATCAACCAAACATCGCGCTCACGTCATATCATCGCGTTACCTGTACCTGCAACTGTTCTTGTAGTAATCTGTGAGCCACAAGGACTCAGCAATCTCATTTCCATGGGTATCAAGACTATTAAAGCTTAATGGGTGAGGTATGGTTAAGTGGTGAGGCTGCAGCAAGCGACTAAGCATTTATTTGAATGGCTAACTTACGAGTACAAGAATAAAGGGGGATGATTGTCGCATAAACGGACGTGAACTAGTAATGATCTCTAAGAGATCCTGAACACCTACATACGTCAAACATAACCCCACCGTGTTCTCTCTCGGATAAGGACTCACGAGAAGAGAAAGTCACGGTTACACACACGGTTGGTGTATTTTATTTGAGTTTACTTCAAGTTTGGTATGACCGAGTGTTAAACAAAGTTTCCAAGTTGCCACGTAACCACGGGCACGGCTTTCCGAAAGATTTAACCCTGCAGGGGTGCTCCAACTCATCCATCACAAACTAACCACACGCGGCGGGAATAACCTCAACCACGAATCTCGTGATCTTCCTAGGCAATTCCGTTGGAAAACCTCAACCTTGAGATAGCCCAAAGTTTGAGAATTCCTCACACAAGACGTTCGAGAAAGGTAAAACAAGTCCAGCAAGGCCTCCCGACGTGCCGACGATCCCGATAGGAGCCGCGTATCTCGTTCTCAGGACACGGCGGATAAGCGACGCGTACAGTGGCCTGATAGAAATCCCCCGAGTTGCCCCGGGGTGGCCCCGCACAGTGCTCTAGTTTGGACCAGCACCAGCAGCACTGGCCCCCATGTATTAGGTTGAATAACGAACCTCGGGTAGCGCTAACTCCCTATGCGTCAAATTAATTATCAGTATTATTATGTTGGGCAAATGTAGTACCAAAGTTGGGCCTTGCCAGACAAGTTTTATCCTAAAACGAAAATCAAGGGGGTCCCCATAACAACCCCGAGCATGTTAGGAGCGCTCAATTATGGAACATAACACCGGTACACAAGTAACTAGGGCGGCAAAAGTGGAACAAAATACCAAGCAAAAGGCCGAGCCTTCCACCTTTTACCAAGTATATATGTGCATTAAATTAAATAGCAATAATACTGTGATAGCTGGAAACAATTGCACCTGCAACTAGCAACGCTATAAGAAGGGCTGAGCAAGCGGTAACATAGCCAAACAATGTTTTGCTGGGAGGTGGAGAGGTTAGAGGCTTTTCAAGGCAATTTGGGAGGCTTGACATACAAGTGGTAGGTAGCGAGACAGCGATAGAAACGAGACATCTAGCATGGCAATGATAGTAATGGTATCCAGGGAAATGGTCATCTTGCCTGAGATCCCGCTTAGAAGAAGAACAAATTCATGAAGAAGACGAGCCAACGTAGTCGAACGAATCCTCACACTCCGAACGCTTTCGGAACTCTATCGAGAAGAAGCAATCCGGAACAAACAATCAACACATGATAAACACCACAACATATGCATGACATGATGTGGAAATGAATATCATGCATGTCCGGTTTAAATAGGCATGGCATGACAAGCACAACAAACAAATACTACACATTAAGTAAAGTTCAATATGCAACGAGTTGCATATTGACGAAACTCCACTTTCAAATATTTAGTTCACTCTCGTTTAGGTACTCATCAATATTAAATGTTGTTTAACATGGGTGGTCATGGCATAAGGTGAAGATGAAACTAAAGCAATTTTAAATGGAGAAGGAGAACATACATATAACAAAATAATAAATCTCCATGTTATGAGAAATGTGGTTGATGTTGTTTAACTAAACATTCATTTTAAATGTTGTTCATCATGGCAAGAGGGGAAGCATACACAACTACATCATCTAGGCATTTTAAATGAGGCCGGAAGCGACATATAGCATTTCCGAAATGACCCCATGTGCATAATAAGAATTTGGTCCAGATCTGTCCTAAGCATATTTTATAGTTGTTAAACAGCAATATAAAGTGTGCCATGAGATTCTACACGTTTTTCTAGTCAAGTTACATATGTAAAACATTTGCATCGGAGGTACGGTTATTTAGTTATGCAATAAACCATTTCAACATGGCATTTATGCAAATTAATACAAACAGCAAGTTTAAACATTTTAAACAGGTTGGAAAGTGTGATATTATGAATCTACACAAAATTCTGAAGATTTTATATATATAGATCATTTTCATCCGATGCACGGTTAATTATATATTAGCAATTTAAAAACGGTTCTTTTAGTGTAATTATGCATGCACTGGGTTATTATCAAAAATCGCAGATCTAGGAAAAAACGTCTATGGGCCAAATGCAGCGCACTGGGCAAGCCCAGCCACAGATTTGGCCCTAAGCGGTTGTGCACGTTTGGAAAAAAAAAATGAAATGCGGTGGCAAAATATTGGGCTCACTGAGATTTGATCCCAGGACCTCATGTTGCTGGTTCGCTGGGATGACCAGCTCGCCTAGTGGGGTACTTGTGACACAACAGGTCGCCCGTGATACTTGGAAATGTACTAAAAGAACGAGCTTCAGCCATGGAAGACCGGCGCTCCTTGCCGGCGAGGATGGCTAGCAAAACGATGACGGTCGCAGCAACAAGACCATGGCGGGCGTGCGGGAAAGGGCATGGGACGCTCCTCACCTTGCTAGGCTGGCGTAGTTGTCCAGGGCGAGGCGGTGGGGCTTCGGGCGCGTCGTCCTCTGCTCGTCAGGAAGCAGAGCAATGGCGATGTGGGACTTTGAGGACGGCGGAGCTCCGCGAAGAAGATGGCGGCGGCTGGCAAGGAGATGGGAATGGAGCAGATCGGGGCGGGGCTCTCCGTTCCCGGCGTCAAGGGGCTTGGGGCGGCGCAAACGGGCAACTCCATTGGCGGCAGCGATGGTTCCTGTTCCCTGCTGAACGAAAAAAACGCAGAGAGAGAGAGCTCCAAGATGAGAGGGAGGGAGCAAAGAGAAGGAAGGGAAAGGAGAGGGAAGGGATGCGGGTCCGGCCTGCGAGCTGGTCCGGCGAGCTCCGACGAGGCCGGCTCCGAAGAGAGGCGACGAGGGCAGGCAGCGCGGGGAGCTCGCTCCTGCTATCACGGGGCTGCAGGGAGGAGGACGAGCACGCGAGAGGAGGTCGGGTCGAGGCGAAGGAGGCCGGCGTGGCGTCGGATCCGCTCACGGCGAGGCACATGGGCTGTGAGGACGCTTCGGGCAGCCATGGATGCTCCTTGCGGCTCCTGTGCAAGGAAGAAACGAGGGAGAGATGAGAGAAAGGCGCATGAAGAAAAGGGAGAGGAGGCGTGGAAGAAAAGGGCAGCGGCAACGACCTGATTGCTCCGATGGATTTCGTCGGCGGCCAGAGGCTGGCTGATGGAGGAGCTGTTCCCTCTCTGGTGCTCGGGCAGGAGAGGAGCGAGGGGGCTGGAGGAACTCGGGCGTTGGTTGGGTGGATGGATCTGGGAGGATCTCGAGGTGGGAGATGCCGACGGCGGCGGACAGAGAATGGATGGGACAAAGTGCCTAAATTTTAGGGTTGAGGTTAGGGGTTCGTCTATATATAGGGAAAGCAAATTAAGTTTGGACCCTTTGATTAGATCGGACGGTTAAGAATAAATAGGTTAGGGAGTCCAATTGACAAACGGATGATGATTGGGGTATTACGGGGTTGATCCGGATCCAACGGTCATGACCGTACGTTTCGGGTTCGGGGAGCTAATCGGGCGCGCGCGAGGGGTCAGTGCACTGTGTAGAGGGCCTAGGCGGAGATGAGAAGGAAGATGGGCAACCCGACAACAAGTTTTATTAATGGAAAACGTCCGACAATTTGATCGGCTATAGTGCCGCTATAGGTTTAACGGTTGGGCTATCAAACGGACTCCGGTTGCGACGAAATTTGGCAGGCGGTCTACCTACACTATAACAAGACCGCACGCTAAGTTTCGACCCAATCCGAGAATATATCTCGCGCACTTATAAAACCATTTTTTTATCGATGTCGCGGGCGCGTGCGTGTGTGGTTGGCCTCGAAAGGGTCGACGACGCGAACGGAGAGAACCGGCAGCTACGAACGGATGCAAATTTTTTTCAAAATGACGACAACAGAGTGTCGATGCAATGCAGATGATGCGAATGATGCGATGATGAATGCGACAACCAAGCGAATCACATGACGATAATGGAAATAAAAGGGGAATCTTCTGGAGCGTCGGTCCCGGGCTGTTACAACTCTCCTCCACTTACAAGAGATCTCGACCCGAGATCTTAGAATGAGAAGGGAAGAGAAAGCAAAGAGGAAGAGGTAAAACTGAGTTGCTTCCTTGACAAACTGGTGAACCAATGATCAATGATGGTTTCAACAAGATGAAGAATGACATGCGGAACAAGCAAGAATTCAAAGAAATTTGGGCAGCACTTCGGCAGAAAAGAGAATCAAGGATGATAAGCTGGAAAGATCTTGAGAAGATTTCACAACACTCCGGTTAAATGGATGAGCAAGATAAGAATATGATATTAATAAATGAGATGATGGATCGAAGAGAGCAATATCACAATGCCTCCGGAACAAAAGAATAGGAACTAGATCTTTGGAAAGAAGAGAATTGAGAAGACAATGACAACTTCTACCACAATTTAATTGAAAAGCATCGTTGCAAGGAAGGATTGAACGGAGTTGTTGAAAAATCAACAACAAAAGAACAAGCTTGTTGTGGGCTTATGGAAACATCTCAAAATTATGAGGTGACAACCGACCACTAACTGAAACAAAGATTGCTTGGGAGCAACAAGATATGCAAAACTTCTTACACCAAGAGGACGAGGAGAAAAACTTGGATCGTGATAAGCACCATGATAGTAACGATCCTTAGGAAACGCTTTAGGTGAAATCCAATCCAAGATAACTCCCAGGAAGAAAGTGATGGTTTTAATTATCTCATTCTTGATAACTTCTCTTCGAGACTCCATGAATCAAGAATGCTATAACACCATCTCAAAAGATGAGGGAGAATGAATCGCACCTTGAAATGCAAGATAAAGAATACTTAAGAAATTACCACAAGAATCTTGAAGAACCCTTGAGAATGAAAGAAATCTTTGATGAACCACCATGTAGAGCCTCCATGAAGAACTCCGGATAGAAAATGATAATAGAAAATAAATGAAGGTTGAAAAGAACAGGAGTTGAAGCCTTGCAAAGATTAATATGGAACTCCATGAAGAGATACTTGAGACAACTTGGAACTCCGGAAACGAAACGAAGAGCACTTGGGATAAGGAATTGATATCATGACCAACCCCCGGAAGAAGGATTTAAATCACCTTGATAAACAAGAATAAGAATTATGTTATGCTTATCCTTCATCAAGTTAAATTGATGACAAGCAACGGATTTGGCATACTACTTATCCTTCTTGAAAAAGATTGAAGAGAGAGATAGAGCACAAACTTGAAGAAGTCTTCAACGAAACACCGGTTAGAATTGCAACGAATGGGGATACTACAAATGAACGGAGACACATGTCATGAGAACGAAGAGATCACGATCCGCCTAGAGAAATCTTGAGCGAAGCACCGGAATAATTGAGATACGAACAAAGAGACAACAATTGAGAAGGATTAGAGAACGAAAGCTGAAAGCTGAGAACGAATAAATCTTCTGAAATGATGGCCTTCGAAGGACCGAGAAACGAAAACTATTCTAAAATGCTGCAGACAGATATGGATGGAATTTCTCATGATCAAAAAGAATTTGAGAGGATAGAAACAAGCTGAAACCAAGAACCTTCAAGAGAATGGACAAAGATTTAAGAGAAACACTTCTTCGGTCTTCAAACGCAGAGAACGATGACAAGGAACACCACCAAGAATTACTGAGACACTCCGGAACAATGAATAAGGAAAGGTTGAGCCAATGATAAAAATTAATTTGAAACAATCTTGGAGAAGGAATATGACTGATGGAATTCATTCATACGTCATATTGAAAAGAAATCGAGATCCCCGAAAAAGAAAAGAAGAGCCAGGTAAGATCCTGGGGGAAAACCTGTGGGTTATGGGCCCACTCAAAGAAAACTCCGTTGAAACAATTGCTTAGAAAGAGTGATTGCACCGGTACAAATTAAGAACTTGATGATATGAGAGCCTTGAAATGATTGAAAGGATATCGAATGCAAACACGAAACTTCTGAGATATCTTCAGCACTCCGGATAGAATAATGAGAGACGAATAAGCAAGAGAGGATTGGATAAGAACTTCCACATGGGAAAACATTTAGAGAATCAAAAGGACATGATGAGCTCCAAAAGCTTGAATTGAATCACCGGGGAAGAAAACAAGAACGAAGAATAATGAACTTAGCACTTGGGATCTTCACAATAAATCACCAGATACCAAACAGAAGAAGAGATAGCGAAAACATCAATGCAAGAAAGGCACTTGGATGATAATTTAATCATTGAAGAAAATGGGCGGGAGGGTGGGGAAAAACAAGGAACACTTGGGACGGATGAGGCAAACTCCGGAAAGAAATATGAGGATTGATCTTGCAAATATTGGAAAGGATTGAATTTGCTTGATGAGAAACACACCGGTTAGGAAAGATATGAATTCACCACTTGACATCGAAGCAACTCGAATTACCATACTCCAAACAACACAAAGGGTAAGGCTTGAGAATTAAGCCTGAAACAAATACATAACCCACCATGCATTTGTTGGGAGGATAATCCTAGGTAACTACTTGAATTCCCACCTAAGAATTTCCGAAGTCTTTCTTGTTTATGCGATTCGGGTTGCGGACCCAGGAACGTACCCAAGGTAATCAGCTACAACTGCACCCGCAACCTTCCACACCATAATCCAAGAAACTTCGCAAACTCGTCTACCTCAGACACTCGTAATCACAACGATACTAAATATGGCAGTACCCCGGACGCCTCCCCAGTACTGGGTGACTCCAGCCTTATCTCGCCACGAAAAGTATTGAAGCAATTTCGAACATCCTCCGTCCTGAGATACTAAGGAAACTGAATGATAACGATGTGTCAAGAATCCCCTGGAGCTCAACTCCCCGGAAGAAATCAAGTCAGACAGGAGGCACCAAGACAGAACTCCGTCACATCGGCATCATATAGTTTCCAAAATACCCGCGTGATCCTAAAAATTTTTGAGCGAGAAGAGGAGTAGAATGAAAATTCCTAAGTCGAATACCTCACCAGAGTATAGAAGAGGAGTAAAAGAATCCTACTCTCCGATATAACTAGACTCAAAATAGTTTTAACTAGACTCGACTCGGCCAAGTTCGATCAATCAAGGGGGCTCTTAGGTAGGTACAGGCTCTGATACCAACTTGACATGCCCAAGATGCGATCCTATCCTTATTTTGGCACGAGGGCCTCGACATGGATAGAAGCGCATCTCGTCGTTTCGCAAGAATGGATATCATTACAAGTACATGTAAAGAAGAGATGAGTATATGGAATTGGCTTACACTCGCCACAAGGTACATCAATATCACATAAATACAACAACATATCCAAACATCATACAGGAGAGCAGGGTCCGACTACGGACGAAAACAAACGATAAAATGACATCCATCCTTGCTATCCCAGGCTGCCGCCTGGAACCCATCCTAGATCGATGAAGAAGAAGAAGAACTCCAAATCAAACAAACATCGCGCTCACGTCATATCATCGCGTTACCTGTACCTGCAACTGTTGTTGTAGTAATCTGTGAGCCACAGGGACTCAGCAATCTCATTTCCAAGGGTATCAAGACTATTAGAGCTTAATGGGTGAGGTATGGTTAAGTGGTGAGGCTGCAGCAAGCGACTAAGCATTTATTTGAGTGGCTAACTTACGAGTACAAGAATAAAGGGGGGTGATTGTCGCATAAATGGACGTGAACTAGTAATGATCTCTAAGAGATCCTGAACACCTACATACGTCAAACATAACCCCACCGTGTTCTCTCTCGGATAAGGACTCACGAGAAGAGACAGTCACGGTTACGCACACGATTGGTGTATTTTATTTGAGTGTACTTCAAGTTTGCTATGACCGGGTGTTAAACAAAGTTTCCAAGTTGCCACGTAACTGCGGGCACGGCTTTCCGAAAGATTTAACCCTGCAGGGGTGCTCCAACTCATCCATCACAAACTAACCACACGCAGTAGGAATAACCTCGACCACGAATCTCGTGATCTTCCTAGGAAATTCTGTTGGAAAACCTCAACCTCGAGATAGCCCAAAGTTTGAGAATTCCTCACACAAGACGTTCGAGAAAGGTAAAACAAATCCAGCAAGGCCTCTCGACGTGTCGACGATCCTGATAGGAGCCGCATATCTCGTTCTCAGGACACGGCGGATAAGCGACGCGTACAGTGGCCTGATAGAAATCCCCCGAGTTGCCCCGGGGTGGCCCCGCACAGTGCTCTAGTTTGGACCAGCACCAGCAGCACTGGCCCCCCTGTATTAGGTTGAATAACGAACCTCGGGTAGCGCTAACTCCCTATGCGTCAAATTAATTATCAGTATTATTATGTTGGGAAAATGTAGTACCAAAGTTGGGCCTTGCCAGACAAGTTTTATCCTAAAACAAAAATCAAGGGGGTCCCCATAACAACCCCGAGCATGTTAGGAGCGCTCAATTATGGAACATAGCACCGGTACACAAGTAAATAGGGCGGCAAAAGTGGAACAAAACACCAAGCAAAAGGCCGAGCCTTCCACCTTTTACCAAGTATATATGTGCATTAAATTAAATAGCAATAATATTGTGATAGCTGGAAACAATTGCACCTGCAACTAGCAACGCTATAAGAAGGGCTGAGCAAGCGGTAGCATAGCCAAACAATGTTTTGCTGGGAGGTGGAGAGGTTAGAGGCTTTTCAAGGCAATTTGGGAGGCTTGACATACAAGTGGTAGGTAGCGAGACAGCGATAGAAACGAGACATATAGCATGGCAATGATAGTAATGGTATCCAGGGAAATGGTCATCTTACCTGAGATCCCGCTTAGAAGAAGAATAAATTCATGAAGAAGACGAGCCAACGTAGTCGAACGAATCCTCACACTCCGAACGCTTTCGGAACTCTATCGAGAAGAAGCAATCCGGAACAAACAATCAACACATGATAAACACCACAACATATGCTTGACATGATGCGCAAATGAATATCATGCATGTCCGGTTTAAATAGGCATGGCATGGCAAGCACACCAAACAACTACTACACATTAAGTGAAGTTCAATATGCAACGAGTTGCATATTGACGAAACTCCACTTTGAAATATTTAGTTCACTCTCGTTTAGGTACTCATCAATATTAAATGTTGTTTAACATGGGTGGTCATGGCATAAGGTGAAGATGAAACTAAAGCAATTTTAAATGGAGAAGGAGAACACACATATAACAAAATAATAAATCTCCATGTTATGAGAAATGTGGTTGATGTTGTTTAACTAAACATTCATTTTAAATGTTGTTCATCATGGCAAGAGGGGAAGCATACACAACTACATCGTCTAGGCATTTTAAATGAGTCCGGAAGCGACATATAGCATTTCCTAAACGACCCCATGTGCATAATAAGAATTTGGTCCAGATCTGTCCTAAGCATATTTTATAGTTGTTAAACAGCAATATAAAGTGTGCCATGAGATTCTACATGATTTTCTAGTCAAGTTACATATGTAAAACATTTGCATCGGAGGTACGGTTATTTAGTTATGCAATAAACCATTTCAACATGGCATTTATGCAAATTAATACAAACAGCAAGTTTAAACATTTTAAACAGGTTGGAAAGTGTGATATTATGAATCTACACAAAATTCTGAAGATTTTACATATATAGATCATTTTCGTCAGATGCACGGTTAATTATATATTAGCAATTTAAAAACGGTTCTTTTAGTGTAATTATGCATGCACTGGGTTATTATCAAAAATCGCAGATCTGGGAAAAACGTCTATGGGCCAAATGCAGCGCACTGGGCAAGCCTAGACACAAATTTGGCCCCAAGCGGCTGTGCACGTTTGGAAAAAAAATATGAAATGCGGTGGCAAAATATTGGGCTCACTGGGATTTGATCCCAAGACCTCATGTTGCTGGTTCGCTGGGATGACCAGCTCGCCTAATGGGGTACTTGTGACACAACTGGTCGCCCATGCTACTTGGAAATATACTAAAAGAACGAGCTTCAGCCATGGAAGACCGGCGCTCCTTGCCGTCGAGGATGGCTAGCAAAACGACGACGGTCACAGCAACAAGACCATGGCAGGCGTGCGGGAAATGGCATGGGACGCTCCTCACCTTGCTAGGCTGGCGTAGTTGTCCAGGGCGAGGAGGTGGGGCTTCGGGCGCGTCGTCCTCTACTCGTCAGGAAGCAGAGCAATGACGACGTGGGACTTTGAGGACGGCGGAGCTCTGCGAAGAAGATGGCAGCGGCTGGCAAGGAGACGGGAATGGAGCAGATCGGGGCGGGGCTCTCCGTTCCCGGCGTCAAGGGGCTTGGGGCGGCGCAAGCGGGCAGCTCCATTGGCGGCAGCGGTGGTTCCTGTTCCCTGCTGAACGAAAAAAACGCAGGGAGAGAGCTCCAAGATGAGAGGGAGGGAGCAAAGAGAAGGAAGGGAAAGGAGAGGGAAGGGATGCGGGTCCGGCCTGCGAGCTGGTCCGGCGAGCTCCGACGAGGCCGGCTCCGAAGAGAGGCGGCGAGGGCAGGCAGCGCGGGGAGCTCGCTCCTGCTATCATGGGGCTGCAGGGAGGAGGACGAGCACGCGAGAGGAGGTCGGGTCGAGGCGAAGGAGGCCGGTGTGGCGTTGGATCCGCTCACGGCGAGGCACATGGGCTGTGAGGACGCTTCGGGCAGCCATGGATGCTCCTTGCGGCTCTTGTGCAAGGAAGAAACGAGGTAGAGATGAGAGAAAGGCGCATGAAGAAAGGGGAGAGGAGGCGAGGAAGAAAAGGGCAGCGGCAACGACCTGATTGCTCCGATGGATTTCGTCGGCGGCCAGAGGCTGGCTGATGGAGGAGCTGTTCCCTCTCTGGTGCTCGGGCAAGAGATGAGCGAGGGGGCTGGAGGCACTCGGGCGTTGGTTGGGTGGATGGATCTGGGAGGATCTCGAGGTGGGAGATGCCGACGGCGACGGACAGAGAATGGATGGGACAAAGTGCCTAAATTTTAGGGTTGAGGTTAGGGGTTGGTCTATATATAGGGAAAGCAAATTAAGTTTGGACCCTTTGATTAGATCGGACGGTTAAGAATAAATAGGTTAGGGAGTCCAATTGACAAACGGATGATGATTGGGGTATTACGGGGTTGATCCGGATCCAACGGTCACGACCGTACGTTTCGGGTTCGGGGAGCTAATCGGGCGCGCGCGAGGGGTCAGTGCACTGTGTAGAGGGCCTAGGCGGAGATGAGAAGGAAGATGGGCAACCCGACAACAAGTTTTATTAATGGAAAACGTCCGACAATTTGATCGGCTATAGTGCCGCTATAGGTTTAACGGTTGGGCTATCAAACGGACTCCGGTTGCGACGAAATTTGGCAGGCGGTCTACCTACACTATAACAAGACCGCACGCCAAGCTTCCACCCAATCCGAGAATATATCTCGCGCACTTATAAAACCATTTTTTTATCGATGTCGCGGGCGCGTGCGTGTGTGGTTGGTCTCGAAACGGTCGACGACACGAACGGAGAGAACCGGCAACTACGAACGGATGCAAGTTTTTTTCAAAATGACGATAACAGAGTGTCGATGCAATGCAGATGATGCGAATGATGCGATGATGAATGCGACAACCAAGCGAATCATATGACGACAATGGAAATAAAAGGGGAATCTTCTGGAGCATCGGTCCCGGGCTCTTATACCAAGTGTATGAAGGCCTCCCGAGTACTCGCATCAACACTTGTCAATGAAATTGATCTGACCTCATACCAGGCGGCTTATGGCGAGGATAGCAAACGAGTGCGCTGCCCAACTTTTGAAGCCAGGGACTTAACTCCTGCACGCCGTAAGCCATTCTTTGCTCCTGAAATTGACCCATCTCCCCTCTTTGATGAGGCCCAGTTTGAAGCGTTAACAAACTGCAACTGGGATGTGGACAATCTTCAGATCGAAGAGGTCGAAGACCCGGCGCAGGATGACCCGCCATCGAGCTGAACACGTTGCCCCTGATTAGGGATAACCCGGCTTTCTGAGCCGCCGAAACTAGAAGTGTATAAAAAACTTAAGTCCGTTGCTTTTTGGGCTCTCTGGAGAGCTTTGTAATAGCCGTAGAAAAACTTGATTGCCTGAGTCGTGCCATCGCGCATGTATGGAGCTTTACACGACTTGATGCACTTTTATCTACCTTGTTGTCTGCCCAAGATATCTTTCGTCTCACTTTAACGGCGGCTCATCTTAGGAGACAAACCCTGCAAAAAATAAACAAGACAGTATGTTCTGTATCGTTGTGAGGGCGGCTTGAAAAGCACAACCCGGAGATGTTAAATCTTTTATGACCTTGCTTGTTCAATCTTTCGAAAACTCATATGCCGGCTCTTATGGCAAGAATTTGTTGTTTGAACTCTGACCAGTACAGGGTCTCTAGTGAGAGTGACCGTCAACTCCTTTGAACGGCTCAGGGTCTGTGGGCAAGATTAACGGGTAAGAGCAACAACAAACCATAAAGAGGCGCAGCAGGGCATGAGTACCCCCAGGGCCCATAAGCTACTTCTCACGTGACATAAATCCGTCGTTTGAACTTTAAACAGTGCAGGGTCTTGAAAAGAGTAACTGTTTAAGAGTACGAACGGGCCACATAGCGGAGAGTATGCAGTAGATGGGTGAGTTTATCCTCGCTCTCCGTAAGCCGGCCCTCACGTGACAAGATCCGCCGGTTTAACCTTGACCAGTACAGGGTCTCTAGCGAGAGTGACTGTCAAATACTTTGAACAGCTCAGGGTCTCTAGTCGAGATTAACTGGCAAGAGTTCGGCGGGTCACCTAGCGGAGCAGCAGCAGCATACAGGCAGGTTTAACTCGAACTTGCGGTGGCTGAAGAGCCGATCAAGAGGGTGTGAAAGCTAAACCCGGCGGGTTGGAAGCCCCCAAGTGACCTTGTTGATGGAGTCAACTTTTTTGGGTATATAACCCGGCCTTACGGTGGCTGAATAGCCGATCAAGAGGGTGTGTAAGCTAAACCCTGGCGGGTTAGAAGCCCCCAAATGACCTTGCGGTTGTATCCACTTTTGCACAATCTGAAGTGTATAACAGGCAGAGGCCCCGGCTTGCAGGGATGCCAACTTTATTATTATTATTATATATATATATATATATATATATATAAGGTATACACAATGATGATATATAATGATGGGAGTTGATGACTCAAGTATAGTAAGGCCGCAGATGAGCGATGTTCCACGGCCGGTGGGTCTCCTGCCCAGTAGTACGTGACTCGTCTCGTACGTCAATGAGATAATATGACCCATTGTTGAGATTTTTGCTGACCACAAAAGGTCTTTCCCATGGAGGAGATAGCTTGTGCGCATCCGTCTGATCTTGAATCAGACGCAACACCAAGTCGCCTTCTTGAAACGTCCGGGTCTTAACTCTACGGCTATGGTAGCGACGCAGGTCTTGTTGATAAATCGCCGATCGAGCCGCCGCCAGATCATGCTCTTCATCCAAAGCATCTAACGCGTCCTGACGTGCTGTCTCATTATCTGTCTCAACATAAGCTGCCACCCGCGGCAAGTCATGACGTATATCACTTGGTAACACGGCTTCCGCACCATAAACCATAAAGAAAGGCGTATAGCCTGTTGACCTATTGGGGGTAGTTCTAATGCTCCATAGAACTGATGGTAACTCTTCCACCCAACAACCCGGCGTTCGCTGTAGAGGAACCATAGCCGGGGCTTGATGCCTCTCAAGATCTCCTGGTTAGCACGCTCTGCCTGACCATTGGACTGTGGATGGGCAACAGCAGAGACGTCAAGCCGGATGTGCTCACTTTCACAGAATGCCTACATAGCCCCCTTGGATAGGTTTGTGCTATTATCTGTGATGATACTATGAGGGTAGCCAAAACGGTAGATCAATTTTTTGACAAACTGAACCGCCGTAGCTGCGTCACATTTGTTGACCGACTCAGCCTCAACCCACTTGGTAAACTTATCCACCGCCACCAAAAGGTGGGTCTTCTTGTATTTAGATCTTTTGAAGGGCCCGACCATATCAAGCCCCCAGACTGCAAACAGCCAAGTAATTGGAATCATCCGCAATTCCTGAGCCGGTACGTGAGCACGCCGCCCGAACTTCTGACATCCATCACACTTGGTGACCAAGTCCTCTGCATCCTTATGAGCCGTCAGCCAGAAGAAACCATGCCTGAAAGCCTTGGCCACCAAAGATTTTGAGCCGGCGTGATGACCGCAATCGCCGATGTGAATTTCATTTAAAATCTCCTTACCCTCCTCAGGAGAGACACACACTGAAAAACGCCAGTGATGCTGCGCTTATGTAACTCGCCATTGACGATAGTCATGGATTTAGATCGCCTGATGATTTGTCTTGCCAAGGTCTCGTCCTCGGGCAACTCGCCGCGAGTCAAGTACGCTAAGTAAGGCAACGTCCAGTCAGGGATAGCATGCAGAGCCGCCACCAGCTGCCCCTCCGGGCAAGGTATAGCCAGATCCTCCTCTGAAGGTAGCTTAACAGACGGGTGATACAACACATCCAAGAAAACGTTAGGCGGTACCGGCTTACGCTGAGAGCCAAGCCTTGACAATGCATCAGCCGCCTCGTTCTTGCGACGGTCAATATGATCCACCTAATAACCCTTGAAGTGGCCAGCGATGACGTCCACCGCCTGACGATAAGCCGCCATCCGTGGGTCTTTGGAATCCCACGTGCCTGAAACTTGCTGAGCCACAAGGTCTGAGTCGCCAAGCATCTAACCCGGCTCAGGTTCATTTCCTTAGCCACACGGAGGCCATGAAGTAAAGCCTCTTACTCAGCTGCATTGTTAGTACAAGGAAACATCAGCCTTAGCACATAACAGAACTTGTCACCTCTAGGGGAAGATAAAACAACTCTGGCCCCTGACCCTTCCAATTGCCTGGATCCATCAAAGTGAATTGTCCAATACGTGTTATCCGGCTTCTCCTCGGGCGACTGACACTCTGTCCAGTCGTTTATAAAGTCCACTAGGGCTTGAGACTTGACAGCCGTGCGAGGCACATATTTCAGGTTAAGAGGCCCAAGATCCAATGCCCACTTAGCAATCCTGCCAGTGGCTTCTCTATTTTGAATTATGTCTCCCAACGGGGCAGAGCTAACCACAGTGATTTGGTGTCCCAGGAAGTAATGCTTCAACTTACGATTTGCCATGAACACCCCATATATCAGTTTCTGCCAATGTGGGTACCTTTGCTTGGATTCGATCAGGACTTCACTGACGTAGTAAACCGGCCTCTGAACCGGGTATTCCTTCCCTGCCTCTTGCGCTCCACAACAATCGCGGTGCTGACTGCCCTGTTGTTAGCCGCCATGTAGAGGAGCAAAGGTTCCTTCTCAGCCGGAGCGGCCAAGACCGGCGGCTCAACCAGCTGCTTTTTGAGTGCCTCAAGCGCCTCACCCGCCGCCTTACACCGGACAAAGTTGTCTGTTTTCTTCATCATCTGATACAAAGGAATAGCCTTCTCACCCAGGCGGCTTATGAACCGGCTTAACGCAGCGATTCGACCCGCCAGGCGCTGAACGCCATTGATGCATGCCGGCTCAGACAGGGAAGTAATAGCCTTTATCTTGTCCAGATTAGCTTCAATGCCACGCTCAGAGACTAGAAATTCCAAGAGCTTGCCTGCAGGAACTCCAAAGACACACTTGGCCGGGTTAAGCATCATCTTGTAGACCCGTAAATTATCGAACGTTTCCTTCAAGTCGTCAAGTAGAGTCTCCATCTTCCTTGCTTTAACCACAATATCATCCACATAAGCATGAACATTGCGCCCAATTTGACCATGAAGACAGTTCTGCACACAACGCTGGTAAGTCGCCTGAGCACTCTTGAGCCCAAAAGGCATAGACACATAGCAGAAAGCACCAAAAGGCGTGATGAAAGCCATCTTCTCTTGGTCTTTAACTGCCATTTTGATCTGATGATAACCTGAATAAGCGACCAGGAAGCATAAACTCTCACAACCCGCCATTGCATCAATAATCTAGTCGATACGGGGGAGAGCAAACGGGTCAACTGGACAGGCCTTGTTAAGATCTGTGTAATCCACGCACATATGCCACGTGCCGTTCTTCTTGAGTACCAACACCGGGTTAGCAAGCCACTCCGGGTGAAACACTTCAATGATGAACCCTGCTGCTAAGAGCCGGGCCACCTCTTCCCTAATAGCCTTGCGCCTCTCTTCATTAAACCGGCGGAGGAATTGTTTGATCGGCTTAAATTTGGGATCCACATTAAGGTGGTGCTCAGCGAATTCTCTCGGTACACCCGACATGTTAGAAGGTTTCCATGCAAAGATGTCCCGATTCTCACGGATGAATTCGATGAGCGCGCTTTCCTATTTGGGATCCATATTGGCCCCAATAGTGAACTGCTGTGATGAGTCGCCTGGCGTAAAATCCACCAACTTGGTATCTTTCGCCACAAGCTTGAGGGGCGGCTCAGATTCCGTGTTAGGCTTCTTCAGTGGAGTCATATCTTCCAGGTCGACATTTTCCTTATAAAACTTGAGCTCTACCTCAGCGCAACTTGACTCTGCGTAAGCTGCGTCACCTTCCTCACACTCAAGAGCCGTCTTCCGATCACCGTGCACAGTAATCATCCCTTTTAACCCGGGCATCTTGAGGTACAAGTAAACATAGCAAGGTCTAGCCATGAACTTGGCGTAAGCCGGCCCTCCAAACAGAGCGTGGTATGGGCTCTTGATTTTGACCACCTCAAACCATAAAGACTCCACCCTGTAGTTGAATTCATCACCAAAAGCTACCTCCAAAGAAATCTTTCCCACTGGATAAGCCAACTTTCCGGGAACCACACCATGAAAAACTGTCGACGAGGGCTTAAGATCCTTGTCAAGCAAATTCATCCGGCGGAAAGTGTCATAATACAGGATGTTGATGCTACTGCCACCATCCATGAGTACTTTGGTGAACACATATCCTCCCACTTGGGGGGCGACCACCAAAGCCAATTGCCCCGGGTTATCAACACGCGGCGGGTGATCCTCCCTGCTCCAAGTTATGTCGTACTCAGACCACTTCAAATACTGCGAGAGAGCCGGCATGACTGCGTTAACCGCCCGCTTGTGCACCTTTCGGTCTCACTTGTCCAGGCTGGTTGTAAAAACATGATACTGACCCCCGCTGAGCTGCTTCGGGTTACTCTGGTACCCCGACTGGTTATTCTGCTGCTTGGCCTCCACCACGAGACTGTTGATTATGACCTCCATGGTTGCCTTGACCCTGGTAACCGGATCCTGAGCCGCCGGCACCAAAGCCGGCTCTTGAACCACCCGGCCCTGAGCCGCCTGACGGGCCATTACCGTTATTACGATGCTGTTGAAGGCTGTAATCCCGAAACTGCCGCATAATACTGCAATCCCTCCATGTATGACCTGCCGGCTTATCAGGCTGGCTGTGCTCTCGACAAGGTTTATTGAGCATCTCTTCCAGGTTGAAAGGAGCTTTGCCCTTGTTAAAGGGTGGCCTGAAGTTCCCATTGCCCTAGCACGATTGTTCCCAGTGCTGGTGTTCGCCACCAATTCTGACCCGCCATCTGGGTTCTTCCGCTTGCCCAGATTGCTGCTTCCAGCCGCGTTTTGCTGCTGACCCTTGCCGTTGTTATTTTTCTTACCCTGACCCAATTTCTCATCATCAGAGCCCGGGTCTTTTGTGTTGTCAGAGTCGGCATACTTGGTGAGAGCCGCCATGAGCTCCCCCATGTCTTGGCATGAGCGTTTGAGCCGGCCAAGTTTCTGCTTCAAGGGCGTAAAGTGGCAATTCTTCTCTAGAATCAAGACCGCTTGAGCCGCCGTAATGTGTTCGGAAGAGTGGATAATTGTTGAGACCCGGCGGACCCAGTGATGAGCCGACTCATCCTCACGCTGCACACAATGGTCTAAATCCACAATCGTCATGAGCTGCTTGCACGTTCCTTGGAAATTTTTGATGAACTTCGCTTTTAACTCAGCCCAGGAATTAACGGTGTTGGGTGGCAGACCCTTCAACCATGTGCGAGCCGGCCCTTCCAGCATCATGATGAAGTACTTGGCACATACTGCATCGCTAACGTCTAACATCTCCATGGCCAGCTCATAGCTTTCAATCCAAGCCTCTGGGGGCAGGTCAGCAGTATAATTGGGCACCTTGCGAGGACCCTTGAAATCCTTCGGCAGACGCTCATTCCGCAAAGCCGGCGCCAAGCACGGCACTCCCACAGCCCTGGAGGTTACTCCTGCTCCTACTGAAATGGAAGGTGCAACTTTGGGTTCCTGATAAGCCCCCGCAGCTGCCAGAGCCGCCGCCTCTCGTTGTGCTCTTGCCCGATCCACTAGCGTCTGAGCATCCAAAGCCACCCGATCAACTCGCGGTGGGTTCCGATGTCGATCACTGCTAGAAACCGCCGGCGACAAATAACGCCGGCTGTAACTACGGTTGGGGATGGGGGTTGAGTGCACGCGACTCCGGCTATAAGTGTATTTCTCCTGCTGGGCCACCGCCGTCTGCAGGTATCCGATAGCATTTCGCACCTCCTCTGCGAAGGGCGCCTCATCGGGATGGGGATTGTTCCAAGCCTGGTCGCCGCTGCCACCATGTTCTCCGCTGGGTCAGAATAATGACCCGGTGGCGTCGGAAAAGACTGTGGTGGGGTCTGGTTCAGGCGGGGCGGGTCTGGCTGCTGACGCTGAACCGCCGCCCGGCTTCCAGGTACTTCCGCCGTCCGGGTTACGGTTAAAGGCACATGCCGTCCCGTTCCTGGCGTGTTGAAAAGATTTCTGGCTTCATACTGATCCGGCAAGCGGGATTGATGCCTCATCCGATGAACCACCGCTGCAGACTGCTGCTCTAGCTCAAGGCGGAAAGCATCCGCCCTAAGACGCTCCGCCTCAGCATCCATCTGAGCCTTCGGTGCGTTGATTTCCTGCTGGACTCCGGCCATTTGGTTGTTCAAGCTCGCGATCTCCGTGTTACGGGCCGCTTGGTTTTCAGTAGTGACCTCGGTTTCCATCAGGGTTGTAAGCTCGTTCATCAGATCTTGAAGAACCTGAGCCGGCGGCCTGCCAGCCCCAGATCCGGTCGCACCAGCGGCTGTACTGCTAGGGGCCGGCGCTGAACCCACCATGAAGATGGTAGCGCGGTTTGGCGGCTCATAATCCTCCGGCTCATGATATTCCGGCTCATGGTATTCTGACTCGGGGTAATGCTCGACGTAGCCCCCAAGCCCACCATTGTGAAGCTGATAGATTGACTCCGTCTCTCCGCTCGAGGATCCGTCCTCTGAGCAGATGAGGGTATCTTCCTGTGACATAGAACCTTCCAGCTCCATGCCCTGGGTGAAGCCAACGAAGACATGCTTCCTGCCCGGGTTGACACGGGCGGGTCACATGCGTTGGGCGGGTTGCATGCGCCGGGCTAGCTCGACGATGTCGGTGCAGATGTCCGGCCCGGGTTCAGGTCTGCCGATCTTGCCGATGAAGACGTGGATTCTGCCGAAGGGGACCCGGAACCCGTACTCGATTGAGTCGGCCTCGGGGCCCCAGCCGGCGTCGTCGATGTAGAGCTTGCCGCGGCGACTCTTGGTCATGCTGCCAACGGCGTACCCCTCGATCCCTGGGAGAGAACCCTTTGAGAACTCAACACCACCGAGCGCTGGCCCCACGGTGGGCGCCAACTGTCGTGGTTTTGTCACGGAAGATGTCTCAAGACTTAGGTTCGAGGCCATCGCTGAGGCGGTGGACTCAAAGGGGTTGCTCGAGATGAGGGACACGAATTTACCCAGGTTCAGCCCCTCGAGAAGAGGAAAAAGCCTACGTCCTGCTTGTGTTGTATTGATTGGTGTATCGATTACAGGGGAGCGGATTCGCTTGACCTAGTTCTCGATTGATTAGTTTCTGTCTAAGTCGCCCCAGGGTCTCACCTTTATATAGGAGGTCAAGGCCCTAGGGTACACGAGTCCCAAACTGACTCACACAACGTAATCAATCCTGCCTCTAAGCCGCCTTGCCATATTGGGTAAGCCGTCTCCGGGCGGCTCAACCGCCCGGGTCTCACACCATCTTCTGTCTCTGGGCCTTTGTCTTGGCCCGCCTGGTAAGCCGCCATGCAGCCTGGCCTTCATCTTCCGTCCCACCTTAAGGGTCTTGCTTATGAGCCGCCAGGTATGACCCGGCCCCTCCTGGGCGGGTCTTACCATGGGGTTATATCCCCAACAAGTACCGTGGATGGCACTCTCGTAGGTGACGGGAGCGGATCCATGGTGGAGTATTGATGTGGTGTTAGTGGACTTGTGTGCACTATCTCAAACTTGTTGAAAGAACTAGTAGTCGTAGTGCAGGTTAGCCAAGAGTCAAAGCTGGCTTGCTGCATGAACCCCACTACTCCCCTTGTTGATGCATGAGCATGAATAGACTAGGTCTGATTTAAAGACTTGCTGAATACGTTTGTACTCATGTTTTCTTAATAACTATTGCAGATGAGAACCATGACCCATCTGGTGAGTTCTATCTAGACGTCGACGACGACGAGTAGCTGGTATCCCAGCTATGATCTGATGCCCTGGGTTGGACTGTAGATAGTCAGGCTTTATGCCTTTTTACCTTTCATCTATCTGTACTCAGACAGCTTTAAGCTTCCGCATGGCTTGTATGACTTTCCTTGTATGACTTGGGTGTCGGGTCATGTGACCCCGAACATATTATGCAAGGCTCTTCCGAGCCTTCTAAATAAATGGTGTGTTGTTGTATGGTTATGTTGTGATGCCATAGTTGTATCTATCTATATCGGGCATGTCGAGCATACGTATGACGTGCAATGGTATGTATGGGATTCGACACCTAGTTGTGTGCCTTTAGTAGTACTCTTTACAGGAAAATGTCTCATTGTGCTTCCACCGAGCCTTGGTAGCTTGCTACTGCTCCGGACACAATGATTGACCGACATGTATCCTTCTTTGTTGCTGTGTCTGTCCCTTCGAGGAAATGTCTCAAAGTGTAATGGAGTCCTTGTGGCCTGCTATGACTCGTCTATGCGCAGTTAATGAGAGAAATGTCTTACGGCGTAATGGAGTCCCTGTAGCTTGCTACGACTCGTCTACACACGTTGATGACCAACACCTGCATTGTTGGGTTACATATGCCTGTTCCTGTACGGATGTGCCGCTTGGGTTTATGACTAGTCGTGTCAACCCGGGTTCTTTGACATTTGAATGCTAGTGACATATTCACATTCGTGAGCCAAAAGACGCAAACGGTGCCGACCCAGGTAAGGTGGCAACCGTGGAGATAACCGTGCGTGAGGCCGCAAAGTAATGTGAGGTGTTACATGCTGGATTCTTATGGCTTAGAATTGGGGTCCCGACACTAGTCTATGGGAACTCTATATGTTTTGTGTAGTAAATTGCAATGATAATGATTATATTACCAACTATAGAAAGACGGGAAAACCAATAGAATATAAAAGGAATAATAATGAAAGGGTAAAGATTTCCACTTTCCCTCCTATTATCTCTCGTAATGAAACAAGTGACAAGAAGGATCTTCCTATCCAACCAATCTCATTAATAAGAAGCTTGAAAAAATTACTTAAACCCACACATGATGTGGTGATGAAGCAGAAAAGAAGAAAAGGTAGAGGTAAAAAGGTATCTCTCCCAAATAATGTTTCTCCTATCATTGTTGAGAATGAATCCGATAGTATTGTGGACAATGATACACTTGATGATGTTATTATGCCTATTACTTGTTATGATAGTTATGATCAGGAAGATAATTATACTCCTTATAATATTGAAAATCTATTTGCACCAAGTTGGAAAATTATGATGATAATAATTGTTATACTATTGGTGCTATCTATACTATTGATGATAAGAGTGATGATGCTAATGATATGCAAACCCACAAGCTTGGGGATGCTATCTTTGATGAGAATGACATGTTTGAGAATCCATTTGCTGCAATTGATGTTTGTCCAAGGCTTGGGGATGCTATGTTTGATGAAGATGATCTTTTTAGTTCCCCTTCTTTGAATGATCAAATTTGTTATGATAGCATACCTCCTATTTATGATGATTGCAATATTTATGAAAGTGGCTTTGGAAGAGTGTAAACTTTAGGTGATTATTATCCCACTATTTTGGAGGATGTTGAATCATATCATAATGATAAAAATGGATTTGGAGAGTTCATGACTTTATTTAGTGGTGATTCAACTATCTTGGAAGAGGTTTCAATTGATTATGATGAGTACAAAGTTGCTACTTATGATGATTATTGTGATGATACTTATGTTATAAAAACTAGTAATGATTATTATCATAAAACTTGTCATAATTATGAATACCCTTATTCTGAATATTAATCTTTTAATGTGGAACCAATTTATAGCATTCGGTTTCAGATGATACTCCCACTATTATGCATGAGAAGAAAAATCTTTATGTTGAGAGTAATAAATTTTCCATGGTTGTGGATCATGAAGATAATGCTTTATGTGATAGTTATATTGTTGACTTCATTCATGATGCTACTAAAAATTATTATGTGGGAGGAACATATGCTTGTATGTATTGCAATAATATCAAGTTTCCTCTCTATGTGTTGAAAATTTCGAAGTTGCACTTGTTTTGCATTGTTATGCTAGTTGATTCTTGCTACAATAAATTGTTTGCTTGGAAAATACCTATTAATAGGAAGTGGGTTATTCTTAAATGTTCTTGTCATATGCTTCATGATGCTCCCTTTGTGTTTCAGTTCTTTACTTTTATGTGAGCATCATTGAAATCATCATGCCTAGCTAAAAGACATTAAAGAAACACGCTTGTTGGGAAACAACCCAATATTTATCTTTACTGTTTTTATGTGTTCACATTATTAAGCTACTTTAGTGATTATGTTTTGTACATTTTATTCAATGATATGCCAAGTAAAGAGTTTGGGATAGTGTGGATACTTGTTGATTTGATTCTGTGCAAAAACAGAAACTTTTGCCTCTAGTACAGAATTTCTCTGATTTTACTGGAGTATCAAGATATTCTGAAATTCTTACACAATATTTCTATGCAAATTCTTTGTGTTGTACTAATTTTAAGAATTTTCAAAGATTGGGAAATATGTTTTTAATGCAGATCTTTACAAATTGTTCTGTTTTTGACAGATTCTATTTTGCACGCATAGTTTTCTTGTTTTAGTGTTTCCGTAGTTTATATTTAGTGATATAAATTATGGGAACGATATAATACTATAGGAATTATGTGATAAAAATTATGAATATTTTCTTGACAGTACCTAAGTTAATGATCTATTTTTATTACACTAAACCCTCTCACGAAGTTCCGTTGAGTTTTGTGTGATTGAAGTTTTCAAGTTTTGGGTGAGATAACGATATGAGGATAATAAGGAGTGAAAAGACTCTAATCTTGGGGATGCACAAGGGACTCCCAAGGTAGTATTCAAGGAAGACTCAAGCATCTAAGGTTGGGGATGCCCCGGAAGGCATCCCCTCTTTGGTCTTCAACACTATCGGCCTATCTTACTTGGAGCTATATTTTTAGTCATCACATAATATGTGTTTTTCTTGGAGCATCATTTTATTTTATTGGTATTTGTTTGCTGTTATTTATAATCGGGTTTTTCAATAAAAGGTACCAAGAATTGCCTTTAGGATTGCCTGAATTGCATGTTTGATGTGTGTTGTGTAAAAACAGGAATTTTTTCTGTAGTGTTTGAATTTTCATATTTTACTAGAACGTGGAAAGTTTCTGAAACTTTTACACACAATTTTAATACAAGTCTTTTATTTTTCCTAAATTTTCATAATTTTATCGGTTACGTAGGTACAGTTTTTGAATTAGTTGCTACATACTATCTTGTTTAGACAGATTGTTGTCATAGTTTTGTTATCTACTCATCCTATAATTTCCATAGCTTATTGGTAGATATAAATTGTGTAAATGATTGTACATAGTATATAATGTTTTAAAATTATTATAAAACTTGTCTTGGCACTACATAAAGTGTTGATTTATTCTTATGTGTGCTAACCTATCTCACGAGTTGTTGTCAAGCTTTGTGTGGATGAGGATTTTAAGATTTAGGAAACCGTGATATATGAGGAATTCACGAGACACAAAAGCTGAAGCTTGGGGGATGCCCAAGGCTCCCCAAGTTAATATTACAAGAAGTCTCAAGAATCTAAGTTTGGGGATGCTACGCATCCCACCTCTCTTTGTCAACAAATATCGGTTAGCCTATGTTGAGCCTATATTCGTTCACATGATATATGCTATTCTTGGAATGTATTTTTGTTTTGTTTGTTGTTTGAAATAAATCTCAGATATGAAAATCTTTATTGAGAGAGAGTCCTCACATAGCTACTTGATTGATCGACTATTCTTGTGCTTCACTTATATCCTAAGAGAAAATTTGTATGAATTGAATGTCATAAGTATGAAATTATATATGCTTCATATGCTTGTCCCATGGGGAGTAATGACTTCACATACAAGATTATAAGCAGTAAAATTTATTGGAAGTTAGCAAACATAGCATTGGTCACTTGAACGATTCATGAAAGAATATTGAAGCAAGAGAGATTTCACATATAAATATACTATCTTGGACATCTTCTATGATTGTGAGCCCACATTATTTTCAAACTTGATCAAGTAGTTGATGTTGGACAAGCAAGAAGGCGTAATGGTTATGCTTGTTTATATTCGCATAGAAGTTATATTGTCATGGATCCTTAACATGTGGTGCTTACTTAGGATCTTTTGCTAGCCAAAAATTCTTTCTAAGTAGAGATACTACTTGTGCATCCAAAAACCCTTAAACCCAATTTCTTGTCATAAGAGTCCACCATATCTACCTATGGATTAAATAAGATCCTTCAAGTAAATTTTTATTGGTGCAAAAAGCAATAAAAATTGCTCCTAAATATGTATGATCTTTTATTGGAAGGGAAAATAAGCTTTGTACGAACTTGTGATGGTGAAGAAATAAAAGCGACAGACTGCATAACAAAGATTGCTATCACAAGGGGCAATATAAAGTGAAGTTCCTTTCCATTAAGATCTTGCACATCCAAATATAAAAAGCGCATGACAACCTCTTCTTCCCTCTGCAAAGGGTCTATCTTTTACTTTTCAGTATTTGCTTTTCTGCATTTAGTTTTATACAAGAGTCATTAATGTTCATCCTTATTCCGCTCTATTTATTCTTTAGTGGGCAAGCATCATGTGGTAGGTAATGGCCCAGACACATATATTCACTTGAATATAGGTGATCATGAGTTATTATTCTTGACATTATCTCTAAGATAAATAAGTTGGGAGGCAAAACATTAAGCCCGTATCTTCCTATGTGTTTGACTAAAACTGTTTGTTCTAAAAATATGCTTTGAGTGTCAGCAATCATGGAAGACTAAATGATAGCTGAGTATGTGGAATTTGCTTAATCAAAGCTCTTACATAGACCCTTCCTGAAAATAAAATGAATTATAATTGTTTGATGACTGAAAACATAGTTTGTTGGTTTTCATGAAAGCTTATGGTCCATACCTTAACATGTGAATAGCTTGCTACTTGATCATGAGAAGTTTTATGAGAAATGAGCTACTTTTTATGATATATATATATATCTAACAATACTAGAAAAGGTAATTGAAATTATCATTTATAAAACTTTTGCACTATGCTAGCATTCACACTTCATAAATTACTTCTTTTATCATTTACCTACTCGAGGACGAGCAGGAATTAAACTTGGGGATGCTAATACGTATCCAACGTATCGATGATTAAGGAAGTATTCATGCCATATTTACCCATGTTTACAATATTTTTATATGGTTTTGATGCACTTTATATGATTTAATTGGAACTAACCCGGACTGACATTGTTTTCAACAGAATTACTGTGTTGTTGTTTTTGTGCAGAAAATGAAAGTTCTCGGAATTGAACGAAACTTTTTGATGATTTTTTCTGGAAGGAAAGGGACCCAGGAAGCTTCTAGGGAGTACCAAAAGACCCATAGGGGCCCCACAAGGTAGATGTGTCGGATTTAGGGCTCCACAAAACCCTAAAGGTTCGAACACAGGGGCATGTGCGAAGATCCCCTGCACGATGGTTAGGATGATGAACTCGCACGATGACGAGGAAGAAGATGCACACGGTGATTTACCCAGGTTCGGGCCGCTGTGAAGTGTAATACCCTACTCCTGCTTTGGTGGATTGCCTCACGAGGAGGTGTGGTGGATGAACTAGTATAGTGGTGAGGAGCCTCGTGAGGGCGCTCGAGTGGTGTTCTTGGCTCTCTGCCTTGTCTGTTGTTCTCTCTCCCTTTCTCCCCTCTTCGTCCCCTCTCTACGGTGCAGCCTATCCTCTACTTATAGCAGCGGCCTGGGTCCTTTTCCCTTATCGCAATGGCGGGAGGGGATCCCACAACGGCCAAATTCGAAGGGGGACAGGAGTACATCCCCTCCCTGTCCAAAGGCGGTCTTCGCCTGCAAAGTAGCTATCGATGATGCAGAGGAGGGCTCGGCGATGACATCCGTCCTGCTGGGCTCGTGGTCGTGGTCTTGTTGCACCGGAATGGAAACCTTTGGGGGGCGCTTTGGGAACCCGTGTACGTCCTTGCTCCCTTTGCACCAAAGGGGAAACTACACCGCCTGGCGCGCTGGCGCCCGCTTGTCCTTCCTTGCATCATCCTTGACTCCTCAGGCCGGGTTATGCACAGAGATCTTCGCCGCTCCGGAGGGGGCCTGAGGAGGCCCACTCATTGCTGGTCTTGGTGCTGCCTCCCTCGCGAGCTCGGGTCCTCGCGAGGGCCTTGTCTCAAGTGGGGCTGCGCTGGGCCATGCTTGGCCCATGAGGTGGGCCATGCCCTGGGCCGCAGGCAGGCAGGTCTGGGTACCCCCGTTCCCAGAATGCCGACAAGATGGGTGCGCCCAGGGTGGTGGCCATGCCGACCTACCTTGTGGGGGCCCCTGTCGCACCTCTCCGAGTGATTCCAACGCCAAAAATTCCTATATATTTAGAAACCTCAGCCACCGTAAACTCGCTGTATCGAATAAATCTCATCCTAAGCCCTCTCTGATACCCTGCCAGAGGGGGAAATCATCACCGGAGGCCATCTTCATCATCCCGGTGGTCTCCATGACGAAGAGGAGTAGTTCACCCCCGAGGCTGAGGGTATGTACCAGTAGCTATGTGTTCAATCTCTCTCTCTCTCTCAATCTCTCTCTCTCTCTCATGTTCTTGAGATGGCACGATCTTGATGTATCACGGGCTTTGTTAATATAGTTGGATCATATGGTTTTCTTCCCTCTCTATCTTGATGTGATGAATTGAGTCTTTCCCTTTGAGATCTCTTTATGTTGGATTGAATTCTTTGGATTTGAGAACACTTGATATATGTCTTGCATGTGGATACCCATTGTGACAATGGGGTGTTCTATTGATTCACTTGATATATGTTTTGGTAATCAACTTGTGGATTCCCGCGGTGACATTGGGGTAATATATGCATATAGGTCGATACACGTTCTTGTCCTACTTTCTCCGATAGAAATCTTGGGGTACTCTTTGAAGTTATTTGTGTTGGATTGAATATGATGAATCTGAAGTTGTTTGATGCATGTCGAATAATTAACCCACGGATACTTGTGGTGATATTGGAGTATCTAGGTGCATTAGGGTTGATTGATGCATATCATAGGTGTTATTCTAGTATGAACTCTAGGGTTGTTTGTGACACTTATAGGAATGGCCCAATAGATTGATCGGAAAGGATAACTTTGAGGTGGTTTTGCTACCTATAACAATTTCATCTTAAGTTCTCTGCTAGATAGGAACTTTGGAGTGATTCTTTGTCGCACGTTGAGGGATGGTTATATGATTCAACTATGTTAGCATTGTTGAGAGATTGCACTAGTGAAAGTATGAACCCTAGGCCTTATTTCTAAGCATTGATATAACGTTTTGCTCGTTGTTTACTATTTGTTACCTTGCTTTTTTTATATTTTTCAGATTACAAAAACCTATTTCTACTATCCATACTACACTTGTATCACCATCTCTTCGCCGAACTAGTGCACCTATACTATTTGCCATTGTATTGGGTGTGTTGGGGACACAAGAGATTTCTTGTATTTGATTGCAGGGTTGTTTGAGAGATGTCATCTTCATCCTACACCTCCCACGAATTGATAAACCTTATGTCATCCACTTGAGGGAAAATTGCTACTGTCCTACAAAACTCTGCGCTTGGAGACCCAACACTAGTCTACAAAAAGTTGTGTAATAGACATCGGGCACATATGAACATTGGAGGTTGATGATGATTATTTTGAAGAGGAAGATTCTTCATCAAGAAGAGTAGGAGATTCATGTCCATCCTCTTGACACTCATAGCATTTTCTCTCCAACATGGTGTTTTCCTTCTTTGCTCTTCTATCAATTTTTGCATTAGTGATGTGTGCACTAATATCTCTTGTGTCCTCTACATGATTAGTCAAACAACAACTAGAGGAAATAAAAGAATACAGATCATGGCAACAAGGAGTATCAAGCATATCATCACAAAAAGTATTCAAGGACTCGTGGACTATCAACACAAGAATGTTTGTCACTTTTGCTACATGTTTTCGAGTCCAAAGACGCTACAACATTAGCATTTATACATGAAAGATCATCAAAATTGAGCACAACATCATAATTGAAAATGACATTTCCACTCCATGTCATTACCTTGGGACATGCCATATGATGGTGAGATGGAAGAAGCTGAAATGTCCAAGCACACGGAGGAAGAAGCAATATGGAGTTATTCATGTTTTTAAGATGTGGAGAACTCCTCAATCGACTCCCCTGAAAGATGATGAACCTCATCTAGATTGGACCCACCATATATTTCTTCAAGTTTGGTCAACATCTCATGAGCCGTCACACAAGTCATGATTGACTCAAACATTTCAAAGGATATTGACCAGATTTATGGTATTCTTAGTACTCATACCCACAAAGCATATCATCACTTTCCTCACTAGTTGGAAAAAGTTCATCCTTCCACGAAGAAGCCCCTACAAGAACAATATACACAAAATTTGGACACATGGCCCAGAAATGACAAAGCATGCGAATTTTCCACAAGTAATAGTTTGTGCCACTGAAACAAAAATTGTCATCATGCACTATACCACTAGTCGACATCTTTATTCTCTAGGCAGTGAAACCTATGAAGAAGAGACCGTCGGTGTCAAAACCGGCGGATCTCGGGTAGGGGGTCCCGAGCTGTGAGACTAGGATCGATGGTAACAAAGGGATGAAGGAGACGATGTTTACCCAGGTTCGGGCCCTCCTACGGAGGTAAAACCCTACGTCCTGCTTGATTATATTGATGATATGAAGGTTACAGAGTTGATCTACCTCGAGATCGACTAGCTAAAACCCTAGATGAGTTTGTGTGTCGTATCATCTAAAACCCTCTGGCTTATATAGACACCAGGGGTCACTAGGGTTACATATGGTCGGTTGCCCACCGGAGGGAAAAAACATGCCTAAACTACCATCTTCAACTTGACGAACACGCCACGGCTCCTGAGGTCTCCTCCTTGGTGACAAGGCCTTCGATTAATCTCATCCTCAGCGAGCGGCTCATTAGCCCGACCTATGAGAAATAGGTCGGCAGTCCGAGGACCCCTTAATCCCGGACTCCCTCAGAGAACAAAGCTATGATACCAATTGAAAGGACCAAGATGACGATTAGAGGGCGTGAATAAGCATTTTGAAAAAAATCAGATTTGGCTTTATCCTGATGCGGAACTAAACTAAATGGGTACTTTTGAAGCACAAATCCTAAATATGCTTGGCTCAACTAAGTGCACCAACAACCTATGCTAAACAAGATAGGCACTTAGAAACTAGGAGGCACAAACAATATCACAAGATATGGAAATGTAGGAGCAACAAAGAAATTCCAACACCGAGAAATAGGTCGGCAGTCCGAGGACCCCTTAATCCCGGACTCCCTCAGTAGCCCCCGGACTAGCCTCCAACACCGAGGTATATCCGGAAAATATTACGTGTCGAAGTCTTCGGCTTGCGAGGCGAGTCCCTCAACTTCTTCTGGCTTGGCAACCATCCTGTCATCGGAGAGTCCTCGATTGCTGAGAACTTGCGGGACCCAATATAATAACCTTCAGCGCTTCTCGATCCTCGTGCGCCGAGGGGAGACGAGCAGCCTGGCAGCTTTTTACAAGACTACCCCTCGCGCAAGGGAGGCACCACTTATTTAAACAAGTTAAATTGCGGTCTGGGTCACAGCTTCCTCTTCTTCGCCATTTAGAGAAAAACTTCAAGCGAGAGACCATCACAAAATCATGGCGAGTGCCCCCAGCTCTTCCTCGTGCCCTTATGGCTCCAGTCCTGGGGATTGGACGAGTTGCTCTGTATCCCTCCTCCGGTTGCATGACCTCGAGACCCAAGGGTATCTTCCTTCCTCAGATCTGTCGGCAACTCGCGCCGGCTTGACTTCCTTTGACGGCGAAGCTTTTGCGGAGAATTTCCCCAATCCTAACCAGGGCAAGCGGGGATGCTTTGTGCCCTTCCTCTTACGGGGCCTAGGGTTCCCCATTCATCCTTTCCTCAGGGGGTTACTGGAGTTCTATGGGATCCAGCTCCATCATCTTACCCCCGGATCCATTCTGCACATTTTGGGCTTTGTCGCTCTCTGCGAAACGTTCTTGGGCTGCGAGGAGCACTTCGAATTATGGAGGAAGTACTTCTACCTCGTCCCCCAAACTCGGAGCGAGACAATTCGGGAAATCGGAGGAGCCGAGGTATGTCACATAGCGGGAACATGATACCCAGCGGGGACACCGAAGAAGGAATTCGAAGAGTGGTATTCGGAGTGGTTCTACATCGCGGACGTTCCCCTATTCGATCCAGCTCGGAGGCGCTTGCCCGAATACTCCGACGCTCCTCAGAAGAAAAAGTATAATTGGTGACCGAGGAGTTCGTCCCAAGAGGACAGTGCCGAAGTTCAACGTTTGGCCGCCCATGTAAGGATACTGGCTCATCACAATCTGACAATGATTGACGTGATGGCCGCCGCCATCTCCCGATGCGTCCAACCTCTTCAACAAAGGATACATCCTTTGTGGCAATACAACGGAACGAGTGACACCACTCGCTCCCGACGGCTGGGCCCTGCCAATCAGGTGGCCTTGGCAGCCGCACTTGCCGACTTGTACAAAGGAGAAAAAGAAAATTTTGTTCAGTTGCAGGTTAAGGAGGGCTACTCGAGCTACAACCCTATTGAATGGGTAAGCCCTTCGACTCTGCGTGTTGAGTTCAGGCATTTATTCGCCCCTTTTGACTAACGCTTTTAATCTGCGCAAACAGGAATGGCGGAGCTTTGCCGAGACAATCAACTGTCCGCCCCCCCAACCAGAGAACTACTCCCGCGACGATGACCCAGGATTTCATGACGATCCGGAGCTGTCACTGGCATATGAAGACGGGGTCTTTTACCAGGAGAGCCTTGATCGATCCAAGGTGGCCATCATAGATGATCACCCCGGATCACTCCCCTCCTCCACTGCGGGCAAGAAGAAAAATTCTACCCGCAAAAGGCAGGCATCCTCCATCGACCCGAACATACCGGCTCCCACTCCCAAGCGCCGCCGGTCCTCACGACGAACGTCGGCTACAGTAGCAATGCCTGAGCCTGGCGCCAACAGGAGTCCCTCATGTGAGCCGGTCATGGAGACGGCGCCGAACACTCGATCAACCAAAAGGTACTTTGTTCGGTCGCTTAATCTATTATTGTTATGATCGGTACGATCTTATAGAAGATCTTATGTCGAATTACTCGACTTACTCAGGAAGCCAGTATAACCCTCCTCTGCCAAAGACATTGCCGGGACGCCCGGCAACACGCATGAATCAAGATCTTCTGCTTACGCCGAACCCGCCGCGGAGGCCCCCATGGTCAACCCGACCCCCAAAGACTCTGGGGACGAGGTATCAGTCACTAAATCCGAAGCAGGGAGCGCGATGAAACATCGGCGGCGGCGATGAATCCTGCATGACCCGGTGTTTTCCGATCAGGAGTTCAATGCTCTATGCTCGGCGTATGCACACCTTGGAGCTGCCCGAGCTGGGTTCGGTGAGGCTGTGAAACTGATATCGTCTGGCCTGAAGGTAAGTGATTAAAAATCCGGACATAAATGTAAACCCAGTAGCCCCCGAGCCTTGATTTTGTCAGGACGACCGAATTAAGGATCCGCACATTGCTTGCATGTATGATGCAGGCCTCAAGGCAGCAGAACGAGCAATTGGCCAATGAATTGACAGCGAGCCGAACACAGGTGGAAACCGTGAAGGCTGAGCTTGAACAAGTGAAGAAGTTTACCCGGGAGGCGCATGGTGGGTATAACTATTCTGCTGATCTTTGCGTATAATCCCATGCTGACGCGATGGTACTTTTAGCAGCAGAATCAATAGGGCAATTGCAAAAAGATTTGGATGCAGCCCGAGAATCCTAGAGGACGCCGAATCCCAGTATGAGGCTGGCTGCCTTTCGCTGCAGCGAAACCTGGAGGAGAAGAAATGCCTCTAGGTGGAAAACAAACAACAGGCCGACGATATTGAGAATTTAAAGACTCAATTGGCCCATGCCCAAGAAGAGAACCAGAAACTACAGAGGGGCATGTTCGGTAAGTTTTGATTATAATGCCGAAAGGTATCTCCCCTTCATAAGGTGTAACGGACATGCCTTGTCTCATGTATAGGTCTCCTAACCGGGCAGCCTGAAGAAGATATCAGCTCCTTCCGGGGGAACCTCCTGAAGGAACTATCCGCCGTGCATGAGAAGGCTCGGAAGGCTATGAGGGGCGTGATAAAAGCGCTATGGCCTGCCGAGCAGCCTCCGGAAAGGATGGTTGAATTAACCGATCGGTTCAAAGAAGCCCGGAGTCGGTTCGAGCTATGGAAGACATCGGCTTGCCGGGAGGGAGCACGAGAAGCATGGGCAATGATCAAGACCCGTTATACCAGCCTTAACCCCGAGCATATGGCTCGGGTTGGGCCAGTAGGACCTGATGGGCAAGAAGTCCCACTTCACTTGGTGTATGACCAAGTGATGCCTGCGGCTCGTCGCTCGTAGGAAGATTGCACCCTGGATGCCATAATAGACAATCTTGACCAGCAGCCAGATGTGTGATTCTATGTATCTATGTACTTTAAGTCAAAAAGTTGCTCCAACTGTGTTGTAAACTTTGTCTTAACCGGCCATCGGCTTCGACCTCCCGTGCAGAGAGCTCGGGAGTGTTCCGTATAAAATATCCCTTGATTAAGAGGGAATTCTTTCGAGGAACCAGGCAATCCGTCCATTTGGTATGAACAGACAGAAGGCACACAGGGAGACATGTTATATTACTGCTTAGCGTAAGAAACATCTTCCAAAGAAAATAGTACCTCTATCGGTGCCTTCCTTTAGGTTGCTACGTAAATCGTAGATAATAAGGCCGCATACTACGAGTATGCGACTAATGGCTTTATTGAGAAAACCGCGTGATGGTAATAACAACCATAATTTTATTTGCTGCTTCCGTCGTAGCCGACCAATTTTCTACTAAAGATAGCTAGCTTTTGGCTTCACCCGTCTGAGGTACGTATTCGGGTGACCCGGCCGTAACAATCGCAGAGGTGCTCCCTTTACTCTCTAGCCGAACAATCGGGAACGTAGAGGGTAAACACAGGAGCGAGGCAACCCAGCTTGGCAAAAATCTTAGTTTGAATTGATGCATATGATGGCTTTACAATCGACAAAGGAAACATTCATGCACAAGAAATTTCAACGGATGCTTAAAAGAAAAACTCATCGGCTTCGGGAAGAAGCCCCCAGGTGTTATATTCGGATTTTACATTTGACGATGTATGCCGAATATCTAAACACTAGCTCGGTTTAGCCGAGCACAAACTTGGGGAGAGAAAGGTCCTGGCCTGCCAAGAATTAAGGTGGACGGGAAGGAAAAATGAAAATTAGAGAGAAAAAAGAAAAGGGGAGGGTAAAGAGAATGACGACACCGGTCTATCCGTAGAAGCGCCGAAGACGAGCTGTGTTCCATGGGTTTGGTTTGAGGCGGTTGTCTGCCGGTCTGCGAAGACAATAAGCCCCCCCTGCGAGGACTTCGTCGATTATGAAGGGACCCTCCCATTTGGGATTGAGCTTATGCTTCTGCTTCTCGGGGAGCCGTAAGACGAGTTCATCCACGTTATATGCTTTCGCCCTGACCTCCCTGCTCTGGTAACGCCGGGCCTGCTGTTGATAAAAAGTAGAGCGAGCCCGAGCTATGTCGCGCTCTCCTTCCAAGGTGTCCAAGTCGTCCTGCCGATCTAGCTCGGCCTCCTTTTCTTCGTACATGCGCACCCTTGGTGCATCGTGAATAATATCACAAGGAAGGACCGCTTCTGCCCCGTAGACCATGAAGAACGGTGTGTATCCCGTTGATCGATTCGGGGTGGTACGTAGGCCCCACAGAACGGAATCAAGTTCCTCCACCCAATGGCAGTCGGACTCATGAAGAGATCGGACCAAACGTAGCTTAATACCACTCATAATGAGGCCGTTGGCTCGTTCGACCTGTCCATTGATCTGCGGGTGATACACCGATGCGTAATCGAGCTTAATGCCCATTTTTGCGCACCAGACTTTTACTTCCTGGGCGGTGAAGTTTGATCCATTGTCCGTTATTATACTGTGCGGGACACCGTAATGGTGTACCATGCCAGATATAAAGTCGATTACTGGTCCGGACTTGGCTGATTTGACAGGTTTTGCTTCGATCCATTTGGTGAACTTGTCCACCATGACCAGTAGGTATTTATTTTTCTTGGTCCCCCCTTTAAGTGGTCCGACCATGTCCAGCCCCCAGATCGCAAAAGGCCAAGTGATCGGGATAGTCTGAAGAGCCGTTGGGGGCATGTGGCTTTGATTTGCAAAAAGTTGGCATCCCACGCAATGCTGGACAAGCGACTGGGCGTCCACTCGAGCGGTGGGCCAGAAGAAACCTGCCCGAAAGGCTTTGCTTACTAAGGCCCTTGCTGCGGCGTGATGGCCGCCCATTCCTGCGTGGACTTCGGCCAAGAGCTACCGCCCTTCTTCCTCAGATATGCACCGCTGGAGTACTCCGGTGGTGCTTTTCTTGTATAACTCACCCTCGTGGACTTTGTAGGGCTTGGATCGCCGGATTATGCGTCGCGCCTCTGTCTGATTGTCGGGGAGTTCTTTGCGAAGAAGGTAGGCAAGGAAGGGCTCGGTCCATGGTGCAATCACTGCCATGACCTCATGAGCCGAAGGCGTTTCGTCCATTACGGAGCCGCTGATGATTTGGTCGTCTGGTTCGTTCATAGGGGGAACAACCTCTTCCGCACTGATGGGTCCGGTGCCCTTATTGTCGTCCTGCCAAACCACTGATGGCTTAAAGAGCCATTCCAGGAAAGTGTTTTTCGGGACGGGGTCGCGTTTGGCCCCCATGCGGGCCAATATATCAGCGGCCTGGTTGTTGTCTCTAGCGACACGATGGAATTCCAGCCCCTCGAACCGTGCGGATATTTTAAGGATGGCGTTTCTATATGCCGCCATCTTCGGGTTTTTGGCATCGAACTCGCCGTTGATTTGAGAGATGGCCAGGTTGGAGTCTCCCTGTACCTCCAGCCGTTGTATGCCCATTGAGGTTGCTATCCGAAGACTGTGCAAGAGTGCCTCGCATTCGGCTGCATTGTTGGAGTCGGCATACATGATCTGCAACATGTATCGAACGTTGTCGCCTGTAGGGGATGTGAGAATAACTCCAGCCCCCAGTCCGGCCAAAGTTTTGGATCCATCGAAGTACATCGTCCAATGGGAGTATGTACTATATTCCCTAGGGATCTCAGCCTCTGTCCATTCGGCGAGGAAATCTGCCAGCACTTGAGATTTAATAGCTCATCGTGGTTTGTAGGCAATTTCAAAAGGAAGGAGCTCAATGGCCCATTTGGCTATGCGGCCGGTGGCGTCCCTGTTGTTGATTATATTGTTCAGGGGTACTTCGGATGCCACCATAACCGAACACTCTTGGAAGTAGTGTCTTAGTTTCCGTGATGCCATAAATAATGTATAGGCTATCTTTTGGTAGTGCGGGTATCTGGACTTGCACTGCGTTAGTACTTCTGACACGTAATAGACCGGCTTCTCTATCCGGAATTTGTGTCCCTCCTCCTCTCATTCGACGATGAGCACTGCGCTAACGACTTGGTTGGTGGCCGATATGTATAGTAACATGGGTTCACCAGCGCCTGGTGTGGTGAGTATGGGATTACTTGCCAGCAGTGTTTTAATTTCTTCTAACGCAGCCGCTGCTTCATCGGTCCATTCGAAATTGTTGGTCCTTTTCAGCAATCTGTAGAGCGGTAAAGCCTTTTCACCGAGGCGGGAGATAAAGCGACTTAGCGCCGCCACGCAACTAGCCAACCTTTGGACATGCTTTAGCTCTGTGGGAAATGCAAGTTCTGATAGGGCATGGATCTTGGCCAGATTCGCTTCTATTCCTCTATGGGAAACGATGAATCCGAGCAGTTTACCAGCGGGAACTCCGAATACACACTTCTCCGGATTGAGTCGTATATCGTACTCACGTAGGCTGGCAAAGGTTTGCCTTAGGTCGTCAATCCGTAGGATGACGTGTTTGGTTTTGACTACCACGTCGTCCACGTATGCCTCGACTGTTTTACCGACTTGTTTGGCGAGACAAGTATGGATCATGCGCTGGTACGTAGCCCCATCGTTTTTTAGCCCGAAAGGCATCATGTTGAAGCAGAATGGCTGTAGGCGGTGATGAATGCGGTTGCGGCTTGATCGGATTCCTTCATTTTGATTTGATGGTATCTGGAATAAGCATCGAGGAAACACAATGAGTCGTGTCTGGCTATGGCGTCAATAATCTGGTCTATGCATGGTAAGGGGAAAGGGTCCTTAGGGCAGGCCTTGTTGTGGTCTTTAAAGTCGACGCACAGCCGCCATGATTTGTCTTTCTTTGGTACCATCACCAGGTTTGCCAACCATTCGGGGTGCTTAATCTCCCGTATGAATCCGGCCTCTAGCAGTTTGGCTAATTCTTCACCCATAGCTTGTCGTTTGGGCTCGGAAAAGCGACGCAGAGTCTGCTTGACGGGCTTGAAGCTTGAGATGATGTTCAGACTATGTTCTGCTAGCCGCCGTGGGATTCAAGGCATATCAGAAGGGTGCCAGGCGAAGGTGTCCCAATTTTCTCATAAGAATGCTCGTAGTGCTTCGTCCACCATGGGGTCCAGCTAAGCTCCGATGGACGCTTTCTTGTTGGGATCCGTCGGGTGTACCTGGAATTTAACGATTTCATCTGCAAGTTTAAAGGACGTGGATTTGGGCCTTTTGCTAAGGATCACATCGTCCTTATCTACTGTTGACCAGAGTGTGGTCAGTTCTTCTGCAGCGAAGGTCTCAGCTAGTGCCTCGAGGGCGAGCGCTGCTGTTTTTTTCAGCTCGAAGGGCTATGTTCGGATCACTGGCGATTGTGATTACTCTGTTTGGGCCTGGCATCTTGAGCTTCATATACCCGTAATGTGGTATAGCCTGGAATTTTGTGAAGGCGTCACACCCCAGCAGGGCGTGGTAGCCGCTGGGGAAGGGCACGATATGGAAGAGAAGTTCTTCAGATTGGTAGTTTTCGGGCGTGCCGAACACTACGTCCAGGGTGATACATCCTGAACAACGCGCCTCTCTCCCAGGAATGATCCCCCGGAATGTTGTGTTGCTATGCTCGATGCGAGATCGGTCGAATTGCATTTTTTCCAGGGTATCTTCGTAGATAAGGTTTAAACCACTGCCGCCATCCATTAGCACTTTATTCAACCTGAAGCCATCGACGATGGGGGTTTAAGACAAGTGCGGCCGGTGTATGATCGGGACGGATGGTTGGGCGGTCAGTATCTCCGAAGGTGATGGGTATGTCTGCCCATGAACTTGTTGCTGCCACATGATAGACCTGTTCGAGTTCTCTAAGAGCTCTTTTCCTCCTGTTCCTTGAGGGGAACGTTTCGTAGATCGTCAAGACTTCGGCATTGTATTCTGGTGGCGATGTGGAGCGCTTGTTCGGTGGTAGTGCCTCAAGGATTGCTTCACCACTTTTTGCGACCTGCCTGATGACCCAGCAGGCTCTAAGGCTGTGAGTCGGGCTTTTGTTCAGCAATACGGAATGTATAGGGCATGGTTTATCCAATAGCCCGTCAAGGATAGTCCTGACCCCCGCAAGGGGCCGATTTCTCTTTTCGGCGGGCTCGAGTTCGACTAGCCGCTTAGGAGGTATCCTCTTTTTCTGGTCTCCTCTAGGGTACTCGGTAAAGGTGGGTTCCGAAAGTAGCCGCTCGGCTTGCCAGGTGCTCTCCATGGCACAATATTTTTGCACCAAGTCAGACAGCTCGGTGAAGTTGCGAATGTGCCGACGAGCCAGGGCGTTGAGAATCCCTTCGTCGTGGCAATTGCGATTGAAGGTTGCCATTATCTCCTGGTCACTAAGACCACGTACTTTGTTTCTAGCGAGGAGGAGTCTAGCCCAAAAATGATGAACCGACTCTCCTGGTAAATGTTTAACATCCCGTAAGTCCGAAGACTTGGACTCTGATGTGATGCTTGAGTGCTCGACTTGGGTGGTGGGTGGGAAAAACTTTGATTCCACGCCGCGATGTAAGTCCGAAATTACGGGTTCCGAGTTGCATGCTAGATCAGAGACCGATACCGATCTATCTCCGGAGCGAACTCCAGGGTCTAGGTTACAAGCAAGGCCTCGATGATTAGAGATTGGGGTATGAACCGTTTTTAATTCCGGTCGTTGGGGGACGAGCCCCTAGCCGGACACTCGACGGTGGCGACTAGGTGAGTGACCGTGGGGATGAGAATCTCCCTAACGTCGGGTTTAAGCCTGATCCGGTCATAGACCGGGGTCTGCTCGTCAGTCATACACATGGTCTGAATCCGATCAAACAGCTCGTTTAGGAACGAGGCGACGGTAGGATGTGTGTCGCTGAAGCGCGTGGGGTCGATCTGCGGCGTGGCAGTTCCGGAGTTGCTTGAAAGCGGATCCGGGTCCTGTTCGGCCATAGCGGATCCGGTCACAATGATTGGATTGGGCGTTCTAGACAGCCCGAGGGTGAAGGCCGCATCAGGGGTGGGGCCCGATGTCTTCGACGTCAAGGCGTCGGGATCTGCGGGCTCCTCCATGAGAGTTGCGGGTCCTATCAAGACAAGTTCTCCCCGCGAACCAGTGACGAACTCTAGGGTTCCGAATCTGATTCCTTGATCGGGGCCAAAGCTTCCGATCTGGCCAAGGTGGCCGGTCGGGACGGTGTGCGACGAGACATCGCCGCCTGTGAAGATCTGATCAGGGACGAGAATATCCTGGCTGCAGATCTCGTTGCTTATGACAAGGCGAGCCATCGATTCCTCTGCCGATCACAGCGGAACTCTCAATGAAAGCACCAATGTCGGTGTCAAAACCGGCGGATCTCGGGTAGGGGGTCCCGAGCTGTGAGACTAGGATCGATGGTAACAAAGGGACAAAGGAGACGATGTTTACCCAGGTTCGGGCCCTCCTACGGAGGTAAAACCCTACGTCCTGCTTGATTATATTGATGATATGAAGGTTACAGAGTTGATCTACCTCGAGATCGACTAGCTTAAACCCTAGACGAGTTTCTGTGTCGTATGATCTAAAACCCTCTAGCTTATATAGACACCAGGGGTCACTAGGGTTACATATGGTCGGTTGCCCACCGGAGGGAAAAACATGCCTAAACTACCATCTTCAACTTGACGGACACGCCACGGCTCCTGAGGTCTCCTCCTTGGTGACAAGGCCTTCGATTAATCTCATCCTCAGCGAGCGGCCCATTAGCCCGACCTATGAGAAATAGGTCGGCAGTCCGAGGACCCCTTAATCCCGGACTCCCTCAGAGAACAAAGCTATGATACCAATTGAAAGGACCAAGATGACGATTAGAGGGCGTGAATAAGCATTTTGAAAAAAATCGGATTTGGCTTTATCCTGATGCGGAACTAAACTAAATGGGTACTTTTGAAGCACAAATCCTAAATATGCTTGGCTCAACTAAGTGCACCAACAACCTATGCTAAACAAGGTAGGCACTTAGAAACTAGGAGGCACAAACAATATCACAAGATATGGAAATGTAGGAGCAACAAAGAAATTCCAACTAGCACAAGATATATGAATATAAGCAAGTATGAATTGCAGAAAGTAAAGGGTGTGGAAATGAGATAACCACAAGTGATTCAGGATGCATCTTTATCCCGAAGTTCACACTCGTGAGAGTGCTAATCTCCATTAGAGTGGTGCCGAAGCACAAGCTCCAAAGCGCCACCAAGTGGCTCATCGTATTCTCCCTTTTGAGTCACCCCAACAAATGAGCCTCGATTCACTCAGGGTTGGTCTTGAAGGCAACGCCACAGCTTTACAAACTTCTCGGGAGCACATAACAAGCAAGGAAGCTTCTAGAGGAACCTTGACAACCTAGGACACTTCACACCCTTCCCCGGAGCACAGCACAAAAGGAAGCTTTCGAGGGAACCTCAACCACCTAGGCTTCTTCAGAAACTACTCTGATATATCACCAAAACGTCCAAGAGGTGGAGACCTCCAAGATTAATAAACTCACGGACTCACACTCAAACAAACCGACGCGGGGATCTCAAACCAATTCAAGAAATGCAAAGCAAGTTCAGGCATGTCGGGCCCGTGGGACAGGGGGTACCCAGTCCCGTCTACCTGCAGCCCAAGATGCGGTGCCTGCCATGGACCGAACGCGGCCCACCTCCGGACTTCGCAGGCAAGACCCTCGCGAGGGCCCCCACCTCACGAGGCATACGACAGCAAGCGCCTAAGAGTCTCGCAAAGCCCCCTTCGCGAGGCCACCACCTACGGCTGCCCCCGAGGCCTTCACGGGGCGGACTGATCAAGGGTGGCCCGGCGGGTCGCCTGGTCCTGCATCTTCACGTGGGCGATGCGCACCATGTCAAGCGGCGCCAGGAACTGTGCCAGCAGGCGTGAATGAGGAGGCTTTCCTCTTTTGTGCAAAGGGAGCTGGGCCAGCCTTCCGGTTCCCAAAGCAATATCCAAAGGTTTCCTGTTTGGTGCAAGAAGACCAAAGCTAGGGGCTCGCCGGGACGGATGTCATCCCCGAGCCCAGCAGCACGTCATGGCCGGAGGCTTTTGCAGGCGTGGACTACCTTTGTCAGGATAAGCTACAGACATGTCCCCCTTTGAACTGGCCGTTGTTGCAACCCTTCCCACCTTGTGTTTTCGGGGGAAGAGGACCAAGGCCAGTATAAGAGAAGATAGGGTGCCACTGTAGAGAGAGGGACCTCAGTTAGCCCGAACCCACCCTTGTACATGCATCCCCAAGCAATCTAGACAAGCATGAGTAGGGTTTTACACCGCAAGGTGGCCTGAACCTGGGTAAACTGCGGTGTCCATTGTTTTGCTTCCGTAGCTCGAGCACGCCGGAGAGTCGTGACGTGGCTTGAGACTGCGTCGGTATTTCCCCAAAGAGGAAGGGATGATGCAGCACAGCGACGGTAAGTATTTCCCTTAGTTATGAAACCAAGGTTATCGAACTAGTAGAAGGATCACCACCACCCAATAAGCAGCACCTGCACACAAAGAACAAATACTTGCAACCCGACGTGAAAGAGAGGTTGTCAATCTCTCTACGGTAAAAAGATAGATTAGGTAGTGATAGATAGGAGAGATAGATGTCTCAAGAACACAAAATAAAAAGAGCAAATAAAAAAGTGCAGCAATATGTTTTTGGGTTTTTTTGTTTTGTAGATCTGAAAACGAAGAAGCAAAAAGATAGACCGGAAAGCAATATGTTGGAAAAGTAGACCCGGGGGCCGTAGTATTCAATAGTGGCTTCTCTCATGAGTATAGCACACGGTGGGTGAACAAATTACTTTTGGGCAATTGATAGAAGATCAAATAATCATGACGATATCCAAGGCGATGATCATTATATAGGTATCACGTCCAACATAAGTAGACCGACTCCTTCCTGCATCTACCACTATTACTCCACACATCGACTGCTATCCAGCATGCATCAAGTGTATTAAGTTCATGGAAAAACGGAGTAATGCAATAAGAACGATGACATGATGTAGACAAGATCTATTCATGTAGGAATAGACCCCATCTTGTTATCCTTAATGGCAACGATACATGTGTGCCTTGCTGCCCCTTCTGTCACTGGGAAAGGACACCGCAACATCGAACCCATCACAAAGCACCTCTTCCCATGGAAAGAAAAATCGATCTAGTTGGCCTAACTAAACCAAAGATTCGAACAAGAAATACGAGGCTATAAGTAATCATGCATATAAGAGATCAGAGAAGACTCAAATAATATTCATGGACAGAAACTGATCATGAACTCAAAATTCATCGGATCCCAACAAACACACCGCAAAAGTTTACATCAAATAGATCTCCAAGAGACCATTGTATTGAGAATCATAAGAGAGAGAGAGGAAGCCATCTAGCTACTGCCTACGGACCCGTAGGTCTATGGTGGACTACTCACGCATCAACGGAGAGGCACCTTTGAAGAAGATGAACCCCTCCGTGATGGTGTTTAGATTGGATCTCGAGGTTCTGGAACTTGCGGCGGCTGCAATTGTGTTTCATCGACTCCCCTAGGGTTTTTGGAATATTTGGGAATCTATAGGTATCAGAGGCGGTGCAGAGGGGCCCCGTGGAGGGCACAACCCATCAGGGCGCGCTGGGGGCCCCCTGGCGCGCCCTGGTGGGTTGTGCTCTTAACAGCCCACCTTCCTGGCTCTTTTTTGGCCCACTGGGTGTCTTCTGGTCAAGAAAAAATCTTCAAAAAGTTTCGTCGCGATTAGAATCCATTTGGTATTGATATTCTGCGAAGTAAAAAACAAGCAAAAACAGCAACTGGCACTTTGGCACTATGTCAATAGGTTAGTCCCAAAAAATTATATAAAGTTGTTATAAAATGATTGTAAAACATCCAAGAATGATAATATAACAACATGGAAGAAGCAAAAATTATAGATACGTTGGAGATGTATCAAGTCATCGTGAGGTTGCAAGGAAGAGTAGGGCTACAGAACTAGCGCACCCCAGTGTTTGAATCTCCTTGGGTCCCCGGAGCCCCGATTCAGACTTTGGAGCGCCAGGTAGGGGTGTGCCATTGTTCTCCAGCTCCGTTTTGGCTCTGGCTTCGCCAACCCTATGGCTGACGCTCGTCGTGCGCGTGTCGAGCATAGAGCGGCTCGCATCGTTCAGACCGCGCCTGCGGGCCACGACGGTCGCCGCCACTCTGTCGGCGCCGAAGCTGCCGCCGCCACTGACCCCGCTGCCCGCGAGCAGCAGGACTCCTCCATGCACCCCTCCGTGCAGTAGGACGGCCGCACCGCGACGACTTCCTCCTTAAATGCCAGCCTTGGGCAGGTGAACGCGCAGGTCGCGTTGCTCATGGCGTGCGAGCTGCTATGTTTCCGCCCGGCGGACGCTGGCTACGATGCCTGGCTGGGCCGCATCACCGAGCTCGTCACCATGGCCGGAGAAGCCCCAGTGCCCTCTCGCTCGCATCGCCCTCCATCGTCTTGCGTTGGGGACGTGGCGCACGGAGCGCCTCCACCACCTCCCCTACACAACGACCCGGTCGAGCCTCGGCCCGACGCGTGCCCGCGTGACCAGCCTCGCGGAGCACCTCCGTAGGTCCAGGATGAAGCCAGCTGCCAGATCGTCCGTCGTGCGCCACCCGATGTGCGCGTGATCCTAGAGCCGCAGCACCAACACCAGGACCGGATCGTCCAGGATGTCGCGGCGACAGGTCGCCAGAACCGGGCCGCCCTCACGCGCGGAGTCCCTTCGAGTAGCATAGGCTGCCGGGCCTTTACTCGCGAGCTACGCCGGGTGGTTTGGCCCATCAAGTTCAAGCTTGAGCTGCCCCTGCGCTATGACGGCATCCCTAACCCCATGGATTTCATCAAGCTATATGCGTTGAGCATCGAGGCGGCGAACGGCGACGACAAGGTCATGGCAAACTGGTTCCCCATGGCCCTTAGGGATGGCGCACGCTCCTGGCTCATGAACCTGCCCGAGGAGTCAATCTCTTCGTGGAGCGAGCTCTGAGAGAAGTTCATCACCAACTTCAGGGGCATGCACGATTGCCCTCTCTCCGTCAATGACCTGCGGCACGTGAAGCAGCGCCCTGGAGAGACCTTACCCAAATACATCCAGCGCTTCAGCCAGGTGCGCAACAAGATCCCGCGTGCCTCGGACGAAGCCGTCATCATGGCGTTCACCAACAGCGTCAAGGACGTCCGGATGTGCGAGAAGCTCGCCATCAACGACAGCCTAAGCTCGGCCCTAGAGTTGCTCAACATCGCTGACAAATGTGCCAAGGCCGAAGAGTGTCACCTGTTCATCCAGGATGACCCAGACGCCGCGCCCGACGACATCAAGGCAAAGGGCAAGGAGGTCAAGCACAAGGGCCCTGCCGTGCTCGCGGCGGAGCCGGAGCAGAAGCACGGCCATGACCATGATGTGCCCAAGAAGGATCGCCGCCCGCTCTGCATCTACCACAACATGCGCACCCACAACACCGAAGACTGCCAGGAGCTCAAGGCCCTCCGCGACTAATGCGTCGGCTGGCGCCTGGACCATAACGACTCCGGCACTGGTCGCGGAGGTGGCCGCAGCGGCGGCAGGTGGGAAAACCGCAATGGCAACCCCTGCCAGGGCTGGCGTGAGCAGCCTGATGAGGACGGCTGGTGCGATCAGCCGCGTGAGGGCACCTGGCATGAACAGCCTCGCGAGGCGTGCCCTCAGGACAACGCCGCTCTCCCGCCGTTGCCGCCGCCGCCCAGGAGGAACGACAATAACCAGCATGACGAGGGGGCTGGGGGCTATCAAGAGCCTTGAGCGGTAGCACGTATCCTCGGTGGAGGTCATGCCCCCGCGTCGAACCGCCTGTTCAAGCAGTTCTCTCGTGAGGTGAACACCGCTCTCCCGAAACCGGAGGCCGCACGGCCCCTCAAATGGTCACAGTACGCCATCTCCTTAGACGGCAGGGACAGCTTCAAGACCATGGCTGTTGCGGGCGCGCTTCCCATGCTGTGCACTCCCACCATTAGCAACGTCCTAGTCACCAAGACCCTCATTGATGGAGGCGCCGACCTCAATGTGCTCTCTGTCGAGACCTTCGAGACACTCCAAGTGCCTCATGACCAGCTGATGCCTATCACGCAATTCTCTGGGGTAACAGATGGCTCCACCATTCCCCTGGGACAGGTCCGCCTCCCCGTCACCTTCGGCGCGCGCGTCAACTACCACACCGAGCTTATGGACTCCGACGTGGCGCACATCGGCCTCGCGTACAATGCAATCCTGTGATACCCGACGCTGGCCAAATTCATGGCGGCAACCCATCACGGCTACAACATCCTCAAGATGCCTAGCTGTAGCGGCGTCATCACCATCGCCTGCGACGAGAAGGACGCGGTCTGTTCCCTCGACCGCACCTAGAAAGCTGCCGCGAGTGACCATTCCGATGGTGAAGGAGGCGCTGGGTCTCGTGAGGCCGCGCCCCCAAGGAAGAAGCAGTTGTTGCCTGTCCAAGGCCTCGCCAAGGTGAAGAATGCAGCACCTCACGCCAGTGTCATGAGCCCCGTGCCTACAGCCGGCGCCTGCCTCCCCCAGCATAGGAAGGCGCACCCGGCACCCCCCTCAAGCCAGGCTCGGGGGTTCCATCTGGAAAATGTCTAATCTGAGCAGCGTGACGAGGGAGGTGCTCGGGCAACACTTGGAGGCGTGCTTGGACACGCGCGCCCGCAAGCAAGGAATGCGGTGCCAGGCAACAGGTGCACAAGAGTTCATCACCCAAGAGAGTAGCAAGCTGCGTGAGGCACAGGCCATGCGTGGCGAGAGCCGCCCGAAGCGTTCTACCAACCCGGCTGGTGTCCCCGGGAAGGACTGCAAGGTGCGCATGTGCGTTGACATCGCAGGCGTCAACAGGGTTGGTTCCAATGACCTCTTCTGGCCATTGCGTGTTGGGCTGAGCAGGGGCGTCAGCACCAACTATGCCCGCATGCCCATTGGCCTGGAGAACGCTGGCGCTACCATTCGCAGGTTTGCGTAGCTCACGATGGTGCCTCGCGAGGCGTTAGGCCCCCGTGAGCCCTCAAGGCCTCAGGAGCCAGCCGGCCCCATAGAGGTGAACCCCCGCGGCATGCTCCGTCAAGCAGCCCGACGCTTCCGCAGCAGCATGATTGCCAGGTGACTTTTTAGTTTGTTCAAATTGAGGGCGCCCTTTGGGCTGCATTATCTTCAAGAGGGCAAGGGACAACCCCTGCAGCACTCGCACTTTTTGGTTATGTAGCAAATTTGGTTATCCTTTGATGAATTCATGACGCTTGCTTAAGCCTTGCGCCTGGTGCTTCGTCACCACCTGCAATTGCCGCGCCCTCGCGACTCTTCTCCCGGCCGTCCCGTGACTGGGGCTAGACACGGCGTCTGTGCTCAGAGCCGTCCCTTCAGCATTGATAAATCCAAGCGATCGAGCTCTGTCTCGCGAGCCTCCTCCCGTGCACGTCACCTCACAAACGTCCTTGGTGTCTCGCCCTTTCATAGAACCGTCACGAGCAAGCGAGTAAGGGCGCGGCTCAATATTGTATGTCTGCCAATGAGGTGTTTCTCCACCTCAGGCACCACGGGTCCGGCGACCTTTCCCTTGATCATTCCATGGAGGAACTTGAAACGGCGTTTGTGCTCAGGTCCGTCCCTGTAGCGTTGCTAAACCTGAGTGACCGAGCTCTGTCTGACAGGCCAACCTGCACACATCACCTCATTGGGTCCTTGATGTGCAAGCTCTCCTAGCGGTTGCCTCCGGACAAACGTCTGATGCGCATTGCCCCCATGTCCCAGATTACATGAGCACACAGTTGCGTCAAGAGCTAGGCGCAAACCGCCTGAAGACCGAGGAAGGAGCTCCTGAGCTCCGTGCCCAGAGCGTCCGACACCTCCGCAAACGCTGCTCGTGACCCTCTTACGTAAGAATGGGGTTGTGGCTGTACACGCCCCGGAGACTCTGAAATAGAGCTCCCGTCCACGTCCAAGTGGAAGCCCCATGCTTAGCGCTGGTGGAATGGTCGAACCGCGACCATGCCCAGGCCCAACTGGAAGCCCCATGCTCCGTGCTGGCGAAACGATCAAACTTTGATCATGCCCACGCCCAAGTGGAAGCCCCATGCTCCGCGCTGGTGGATAGTCAACTGAGAACCTCACCCTCTCCCGCGGCACGCCCTCGCTGGCTTCCCCTTATGCCTCACGCGAGCAGGGGCTGGACATGGTGCCTATGCTCGGGTTAGTCCCATCAGCGCTGAATAACCCAAGGGACTGAGCTCTGGCTTGCGGGCCTGCTCCCGTGCACGTCACCCCACCAAGGCCCTTAGTGTCTGGTCTCCTCGCGTGACACCCAAGCGCAAGCTAGCGAGCATGCGTCGTTCAAAACGAAGCTGTTTGTGCACAAGATTTCCCCTCGGGATGGATCAATTGATGGGTCTCACAAGGCGTCCGCTCCCGACAAGTGACAACCAATTGGTGTTGCGAAGAGCTAAGTATGAAAATCCCCCCGGGACAGCCTCGCCATCGCCAACATCTTCCCTCATGCGGGCCGCTTGCATGTCAAAGGGGGGCCCTTGAGTATCGCGCCTCAGGAGCCTTCACTAGCACCCGAAGCCCTTCACCTCCTGGCTTTGTCCAGGCACCGCGACCTCACATTCCAGCGACGACTGAGGTATGCGCGTGGCTGAACCCTGCTGACGTAGAGCATGAAGGCAAGCGAGAGAGAAACTAAGCACGGAGAGGAAACCCGCGGATCACAAACTATACAAACTTCTAGTGTTTCACAAATTAAACTGTCGCCTTAACACCTCCGCAAGGCGGATTTAGTCTATTACAGGAGGATAAAAGGAAGCTTCAGGAAGAAGGGTCGCCGTTGCCATTGTCGTCGCCCACCAAGGCCTCGCCGGTCTCGTCATCGTCGCCACAGGAGAACTTCCCAAGCAGCACGCTCATGTGGCTCTCCACAGCTTCTACCTGGTTGTCGTGAGATTCTTCGGGGACGGGGGCCTATCACCTCATCGAAATTGAAGCCAAGATCGCGGAGTAGGAGGTGGCTGAAGATGCGGGTCGCCGCCACAAAGAAGAGATCACGGCATTCTTCCTCCAGGATACCGTCCACCTTCCGGGACGAGTCCTCGAGGTCCTCCACGATCTTGGACGAAAGCTTGGCATAGCCGGCATCATGGGCGCTAAGAGGAGCTTCGAACCCCCCTGTATACAGAACTCAGGGCTCTACGCGCCCTGGGCTCGAGAGAAGAAAACGCGGTGTGGTCCGCTACCGCCTTCACGTCGGCATTGGCCTGAATCTCCTTCTCCCTGGCATCCAGCTTAGCGTTGGCCTCGAAGACTTGCTTGGGATGGGCTTCTTGGGCCTCGACCACCTCACGCTGCAACATATCCAGGCGCCTGTGCTCCATGACCTGATCGGCCGCCGCCTTCGCCAACTCGGAGTCACAGTCTGTGAGCTTCGCCTCGCGGGCCTTGAGGTCATCTTCCTGCAGCTGGAGCTGCTGCGCCCGTGCAGCTTGTACGTCCTGAAGTGCCTTTAAGCCGCCTTCCGCTTCATCGCGGCGCTTGGTGGCCGCCACCATCTCAGCAAGGGCGCTCTCGTGAGCTCCGGTCACCTCGGCGGTCTCTTTCTTGCCCTCTGCGATGGCGGCATCAGCCCTGCCTTGGGCCTCCTTTGCGACAGCGTCGAGTTGGCGCCACCCCGCAGCGAGCCTCGGGCGCTCCACAACAAGACGCATCTCGGCGTCCCAAAAGTCTGCCCCGAGATGGTCGAGCGCGGCCCGGGCATCGGTCAAGGCTTCACGCCTGAGCAAGGCGTCACAATCCACAAGGGCAAGAGCTTGGTGAGGGGATGGTGTCTCGGCGCTTGTTGTCGTGATGACCGAAGAGGCCCCCGCGCCCTCTGCCTATGGCGCAGGGGGCTCCAGGTCCTCCCCCGCACCCGGATCCCGCGGTGCACTTGGTGGGACTACCGCGCTAGCCTCCTAAGCCCCGGAAGTGAGCACAACTTGAGGTTGCCCCGTGGTGGGGGGTAAGGACAGCCGGCGGAGGCTGAGGCGCCCGCGCCTCCTCCGAGGGCTGTGCCGTCGCGGCGCTTGCGGGTGGCGCCAGGGGCTAGGTGTCGGTGCACTAGGACTGGGGTACCCAGTGCCCCTGACCTATGCACAGGCAGTAGTAGCAGAACCCATCAACGTAAGTACGGTCAAAACCAGTCCAATACAGAGAAGCCGCTCTATGTGAGATCGAGGAGCGCATCAAGAAGACGAAACCAGCATTCAAGACCAAAACTCCGACAGAAGCAGCCTGCGCTGGCCAATCAACGCCGGCAAGGTCGATGCAATGGCCCAGAACAGGCATGAACCGCGCCAGTCGCGTCCCCGGTGCCTGCCGGGAACCAAGGTGCACACATCTTCAGGAAGACCTGGCAAGCCATCCCCCGGCAGGCGCGAGCCGATCGTCCACCGCTCCACCGCATCGCAACGCCAGTCATTTGTCGATGCGGTGTCGAGCCCTCAGATAGCTAAGTTGCTCTCGCTAAGCACGTGGCGACTCGCTGGGAGATAGATTATGCCCAATTGACACCCGTCCAGAGGCGTGTCAAGATATTGACCAATAGTTAGCTAAAGCGGTGGTAAAAGCCTGCCGGGGATGCATCCCCGCATGCCACCTAGACTAGCATTTATGGCATTTTGTCCTAAGTGCCAGAGTTAGGTATGATAGCACTGTTGCCTATCTAATCACTAGATAATGTCTGTTTTGCCACTGTGGCTGCCCCTTGAGCTATAAAAGGAGGCCCAAGGCAACCTAGCTAGAGATTCGGACCTTTGGACACTTGTACTCGCGTAGCAGCTCTCCCGAATGCAACCTTGCTGGGTTTGAGCACTGCGTGTGCTTCGTGTTCCCCCGATCAATCCACCAAAGCAGGAGTAGGATTTACACTTCCCAGCAGCCCGAACCTGGGTAAAACACCAGCGTCTCGTCGTTGTGCTGCCTCACCACCTTTGCTCTTTGTCCAACGTGACCTCACCCCTGCCGAACCACAAAGGGGCCCTTGGCCACTGGCTGCACGTGCCGACCCGACATCTTTGGCGTGCCAGGTAGCGGGAGCATCATTTGCGCAAACCTGAGATTGTGAGTGGCGTGTCGATCTTCATCACCGTCTTCTCCATCTATGGCTCCCAAGAAGAAGACCGGCGCGACCGCGCATCCCTCCACTTCGAAGGACCCCTCGCACGCAGCTGCGGACGCCGTTGGCACCGCGGCGGCAACGAGGGAGGTGGGCGTCGTGGGTGACGCGACTGGCGCAGGCGGTGCCACCGTCGTGTTCCCCACGGCGGAAACTAGAACGGGGAACGCTGAAGAGGAGCAACAACAACAACATTTTGGCGAGCTCAGCCCAAGTGCCGCGGGAGGAGGAAATGTCCAGTCTCCACCTCCCCGCCGCACTAGTGGCCGTGGCCGCAACAGCGGCGCCCAATCTGGGGAAAGCTGTGATCTTCTAGCTGCGCCTGTCAAAGGCACGGCTGCTGGGCGCGCGCCTCACCGAGAGCAAGACGGAGCGCCGAACAGGACCATAGACCCACAAGTTCGACCTCCTCCACGTCAGACCGCCCCGGCGATCGATGCACGGCGACAAGAATGCGACGACACCCCTCTTGGTTCCACGAGGAGTCGAGCGACGTCGCGATCCGCCTCTCTAGCCATGCCGGCCACGGCAGCAGAAGCGATGGCGCGGGCCCAGCTGCTGTTAAATTTCCTGCCGACGGCTGACAAGATGGACGAGTGGAGAGCCACCATCCAGAGTTTGATCGGCTTCATCGAGGCCAGCAAATCGCAGCATGCAGAGCCATCGCGATGCCCGTGGATGGCGACCTAGGCTGACGATCGTGTCGAGGGTGCCGCGCCAACGGTGTAATCCCCTCCGCGACAACAGACCCAGAGGCAGCCACAACGAGCTCGACTTGCCGATGAGCTTGACGAAGCATCTATGGCCTCATCCGGCCTGCACGATCGCCGGGACCAACAACGTGTCCTGGAAGACCGGCGGAGGGAAGACGTGCGCGTCACCATAGAGCGACGCCGGGAAGCACACCGCCAATCCGACAGGCACAACGGCCCAGATGCAGGCGACCCCGCACCCAGTGCTGGCGGGTACCTGCCTTATGAGGTTGGGTGCCCTGCCTTCACTTGCGAGTGGTGACAGGTCTGCTGGCCATCGGCACGAGCTTTCAAGCCTGAACTGACGGAGAAATACGACGGGAAGCTATACCCGGCGGAATTCCTGGGCATCTGTACGATAGCCGTTCAAGCCGCCGGGGGAAGAGATGAGAAGGTGCTCGCCAACTATTTCCCTTTGGCGCTCGAGCCAAATGTGAGATCGTGGCTGATGCACCTGCCGGAGAACTCTATTTCATCATGGGCTGACTTGTGCAACGAGTTTGTCGGCGCCTTCACAGGTGGCCACCAGGAGCCAGGACAGCCCAGCGACCTACAAGTCCTTCCGCACAAGGAGGGCGAAACCTTGCGAAAGTACATCCAGAGATTCAGTTGTGTACACCGCAATATTCCAGAGATACACCCCGCAGCCGTGATTGCCGCGTTCCATTCGAACATGCGCAACAGGAGGATGCGAGCCAAGATGAATGTTAGACTCCCCAAAACCGTCAATGAGTTGTACACATTGGCGGACAAGTGTGCTCATGCTGAGGAAGGAAGGAGACTCCCCGGAGAGGAGGCTCGCATCTAAGTCGACTTAGATGACGACGATGATGCCCCTGGCCCGAAGGGGAAAAGCCGAAGGCGCAATAATAAGCGTAAGGGAAAGGCAGTGTTGGCCGTTGAGAGCTATGGTAATCTCAGTGCTGGCAAGAAGGCCAAGGCCAAGGCCCCCGGCAAGGGAGCTGTCGGGTGCGCTGATTGCCGGGAGGCCGCGGCGGCAGAGAAAACCGGAAAGTTCGACGGGCCACACTGCAAAATCCACCGCACCAAAGGCCATGATCTCCAAGAATGCCGCCAAGTTGAGAAGCTTGCTGAGAAGCAGAAGGCTAAATACGAGAAGCATGACAAGGAGAGAGGCCAAGATGGTGCTACTGGTAAGGGCCGTGGTGGTAGAGGGGGCCACCCCAGCAAGGCCCCGCAGCAGAAGGAAAAACCTGCTAGAGGCCGTGAGTAGAAAGAAGGAGATGATATGAGTGATGATGAGGATGATGGAGAAGAGTCTAGTGATCGAGAATTCCAGAAGGCAACTGAAGCCATGTGTGTTGACGGGGGTGCGTCCTTGCATTCCTCTCATCGCCAGGTCAAGCAGTGGGCACGTGAGATCAACGCCATGGAGCCAGCTGCATAGTCCAGAAGGCCACTCAAATGGTCCCGCACGCCTATCATCTTTGACGAAGAGGATCATCTTGACCGCACCACTGCAGCCGGATGATTGCCGTTGTTGGTCTCCCCAACAACCCGCAACCTCAAAGTACCCAAGATGTTAGTTGACGACGGGGCGGGGTTGAACTTAATCTCCCATAAAGTGGTTGAAAAGCTGCAGATCCTTGACGAAGAGCTCAGAGCTATGGGTACGTTCCAAGGAATCAACCCCGGCAGGAGCCGACCCAAGGGAAAGATCACTTTGCCTGTGACATTTGGCGGGGAGTTGAACTACCGGACTGAAGGTGGTATTTGATGTGGTCAAACTCCCTCTGCCTTACAATGGAATTCTTGGTCGCCCAGCTCTGGCAAAATTCATGGCAGCATCCCACTATGCTTACAACACTTTGAAGATGCCAGGGCCCATGGGAATCATCTCCATATCGTCTGATAAGAAGGATGCAGTTATATGTGTGGACAAGATGTATCGAGACGTGCTAGCAGCTGAGGTCGCAGAGACCCCAGCTCCCGCCAAGGAATCAAAAAAGGAGTAAAAGTCTAGCAGGGACACCGGAAAGGACTCCGGGAAGCGCGCCTCTTCGGATTGCGCTGCACCCGTCGATGACCTGCCGGAGAGTTCCACTAACAAGAGATCCAAAGTCACCAATCCTGCAACGAAGAAGGTCCTAGCAAGGCAGGGTGGCGCTGATGGTACGTTTACCATCAGTGCCACCTTTAATGACAAATAGGAAAGCACGCTCGTTGCCTTCCTGCGGGAGAATGTCGATGTGTTTGCTTGGCAACCATCTAACATCCTTGGTGTTCCCTGGGAGGTAATTGAGCACCACATTGCTGTCTGCCCTCATGCCAGGCACGTCAAGCAAAAAGCTAGAAAGCAAGCCTTGAGCGGCAGCAGTTCATCGCCGAGGAAATCAAGAAGCTCGAAGCAGCTGGTTTGGTCAGAGGAGTGTCGCATCCAACTTGGTTAGCCAACCCGGTAGTGGTGCGCAAGGCAAATGGGAAATGGAGGCTTTGCATTGATTTCACTGACTTGAACAAAGCATGCCCGAAGGACCCTTTTCCCTTGCCGCGCATCGATCAGATTGTTGATTCCACTTCCGGGTGTGACTTGCTTTCCTTCTTGGATGCAAACTCTGGATACCACAAGATATTCATGGCCAAGGAAGATGAGGAAAAGACCGTGTTCATAACTCCGTGTGGATGGTACTGCTTTGTATGTATGCCCTTCAGGTTAAAGAGCGCTTGTTCTACCTTTGCAAGGGCCGTGCAGATTGGATTTGAACCTCAGTTACACAGGAACGTGGAAGCTTACATGGATGACATAGTAGTGAAAACCAGAGATGAAGCAACCCTCATACAAGACTTGGAAGAAACTTTTATGAACTTGCACAAGATCAATTTGAAGCTCAACCCTGAGAAGTGTGTGTTTGGTGTCCCATCTGGCAGGCTACTGGGGTTCTTTGTATCTCAGCGGGGAATAGAAGCCAATCCCGATAAGATCAAAGCAATCAAGCAGAAAAAACCACCCAAGTCCGTCAAGGACGTAAGACGATTGGCCGGATGCATTGCCGCGTTTAGTAGGTTCATCTCCAAATCCACTGAACGCGCCCTGTCGTTTTTCATGATTCTGAAAAAGGCCGGCCCGATGAAGTGGACCCCGGAAGCAGAAGCAGCGCTGCAAGATCTGAAAGCTTACCTTTCCTCTGCTCCCACCTTGGTCGCGCCTAAACCGCAAGAACCGTTGCTACTATACTTGGCGGTAACGAATCAAGTGGTTAGTGCAGCGCTGGTGGCGCAGCGAGAAGTGGGTGAAGATGCAGCCGTTGCGACTAATTTCACTAGGGTTGGAACCAAAGCATTCGCGGCAGGACCTGATACCAACCAAGGGGAACCGAAGCAAGCAAACGAAGGCAGTTTCAAGGAAGCGGCAAAGAAGAAAGTGGTGCAGCGACCAGTATACTTTGTCAGCTCCTTGTTACAGGGGGCTAGGTCAAGGTACTATGGAGTGCAAAAGCTGATCTTCGGCCTTCTCATGGCCTCAAGGAAACTGCGCCACTACTTCCAAGGCCACAAGATCATAGTTGCCACCCGCTTTCCACTGCAGCGTATATTGAGGAACCCCGAAGCCACTGGCAGGATAGTTGAGTGGGCGCTAGAGCCGTCAAGTTTTGGTTTGATGTATGAGAGCATGTCCACAGTTCAGAGCAGGGCGTTGGCGGAATTCATTGCGGAATGGACGCCCATGCCAGACGAAGAGGTTCCAGAGACAATTCTCCCCGACAAAGAAGCGCCTAAGGAATGGATCATGTATTTTGACGGTGCTTTCTCGCTTCAGGGCGCCGGAGCAGGTGTGCTCCTCCTCGCCCCCACTGGAGAGCATCTCAAATATGTGGTTCAAATGCACTTTCCCCGGGAGGAGGCCACCAACAACACCGCTGAGTATGAGGGGCTGCCTGCCGGACTCAGAATCGCGGTAGAGTTGGGAATCAAGAAATTGATCATCCGAGGAGATTCTCAACTCATGGTAAAACAAGTCAACAAAGATTATCAGAGTCCGTTGATGGAAGCATACGTAGAAGAGGTGAGGAAGTTGGAGAAGCACTGTGATGGATTACAAGTAGAGCATGTACCGCGTGCAGAAAACAGCATCGCTGATAGTCTATAAAAGTGCGCCGCGCAAAAGCCTCCTGTGGAACCAGGAACTTTTGTCCTCCACCTCACTCAGCCATCAGTATCCCTGTCAACGATGACCAGGAAAAGGAGAAAGCTGAACTCCGGCAAGCATTTCCTGGCAAAGCTTCCTGAAGCCGTTGGTAGAGAGGCTACCGGGGACATTCTCGTTTCGGTTGGTGAGCAGCTCCCTCCTGCAGAACCCCAGGTTCATGCGGTCGAGGTAAGCGCTCCCACAAACGAGGAGATGCCTTTACTCCTCGTTGCCGAGCCACAGGCTCCAACTTGGGCACAACATATAGTCCACTTCCTTCAAACAGGAGAACTTCCCGAAGAACAGGAAGAAGCCGAAAAATAGCCCGTCAGTCAAGTATGTACCAGTTTGTCGATGACACTCTGTACAGAAAAAGAACAAATGGTGTGAAACTAAGGTGCATTCGCCGGGAGGATGGACTGAAGCTGTTGGCAGAGATTCACGAAGGCATGTGTGGGTCTCACATTGGATCAAGGGCCCTTGCCGGAAAAGCCTTCAGGCAGGGATTCTATTGGCCCACTACCCTTCAGGATGCAATTGAGCTAGTCACCTAGTGTGAAGCCTGCTAGTTCCATTCCAAGAACATTCATCAACCAGCACAAGCTCTCTAGACGATCCCTTTATCTTGGCCATTCTCGGTCTGGGGGCTCGATATTTTGGGCCCCTTTCCCCGCGCCGTCGGGGGCTTTGAATTCTTGTTCGAAGCAATCGTCAAGTTTACAAAGTTGCCTGAGGTGGAACCAGTGAGAAAGGTGACCGCGCAGTCAGCTGTCAAGTTCCTGAAAGGACTAGTGTGCCGTTTTGGAGTGCCCAACAGGGTGATCACCGATAATGGCACCAGGTTCACGAGCCGCAGCTTTATGCAATACATCCAAAGCCTTGGAAGCAAGGTCTCCTTCACCTCTGTTGCCCACCCGAGGAGCAATGAGCAAGTCAAGAGGATGAATGCTGAAGTGTTGCGTGGTCTCAAGACAAGAACTTTCGATAGACTGCGAAGAAGTGGCAAGCGCTGGATAGACGAGCTGCCGGTGGTTCTCTGGTCCCTCAGAACGACACTAATTCGAGCTACCGGCCAGACGCTCTTCTCCCTAGTATATGGGGCGGAAGTAGTTCTCCCCACGAAACTCATATACGGGTCACCTCGAGTATTTGCCTACGATGAAGTAGAGCAAGAGCAGCTACGGCATGATGATGCCATGCTCCTCGAGGAAGATCGTCTCCTGGCCGCTGTGTGTGCACGCTACCAGCAAGCCCTACGCTGCTATCATAGCCGCAGGGTCCACGCCCAGACCCTTGAGGAAGGCAACCTTGTCCTTAGGCGTGTTCAGTCCGCCAAGGGTACCAACAAGTTGACGCCAAAGTGGGAAGGCCCTTTCCGGGTAGCACGAGTCACCAGACCTGGCGCAGTCCGTCTGGCGACCGAAGATGGCATCAAAATGCTTAACACATGGAATATTGAGCATCTTCGTAAGTTCTACCCGTAAGGCACTGTCGCCAGGCTCAGTCCCTGGCAACCACCTTTTGTACAAGCCTTGCCACAGTGCATGTAACCCTTTGTACAAAGCCAGGCGCAGACCCTATGCACGCAGTAATAAAGCTAGGCATTGCATCATACCATCGAACTGCATGTTTACTATGCATTTTAATTTTTTAGAAATTTGCTAGAGTACTTGATGAGCCTGTGATCCTTGTTACCTCATTCTCTCTCTCCAGAGGACAGAGGCCTCATGCCCTACATGTTTGACCGTCAGGAAAACAAGGAAGAAGGGCAAAGAAACAAGGACGGCAGCCTGCCGTACTCCAGAAAGGGATACTGCCTGAAAAGATAAGTCTAATCTCATATTCCAAGCTCGGTGCCATTTGCTCCCTTAAGGAAACCCTTGTTATCCTTTTTGACTGTGTACAATGAAGTCCTTCACGCAATGGAAACCCTTGTCAGGACGAGCCATCCCCCAGCTCCTATCGCTTATCAGCTCTGGGGTGCCGCGCTGATACCGACAAGGAGTCTTGCCAGGGAATGATACTAGCCTGCTGCAGGGGGCTAGCCCCCACCCCTTTGGCGCTCGCGATTACTACTAACCCGGCAAATAGTTCCGTGCGGCACGGACAAACATGCTGACACAGTATAAACAAGGGGAGAAAGGGATAGTACTTAAGGAAGAGAAATATCATTCTTTCATTCATTTTCGGTACAAAATGGATAGAGATACAATAGAGGATGACCCTTAAACAACTATTTATTTGACTTTCTCCCCTAGGAACAAGCTACAAAAAGGAGAAAGGACGAAAGGAGGGCCTAAGCAGAAGCCCGGCCTGACCTCGTCAGGACCGGCAGGGCGTGGCTCGGCAAGACCACCAGCAGGGAAGACGAAGCCGAAGTCCACGAGCCTGCCAGGGTCCAGCTGGGGGAGGAGGCGGTGCCCAAGTCGAGAACCCCCGGCAAATCGCTCTGCCGGGGGGCTAGCTGACGGTGATGGTGCGACCGGCAGTCAGCTGGAGTCCGAGTCGTCGTCCTCCGACTTGACAACCAGGGCTCGCTGTTGCCGTCTTCACCGACACTGTTCTCCTTGTCGCTATCGCTCGAGGAGGAGCTTTCATCGTCGCTCAAGCTCTCTTCGCAGCAGCCAAGACGAGTGCCCGAATGCCCATAGATCTTGATAGAGAGCATGTCAGCCTCCACCAGCTTGAAGCGGAAGACGTACCCACCCATGAAGTTATGGGCACGTGCGAGGGTTTTCCTCCGGCGCCTGAGGAACATGACGCGGGGCGCTGGAAGCTCGACGTCAGGCTACATGACACCATTACAGCAGTCGTGCACGCGCAACCACATCACGTGCGGTTTGTCGGCCTCCATCACCCTGGCGAAAGGGCGAGGGGGTCGCAAACGGCTAGGGGGAGGGCCACGTAGCCTCACAACAAGCTCCAGTGCCGTACCTTCAGTATGTCCCATCGCTAGGGAAGGAACCGCCGACAGAGGAGGATTGGGTGCGGCGCTCCGCCTCCACCGGCCGCGAGCCCCGCATCGGCCCCGGCCTCTTCCAGCGCTCTCACCGTGCGCGCTGAAACCGCCTCCTGCCACCGCGGCTGAAGCAACGGCATGATCCCGAGGGGAAACTCTCGTCGCCGCGGCGGAAGCTGGGGGTCATCCTCGCCTTCTCATCATGGTGGTGACTGGTGCGTCCAAAGACGGAGAAGAAGGGCAAGCTATGTGAACATGAGATCGAGGAGGAGAAGGGAATGGATGAGCATCGCCCGTTGTGACCCCCCAATTTATAGGGGAGGGCACGGGGGCTGGCTCTCATCCGCTCCAAGGCGGCCGCCCATCTCCACCAATTCCACTACCCAGGATCACGGGCGAACAGGTAACCGCCCCATTGCTCCAATCCCGGGCGCTGCGGTTTCTGCCACTCCCACACCTTTGAGCCATGCGCATCCACCGCAAACTCCCCGCAATGCATGCGGCGCGCGTGGCGGAAACGGCCTGAGGTAGTAGGTAATTGCTGGTTTGAAAGTCGGCAGTTACTCCCTCATATTGCGCTCCTGTGCATAAATTTTGGGCCTGACCCAATGGCGCTGGGCGAGCACGTTTGGGCCAGACCAGGGAGCTCCTGTCGGTGCACTAGGACTGGGGAACCCAGTGCCCCTGACTTATGCACATGCAGTAGTAGCAGAGCCCATCAATGTAAGTACGGTCAAAACCAGTCCAAACCAGAGAAGCCGCTCTACGTGAGATCGAGGAGCGCATCAGGAAGAAGAAACCAGCATTCAAGACCAAGACTCCGACAGAAGCATCCTGCGCTGGCCAAGCAACGCCGGCAAGGTCGATGCAACGGCCCAGAACAGACCCGAACCGCGCCAGTCGTGTCCCCGGTGCCTGCCGGGAACCAAGGTGCACACATCTTCAGGAAGACCCGGCAAGCCATCCCCCGGCAGGCGCGAGCCGACCGGCGACCGCTCCACCGCATCGCAACGCCAGTCATTTGTCGATGCGGTGTCGAGCCCTCAGGTGGCTAAGTGGCTCTCGCTAAGCACGTGGTGACTCGCTGGGAGACAGATTATGCCCAATTGACACCCGTCCAGAGGCGTGTCAAGATATTGAGCAATAGTTAGCTAAAGCGGTGGTAAAAGCCTGCCAGGGATGCATCCCTGCACGCCACCTAGACTAGCATTTATGGCATTTTGTCCTAAGTGCCAGAGTTAGGTATGATAGCACTGTTGGTTATCTAATCACTAGATAATGTCTGTTTTGCCACTGTGGCTGCCCCTTGAGCTATAAAAGGAGGCCCAAGGCAACCTAGCTAAAGATTCGGACCTTTGGACACTTGTACTCGCGTAGCAGCTCTCCCGAAGGCAACCTTGCCGGGTTTGAGCACTGCGTGTGATTCGTGTTCCCCCGATCAATCCACCAAAGTAGGAGTAGGGTTTTACACTTCCCAGCGGCCCGAACCTGGGTAAAACACCAGCGTCTCGTCGTCGTGCTGCCTCACCACCTCTGCTCTTTGTGTAACGTGACCTCACCCCTGCCGAACCACAAAGGGGCCCGTGGCCCCATAGGTGATCGTGTGCATCATGACCCGACACTGGGCCACCACGTCTTCAGCAATTGGACCCCTCACCATGCGGGAGAAAAGCTGGCCGCAGTCGAGACGCCCATGCGCCTGGGTGTGGTGGAGCCTGGCCGCCCAGGCGTAGCACCGGTCCGGCGCGAAGGGCCCCCACGCCCGCCGAGGCTGCGGCCGAGAGTGGATGCAGCCTTCTGGACGGGGGTCACCTTCGCCCTGGCGATCACCTTTGTCTCCCTTTCCTTGCCGCTGCTCTGGCACCTGCACAAGAGAGGAGCCAGCATCAATAGACGGATCATAGGTGTCTGGCATAAGAATAGACGAGCGCTTTCTCATCCCTGGCAGCCCACTTCCTCTTTTTCTCAACGGCAGGTAGCATGCCCACGCCGCCGCCGTGCGCCGCCCCAGTGCTACTCGAGGGGCACTCGACACGGTCCCTGGTAAGCCCAGTCATGTCTCCCTCATTTCCGAGGGCAAGGGGAGCCTCCTGAGGGGATGCGGCCGCCGCGGGTGTGACTGCCGCCTCGCTGACAAGGGCCGCCATTGCTGTTGCCTAGACAGCCGCGGGTTAGGCCCCGTTCCCCCCACCGTGTCGGAATGCCGAGGAGGCGTGGCCCGGGACCGCTCGCCCCTGCCGTCATCGTCGTCCCCAAAACCACGGAGGGATTGGCGGTGCTCAGGCGGCAGCACCCGACCCACGTCTTCATCCTCCTCTATTGCCTCCGAGTCTGCACCGTCGTCACCTTCGCTAGAGGACGACACCACGACGGAGGAGCTCCTCTGCGACCCAGCACCACCACTTAGCACGAGCCCCCATTCGTTGAAGAGTGGCATTTCTGCAATTAGCTCTGCTTTGTCGTCATTGTTGTACAGCGGGGACGCGGCCTCAGGAGGATCCTCGGGGATGAAGCCGAGCAGAGCCCACAGAACCCCGTCCAGCTCTTCGGTCGTCAGGCCGGCAGCGTGCAGCCTCATCGTGTCCCCTGCGCCATTGTACTCCCACACAGGCCGCGAGCGTGCCTGAAGCGGCGTGATGCGCTGTCCCAGGAATTCTTTGATGATCATTTCCCCTGTCAGTTGGGCCTTCCCATGTGCGGCGATCCGCTCCAGGACGGGCTCCGCCCTCGAGTCAGTGAGCTTCACGTGGGCCAACCCGGGGTTCTGCTCAGGATGGGTCGTGGGGATCCTCAAGAGTGGACTGACCTAGTGCGCCTCCATGAAGACCCAGCGCTGCCGTTAGTCCTCCACCTCCTTCCCGGCCTTCAGATGGATATTCTCGCCCTTGACGTCGACGAAGGAGACGCACGCGGAGCGCTGGTCCGGGGCGGTGAACCGCAGGCTGAAGAAGTGACGAAAGAGCGCCACCGAGGGCCTCACGCCCACGAAGGCCTTGCAGTAGAAGGCGAAGATGGCCAGGAGGAAGATGGATTTGGGCTGAAGATGCAGGGCCTGGATCCGGTAATGGGAGAGGATGGCGTAGAAGAACTCGGAGAACGGCGGGATCAACCCGGCGTAGATACTGTGGATGAAGAAGGAGTAGGCGCATTCCGCCAGGCCGCTCTACGCCTCCGAACCCGGCAAGATTTTGGTCGCCTTCCCCTCATTCTTGTCGCTGCCTATCAGTGGAAGCACTGGGCCCAAATCCTCCTCTGCGGTGATGGAGGAAAGCAGGAGAGCTAGCCCGACAGGTGGAGGGCTCGCGGCTGGGGCCGCGGTCTTCGCCTTCTTGCCTCCCGATGCCATATGTGTATCGGGATCGCGAATGAAGCAGGAGGGGTGCCTTGCCTGTGATTGGATCAGGAGAAGTCTCGCGCAGAGGAGGGAGGTGTAGCGAGGGGGGTGCAAGGCAAGGAAGAGCAATGATGGCACCACGCCGCGCGCAGGCTTTATGTCAGCCTAGACAGTTGCCGAGGCGTCATGGGGAAGTGGGGGCGTCCCGCGCCCCGTCATGCACCACGCGTCGCGTTGGACCCATAGGCGGTTGGAGCCCGCACCATTTCGCCCCCTCCAGCTGGAGGAATCGTGGACGCCGCAGGCCTGGGGGTTACTCTCGGGCCCGTGGGACTGGGTGTACCCAGTCCCGTCTGCCTACGGACCAAGACGCGGCGCCTGCCATGGGCCCAACTCGTCCCACCTACAGACTTCGTGGGCAAGATCCTCGTGAGGTACCCCACTTCGCGAGGCATACGTCAGCAAGCCCCGTTAAGAGTCTCGCGAAGTCCCCTTCGCGAGGCCACCACCTACTGTTGCCCCCGACCCCTTCACGAAGTGGACTGATCAAGGGTGGCCCGACAAGTCGCCTGGTCCTGCATCTTCACGTGGGCCCATGTCGAGCAGTGCCAGGAACTGTGCCAGCGGATGCGGATGAGGAGGCTTTCCTCTTTTGTGCAAAGGGAGCAGGGCCAGCTCGCCGAATCCCAAAGCAATCTCCAAAGGTTTCCTGTTTGGTGCAAGAAGACCAAAGTTGGGGGCTCGCTGGGGCGGAGGTCATCCCCAAGCCCAGCAGCACGTCACGGCCGGAGGCTTTTGCAGGCGTAGACTACTTTTGTCAGGATAAGCTGTAGACCTGTCCCCCTTTGAACTGGCCATTGGGCAATCCTTCCCGCCTTGTGTTTTCGGGGGAAGAGGACCACTCCCGGTATAAGAGAAGATAGGATGCCACCGTAGAGAGAGGGACCTCGGTTAGCCAGAACCCACCCTTGTACTCGCATCCCCAAGCAATCCAGACAAGCAAGAGTAGGGTTTTCCACCGCAAGGTGGCCTGAACCTGGGTAAACTGCGGTGTCCATTGTTCTGCTTCCGTAGCTCGAGCACGCCGGAGAGTCGCCACGAGGTTGCGAGGTAGAGTAGGGAAAGAGAACTAGCGCACCCTAGTGTTCGAACCTCCTTGGGTCCCCGGAGCTCCGATTCTGACAAGGCAACAAATGTCAACTAACTCTCTCAATCTCACAAGATGCAACTCAAGAATGTAGGAGATTTAAAAGAGGGGATACAATGGACGAAATCAACAAATGACTCGAAGATCAATCCACAAACTCCCCTTAAATATAGGGGTTTGAGAGAGGTGGTGTGAGTCCCAAAATATGCTTAGAAAGTGTATGAACAAACCCAAAACCCGTGGGGCGGAAGATCTCTTTTGTAGCCACTCCCCAAAAATAGTCGTTGGAGCTCCAAAGGACACTTCCTGGACACCCTGTGCCCATGTGGGTTGAGACCCCAAGCCCATAGGTCCCCGTGCCCATGGTACAAGACCGTGTGCATAGGGGGCCCGTGCCCATGGTCTCAAAACCATGAATCCACGAGGTACCCAGAGAGAGCCCAAAGAAGGAAAGTGAAACATGCATAACTTTGGCATACGAACTCCGAATTCTAAGATCTTGGGCTCCTTTTAAAGCTATGGACCCAAGGTCCTCACATAGAGAACTACCCAAGATAAAAAATAAATGACGATGCAAAACATGCAAAGGTGTGAGCTTTCAACATGCGACGTATTCAAGCTACTTGGTCGAAAGTCCCTCTTGATAGTACGACTATCAAACCTATAATCCGGTCTCCAACCAAGCACCATGACACCGCCAAAACTAGGAAAACCAAGATAAGGTATACCTTTGCCTCACACATTCCACATGAGCATGTTGATGACGTTAATGCTTTCCTAATGTTGGAACCCGTTTCTTCACCACAATCACTTGGTGAAGATATTTGAATTGCTTCTCATATTGCAATGAGGGAAGCCTTCTATTAAGCACATCTTCACATGTACATAACCACAATGTGGACCGCAAGCTTCAAAGCATATAACCTCCGGCTTCTCATCTTGCACTTGGACTCTCCAAACTCGATGGCCATCACCACTTGATGTCATCCTCACATAGGCTACTCGAAATCTTTCTTTTGATGCAATCACATGAGAAAAACCTAACCCACATAGACATAGCAAACCCATAGCATGGGTTAGTTCACAAAACACAATCCATAATTACTTACCATACCACTAGATCACTTGATCCCATGTGGTAAATTGTTTGCACTTGTGAGCTGACCATCCAGATACAATCCTCGAGCTTCATCTTGGTCAACCAACATCTTTAATTCATGCTCCATATTGGTTTCTTGAAAGCATGAACTCTTCATTTTACTTCATTGCTTCAAGACTAGATCACCAAAGACCCTTTCATGACCATATCAAGATTCACCATGAACATTATATTGGTCATCACTTGTTATTTTAAATTCCCCATCACAATTTCTTGAGAGGCATGGTGAATTATTCACTCTAGTTTCTTGCTTCAAGACATGATCAACCAAAACGCAACACATGAGCTCATCATGATCTTCTATTTATCATACCATAGCTTTAATTCTTTCCTTTAAGTATACTCTCAAGACCTTGATTCTTATGAGCCCAAATGTGTCAACCTTTGAGACCCTCCAATGAACTCCACCTTGGATATATTTGTTAGACATTGAAATCAATCTGGATGGCTTCATTAGATACATCTAAAGACCAACTAGTATCCCCACTTAGGCAAAAGACCCCGAGAGTAAAACCCTAGGCCCCATGTGCACGGGGGTCGAAGACCCCATGCCCACAGGGAGTCCAGAGAGTTTAAATCTCGACCACGTGTGCACGGGGGGTCAAGAAGCCCATGCGCACAGCGTGTCTAGAGGGATTTTCCCGGACCCCATGGGCACGGCCCCTGGACCCCGTGCGCACGTGGTAATCAGAGATGATACCGTGACGAATTCTTTGACAAACTTTTGATGGAACTCTTCTCACATAAATTCAAGATGCTTCATGCATCACTATGGAACATTTCTTCATATAAGATAGAATTCCCTTGATGCTCCATGGAAATTGTCATTCAATACCAAAGCTAAGAGCAAATCTTCACCTATGTGGTGATCATTCTTAAGTCTCCAACTATGTAATATACATTCAAATATATCTTAGTGAAAGAACTAGTCCAAAGAGATTGTCTTTAATTACCAAAACCACACTTAGGGGTTACATGCCCTTTCACCAACTCTTAGAGAGTAGCTAGGACGAAACAACCACTTCTCATATCCATTTTCTGAGACAGAACCACCTACCCTTGTGCAAGAGGATTCCACTACAACCTTTGATCCTTGATTTCCAGCCTCCTTAAGTTGCTTTTCACTCCAATATTTCTCCTACTACATAGTGAAATATGTGAGATGGTGATTGAGTGTTGAGGAGACTATCTTTTTAAGCACAAGAGCAAGGAGTTCATCATAAACAAAAACATATTTTATCTTTTGGAGAGTGGTGTCACCTAGATTAGTTAGGTGTCACTTGGAAGCCTCCAAAGCTTGTGGAGTTGAACCAAGGAGTTTATACAAGCAAAGAGATCACCTAATTCATGAAGATATGCCCCGAGTGAGGCTAGTCCTTCATGGACGTAAGCCATGATGACATAGACAATGTTTCTTCTTCGTGGACCCTTTGTGGGTGGAGCCCTTCGTGGACTCGCATAGCCATGAAGTCTCCAACAACATGGATGTACGATAGCACCACCTATCAGAACCATGCCAAAAACCACTGTGTCTTCTTTGTGTTTGATCATCTCCTAACTTTTCCCTTTACTTTCTTGCACTTCCATGTTGTTTATTATCCGCTACCCATACTCTAGATATGCATGTGTAAATTGTATTGATTGTCACTTAACTTGTGCTAAACTCTTCCTGAGTAAAAAGAAAATTAAAAATTGCACCTTTTGCCTTGTGAATGTCTATTCACCCTCCCTCTAGACTGATACTTTCGATCCTATCAGTGATATCTGTCGGGCCCCTAGGACCGGGGTTACCCAGGCCCGTCTGCCTGCGGCCCGAGACGCGATGCACGCCATGGGTCTGGTACGGGCTGTCGCTAAACTACACAAACAGGACCATCGCGAGGGCCTTCACCTCGCAAGGGAAGCGCTAGCCAGCGCCGTCAGGAGCCCCCCGAAGGTCCCCCGTGAGGTCGCTTCCTGAGGCCACCTACGGGGTCTTCGTGGGGTAGACTGACTAAGGATAGCTTGGCGGGGTCGTGCGGTCTGTGTACGCACGTGGGCGACGCCCGCCATGCCAAGGACGCCAGGAGCCATGACAGAAGACAGGGATAGCTGAGCTTTCCTCATTTGTGTTAAGGGAGCACGGCCAGCTTGTCGGTTCCCAAAGCAATCACCAAAGGTTTCCTGTTTGGTGAAAGAAGACCAAGGACGGGGGCTCGCCAGGACGGAGGTCATTCCCAAGCCCACCAGCGCGTAAAGGCGGGAGGCTTTTGCAGGCAAAGACCGCTTTTATCAGGATAAGTTGCAGCCCTATCCCCCTTCAAACTAGTCGTTGTGGCAACCCATCCCACCTTGTGTTTTCGGGACCAGGGCCCGTATAAGAGAGGGCAGGGCTGCAACAGTAGAGGGGATCGAAAACCAGTTAACCAGAACACATCCTTGTATTTGGATCCCCAAGGAATTCAGACAAGAAGGAGTAGGGTTTTACACCGCAAGGTGGCCTGAACCTGGGTAAACCACCGTGTCCCCTGTTCTTCTTCTTCTTTAGCTCGAGCTCGCCGAAGTGTCGCCGTGAGGTTGCGAGGGAGAGTAGGGCAGTGTCACACCCTATGTTTGTACCACTTTGCTATGTTATGATTTTATAAAATTTGGTCCTAATTAAAACTTTTTGAGTGCTTGTGATGATTGACTTGATTGCTATTTGCTTGATTGCTTGCTTGGGTTTTGACTCACAAAAACTCTCCTACTCTCACAACTCATCTACTTGAGCTAAACTCTCTCCTCAATGATCATGACATGCGTATAGGACCTAAAACTATTTTTATAAAATATTATTTTGGCCAAAAAGCATTTATTCAATTTAGGTTTTCAAAACCCCCTTAATTGAGGTTTGTACCACCAGTCCTCAACTTAGGGTGAATATTTTACCCCAAAGACTTTATTTGGAACCTACCATATATAAGACTTCCCAAAACCACCAAATTATATTTTTAAAGTTTATTGTCCTATTTTATTTAAAGGCTTTTTCTTAAGGCCAGAAATGATCTTTCATAGGAAAAAATATTTTTATGCTTTAAAAATATTTGAGAAAATTTAGGGAAACTCAGTGGACATATATTTTCCATATATATGAGTTTCAACACATGGTGATGTTCAAAATATTGGACAAAACTCTCCAAAACTATTTCTGTTCATTTCAAGCATTTGAAATATTTTTATAAGAAATATTCTCAAATAAATCCAGGAAAATTCTAGCATGTCACATATGTCATATGTGATGATCTTGCAAAGTTTCATCTCAATCCCAACTGTTTTGTTTCACCAAATTATCCCAAAACCCTCTCTGTCCAAATCCAAATTTGATCTACTTTACATTGCCAAGTTTCTCCAATTGATATCAAACTTTGTGGGCACCCTCTAATCCCCAAATGATGCCACCACACCAAGTGGTGCATCAAGGAGATTAGCTTAGCATGACTAGATCTACAGAAATGTGATTCTGTTAATTTCTAGGGTTTACAAAGTTTACATTGTAAACTTTCCTCAAATGAGCTCAAACCTTGTGACCCTTCTCATTTTTACCCACCATTTGATCCTTAAGTCTCACAGCAGGTGGGAAAATTTGTCCTGCCCAAAACACATCAAACACCTTCTGGTAGATTGGTAAAAGCCTTGTTTTCACCTCTTCCACTATTCCCCCAAAACACATCAAACAACCAATTTTTACCCCTCAACAGCATTGGTAGAAGTCCCCCCCCCTCATTCTCACCTTTCTACCTCAAGCCTTACTCCCCAAGGCTTCCAGAGCATCTATGCATCCCCTAGGAGCTACCAGACAAGCTGGGCCACGCAAGAGCGCGTGGACACGCCCCTGGCATGCAATATGCGTGCTCTGTTGCGCGCTACAGTTCCACCCCGCACTGTAGCCGCCCCCATCCCGAGCCGCCCAACAGCCTTGGGATGCAGGAGCATGTCCCATGGCCCATCCTCGACGTCCGCAAACCGCCAAGATGTCGCCCCCCTCCTCCTTCCCTCTCCGGCGACCCCAGCACGCGTGCCCGAGCGTCGCCCGGTTCGACCGACCACGGGCCTCGCACGCGCGCGCTTTTCGCTCTCTCTCTTGCTCCCCCTGGGCCTAGACCGACCCCAGGAACACCCCGGGCAAGCCCCCGTGAGCTCCCATGCCCTCTGGCGACCGCCTCGACCTCGCCGGCGCACGAGCTCTCGGTGGACTATGGGTAGCCTATATAAGGCCAGCCCGAGCCTTTCTCTCCCCTCTGGATCCCCACTCAACCTCCCAATCACACGCTCAAGCCACCCCAGCAAGCTACCAGAGCCTCAGCGCTCGGGATCGACCGAGGCGCCGCCGCATCGGACCTCCGGCGATCTCCGGGTACGGGCCTCCTCCGGTCCTCATTCCTCCTCCCCTGGTCCTCCCTCAGCTTGCTGAAGACCCCTCGTCCCTTCCCCGTGCTGATTGCAGCTTGAAACGTCGACTTGGAGCTCGGCCGATGCGTCTCTGACGCAGCCACCTCGTCCCAGGCGACCCAGGCTGCCTCCCCGACCAACTCCACCCCCTCTCGAACAGCGGCGGTCCCCTGAACCCATTTCCATCGCCAGCCCACCTCATCGTGCCCTCCTCCGTCGCCGGTGAGCTCCGCCTCCCTCTGGACAGAGGTTGACGGCGACCTGCCAGTGGGGCCCGGTCGTCAGCCTCTGCCTCGCCCACGCCTCTCTCCCTCTGTCGCTGGCCCCTGGGCCCCGCCCATCAGGTTTAAACCTAGCGCGCACGCGGGGGGGGGGGGGCACCACCTCGCCTATGCTGGCTAGCCTCTGGGCCGGCCCAGATGCGGGTCAGTCTAGCCAGGCACAGTAGCCTTTTTCCTTTTTATTTTTCTGGCATTTTCCAAAATACCCGTGGATAAAATATTAGTCCAAATTCAATGATTCAAATTTGTAAAAACTTATAATATTGTGTGCTATTTAATGATGCCACTTGTGCCACTTTTTGAAAACCTTTTATGTACTGGTTTTATTTAAAACCTTGTTTTAAATATTCAAAACCTCTGTTAAAATACTTTTAATCACTTTTTACTTTTCAAAAACCAGAACCAATATTTTTAGTATTTTTAGTTTTTAATCTAGTATTTTACAGAGTGGTTTGACATTTTTAGGAGTATTCTATTTTCTCTGTTTTAGTCGTGGTCTTATTTGTGCCCCGTTACTTTGCGATGATAGATCACGTCCTGAACGAGGGAGTTGGAGAGGAAGGACTTGAAGACTTTGAAGACTTTGTTGAGCCAGGCAAGCAGCCCTTTGACCATGACTAAAGAAACCTTTTCATGCATGGCATATAACACTTTATTTTTGATGTATTGATCATGATGAATATGGTGACCACCTTTATGGGTTGCCTCCGTTACTTTCCTCGCTGACACTTGCACGACATGACTCTACCTTCTACTTAGAGTTGTGTGGTTGGGAAGTAGATAGGATGGTCAGTAGTGCTACGCAAATGGGACAAGAATATGCATGGTGATGGAAACAAAAGTGTTTTCAAAGAATTTTCGAAAACCCCGTCGGGTGCCACTAATGCCCGAGGGAGTTGTTGATCTAGGTAACCACTTGATAAAGAAGTGGTGTACCGAGGCAAGTGAGTGTGTTGTTTTCGAAAACGGATTGGTTTAAGTTGCGACCGTTACTCCAACCTTACATGTACAACCACGATACCCCTTTATGGGACGGGGCTTTGTTGATTACCTAGGTCGCTGCTAGCAGAGAGCCTGCATTACTAGTTGCGGGAGTGACGTGGTCACTCTTGATACGGGGTCATGCCTGATAGCACGATCATGGGATGTTTTCACAGACACCGGGCACACTGTTGCGTGCCCTTCTGGATGATACTTGTGATGTATATCATGAGGGATGGCACCAACGAGTGGACTCCTTGTTTGTATCATCAGGGGAAAGGCATTGTTCGAGTGCTTACCTCGGGTATGAATAATAACGCGAGTCATGTCTTGACACGGAAGTTCCGCGAGTCTTGTGAGTAAAGTGTGCCACCTCTGCAGAGTGTAAAACTATTCGAATAGCCGTGTCCATGGTCAAGGACAGTTGGATGAATGCTCTTGGGCTACATCCATTGTATACAAAAACTCGGTGTGACTGTGTGGGAAAGGAATACTTGATTTAAGTCAGATGACTTGACATGATGGTTGAACATGAGATGTTCAAACCTTGTTTATATTGATATCTATAACATTTTCATACGGATACTTGTGACCTCATGATGCATGCTTACAAGATGATAGGACATGTCATTGCATTCCAAAATTAGCTTTTTGCAAAATTACCTACTTAGTGCTATATCATGCATTGTTACACCTTGTTCCAAAACATGGGTTGGCTGCGAGTACATTCAAAGTACTCATTGGCTTGCCACTGGTTATTTAATTTGCCAGGTGTGGAAGAGCATGAATATGGTGAAGATTTCGTTGGTGACGAACATGCGAATTAGGACTCTTCCCAGTCAGAATGAATGTAGGGTTAAGGCAGATGGCATGGGTCTACGCTATCTTTCAAGATTTCTGCTGCGAGTTTATGTTTGTTATTTGGCCTTCATTTCCCTATCTATGTAAGACTTGAGCTTGATGGTCTTTATTTATGTAAGACGGTATGTATGGATGTAAGACTTTTGATTATCCAGTTTCTGTGTGTTCAATGAGCATTGATCTCTGGGATCACTATACACATGCATTCGGTGATCACGACTTATGAGTCGGGGTCCCCACAGAGCTGGTATCAGAGCCATCCTGACTATAGGAAGCCTTAGTTAGTATGAACGTTAGTTAGGATAAAACCCTTTTCAAAAACTATACCTAGTTGCTAAGTGCAACAGTTTCTATACTTCTCTTTTCTTCTATTCTATTTCAAACCCTTACAGACTCTCCTCCCTTCAAACCTTGTAGATGGCCGTCGTACCCGAGGACCTCCTAGCATCCGGCTTTCCCCTACTCATTGAGGATAGCTTGGAGAAGTGCCAGTTTCTCCGACCTCCCGTTTTCATCTACACAAGCACTGGGTCGATACCGTCACGAAGGAGTACCACGTTGAAGTGGTCGTGAAGGAAGACGACTCCCCGACAAGTTGGTTCTTTGAAGGACCATAGATGGAAACCCTGGCATTCGCAGTCGAGACAGCTATGCGCAAGGCACTCATCCACCTTTGAGACATCATTCCAGGGATGGCGAACGAGCTAGCTATTTGCTACCTACCTTTTAGGAAGGATGATATTTGCAAGAGTTGGACGTTGGTCCCATCCAAGGAGGATGGAACGCCACTCAGGTTCCAGACCTACTTCAGCCTCTCCGCCGATAGTTTGGCTCACAACCTGATTAAGGAGTCCGTGAAGCTCCGAAGGAACTTCACCACACCCGTGAGCTACTTCGTCAAGCCAAGCAGAAGCCAAACAAGATCAATAAGGATGGAGACCCCGAGGGACCACCAGCTATGGCTTACAGAGGAGGAGTACCCCCAGCTAATAATGCATCCACACACCGTTGTCGCATGAGTGTGAAGGTGTACCATGCGCTCTTCACCGACCTATTGACAAATCGTCGTCAAGATGGACCTCCTTGTTCTCTGACCCCCTCGACCGGAGACGACGCCCGTACAGATGACGGTCAGGAGGAAGACCCAAGGGAGCACGAGTACGAGACTGAGCACTCCACTTGAGTCCGAGGACCCCTAGGGTATGATAAGTCATGTAACCCTCATGCGCAGTCGAGTCCATGTAACGATTCATATGAAACCATGTGTGCTTATTGTTTGTGTCCCGATGCAAGTCGCGCTTTTGCCTTAGGCAACATGTAAGCGACTCCATCTTCTATCTTCTCTTAATATTATGTGTTTGGTCTTTCGACCTCTGTTTGGTCACACTAGCACTATACCAACCCCCTTAGGCACGCTTTCTCTATTATTTCTCCCCCATCTCTTCTGTCCTAGTTGTTTTACTTGGCTGCTCCAAACAGGATGGTGATGGCAACCTGCACCAGCACTTTTGGCAACCCCGACACCGGAAACTCTAGCCAGTAGTAGGGAGCTGGTGGGTCTGCTCACGCTGGAGCTCACCAGGAGCAGCCACATGGAGATATCCCTCTGCCTCCATCTCCACCGGAGAACATGACCATAGCTCAGTTTCTCCAAGTTCTTCGGGAGGAGCGCCAAGCCATCTCTTCTTCTATCCAGCAGATGGCTCAGGCCCTTGTGAACAACTAGCAGCAAGGAAGGAACGGCAATGGCCGCTCCACTCTATCGGAGTTCATGAAGAATTCTCCCCCAACCTTCACCGAGACTGCTGACCCTCTAGATGCCGATGATTGGATCCGCACCATCGAGGACCTCCTTGCACTGGTCAATTGCAATGAGGATCGTGAGAAGGTTCTTTATGCCTCTCACTGCCTCGAAGGTACCGCCAGAGCATGGTGGGATGGATTCAAGGTCATGCAAGCCGATCATGTGATCACTTGGGCTGATTTCAAGGAAGGATTTCGCATAGCCCACATTCATTCTGGGATCATGGCTATCAAGAAGAGAGAATTTCGAGTGCTGAAGCAAGGAAGTGGCTCTGTCAAGGAGTACATGCAGAAGTTCAACCTCTTGTCAAGGTAAGCCCCTGAAAATGTCAGCACTGAGGCCGCTAAGATGGAACGCTTCATGGAAGGACTCCGGCGAGCCCTGAAGTATCAACTTGTTGTCTGCGACTGTTGGAACTTCTTTGATCTGGTGAACAAGGCCCTCATGCTTGAAGAAAAGCATTGTGCCATGGAAGACACTCGCAAGTGCAAGATGATCAGCAAGGGTAGTTCCAGCAACCAGAAGCCTCACCCATGGCATCCCGCCCCAGCCAAGCCAACCAATCAGCCTCAATAGGCTAGACCACCTACACCCCGTCCGAGCTACCAGCCTTAGCAGTATGCCAATCCCTGGCCAGCTTACAACAACCCCCATAACAACTATGGTGGCAGGAACAATAACTCAGGTTAGATCACATGCTTTGGATGTGGTCATCTTGGACACATCTCTAAGTAGTGCCCCAACAAGAAGCCAGATGCACCGCGCCCCAATGCACCAAACCAAGGTCAAGGCTGTGGAGCTCCACTAAGGAACCAAGATCCCCGCAACCAGCCCAACAATGGTAAGCGTCGTGTGAATCACATCACCACTGAGCAAGCCCAGAAAGACCCGGATGTCATCTGGGTACGTTCCTTGTCAATTCAACCCCAGCAACTGTTCTGTTTGATTGTGGAGCTTCACATTCTTTTGTCACCCAAAAGTTTGCACTAGAGAGTAGTATGAAGCCTACACCCCTGGGTAGTCATATGTTGGTACAAACAACGGGATCGGTTATGAGAACCAAAATAGGATGTAAAGGAGTTGGGGTTGTCATCAATTGAGTAGAATTCCTAGCAGACCTAATCATCTTGAAGTCGCAAGGCTTGGATGTGATCCTAGGCATGGACTGGTTAACCAAGCACGAAGGCTTGTTAGACTATGCCAAGAGGATTGTTACCATGAACAATAGCCAAGGAGTTGAAGTCAAGTATGACCCCAACCTTACCTCCACTCAAGCCCCTCAGGTTAATTATCTATCGGGAATTGAGCTGGATCAAGTGTCTGTGGTATGTGAATACCTAGATGTCTTTCCTGATAAGCTGCCCAAAATGCCTCCTCACCGCGACATTGGGTTTATCATTGAGCTAATGCCCGGAGTAGGACCCATCTATAAGAAGCCCTAACGGATGGGATCCGCAGAGTTGGATGAACTGAAGGAGCAACTGGCCGAGCAGCTCATAAAAAGATTTATTCACCCTAGTGCCTCAACTTAGGGATCACCTGTTCTATTTGCAACCTACCTTTCAGGAAGGATGATATTGGCGAGAGTTGGATGTAGGTCCCATCCAAGGAGGATCGCACGCCACTCAGGTTCCAGACCTACTTCAGCCTCTCCACCGACAGTCTGGCTCACAACCTGATTAAGGAGTCCGTGAAGCTCCGCAAGGAACTTCACCACACCCGTGAGCTACTTCGTCAAGCCAAGCAGAAGCCAAACAAGATCAAGAAGGATGGAGACCCCGAGGGACGACCAGCTATGGCTTACAGAGGAGGAGTACCCCCAGCTAATAATGCATCCACACACCGTTGTCGCATGAGTGTGAAGGAGTACCATGCGCTCTTCACCGACCCACTCACGAATCGTCGTCAGGATGGAACTCCTCGTTCTCCGACCCCCTCGACCGGAGACGACGCCCGTACGGATGACGGTTAGGAGGAAGACCCAAGGGAGCACGAGTACGATACTGAGCACTCCACCACTTGAGTCCGAGGACTCCTAGGGTATGATAAGTCATGTAACCCTCATGCGCAGTCGAGTCCGTGTAACGATTCATATGAAACCATGTGTGCTTATTGTTTGTGTCCCGAGGCAAGTCGCGCTTTTGCCTTAGGCAACATGTAAGCGACTCCATCTTCTATCTTCTCTTAATATTATGTGTTTGGTCTTTCGACCTCTGTTTGGTCACACTAGCACTATACCAACCCCCTTAGGCACGCTTTCTCTATTATTTCTCCCCCATCTCTTCTGTCCTAGTTGTTTTACTTGGCTGCTCCAAACAGGATGGTGATGGCAACCTGCACCAGCACTTTTGGCAACCCCGACACCGGCAACTCTAGCCAGCAGTAGGGAGCTGGTGGGTCTGCTCACGCTGGAGCTCACCAGGAGCAGCCACATGGAGATATCCCTCTGCCTCCACCTCCACCGGAGAACATGACCATAGCTCAGTTTCTCCAAGTTCTTCGGGAGGAGCGCCAAGCCATCTCTTCTTCTATCCAGCAGATGGCTCAGGCCCTTGTGAACAACCAGCAGCAAGGAAGGAACGGCAATGGCCGCTCCACTCTATCGGAGTTCATGAAGAATTCTCCCCCAACCTTCACCGAGACTGCTGACCCTCTAGATGCCGATGATTGGATCCGCACCATCGAGGACATCCTTGCACTGGTCAATTGCAATGAGGATCGTGAGAAGGTTCTTTATGCCTCTCACTGCCTCGAAGGTACCGCCAGAGCGTGGTGGGATGGATTCAAGGTCATGCAAGCCGATCATGTGATCACTTGGGCTGATTTCAAGGAAGGATTTCGCATAGCCCGCATTCATTCTGGGATCATGGCTATCAAGAAGAGAGAATTTCGAGTGCTGAAGCAAGGAAGTGGCTCTGTCAAGGAGTACATGCAGAAGTTCAACCTCCTATCAAGGTAAGCCCCTGAAAATGTCAGCACTGAGGCCGCTAAGATGGAACGCTTCATGGAAGGACACCGGCGAGCCCTGCAGTATCAACTTGTTGTCTGCGACTGTTGGAACTTCTTTGATCTGGTGAACAAGGCCCTCATGCTTGAAGAAAAGCATTGTGCCATGGAAGACACTCGCAAGTGCAAGATGATCAGCAAGGGTAGTTCCAGCAACCAGAAGCCTCACCCATGGCATCCCGCCCCAGCCAAGCCAACCAATCAGCCTCAATAGGCTAGACCACCTACACCCCGTCCGAGCTACCAGCCTTAGCAGTATGCCAATCCCTGGCCAGCTTACAACAACCCCCATAACAACAATGGTGGTAGGAACAATAACTCAGGTTACATCACATGCTTTGGATGTGGTCATCTTGGACACATCTCTAAGTAGTGCCCCAACAAGAAGCCAGATGCACCGCACCCCAATGCACCAAACCAAGGTCAAGGCCATGGAGCACCGCTAAGGAACCAAGCTCCCCGCAACCAGCCCAACAATGGTAAGGGTCGTGTGAATCACGTCACCACTGAGCAAGCCCAGAAAGACCCGGATGTTATCTGGGTACGTTCCTTGTCAATTCAACCCCAGCAACCATTCTGTTTGATTGTGGAGCTTCGCATTCTTTTGTCACCCAAAAGTTTGCACTAGAGAGTAGTATGAAGCCTACACCCCTGGGTAGTCATATGTTGGTACAAACAACGGGATCGGTTATGAGAACCAAAATAGGATGTAAAGGAGTTGGGGTTGTCATCAATCGAGTAGAATTCCTAGCAGACCTAATCATCTTGAAGTCGCAAGGCTTGGATGTGATCCTAGGCATGGACTAGTTAACAAAGCACGAAGGCTTGTTAGACTTTGCCAAGAGGACTGTTAGCATGAACAATAGCCAAGGAGTTGAAGTCAAGTATGACCCCAACCCTACCTACACTCAAGCCCCTCAGGTTAATTATCTGTCGGGAATTGAGTTGGATCAAGTGTCTGTGGTATGTGAATACCTAGATGTCTTTCCTGATAAGCTGCCCAAAATGCCTCCTCACCGCGACATTGGGTTCATCATTGAGCTAATGACCGGAGTAGGACCCATCTATAAGAAGCCCTAAAGGATGGGATCCGCAGAGTTGGATGAACTGAAGGAGCAACTGGCCGAGCAGCTCATAAAAAGATTTATTCACCCTAGTGCCTCACCTTGGGAATCACCTGTTCTATTTGCGTCAAAGAGGGATAGAACTATCCGACTTTGTGTCAATTATCGACTTCTCAATGAAGTCACAATCAATAACAAGTACCCTCTTCCCAAGATTGAAGACCTGTTCGGTCAGCAGAATGGTGCCAAGGTGTTTTCCAAGATCGACCTTAGGTCTGGGTACTATCAAATGAACATCAGACCCCAAGACATTCCGAAGACAGCATTTATTATACGGTATGGCTTGTATGAATACACGGTCATGTCGTTTGGGCTGTCCAGTGCCCCTGCCTACTTCATTTACCTCATGAACAAAGTTTTCATGGAGTACTTGGACAAGTTTGTTGTCGTCTTCATCGATGACATACTCATCTTTTCCAAGTCTGAAGAAGAGCATGCGCAACACTTGAGATTGGTACTAGATAAGCTTTGAGAGCACCAACTTTATGCCAAGTTCAGCAAGTGCAAATTTTGGCTGCACGAAGTTGGATTCTTGGGTCATGTGTTAACTGTAGAAGGATTGTCAGTGGATCCTGCCAAGAATGAAGTCGTAACTGAGTCGCAATAGCCAAGCAATGTGAAGGAAGTCAGAAGCTTCCTCAGACTCGCGGGATATTACCGCAAGTTCGTTGAAGGATTCTCAAGCATTGTTAGACCCATGACTCAACTCTTGAAGAAGGACAAGAAGTTCGAATGGACGCCGAAGTGCGAAGAAAGCTTCCAAGAGCTCAAGAAGAGGTTGACAACAGCCCCAGTTTTGGCCACCCCCGATATTCACAGGGAGTTTGTGATATATTGTGATGCGTCAAGAACCGGGCTTGGAGGTGCTCTGATGCAAGAAGGCAGAGTCGTAGCATATTTATCCAGACAAATACGTCCTCATGAAGCGAACTACACTACTCATGATCTTGAGTTGGCAGCAGTAGTTCATGTCTTGAAGACATGGCGACATTACCTTCTAGGGAAGCGATGTGAGATATACACAGACCATAAGAGTTTGGAGTATATTTTCACTCAAAAGGAACTGAACATGAGGCAGCAAAGATGGTTGGAGTTGATCAAGGACTATGACCTCAGTGTTCAATACCACCCTGGAAAGGCTAACGTGGTAGCAGATGCCTTAAGCAAAAAGGCTTATTCCCTGAATGCTATGATTAAGGAAAGGCTACCCTCCCTATATGAAGAGCTTGGAAGCTTTGGCATGGAACTAGTTGCACCTGGATTCCTAGCCAACCTCGAAACAAGGCCTACCTTGATGGATGATATTAAGGAAGCTCAGAAGGGACACGAGAGCATTGAAGGCATCAAGAGGAAGATCAAGGCAGACAAAGCCCCAGGATTCTCAGTGGATGAACAAGGAGTTGTATGGTTTGGGAATCGCACTTGCGTGCCCAACAAGGTTGAGCTCAAGAACTTGATCTTTCAAGAAGCTCATGACACTTAGTATTCCATCCATCCTGGAGAAACCAAGATGTACCAAGACCTCAAAGCAAGATTCTGGTGGCATGGCATGAAAAGAGAGATAGCCACTTTTGTCGCTAAGTGTGACATATGCCAGCGAGTCAAAGCTGAGCATCACCGACCCGCTGGATTACTACAACCTCTCAAGGTAACTGAATGGAAGTGGGACATAGTCGGGATGGACTTCATCACTGGATTACCCAGGTGAAGCAAGGGACATGATTCCATTTGGGTCATTGTCGATCACCTGACCAATGTAGCCCACTTCATTCCCATCAAGACCACCTATCATGGGAACTAGCTAGCCAACCTCTACATCAACCGGATCGTGAGCCTCCACGGAGTTCCTAAGGAAATTGAGTCAGACCAAGGAACACTGTTAACCTCGAGATTCTGGAACAGATTCCAAGAAGCCTTGGGAACTAAGCTGTCCTTCAGCACTGCTTTCCACCCCCAAACCAGAGGACAAACGGAGCGAGTAAATCAGACGGAGCGAGTAAATCAGATACTCGAGGATAGGCTTTGTGCTTTTGTTCTGGCGTATGGAGCCAAGTGGGAAGATTGCTTGCCATTCTCCGAGTTCTCCTACAACAACAACTACCAGTCCAGTTTTCAGATGGCACCATTTGAGGTGTTGTATGGACGCAAGTGTCGCACTCCCCTCAACTGGTCAGAAACCGGAGAAGGATTAGTCGTTGGACCGAATATGCTCCGCGAAGCAAAAGAGAAAGTTCAACTCATCAGGGAGTGTTTAGAGACCACCCCCTCTCTATGTCGGGGCACGGATGCTCACGATCACCTATGGGACCAGAGGTCCCTTGTGGTTCGGCAAGGGGGGTCATGTTGCACGAAGAGCGGAGATCACGAGACGATGCAACGATGAAGGGTTAGACATTTTACCCAGGTTTGGGCCGCTGCTAAGCGTAAAACCCTACTCCTGCTTTTTGGTGGATTGATTGGCGGAACACGAAGAACGCAGGGCGCCTAACCCCGGCAAGGGTTGCTGCTGGGGAGAGCGGCTATGCGAGTACAAGCGTTCGGGGGTTCGAGTTGCCAACCTTGAGCTAGGTTGCCTTGGGCCTCCTTTTATAGTGCAAGGGGTTACCAAAGTGGCAAAACAGACATTATCTATTGACTAGATAGCTAAGAAGAGCTATCATACCTAACTCTGGCATTTAGGACAAAATGTCATGATTACCTGCCTAGGTGGCGCTTGGGATGCATCCCCGGTAAGCCCTTGCCACCGCTTGGCCGGTTGTTGCTTGAGATCTTGACACGCTGTGGGGTGGGTGTCAACCAGGCGTAACTTGCCTTCTGGAGTGTCACCACATGCTTAGCGAGAGCTGATTAGCCGCCTGAAGGCTCGACACTGCATCGATAAGTGACAGCCGTAGCGATGCGGTGGAGCGGTGGCTGGTTGGCTCGTGCCTGCCGGGGAATGGCTTGCCGGGTCTTCTGGAGGGTGCATTCGTCTTGGTCCCCGGCAAGCGTCGGGAACGTGCTTGGCGCATCATGGCCCAGGCTTGGATTGCCGCGTTGAGCTTGCTGGAGTCTTGAACTTGATTGCTGGCGGGGTTTTCTGCTCTACCGCCTGTGCGTAAGTCAGGGGCACTGGGTACCCCTGTACTAGTGCACCGACAGGAGCCCCCGGGACTGGCCCACACTTGCTCGCCAAGTACCGTTGGGTCAGGCCCAAGTTTCATGCACAGGCGTACAATGTGAGGGAGTAACTGCCAATTTATTGGTCAGCACTGACCCACCACCCCAGGCCGTTTCCGCCACACGCGCCGCATGCATAGCGGGGAGTTAGCGACGGGCGAGTGTGACTTAAAGTTCTGATCATGGCAGAAACCGCAGCGCCATGGATTGGAGCAATGGGGGGTTACCTGTTCGCCCGTGATCGTGGGCGATGGAATTGGTGGAGATGGGCGGCGGCCCTTGGAGTGGAGGAGAGCCAGCCCCCGCACTCCTCCCTATAAATTGGGGGGTCGCGAGGGGCGATGCTCATCCACCCTTTCTTCCTCCTTGAGTGCAATCCCACAGAGCTCGCCCTTCTACTTCTTTGTCTTGAGCTGTGCTTGCCGCTAGTATGCCTAGGGGACGAGGGCATCCTCTGGCCTCTGCCTCAACGGCGAGGGGTTCCCGTCAGGATCATGCCACCGCTTCAGCCATGGAGGCGGAGGGTGGCTCGAGTGCGCGTTGCGGAGGAGCTGGGAGGGGTCGCAGTCGTCGTGGAGCCCGTGGTCGGGGGAGGCAGAGTGCTGCTTCACTTCCTCCCCCAATGCCAGAACCTCCTCTTAAAGAGACCCATGCTGAGGGAACGGCGCTGGAGTTTGTCATCAAGTTGCGTGGTTCCCTCCGAGGCCACCTGCGCCTCCCTCACCCTTTTGCCAGGGTGATGGATGTAGACAAGCCGCCCGTCCTGTGGCTGCGGGCGCATGGTTGCTGTAATGGCGCCGCGCGGGTGGACGTCGAGTACCCGGAGCGTCGTGTCATGCTTCTCAGGCATGGGTGGAAAACCTTCGCTCGCGCCCATAACCTCATGGAAGGGCACGTCCTCCGCTTCAAGATGATGGAGGCCGACCTGCTCTCCGTCAAGATTTACGGGGTTCGGGCGCCCGTCTTGGCTGCTGTGAGGAGAGCTCGAGCGATGCCGAAAGCTCCTCCTCAAGCGATAGCAACGAGGTGGACAGTGTCGGTGAAGACGACGACGACGAGTCCTAGGCCGTCAAGTCGGAGTACGACGACCTGGGCTCTGACTGATCGTCGGTCGCACCATCACCGTCATCGCGCTCCTCCTCCTCCTCCCGGCAGAGCGATTTGACGGGGGTTCCCGGGTGGGGTGCCGCCTCTTCTTCTCAGCTGGACCCCGGTAGGCTCGTGGACTTCGACTTCGCCTTCCCTCCCGGTGGGGTTGACGTCTGCGCAATGTTGGTCCTGACGGGGTCAGGCTGGGCTTCTGTTGGGAGTCTCCCTCTGCTCTTTCTCTTTTTGTAACTTGCCCCTAGGGGAGAAAGTCAAATAAAGAGTTATTAGGAAGAGGTGCCTCCTCATGTTATCTTTATCCCATTTGTATCTAAAATGAATGAGAATAGAATGCTATTTTCTTTCCACGAGCACTGTCCTTTTCCTTTCCTTATTTGTACTGCATCAGTATGTTTTGTCTCTACCGCGTGGAGCTGCTTGCTGGGTCGTCATTCGAACCACAAGTGCCAGAGTGGGGGGCGAGCCCCCGACAACAGGTTGGCATTGTTCCCCGGCAGAGCTCCTTGTCGGTATCGGCGCTGTCACCCCTATGAACAAGGACAGGGGGACGGCTCGTCCCGACAAGGTTTTTCTTCATGTGGGTGACTCCACAGCCCACAGTAAGGAAGATACTAAGGGTTTCCTTGAGAAAACGAGAAGTACTGAACTGGAAATATGCGACACACTTATCTTTTCCAGGCTGTATCTCCTTTTCAAGCGTGATGGGCCGCCTCCTTTGTTCCCTTGTTTCCTTACCCTATTTTCTTGATGGTAAAACATGTAGGGTGAGGACAGTAACAAAGATATGGTCTCATCAAGCAAATCTTAATAACTCAAAGGTGCTAACATTGCTGTCATAAAAATGTGTAATGAGCATGTAAGGATGACGAAACGACGCAATGCCTAGCTTTATTACTGTTGCACAGGGTCTTCGCCTGGCTTTGTACAAAGGGTTACATGCAACATCGGCAAGGCTTGTACAAAAGGTGGCTGCCGGGGATTGAGCCCGGCAGTCGCGCCTTACGGGTAGAACTTACGAAGATGCTCAATGTTCCATGAGTTCTGCACCTTGGTGCCATCTTTGGTCTCCAGACGGACTGCGCCAGGTCTGGTGACTCGTACTACCCGGTAAGGGCCTTCCCACTTCGGCGTCAACTTGTTTATACCCTTGGCGGACTGAACACGCCGAAAGACAAGGTCACCTTCCTCAAGGCTCCAGGCCTGAACTCAGTGGCTATGATAGTAGCGCAGAGCTTGCTGGTAACGTGCGGCACGCACAGCAGCCCGGAGACGGTCTTCCTCGAGGAGCATGGCATCGTCATGCCATAGCTGTTGTTGCGCTACTTCATCGTAGGCAAGCACTCGAGGTGACTCGTATATGAGTTCCGTGGGTAGCACTGCTTCCGCCCCGTACACTAGGGAGAAGGGCGTCTGGCCGGTAGCTCGATTTGGTGTCGTTCTGAAGGACCAAAGAACCATCGGCAGCTCATCGATCCAGCGCCTGCCGCTCTTCCGCAGCTTATCGAAAGTTCTTGTCTTGAGTCCTCGCAACACTTCAGCGTTCATCCTCTCGACTTGCCCATTGCTCCTTGGGTGAGCAACAGAGGCGAAGGAGACCTTGCTTCCAAGGCTTTGGATATATTGCATGAAGGCGCGGCTCGTGAATTGGGTGCCATTGTCGGTTATCACTCTATTAGGTACTCCAAAACGACACACCACTCCTTTCATGAACTTGATAGCTGCTTGTGCAGTCACCTTTCTCACTGGTTCCACTTCAGGCCACTTTGTGAACTTGTTGGTTGCCACGAACAAGAACTCAAAGCCCCCGACAGCATGGGGGAAGGGGCCCAGGATGTCGATCCCCCAGACCAAGAATGTTCAGGATAGAGGGATTGTTTGCAGGGCTTGCGTTGGTTGATGGATGTTCTTGGAGTGGAACTGGCAAGCTTCACACTTGGTGACCAGTTCAGTAGCGTCTTGCAGGGCGGTGGGCCAATAAAAACCCTGCCGGAAAGCTTTTCCGGGAAGGGCCCTTGATCCAATGTGGGAACCACACAATCCTCCATGAATCTCTGCCAACAGCTTCAGTCCATCTTCCCAGCAAATACACCTTAATTTCACACCGTTCGGCCGCCTTCTGTACAGGGTGTCATCGACAAACTGGTATATACTTGACCGACGGGCTACTCTTTCGGCTTCCTCTTGCTCTTCGGGGAGTCCTCTAGTTTGAAGGAAATGGACTATATGCTGCGCCCAAGTTGGAGCCTGTGGCTCGACAACAAGGACCAAAGGCAACTCCACGTCTCCGGGAGCGCTTGTCTCAACCGCTAGACCCAGAGGTCCTGCGGGAGGGAGCTGCTCATCAACCGGAATGGGATTTTCCCCGGTAGCCTCTCAACCAGCGGCTTCGGGAAGCTCTGCCGGGAAATGCTTAACAGAGTTTAGCTTTCTTCTCTTCTTGGACATCACAGACGGGGACACTGATGGTTGGGTGAGGTGGAGAACAAAGGTTCCTGGTTCCACAGGAAGCTTCTGCGCAGCGCACTTCGATAGGTGGTCAGCAATGATGTTTTCTGCTCACGGCACATGATCTGTTTGCAGCCCATCGAAGTGCTCCTCCAACTTTCTCACTTCTTCCATGTAGGCATCCATCAGTGGGCTCTAATAATCCTTGTTGACTTGTTTTATCACTAGTTGAGAGTCTCCTCGGGCGATCAACCTCTTTATTCCCAACTCTACCGCGATCCTGAGTCCGGCAAGGAGCCCCTCGTATTCAGCGGTATTGTTGGTGGCTTCCTCCCGGGGAAAGTGCATCTGGACGACGTACTTGAGGTGCTCTCCGGTCGGGGCGACGAGCAGCACGCCTGCTCCAGCGCCCTGGAGTGAGAAAGCACCGTCAATGTACATGATCCAATCCTTTGGCGCCTCTTTGCCGGGGAGGATTTTCTCCGGAGCTTCATCATCTGGCGTTGGTGTCCATTCTGCAATAAACTCTGCTAAAGCTCTGCTTTGAATGGTGGAAGTCCTCTCATACTTTAATCCGAAGCTTGACAACTCTAGTGCCCACTCAACTATCCTGCCAGTGGCTTCGGGGTTTCTCAGTATGCGTTGCAACGGGAAACGGGTGACAACTGTTATCTCATGGGCTTGGAAGTAGTGGCGCGGCTTCCTCGAGGCCATGATGAGGCTGAAGATCAGCTTTTGTACTCCGGAGTAACTTGATCGAGCACCCTGTAGTAGGGAACTGACAAAGTATACGGGCCGCTACACCATTTCCTTCTTTGCCACTTCCTTGGGCTCGCTGTCAACCATTTGTTGAGATCCCCCTTGATCCGCATTGAGCTCTGCTGCGGAGTTTCCTTTCTCACTCCCGGTAGCATCAGCGGCGGCTGCTGAATCTTCATCTACCCCCCGTTGCGCCACCAGCGCTGCACTAACCACTTGATTTGTTGCTGCTAAGGATAGCAGCAACGGCTCTTGTGCTTTAGGAGCGACCAAGGTGGGAGCAGAGGATAGGTATTTCTTTAGGTCTTGCAGCGCTGCATCTGCTTCCGAGGTCCACTTCATCGGGCCAGCCTTCTTCAGGATTTTGAGGAACGGCAAGGCGCGCTCGGCAGATTTGGAGATGAACCTACTCAATGCGGCAACACATCCGGTCAGGCGTCTGATATCTTTGATGGTTTTGTGTGCCTGTATCTGCTCGATCGCCTTGATCTTGTCGGGATTCGCTTCTATTCCTCGCTGAGACACGAAGAACCCAAGCAGCTTGCCGGATGGGACACCGAACACACATTTTTCAGGATTGAGTTTCAGGTTGACCTTGCACAAGTTTGCGAAAGTTTCTTCCAGATCTTGTATGAGAGTGGCTTCATCCTTGGTCTTGACCACGATGTCATCCATGTATGCTTCCACATTTCTGTGCAGTTGAGGTCCAAAACCAATTTGAACAGCCATGGCGAAGGTTGAACCAGCACTCTTTAACCCGAAGGGCATTCGTACAAAGCAGTACGTGCCGCAGGGAGTTATAAATGCGGTCTTCTCCTCATCTTCCTTGTTCATAAATATCTGGTGGTAGCTGGAGTAGGCATCCAAAAAGGAAAGCAAGTCACATCCGGAGGAGGAGTCAACGATTTGATCTATGTGCGGCAAGGGGAAAGGGTCCTTTGGGCAGGCCTTGTTCAAGTCAGTGAAGTCTATGCAAAGCCTCCATTTCCCATTTGCCTTTCGTACCACCACCGGGTTTGCCAACCAAGTTGGATGCAACACCCCTTTGACCAAACCAGCTGCTTCAAGTTTCTTGATCTCCTCGGCAATGAAGTGATGCCGCTCCAAGGCCTGTTTCCTAACCTTTTGCTTGACGGGTCGGGTATGAGGGCAGACAGCAAGGTGGTGCTCAATTACCTCCCTGGGAACACCGGGGATGTCGGATGGTTGCCAGGCAAACACATTGACATTCTCCTGCAGGAAGGCAACGAGCGCGCTTCCCTATTTGTCAGTAAGGGTAGCACTGATGGTGAAGGTACCACCAGTGCCATCCTCCCTTGCCGGGACCTTCTTCGGTTCAGGGTAGGTGACCTTGGTCTTCTTGCCGACGGAACATTCCGGCAGGTCATTATCAGGTGCCGCGCACTCCGAAGAGGCGCGCTTCCCGGAGTCATTGCCGGTGTTCCCGCCAGGCTTCTTCATTTTCCTTGTATCCATGGCGGGAGCTAGGATTTCTGTGGCTTCAGGTGCTACCGCGTCGCGATAAATCTGGTCCACGCAGATAACCGCGTTCTTCTTGTCGGATGGGATGGAAATGACCCCAATGGTCCCTGGCATCTTCAAAGTATTGTAGGCATAGTGGGATTTCGGCGACCAAGGATTCCGTTGTAGGGCAGTGGGATTTCGGCGACGTCGAATACTATCCTCTCTGTTCGGAAGTTCAACTCTCCGCCGAATGTCACATGTAGAGTGATCTTTCCCTTGGGTCGGCTCATGCCGGGGTTAGTTCCTTGGAACATACCCGTGGCTTCGAGCTCTTCATCAAGGATCTACAGTTTCTCAGCCACTCTAGGAGAGATCAAGTTCAGTCCGGCCCCATCATCAACTAACATCTTAGACACTTTGAGGTTGCGGATTTTCGGGGAGACCAACAACGGCGAACATCCAACTGTAGGATGATCCTCTTCGTCAAAGATGATAGGCGTGCGGGACCACTTGAGTGGTTTCCTTGATTCTGCAATTGGTTCCACATCATTGACCACGCGTGCCCACTGTTTGAGCTAGCGGCGAGAGGAGTGCAAGGACGCTCCCCCGTCAACGCACATGGCTTCGGTTGCTTTCTGGAACTCCCTATCACTGGAATCCTCATCATCATCCTCATCATCGCTCATATCATCTGTTTCCTTCTTTTCTCGGCCTCTGGCGGGTTTTTCCTTTTGTTGCGGAGTTTTGCCGCGGCGACCACCTCTGCCGCCATGGCCCTTCCCGGCAGCGTAGTCCTGGCCCTTTTCCTTGTCACGTTTCTCATACTCGGCCCTCTGTTTCTCAACAAGCTGCTCAACCTGTCGGCATTCTTGGAGATCATGACCCTTGGTGCGATGAATCTTGCAGTATGGCCCGTCGGATTTTCCGGCCTTTTCAGCGGCAGCAGCCTCTCGGAAATCAGCGCACACGACAGCTCCCTTGCCAGGGGTTTCGGTATTCGCCTTCTTGCCGGTACTGAGGTTTCTGAAGCTCTCGACAGCCAGCACCGCTTTTCCCTTGCGCTTCTTGTTGCGCTTCCTGTTCCTTCCCTTTGGGTCGGGGGCGTCGTTGTCATCATCAGAGTCCACTTAGACGCCCGCCTCTTCTCCGGGAAGTTGCCTCCCTACTTCAGCTCGAGCACACTTATCCGCCAAGGTGAAAAGCTCATTGACAGTCTTGGGGAGCTTGACATTCATCTTGGCTCGCATCCTCCTATTGTGCACGTCCGAGTGGAACGCGGCAATCACTGCCACGGGATGGATCTCAGGGATGTTGCGGTGTACCCGGCTGAACCTCTGGATATACTTTCTCAAGGTTTCTCCCTCTTTCTGCGGGAGGACTTGGAGATCGCTGGGCTGGCCTGGCTCTTGATGACCACCAGTGAAGACGCCAACAAACTCGTTGCACAGATCATCCCAAGAAGAAATGGAATTCTCCGGCGGGTGCATCAGCCATGATCTCACATTTGGCTTGAGCGCCAAAGGGAAGTAGTTGGCGAGCACCTTTTCATCTCTTCCTCCCATAGATTGAACAGCTATCGTGTAGATGCCCAAAAACTTCGTGGGGTTTAGCTTTCCATCGTATTTCTCTGGTAGCTCAGGCTTGCAGGCTCGGGTCGACGACCAGCGGACCCGTCGCAGCTTGCTAGTGAAGGCAGGGCAACCAACCACGTAAGGAAGGTACCCACCGACACTGGGCGCGGGGTCGCCGACGTCTGGACCGTTGCGCCTATCTGATTGACGGTGTGCTTCATGACATTGCTCGATGGTGATGCGCACGTCTTCCTTCCGCCGGTCTTCGAGGACACGCCGCTGGTCCCGGCGGGCGTGCGGACCAGACGAGACTATGGACGCCTCTTCATGGTTGTCAGTATGTGAAGCTAGCTACGGCTGCCTCTGGGCTTGTTGTCGCGGAGGGGGCTACACCGTTGGGGTGGCCCCTTCCACACGCTCGCCGCCCTGGGCAGCCGCTGCTATTCGCGTACGTCGCGACGGCTCTGCATGCTGGGTCTTGTTGGCTTCAACGAAGGAAATCAGGCTTTGGATGGTGGCTCTCCATTCATCCATCTTATCAGCTACTGGCATGAAGTTGAGCAGCATCTGGACTCTCGCCATGGCCTCCTCTGTGGTGCCAGGCATGGCGAAAGAGGCGGACCTTGACGTGGCTCGACACTTGGTAGGACCAAGAGAAGCGTCGCCACGTCCTTGATGTCGCGCGCCACTCACTGGAGCTTTCTGGTGAGTTGTGGGCCGATCCTGAGGAGCTGCGGCTCCGCTGAGCGCCCCATCTCGCTCCGCTCGAGGTGCGCGCCCAACAATCTCGCTGGCGACGGGTGCGGCCGGAAGGTCACGGATCGCACCGAACTGGGCGCCGCTGAGGCGGCCTCATCCATCCACGCGGCGTCGAGGTGATGAACGGATGTTCCCTCCGCCCGTGGCGCCGAGGCTAGGTTTGCCATGTTGTTGCTGTAGTTGCTCCCCTCCGGCGCCTCCCGCTCCATTCCCGGCCGTGAGAGGCTGGACAGGGGCGCCGCCTGTGCTGATCGCGTCGTCCACGACGCCCACCTCGCCTGCAGCCGCTGCGGTGCCTATGGCGCCGGCGGCTGTGTGTGAGGGGGCCTTCGAGGATGAGGGATGCGCAGCCGTGCTGGATTTCTTCTTTGGAGCCATTGTCGAAGAAGATGATGATGAAGACCGATCCGCCGTTCACGAATTCGGGCTCGCGCAAATGATGCACGCCCCCTACCTGGCGCGCCAAAGATGTCGGGGCACGGATGCTCACGATCACCTATGGGACCAGAGGTCCCTTGTGGTTCGGCAAGGGCGGTCATGTTGCACGAAGAGCGGAGATCATGAGACGACGCAACGATCAAGGGTCAGGCATTTTTCCCAGGTTCGGGCCGCTGCTAAGCGTAAAACCCTACTCCTGCTTTTTGGTGGATTGATTGGAGGAACACGAAGAACGCAGGGCGCCTAACCCCGGCAAGGGCTGCTGCTGGGGAGAGCGGCTATGCGAGTACAAGCGTTTGGGGGTTCAAGTTGCCAACCTTGAGCTAGGTTGCCTTGGGCCTCCTTTTATAGTGCAAGGGGTTATCACAGTGGCAAAACAGACATTATCTATTGATTAGATAGCTAAGCAGAGCTATCATACCCAACTCTGGCATTTAGGATAAAATGCCATGATTACCTGCCTAGGTGGCGCTTGGGGGTGCATCCCCGGCAAGCCCTTGCCACCGCTTGGCCGTTTACTGCTTGAGATCTTGACACGCTGCGGGGCGGGTGTCAATCGGGCATAACTTGCCTTCTGGAGTGTCGCCACGTGCTTAGCGAGAGCAGATTAGCCGCCTGAAGGCTCGACACCGCATCGATAAGTGAGAGCCGTAGCGATGCAGTGGAGCGGTGGCTAGTTGGCTCGTGCCTGCCGGGGAATGGCTTGCCGGGTCTTCTGGAGGGAGCATTCGTCTCGGTCCCCGGCAAGCGTCGGGAACGTGCTTGGCACGTCACAGCCCAGGCTTGGGTTGCCGCGTTGAGCTTGCTGGAGTCTTGGACTTGATTGCTGGCGGGGTTTTTTGCTCTACCGCCTGTGCATAAGTGAGGGGCACTGGGTAACCCTGTACTAGTACACCGACACTCTACCTCCCAATCGCATGCTCAAGCCACCCCAGCGAGCTCCCAGAGCCTCATCGCTCGGGATCGATCGAGGCGCCGCCGCATCGGACCTCCGGCGATCTCCGGGTACAAGCCTCCTCTGGTCCTCATTCCTCTTCCCCTGGTCCTCCCTCAGCTCGCTGAGGACCCCTCCCCTCTTTCCCGTGCTGAATGCAGCTTGAAATGTCGGCTTGGAGCTCGGCCGATGCGTCTCCGCCGCGGGCACCTCGTCGCCGGCGACCCAGGCTGCCTCCCCGACCAACTCCACCGCCTCCCGAATGGCGGCGATCCCCTGAACCCATTTCCGTCGCCAGCTCGCCTCACCGTGCCCTCCTCCGTCGCCGGTGAACTCCGCCTCCCTCTGGAAAGAGGTTGACGACAACCTGCCAATGGGGCCCGTTCGACAGCCTCTGCCTCGCCCACGCCTCTCTCCCTCTGTGGCTGGCCCCTGGCCCCCTCCCGTCAGGTTTAAACCTGGCGCGCTCGGGGGCACCATCTCGCCTGGGCTGGCTAGCCTCTGGGCCGGCCCAGCTGCGGGTCTGTCTGGCCGGGCACAGTAGCCTTTGTCCTTTTTATTTTTCTGGCATTTTTCCAAAATCCCTCCTGGATAAAATATTAGTCCAAATTCAATGATTGAAATTTCTAAAAACTTGTAATATTGTGTGCTATTTAATGATGCCACTTGTGCCACTTTTTGAAAACCTTTTATGTACTGGTTTTATTTAAAACCTTGTTTTAAATATTCAAAACCTTGTTTTAAATATTTAAAACCACTGTTAAAATAGTTTTCATCACTATTTAGTTTTGAAAAACCAGAACTAATATTTTTAGTATATTTAGTTTTTAATCTAGTATTTTACAGAGTGGTTTGACATTTTTAGGAGTATTCTATTTATCTATTTTTGACGTGGTCTTATGTGTGCCCCTTTACTTTGGGACGATAGATCACGTTCTTGACGATGGAGTTGGAGAGGAAGCACTTGAAGACTTTGAATACTTTGTTGAGCCTGGCAAGCAACCCTTTGATCATGACTAAAGAAACCTTTTCATGCATGTCATATAGCACTTTATTTTTGATGTATTGATCATGATGAATATGGTGACCACCTTTATGGGTTGCCTCCGTTACTTTCCTCATTGACACTTGCACGACATGACTCTACCTTCTACTTAGAGTTGTGTGGGTGGGAAGTAGATAGGATGCTCAGTAGTGCTAAGCAAATGGGACGGGAACCAAAAGTGTTTTCAAAGACTTTTCAAAAATCCTGACGGGTGCCACTAATGCCCTGAGGGAGATGTTGAGCTAGGTAACCCCTTGATAAAGAAGTGGTGTACCGAGGCAAGTGAGTGTGTTGTTTTTGAACACGGATTGGTTGAAGTTGCGACCGTTACTCCAATCTTACATGTAGAACCATGATACCCCTTTATGGGAGATGGCTTTGTTGATTACCTTGGTCGTTACTAGCAGAGAGCCCGCATTACTAGTGGCGGGAGTGATGTGGTCACTCTCGATACGGGGTCAGGCCTGATAGGATGACCATGGGTTGTTTCCACACACCAGGCACACCGTTGCATGCCCTCGTGGATGATACTAGTGATGTACATCATGAGGGATGGCACCAACGAGCGGACTCCTTGTTAGTATCATCAGAGGAAAGGTATTGTTCGGGTGCTTACCTCGGGTATGAATAATACTGCGAGTCGTAGCTTGACACGGAAGTTCCCTGAGCCTTGTGGGTAAAGTGTGCAACCTCTACAGAGTGTAAAACTATTCGAATAGCCGTGTCGACGGTCAAGGACAGTTGGATGACCACTCTTGGGCAACGTCCATTGTTTACAAAAACTTGGTGTGACTGTGTGGGAAAGGAATACTTGAGTTAAGTCGGATGACTTGACATGATGATTGAACATGAGATGTTCAACCCTTGTTTATGTTGATATCTGTAACCTGTTCATACGGATACTTGTGACCTCATGATGCATGCTTACAAGATGATACGACATGTCATTGCTTTCCAAAATTAGCTTTCTGCAAAATTACCTACTTAGTGCTATATCATGCATTGTTACACCTTGTTCCAAAACATGGGTTGCTTGCGAGTACATTCAATGTACTCATTGGCTTGCCACTGGTTATTTAATTGGCCAGGCTTGGAAGAGCAGGAATATGGTGAAGATTTCATTGGTGACTAACATGCGAATTAGGATGCTTCGCAGTCAGAATGCTTGTTGGGTTAAGGAATATGTCATGCATCTACGCTATCTTTCAAGACTTCCGCTGCGAGTTTATGTTTGTTATTTGGTCTTCATGGCCCTATCTATGTAAGACTTGACCTTGATGGTCTTTTTTTATGTAAGACGGTATGTATGGATGTAAGACCCTTGATTATCTAGTTTCTATGTGTTCAGTGAGCATTGATCTCTAGGATCAATGTACATGTGCATTTGGTGATCACGACTTATGAGTCGGGGTCCCCACAGGCAGAAGAGCAAGCGCACCCCAGAGTTCGAACCTCTTTGGGTCCCCCGGTTACGACATTTGGCACGCCAGGTAGGGGGTGTGATGTTGTTCTTCCGCTCGGCTTCGTCTCCAGCTCTGCCAACCGTATGGCTGACGCTCGCCGTGGCTATGCCGAGTGCCGGGCGGCCCTCGCCACCCAAGACGCTCCTGCGGGCCACGATAGTCGCCACCGCCCCGTCGGCGCTGAAGTTATCGCCGCTGTCAACCCGGCAGTCCACGAACAACAGGACTCCCCGTGGCACCCTTCCTGCGGCGAGAGGGATGCACCGCTACGGCCTCCTCCTCTCACGCCTGCCCTGGACACATGAACGCGCAAGACACGCTGCTCATGGCGAACGAGTGGCTTCATCATCACCCGATGAATGGTGGCTATGACGTCTGGCTGGGCCACATCGCCGAGCTTGTTATCTTTGCCAGGAGAGCCCTGGCACCCTACCGCCCGCTTCACCCCCCCCCCCCGTCTCCTCGCGCTGGGAGCATAGCGCACGGAGTGCCCCCACCGCCGCATGGCAACCCAGTCGATCCTCGCGTCCTCCTCCTCCTCCTCCGAGTCCCCATGGTGGATCTGGGGCTAGGACTTGTGCCCGACCGTGATGTGCATGTGGAGGCCAGCCGCCTGTTCTATGCCTTCTACAACATGTGCACCCACAACACCAAAGACTGTCGGGAGCTCAAGCCCCCCCCTCCCCCCCGCCCCCGTGATGAGCACATCGACCAGCGTCTAACCCACAAGAACCAAGGTACTGGTCGCGGAGGCGGCCGCGACAGCGGCAGACGGGACAACCGCAATGGAGACCCCCGCCATGGTGGGGACGAACAGCCTCGTGAGACGCGCCATCAAGACAACGCTGCTCTTCTCCCACTATCCCCACCGTCCGGAAGGGGCGGCAACGACGGGCCTGACGAGGGGGCTGGGGGCTATCAGGGGCCTCATGCGGTGGCCTGTATCCTCGGCGGAGGATATGCCCCTGCATCGGACCACCCGTTCAAGCAACTGTCCCGCAAGGTGAACACCGCTCTCCCGAGGCCGGAGGCCATGCGACCCTTCGAGAGGCCACGTACACCATCTTATTCGACTCTAGAGACTGCCTCAAGTCCACACCGGCTACGGGAGCGCTCCCCATGTTGTGCACTCCCATCATCAGCAACGTCTTGGTCACCAAGACCCTCATCAACGGAGGTGCCGGCCTAAACGTGCTCTCTGTCGAGACCTTCGACAAGTTCCAGGTGCTCTACGACCAGCTGACGCCTACCAGACCATTCTCTGGGGTGACCGGTGGCTCCATCGTTCCCCTGGGGCAGGTCCGCCTCCCTGTCACCTTCCGCACACGCGACAACTACTGCACCGAGCTTATCGACTTCGATGTAGCGCGAATTGGCCTCCTGTACAATGCAATCCTAGGATACCCAGAGCTGGCCAAGTTCGCTTTGGTACTCCACTACGGCCACAACGTCCTCAAGATGCCTGGTTGCAGCGGCGTGATCACCATCACTTGTGACAAGAAGGACGCGGTCTGTTCCCTTGAGCGTGCCAACAAAGCTGTCGCGGTTGCGCACCAGAATGACGAAAGAGGCGCTGGGCCTCGTGAGGCTGTCACACCCCCAAGGAAAAGGCAGTTACTGTCTGTCCAAGGCCCCGCCAAGCAAAGAACGCAGCACCTGCGCCAGGACCAGCTCGCCCAGGATGCCATGGTCGCCGAGCGGCACGACCAGGCCACCCCCACACATGGCATCCTTTCATGCAGCATGGGTTGCCGGGCCCTCACTCGCGAGTTGCGTCAGGTGGTCTGGCCCGCCAAGTTCGAGACCGAGCTGCCCCCACTCTACAATGGCGTCCCCGACCCCATAGAGTTCCACTGGCTCTACGAGCTGAGCATCAAGGCGTCTGACAGTGACGACAAGGTCATGGCGAACTTGTTTCCCATGGTCCTCAAGGATGGCATGCGCCTCTGGCTCACGAATCTGCCCGAGGATTCGATCTCTTCGTGGAGAGAGCTCCGTGAGCAGACCGTCGCCAGCTTCAAGGAGACACACGACCACTCCCTCTCCGGTAACGGCCTGTGGCGCACGAAGCTACGTCCTGGAGAGACCCTGCGCAGATACACCCAACGCCTCATCCAGGGGCGTAGCTAGGTCCTACGAGGCCCTTGGAGAACCGCCATGACACGTTTCTCCAAACAGCCTCACGCTCCTGCAAACAACATGATTGCTAGGTGAATTTTTCGATTCTGTTCAAATTGAGGGCGCCCTTCGGCTGCGACCCCCTCGCCTTTCGATTATGTAGTAAATCTGGTTATCTTTTATGGAACTTATGTCGTTTGCTTAAGCCTTGTGTTCGGCGCCTCGTTACCATCTGCAATCGTCGCGCCCTCTCGTCCACTCCCTCGGTCGTCCCATGACCGGGGGCTGGACACAGCGCTTATGCTCGGGTCCATCCATGCAGCACTGATAAACCCAAGTGAACGAGCTCTGACTCGCGGGCCTATTCCCGTGCACGTCACCTCACAGAGGTCCTTGGTGTATCGCCCTCTCACAGAACTGTCGCGAGAGAGCGGGCGAGGGTGCGGCCCAACTCGTATGGCTGCTAGCTTGGTGCTCCGCCACCTCGGGCGCCGCACGTTGGCGACCGTCCGGCATGCGTTGCCCCCATGCTCGGGGCGCGTGAGCGCGTAGCCGCGACAAGAGTCAGGCGCGGACTGCCTGGGGACTGGGGAGGGATATCCTAAGCCCTGCTCCCAGAGCATCCAATACATCCACGATCGCCACCCGTGAGCCTCTCACGTAAGAATGAGGTGGGGTTGTACACGCCCCGAAGACTCCCGCTGCGCCACCCCTTGGCCTATGGAGGACTCCCGTCCATGCCCAAGTGGAAGCCCCATGCTCCGTGCTGGCAGAACAGTCGAATCGCGACCATGCCCACGCCCAAGTGGAAGCCCCATGCTCCCTGCTGGCAGAACGGTCGAATCGCGACCATGCCCACGCCCAAGTGGAAGCCCCACGCTCCGCGCTGGCGGAATGGTCGAATCGCGACCATGCCCACACCCAAGAGGAAGCCCCATGCTCTGCACTAGCGGAACGATCAAACTACGATCATGCCCACACCCAAGTGGAAGCCGCACGCTTCACACTGGTGGAGAAGCCAACAGAGAACAGCCGTCGCGGGCCGCGCAGGCCTCAGGGCGAACCGGTCCTAACATGACAGCCACTAGCCTGTCTCCAAGGCCCGCGCTCGCCATCTCCCCCTTGGGCCTCACCCGAGCAGGGGCTGGATGCGGTGCCTGTGCTCGGGTCGGCCCCGGCAGCGCCGAAAAACCCAAGGGGTTGGGCCCTGGGGGCTGACCCCGCACACGTCACCAAGGCCCTTGGCGTCTGGTCTCCTCACGTGACACCCAAGTGCAAACCAGCGAGCGCACATCATTCGAAAGAAAGCGTCTTGCGTGCAAAATTTTCTCCTCGGGGTGGACTGCTCGAGGGGTTTTCCAAGGCACGTCCAATGAGTTGCCTCGCCATGGTCGGCGCTTTCCTTCAAGCATATCACTCGCGCGTCGAAGGGGGGTCCTGGAGCATCGCGCCTTAGGAGCAGTCACTAATTCCCGAAGCTCCTCACCTCCTGGCTTTGTTCAGGAATCGCGACCTGACATACCGGCGGCGGCTGAGGCTCGCTCGGGGGCTTGGTCCCAGCGACGCGGGAAATACAAAGGAAAAGCAGAGGGGCCTGCAGAAGGAGCAAGAACACATCAAACATAACAAGCAACTACTACTTAAAACAAAGATATCCCACAAATGTCTTCACGCCCCTGCGGGGCCAGGTGGTTCATGATGCAACAGGAAAGGAAACATAAAAACTCAGGCGAACGAGGTGCCATCTTCGTCACGGCTGCTGGGGAGGTATGCGCCGAGGCTGACGCTCTCCTCGAAGGACGCAACCTGGACGAACCGCTCGACCAATGACACCATGTGCCTGCGCACCTCGTCCCTGAGTGGGCCCCGGAGCTCCGCAGGCACCGGCTCCACCATGCGGGACAAGTAGAAAGCAGAGTCGAGGCGATAGAGGTTGGAGAAGACACGCGTCAGTGCGCAGTCCAAGAGATCGTGGGCACCCGACTCGATATCCTCGTCCACCTTGGAGACACCTGACTCCAACGCCTCCACCAGCTTGAGGAAGAAGTTGAGGTAGCCCCCATCACTGTGGGCATGTGGCAGCTCCGGGACGTCCCTGACGAAGCGGCGGAGCGCACCGCCAGCGCGTCGGGCACGGTCAAGGAACTGCCCGGCGCACTGCGCCTCCATCATTCGCGCCTGCGCCTCATCATCCTTGGCCCTCCGCACATCGTCGACGGCTTCGCCGACTTGCGCCTGCAGCGATGCTAACTCTGCCTCGACGTCCCCCTTGTCCCCGAGGGCAGCCTGGAGATCGGCCTCGGCGTCCTGCAGCTAGGCCTTGACTTCGTTCACCTCCTCCAGAAGCGCGTTGCATCGGCGCTGAAAGCGGGCTTCCTGCTGTGCCAGCTTACCGCGGAACTCCTCCAGAGCGGCCTCCCACTCCCAAGCAACCCTCGCGTCGGCGTCAGTGCTACCTGTGGTGTGGGAACCCCAACTCATAAGCGTGATCACCGAATGCGCGTGTACAGTGATTCCAGATATCAATGCTCATTGAACACACGGAAGATGAATAACAAGAGTCTTACATCCACATTTAGTGTCTTACACAAATAAAGACCATGAAGGTCAAGTCTTACATATATAGGGCCGCAAGGGCCAAACACTTAAACATAAAAAGCAGCGGAAATCTTGATCGGAAGCGTGAACCCATGCCATCTGCCTTAAACCTACAGGCATTCTGACTGGGAAGCGTCCTAGTTCGCATGCTCGTCACCAACGAACTCTACACCATATTCCTGCTCTTCCATGCCTGGCCAATTAAATAACCAGTGGCAAGCCAATGAGTACTTTGAATGTACTCGCAAGCAACCCAAGTTTTGGAACAAGGCAATAACAATGCATGATATAGCACTAAGTAGGTAAGTTTTGCGGAAAGCTAATTTTGAGTGCAATGACACGATCAAGATAACTAGTAAAAGCATGCTTCATGAGGATACAAGTATCCGCACAAACAGGTTACCGATATCAGTATAATCAAGGTCTGAACGTCTCATGTTCAATCATCATGCCAAGTCATCCGACTTGTCTCGAGTATACCATCTTTGTTATCCACGCACACACACGAAGTTTATGAAAACCCATGACATAGTTTAAGCAGCACCACCCAACTGTCCTTGACCGTGGACACGGCTATTCGAATAGTTTTACACTCTGTAGAGGTTGCACACTTTACCCACAAGACTCGGGGAACTTCCGTGTCATCCACGACTCGCGGTATATTACATACACGAGGTAAGCACCCGAACAATGCCTTTCCCCTGACGATACTAAACAAAGAGTCCACTCGTTGGTCCGTGTCTTCATGATGTACAAACATGAGCCTTGCTCTACACAGTACCATCCATGAAGGAACACAACGGTGTGCCCGGTGCCTGTAAAGACAGCGCATGGTCGCCCTACCAGGCACGACCCCGTATCGAGAGTGACCTCATCACTCCCGCCACTAGTAATGCGGGTTCTAAGCTAGTACCCACTGAGGTAATCAACAAAGCCCCGTCCCATAAGGGGTATCGTGGTTGTGCATGTAAGGTTGGGACGGTCGACAAATCTTAAATCTAATCCGTTTTCGAAAACACACACAATCACTTGCTCCGGTACACCACTTCTTTATCAAGTGGTTACCAAGCTCATCATCATCTCCCTCTGGCATTAGTGGCACCCGACGGGGTTTTCGTAAAGTCTTTGAAAACGCTCTTGTTTCCAACACCATGCATACTCCCGTCCCACAATGCGTAGCATCTACTAAGCAACCTAACTACTCCCACCCGCACAACCCTCATAAGAAGGTAGGGTCATGCATGATGCAAGTACCAACAAGGGAGAATCGGAGGTATCCCACCGAAGTGGTCACCACATCACATGATCAACATCACGAAATAAAGTGCTATATGCTATGCAATAAAAGGTTTCATAGTCATGGTCAAAGGGCTGCTTGCCTGGCTCAACAAAGTCTTCGGGGTCTTCGAAATCTTCGGGTCCAACTCCCTCGTCAACAGCGCAATCTATCGTCGCGATAAACAACGGTAAAAATAAGCAGCACAACAAAAACAAAGCACAAAAGCCACTTCAAAAATGTTTCTCTATTCTGACCAATACTAAAAGCAATATTAAAAATATTTTCCTAAGGTTTTGTAGTGAAAAAGGTTTTCATAATTTTTTTTAACAGTGGCTAAAAATGCCAAAAAAGGGTTTTTAAAATAAACAGTACATAAAAATGTTTTCAATTTTTTTTACAAATGGCACTATTAAATTCTACATATTATTACAAGAATTATGGTGGAAACATATTTGGCATAGGAGTTTTATTTTGCTTAGAGGAATTTTTGCAAGATGCCAGAAATAAAGAAAAAGAAAAAGAGCACTATGCTCTTGGGCCAGAGGAGGGCGAGCAGAGCCGGCCCAGGGGAGTTGCGGCCCAGGCGAGGGAGCACGCGCGCGGCAGCCGGGGTTTTAAACCCGACAGGCCGGCCCCACAGACTAGAGAGAGAGAGGGGAGGCGAGAGAGAGGTGGGGATGACAAGTGGAACCCACCTGTCATCTCCTTCCTCGCGACAGGGGGAGGGTGGTGCTCACTGATACATCTCCAATGTATCTATAATTTATGAAGTATTCATGCCATGTTTACAATAATTTTATATGATTTTGGTATGATTTTATTAGATCTAACCCGGACTGACGCTGTTTTCAGCAGAGCTACCGTGGTGTTGTTTTTGTGTAGAAATAAAAGTTCTCGAAATGGGTTGAAAATTTACGGAGAATATTTTTGGAAAATATAAAAAATACTGGAGCAAAAAGATACCGGAGAGGAGTCCCGAGGAGGCCACAAGCCTAGGGGGCGCCCCCCCCCTAGGGCGCGCCCCCCTGGCTTGTGGGTCCCTCGAGCACCCCCTGACGTGATTCCAACGCCAAGTACTCCTATAAATACAGAAACTTCCGAAAAGAAACCTAGATCGGGAGTTCCGCCGCCGCAAGCCTCTATAGCCACGAAAAACCAATCGGGGGCCCGTTCCGACACCCTGCCGGAGGGGGAAACCATCATCGGAGGCCATCTTCATCATCCCGACGGTCTCCATGATGAGGAGGGAGTAGTTCACCCTCGGGGCTGAGGGTATGTACCAGTAGCTATGTGTTTGATCTCTCTCTCTCTCGTGTTCTTGAGATGACACGATCTTGATGTACCACGAGCTTTATTAATATAGATGAATCATATGGAGTTGTCCCCTCTCTATCTTCTTGTGATGAATTGAGTTTTCCCTTTGAAGTTTTCTTATCGGATTGAGTCTTTAAGGATTTGAGAACACTTGATGTATGTCTTGCGATGGGATATCCGTGGTGACAATGGGATGTTCTATTGATCCACTTGATGTATGTTTTGGTGATCAACTTGCGGGTTCCGTGACCTTGGGAATCTATGCATAGGGGTTGGCACATGTTTTCGTCTTGACTCTCCGGTAGAAACTTTGGGGCACTCTTTGAAGTTCTTTGTGTTGGATTGAACATGACGAATCTGAAATTGTGTGATGCATATCGTATAATCAAGCCCATGGGTACTCATGGTGACATTCGAGTATCTAGGTGACATTAGGGTTTTGGTTGATGTGTATATTAAGGTGTTATTTTAGTACGAACTCTAGGGCTGTTCGTGACACTTATAGGGATAGCTCATACGATTGATCGGAAAAGATAACTTTGAGGTGGTTTCGTACCCTACAATAATTTTTTCGTTTGTTCTCCGCTATTTGTGACTTTGGAGTGAACTCTTTGTCACACGTGAGGGATTTACATATGATTCAACTATGTTAGTATTGTTGAGAGAACTTGCACTAGTGAAAGTATGAACCCTAGGCCTTGTTTCCAAGCATTGCAATACCATTTGTGCTCACTTTTATCATTAGTTACCTTGCTGTTTTTATATTTTCAGATTACAAAAACCTATATCTATCATCCATATTGCACTTGTATCACCATCTCTTCGCCAAACTAGTGCACCTATACAATTTGCCATGGTATTGGGTGTGTTGGGGACACAAGAGACACTTTGTTATTTGGTTGCAGGGTTGTTTGAGAGAGACCATCTTCATCCTACACCTTCCATGGATAGATAAACCTTAGGTCATCCACTTGAGGGAAATTTGCTACTGTCCTACAAAACTCTGCGCTTGGAGGCTCAACACGAGTCTATAAGAAGAAGGTTGTGTAGTAGACATCAAGCTCTTTTCTAGTGCCGTTGCCGGGGAGGTAAGTGCTTGAAGGTATATCTTTAGATCTTGCAATCAAATTTTTTAGTTTCTTGTTTTTCACTAGTTTGGTTTTATAAAAGAAAACTACAAAAAAAATATGGAATTGAGGTTGCCTCATATGCTTCATCTTTTTAATGTCTTCCGTGAAAATGATGGAAAGGAAAATTGTGCTCAAGTGTTAGAAGAAGAAGTTATTAAAATGTTTGGCACTAAATCTTTGAGTGATGAGCATGATTGCAATGTTGTTAGTATGAATTCTCTGAATATCCATGATGCTAATGATATGCAAAGCCACAAGCTTGGGGATGCTATGTTTGATGAAGATGATATTTTTTGCCCCCCAAGTTTTGATGAGCAAATTTATTATGATGATGGCATGCCTCCTATCTATGATGATTATGATGATGACATGTATGATATGAAGAGTGATAGTAACCATGAAACTTGTCATCGTGATTTTAATATTGATTGTGGTTATGTCAATCAAGTGTCTCATGATAGTTATTTTGTTGAGTTTGCTCCCACTACAATGAATGAGAAGAATTTTTTTTATGTGGTGAGTAGTGAAACTTCTATGCTTGTAGATCATGAAAAGAATGCTTTATGTGCTGGTTATATTGTTGAATTCGTTCATGATGCTACTGAAAATTATTATGAGGAAGGAACATATGCTTGTAGGAATTGCAATAATATCAAGTTTCCTCCCTATGTGTTCAAAGTTTTGAAGTTATGCTTCTTTTGCCTTCCTATGCTAGTTGATTCTTGCTCCCATAAATTATTTGTTCACAAAATCCCTATGCATAGGAAGTGGGTTAGGCTTAAACGTGCTAGTCATATGCTTCATGATGCTCTCTTTGTGTTTCAATTCTTATCTTTTTTGTGAGCATCATTGAAATCATCATGCCTAGCTAAAAAGGCATTAAAGAAAAGCGCTTGTTGGGAGACAACCCAATATTTATACCTACTGTTTTTGTGTGTCCACATGATTAAGCTACTGTATAATCATGTTTTATAGCTTTTGTTTCAATAAAGTGCCAAGTAAAGCCTTTGGGATAGTGTGGATGATAGTTGACTTGATTCTGTGCAAAAACAGAAACTTTTGCTCTCAGTCCAGGAATTTTGTAAATTCACTGGAACGTGATTTTGATCTGAATTTTTTACAAATGATTTATATACAAATTTCCTAGATTTTCCTATTTTTTTAGAATTTTTAGAAACAGGGAAGTATGGATACACTACAGATCTTCACAGACTGTTCTGTTTTTAACAGATTCTGTTTTGCATGCATAGTTTGCTTGTTTTAGTGTTTCGATAGCTTATATTTAGTGGTATAAATTATGGGAATGATATAATACAGTAGGTATCATGTGGGAACAATTATGAATCTTGTCTTAACAGTACCTAAGTGAATGATTTATCTTTATTACACTAACCCTTCTCACAAAGTTCTGTTAAGTTTTGTGTGATTGAAGTTTTCAAGTTTTGGGTGAGACACCGATATGTCGAGAATAAGGAGTGACAAGAACCTAAGCTTGGGGATGCCCAAGGAACCCCCAAGGTAATATCCATGGAAGACTCAAGCGCCTAAGCTTGGGGATGCCCCGGAAGGCATCCCCTCTTTCGTCTTCAACACTATCGGTATATCTTACTTAGAGCTATATTTTTATTCGTCACATAATATGAGTTTTGTTTGGAGCATCATTTTATTTACTTGTTCTCTGTTAGGTGTCATTTATAATCTGTTTTTTCAATAAAAAGTTCCAAGAATTGCCTTTTAGGATGCTTGAATTGCATGTTTGATGTGTGCTGTGTATAAACAGAAACTTTTGCTGTAGTGTTTGAATTTTCATATTTTACTGGAACGTGGAAAGTTTCTGAAATTTTTACACAGTATTGTCATATAAATTTTATAGCATGTCCTAAATTTTCATATCTTTTTGAGTTACAGAAGTACACTGTTTTCATAAATTTCTACAGACTATTCTGTTTGGACAGATTGCTGTCATAGTTTCGTTATCTACTTATCCTATAGTTTCCATAGACTATATTGGTAGATATAAATTGTGGAAATGATAGTATACAGTACCTAATGTTTGAAAATTATTATGCAACTTGTCTTGGTAGTACATGAAGTGTTGATTTATTATTATGTGTACTAACCTATCTCACGAGTTTTTTTCGAGTTTTGTGTGGATGAAGTTTTTGAGAATAGGTGAAACCATGATATGAGAGGATTGAACGAGATACAAAAGATAAAGCTTGGGGATGCCCAAGGAACCCTAAGTAAATATTTCATGAAGTCTCAAACATCTAAGCTTGGGGATGCTACGCATCCCATCTCTCTTCGTCAACTATCGGTTAGCCTATGTTGAGCCTAAATTTTTATTCGTTCACATGATGCGTGATATTCTTGGAGTGCTATTTTTCTTTAGTTTGCTGTTTGAATAAAATACTCAGATCTGAAAATATTTATTGAGAGAGAGAGAGTCCTCACATAGCTGCTTAATTGTTTGACTACTCATTGATCTTCACTTATATCTTTTGAGAGTAGCTTGTCATTTCCTCTCATGCTTCACTTATACCTTTTTGAGGAATGAAATATTTATGCTCATGTGCTTCATTTAAATTTGTTTGAGCTTGTCGAAAAAGCAATAGCAATATATGAAACTAGTCCCAAAGTGATAGATATCCAAGAAGGATATAATAAAAACTTTCATGAAGATCATGGGACAAATTAAACTTGATTCTTTGTAATAGTTTTGAAACATGATGATAGTAATATGTGAGTCATGTTAGTGAGTAATTATGCTTAGTAGGAATATTGGTGTTAAGGTTTTTGATTCCCTATGCATGCACGGAAGTCAATAGTTATGCAATGAAGATACATCCTACTTGTGGTTCATTATTCGGTGTTAGTTATGTTCAATGCTCACTTATGTGAATTTTCGTTTCTTGGTTTGGTTGCTTCCCAATCTATTTGCTAGCATCCATTTGTACTAAGTAGAAATACTACTTGTGCATCCAAAATCCTTAAACCAAGTTTTGCCTTATGAGTCCACCATACCTACCTATATGCGGTATTTCCATGCCGTTCCAAGCAAATTTGTATGTGCCATCTCTAAATTTTCAAAATAAATTTTCTCTTTTGTGTGCCCGTACCGCTCATGAAATGGTGGGGAGTATCCAATATTTTTCCATGCTAGGTGTGTTATTCTCACGATATGTGTTGATTCACTATCATTCACGAGAAAGTGGCTAGTATTCGGGATGCCCAGTTCCAAGCTCAAAAAATCAAATCAAAATATAACGAAACAAAACTCCCCCAGGATTGTTGTTTGTGTGGACGGTACCCGTGGATTCGGCTCGCCGTGGATTGTGATTGATTGGTGGAGGCGGAGTAAAAACTTTACCATTCTGTTTGGGAACCGCCTATAATGTATCTAGCATGGAAAGTATTGTGAGCTACTTTGTCATTTTCGTTGACAGGAAAAGCATGCCACTCAAAATATTTTTCTCTCTCAATTTAAACCTTGAGCTCTGGCACCTCTACAAATCCCTACATCCCTCTGCGAAGGGCCTATCTATTTACTTTATGCAATTTTTATTTTAGCTTTGAGTCTCCATCTTCTCTTATGAGCACCAACTAGGGGGCACTATGATCGTACTTGAGCATTGGGCATAGCTAATATTTGAGTGTGTTTCATGAATGGATCAATGATTGAGCATGATGGGCTAGGGATAACTTTCTTTAGTGTTGAAATTTTGAAAGACATGGTTGCTCGTTGACATGCTTGAGTATTGAAGTCATTATGTTGAAACTAGACTATTGCTTTGAATCATTTACAAGTCCAAATGTCCATGCTATACAAAGAAGAAAAGAATATGATGAACATGTTAGGTAGCATAAACACTTCATAAATTATTCTTTTATCATTTACCTACTCGAGGACGAGCAGGAATTAAGCTTGGGGATGCTGATACGTCTCCAACGTATCTATAATTTATGAAGTATTCATGCCATGTTTACAATAATTTTAAATGATTTTGGTATGTTTTTTTTAGAACTAACCCGGACTGACGTTGTTTTCAGCAGCGCTACCGTGGTGTTGTTTTTGTGCAGAAATAAAAGTTCTCGGAATGGGCTGAAAATTTACGGAGAATATTTTTGGAAAATATAAAAAATACTGGAGCAAAAAGATACCGGAGAGGAGTCCCGAGGAGGCCACAAGCCTAGGGGGCGCCCCCCCTAGGGCGCGCCCCCCTGGCTTGTGGGTCCCTCGAGCACCCCCTGACGTGATTCCAATGCCAAGTACTCCTATAAATACAGAAACTTCCAAAAAGAAACCTAGATCGGGAGTTCCGCCGCCGCAAGCCTCTATAGCCACAAAAAACCAATCGGGAGCCCGTTCCGGCACCGTGCCGGAGGGGGAAACCATCACCGGAGTCCATCTTCATCATCCTGACGGTCTCCATGACGAGGAGGGAGTAGTTCACCCTCGGGGCTGAGGGTATGTACCAGTAGCTATGTGTTTGATCTCTCTCTCTCTCTCGTGTTCTTGAGATGACACGATCTTGATGTACCACGAGCTTTATTAATATAGATGAATCATATGGAGTTTTCCCCTCTCTATCTTCTTGTGATGATTTGAGTTTTCCCTTTGAACTTTTCTTATCGAATTGAGTCTTTAAGAATTTGAGAACACTTGATGTATGTCTTGCGACGGGATATCCGTGGTGACAATGGCATGTTCTATTGATCCACTTGATGTATGTTTTGGTGATCAACTTGCGGGTTCCGTGACCTTGGGAATCTATGCATAGGGGTTGGCACATGTTTTTGTCTTGACTCTCCGGTAGAAACATTAGGGCACTCTTTGAAGTTCTTTGTTTTGGATTGAACATGACGAATCTGAAATTGTGTGATGCATATCGTATAATCAAGCCCATGGGTACTCGTGGTGACATGGGAGTATCTAGGTGACATTAGGGTTTTGGTTGATGTGTATCTTAAGGTGTTATTTTAGTACGAACTCTTGGGCTGTTCGTGTCACTTATAGGGATAGCTCATACGATTGATCGGAAAAGATAACTTTGAGGTGGTTTCGTACCCTACAATAATTTCTTCGTTTGTTCTCCGCTATTTGTGACTTTGGAGTAAACTCTTTGTCGCACGTGAGGGATTTACATATGATTCAACTATGTTATTATTGTTGAGAGAACTTGCACTAGTAAAAGTATGAACCCTAGGCCTTGTTTCCAAGCATTGCAATACCGTTTGTGCTCACTTTTATCATTAGTTACCTTGCTGTTTTTATATTTTCAGATTACAAAAACCTATATCTATCATCCATATTGCACTTGTATCACCATCTCTTTGCCGAACTAGTGCACCTATACAATTTGCCATTGTATTGGGTGTGTTGGGGACACAAGAGACTCTTTGTTATTTGGTTGCAGGGTTGGTTGAGAGAGACCATCTTCATCCTACGCCTTCCACGGATTGATAAACCTTAGGTCATCCACTTGAGGGAAATTTGCTACTATCCTACAAAACTCTGCGCTTGGAGGCCCAACACGAGTCTACAAGAAGAAGGTTGTGTAGTAGACATCACTCACCGGTGATGATTCCGGTGACGGCGAGGGGAGTGGATGGGGGCAATGGACTCAGCGTCGAGCCGCCATTCCTCGGGAGGTGGAGGGGAGGCCGTAGACGCACAGGTTCGCCGGCGACGAGGAAGCACGGCGGAGCCGCTTCGGGAGGAGGTCGTCGGCGTCGCTTCTTGCCACGATTCGAGCGGAGAGGAGGGGGAAAAGGGTCAGGGGGACCCCATGGTTGTAGAGAGGGGGGATGTAACAGCCCGAGACCGACGCGCTAGAAGATTCCCCTTTTATTCCATTGTCGTCGTGTGATTCGAGTGGTTGTTGCATTCATCATCGCATCATTCGCATCATTTGCATAGCATCGTCACTCGTTTTCGAAAACTTGCATCCGTTCGTAGCTGCCGGTTCTCTCCATTCGTGTAGTCGACTGTTTCGAGACCTACCACACACGCACGTGCCCGCGGCATCGATAAAATGTTGTTTTTAAAAGTGCGCATAAAACTTTCTTGGATTGGGTCGAAAGTTGGCATGCGGTCTTGTTATATTGCATGTAGACCGCCTGCCAAATTTCGTCGCAATTGGAGGTCGTTTGATACCCGAACGGTCGACCGTAGCGGCACCGTATCGGTTTAATTGTCAGTCATTTCGTGGTTTAAAACTATGTCACGGGCCGCCACCTTCCCTCTCATCTCAGCTCAAGGCCTCCTACACAGCCCAACAACCCACCTAGCTAGCCCCCTCCGCTTCCGGACGTCCGATCCCGATCGAACGGCCCGAAACGCCCTGAAAACCCCTAACCCTAGCCTCCCTGCCTATAAATAAATGCCTCACCCTTCCATTTTGGCCTCCCTAGCCTCTCCCGCTTTGTTTTCCGTGCCAAGCCGCTGCCCCGCCGCCACTTGTCGCGCCGCCGACCACCCAGCGCCGCTGCAGCCGCCGCCCGCAGCCAATCAGGGTCTGGCACGCGTCCCCTGGCCGTCCCAAGCCGCCGCGGCCCGTCCGGGCCCGAGTGGAGCCCGCCCGAGCCCATCGGGGCCCGAACGAGCCGCCCGTGCCCTGCTCGCCCCTGGCACCCGAGCGCCTGCTCGATCTGCTCCTCCAGCCCCCGTCGTCACCGAAGCCCCTGCCGGAGCGCCGCCCCAACCAGTCGCCGGAGAACCTTGCCGCGCCGGAAGCCGCCACCGGGTCGACCTCGCCTGCTCCTCTCCTTCCTCCCGTTCCATCTCTCTCTCATGTGCTCTCTCTCCTTTGAATGGGCAGGAGGTGAATAACCCCGCCATGGCCTCAAGCTCCTCGTCGCCGACCCCTTGCCGCTGCTGCCATGGAGAACCGCCAGCCCCGTCCGTCCCCAGATCCGGCGGGATCTGAGGCGGGTCCGTCCGCCCCGCCGGCACCCTGCGCCCGCCGCCGCCGGTTGCCTCCTGCGGGATGGCCACGAGCGCCCGCGCGAGGGGAACGAAGGCGCCCGCTCACGTTGACCCCGCGCTGGGCCAGATCAAACGTCCGGCCTGCCTCTGCCTCGCCTCACCGAATGGGCCAAGGCCCACGAGGTGAGCAGCCCCCCCCCCCTGCGCCGATTTCTTTTTTTTCTGTTAGGCCCGTTGCGTTTTTTTAATTACAGTAATTTGCATGTTGTTAAATTGCTAATAGATAATTAACCGTACGCCGTATAAAAATGTTTTATATATGTAAAATGCTCAGAAAAATGTGTAGATTAATAACATGCCATTTTCATCCACGTCAAAATACCTAAGCTCGATGTTTTGCATCATTTTGCATAATTGCCATTAATTTGCATTGTCATATTTATTTAATCATGCATTGGAATTAATCCAACAATATATTAAAAATGTTCATATTATTGACATCGCATTTTCATGCATGACAAACTGGTTCATTGGAATATTTGCATTTAATTTGCATTTATTGTTGCTAAAAGGGCTTATTCCATTAACTTGCCTAATTAATTGTGACTATTTTCCAACATGAACCTATGCTTATTATATATGTTTTCGGGGTAGAAAAATCCATGGAATTTAACTGGGCATTTAGTTTTGTCATTGGAGGAAGTTTGAGTGCATGTCATTTTTGCCATGATGCCCTTTTGTCCATTTTGTGTGATTTAATCCATGCATCATATCAAATAATTTTGAACATGAGATATGCCCTTGGACATGTGTGCTAGGCCCTGGTATTTTTGGTTGTCATGGAAATGCATGTTTAGGTGTTGTTTCCTTGTTGCCAACATGCTATAAAATACTGCTGTTTTGAGGGTCCAAAATATTTCTAAGTCTAGAAATCTGTTATTTGGTTGCTGTGTTGCCATGTGATTTGCTAGTGTTCTAGGAGTCTTTTGGTGATGTCACCATGGAGTCTTTTGTTAAGCATGTTATTCTCTACCGTGTTGTGTCAATAGTTTGCATGCATAGGTTTTGCATCATAATTAAACCTGCTGTCCAATATGTCATTCTGTTAAAAACTGCTGCTCATGACTAGCCTATTTTTCACTAAGTCTGAGAATCTGTTTTCTTCATAATGCCATGTTGTGTTGATGCTAGCCATGTTTCTAGGCATAATTAGACCTTGCCACCATGTAATGAATTGTAGTGCATCATGTCTACTACCATGCTGTTAATTTTCATGCCATAATATGCCCTGTAGCATTAAGTTTTTCTACTGCCAATATGCCTCCATGAAAATCTGCTATGCTAAAACCTGTTATTTTCACCAAGTCCTAATCTGCTATATTTTGTTGCAATGTTGTGAGCTTCCTACCATGTGTTCCATAACTATTTTGAGTATGATATGTGAAGATGAAATGATGTGTGTCCCATATGCTACTGCCCCATGCTTAGTTTGTGCATTTTAGAATCTTGTAGCTTGTTGTTTTCATGTGTGCAATATGCTATGTTGCTGTTTTGGGCAGATTTGAACTAAAACTTGTTTTGGTGATTGTGGTTGAACCGTAGCTCCGTTTTGAGCATGTCCTATATGAAACTTGCTTAGAATCTCATATAGTTTCATAATATATTGATGCATCCATGATTTGGTATGTTTGTGGTTGTCATTTTCATGCATTTTGCATTCATGTCATGTTCATCTTGTGAAGGTCATATCTATTAGACCGTAGCTCCGTTTGAGATGTTCCATATATGTAAATCGACTAGAATGACGTGTAGAATTGCATGGTATACTTTATATTCCTGTTTAATAAATATAAAATATGATTAGTTCAGATCTGGACCAATTTCGAAATTAACATATGGGGTCGTTTCGGAAATGCTATATGTTGTTTCCGGCCTCATTTAAACTTGCCTAGATGTGTAGTTTACTTATGCTTCACCTCTTGCCATGTTTAACAACATTTAATATTGTCGTGTAACTTAACGAGAGTGAACTAAATATTTGAATGTGGAGTTTCGTCAATATGCAACTCGTTGCATATTGAGCTTCACTTAATGTGTAGAAATTGATTGTTGTGCTTTGTCATGTCATGCATAACATGCATCATATTTGAAGTGCATCATGTCATGCATATGTTGTGGTGTTTTGTGTGTTGATTGTTTGTTCCGGATTGCTTCTTCTCGATAGAGTTCCGAAAGCGTTCGGAGTGTGAGGATTTGTTCGACTACGTCCCGTTCGTCTACTTCACGGATCGCCTGCTTCACGGATTCGTTCTTCTTCCAAGCGGGATCTCAGGCAAGATGATCATTTCCTTGGATACCACTACTATCATTGCCATGCTAGATGTCTCGTTTCTATCGCTGTCTCGTTACCTACCACTTGTATGTCAAGCCTCCCAAATTGCCATGAAAAGCCTCTAACCCCCCACATCCCAGCAAACATTGTTTGACTATGTTACCGCTTGCTCAGCCCCTTCTTATAGCGTTGCTAGTTGCAGGTGCAATTGTTCCAGCTATCACAATATTATAGCTATTTAATTTAATGCACATATATACTTGGTAAGGGGTGGAAGGCTTGGCCTTTTGCTCGGTGTTTTGTTCCACTCTTGCCGCCCTAGTTACTTGTGAACCGGTGTTATGTTCCATAATTGAGCGATCCTAACATGCTCGGGGTTGTTATGGGGACCCCCTTGATTTTTGTTTTAGGATAAAACTTGTCTGGCAAGGCCCAACTTTGCTACAATATTTGCCCAACATAATAACACTAATAATTAATTTGACGCATAGGGAGTTAGCGCTACCCGAGGTTCGTTATTCAACATAATACAGGGGGGCCAGTGCTGCTGGTGCTAGTCCAAACTAGAGCACTATGCGGGGCCACCCCGGGGTAACTCGGGGGATTTCTATCAGGCCACTGTACGCGTCGCTTATCCGCCATGTCCTGAGAACGAGATACGCGGCTCCTATCTGGATCGTCGACACGTCGGGAGGCCTTGCTGGACTTGTTTTACCTTTCTCGAACGTCTTGTGCGAGGAATTCCGAAAATACTTTGGGCTATCTCGAGGTTGCGGTTTTCCAATGGAATTGCCTAGGAAGATCACGAGATTCGTGGTCGAGGTTATTCCCGCTGCGTGTGGTTAATTTGTGAGGGATGAGTTGGAGCACCCCTGCAGGGTTAAATCTTTCGGAAAGCCATGCCCGCGGTTACGTGGCAACTTGGAAACTTTGTTTAACTCCCGATCATAGCAAACTTGAAGTATACTCAAATAAAATACACCAACCGTGTGCGTAACCGTGACTGTCTCTTCTCTTAAATTTGTGATCCGAGAGAGAACACGGTGGGGTTATGTTTGTTCGTAAGTAGGTGTTCAGGATCTCTTAGAGATAATTACTAGTTCACGTCCGTTTAGTTGACAATCATCCCTCTTTATTCTTGTACTCGTAAGTTAGCCACTCAAATAAATGCTTAGTGCTTGATGCAGCGTCACCACTTAACCATACCTCTCCCATTAAGCTTTAATAGTCTTGATACCCTTGGAAATGAGATTGCTGGGTCCCCGTGGCTCACAGATTACTACAACAACAGTTGCAGGTACAGGTAATGCGATGCTTTGACGTGAGAGCAATGCTTATTTGATTTGGAGTTCTTCTTCTTCTTCATCGATCTAGGATGGGTTCCAGGCGGCAGCCTGGGATAGCAAGGATGGATGTCATTTTATCGTTTGTTTTCGTTCGTAGCCGGACCCTGCTCTTCTGTATGATGTTTGTTATGTTATTGTATTGATGTGATATTGATGTAGCTTGTGGCGAGTGTAAGCCAATTCCATATACTCATCTCTTCTTTACATGTACTTGTAATGATATCCATTCTTGCGAAACGACAAGATGCGCTTCTATCCCTGTCGAGGCCCTCGTGCCAAAATAAGGATAGGATCGCATCTTGGGCGTGACAAGTTGGTATCAGAGCCAATACCGACCTAGGAGCCCCCTTGATTGATCGAACTTGGCTGAGTCGAGTCTAGTGAAAAACTATTTTGAGTCTAGTTATATCGGAGAGTAGGATTCTTTTACTCCTCTTCTATACTCTGGTGAGGTATTCGACTTAGGAATTTTCATTCTACTCCTGTTCTCGCTCAAATTTTTTTTAGGATCACGCGGGTATTTTGGAAACTATATGATGCCGATGTGACGGAGTTCTGTCTTGGTGCCTCCTGTCTGACTTGATTTCTTCTGGGGAGTTGAGCTCCAGGGGATTCTTGACACATCGTTATCATTCAGTTTCCTTAGTATCTCAGGACGGAGGATGTTCGAAATTGCTTCAATACTTTTCGTGGCGAGATAAGGCTGGAGTCACCCAGTACTGGGGAGGCGTCCGGGGTACTGCCATGTTTAGTATCGTTGTGATTACGAGGATCTGAGGTAGATGAGTTTCTGAGACCTTTGGTTGCGTGTTGAGGGATGTGATACACTAGAGAGTAGTATTACTGCTAGGAGTTGAGTGATCATGTAAAACTCCGTGTATCCGTGTACCTGATTGCATAACCGAGATTTCGGGAGTTCTTAGGTGGGAATTCAAGTGGTTACCTAGGATTATCTTCCGCAGATGATGATGTGAGGTTGGGGTTCGACATCGAGTGGTTCGCTTGTTGACGGTCTTTCTTATAGCGGTTCTCGTTGTGTCTTAAAGAGTCCTTGTAGCTTGCTACGACTCGGGGACGCTTCGTATGTCGTGTGCACTGCCTTGTACATGATGGCTACTATAAGATCGAGCCCGTGTGAGCCTTACCACGAAAATGTCGAGCGAAATCTCTGTCATATATCTGTTTCCGGCTTAATTTGCAAGCCTCATCCTTTGTTTTGTTGGAATATGGTAAATTCAAGCTGCTTCGATGTCAAGTGGTGATTTCATATCTTTTCTAAGCGGTGTTCTCACATTTTTATGGGAATGCTAATCCTTTTGTTCAACCGGAGTTGTCATGTCAATTCTTTCCAACCGGTGTGCTTCTCTTCAAGATGATTCTATCCCTTCCAATTTTTACAAGATCTATCCTCATCCTTCCTTTTCCCCGGAGTTCGTTTCATCTGTTCCAAGTCTTCTTTGTTTTCCCCACCCTCCCGCCCTTTTCTTCAATGAGTAAATTCCCATCCTTGTGGAGATGCTCAAAGTGTCAAGTTCATCATTCTGTTCTCATTTTCTTTCCGGTGGATTCAATTCAATCTCTCAGTGTTCATCATATCCTTGTCATTCATTATATGTTCTCCCATGTTGGAATTCTTATCCAAACCTCTCTTTCTTATTCATCGCTCTATTCTATCTGGAGTGTTGAAGATATCTCAGAAGCTCGTGTCTTCATTCAATCCTTTTAAATATTTCGAGGTTCTCACCTCATCAAATTTTCATTTGTACCGGTGCAATCTCTCTTTCTAAGCAATCGTTTCACGGTGTTCTCTTTGAGTGGGCTCATAACCCACAGGTTTTTCTCCAGGATCTTACCTGGCTCTTCCAATCTTTTCCGGAGATGTCCTCAAATTCTTTTAATATGACGTAAGAATGAATTTCATCAGTCATATTCCTTTTCCAAGGTCGCTTCAAATTATTTCATCGTTGGCTCAACCTTTCTTCATTCATTGTTCCGGAGTGCCTCTGGTAATTCTTGGTGGTGTTTCTCGTCATCATTCTCAGTGTTGAAGACCGAAGAAGAGTTTCTTGGTTCTAAGTGCTTCATCTTTTCTTTCCGGAGTTCCAAGTTTTCTCAAGTATCTCATCGCGAAGTTTCATCTAAATCTTTGCAACGTCATAACCTTATTCTTTCCAGCCTTCATTTCTTTTGATCATTCTTTTGCATACGGAGGTTCTTCATGGTGGCTCTTCAAGGATTCAATTCATTCTCGAAGTGTTCTACGATTTTTTTTTGGTAGTTTCTCAAGTATTCTTTATCTTGCATTTCAAAGTGCAATTCATTCTCCCTTATCTTTGAGGTGGTGTTATAGCATTCTTGATTCATGATGAGTCTCAAAGAGTAGTTGACAAGAATGAGATATGTAAACCCATCATCTTCCTCATTGGAGCTATCTTGGATTGGATTTCACCTAAAGCATTTCCTAAAGATTGTTGCTATCATGGTACTTATCAATGATCCAAGTTTTCAATGTATCCTCTTGGTGAAAGAAGTTTTGCATATCTGTTGCTCCCAAGCAACCAATTGTTTTCGTTTGTGGCCGGTTGTGACCTCATAATTTTGAGTTGTTTTCCATAAGCCCATAACAGCCTTTTCTTTTCGTTGTTGGTTTTTCAACAAATCTGTTCAACCTATGCTTTTCAAATTCAATGGTGGTACAAGTTGTCTTTTTCTTCTTCGTTCCCTTCTCTCCAAAGTTCTAGCTTCTATTCTTTTGTTCCGGAGGCATTGTATTGTTGCTCTCTTTCATCCATTATCTTGTTTTATCAAGATTAGGTGCTTTCTTGCTTATCCATTTAACTGGAGTGTTGTGTCATCTTTTCAGTTCCTTCCATATTATCAATTTTGCCTCTCTTTCCTATCGAAGCGCTGCCGAAATTTCTTTTCAATTCTTGCTTGTTGCTCATATCATTCTTCATCTCTTCCAACCTTCATGTTTCTATGGTTTCACTCGTTTGTTAAAGAAGCAACTAAGCTTTACCTCTTCCTTTCCTCTTTCTCTTCCCCTTCTCATTCTTAGATCTCGGGTCGAGATCTCCTGTAAGTGGAGGAGAGTTGTAACAGCCCGAGACCGACGCTCTAGAAGATTCCCCTTTTATTCCATTGTCGTCGTGTGATTCGAGTGGTTGTTGCATTCATCATCGCATCATTCGCATCATTTGCATAGCATCGTCACTCGTTTTTGAAAACTTGCATCCGTTCGTAGCTGCCGGTTCTCTAAGTTCGTGTCGTCGACCATTTCGAGACCTACCACACACGCACGCGCCCGCGGCATCGATAAAATGTTGTTTTTAAAAGTGCGCGTAAAAGGTAGACCGCCTGCCAAATTCCGTCACAATTGGAGGTCGTTTGATACCCGAACGGTCGACCGTATCGGTTTAATTTTCAGTCGTTTCGCGGTTTAAAACTATGTCACGGGCCACCACCTTCCCTCTCATGTCAGCCCAAGGCCTCCTACACAGCCCAACAACCCACCTAGCTAGCCCCCTCCGCTTCCGGACGTCCGATCCCGATCGAACGGCCCGAAACGCCCTGAAAACCCCTAACCCTAGCCTCCCTACCTATAAATAGATGCCTCCCCCTTCCATTTTGGCCTCCCTAGCCTCTCCCGCATTGTTTTCCGTGCCAAGCCGCTGCCCTGCCGCCACTTGTCATGCCGCTGACCACCCAGCGCCGCCGCAGCCGCCGCCCGCAGCCAATCAGGGGCTGACACGCGTCCCCTGGCCGCCCGAAGCCGCCGCGGCCCATCCGGGACCGAGGGGAGCCCGCCCGAGCCCATCGGGGCCCGACCGAGCCACCCGTGCCCAGCTCGCCCCTGGCACCTGAGCACCTGCTCGATCTACTCCTCCAGCCCCCGTCGTCACCGAAGCCCCTGCCGAAGCGCCGCCCCGACCGGTCGCCGGAGAACCTTGCCACGCCGGAAGCCGCCACCGGGTCGACCTCGCCTGCTCCTCTCCTTCCTCCCATTCCATCTCTCTCTCATGTGCTCTCTCTCTCCTTCGAATGGGCAGGAGGTTGTAACACCCCAAAATTTTGATTTGATTTTTACCAAATTCTTTATTTGATTTGAAGGAGGTTATTTGAATTCTTCTAAAAAGACTCTCCTTCTAAAAACTTTTGATGACAATTTTTTTTGAAACCTTCTCAATCTTGATTCTGGTCTTGAGGGTTTTTCAACATGTGTTGGTTCAACACAAGTACTTTTGGGTTGTTTTGCTATTTCTTTTATTAAAAAGAATTCCTATGAAATTGGATTTTTGGCTTTCCCTATTCAAAAATCTCCTATGCTACTCTCTTGCCATAACCTTCATTGCAAATTCCCTTCCAAAACTCTCCTCCCTACTTTGGATCAAGCCAAGCATCCTATTCCAGCAAGTTTCAACCTCTTTTAGATTTTGTTTCTATTTATTTCATCATCAAATCATTTTCTGTCTTTTATTTGGACCCTTTGGATTTACAAAGGAAGTGCCAAATTCCTTTGAGCTTTGACCCCAAGAAAATTATCCTCGCTTATCCTTAGTACCCTCAACCTAGATCCATCAAGAACTGCTGGTCCACAGTTCAAAATTTTCAAAATTTGTCTACTGCAAATTTGGACCAGATTTGCTGTTTTTGGTGAGATTCATTCTTCCACCTTTCCATAAATTCTGAGAAAATTTAGGGAGCCTCTGGATGCTTCAAGAGGCCACCCCTCCAAGTTTCAGCTCCAGAAAAATTTTCCACGTGCGTCAATCATTTCATCGAGCAGCTGGCGTGCACTATTTCAGTCAAGGTTCAGAAGTTTCAGTGTCGATCTTCAGAGATGCAGTGTCGTTTTCGACAGTCATCAGTGACAATCTCGCCAGTGCTCGCGTTGGCTCGTTGCTCACTGTTTCTCTCTCTTATCCAGTGCGCCGCATGGTCGGTTGGCTTCTTCCTCGGGTCACCGGTGAGCTGGCAGGGGTGCATCGGCCCCGTGAGTGGCGGCAGCGATGCCCGCTGTGGTCGCCAGAGAGCTCAACGAGGAGCGGCGCCGTCCAGCACCGCCCACGCCACCAGGAGCCTCCGCGTGGCCATCCTCTTCTCTGTGCGCGCTGCAGAACCGTCGCCGTGGCCTGAGAAGCGCAGAGCGCGCTCTCTGCCGCCGACGTGCCCGTGAGCACCGTTCAGTTGAATCCTGGAGTGTCGCCCAAGTTTGACTGAGCTTAAACCAAAAATGAAACCAGTGGACCAATCCAAGCTTCCCAGTAGCCTTAACCTCCCGTACGACCTCTGCCTCGCCGTAATTGCTCGCCGGAGTAATCCTGCTTGCGGCACCCCATCGCCCGCCTATAAATAGGAGGCCCCCGAGCCATCCAGCAACTCAGCACCACTCCACCTCACCTCAAAGCCTCGCTAAGCCCCTCAGAGGACCTCGGGGAGGACTTCTTCCTCGCCTCCGGCCGCCCCGATCCGCTTCGGGCGCCAGCAAAATTCGCCCTGGTTGCTCTATCTCCTCGGCTCGTATTTGGTCAGCAGCCTCCTAGTAGACCTTCTCTTCTAACCCCCCCGCTCCAATTTGACGCTAGGTTCCCCCGACGGTGAGATCCATCATCGCCCGACGCCGCCGTCCGCCGGAGAGGAAGTGGTTGTCGCCGTGGTGCTCTCCGACGCCTGCTTCCACCACCCACCGACGCGGAATAGTCCCGTGAGTACAACCATCCGCTTGCCCTCCTCTGGATCGCCGTCGATCATCGCCGGTGACCACCGCGAGCCTCTGTCGCTGATGCGATTTTTAAACCTGACGGGTGGGACCCCCTCGTCAGGATTCTATTCTTTTCGAATCGTTTTCTGATGACGCCTTCGGGCTGAGTACGTTTTCCATTCTGGTTGACGTATTTTTATCCGAAGCGTTTTCTGTTTATTCAAACTAGCCCCTGGAAAGTTTTCTGTTTATACCAGAATAGTCCCTAGACTAAAACCTTTGTAACTTTTAAACAAAAGATGATTTTGAGTTGATTCTTTTTCTGTCATCTTTATTTTTCTGTCTAGTTTTTTATCATATTTATTTGAAAAATATTTGGAACAACTTTTATGCGCACGGTATTTACGTTAGTATTTGAATATTTGTATATCGTAGATACCGAAAGAGGAGACGCTGCCGTCAACTTCGCCGAGCTAGACTCCGACTACTCCGATCCAGGCAAGCATGCTTGAACCTTTGATATGATGAGTGTTTTTCATGTTTGTTTGAGTGGTTGTTCTCATGGCATGTTTATATAAGCATTTGATGAATGTTACATTTCATGCTTGATAAGTTGCAAGTAAGCTACAAACTTGATGAGATCATGAAATATTGAACAACCTTGTCATGTGGTGACATGATAGGTTGTATGCTGGTATTGTTGGAGCATGCCGGTATTATTAAAGAAACTGTTTAACTCCAGTGTTGACGTAGATCGAGTCTTGTTCCCGTTCGCCTTCTTTTCGTGCCGCCACATGTTTTCTGCAAAGAATACGGTTTAGTAAGTTGCAAACCTCTTTCCATGTACACACCAAATAGAGGGGCCGTGATGAGGGTTCCATGGCCCTGGATTAAAGCCCGTCATCCGGTCAGGGGGCATGGGTGTTTCCGGTTGGGACCGAGTGGGGGGCACCCCTTAGAGCGCGCGATATAAATTTGATCCCATGCTATTCGAGGTGTTGGCCTCCCCGTCTTAAAGTTTTTCTTGAACATTGCCTAGGGTGATACCTGGCATCGGGATGTGAAATGGGTGTGTACTGGTTAGGTGTGTTTTCTTCTAAAATACCGTAGACGGAACTAGTCCTTTGTGACTACTGAAATCCGTTGGCTGTGGGTAAAGAGTACAACCTCTGCAGAGTCAAAACTATTCGAGTAGCCGTGTCCACGGTCAAGGACGTTGATTGACAGGTCAAATGTCGGTCTCAGTGTCAGTCTCTGGAGAACTAATATGTTAAATGACAGAAGTAAACTTGGCTGAATATTATTCCTGTGGATGGACTAACCTGTTTATTATTATGTACCGAGTATTCCTTGGGATGGTGCTACCTCCTGGACTACTCGAATTCGAATGATGAAATATAAGCCCTTTATGTGATGTCGCTCAGACGTCCGACTGTGGCATTCTTGTTATTTACTTTTGATATAGCCCTTTATGTGATGTCGCTCAGACGTCCGATTGTGGCATTCTTGTTATTTACTTTTGATATAAGCCCTTTATGTGATGTCGCTCAGACGTCCGACTGTGGCATTCTTGTTATTTACTTTTGATATAAGCCCTTTATGTGATGTCGCTCAGACGTCCGACTGTGGCATTCTTGTTATTTACTTTTGATATAAGCCCTTTATGTGATGTCGCTCAGACGTCCGACTGTGGCATTCTTGTTATTTACTTTTGATATAAGCCCTTTATGTGATGTCGCTCAGACGTCCGACTGTGGCATTCTTGTTATTTACTTTTGATATAAGCCCTTTATGTGATGTCGCTCAGACGTCCGACTGTGGCATTCTTGTTATTTACTTTTGATATAAGCCCTTTATGTGATGTCGCTTAGACGTCCGACTGTGGCATTCTTGTTGTTTACTTTCATTATGAGCCCTTTATGAGATGTCGCATCAGACGTCCGACTGTGCCACGTACTGTTATTTATTTTTCAGTATAAGCCCTTTATGTGGTGTCGCCCCGACGCCCGACTGCGGCATGTTAATTTATTTTTACCTGTCGAGGCGTCGCTTCAGACACCCGATCGGTCTTCTTCTATTTTATTGGGATTTCGGGAGGACTACCGCCCGACTTCCTTTTCATTTATCTTGCTGTGCAAATTTATTACCTGAGTGTGTATTACTAATTTGCTCATGTGCATCATGGTTGCATTTGTTATATCTTATGTCCAAACTGTCTTGCGAGTACATTGAAAGTACTCACCTGGCTTGTTGATTTGGCCAGATGTTGACGAAAGCGATCTTATGGATGAAGAGTACGATAGCGAGTCCGACGCCTAGAGGAGTCCCAGTCAGTCTCTTGCGATCCTGGAGTTGGTCACTTGTATTATATACGCTTCCGCTACCCAAATAAAATCATCGAGCCTCACTCCGACGCTTGATGAGTTGTATGATATTAGAGTCATGTCACCGACTCCACTGTGACATATCCACCACCACCTTTTATTGCGAGTCACTAGTTATGCCACCATATCCATTGTGTCATATCCGCCTTTCTGCTTAATATTGGCGTGCTTGTAATAAAATTGTTGAGCAGGCTCAGCTCAACCCTGTATAATATTAAGTACTACTGGATTTCTGTATCAAGGATTTGTCTACCAGTACGAAGGATTCTCTGTCCTGGTCTGACTGAAGGGGCGATTTTTCGATAAATGTTTTATTGGAAAATCGGTCCTGACAGAGGTGAGTAACCCCGCCATGGCCTCAAGCTCCTCGTCGCCGACCCCTTGCCGCTGCTGCCATGGAGAACCGCCAGCCCCGTCCGTCCCCAGATCCGGCGGGATCTAAGGCGGGTCCGTCAGCCCCGCCGGCACCCTGCGCCCGCCGCCGCCGGTTGCCTCCTGCGGGATGGCCACGAGCGCCCGCGCGAGGGGAACGAAGGCGCCCGCTCGCGTTGACCCCGCGCTGGGCCAGATCCAACATCCGGCCTGCCTCTGCCTCGCCTCACCGAATGGGCCAAGGCCCACGAGGTGAGCAGCCCCCCCTGCGCCGATTTCTTTTTTTCTGCTAGGCCCGTTGCGTTTTTTTAATTACAGTAATTTGCATGTTTTTAAATTGCTAATAGATAATTAACCGTACGCCATATAAAAATGTTTTATATATGTAAAATGCTCAGAAAAATGTGTAGATTAATAACATGCCATTTTCATCCACGTCAAAATACCTAAGCTCGCTATTTTGCATCATTTTGCATAATTGCCATTAATTTGCATTGTCATATTTATTTAACCATGCATTGGAATTAATCCAACAATATATTTAAAATGTTCATATTATCGGCATCGCATTTTCATGCATGACAAACTGGTTCATTGTAATATTTGCATTTAATTTGCATTTATTGTTGCTAAAAGGGCTTATTCCCACATGAACCTATGCTTATTATATATGTTTTCGGGGTAGAAAAATCCATGGAATTTAACTGGGCATTTAGTTTTGTCATTGGAGGAAGTTTGAGTGCATGTCATTTTTGCCATGATGCCCTTTTGTCCATTTTGTGTGATTTAATCCATGCATCATATGAAATAATTTTGAACATGAGATATGCCCTTGGACATGTGTGCTAGGCCCTGGTATTTTTGGTTGTCATGGAAATGCATGTTTAGGTGTTGTTTCCTTGTTGCCAACATGCTATAAAATACTACTGTTTTGAGGGTCCAAAATATTTCTAAGTCTGGAAATCTGTTATTTTGTTGCTGTGTTGCCATGTGATTTGCTAGTGTTCTAGGAGTCTTTTGGTGATGTCACCATGGAGTCTTTTGTTAAGCATGTTATTCTCTACCGTGTTGTGTCAATAGTTTGCATGCATAGGTTTTGCATCATAATTAAACCTGCTGTCCAATATGTCATTCTGTTAAAAACTGCTGCTCATGACTAGCCTATTTTTCACTAAGTCTGAGAATCTGTTTTCTTCATAATGCCATGTTGTGTTGATGCTAGCCATGTTTCTAGGCATAATTAGACCTTGCCACCATGTAATGAATTGTAGTGCATCATGTCTACTACCATGCTGTTAATTTTCATGCCATAATATTCCCTGTAGCATATAGTTTTACTGCTGCCAATATGCCTCCGTGAAAATCTGCTATGCTAAAACCTGTTATTTTCACCAAGTCCTAATCTTCTATATTTTGTTGCCATGTTGTGAGCTTCCTACCATGTGGTACATAACTATTTTGAGTATGATATGTGAAGATGAAATGATGTGTGTGTCATATGCTAATGCCCCATGCTTAGTTTGTGCATTTTAGAATCTTGTAGCTTGTTGTTTCCATGTGTGCAATATGCTATGTTGCTGTTTTGGGCAGATTTGAACTAAAACTTGTTTTGGTGATTGTGGTTGAACCGTAGCTCCGTTTTGTGCATGTCCTATATGAAACTTGCTTAGAATCTCATGTAGTTTCATAATATCTTGCTGCATCCATGATTTGGTATGTTTGTGGTTGTCATTTTCATGGATTTTGCATTCATGTCATGTTCATCTTGTGAAGGTCATATCTTTTAGACCGTACCGGCTTTTGAGATGTTCCATATATGTAAATCGACTAGAATGGCGTGGAGAATTGCATGGTATACTTTATATTCCTGTTTAATAAATATAAAACATGATTAGTTCAGATCTGGACCAATTTCGAAATTAACATATGGGGTCGTTTCGGAAATGCTATATGTTGTTTCCGGCCTCATTTAAACTTGCCTAGATGTGTAGTTTACTTATGCTTCACCTCTTGCCATGTTTAACAACATTTAATATTGTCGTGTACCTTAACGAGAGGGAACTAAATATTCGAATGTGGAGTTTCGTCAATATGCAACTCGTTGCATATTGAGCTTCACTTAATGTGTAGAAATTGATTGTTGTGCTTTGTCATGTCATGCATAACATGCATCATATTTGAAGTGCATCATGTCATGCATATGTTGTGGTGTTTCGTGTGTTGATTGTTTGTTATGGATTGCTTCTTCTCGATAGAGTTCCGAAAGCGTTCGGAGTGTGAGGATTTGTTTGACTACGTCCCGTTCGTCTACTTCACGGATCGCCTGCTTCACGGATTCGTTCTTCTTCCAAGCGGGATCTCAGGCAAGATGATCATTTCCCTGGATACCACTACTATCATTGCCATGCTAGATGTCTCGTTTCTATCGATGTCTCGTTACCTACCACTTGTATGTCATGCCTCCCAAATTGCCATGAAAAGCCTCTAACCCCACACATCCCAGCAAACATTGTTTGGCTATGTTACCGCTTGCTCAGCCCCTTCTTATAGCGTTGCTAGTTGCAGGTGCAATTGTTCCAGCTATCACAATATTATTGCTATTTAATTTAATGCACATATATACTTGGTAAGGGATGGAAGGCTTGGCCTTTTGCTCGGTGTTTTGTTCCACTCTTGCCGCCCTAGTTACTTGTGAACCGGTGTTATGTTCCATAATTGAGCGCTCCTAACATGCTCGGGGTTGTTATGGGGACCCCCTTGATTTTCGTTTTAGGATAAAACTTGTCTGGCAAGGCCCAACATTGGTACTACATTTGCCCAACATAATAACACTAATAATTAATTTGACGCATAGGGAGTTAGCGCTACCCGAGGTTCGTTATTGAACATAATACAGGGGGACCAGTGCTGCTGGTGCTGGTCCAAACTAGAGCATTGTGTGGGGCCACACCGGGGCAACTCGGGGGATTTCTATCAGGCCACTGTACGCGTCGCTTATCCGCCGTGTCCTGAGAATGAGATAGGCGGCTCCTATCGGGATCGTCGACACGTCGGGAGGCCTTGCTGGACTTGTTTTACCTTTCTCGAACGTCTTGTGCGAGGAATTCCGAAAATACTTCGGGCTATCTCGAGGTTGCGGTTTTCCAATGGAATTGCCTAGGAAGATCACGAGATTCGTGGTCGAGGTTATTCCCGCTGCGTGTGGTTAATTTGTGATGGATGAGTTGGCGCACCCCTGCAGGGTTAAATCTTTCGGAAAGCCGTGCCCGCGGTTACGTGGCAACTTGGAAACTTTGTTTAACACCTGGTCATAGCAAACTTGAAGTAAACTCAAATAAAATACACCAACCGTGTGTGTAACCGTGACTGTCTCTTCTCTTGAATTTCTGATCCGAGAGAGAACACGGTGGGGTTATGTTTGTTCGTAAGTAGGTGTTTAGGATCTCTTAGAGATCCTTACTAGTTCACGTCCATTTATTCGACAATCATCCCCCTTTATTCTTGTACTCGTAAGTTAGCCACGCAAATAAATGCTTAGTGCTTGCTGCAGCCTCACCACTTAACCATACCTCTCCCATTAAGCTTTAATAGTCTTGATACCCTTGGAAATGAGATTGCTGGGTCCCCGTGGCTCACAGATTACTACAACAACAGTTGCAGGTACAGGTAATGCGATGCTTTGACGTGAGAGCGATGCTTGTTTGATTTGGAGTTCTTCTTCTTCTTCATCGATCTAGGATGGGTTCCAGGCGGTAGCCTGGGATAGCAAGGATGGATTTCATTTTATCATTTGTTTTCGTCCGTAGCCGGACCCTGCTCTTCTGTATGATGTTTGTTATGTTATTGTATTGATGTGATATTGATGTAGCTTGTGGCGAGTGTAAGCCAATTCCATATACTCATCTCTTCTTTACATGTACATGTAATGATATCCATTCTTGCGAAACGACAAGATGCGCTTCTATCCCTGTCGAGGCCCTCGTGCCAAAATAAGGATAGGATCGCATCTTGGGCGTGACAGGGGAGGGGCACCGGAGCGGGCCGGTAACCCGAGATCGACGGAGCTCCGCCGCGGCGGCGCCTCGGTCGATCTCGAGCACTGGTGCTCGGTGAGCTCAAATGGGGGCCTTTGGAGGTCGATTGGAAGTGGGAGAGGGCCAGAGGAGGAGAGAGGGGGGCTCGGGGAACCCTTTTATAGGCGAGCCACGGTCCACCGAATTGCTGGTGCGCCGGCGAGCTCGGGGCCGAGGCCAGAAGGCACGGGAGGAGACGGGGGTGAGTCAGGGGCGTTCCTGGGCGTGGTCCACGACCAGGGGGAGCAATAGGAGGAGCGGGGCGTGTGCGCGTGTGAGGCAGCTCACTGGCCAAGTCGGGCGGCGCTCGGCACGAGCGGGAGGAGGGAGAAGGAGGAGGAGAGAGGAGGGGGCCGACAGGTTGCTGTGGTGCGGACGTCGAGGGGGGCCAAGTGGCGAGAGGGGGAGGCCCGAGGCTGTCGGGGCCATGCAGTGGGCGGCGGCTACAGTGTGGTCAGGCACTTTAGCGTGCTCTGGAGCGCCGTTTTGGCATGCCAAGGCATGCCATTGGCAGCTTCTGCGTGGCCTCCTGTGTCTAGGGGATCTATGGGGAGGAAACAAGCATGGGGATGGCCTTGGATGCTCTGGTGACGCACTAGGGTGAGAGAGGGGTGGAGAGAGAGGGAGATTCCTTCTGTCCAAAAGGGAAAAATGGGTTTTCTCCCCTCTTAAACATTGAGATGAGCCATGAGTTTCTTGCTGGAGGTAAAATACATCAATATGGGACTGTGGTAAAAGTTTGGGGGCAAGGAGAACAAGTTAGGAGGGGGAAACATGGTTTTTACAATTCTGGCAGAAGGTGTTTGATGATGATTTGGGCAAGCAAATGAAGTTAGCTTGAGTTGAGATTTAACAAGATGCAAATGTAGGTAGAAGTAGAGAGGATCACCAAGTGTGAGGAGATTTGAAGAAAGTTCACAATGTAACTTTGTACAACCCTAGAAATAAACAGAATCAGGTTTCTGTAGATCTAGGCATGCATTTCACCTCCCCCAAATCCACCACTTGGTGTGGTATCATCATTTGGGGTTTAGCACATGCCCACAAAGTTTGGGATCAATAGGACAAACTTCACAATGTAAAGTTGTTCAAACTTGACTCTGGACAGGAATGGTTTTGGAATATTTTGGTGAGGCAAATCAAGGGGGATTGAGATGAAACTTTGCAAGATCATCACCTATATCATGAGTGACTTGCTGGAATTTTCCTGGAATTTATTGAGAATATTTCTTACAAAAATATTTCAAAAGCTTGATTTGGGCAGAAAGGGTTTTGAGGGGTTTTGCCCATAATTTTGAACATGACCATGTGTTTAAACTCATATATTTGGAAAATATTTGTCCAATGAGTTTACCTGAATTTTCTCAAATATTTTTAAAGCATTTAAATAATTGTTCCCTATGAAAAACCATTTCTGGCCTTAAGAAAAATCCTTCAAATAAAATAGTAAAATAATCTTTAAAATTAATATTTGGTGGTTTTGGGAAGTCCTATATATAGTAGGTTTAAAATAAAGCCTTTGTGGAAAAAGGGTCCACCCAATTTGAGGACTTGTAGGGCAAACCTCAATTCAGGGGGTTTTGAAAACCTAGTTTGAATAAATCCTTTTTGGCCAAAATAAATTTTGACAAAAATAGTTTTAGGTACTATACACATGGTATGATCATTGGGCAAGAAGTTTGGATCGAGGAAGTTAAATATGGAGAGAAGTAGAACCTAAGAGTGCCATACAAAAACAACCAAACCAACAAACAAGCAACAATTCAAACAAGCATATGCACTCAAAAGTTTTAATTGGTTCCAAATTTTTTAAATCCAAGCATAGCAAAGTGATACAATACAGGGTGTGACAGACCTACCCCCCTTACAAGAATCTCGTCCCCGAGATTCCTAGGCTAAGCGCTAAAAAGATAAGGGCACTCAGATCTAAGATAGTCTTCACGCTCTCAGGTTGCTTCTGCTTCGGTGTGGTTGCTCCATTGGACCTTGAAGTACTTGATGGTGCGGCTTCGGGTGCAACGCTCTGCTTCATCCAAAACACGGACTGGCCTCTCACGATATGTGAGGTCTGGCTGAAGGTCGATGGCTTGATGATCGATGTCCTTGTAGAGGTCGGGGCGGTTGGGAACTTGAAGACACTTCTGGAGTTGTGACACGTGAAAGACGTTGTGCACATCTGATAGCTCGGAAGGTAGCTCTAGCTGATAGGCAACATCTCCTCGTCTTGCGGTGATCTTGAAGGGGCAGATGTATCTTGGTGCAAGCTTTCCTTTGACGTGGAAACGCTTGGTCCCTTTAAGAGGTGTGACTTGAAGGTAGACATGATCTCCATTGTTGAAGCTCACTTCTCGGCGGTGAGAGTCGACATAGCTCTTCTGTCTTGTCTTGGCGGTCTCAAGGCGCTCTCGGACGAGTTGAACTTGCTCTTCTGCTTCGCGGAGAATGTCTGGGCCAAAGACTAGTCCTTCTCCGGTTTCTGACCAGTTGAGGGGAGTACGGCACTTGCGTCCAGACAACACCTCAAATGGTGCCATCTGAAGACTTGACTGATAGCTATTGTTGTAGGAGAACTCAGCAAATGGCAGGCAGTCCTCCCACTTGGCTCTGTACGCCAGAACACAAGCATGGAGCATATCCTCGAGTATCTGATTTACTCGCTCTGTCTGCCCACCGGTCTGGGGGTGAAAAGCAGTGCTGAAGGAGAGCTTGGTTCCCATCGCTTCTTGAAACTTCTTCAAGAATCTAGAGGTGAACTGGGTCCCTCGGTCTGACACAATCTCCTTTGGAACTCCATGAATACTTACGATGCGGTTGATGTAGAGGTTTGTCAGCTGGCTTCCATCATAGGTGGTCTTGACAGGAATGAAATGGGCTACCTTGGTCAGGTGATCGACAATGACCCAAATGGAATCATGTCCCTTGATTGACCTAGGTAATCCAGTGATGAAGTCCATCCCGACTTTGTACCACTTCCATTCGGGCACTTTGAGAGGTTGCAATAGTCCAGCGGGTCGCTGATGCTCAGCTTTGACTCTCTGGCATATGTCACACTTAGCAATAAAGGTGCCTATCTCCCGTTTCATGCCATGCCACTAGAATCTTGCCTTGTGGTCTTGGTACATCTTGGTTCCTCCAGGATGGATGGAATATGGAGTGTCATGAGCTTCTTGCAAGATCAAGTTCTTGAGCTCTTCTTTGTTGGGTACGCAGATGCGATTCCCGAACCATACAACTCCTTGTTCATCTACTGAGAATCCTGGGGCCTTGCCTGCTTTGATCTTCCTCTTGATGCCTTCAATGCTCTCGTGTCCCTTCTGGGCTTCCTTAATATCATCCATCAAGGTAGGCTTTGCTTCGAGGTTGGCTAGGAATCCAGGTGCAACTAGTTCCAAGCCGAAGCTTTCAAGGTCTTCATACAGAGCGGGTAGCCTTTCCTTAATTATAGCATTCAAGGAACAAGCCTTTCTTCTTAAGGCATCAGCTACCACGTTAGCCTTCCCAGGGTGGTATTGAACACTGAGGTCATAATCCTTGATCAACTCCAACCATCTTCGCTGCCTCATGTTCAATTCTTTCTGAGTGAAAATATACTTCAAACTCTTGTGGTCTGTGTATATCTCACATCGCTTCCCCAGAAGGTAATGTCGCCATGTCTTCAAGGCATGAACTACGGCTGCCAACTCAAGATCATGAGTAGTGTAGTTCTCTTCATGAGGATGTAGCTGTCTGGATAGATATGCTACGACTATTCCTTCTTGCATCAGAACACCTCCAAGCCCGGTTCTCGATGAATCACAATATATCACAAACTCCTTGTGAATATCGGGGGTGGCCAAAACTGGGGCTGTTGTCAATCTCTTCTAGAGCTCTTGGAAGTTTTCTTCACACTTAGGCTTCCATTCGAACTTCTTGTCCTTCTTCAAAAGCTGAGTCATGGGTCAGGAAATGCTCGAAAATCCTTCGACGAACCTGCGGTAATATCCCGCGAGTCCGAGGAAACTTCTCACTTCCTTCACATTGGTTGGGGATTGCCATTCAGTCATGGCTTCAATCTTGGCAGGATCCACTGACAATCCTTCTGCAGTCAACACATGACCCAAGAATCCAACTTCATGCAGCCAGAATTCACACTTGCTGAACTTGCCATAAAGCTGGTGCTCTCAAAGCTTGTCTAGGACCAATCTCAAGTGTTGCTCATGTTCTTCTTCGGACTTGGAGAAGACGAGTATGTCATCAATGAAGACGACAACAAACTTGTCCAAGTATTCCATGAAGACCTTGTTCATGCAGTACATTAAGTAAGCAGGGGCATTGGTCAACCCAAATGACATGACCGTATATTCATACAGGCCATACCGGGTTACAAACTCCATCTTCGGAATGTCTTGGGGTCTGATCTTCAACTGGTGGTACCCAGACCTGAGGTCGATCTTAGAAAACACCTTAGCACCATTCAACTGATCGAACAGGTCTTCAATCTTGGGGAGTGGGTACTTGTTCTTTATTGTGACCTCATTGAGGGAATGGTAATCGACACAGAGTCAGATAGTTCCGTCCCTCTTTGACACAAATAGAACAGGTGACCCCCAAGGAGAGGCACTAGGGCGAATGAATCCTTTTCTCAGCTGCTCTGCCAGTTGCTTCTTCAATTTAGCCAACTCTTCGGATCCCATTCTATAGGGCTTCTTATAGATGGGTCCTACTCCGGGCATTAGCTCAATGATGAACTCATTGTCATGGTCAGGAGGCATTCTGGACAGCTCATCAGGAAAAACATCGGGGTATTCGCATACCACTGGCACTTGATCCAACTCAATTCCCGACAGACAATTAACCTGAGGGGCTCGAGTGGAGGCAGGGTTGGGAACATACTTGACTTCTACTCCTTGGCTATTGGTTATGGTAACGATCCTCTTGGCACAGTCCAAGTAGCCTTTGTTCTTGGTCAACCAATTCATGCCAAGGATGACGTCCAAGCCTGGTGAATCCAGAACTATGAGGTCTGCTAGGAAGTCTACTCCGTTGATGATAATCTCAACTCCTTTACATCCTATCTTGGACTTCATAACCGAACCGATTATAAGCTCATAACCCTAGCGCCCATTCCCATTTTGGGCAGAACAGATCTACTAGGGTTTGTATCAACATAAGACTACCCAGGGGTGTAGGCTTCATACCACTCTCTAGTGCAAACTTTTGAGTGACAAAAGAATGCGAAGCTCCACAATCAAACAGTACGGTTGCTGGGGTTGAGTTGACGAGGAACATACCCAGTATGACTTCCGGGTCTTCCTGGGCTTCCTCAGCGGTGACGTGACTCACATGTCCCTTGCCATTGTTGGGCTGGTTGCGGGGAGCTGGGTTCCTTGGTGGCGCTCCACGGCCTTGACCTTGGCTGGGCGCATTGGGGTACGGTGCATCTGGCATCTTGTTGGGGCACTGCTTAGAGATGTGTCCTGGCGGACCACACCCAAAGCAAGTGACTTGTCCAGGGTTGTTGTTGTAGTTCCTGCCGCCGTTGTTGTTATTGGGGTTGTTGTAAGCTGGCCTGGGATTGGCATACTGCTGAGGCTGGTAGCTCGGACGAGGTGCAGGAGGCCTAGCCTGCTGCGGCTGATAGGTTGGCTTGGCTGGGGCTGGCTGCCAGGGGCGAGGCTTCTAGTTGCTGGAACTACCCTTGCTAATCATCTTGCGCTTGTGAGTGTCGTCTATGGCACGACGCTTGTCTTCCAGCATGAGGGCCTTGTTCACCAGGTCGAAGAAGGTCCGACAGTCATAGACTATGAGCTGGTACTGCAGGGTCTGCTGAAGTCCTTCCATGAAGCGTTCCATCTTAGCAGCCTTCGTGTTGACTTCTTCAGGTGCATACCTCGACAGCAGGTTGAACTTCCGCATGTACTCCTTGACCGAGCCACTTCCTTGCTTCAGCGCTCGGAATTCTCTCTTCTTGATAGCCATGATCCCAGAAGGAATGTGGGCGGTGCGGAATCCTTCCTTGAAGTTATCCAAGGTGATCACACGATCGCCTTGCATGACCTTGAATGCATCCCACCAAGCTCTGGCGGTATCTCCGAGGCAGTGAGAGGCATACAACAACTTCTCACGATCCTCATTGCAATTGACCAGTTTAAGGAGGTCCTCGATGGTGCGGATCCAGTCATCGACATCTAGTGGTTCAGCTGTCTCGGTGAAGGTTGGGGGCGAATTCCTCATGAACTCAGACAGAGTGGAGCGGCCATTGCCGTTCCTGCCTTGTTGTTGGTTGCTCACAAGGACTTGGGCCATCTGCTAGATGGCAGCAGTGTTGGCTTGGCGTTCCTCCCGGAGAACTTGGAGAAACTGAGCTATGCTCATGTTCTCGGGTGGAGGTGGTGGCGGGGGAATGTTGCCTTGTGGCTGCTCCGGGTGATATTCAGCGTGAGCAGCCCCACCAGCTCCCTGTTGCTGGCTGGAGTTGCCGGCTTCAGGGTTGGTGAAGAAGTTGTTGCTGGTTGCAGTCACCGTCCTGTTTGGAGTAGCCAAGTCAAATAACTGGGACAGACGAGAGGAAAAGCAATATGGAGAAAGCGCGCCTAAGGGGGTTGGTATAGTGCAAGTGTGGTAAAACAAAGGTCGAAAGACTAATACTTATATTAAGACAAGATAGACGATGGAGTCGCTTACATGTTGCCTAAGGCAAAAGCGCGACTTGCATCGGAACACAAACAACAAAAGCAAACAACAAGCACACATGGTTTCATATGAATCATTACACGGACTCGACTTCGCATGAGGGGTACATGACTGATCCTACCCTAGGGGTTCTCGGACTCAGGTGGTGGAGTGTTGTACTTCCTGACCAGGAGGGAAGAAGACTTGGTTGCTTGATGGGGTTCCTTCTGGCTGGATGCCCATATTCGGGACTCCCGGAATTGGTGATGGAAATCCAGAGGTTTCTACTCGACCCTGGGTCAAGATGTTAGTAGCTTGGCGAAGTAGCTCTCGGGTGTGGTGAAATTCTTGGTGGAGCTTCACGGACTCCTTAGTCAGGTTGTGAACCAGACTATCAGCAGAGAGGCTGAAGTACATTTGAAACCTGAGGGGCACGCCATCCTCCTTGGATGGAACCAGTGTCTGACTTTCGCCGATGTCGTCCTTTCTGATGGGTAGGTAACGAGTGGTGGGCTCGTCGGCCATCTCTGGAATGATGCCTCGAAGGTGGATGAGAGTCTTCCGTGCAGCTGTCTCGACTGCGAGTGCCAGGGTCTCCATCTGTGATCCTTCAAAGAACCAACTGGTCGGGGAGTCGTTTGCCTTCACGAACACATCCACGTGATACTCCTTCGTGATGGCATCGACCCAGTGCTCGTGGTAGAGGAGGACGGGTGGTTGGCGAAACTGGCACTTCTCCACGCTATCCCCAAGGAGTAGGGGAAAGCCGGATACTAGGAGGGCTTCGGGTACGACAACCATCTACAAAGGTTTGAAGGGAGGAGAGTCAGTAAAGTGTTGTGTGAAGAATAGATGGGGTAATAAGTGTGGAAACTCCTGAGTGTAGGTGCTAGGTGTTGTTTTGAAAACAGTCTTATCCTAACTAACGTCCATGCTAACTAAGGTCTTCCTACAGTCAGGATGGCTCTGATACCAGCTCTGTGGGGACCCCTACGGATAAGTCGTGATCACCGAATGCACGTGTACAGTGATCCCAGAGATCAATGCTCACTGAACACACAGAAGCTGAATAACAAGAGTCTTACATCCACATTTAGCGTCTTACACAAATAAAGACCATGAAGGTCAAGTCTTACATAGATACGGCTGCAAGGGCCAAACACTTAAACATAACAAGCAGCGGAAATCTTGATAGGAAGCCTGAACCCAAGCCATCTGCCTTAAACCTATAGGCATTCTGACTGGGAAGCGTCCTAGTTCGCCTGTTCATCACCAACGAACTCTTCACCATATTCCTACTCTTCCATGCCTGGCCAATTAAATAACCAGTGACAAGCCAATGAGTACTTTGAATGTAGTCGCAAGCACCCCAAGTTTTGGGACAAGGCAATAACAATGAATGATATAGCACTAAGTAGGTAAGTTTTGCGGAAAGCTAATTTTGAGTGCAATGACATGATCAAGATAACTAGTAAAAGCATGCTTCATCAGGATACAAGTATCTGCACAAACAGGTTACCGATATCAGTATAATCAAGGTCTAAACATCTCATGTTCAATCATCATGCCAAGTCATCCGACTTGTCTCGAGTATACCATCTTTGTTATCCACACACACATACACACCAAGTTTATGAAAACCCAGGACATAGTTTAAGCAGCACCACCCAACTGTCCTTGACCGTGGACACGGCTATTCGAATAGTTTTACACTCTACAGAGGTTACACACTTTACCCACAAGACTCGGGGAACTTCCGTGTCATCCACGACTCGCGGTATATTACATACCCGAGGTAAGCACCCGAACAATGCCTTTCCCCTGACGATACTAAACAAAGAGTCCACTCGTTGGTCCATGTCTTCATGATGTACAAACACGAGCCTTGCTCTACACAGTACCATCCATGAAGGAAGACAACGGTGTGCCCGGTGCCTGTAAAGACAGCGCATGGTCGCCCTACCAGGCACGACCCCGTATCGAGAGTGACCTCGTCACTCCTTCCACTAGTAATGCGGGTTCTATGCTAGTACCCACCGAGGTAATCAACAAAGCCCTGTCCCATAAGGGGTATCGTGGTTGTGCATGTAAGGTTGGAACGGTCGACAAATCTTAAATCTAATCCGTTTTCGAAAACACACACACTCACTTGCTCCGGTACACCACTTCTTTATCAAGTGGTTACCTAGCTCATCATCATCTCCCTCGGGCATTAGTGGCACCCGACGGGGTTTTCGTAAAGTCTTTGAAAACGCTCTTGTTTCCAACACCATGCAGACTCCCATCCCACAATGCGTAGCATCTACTAAGCAACCTAACTACTCCCACCCGCACAACCCTCATAAGAAGGAAGGCTCATGCATGATGCAAGTATCAACAAGGAAGTATCGGAGGCATCCCACCAAAGTGGTCACCACATCACATGATCAACATCACGAAATAAAGTGCTATATGCCATGCAATAAAAGGTTTCATAGTCATGGTCAAAGGGCTGCTTGCCTGGCTCAACAAAGTCTTCGGGGTCTTCGAAATCTTCGGGTCCAACTCCCTCGTCAACAGCGCAATCTATCGTCGTGATAAATAACGGTAAAAATAAGCATCACAACAAAAACAGAGCACAAAAGCCACTTCAAAAATGTTACTCTATTCTGACAAATACTAAAAGCAATATTAAAAATATTTTCCTAAGGTTTTGTAGTGAAAAATATTTTCATAATTATTTTTAATAGTGGCTAAATATGCCAAAAAGGGGGTTTTAAAATAAACAGTACATAAAAATGTTTTCAATTTTTTTTACAAATGGCACTATTAAATTCTACATATTATTACAAGAATTATGGTGGAAACATATTTGGCATAGGAGTTTTATTTTGCTCAGAGGATTTTTTGCAAGATGCCAGAAATAAAAAAAAAGAGCACTATGCTCTTGGCCAGAGGCGGGCGAGCAGAGCCGGCCCAGGGGAGTTGCGGCCTAGGGGAGGGGGCACGCGCGCGGCAGCCGGAGTTTTAAACCCGACAGGCAGGCCCCACAGACCAGAGAGGGAGAGGGGAGGCGAGAGAGAGGTGGGGATGACAGGTAGAGCCCACCTGTCATCTCCTTCATCGCGACAGGGGGCGGCGGTGCTCACCGGCGATGATTCTGGTGACGGCGAGGGGAGTGGATGGGGGGAATGGACTCAGCGTCGAGCCGCCGTTCCTTTGGAGGTGGAGGGGAGGCCGAAGACGCACAGGTTCGCCGGCGACGAGGTAGCATGGCGGAGCCGCTTCGGGAGGAGGTCATCGGCGTCGATTCTTGCCACGATTCGAGCGGAGAGGAGGGGGAAAAGAGTCAGGGGAACCCACGGTTGTAGAGAGGGGGGAGGAGGACCGGAGCGGGCCGATAACCCGAGATCGACGGAGCTCCGCCGCGGCGGTGCCTCGGTCGATCTCGAGCACTGGTGCTCGGGGAGCTCAAATGGGGGCCTTTGAAGGTCGATTGGAAGTGGGAGAGGGCCAGAGGAGGAGAGAGGGGGGCTCGGGGAACCCTTTTATATGCGATCCACGGTCCACCGAATCGCTGGTGCGCCGGCGAGCTCGGGGCCGAGGCCAGAAGGCACGGGAGGAGACGGGGGTGAGTTAGGGGCGTTCCTGGGGGTGGTCCACAACCAGGGGGAGCAATAGGAGGAGCGGAGCGTGCGCGCGTGTGAGGCAGCTCACTGGCCGAGTCGAGCGGCGCTCGGCACGCGCAGGAGGAGGGAGAAGGAGGAGGAGAGAGGAGGGGGCCGACAGGTTGCCGTGGTGCGGACATCGAGGGGGGCCAAGTGGCAAGAGGGGGAGGCCCGAGGCTGTCGGGACCATGCAGTGGGCGGCGGCTACAGTGCGGTCGGGCACTGTAGCGCGCTCTAGAGCGCCGTTTTGGCATGCCAAGGCATGCCATTGGCAGCTTCTGCGTGGCCTCCCGTGTCTAGGGGATCTAGGGGGAGGAAACTATTGGAAATATGCCCTAGAGGCAATAAAAATGGTTATTATTATATTTCCTTGATCATGATAATCGTTTATTATCCATGCTATAATTGTATTGATTGGAAACTCAATTACATGTGTGGGTACATAGAGAAACAATGTGTCCCTAGTAAGCCTCTAGTTAAACTGGCTCGTTGATCAAAGATGGTGAAGGTTTCCTAGCCATAGACATGAGATGTCATTTGATAATGGGATCACATCATTAGGAGAATGATGTGATGGACAAGACCCAAACTATGAACATAGCATATGATCGTGCCAGTTTATTGCTATTGTTTTCTGCATGTCAAGTATCTGTTCCTATGACCATGAGATCATGCAACTCACTGACACCGGAGGAATACCTTGTGTGTATCAAACGTCACAACGTAACTGGGTGACTATAAAGATGCTCTACAGGTGTCACCGAGGGTGTCTGTTGAGTTGGCATGGATCAAGACTGGGATTTGTTACTCCGTGTGACGGAGAGGTATCTCAGGGCCCACTCGGTAATACAACATCACAACAAGCCTTGCAAGCAATGTGACTAAAGTGTTAGCCACGGGATCTTGTATTACGGAACGAGTAAAGAGACTTGCCGGTAACGAGATTGAACTAGGTATAGAGATACCAACGATCGAATCTTCGGCAAGTAACATACCGAAGAACAAAGGGAACAGCATACGGGATTAACTGAATCCTTAACATAGAAGTACAACCGATAAAGATCTTCGTGGAATATGTAGGAACCAATATGGGCATCCAGGTCCCGCTATTGGTTATTGACCGTAGAGGTGTCTCGGTCATGTCTACATAGTTCTCGAACCTGCAGGGTCTGCACACTTAAGGTTCGGTGATGTTTCAGTAGTATAGAGTTATGTATGGTGGTGACCGAAGGTTGTTTGGAGTCCCAGATGAGATCCCGGACATCGCGAGGAGCTCCGGAATGGTCCGGAGGTAAAGATTGATATATAGGAAGTCCCGTTTTGGTCACCGGAAAAGTTTCGGGCATTTCGGTAGTGTACCGGGAGTGCCGGGAGGGTACCGGGGGACCATCGGGAGGGGCCTTTCGCCCCAAAGGGTCTCATGGGCTGTGGGAGGAGTCAAACCAGCCCCTGGTGGGCTGGACGAACCCCCCACTAAGGCCCATGCGGCTAGGGGTGGGAAAACCCAAAGGTGGAAAGAGTTTCCAAGTGGGGGAGGAGGAATCCTACTCCTAGTAGGATTGGAGTTGGACTCCTCCTCCTCCCCACTTCGGCCGCACCAAGGGGCAGCCCTAGGGGCGCCGGCCTCCCTCCCCTTCCTCCTATATATACTAGAGGTAGATAGGGCAAAAGGCCTTCAACCCAAAAGGCCATAGTGCAGCCCTCTCTCCCGATAGATTGATTCCTCTAGTTTTTCAGCAGCGCTTAGGCGAATCCCTGCTGGAATAGTTCCACCACCACCGCCGCCGCGCCATCGCGCTGCGGAAGAACTCATTTACCTCTCCGCTCCCTCTTGCTGGATCAAGAAGGCGGAGATCATCATCGAGCTGTGCGTGTGCTGAACGCGGAGGTGCCGTCCGTTCAGCGCTAGATCGGAAGGATCGTGATTGGATCGCGGGACGGCTTGCGATTTGGATCGCAAAGACGTTCGACTACATCAACCGCATTTCTTAACGCTTCCCGCTTAGCGATCTACAAGGGTACGTAGATCCACTCTCCCTCTCGTAGATGCTCATCACCATGGATAGATCTTGCGTGTGCGTAGGAAAAATTTTGTTTCCCATGCAACGTTCCCCAACAGTGGCATCTGAGCTAGGTCTATGTGTAGATGAGATCATGAGTAGAACACAAAGGAGTTTGTGGGCATTGATATTCAGATTGCTTCCTCCCTTGGTCTTTTCTTGATTCGGCGGTATTGTGGGATGAAGCGGCCCGGACCAACCTTACTCGTATGCTTACGTGAGACCGGTTCCATCAACTGACATGTAACTTCGTTGCATAAAGATGGCTGGTGGGTGTCTGTCTCTCCTACTTTAGTCGGATCGGATTTGACAAAGGCGGTCCTTGAGAAGGTTGAATAGCAATTTTTGTATCACCGTTGTGGTTTTTGCGTAGGTAAGAATAGTTCTTGCTAGATACCCGTAGCAGCCACAGAAAAAATGCAACAACAATTAGAGGACGTCTAACTTGTTTTTGCAGGGTATGTTGTGATGTGATATGGCCAATTACATGATGAGATATATGTGATGTATGAGATGATCATGTATTGTATAGAATATCACGACTTGCATGTCGATGAGTACGGCAACCGGCAGGAGCCATAGGGTTGTCTTTAATTATTTTCGCCGTTTTGCTTTACTTTATCGCTATGAGTTAGCAATAGTCGTGGAAGCAACAGTTGGCGTGACAACCTCATGGCGACACGTTGATGGAGATCAAGATGATGGAGATCATGGTGTCATGCCGGTGATGATGGAGATCATGCCAGTGCTTTGGAGATGGAGATCAAAAGCACAAGTTCATGGCCATATCATGTCACTTATGATTTGCATGTGATGTTAATCCTTTTATGCATCTTATTTTGCTTAGGACGACGGTAGCATTATAAGGTGATCCCTCACTAAAATTTCAAGATAAAATTGTGTTCTCCCCGAGTGTGCACCGTTGCGAAAGTTCGTCGTTTCGAGACACCACGTGATGATCGGGTGTGATAGACTCTACGTTCACATACAACGGGTGCAAGCCAGTGTTGCACATGCGGAACACTCGGGTTAAACTAGATGAGCCTAGCATGTACAGACATGGCCTCAGAACACAAGAGACCGAAAGGTCGAACATGAGTCATATAGTAGATATGATCAACATGAAGATGTTCACCATTGAAACCACCTCAACTCACGTGATGATCGGACTTGAGTTGGTGAATTTGGATCATGTGACACTCGAATGACCAGAGGGATGTCAATTTGAGTGGGAGTTTTTTAATATGATTAACTAAACTCATTATAATGAACATAGTCAAAATGTCTTTGCAAATTATGTTGTAGATTACTAGCTCGCGCTGTAGCTCCCTTGAATTTTTATATGTTCCTAGAGAAATAGAGTTGAAAGATGATGGTAGCAATAATGCGGACTGGGTCCGTGATCTGAGGATTGTCCTCATCCTGCACAGAAGGCTTATATCCTTAATGCACCGCTCGGTGCGCCACCCCCTCAAGCGTCGTCTGTAGATGTTGTGAACATCTGACAGGCACGTTTTGATGACTACTTGATAGTTCAGTGCATCATGCATTACGGCTTAGAATTGAGGCTCCAAAACGTTTTGAACGTCACAGAACATATGCGATGTTCTAAGAGCTGAAATTGGGATCTCAGGCTCGTGCCCGTGTTGAGAGGTATGAGACCTCCAACAAGATTCTTTGCCTGCAAGATGAAGGAGAATAGATCAATCGGTGAGCATGTGCTTAGATTGTTTGGGTGCTACAATCACTTGAATCGAGTGGGAGTTGATCTTCCAGATAAGATAGTGATTGATATAGTTCTGCAAGTCACTGTCACTAAGATACTAGAGCTTCGTGATGAACTATAAAATGCCAGGGATGGAAATAATGATCCCTGAGCTATTCGTGATGTTTGACACCATGAAGGTAGAAATCAAGAAGGAGCATCAAGTGTTGATGGTTAGTGAAACCACTAGTTTCGAGAAGGGCAAGGGCAAGGAGGGAAACTTCATGGATGGCAAGTCAGTTGCTGCTCCAGTGAAGAAACCCAAGGTTGAACCCAAACCTGAGACTAAGTGCTTCTATTATGAGGAGAACAGTCGCTGAAGCGGAACAATCCTAGATACTTGGTAGATAAGAAGGTTGGCAATGTCGACAGAAGTATATTTGATATACGTGTTATTGATGTGTACCTTACTGGTACTCCTAGTAGCATTTGGGTATTGGAAACCGGTTCGATTGCTAAATGTTAGTGACTCGAAATAAAAGCTACAGAATAAACGGAGGCTAGCTAAGGGTGAGGTGACGATGAGTGTTGGAAGTGTTTCCAAGGTTGATGTGATCACCATCGCACGCTCTCTCTACCTTTGGGATTAGTGATGAACCTAAATAAATGTTATTTGGTGTTTGCGTTGAGCATGAACGTGATTAGATCATGTTTATTGCAATACGGTTATTCATTTAAGATAGAGAATAATGGTTGAATAATACCTTCAATGGTCATGCACCCAAAGAGAATGGTTTATTGAAATCTTGATCATAGTGATACACATGTTCATAATATTTATGCCAAAAGATACAAAGTTAATAATGATAGTACCACATACTTGTGGCACTACCACTAAAATTGGTGTAAAGCGCATGACAAAACTCCATGCTGATGGATCTTTGCACTCATTCGATTTCGAATCGGTTGAGACATGCGTACCATGCCTCATGGGCAAGATGACTAAGACCCCGTTTTCCAGTATGATGGAGCGGGCAAGTGACTTATTGGAAATGATACATGTTGATGTATTCGGTCCAATGAGTGTTGTAGCGTGCGGTGGATATCGTTATTTTCCTACCTTCACTAATGATTTGAGTAGATATGGGGATATTTACTTAATGAAACACAAGTCTGAAACGTTTGAAGAGTTCAAACAAAATCAGAGTGAAGTTTGAGATCATCGTGTCTACGATATGATCGTGGAGGTAAATATCTGAGTTACGAGTTTGGTATACAACTTAAGACAATGTGGAAGTTGTTTCACAACTCACGCCACCTGGAACACCATAGTGTGATGGTGTGTCCGAACATCGTAGTCGTGCTCTATTGGATATGGTGCGAACTATGATGTCTCTTATCGATTTGCCACTATCGTTTTGGGGTTATGCATTAGAGACAACTACATTCACTTTAAAAGGGGCACCATCTAAGTCCGTTGAGATGACACCGTATGAATTTTGGTTTGGCGGAAACCTAAGCTGTCATTTCTTAATATTTGGGGCTACGACGCTTATGTGGAAAAGTTTCAACCTGATGAGCTCGAACCCAAAGCGGACAAATGCATCTTCATAGAATACCCTAACGTAACAGTTGGGTGTACCTTCTATCTCAGATCCAAGTGCAAAGTGTTTGTTGCTAAAATGGGTCCTTTCTCGAGAAAGAGTTTCTCTCGAAAGAATTGAGTGCGAGGAAGATAGAACTTGATGAGGTTATTGAACCTTTGTTTCAACCAGAGAGTAGCGCAGCGCAGAAAGTTGTTTCTGTGGAGCCTACGTTAGTTGAAGAGGAAGTTAATGATGATGATCATGAAGCTTCGGATCAAGTTACTATCGAACCTCGTAGGTTAACAAGGACGCGTACTGCTCCTGAGTGGTACGGCAACCCTGTCTTAGAGGTCATGTTGTTGGGTAACGATGAACCTACGAGCTATGGAGAAGCGATGATGGGCCTGGATTCCGAGAAATGGTTAGAGGCCATGAAATCCGAGATGGGATCCATGTATGAAAACAAAGTATGGGCTTTGGAAGTATTACCTGAAGGGCGAAAGGCCATTCAGAACAAATGGATCTTTAAAAGGAAGACGGACGCGGACGATAATGTCACCGTCTATAAAGCTCGACTTGTGGCAAAGGGTTTTTCACAAGTTCAAGTAGTTGACTATGATGAGACTTTCTCACCCGTAGCGATGCTAAAGTCTATTGGAATTATGTTAGCAGTTGCTACATTTTTCGATTATGAAATCTGGCATATGGATGTCAAAACAGAGTTTCCTTAACGGTTTCCGTGAGGAAAGGTTGTATGTGATACAACCAGAAGGTTTTGTCAGTCCTAAGGATGCTAAAAAGTATGCAAGCTCCAGCAATCTTTCTATGGACTGGAGCAAGCATCTCGGAGTTGGAATATACGCTTTGATGAGGTGATCAAAGTTTTTGAGTTTATACAAAGTTTATGAGAAACTTGTATTTACAATAAAGTGTGTGGGAGCACTATAGAATTTCTGATAAGTATATGTGGATGACATATTGTTGATCGGAAATGATGTAGAATTTCTGGAAAGCATAAAGGGTTGTTTGAAAAGGAGTTTTTCAAAGGAAAACCTGGAATGAAGCTACTTAAATATTGGGCATCAGGATCTATAGACATAGATCAAGACGTCTGATAAAACTTTCAAATGAGTACATACCTTGACAAGTTTTTGAAAGAGTTCAAAATGGATCAGTCAAAGAAAGAGTTCTTGCCTGATTTGTAAGGTGTGGAGTTGAGTGAGACTCAAAGCTCGACAACGGCAGAAGAAAGAGAAAGGACGAAGGTCGTCCCCTATGCCTTATCCATAGGCTCTGTATAGTATGCCATGCTTTGTACCGCACCTAGTGTGTGCCTTGCCATGAGTCTGTCAAGGGGTACAAGAGATCAAAGATGGCTCATCATCTTTGATCCAAACAATGTGTCCCTAGTAAGCCTCTAGTTAAACTGGCTTGTTGATCAAAGATGGTGAAGGTTTCCTAGCCATAGACATGATATGTCATTTGATAACGGGATCACATCGTTAGGAGAATGATGTGATGGACAAGACCCAAACTATGAACATAGCATATGATCGTGCCAGTTTATTGCTATTGTTTTCTGCATGTCAAGTATCTGTTCCTATGACCATGAGATCATGCAACTCACTGACACCGGAAGAATACCTTGTGTGTATCAAACATCACAACGTAACTGGGTAACTATAAAGATGCTCTACAGGTTTCACCGAGGGTGTCTGTTGAGTTGGCATGGGGCAAGACTGGGATTTGTTACTCCGTGTGACGGAGAGGTATCTCAGTGCCCACTCGGTAATACAACATCACAACAAGCCTTGCAAGCAATGTGACTAAAGTGTTAGCCACGAGATCTTTTATTACGGAACGAGTAAAGAGACTTGCCGGTAACGAGATTGAACTAGGTATAGAGATACCAACGATCGAATCTCGGGCAAGTAACATACCGAAGAACAAAGGGAACAACATACGGGATTAACTGAATCCTTGACATAGAGGTTCAACCGATAAAGATCTTCATGGAATATGTAGGAACCAATATGGGCATCCAGGTCCCGCTATTGGTTATTGACCGTAGAGGTGTCTCGGTCATGTCTACATAGTTCTCGAACCCGCAGGGTCTGCACACTTAAGGTTCGGTGACGTTTTAGTAGTATAGAGTTATGTATGGTGGTGACCGAAGGTTATTCGGAGTCCCGGATGAGATCCCGGACGTCACGAGGAGCTCCGAAATGGTCCGGAGGAAAATATTGCTTTATAGGAAGTCCCGTTTTGGTCACCGGAAAAGTTTCGGGCATTTGGGTAGTGTACCGGGAGGGTACCGGGGGACCATCGGGAGGGCCCTTTCACCCCAAAGGGTCTCATGGCTGTGGGGGGAGTCAAACCAGCCCCTGGTGGGCTGGACGAACCCCCCACTAAGGCCCATGAGGCTAGGGGTGGGAAAACCCAAAGGTGGAAAGAGTTTCCAAGTGGGGGAGGAGGAATCCTACTCCTAGTAGGATTGGAGTTGGACTCCTCCACCTCCCCACTTCGGCCGCACCAAGGGGCAGCCCTAGGGGCGCCGGCCTCCCTCCCCTTCCTCCTATATATACTATAGGTAGAGAGGGCAAAAGGACTTCAACCCAAAAGGCCATAGTGCAGCCCTCTCTCCCGATAGATTGATTCCTCTAGTTTTTCAGCAGCGCTTAGGCGAATCCTTGCTGGAATAGTTCCACCACCACCGCCGCTGCGCCATCGCGCTGTCGGAGAACTCATCTACCTCTCCGCTCCCTCTTGGTGGATCAAGAAGGCGGAGATCATCATCGAGCTGTACGTGTGCTGAACGCGGAGGTGTCGTCCGTTCGGCGCCTGATCGGAAGGATCGTGATTGGATCGCGGGACGGCTTGCGATTTGGATCGCGAAGACGTTCGACTACATCAACCGCGTTTCCTAACGACTAGCCATAGATTTGGATCGAAAGGATCGTTTCTACAAGGGTACGTAGATCCACTCTCCCTCTCGTAGATGCTCATCACCATGGATAGATCTTGCGTGTGCGTAGGAAAATTTGTGTTTCCCATGCAACATTCCCCAACAGAAACAAGCATGGGGATGGCCTTGGATGGCCTTGGATGCTCTGGTGACCCACTAGGGTGAGAGAGGGGTGGAGAGAGAGGGAGATTCCTTCTGTCCAGAAGGGAAAAATGGGTTTTCACCCCTCTTAAACATTGAGATGAGCCATGAGTTTCTTGCTGGAGGTAAAATACATCAATATGGGACTGTGGTAAAAGTTTGGGGGAAGGAGAACAAGTTAGGAGGGGGAAACATGGTTTTTACAATTCTGGCAGAAGGTATTTGATGATGATTTGGGCAAGCAAATGAAGTTAGCTTGACTTGAGATTTAACAGGATGCAAATGTAGGTAGAAATAGAGAGGATCACCAAGTTTGAGGAGATTTGAAGAAAGTTCACAATGTAACTTTGGAAAACCCTAGAAATCAACAGAATCAGGTTTCTGTAGATCTAGGCATGCATTTCACCTCCCCCAAATCCACCACTTGGTGTGGTATCATCATTTGGGGTTTAGCACATGCCCACAAAGTTTGGGGTCAATAGGACAAACTTCACAATGTAAAGTTGTTCAAACTTGACTCTGGACATGAATGGTTTTGGAATATTTTGGTGAGGCAAATCAAGGGGGATTGAGATGAAACTTTTTGAGATCATCACATATAGCATGAGTGACTTGCTGGAATTTTCCTGGAATTTATTGAGAATATTTCTTATAGAAATATTTCAAAAGCTTGATTTGGGCAGAAAGGGTTTTGAGGGGTTTGGCCATGATTTTGAACATGACCATGTGTTGAAACTCATATATATGGAAAATATATGTCCAATGAGTTTCTCTAAATTTTCTCAAATATTTGTAAAGCATTTAAATAATTTTTCCCTATGAAAAACCATTTCTGGCCTTAAGAAAAAGCCTTTAAATAAAATAGTAAAATAATATTTAAAATTAATATTTGGTGGTTTTGGGAAGTCCTATATATAGTAGATTTCAAATAAAGCCTTTGTGGAAAAGGGTCCACCCAATTTGAGGACTTGTAGTGCAAACCTCAATTCAGGGGTTTTTGAAAACCTAGTTTGAATAAATCCATTTTGGCCAAAATAAATTTTGACAAAAATAGTTTTAGGTACTATACACATGGTATGATCATTGGGCAAGAAGTTTGGATCAAGGAAGTTAAATACGGAGAGAAGTAGAACCTAAGAGTGCCATACACAAACAACCAAATAAGCAAACAAGCAACAATTCAAACAAGCATATGCACTCAAAAGTTTTAATTGGTTCCAAATTTTGTAAATCCAAGCATAGCAAAGTGATACAACACAGGGTGTGACATGCGGCCTCCCTCCTCTCGAGCTGGGCAAGGACCTTGTTGCGCGTTGCCTCGAAGGTGGCCTTGTCGGCGAGCACTTGACCCTCCCAGGTCTCGAGGCATTCGCGCTCCGGCTCCTGGTCGAAGGCGGTCCGGTCGGCCTCCCGTTCGTGAATGTCCATGTTGGCCTCCTGCCCGACGACGACCGCCTCCCTACGGGCCAGCTCTACTTCGCGCGCAGCGTCCTGGGTAGTGCGCGCGGTGGTGGCGACCGCGCGTCCCCGGGGCTCCGTCGCGGCGTCGGGATGGCTGGTGGTCCCTCCAAGGCCTGTGAAGCCGAGTGCGGGGGCTAAGGCCTCACCGACAAGCATCATATGAGAAGGTGCCTTGGGCTCTGCCTCTTGTGCGCAGGCGCCCTGAGGGAATCAATGATGAGGTTCACTGGCCCAAGCTAGGCATGCGAGGGAAATTTGGGAGGCCGATGCACTTACTCGTCGCCGGCGGCCCAGCGCCACCGCGTCAGGGTTGTCCTTGAACGTCGACTCCCGCCACTTCCAGGGGAGGAGAGTGGTGCTGAAGGCCCTGCTTACGCTCCGGCGCCCGTGGTGCTCTTCTTTGCCACCATGGTGAGAGAAGGAGAGAGGGAGACAGCGTTCGCGCAAGGAAGGGGGAGCAGTGCAGAAGGGAGGCGTATGGGAGAAGGCGAGCAATGATGGTTTCACTCGGCGCGCATGACGGTTTTCTAGGCAGGTGCGCACTCCCCTAGGCGTCGTGGGGAAGTGGAGGCGTCACATGCCTCATCGTGCGCCACGCGTCATGCCTGGACCGCAGGCGGTCAGGGCCCACGTCATTTTGCTCCTCCAACTGGCGGAATTGTGCATGTCGTGGGCCCGAGGGCTACTGTCGGGTCCCTAGGACCGGGGGTACCCAGGCCCATCTGCCTGCGGCCCGAGACGTGGCACATGCCATGGGCCTCGTGTGGCCCGTCACTAAACTACACAAACAGGACCCTCGCGAGGGCCTTCGCCTCGCAAGGGAAGCGCTAGTCAGCGCCGTCAGGAGCCCTCCGAGGCTCCCTCACGAGGTCGCTTCCTGAGGCCGCCTACGGGGCCTTCATGGGGCGGACTGACTTAGGATGGCTTGGAGGGGTCGTGCGGTCTGTGTACGCACGTGAGCAATGCGCGCCATGCCAAGCGGTGCCAGAAGCCATGACAGAAGGCAGAGATAGCGAAGCTTTCCTCTTTTTGTGTTAAGTGAGCACGGCCAGCTCGACGATTCCCAAAGCAATCCCCAAAGGTTTCATGTTTGGTGAAATAAGACCGAGGACGGGGGCACGCCAGGACGGAGGTCATCCCCGAGCCCACCAGCGCGTCACGACGGGAGGCTTTTGCAGGCGAAGACCGCTTTTCTCTGGATAAGCTGCAGCCCTGTCCCCCTTCGAACTGGCTGTTGTGGCAACCCTTCCCGCCTTGTGTTTTTGGCGGAAGAGGACGTTGGCCCGTATAACGGAGGGCAGGGCGGCAACAGTAGAGGGGATCGAAAACCAATTAGCCAGAACACACCCTTGTATTTGGATCCCCAAGCAATTCAGAAAAGCAGCAGTAGGGTTTTACACCGCAAGGTGGCCTGAACATGGGTAAATCACCGTGTCCCCTGTTCTTCTTCCTCTTCAGCTCGAGCTTGTCGGAGTGTCGCAGTGAGGTTGCGAGCGAGAGTAGGGCAGGAGAGCAAGTGCACCCCAGAGTTCGAACCTCTTTGGGTCCCCGGAGCCCCTATTCCGACAATATCAGAGCTTTGCTCTCCATTGATTTGGTTTAATCACCTTGGAGAAGGGTGGATACGTCTACACGAAGGAGTCTTAACTATAGAGTGCCCATTCTCGATGGAGAGTATTATCATACTTGGAAAGATGAAATGCTTGATATATTTGACGATTTCAACTTGAGCAAGTATATTCATAGTCCTTACAAACCTCCCATTGACCCATTGCATTTGTGTAACAGCCTGAGACCAACGCTCCAGACGCCTTCCAAATATTTCGAGTGTTGCCATGTGATTCATCTGTTTTGTCGCATTAATCTCTGCATCATTCGCATTGCATCATTTCATCATGCCATCATGTCATTATTTTTTCCAACTCAAATATATAAATTGTATGGATTTCGATCCATTTAAATTGAGGGAAATACACATGGTGTTTTCTTTTTAAAACATATGCAATATCCTCCCAATATTTAGGGAGCTAAAGGAAATATTTTAATAATTTGGAATCACCAAAACACACTTGCAGATAAACTCCATGCCTTCTCTATCTCAATTCTTGCCTTCAAACTTTGCCCATAAATTGTTTCATCACTTTCTCAAGATCTATCAAAATTCTCAACATTTTTGGACTCTTCTAAAACCTTGTCCGAGTTCAAACCATTTGAATAATTCAAATGAGTTTGAATATGATTTTTCCAAAATGCCCACTTCTATTTTTTTCTTGAGACATGCCCATTTTCGTGATTCCAGAAAAATTAATCCTCTTGCACAGATTCCATTCCTAGCCCTCTCTCTTTTAATGTTTCTCTGTTTTATTCAGTAAATAGAGATAGGAGTATTAGAAAGAGAGAGAGAGGAGCCAGCCCACAATCAGTCTCTCCACCGCAGCCAGCCCAGAAGGCCCAGCCGGTGCACCTAAACCTAGCCTGACCGATCCCCACTCCTCTCTATCTTCCCCAATCCCCTCGCTCGCTCCCTTCTCGATCCTCGCTTCCCCTGTCCGCCGCCACCTCCAACCCTCGCTGCTACACCTCGCCCAGCCCGCGTCCTCTGCTTCCCTCCACCGCGCCTGTAGCCATGGCCACCACCGCACCATGGACGAGCTCTGCCCCGCCTCCTACTACTGCTCCTCCTACCCTGTGAGCCTCCCTAGCGTCGGCCCTCACCTGTTGCGCTGCCATCCTCCATCCATTGTTGGCCTGCATAATGTCACCGCCTTAGCGCTGTCCCGCCGCTCGCCATGTCCGCCCAAGAGCACACCTGCAGTCTCGGCCTCCTCCTACCCCACGACGCTGCCTCCTCGTGCCGGCCATGATGCCCGAGCTCTGCTCCGGCAAGTAGCTTTGTACCGACCCTCTTCTGTGCCATGGTCCTCTCGCCTCTTCTGCTCCTCCTCTCGTGTGCCCTGCTACAGATGCTCCGGCGAGCGCCGCCCTCCCGGCCTCCTCCGTGCTCGCCCAGGGACTCTATGGCATGCCCCTGCGCCCCTCGACCTCCTTGCTGCGACGCCAACACCCCAATTTCGGTCATACTCATGGCCCGATGCCCTTGCTGCCTCCTGTGGCATCAACCAGTGTCACGGCTGGGCACCCCGCTATCCAGTTATCATGGACTCGACATCGCCTCCTGCACATGCTGCTCTCATCCATCCACTGTTATCGTTGCTCTTTGCTGTCTTTGGATGCAATTGGTTCGTTTTGGCCATTTGGACGCGTCGCCCGAAAATCCACTGTTGACCCGTGGCTATGTGTCTCACGATGTACCACTTCATTTCATCAAGGTCACCAAGTACGACCACCCCAAGACCAATGACATGGACGTCAAGTGTTCTCGCGGATGCGTGTACAACTACCTTCGCCAAAGATGCCGAGTACCTTGACGTGATGTATGTGTGTTGTATGAGATACACCCTATACCGTGTCTGAATTGCGCCATGCACGTTCCTTGTTTGCTATGCCACCCACAATGGGGAACCCGGTCACCTGGAACCCCCCACCATCTCTTGCACGTTGGCAGATCCTACACTTGATCTTTTGCATCGGTATCTCAATCGAGTTATTGGAACCGGAATGTTGCCGTGGCATCATTTTCGGATTCGTCACCGTGGCACCCCTTTTTCCGTCACGGCAACAATGCTTCATATCTTATTGGTGCCAATGTTTTTGTAAAGTTGCATGTAACTTGAATATGTCATCCGCATCATGATAACAACATTTAAAAAGTTTAAAAATTGTTGTGTGCATCATTTTGCATAAATGCCATATTGAAACGGTTTGTCTCATATCTTAATAACTGTAGCTCCGATTAAAATGTTCCACATATGTAACTTGACTAAAAAACGTGTAAAAACTCTTGGTGCACTTTATTTTCCTCTTTAATAAATATAAAAATATGGTTAGTTCAGATCAGGACCAAACTCATAATTTGCATATGGGGTCATTTCGGAAATGCTATATGTTGCTTCCGGCCTCATTTAAAATGCCTAGATGATGTAGTTGTTCATGATTCACATCTTGCCATGATGAACAACATTTAAAATGATTGCTTAGTTAAACAACATTGACCACATTTCTCTTAATATGGTGAGTTAGTATTTTGTCAATATGCATTGACAACATTTAATATTGATGAGTACCTAAACGAGAGCGAACTAAATGATTCGAACGTGGAGTTTCGTCAATATGCAACTCGTTGCATATTGTGCTTCACTTAATGTGTAGTGTTTGACTATTGCATCTTGCCATGTCATGCCTTGCATATTTAAACTTGACATGCATCATCATTGCTTGCGCATCATGTAATGCATATGTTGTGGTGTTTATCATGTGTTGATTGTTGTTTATGGATTGCTTCTTCTCGATAAAGTTTCGAAAGTGTTTCGGAGTGTGAGGATCGACTACGTATTGTTCATCTACTTCACGGATGCGTTCTTCTACCAAGCGGGATCTTAGGCAAGATGAACATTTTCCTGGATACCACTAATATCATTGCCATGCTAGTTGTGTCGTTTCTATCGCTATGTCATGCTACCTACCACTTGTTTGACAAGCTTCCCAAAATGCCGTGATAAGCCTCTAACCCACCACATCCCAGCAAACCATTGTTTGGCTATGTTACTGCTTGCTCAACCCTTCTTATTGCGTTGCTAGTTGCAGGTGCAAGTTCTTTCCATGTCACAACATGGACATTTTGAGATATCACAATATTATTGCTATTTAATTAAATGCACATATATACTTGGTAAAAGGTGGAAGGTTTGGCCTTTTGCTCGGTGTTTTGTTCCACTTTTGCCGCCTTAGTTACTTGTGTACCGGTGTTATGTTCCATATTGAGCGCTCCTAACATGCTTGGTTGTTATGGGGACCCCCTTGATTTTTGTTTTGAGATAAAACTCTTCTGGCAAGGCCCAACTTTGGTTTTACCATTCTCCAACCTAATAAAACTTGCATAGGGACTTTCCGGACGCCGTGGATAATTAATCAACAACCCGGGCCAGTGCTCCTCATGAGTGTTGGTCCAAAATGGCAGTAGCTGGGGCCACCAACGGGTGTGCCAGCCAGAAACTTAGCCAATCCGATTGTGTCCTTAGAACGAGAAACACGGCTCCTATTGGGTTCGTCGACACGTCGGGCGGTCTTGCTGGATTTGTTTTACTTTTCTCGAACGTCTCGTGCACGGGATTCCGAGGATACTTTGGGTTATCTCAAGGTTGAGATTTTCCACCGGAATTCTGAGGATACTATGGGCAATCCCGTGGTTGAGGTTTTCCATGCAGCGTGTGGTTAGTTTGTGATGGATGAGTTGGAGCACCCATGCAGAGTTAAATCTTTCCGAAATGCCGTGCCCGCGGTTATATGGCAACTTGGTAATTTTTTTAACATCCGGTCATAGAAAACTTAAAGTAAACTCAAATAAAATACACCAACCGTGTGTGTAACCGTGACTGTCTCTACTTGTGAGTTCTATTCCGAGAGAGAACATGGTGGGGTTATGTTTGACCGTAAGTATGTGTTCAGTATCACTTAGTGATCATTACTAGTTCACGACTGTTTATGCGTAGATCACCCCCCTCTTATTCTTGAAAGAAACTTTTGCAAACTTGCGCAAGATCAATTTGAAACTCAATCCTGAGAAGTGTGTGTTTGGCGTCCCATCCGGCAAGCTACTTGGGTTCTTTGTATGTCAGCGGGGAATAGAAGCCAATCCTGACAAGTTCAAAGTAATTGAGCAGATACAAGCGCCCAAGACCATCAAGGACATCAGACGTTTGACCGGATGCATTGCCGCGTTCAGTAGGTTCATCTCAAAATCCGCTGGGACGCGCCCTGCCGTTCTTCAAGATTCTGAAGAAGACTGGCCCGATGAAGTGGACCCCGGAAGCAGAGGCAGCACTGCAAGATCTGAAAACTTACCTTTCTTCCGCTCCCACCTTGGTCGCTCCTAAACCGCAAGAACCGTTGTTGCTATACTTGGCGGCAACGAATCAAGTGGTTAGTGCAGCGTTGGTGGCGCAACGAGAAGTGGATGAAGGTGCGGTCGTTGCGGCTGATGCTATCGGGGACAAAACCAAAACATCCGCGGCAGGACCCAATGCAGACCCAGGGGAACCTCAGCAAGCTAGCAAAGGCAGTTCCAAGGAAGTGACAAAGAAGAAAGTGGTGCAGCGGCCAGTGTGCTTTGTCAGCTCCTTGTTGCAGGGGGCTAGGTCAAGGTACTCTAGAGTGCAAAAGCTGATCTTCGGCCTCATCATGGCCTCGAGGAAGTTGCGCCACTACTTCCAAGCCCATGAGATCACAGTTGTCACTCGCTTTCCGCTACAGCGCATATTAAGGAACCCCGAAGGCACTGGCAGGATAGTTCAGTGCGAATTGAGCGGTCAAGTTTTGGATTGAAGTATGAGAGCACTTCCACGGTTCAGAGCAGGGCATTGGCGGAGTTCATTGCAGAATGAACACCCACGCCAGACGAAGAGGTTCCAGAGACAATCCTCCCCGACAAAGAAGCGCCCAAGGATTGGATCATGTACTTTGACAGTGCTTTCTCACTCCAGGGTGCCGGAACAGGCGTACTCCTCGTCGCCCCCACCGGACAGCACCTCAAGTATGTGGTTCAGATGCACTTTCCTAGGGAGGAAGCCACCAACAACACCGCTGAATATGAGGGACTTCTTGCCGGACTCAGAATCGCGGTGGAGTTGGGAATCAAGAAACTGATCATCCGAGGAGATTCACAGCTCGTGGTGAAACAAGTCAACAAATATTATCAGAGCCCATTGATGGAAGCATACCTGGAAGAAGTGAGGAAACTGGAGGAGCGCTTTGATGGGTTGCAAGCAGAGCATGTGCCCCGTGCAGAAAACATCATCGCTGATCACCTATCAAAGTGCGCCGCGCAGAAGCTTCCTGTGGAACTAGGGACTTTTGTCCTCCGCCTCACTCAACCATCAGTATCCCCGTCAGCGATGGCCAAGAAAAGAAGAAAGCAGAACTCCGGCAAGCATTTCCCGGCAGAGCTTCCCGAAGCCGCTGGTAGAGAGGCTGCCGGGGGAAATCCCGTTCCAGTTGGTGAGCAGCTCCCTCCCACAGAACCTCAGGCTCTTGCGGTCGAGGTAAGCGCTCCCACGAACGAGGAGATGCCTTTAATCCTCGTTATCGAGCCGCAGGCTCCAACCTGGGCACAACATATAGTCCACTTCCTCCAAGCAGGAGAACTCCCCGAAGAGCAAGAAGAGGCCAAAAAAGTAGCCCGTCAGTCAAGTATGTACCGGTTTATCGATGACACCTTGTACAGAAGATGACCGAATGGTGTGAAATTGCGGTGTATCTGCCGGGAGAATGTACTGAAGTTGTTGGCGGAGATTCATGGAGGCGTATGTGGCTCTCACACTGGATCTAGGGCCCTTGATGGAAAAGTCTTCCGGCAGGGTTTCTATTAGCCCACTAGCCTCCAAGATGCAATTGAGTTGGTCACCAAGTGTGAAGCCTGCCAGTTCCATTCCAAGAACATCCATCAACCAGCGCAAGCTCTCCAGACGATCCCTTTATCCTGGCCATTCTCGGTCTGGGGGCTTGATATTTTGGGCCCCTTTCCCCGCGCTGTCGGGGGCTTTGAGTTCTTGTTCGTAGCAATCGACAAGTTCAAAAAGTGGCCTGAGGTAGAGCCAGTGAGGAAGGTGACCGCATAGTAAGCTATCAAGTTCATGAAAGGACTGGTGTGTCGTTCTGGAGTGCCCAACAGGGTGATCACCGACAACGGCACCAAGTTCACGAGCCGCGCCTTCATGCAATACATCCAAAGCCTTGGAAGCAAGGTCTCCTTCGCCTCTATTGCACATCCAAGAAGCAATGGGCAAGTCGAGAGGATGAATGCTGAAGTGCTGCGAGGGCTCAAGACAAGGACTTTCGATAGACTGCGGAGAAGCGGCAAGCGCTGGATAGATGAGCTGCCGGTGGTTCTTTGGTCCCTCAGAACGACACCGAATCGAGCTACCGGCCAGACGCCCTTCTCCCTAGTGTATGGGGCCGAAGCAGTGCTCCCCACGGAACTCATATACGCGTCACCTCAAGTACTTGCCTACGACAAAGTAGAGAAAGAGCATCTATGGCATGACGATGCCATGCTCCTCGAGGAAGATCGTCTCCGGGCTGCTGTGCATGCCGCACGTTACCAGCAAGCCCTGCGCAACTCTCACAGCCGCAGGGTCCATGCCCGGAGCCTTGAGGAAGGCGACCTTGTCCTTAGGCGCGTTCAGTCCGCCAAGGGTACCAACAAGTTGACGCCGAAGTGGGAAGGCCCTTACTGGGTAGCACGAGTCACCAGACCTGGCGCAGTCCGTTTGGAGCCGAAGATGGCACCAAGGTGCTTAACTCATGGAATGTTGAGTATCTTTGTAAGTTCTACCCATGAGGCACGGCTGGCGGGCTCAGTCCCCGGCACCCACCTTTTGTACAAGCTTTGCCGAAGTTGCATGTAACCCTTTGTACAAAGCCAGGCACAGACCCTGTGCAACAATAATAAAGCTAGGCATTGCATCATATCATTGCATTGCATGTTCGTTATGCATATTTTATGATTGCAATATCATCGCCTATTTAAGTTCTAGAAATTTGCTAGAGTACTTATTGAGCCTATAATCCTTGTTGCCGCATTCTCTCTTTTCAAGAGATAGAGGCCTTTTGCCCTACATGTTTGACTATCAGGAAAACATAGAAGGAGGGCAAAGGAACAAGGACGGTGGACCAGCGTACTCCAGATAGGGATACTGCCTAAAAAGATAAGTCTAATCGCATATCCCAAGTTTTATGATTGTTTGCTCCCTTAAAGGAAACCCTTGCTCTCTTTTCGGATATGTTCGGTGGAGTCCCCCACATGATGAAAACCCTTGTCGGGACGAGCCGTCCCCCAGTTCCTGATACTTATCAGCCCTTGGGGCCACGCCAATACCGACAAGGAGCCCTGCCGGGGAACAACGCCAGCCTGCTGCTGGGGGCTCGCTCCCTTTTCGGCGCTCAAGGTTAGTAGTGACCCGGCAAGTGGTTCCGTGCGGCAAGGACAAACATACTGACACAGTAGAAACAAAGGGGGAAAAGGATAGTACTCAGGGAAGAGAAATAACATTCATTCATTTATTTGTTGATACAAATTGGATAAGAATTACATTATGATTAGCTAAAACTTGGTGAGCGCCTACATCTTTTGACTTATAAAAAGATAAGTGCCCCGTAATGCCTTTCTTGTCCCTCTCCTCCTAAGAATTAGGTGGAGAAGAAACAGAGGTCGAAAGGAGCGCCTGGCTGGGATTCGGCGCTTCCCCACCAGGACCAGAGGGACGCGTCCAGAGAGCGGAAGGCCCCTGTCCCCAGGCAGGGCGGACGAGGCCGACGGAGCAGACAAGGCCGACAAGGGGAAAGAAGGTAGAGGGCAGGTGCAGATGGTGGCGCTACCAGAGCCTAGCTGGTGATGATGGTGCTGCCAGGGAGCGCGACGCGTCGGAGCCGTCATCCACGCTCCCGAAGCGTCGTGGGTCGCCGACCGCCATTGTCTTCCTCATCGCCACCGCTCGAGGGAACGCCTCCGCCGTCATCCAAGCTCCCGACGCGGCGGCCGAGGGACCCCACAGAGAGCATGGTCGCCCCTGGTGGCCAAAGGCGGGGAATTCCCACTACCCTTAAGAATTACGTGCGAGCGAAAGACTCCCACCCATGTGCGCCATACATAACGCCATGGGTGGAGAACTCTACCACGACGAATGACGAACCGCCGCTACAACCACTCGCGCGCGGCCGGCGGCCGTACGGTTGGTTTTTCTCCATCACCTTGAAGAAGGAGCGCAGAGACCGTGGTCCACCACGACGTTGCGTTTCAATCATAAGCTCCAGCACGGTGTCGACCGCGCGGCGTTCTGTCAAGACTGAAGCAGCGGGCGACGCAGCAGCAGGTGTGCCGCCGCAGCAGTCCCTAGCGCGACCGCCGCGCTGCCCGCTCCCCCATCCGAGACTCCTTCGGCCGACTCTCAGCCCAAGGCCGTCGATCCGGAGCGGGAACTGAGCATGGACACAAAGAGAAGACCTTGCGATGGCAAGCACGTTCGCCAGGCCCTTCCCCCTGACCATCAGGAGGGAAGGGGCGGCCCGAAGACAAACCAGAAGAGAAGGACAAGCAGCGTGGACTTGGGAATAAAGAGGAGATGGAGATGGATGAGCATCGCCGCCATGACCCCCTAATTTATAGGGGAGAGCACGGGGGCTGGCTCTCCTCCGCTCCACAGCGGCCGCCCATCTCCACCAATCCCACTACCCACGACTCACGGGCGAACAGGTAACCACCCCATTGCTCCAATCTATGGCGCTGCAGTTTCTACCACGCCCAGACCTTTAAGTCACGCGCACCCACCGCAAGCTCCCCGCTGTGCATGCGGCGCACGTGGCGGAAATGACCTGAGGTAGTGGGTCAGTGCTGACTAGTAAATTGGCGGTTACTCCCCCACATTGCGCGCCTGTGCATAAATTTTGGGCCTGACCCGACGGCACCGGGCAAGCGCGTGTGGGCCAGCCCCAGGGGCTCTTGTCGGTGCACTAGGACAGGGGTGTCCAGTGCCCCTGACTTATGCATAGGCAGTAGTAGCAAAACCCATCAAGCAAGCATTCAAGATCTAGACTCCGGCAGCAGCAACCTACAAAAGGCCAAGCAACGCCGGAAGACCAATGCAACGGCCCAGGAGGGGCCCAAGACGCGCCAGCCACATCCCCGGTGCCTGCCGGGGGCCGAGGCGCACGCATCTTCAGGAAGACCCGGCAAACCATCCCCCGGCAGGCGCGAGCCGATCGGCCACCGCTTCACCGCATCGCGACGCCAGTGACTTGTCGATGCGGTGTCGAGCCCTCAGGTGGCTAAGTGGCTCTCGCTAAGCACATGGTGACGCACCGGAAGATAGATTATGCCCATTTGACACCCGTCCAGAGGCGTGTCAAGACACTAAGCAACAGCCAGCTAAGCGGTGGTAAGAGCCTGCCGGGGATGCACCCCCGCGTCCCACCTAGACTAGCAATCATGGTATTTTGTCCTAAATGCCAGAGTTATGTATGACAGCTCTGTTAGCTATCTAATCGCTAGATAATGACTGTTTTGCCATTGTGATTGCCCCTTGCCCTATAAAAGGAGGCCCAAGGCAACCTAGCTCAGGATTCGGACTTTTGGACACTTGTACTCACGTAGCAGCTCTTCCCGACGGCAACCCTTGCCGGGATTGAGCGCTGCGTGTTCTTCATGTTCCTCTTATCAATCCACCAAAAGCAGGAGTAGGGTTTTATGCTTCACAGCGGCCCGAACCTGGGTAAAAACACCAGCATCCCGATCGTCGTGCTGCTTCATGGTCTCCGCTCTTTGTGCAACGTGACCTCCCCCTGCCAAACCAAAAAGGGGCCTCTGGTCCCATAGGTGATCGTGTGCATCCGTGCCCCAACATTCCATCTAAATCTTTGCAAGGTCATAATCTTATTCTTTTCAACCTTCATTTCGTTTGATCAATCTTTTGTATCGAAGGTTCTTCATGGTGGTTCGTCAAGAATTTAATTCATTCTCCAAGTGTTCTTCAATATTCTTGTTGGAGTAGCTCAAGTATTCTTTATCTTGCATTTCAAAGTGCAATTCTTTCTCCATTATCTTTTGAGGTGGTGTTATAGCATTCTTGATTCATGAGGAGTCTCAAAGAGAATTTGTCAAGGATGAGATATTTAAACCCATTATTTCTTTCTAGGAGTTATCTTCGACTGGATTTCACCAAAAGAATTTCCTAAGGGTTGCTACTATCTTGGTGCTTATCAATGATCCAAGTTCTCAATGTATCCTCTCGGCGAAAGAAGTTTTGCATATCTTATTTCTCCCAAGCAATCTTTGTTTCTGTTAGTGGTTGGTTGTCAACTCATAATTTTGAGATGTTTTCATAAGCCCACAACAAGCTTCTTCTTTTCATTGTTGATGTTCCAACATCTCCATTTAATCTCTCCTTTGTAAGGACTCTTTTCAAGTTCAATTGGGATAGAAGTTATCATTTTTCTTCTCCGTTCTTTTCTTTCCAACGATCTAGCTTCTATTCTTTTGTTCCGGAGGCTTTATGATGTTGCTCTCTTCGAACCATCATCTCGTTTCGGCAAGATCTTGTTCTTTCCTTGCATATCCATTTAACCGGAGTGTTGTGTTCTCTTTTCAAGTTCGTTTCATCTTATCAAGTTTTGCTTCTCTTTTCAACTGAAGTGCTGCCCAAATTCTTTCTCTCTCGTCCTTGTCTATCTCGTTTCAACTAGAGTGGTTTCGAATTCTTGCTTGTTCCTCGTATTATTATTCATCTCTTTGCAACCATCAAGGTTTGTTGGTTTCACTCGTTTTTCAAAAAAGCTACTAAGTTTTACCAATTCCTCCTCTTCTTGCTCTTCTCATTATAAGATCTCGGGTCCAGATCTCTTGTTAGTGCAGGAGAGTTGTAACAGCCCGAGACCGATGCTCCAGACGCCTTCCAATTATTTCGAGTGTCACCATGTGATTCATCTAATTTGTCGCATTAATCTCTCCATCATTCGCATTGTGTCATTTCATCATGCCATCATGTCATTATTTTTTTCCAACTCAAATATATAAATTGTATGGATTTCGATCCATTTAAATTGAGGGAAATACACATGGTGTTTTCTCTTTAAAACATATGCCATATCCTCCCAATATTTAGGGAGCTAAAAGAAATATTCCAATAATTTGGAATCGCCAAAACACACTTGCAGATAAACTCCATGCCTTCTCTATCTAAATTTTTGCCTTCAAACTTTGCCCATAAATTGTTTCATCACTTTCTCAAGATCTATCAAAATTCTCAACATTTTTGGACTCTTCTAAAACCTTGTCCTAGTTCAAATCATTTGAATTAATTCAAATGAGTTTGAATATGATTTTGCCGAAATGCCCACTTCTATTATTTTCTTGAGACATGCACATTTTCGTGATTCCAGAAAAATTAATTCTCTTGCACAGATTCCATTCCTAGCCCTCTCTCTTTTAATGTTTCTTTGTTTTATTCAGTAAATAGAGAAAGGAGTATTAGAGAGAGAGAGAGAGAGAGAGAGAGAGAGAGAGGAGCCAGCCCACCATCTGTCTCTCCACTGCAGCCAGCCCACAAGGCCCAGCCGGTGCACCTAAACCCATCCCGACCGATCCCCACTCCTCTTGATCTTCCCCAATCCCCTCGCTCGCTCCCTTCTCGATCCTCGCTTCCCCTGTCCGCCGCCACCTCCATCCCTTGCTGCTACACTTCGCCCAGCCCGCGTCCTCTGCTTCCTTCCGGCGCGCCTGCAGCCATGGCCACCACCGCACCATGGGCGAGCTGTGCCCCGCCTCCTACTACTGCTCCTCCTACCCCGCGAGCCTCCCTAGCGTCGGCCCCCACCTGCTGCGCTCCCATCCTCCGTCCATTGCTGGCCTGCATCACGTCGCCTCGTTAGCGCTGTCCCGCCGCTCGCCATGTCCGCCCAAGAGCACACATGCAGTCCCGGCCTGCTCCTACCCCGCCACGCTGGCTCCTCGTGCCGGCCATGATGCCCGAGCTCTGCTCCGGCAAGTAGATTCGTGCCGACCATCTTCCGTGCCATGGTCCTCTCGCCTCTTCTGCTCCTCCTCCCGTGTGCCCTGCTACAGCTGCTCCGGCGAGCGCCGCCCTCCTGGCCTCCTCCGTTCTCGCCCAGGGCCTCTGTTGCATGCCCCTGTGCCCCTCGACCTCCTTGATGCGATGCCAACACCCCAATTTTGGTCATGCTCATGGCCCAATGCCCTTGCTGCCTGCTGTGGCGTCAACCAGTGTCACGGCTGGGCACCCCGCTGTCCAGTTAGCATGGTGTTGTGAGCTTGTAGGGGGCGAAGTTGTTGGGGAATCTTCGCACACGCCCCTGGGTTCGAATTCCTTAGAGTTTTGCGGAGCCTGAAATCCGACAGCATAACTTAGAGAAAACGGTATCCCAATTAGTCCAACAGTAATTTGTTCACCCACCGTGGGCTATACTCATGAGAAAAGCCACTAGTGAAACCTACGGCCCCCGGGTCTACTTTTCCAACATATTGCTTTCCGATCTATGTTTGTGCCGCTGTTGTTTTCAGATCTATTATTTCAAAAACCCAAAAATACTTTGCTGCACTTTTTATTTGCCTCTTTTATTTTGCGTTCTTGAGAGATCTATCTATCTAATCTATCTTATCCTAATCTATCTTTTTACCGTAGAGAGATTGACAACCTCTCTTTCGCGTCGGGTTGCAAGTATTTGTTCTTTGTGTGCAGGTGATGTTTACGTTGTGTTTGTGATCCTCCTACTGGTTCGATACCTTGGTTTCATAACTGAGGGAAATACTTACCGTCGTTGTGCTGCATCATCCCTTCATCTTTGAGGACATACCGACACAGTCTCAAGCCACATCAAGAACGATCTAACTAATTGTCGGGGTACAACGATCTATGGGGCCGGCAAGGCCCCTTTGGTGGTTCGCCAAGGGAGATCCTCTGATGCAAAGAGCATCACCGGACCATGCATGTACGAGGGTTTAGATAGGTCGGGCCGCTAGAGCGTAATACCTTAAGTCCTGTGTGAGTGTGTGGATTAACTGGGTTCACAATACAGGAGCGTCACAGCCCGGCAAGGAATGCCCAGGGAGTGTGGCTACGCGTGTAAATGAACGGAGTGTCGACCTTTCTAAAGGAAGCCACAGACCTCCATTTATAATCCAAGGGGCTACCACAGTCGCTAAAATGGTCTTTATACAGAGTAAAGAATGTACATCCCTCTGCGAAAACTGCTGGCAACAACGATAGTGGGAAATACCTAACTCTGACGGACTAGGACAGATGCATTAAATGCGTCATGAGGTGGCGCGCAGGTGATGTCTTTCGACAAGGATTGCCTCTCCTTCTGTGTCGTTCGCCCAGCTACCTCTTATTTCCTTGCCATGACGTAGGACAGGTGTCATTAAAGCTCTGCTATAAATCTGGCGAGTCGCCACGCGCCCCGACCAGCTCCACCTAACCGCCTGCCCGCTCGACACCTAGGCGATGTGGACAACCAGCCTGGCGACATGGTGCGAAGGCTTGGCGGGTGGAGGCCTTGGCGGGTGCGTTAGTAGTCGAGTTCTTCGGCAAGGATGGCTTGCCAGTTCGCCCAACCCCTTGTATGAAGAGGCTTGGCGCCCAGATCCAGTCCGGCAGGGTCTTGCCGATCCGGAGGCCACGGTCGTCTGGTGCACAAGTCAGGGTACTAAGGGCCCTGTTCTTTAGTACACCGAATGGAGCCCCCGAGCCAGGGCCACACTTGCGTCCGTGATGTTTTTGGGCTAGGCCCAAAAATAGTGCACAGGCATTACCTGCGGTTGAGATGAATTTTAGCTTTGCCCACGACGTGCATTCACTGCACGTCGGGGGAACGGTGGAGCGAGGTGGTTTTTTCGAGGGTTCGCGCTTGAAAAGTCATGCCGCGTAGGACTGGAAGATGCGCTCCCTACGCCGCGGGTCCCCACTAGAAGCTCGGTATTGGGGGAGATAGGCGGTCGCCCAAGCAGCGTGCTTGGAATCGAACGGTTGGCCTCCGATCCTTCCTGCGTTGCTTGAGCGTCTTCACTCGTTCAACTCTGTCTTGCTCTCTTTATTGCATCCCACGTGACGCGTGTCACATGCGGGGTCTGGTATTTGTTGAGAGGGGCGGTTGCTTGTACTAACTGTGTGCCAGTGCACACTCGCCCTGGGTTGCAAAGAGCCAGCCCCTCCTCTCCGCCGGCCCTATAAGGAGGGGGTCGAGGAGGAACATTGCGCATTCGCGTTCTTCTATTCTATCCCATCAACCACTGTCTTCTCCTCTCTTCCTCCTCCGTCTTCTCCAGCGCGCCATCTTCGGGATCGAGTGGGGTCGCGGTCGTGGTCGTGGGTCTAATGCCGCAGCAAGAGGCGCTCCCCCAAGCCCGATGCAGATCGTGGTGAGGGCGGCGGGGGCTGGCACCAGCTCTCGCGGGAGGAGTGCATCCGGGAGCCACGGGAGGAAAGCATCCAGGAGTCATGGAGGAACGGCCCCGACAAGCTACGGCGGCCATAGTGGTGCACCCCTCCCACAGCCCCATGCGGGGATCCATGTGGAGGAGGATGTGCAAGAGTTTGTCGTGGCACTTCCCCTCCCACATTCCCATGCGGGGATCCATGTGGAGGAGGATGCATGGATCCATGTGGAGGAGGAAAGCATCCAGGAGACTGTTCCGTTTGAGACAGATTCTGTTTTCGTTGCATTGTGTGCTTGTTTTGATGAATCTATGCCTTATATTGAAGGGTATGAACCATGGTAAAGTTAAAATACAGTAGGTATAATGCAATTATAAAATATTAATGGGTTTGCAACAGCACCTAAAGTAGTGATTTGCTTTATTATACTAACGGATCTCACGAAGATTTTGTTGAGTTTTGTGTGATTGAAGTTTCCAAGTTTTGGGTGAGATCAGGATGGATGAAGGAATAAGGAGTGATAAAAGCCTAAGCTCGGGGATACTACCGCACCCCCAAGATATATCCAAAGAGAAACAAGCAACTAAGCTTGGGGATGCCCCCGAGTGGCATCCCCTCTTTCTTCTAACAACCATCGGTATTTTACTTGGAGCTATATTTTTATTCGTCACATATCATGAGTTTTGCTTGGAGCATCTTGTATCTTTGCTTGCTTTGCTTTTTTGTTTTTCACTTGTATCCTTGCTGTACACACCTATTTTGGAGAGCAAAAAGTATGCTATGATTTGTTTGAATTGCTCTCTATGCTTCACTTAAACTTTTTGAGCTATAGAATTGCAATAGTGCTTCACTTATATATTTTTGAGCACGGTGTGCTTGGAAACTTTTGTAGAAATACTCTCATGCTTCACTAGGATTAATTTGAGAGTTAGTAAATTTTGAAGAAATCCTCTCATGCTTCACTTATATATTTTTGAGAGATGAAATCTCTATGCTCATGTGCTTCACTTAAATTTGTTTGAGCTTGCCAAAAAAAGCAATGGCAATATATGAAACTAGTCCCAAAGTGATAGATAACCAAGGAGGATATAATAAAAACTTTCATGAAGATCATTGGGCAAATTAAACTTGATTCCTTGTAATAGTTTTGAAACATGATGATAGTAATATGTGAGTCATGTTAATGAGTAATTATGCTTGAGTAGGAATATTGGTGTTAAGGTTTGTGATTCCCTATGCATGCACGAAAGTCAATAGTTATGCAATGAAATTACATCCTACTTGTGGTGCATTATTCGGTGTTAGTTATGCTCAATGCTCACTAATGTGAATTTTCGTTTCTTGGTTTGGTTGCTTCCCAATCTATTTGCTAGCCTCCATTTGTACTAAGTAGAAATGCTACTTGTGCATCCAAAATCCTTAAACCAAGTTTTGCCTTATGAGTCCACCATACCTACCTATATGCGGTAGTTCCATGCCGTTCCAAGCAAATTTGTATGTGCCATCTCTAAATTTTCAAAATAAAATTTATCTTTTGTGTGCTCGTACCGCTCATGAAACGGTGGGGAGTGTCCAATATTTTTCCATGCTAGATGTGTTCTTCTCAAGATGAGTGTTTATTCACTTGCCATTGCACGAGAGTGCGGCGGTAATAGGGATGCCCATTCCCAAAATGAAAAAGAAAAAATATATTTAATTTATGTTGTCAAATAATAAATTCCTTAGAAAGTGTTGGTATGGAAGGCAACCGTGGATACGGCCCGCCATGGAAAGTGAAGGTTTTGTGGAAAAAGGAATAAACTTTATTTTTTGTTTGGGAACCGCCTATGATATATCTAGCATGGAATGTATTGTGAGCTACTTTGTCGTTTTCGTTGACAGGAAAAGCATGCCACCCAAAATATTTTTTCTCTCTCAATTTAAAACTTTGAGCTCTGGCACCTCTACAAATCCCTACTTCCCTCTGCGAAGGGCCTATCTATTTACTTTATGCAATTTTTATTTTTACTTTGAGTCTCCATCTTCTCTTATAGGCACCAACTAGGAGGCACTATGATCGTACTTGAGCATTGGGTGTAGCTAATATTTGAGTGTGTTTCATGAATGGATCAATGATTGAGCATGATGGGCTAGGGATAAATTTCTTTAGTGTTAATATTTTGAAAGATATGGTTGCTTGTAGACATGCTTGAGTATTGAAGTCATTATATTAAAACTAGACTATTGTTTTGAATCATTTACAAGTCCAAATGTCCATGCTATACAAAAGAAAAGAATATGATGAACATGTTAGGCAGCATTCCACATCAAAAATTCTTTTTTTATCATTTACCTACTCGAGGACGAGTAGGAATTAAGCTTGGGGATGCTGATACGTCTCCAACGTATCTATAATTTTTGCTTGTTCCATGCTGTTATATTATCATTCTTGGATGTTTTACAACCACTTTATAACAACTTTATATCATTTTTTGGGATTAACCTATTGACATAGTGCCAAAGTGCCAGTTGTTGCTTTTGCTTGTTTTTTTACTTCGCAGAAAATAAATACCAAATGGAGTCCAATCGCGATGAAACTTTTTGGAGATTTTTTCTGGACCGGAAGACACCCAGTGGGCCAAAGAAGTACCGTAGAAGTGGGCCGAGGAGACCACAACCCACCAGGGCGCGCCAGGGGGGCCCGACGCGCCCTGATGGGTTGTGCCCTCCTCGGGACCCCTCTCCACCGCCTCTGATGCCTATAAATGCCCAAATATTCCAAAAACCCTAGGGGAGTTGACGAAACACAATTCCAGCCGCCGCAAGTTCTAGAACCGCGAGATCCAATCTAAACACCATCACGGAGGGGTTCATCTTCCTCATAGGTGCCTCTTCGATGATGCATGAGTAGTCCACCATAGATCTACGGGTCCGTAGGCAGTATCTACATGGCTTCCTCTCTCTCTCTCTCTCTTATGATTCTCAATACAATGGTCTCTTGGAGATCTATTTGATGTAAACTTTTGTGGTGTGTTTGTTGGGATCCGATGAATTCTTAGTACATGATCAGTTTCTATCCATGAATATTATTTGAGTCTTCTTTGATCTCTTATATGCATGATTGCTTATAGCATCGTATTTCTTCTTCGAATATTTGGTTTAGTTAGGCCAACTAGATCGATTTTTCTTGCCATGGGAAGAGGTGCTTTGTGATGGGTTCGATCTTGCGGTGTTCTTTCCCAGTGACAGAAGGGGCAGCAAGACACGCATGTATCGTTGCTATTAAGGATAACAAGATAGGGTATATTCCTACATGAAGAGATCTTGTCTACATCATGTCATCATTCTTATTGCATTACTCCGTTTTTCCATGAACTTAATACACTAGATGCATGCTGGATAGCGGTCGATGTGTGGAGTAATAGAGGTAGATGCAGGCAGGAGTCGGTCTACCTATCTTGGACGTGATGCCTATATAATGATCATCGCCTTGGATATCGTCATGACTATTCGATTTTCTATCAATTGCCCAATAGTAATTTGTTCACCCACCGTGCGCTATACTCATGAGAGAAGCCACTAGTGAACCCTACGGCCCCCGGGTCTACTTTTCCAACACATTGCTTTCAGATCTATTTTTTTGCATCTTTGTTTTCAGATCTACAAAACCAAAAACCCAAAAACATATTGCTGCATATTTTATTTGCCTTTTCTATTTTGTGTTCTTGAGAGACCTCTCTCTCCTATCTATCACTACCTAATCTATCTTTTTACCGTAGAGAGATTGACAACCTCTCTTTCGCGTCGGGTTGCAAGTATTTGTTTTTTGTGTGCAGGTGCTGCTTATTGGGTCTTGGTGATCCTCCTACTGGTTCGATAACCTTGGTTTCATAACTGAGGGAAATACTTACCGTCGCTAAGCTGTATCATCCCTTCCTCTTTGGGGAAATACCGACGCAGTCTCAAGCCACGTCAGGGGGAAGCGGGGCGAGAAGGCATCGAAAAGATACGCCTGAGGAACCGCGCTGTGTCGGTCCCGAAGGGCGCTTCCATTGTCTCTTATTTTCATGTGAGGCTCGTTATTGGGGGAGAGGGGCGATTGCCTAAGCAGTGCGCCTGGCATCGGGCGGTGCGCCTCTGAGTAGTCCCACGTCGCTTGGGTGTCCTGCCTCTTTTATTCCGTCTCCCTCTCTTAATTGCATCCCGCGTGACGCTTGTCATGCGTGAGGGCTGGCATTGGCTGGAAAGAGAGGTCGCTAGCACTGGCTGTGCGTCAGTGCATGATCGCCCTGGGTTGCGAAGACCCAGCCCCCTCCTCTTCTCCGACCCTATAAAGATGGGAAGTTGTGAGGAAGCGTTGCCCATTCGCGCCCTCCTGCTTCAGCCTTCCGACTGACGTCTTGTTCTTCCTTCCTCTTTCCATTCCTCCAACACGCCAGCCTTAGCATGGTGAGGGGGCGCGGTCGTGCTCGTGGATCTAGTACCGTCGCGAGGGGCACCCCTAGGAGTCCAATGCGGATCGTGGTGACCACGACGGGGGCTGGCTCCAGCTCCCACGGAGGGACAGCGTCCAGAGGTCATGCAAGAGCGACTCCAGTGAATTGCGGCTGTCACACCTAGTGTTTGTACCACTTTACTATGCTATAAGTTTATAAATTTTTGACCCATTTAAAACTTTTTGCGTGCATATGAATGATTGACTTGTTTGATAATTGCTTGCTTGTTTGATTGTGCCACCAACCATTTTATTCCTCCTAATCTCCAAAATCATCTCCCTTATCCAAAACCCTTTCCCAATGATCATGCCATGTGTATAGGACCTAAAACTATTTTTTATAAAATATTATTTTGGCCAAAAAGCATTTATTCAATTAGAGTTTTTGAAAACCCCCTGAATTGAGGTTTGTACTACAAGTCCTCAAATTAACGAAACTATTCTTCCCAAATTAATTTATTTGGAACCTACTATATATAAGACTTCCCAAGGCCACCAAATATTATTTTTAAAGATTATTTTCATATTTTATTTAAAGGCTTTACCTTAAGGCCAGAAATGGTCTTTCATAGGGAAAAATATTTTTATGCTTTCAAAGTATTTGAGAAAATTTAGGGAAACTCAGTGGACATATATTATCAATATATATGTGTTTCAACACATGGTCATGTTCAAAATATTGGACAAAACCCTTCAAAACCCTTTCTGCCTATTTCAAGCATTTGAAATATTTCTGTAAGAAATATTCTCCAATAAATCCAGGAAAATTCCAGCATGTCTCATATGCCAAATGTCATGATCTTGCCAAGTTTCATGCTAAACCAAATTGTTTTGGTTCACAAAAGTGCCCCAAAACCTTTCCTGTCCAGATCCAAATTTGAGCAACTTTTCACTGTCAAGTTTCTCTAATTGGCCTCAAATTTTGTGGACATGCTCTAATCCCCAAATAATGCCACCACACCAAGTGGTGAATTAGGGAGAATAGTATTGCATCACTAGATCTAATGAAACCAGTTTCTGCCCATTTCCAGGGTTTACAAAGTTTACATTGTAACCTTTTCTCAAATGAGCTCATACTTGGTGATCAATCTCCTTTTTATCCTCTATTTGATCTTGGTAAATCTCATGGCAATTAGAATCTTTTTACTTGCCCAAACCAACAACAAACACCTTCTAGTCAATTTTAAAAACTATTGTTTTCATCTCTTAACTTGTTCTCCTTGAGCCTCACTTTTTACCCCAGCTCTACCACGACCCTCTGAACCTCCAGCAACCTTGCCTTGGCCATTGCTCCATTGTCGGAGGGGTAAAATCCCTAAGTTCACCGCCTGGACGGCAGGATTCTCCATCTCCCTTAGCTTTCTCAGCCCCTCTGCCCTCCCCTTTGCCTTTGCTTACCTCCTACGCTACCCAGGGCATCTCCAGTAACTCCCAGACACATCAGGACGAGAGGGACGCGCGAGAGCTCGCAGATGCCGTCCAAACGGGCACTCTGGAGCGCACAGCCGCGCTCCAGAGAGTTGACCTTGAACCCCCAACCAGCTCGAGTCCTCCCCGCGCGACAGAGGCTGCGTCTCGATGTCCGCATTGCCCTAGGGCAACGGCCCCTTCCTCCCTCTTTCCAGAACCCCTTGCAGCGCGTGCCAGGGAGCCGCCCGGCTCGGCCAACCCGCCGCGTCGCACGCGCGAGCGCCAGAGCCCCGCCTCTCTTGCCCTTCTTTCCTTAGGCACAAAGCCAAGCCCAAGAATGCCCTGAACATAACCTAGCAAGCGCCCGTGGCCTTTGGCGATGGCCACGACTTCGTCGGTGCACGGGTCCATAGTGCACCCCTCGCCCGTCTATATAAGGCCCTCCTGGAGCTCTCTCCCCCCTCTAGTTTCTCTCCAGCCCCAATCGCACCCATGTACTCCCCATTCCTCCCTAGAAGCCCCCGAGCTCAAGATCGAGCTTGTAGTCCGTGCATCAGCTCGCCGGTGATCTCCGGGTATAGCCCCCCTCCGGCGTTCCTTTATTCTCCTCTGGACTTCCCTCACTCCTCTGATGTGTTCCCCTATCTCTCCCCAGTGGATTGCCGTAGGAATCGTGGACTTGGATATCCCCTGAATCCCCTCCGTCGTGGCCTCTTCATCGCTGGCAACTCCGACCACCCCGGTGACTCCCTCGACTTCCCCTCGAATGGCGGCGACCTCCTGAAGCCGTTCCCGTCCTTGCCTGCCCTCGCCGTGCCCCTGAGCATCGCCGATGAGCTCGCCGTCCTCCCTGGATGGGAGGTTGACGACGACCCTGGTGGGGGCCCGCTTGTCAGCCTCCCACCTCCCTCTCCCGTGCCTCCCTCTCTCTCTCTCTCTGCCACAGGGCCCCTCCCGTCAGGTTTGAAACCTGGCGGCGCGCCTGCGCCTGGCTCGCCTGGGCTGGCTAGCCTCTGGGTCGGCCCAGCTGCGGCCAGATCTGGCCCGGGGCACAGTGCCCCTTTTTGTTTTTCTTATTTGGCATTATTTCCAAAAATACCTCTGGATAAAATAAATGTCCAGATCCAATGATTTTAATTTCTAAAATCTTGTAATATTGCAACCTATTAAATGATGCCACTTGTGCAGCTTTTTGAAAATAATTTATGTACTGTTTGTATTTAAAACCTTGTTTTGAATATTCAAAACCGTTCCTAAAATGCTTTTCACCACTTTTAACACTCCAAAACCAGAAGTTAGTAATTTTTTTATTTTTAGTTTTCACCCTAGTATTTTACAAAAATGGTTTGACATTTTTCTGAGTGCTTTTATTTTCCTGTTTTGCGCTATTGTCTTATTGTGTGCCCGTTACTGGCGACGTTAGATTACGAAGTTGATGAAGGAGCTGTGTAACAGCCCGACACTGACGCTCAAGAAGATTCCCCTTTTATTCCGTTGTCATCGTCTGGTTGTCGCATTCATCATCAGCATTGCATCGCCACTCCATTGCCATCATTTTTTCAAAACTGCATCCGGTCGTAATCGCCGGTTCTCTCCGTTCTCATCGATGATCGTTTCGAGACCAACCACACATGCCCGCGCCCGCGACATCGATAAAATATTGTTTTTAAAAGTGCGTATAAAATATTCTCGGATTGGGTCGAAAGTTGGCGTGCGGTTTTGTTTTATTGTAGGTAGACCGCCTGCCAAATTTTGTCGCAATCCGAGGTCGTTTGATACCCGAACGGTCGAACATAGCAGCGCCGTCATCGGTTAAATATCATGTGTTTTCGGTATTTAAAAAACGCGGTGCCGGGCCACAACTTTCCTCTCATCTTAGCCCAACAGCCCCTTTACACAGCCCAACAACCCACCTAGCAACCCCTCCGCTTCCGAGCCGTCGGATCGAGATCCGAAGGCCCGAAAACGCCCTGAAAACCCCCCTAACCTAACTCCTGCCTATAAAAGGAGGCCCTCCAAGGCCAAAAATGGCCTCCCTAGCCCCTCCACCTACCTCCAGCCATCTCCACCTCAAAATCCGCGCTGGACGAACCTCCCTCCGCCATTTGGCGAGTCGCTGCCGCCAGCCAGCCGGCGTGCCGCCGCTATCCACCTCTCCCACGCTGCCATGTCGCCTTCCCGCAGCCAACCACCACGCGCCACATGTCCCCGCGCCTCCTCCCAGCCGCGTCGGGCCCGCTGGAACCCAGAGTCGGCCCGCCTCGGGCCCGATCTGGGCCGCGCAAGCCCGCTGCCGCCCACCTCCCGTTGGCCCCCAGCGCCACCCGGGAGCTCCTCCCGACCCCGCCGCTGGCCTCCCGCGCTGCCGCCCTGCCCGGCCGGCTGGCCACCGGAGCAGCCGCCGCCGTGCCTCCATTCCCCGCCGCGTCATGCCCGGGTCGCCGTCGCCTCTGCCCTTGCCTCCTCGCCCGCGACACCCACCGGAGTCCGCCATGGGAGCCGGGCTCAAGCTCGTAGCCGTTCCATCGCGAGCCGCTACGTCCACATTTTTTCAGGGGGTGAGAAATCCACCAAGTCCCCAGATTTCAGCGTCATGATTGCATTTTGTGATGACGATATCTCGGAAACCGTGTATCGGATGAGTATGTGCTATATATGAAAGTTCATCTACTCTTCGTGCGCTACATGATGGCATCATTTGCATGCATGATAGGGATCATCTACATGTTCAAATCTTCGTTGCAAAAGTGCATCTCATCGTATGGGCAAATATGTTATTTTATTCAATGTTACGCAGATGATTGCATCTAAACCGTAGGTATTTTGCATGTGGCGTCTTCATGAGAATTGCTCTATGTGATGTCTACTTTGATGCCATGCCATTGCTTGCCATGTAGAACATCATTAACATGTCAATTTCTTGCTGTCAAGTAGCCATCGCGTTAAAACTAAAATCTGTTAATGACATGTTCCGTTTTGCGAGCTTCATGTTAAGCAAACCATGAAGCGTGTCATGTCTTCTAGCTATTAGTGTCCATGCCATGCTCATAAGTGATTGTTATGCTACTATTATTGCCATGTCTACATGCCTAGTCAAACTGCAATTTTGAGGAGATTGTTAAATTTCACTAAGTCTGAAACTGTTATTTTGTTGCCATGTTGCCATGTGATTTGCTAGTGTTCTATGGGTCTTTTGTGGTTGCTCCAAAGGAGCCTTTTGTTAGGCATGTTGTTGTCTACCAGGTTGTACCAGTTGTTGCCATGTATAGGATTTGCATCATAGTTATTTTTGTTGTCCAATATGTCAGTCTGTCAAAAATTGCTGCACATGTCTACTCTAATTTTCACTAAGTCTGAGAATCAGTCTTCTTCATGATGCCATGTTGTGTTTCTGGTTGCCATGAATCTGTGCATAATTTGATGTTGCCATAATGGAACGAATTGTAGTGCATCATGTCCTCTACCATGCTGTTAAGTTTCATGCAAATATATGACCTGTAGCATATAGTTTTGCTGCTGCCAATATGCCATCATGAAAATCTGCTAAGCTAAAACCTGTTATTTTCACTATGCTAAAACCTGTTATTTGCTGTTGCCATGTTGTGAGCTTCCTACCATGTGATCCATGACTCTTTCGAGTGTGATATATGAAGTTGAAATGAAGTGTGTGTTATATGCTACTGCCCCATGCTTAGTTTGGGCATTTTAGAATATTGCAACTTGTTGTTTTCATGTGTGCAATATGCCATGTCGCTGTTTTGGGCAGATTATGTCCAAAACTTGTGTTCGTTGTAGTGGTTGAACCGTAGCTCCGTTTTGTACATGTTGCACATGTAACTTGCTTAGAATTTAATGTAGTTTCATAATATCTTGTTGCATCCATGATTTAACATGTTTGTGGTGGTTGTTTGCATGCATTTTGCATTCATGACATATGCATCTTGTGTTGGTCATATCTTTTAGGTCGTAGCTCCGTTGCAAATGTTCTATATATGTAAATAGACTAGAATAACGAGTAGAATCGCATTGTGAATTTTATTTCTCTGTTTAATAAATAGAAAACATGGTTAGTTCAGATCTGGACCAATTTCGAAATTAACTCATGAGGTCGTTTCTGAAATGCTTTATGTTGTTTCCGACCTCATTTGAGATGCCTGATAGTGTAGTTTCATTATGCTTCACCTCTTGCCATGTTAAACAACATTTAAACATGCCATGTAAATAAATGAGAGTGAAATAATGATTCGAACTTGGAGTTTCGTCAATATGCAACTCGTTGCATATTGAGCTTCACTTAATGTGTAGAAGTTGATTGTTGTGCTTTGCCATGTCATGCATAACATGCATCATATTTGATGTGCATCATGTCATGCATATGTTGTGGTGTTTTTAGTGTGTTGATTGGTTGTTTTCAGATTGCTTCTTCTCGATAGAGTTCCGAAAGCGTTCGGAGTGTGAGGATTCGTTCGACTACGTTGGATCGTCTTCTTCACTGATTCGTTCTTCTTCCAAGTTGGATCTCAGGCAAGATGACCATTTCCCTGGATACCATTACTATCATTGCCATGCTAGATGTCTCATTTCTATCGCTTGTCTCGCTACCTACCACTTGTTTGTCAAGCCTCCCAAATGCCATGATAAGCCTCTAACCCTCCACATCCCAGCAAACCATTGTTTGGCTATGTTACCGCTTGCTTAGCCCTTCTTATAGCGTTGCTTGTTGCAGGTGCAAGTTCTTTCCATGTGCAACATGGATATCCTTTTTGAAATATCACAATATTATTGGTATTTAATTTAATGCACATATATACTTGGTAAAAGGTGGAAGGCTTGGCCTTTTGCTCGGTGTTTTGTTCCACTTTTGCCACCCTAGTTACTTGTGTACCGGTGTTATGTTCCATAGTCTGCGCTCCTAACATGCTCGGGGTTGTTATGGGGACCCCCTTGACTTTCATTTTGGGATAAAACTCATCTGGCATGGCCCAACATTGGTACTACATTTGCCTAATAACAAATAAAAATGCATAGGGAACCGCCGTCACCCGCGGATAATTAATCAACAAACCGGGCCAGTGCTCCTCATGAGTGTTGGTCCAAAACAGAGCACTGTGCGGGGCCACCCCGGGGCAACTCGGGTGATGTCTATCAGGCCACTGTACACTAGCTCATCTGGTCGTGTCCTGAGAACGAGATACACGGCTCCTATCGGGTTCGTCGACATGCCGGGCGGCCTTGATGGATTTGTTTTACCTTTCTCGAACGTCTTGTGCGCGGGATTTCGAGGACACTTCGGGCTATCTCGAGGTTGAGATTTTCCAACGGAATCTCCAAGGAGATCACGGGTTTCGTGGTCAAGGTTATTCCCGCGGCGTGTGGTTAGTTTGTGACGGATGAGTTGGAGCACCACTGCAGGGTTAAATCTTTCATGAGAGCCGTGCACGCGGTTATGTGGCAACTTGGAAACTTTGTTTAACACCTTGAGGGATCACTAGAAGTGTGTCTAGAGGGGGGGGGGGTGAATAGACTACTAGCAGGAAATTAAAACCTAACCTTTTCCCAAGTTAATAGGTTGGCAGATTTTATCAATTATATCAAGTCTAGCACACCCTACACATGCTAGTCAACAATTATGGCAGTGGAAAGTAAAGAAATTGCACATGGAAGTAAGGAGTTGAGATAGGAAGATCAAACGCATGAGGGACACAAAGATTTTTCCCGTGGTTCCGATAGATGGTGCTATCGTACGTCCACGTTTATGGAGTCTTCAACCGACGGAGGGTAACGGCCGCGAGAGTCCACGGAGGGCTCCACCCATAAGGGTCCACGAAATAGCAACCTTGACTATTCCATAACAGCTTCCGTCCACGAAGGACTAGCCTCACTATGGGTAGATCTTCACGAAGTAGGCAATCTCCTTGCCCGTACAAACTTCTTGGTTCAACTCCACAACACGAAGTAGGAGGCTCCCAAGCGACGACACCAAACCAATCTAGGAGGCACCACCCTCCCAAAGGTAATAGGCTCGGCAATGTCGATGAACTCCTTGCTCTTGTGCTTCAAGATGATAGACTCCTCAACACACAATCACTCTCTCACAGATTTGGCTATGATGGAAGCGATTGATTTGGTGGAAAGCAACTTGGGGAGGCTAGAGTTCAAGATTCATATGGATAGAGTGGAATGGCTTGATCTCAACACATGAGTAGGTGGCTCTCTCTCAGAAAATTGGATGGGGCAAGTATGGAATAGTTCTGAGTGCTTCTTTTTCGAGTGGGTGGTGGTGAAGGGGTATATATAGGCATCCCCAAAAATCCAACCGTTACACCTAAAGTGACCAACTCGGTGACACCGAAGTATAAAACTCGGTGGTACCGAGTTTCTCCAAAGGTAGCAACTTTTGAATGTCGATGAGACCGATATATAAATCTCGGTGGTACCGATTAGATGACCAACGGTCAGATTGCACAACTCGGTGACACCGATCCAGAAAACTCGGTGGTACCGATTTTGTGAATCGAGGTAATAGAAAGTTGGCAACCCAAACTCGGTGGTACCGATTAGATGACCAACGGTCAGATTGCACAACTCGGTGACGCCGATATAGAAAACTCGGTGGTACCGATTTTGTGAATCGAGGTAATAGAAAGTTGGCAACCCAAACTCGGTGGCACCGAAGTGGAATCGGTTGCACCGATGTGCTAGGGTTTGGCATGGGTCTGTCTGAGTTTGGGAATCGGTGGCACCGAGTGGGAAATGTTGGTTACACCGATTTTGGATATTTGGCTTTGGACAGACTTTTGTGGAAGATCTTGTGGGTATTTTTGGTGACTATCTCTTGTGCACGTCGAGCATCTTGTTCACCAATAGTACCTTACCCCCTTTTAATAGTACTGGCTTTCCTATGGACTCAAAGTGATTTCTCACAAAGTAAAATGTAGAGTCCTCTTGCTTGAAGCTTTGCCAATCCATTTCCTTGCATCTTGGGGTTCTCCACAATCCTTTTGCCAACCCATCTCTCTATGGACTTTCACCTGAAATACACTAGGTAGAAATATTAGTCCAAGAGACAATGGATATTGTCATGAATTATCAAAACCACGAAGGGAGCACATTGTGCTTTCAATCTCCCCCTTTTTGGTAATTGATGACAACATACAATCAAAGCTTCAAATAAAGATGGGCATGGATATAATGAAGACTTTGAGAGACACATGACTTAGACTTGCTCCCCCTAAATGTGTGCAATCCCTTTAAAGGATAGTTGCTTTGGAATTCATGGACACACATATAGTAGAAGGGATATAATGAGTCATGTGTATCTTGGCTATATGCATCAAATATATATGAATGAGGTGTATCCTTGTTCAAGACTTCACTCTTGCAAACAATATGTACAAGAAGCAAGAGATCATCTTGATCAAGGATGTGATTCATATACTTACCTTGAGTTCATGAGCATTCTTGTAGTAGAAATACACTTGAGAAAACAATGTTAGGAAACACAAGAGTATTCTACCAATCAAAAGCAATAGAGATCAATAGTACCAAGATATGGAGAACATATAGAAGATGGTATTCCTTAAGATTGATATGTCTCCAAGATCACTTAGAACTTTCTCCCCTAGATATGAAATAGTAGGTCATCCTTTCCCTCTGAATCTTAACATGTAGATATTGGGGTTGGATAGGGTGAGAAAAGTCTAACATGAGTAGTCAAATGAAATAAACACATTTTCTCCCAAACATATTTTCCCCCCTACTTTGGTATTCTCCCCTTGTCTATATAGGTATAAGCTTTGATATTTCTCCCCCTTGATTATATCTCCCCCTTTGCATAAGCATGTATCTCCCCTTTTAGCACTGAAGCTTTGGTATTTCTCCCCCTTTGGCATTAATTTCCAAAAAGGTCATTCACAGGGTTAGATATCGGGATCATTGATTAAGAAGGGATCCTTGAGGGTCATAGAATGTAGGGTTCACAGAAAAGAATGGCAATTATAGGTGTTCTCCTCCTTTGAGTTAGGGATCCTTGAATAAAGTTTCTCCCCCCCTTTTTTTAACAAGGGATCATCGAAGAAATAAAGATACAATTTGTAGGATTGCTACATAAACAAAAATTTACTAACATGAACACAGACTAGAGAAGAAATCAAATCGGTGGCTCCGAGACAAACAAGTCGGTGGAACCAAGCTGTTGTTATGCAGCTCATCTGCTGAATCGGTAGAACTGAGTTACTTGTATCGGAGGCTCCGAGGCTTAAACAGAAGCTTGGCAATGTTTGAGAAACTTGCAAATTAATTTGGAAAACTTGTAACAAAGTGTCAAGAGGATTTTCAAAGTAAGTGCAAAAGACTTTACAAAGAGATATCAACTAGAGAAGATTTGAGTGGTTCCAAGAAATCTTGCAAATAGAGAATGAACCAAACAAGATTCTTAACTAGATGATGGACGGTGACTAGGTCACCTATATTAGAGTATATTGACTTAGGAGCCAAGCAAGAATACTTGATCATAGGTTATACTCATCGTTAAGCTCAAAATGGGGTTACCATTTTTCGATTAAGCATTTTAATGTTTTCATATCACTTGAGTTGCTTTATCTCATGAATTGAAGTAAAGCCTTTTCAAGGATATGAGTACATACCTTTGAGTGATGTTGATGACGTGGCTTGCAGGTGAACTTGTTGAGGATGCTGGAGGTTGATCAAGCTCATGTTGAGTTGGGAGCAATCCTTCTCGTTTTAGTACACTTGTCACCTACATAGGTTAGTCAAGCAAGGAAGAACATGATATGACACGATACCAATTGTGAAGTTCAAATATGTGTCAAGGATATGTTTTTGTTGTCTTCTTCCTTCCATCACCAAGAGAGGTTGTGGATACTTGGCTAAGACAAGATTGCTTAAGATTGGAGTTGTTGGCAATCTTGTGGAATGAAGTTCTTCCAAGTACCTACAAAATGTTAGATGCAATACAAGGGAGCATAGAATTCCATGGTATGAGATAACATGTCAAGTGTATCATGGAAGCATCATGTAAGCTCATGCCCTTGCACGCAATTGAGTGAGTCTAGCTCAAGTTTGAAGCATCAATGATGTTCAACTCACTCCTCAAGTAACAAAACACTTTCTCATCAAGTGGCTTAGTAAAGATATCGGCCAATTGCTTGTTAGTGTGAACATGCTTAAGATCAATATCTCCTTTGGCAACATGATCACGAATGAAATGATGTCGAACTTGAATATGCTTAGTTCGAGAATGTTGCACAGGATTATGACCAATTTTAATAGCACTCTCATTGTCACAAAGTAATGGGACATTTTTCACATGGATTCCATAATCCTTAAGCGTTTGTGTTATCCATAGTAATTGTGCACAACACGATCCAACAGCAATATACTCAGCTTCGGTGGTAGATAGAGATACTGAGTTTTGTTTCTTGGAGGACCAAGACACAAGGGATCTACCAAGAAATTGGCAAGTACCCGGGGTGGATTTTCTATCAACCTTGTCACCAGCATAGTCCGAATCGGAATAGCCAACAAGGTTAAAGGAAGATCCCTTGGGATACCAAATGCCAAAGTTCGGTGTTTGTATCAAATATCTCACAATACGTTTCAAGGCCAAAAGATGACACTCTTTAGTTGCGGCTTGATATCTAGCACACATGCAAACACTAAGCATAATATCAGGACGGGAGGCACATAGATATAGTAATGAACCAATCATAGATCGATAAACTTTTTGATCAACCGGTTCACCCTCCTTGGTAAGATCAACTTGTCCACTAGTAGGCATAGGAGTTTTCATACCTTTGCACTCTTGCATGTTGAACTTCTTGATCAAGTCCTTGGTATACTTGGTTTGAGAGATGAAAGTTTCTTCTCTTGTTTGCTTGATTTGCAAACCAAGAAAGAATTTCAGCTCACACATCATGGACATCTCATACTTCTCGAACATCAATCTTCCAAATCTTTCACTGAATTGTGGGTTAGTAGATCCAAAGATAATATCATCCACATAGATTTGGCACACAAAAAATTCACCATTTACTCTCTTAGTGAATAAGGTTGCATCAAATTTACAAATTTTAAAACCCTTTTCAATAATAAACTTCGTTAAGCATTTATACCAAGCATGTGGACCTTGCTTAAGACCATAAAGTGCTTCACGAAGCTTGTAAACATGATTAGGTTTCTTAGGATTCACAAAACCAGGGGGTTGTTTGACATAGACCTCTTCTTCAATCTCACCATTTAAAAAGGCACTTTTAATGTCCATTTGATAAAGCGTGATATCATGGTGATTAACATAAGCAAGAAGAATGCGAATAGCTTCAAGTCTAGCAACGGGTGCATAGGTCTCACCGTAGTCCATACCTTCGACTTGCGTATATCCTTGGGCTACGAGACGTGCCTTGTTGCGTACGACTTGACCGTCTTCATCTTGCTTGTTTCAAAACACCCATTTGGTTCCGATGATGCTGTGCTCGTCCTTGGGCTTCTCAACGAGTGTCCACACTTTGTTCCTCTCGAAGTTGTGAAGCTGTTCATGCATTGCGTTCACCCAATCTGCGTCTTCAAGAGCTTGTTCTACCTTCAAGGGCTCAATGCTAGAGATGAAAGAATAATGGTCACAAAAGTTAGCTAGGCGAGTTTTAGAGCGAGTGATTCTCCCTGTTTGTATATCACCAAAGATTTGGTTTAGCGGATGGTTCTTGGTCACTTGTGCTCGAACTCGGGTCAGCTTCCGATTGTTGGATGGTGGAGCTTCTTCTTCATGATCATCTCCTTCATCTTCATTGTTGTTGGAGGTGTCGTTCCCTTGAGGTGGTGGTGAAGGAGGTTGTGGTGGATCTTCATGATGCACTTCCTCCTCTTCATCATCTTGTCGTGTACCGCTTGTGGATGCCTCCATGTCATGTTGTGGTTCACCTTGACGTGAAATAGGGGCTTCCACTTGAGTTGATGAAGTACTTTCCTTCACCTCCATGGGACGAATCTTGCCTATGGACAAGTCTTGGATAGCTTCCGAAGGGTCCTTATCACCTACATCATTTGGCAATTGTTTGACTTGCGAACCATTAGATTCATCAAACTTCACATCTACCGTCTCTTCAACTTTTCGAGTGAAGTTGTTGTAGACACGGTAAGTGTGAGAGTTCGATCCATAACCAAGTAGGAATCCTTCATGAGATTTAGGAGCAAATTTAGTTCGACGATGCTTATCAAGAATGTAGCACTTTGAGCCGAATACCCGAAAGTATCCAACTTGGGGTTTGTTACCGGTGAGTAGCTCGTATGCCGTTTTACCGAGAAGCTTGTGTAAGTAAAGTCGGTTTGTGGCATGACACGCTGTTTCCACGGCTTCTGCCCAAAAGTGTCTTGGCGCCTTGTATTCGTCAAGCATCGTTCTTGCCATCTCAATAAGCGTCCGGTTCTTCCTTTCAACAACTCCATTTTGTTGAGGTGTGTACGTAGCCGAGAACTCATGTGAGACACCTTCTTCGTCAAGAAAGGTATCCACATGGGTGTTCTTGAACTCCGATCCTTTATCGCTCCGAACCTTTTTGATCTTCACTTCAAACTGATTTTGCGCTTTGCGAGCGAAGTTCTTGAAGATCTTTTGAACCTGCGACTTATCATCAAGAAAGAATACCCACGTAAATCTGGAAAAATCATCAACTATACCTAGACCATAGGAATTTCCACCGACGCTCTTGTAAGCATTGGGACCAAAAAGATCCATGTGAAGTAACTCGAGTGGTCTCCTAGTAGTCATGATATTCTTAACAGGATGACTTCCACCTACTTGCTTTCCGGCTTGACAAGCACTACAAAGTCTATCTTTGTCAAAGATAACATCTTTAACACCAAGTATGTGATCACCTTTGATAAGCTTGTCTAGATTACGCATGCCAACATGTCCTAGTCTTCTATGCCAAAGCCAACCTTTAGAAGATTTTGCAATAAGACAAGTACGTGGTTTGGATCTCTTAGTGAAATTGACAATGTATAGATCACCTCTACGGAAACCGGTAAAGACCATGTTATGATTATCTTGAAGAAACACTTGGCAATCTACTTTCATGAATAGCACATTAAAACCAAAGTCGGCAAGTCTAGATACAGAAAGAAGATTGTAGCCAAGGGATTCAACAAGCATGACGTTTTGAATAGAGCTATCATGGGATATGGCCACCTTACCAAGACCAAGTACCTTACCCTTGGAGTTGTCTCCAAAAGTTACATACCTTCGCGGTCCATGGTTTGGAGTGATCTCTTCAAACATGTCTCTATCTCCGGTCATATGATCGGTGCATCCACTATCGAGAATCCACTCTTTTCCTCCGGACATGTAATCCTTGAAGTTTTCCATGAGACTTAGATTCTTCATGATCTTCTCATGCTCGATGTCGAACAACTCATCTTCATCATAGTAGCCATGTTCCACATTGTCATCATCAAGTGGGAAATCCTCGTCACAAGGAACAAGAGATTCGTTAGTGTTGTGATCATGAAAATGTTCAAACTTATGAATTCGAATGGCTTCTACAATGATGTTGTTGATAGTTATGACATCTCCTTTAGCACGCATGAGATCTCTAAGCTCAGATAGATAGTCATCAAACTTGGGATCACTAGGCATCATTTTGTGAAAGACAATAGTTTTATGAAGAATTTCATCAAGATTACTTAATGAATAACTTGGATATCGTTTCTCCAAGTCATTCCACAAAGTATAAGCACAATCCTAGGAAATCCTCTAACAATAAGATTAATAGTTCTAAGATTGCATAGCATATCAATTTCCTCTTCGTGTGTGGGATGTAAAGGATCAATGGGAGGTACATAGGGGTTCTTTACATACTTGCTCAAATGAAATTCATTAAATAGCTCAAGCATCATATGTTTCGATTGACTATAGTACTCCCCATCAAGAATAGACACTCTACAACTCAAACTCCCTGTACTAGACACATCCATCTTCCTCCACGGTGATGAAACCGAAGCAATGGAGACCAATGCTCTGATACCAATTGAGGGATCACTAGAAGTGTGTCTAGAGGGGGGTGAATAGACTACTAACAGGAAATTAAAACCTAAACTTTTCCCAAGTTAATAGGTTGGCAGATTTTAACAATTATAGCAAGTCTAGCACACCCTACACATGCAAGTCAAGAAGTATGGCAGCGGAAAGTAAAGACATTGCACATGGAAGTAAGGAGTTGAGATAGGAAGATCAAACACATGAGGGACACGAAGATTTTTCCCTAGTTCCGATAGGTGGTGCTATTGTACGTCCACGTTTACGGAGTCTTCAACCCATGGTGGGTAACGGTCGCGAGAGTCCACGGAGGGCTCCTGTCGGATTTCGGGATCCGCAAAACCCTAAGGAGTTCGAACCCAGGGGCGTGTGCGAAGATTCCCCAACAGCTTCGCCCCCTCCAAGGTCACAACACAATAACCCCGCTCGATGGTGAGGAAGAAGATGGCACACGAGAGTTTACCCAGGTTCGGGCCACTGCGAAGCGTAAAACCCTACTCCTGCCTTTTGGTGGATTGCCTCGCGAGGAGGTTTGTGGATGAACTAGTACAGCGGTGTGGTTGCGGGGTGGTTGCTCTCCCTTCTACTGAGCTACCTAGCCTCTACTTATAGCGGCCTGGGTCCTCTTCCCTTATCGCAATGGCGGGAAGGGATCCCACAACGGCCAAATTTGAAAGGGACAGGAGGTACACCTTATCCTGACAAAAGGTGGTCTTCGCCTGCAATGTAGCTTATCCTGACGAAAGGTGGTCTTCGTCTGCAAAGTAGTCGACGGTGATGCAGTGGTGGGCTCTGTGATGACGCCTATCCTGCGGGGCTTGGGGTCTTGGTCTTGTTGCACCGAAGTGGAAACCTTTGGGGGCGCTTTGGGAACCCGCGTGCGTCCCTGCCTCCTTTGCACCAAAGGGGAAACTGTCCCCTCTGGCCTGCTGGCGCCCGGCTGGCCTGGCTGGCGTCAGCCTCGGCCTCCTGAGGTTATGTGTTTCATAGGAGTCTCTGCCGCTCAGGAGGGGGCCTGGGGAGGCCTACATCCCCGTGGGTCTTGGCGCTGCTTCCCTCGCACGAACGGGGTCTCGCGAGGGCCTTGTGTCGAGCGGGGCCGCACCGGGCCGTAATTGGTCGTTGAGGTGGGCCATGCCTGGGACCGCAGGTAGGCAAGTCTGGGTACCCTGGTATCCAGAATGCCGACAGTAGCCCCTGGGCCCGAGGCGCGCTCGAGTTAGCTTCGGGGCGAAGCCACGGTGGATGGGCCGGAGCGCCCTGGGCCCCAATCGCCTGCGGGTCCGACTCGACGCGTGGCGCACCACGAGATGTGGGCGTCTCGGCTCCCCGACGACGTCGGGAACCGCCTTGAGCCGAGTTGACGCCTAGCCTGCGCGCCTCCTTGGCCATCATTGCCTCTCTTTGAACGTTGCTGACCCCTTGAGTCTTCTCTCTCCTCGGGCCACGCGGATGTGACCCGACAGGGGCAAACGAAGTGACGTGAGGCAGGACAGCATGCCGAACGAGCCTGGCACGCGCCGCTCGAGGTGCATGCCGACCCCACTTCCCACGTCGCCTCGGCAACCGCTTAAGCTGGCCTTCAACCATCGCACGTTGCGGGGCCATCAATGCCCGGGGCTAGGAAGACGCCGGTTGGCCTCCATCCAGCTATAAATGGGCGGGGGGGGGGGGGGGGGGGGGGAGGGACTGAGCCCCCAGCCCATTCCTTCGTCTTGCTCTACCGCCTTTGTATTCCATATCTACTCCACCATGACGCCGGTGAGGAGGTTCTCCGCCGCCGAGAAGGGAAAAGCCAGCCAGGGGACGCCGGGCCAGCAACCTCCCAAGAGGGGTAGGGGTCGCCCCCGCAAGTATGCCGGGACGCCGTCGGCGGCACCCCGTGGGCACGGGCGCCTTTCCGCGGGGCCCGACGCTTCCGCTGGCGCAGCTGGAGGCGGCGGTCACAGTGGCCGTGGCAGGGGGGAGAGACTTGCAGTCGGTGCTCGTCGACCGCGCCTGCAAGCCCGCACGGCCGACGCGGGCCCGGAGTTCTTGGTGCCGGTGGAGAGGTCGGCGAGCTCCTGGTTGCAGCTCCCACCCGCCTTCACAGAGGCGTTGCTGGCTGGCGCGCCCTCGGGCCTATGGCTGCAGGCCGACGGGTGCTGCAGCGGCGCGTTGTGGGTGGAGGTCGAGGTCACCCCTGCGGGCAACGCCTTCTTGGGCCGAGGGTGGCAGACCTTCACCCGCGCTCACGACCTGAAGGGGAGGCCCATGCTCCACTTCAAGCACAATGGCGCCGCAGCGCTGTTCGTCAAGATCTTCTGTGACGATGGGAGGCGTTTGGAGTGCTGCCCGGTGGGCGGCGGCAGTGGCGATCTTGGAGATGAGCTTGCCCTTGGCGACGGCCGCCATGTCTCCAGCAGCAGTGAAACATCCTTCGAGGGGAGCCCGAGCGACGACAGCTATGACGCCCCGCCACGCCGTCGCGCCCGGACTTCGGTGGGAAGCCAGCCGCGGCGGCGCCGCTCCCCGCCCGGGAAGCGACCACGCCGACGTGCCACCACGGTGCCATCAAGGTGGAGGAAGACTCCGACTGAGCGTCGGCGCACCGAGGCTGGGGCCTTAGGAGTGGCGGCCCCCCAGGACGGGGGCCCCTTCGCCTTCTTTTCTTTTCTTCTGCCTGTAATCAAAATCATGGGGTACCTTTTCGGGTGTATGACGAACCTTGGCGCTTGCGCCCTCTTATTAGCACCCTCGTTACGCATTATGGTCATTGTGTTACTGTTAACTGAGGCCTCCCTTCGATTGTAGTTAGAGTGCTTAGCTTGATGCGTCCGCGGCGGGCCTCCTCGTCGCGAGGTTTTAGTAGTGGCATCCCGCGAGCTGATAGCGCTTGGAGAGCTTGGGGAGGTTCTTCTTTCCTGCGAATGAGGCGGCTTGGGGGGAGCCCCTTTCGGTGCTCTACGTCTGCAGGGCCCGATCCCGTGCATGCCCCTCCTCCGTTTGGGCCGTCCGGATCGCCAGGACGAGACCAAAGAAGGCGGGGCCTCGATCGCCACTGGGGCCATCCGGATCACCAGGACGAGACCAACAGCGAGCGAGTAGCCATAGAACTAGTGAGTCTCCTGAGGCGCAGTGCTCATGAGCCCCCTTTGATGCTCAAGCGGCACTCTACATCGGCCTGGCCCGATCCCGTCCATAACCCTCCTCCGTTGGGGCCGTCCGGATCGCCAGGACGAGACCAAAGAAGGCGGGGCCTCGATCGCCACTGGGGCCGTCTGCATCACCAGGACGAGACCAATGGCGAGCGAGTAGCCATGTGATCGGTGAGACTCCCGAGGCGCAGTGCTCGGGAGCCTCCCTTGACGTTCAAGTGGCGACCAATCCTTTCTGACGGTTCTTGTCCCCAAGGATCGTGAGCCTCCAGGGGTTTTTTAAGACAACGCAACGGACCGCGGCGGAGCCCCCGAGCGAGGGTGAGACGGCGCGCGCCTGCTAGTTTGCTCGAGAGTGCCACGCGAGGACCAGGACGCCAAGGCCACGTGGGGACCAGGATGCCAAGGCCTTGGTGAGGTGTGCGCACCGTGCCAGCAGTAGCCCCCGCTCACGGGGCACGAGAGGGAGAGGCTGGCAGGCGTTATCCCGAAGAAAGAAATTTCAAGAGTGAGAGCTGCAAGAAGAAAAATTCCCGCCCCTTTTCCTTTAAACAGAGTCAACAAAAAGCCCCAGACTTCTTTCCAGGGAAAAAGGAAAATTAGAACACAAGAAAGGCAGAGAAAAGCCACGTCCGGCACCTAGGCTAGTCTTCATCTTCCCCCAGCGCGGAACATAGGGCATCCACGTTGCATGGGCATAGCCATTGGAGGGCAGTGTTGTCCGCCAGCGCGGAGCATGGGGCTTCCACTTGGGCGTGGGAGGGAACCCCTCCGCGTCCTCGGGGGGCTCCGGGCGTATACAGCCCACTCATTATTATGTGAGAGTGTCACGGGTAGAACTTGCGGAGGTGCTAGATGTTCCAGGCATTATGGATGGGGATGCCGTCTTGAGTCTCCAGACGCACGGCGCCAGGTCTAGAGACGCGGGCGACCTTGAACGGGCCCTCCCACATGGGCGAGAGCTTGTGCAAGCCTTCCCTGGAGAGGACCCGCCTCAGGATGAGGTCTCCAACTTCGAGGGTCCTGGAGAAGATGTTACGGCAATGGTAGCACCGCAGCGCTTGTTGGTACCTAGCTGCTCGGAGCGAGGCTCGACGCCGGGCCTCTTCCCTGAGCACGAGGTCCATCCCCCGCGAGGCATCCTGACGCTCCTCGTCAAATGCCAAAACCCATGGGGAACGGTGCTTGACTTCGGGCAGGAGGACGGCCTCGGCTCCGTAGACGAGGAAGAACGGGGTCTCGCCGGTGGGCTTAGTCGCGGTGGTGCGGATAGACCACAACACGGACTGAAGCTCGTCGACCCAACCCTTGCCGCAGGCCTCAAGCTTCTTCTTGAAGCTCCTTGCCTTGAGGCCCCGTAGGACCTCCGCGTTGGCGCGCTCTACCTGACCGTTACTCCGCGGGTGCGCCACCGAGGCATAGTATATCTGCGTTCCAAGGTTAGCGCAATATGTCCTGAAGAGGTTACTTGTGAACTGCAAACCGTTGTCTGTGATGATGCGGTTGGGGACGCCGAAGCGGCTCATGATGCCCTAATGAACTTGACGGCTGATCCGGCGGGGATGGTGCGTACGGGCTCCACCTCCGCCCACTTGGTGAACTTGTCGATGGCGACGTAGAGGTAGCGGTACCCGCCTGCTGCCCGCGGGAAGGGTCCCAGTATATCCAGCCCCCAGACCGCGAAGGGCCAGGAGAGCGGGATGGTCTGGAGGCCTTGCACAGGCTGATGAATTTGCTTGGCATGGAACTGACAGGCCTCGCAAGACCGGACCAGCCCGGTGGCATCGTTGAGCGCCGAGGGCCAATAGAAGCCAGTGCGAAACACCTTCCCTACAAGGGTGCATGACGAGGAGTGATGCCCGCAGTCTCCCACATGGATGTCAGCCAGCAGCTCACACCCCTGCTCCCTGGACACACACCGCAATGCGGCATCGTTCGGGCACCTGCGGTACAGCTCGCCGTCTCGAAGACAATAAGTCGTGGCCTGTCGTTCCATGCGCTCCGCGTCTTCCTCCTTTTCGGGTAACGTGCCGTGAAGCAGGTATGCCTTGAACTCCTATGTCTAGTCATCTACATGGGGCTCCAGCGCCAGGAGCAACTGGGCTCCTGAGGCTGGACCACAAGTTGGAGCCCCTGAGGGTGGTGCTGGGGGCAACTCTTCATTCCGCGACGCCTGATCCCCAGTTGGTGGTGTCGCGGATGGCTTGAAGAGCCGCTCCTCGAAGATGCCCGGCTCTTGAGGCTCTCGGCGCGATGCCCTCTTGGCGATGTCATCGGCCTCCTTGTTCGCACCGTGCGGGATGTGCTACAAGTCCAAACCCTGGAAACGTTTTTCAATCTTATGAACCTCCTCCAAGTATGCCTCCATGTGCTCGTCCTTGGGCGTGTACTCCTTGTTGGAGATGTTCACGAGGAGCTGGGAGTCACCCTTGATGGTGAGGCGTTGAATCCCCAAAGCGACCGCGGCCCGGAGGCCGGCGATTAGGCCTTCGTACTCTGCGATGTTGTTGGAGACCTTTTTACCATGCTGGAAACAGAGTTGCACGGCGTAGTAGAGA